>CM075485.1:11829413-13139413 GCA_037950665.1 Hypophthalmichthys nobilis
GACAAATCATATATTGCGACTTACTGCAGTGACATACTGACATCTTTGCCAAAATTGTGAATATTGTGACACGAGACAGTGACATTTTATGGATATTGTGAATTATTGAGACTTATTGCAGCAGCAAAGTGAAACATTGTAGATTAGGGCTGCACAATTTATCGCACAATATGAAAAATAACATTGAAAACGCACTTAAATGCGATTCTTAGTGCGATTATGAAATCGCAAAGGCTGCGATTGTTTTTTTTTATGCGAAGCTTGTCAATGAAATATGGCTTCAAATGCTAATCCATCTAAAAGCACTGCGAGTTTGAGTCGCTTATAATGTGCATTCAAAAAAGCAACACGCGTCAAACATCTTTCCAGACATGAGAAGCATTTATTCTTGTCCAACAAAAGACAACATTTAATAACATGTTTTTACTCCAAACTCTCTCCATAATGACAGTTGAGCATCCTTCTGTGAGATGATGTGGCTTCTTACACAGAATAAGGCAGTCGTGTGTTTATTAGTCATGTTTAATCAATCAAAGCGTTTCAATCTACTGTTTATTCAGGTACAGCGATAGTATGAGCCCCATAGGGATTTCCTGGAATGATGTGTGTTATCTACTTCTGTGGCAGGGCATATTTGGAGTTTCTGCGCAAGAGCGCCCTCTGGCTTTCAGATGGAGAAGCATTTACTACTGATCACAGAGCCGTACAGCTCTGACAAAATAATCGCAGACCTCGGTTGTAACAAGTGCTTATTTGAGTTACTGCTGCCTTTCTATCAGCTGAACCAGTCTGGTCATTCTCCTCTGACCTCTGACATCAACAAGGCATTTTCAATCATTGGATAAATGCAAGTTGGCATTTTTTGTATTTTCTTAGACTTTGCAGTGAAATAACTCATTTGATTTGCAAGAACTCAAAATAAAAAAAAGTTAATTAACATCAAAATGTATGAGTTAGCTAACTCGATAGTTCAAGTTAGGAGCAATTAACATGCATGAGTACTACAAACTCAAAACTTATAGTTCTACTTACTTAATATTGGGAACATCGTAACTCAAAAAAATTGATGTAACTGATTACCTCAAATTTTTTGAGTTAGCCCAACTTATTCGGGTTTACAGTGTATGGTTATTGTAGTAAAACCATGGTTCATTTGCATTTACCATGGTATAACTATATATTTTTTTGTTTTATTTGTGGTAAAACCATGGTTAATTTAACGTATGGGGTACTATCGTAGAATCGCTCTCCTCTCAAAAGTCTGGGTTCATCACTGACCTTTGGTTCGACAAACAAGTCTGACTGACTATAACACTAAAAACCACTCTCTCATGTTCCCCTCTTTCACACTTGTGCTTTTTTTCCCCCATTTGTTGCCAATATTTCACTTTCCCTTTAGATATCACCAGCTATTCCTTTCTCTGCAGCGCTCAGGAGTTAAAGAGCCTCACTCAGAGCACCTCAAAGTGTGTGTGAGAGTGTGTTATGCTTCCTTTGAAATTCATAACGTACATATGGCTTGTCTAAATACATAAAGTCAGCATGTCAGAGGCCATGTGGTCCGAACTTACACACGCTCAATCTGAAGCAGCCAGGAGCAAAGACAGAAGACAATTGTGAATATTCATGAGTGAACCTCTTTTGAAGTGCCTTTACTTCATTAGTGCATTTACATAATGAATATCCAGCGCGGCACGTTTGATGTGTGCCTGTGTGTGCGAGAGTAAACAAACCCTGCTGGATTACAATCAAATCAGGATATGAATATGTGTAACACATAATAGTTCATGATTTAATACATGTGAATGCTTGTTTAAGCAAACAAAAGTAATGCAGATGATTACGACAGAGTAGAAATAAACACCCAGAAACATCAGCGCTTCAAAACACTGGGTGGAGAATAAAACAGAACCCACTGAAGGAGGAAAGAGGGTGAGGGGGGGAATTCAGAGGATGGGAACATGAGGAAAAAGTTTCACAGCTCTGGGAATTACGGGAAGAGAACTGATAAAGCAAAGTTTGAGCCGAGGAGAGTGGTTTGACTCACAGACACTCAAACCATGTTTCAACATGACTACTGTTCATGAACGGTTTAACTTCATTAGGAGAGCATGTCTTCACATTTGCACAACTGCATGCGTGCGTACACACACACACACACACACTTTGATCTTGTGAGCTGTGATGGAGCAGATTTCTGTGCAGTTACTTCTAACAAACCACATGTGCAACTCACTGATAATGGTGTGTGTGTGTGTGTGTGTGAGTGAGTGTGTGGTTAGCTATAGCTTGTGGACAAATGTCCCTAAATGTTGGCTAAATCTGACAACAGCAATGGATTTTAAGAAATTCATTCTACTCTTAAAGGGGACCTATAATGCCTCTTTTCACAAGATGTAATATAAGTCTCTGGTGTCCCCAGAATGTGTCTGAAGTTTCAGCTCAAAATACCCCACAGATCATTTATTATAGCATTTATTATACCATTTTTGTGTGTGTCCCCTTAAATGCAAATGAGCTGCTGCTCCCAGCCCGCTTTCCAGAAGAGGGTGTAGCTTTAACAGCTCACGGTTCGGTTGCTCAACAACAACAAAGCTGAAGAATCTCATGCAGCCAAAATGAGGATTGTCAGTAACGGTGTTCAGCCTTACATTTTTCAAACCGAAGTCGGACACTGATGGAGAGACTCAGGAAGAAGTTTTAGAATGCAACTGGACATTTCTGAACGGTTAGTGGATAAATGTATGTAGTTGCTGTGGAGTTGATTCAACTCATCGACTAGCATGTGCCGTCATGTTAATCTTTTGTGCAAATCCAGCACTGAATTGACCCTCGTTTGTGAAGCAGTCCGCCGTAAAATGACGGCATGACAACAACACTACTACAACAACTCTTCCTCTTCTCTAAAGCAGCCCAACCCCCTTTGTTGAGTGTTCTCGGGGGCGGGGTTTATGTAAATTTTAGGGTTTGTGATGTCACCAACCCGGGAAGAAGCTTGTTGTAGTCCCTACCAGCCATTTGTCGTAGTCCTTAAACAGAGAATTCTTTACTTGTTTGCGTCGTAACTTTGCAGATGTTGTTTATGATCAAACAGCAACATTACACACTAACTAAAGTTAAAAAAGTGAAATCATAATCAACCACCCCTTTAATGTATGAATCAATTAAAACCTTGCTTTGTGGATAATTTCAGCCGTTGTATCTGCACCAATGAAATCATTAACAGTAAAAATAAAACGTAACATAACAGAATATAACTATTTTTTCAATTGATCAATCTATCAAGTTCCCCCCCATGATATATTTTTAATATATTTTAACACTGCATTGAATCCTTGAATTTAATTACTTTGATTCTGCTGTTAATTCTAACTTTTAATACTATAGTACTTTGTGTTGATATCACTGTAATATTTGCATAATTAATTGTGATGGTCTGTCCTTTCTTGCATGTCTTTAACATTGATCATCAACACTGCTCTTGCAGAAGCCTGATATTTCCTTCCAGAAATGTGAATCTAGTACATGTGACTTTTTCCAAATCTTTCACTTGTGTGTGACTAAACTATATACATCACGACTTCAGCAATAGCAGATGGTTGCATATGCTCAACACAATCTATGAGTTATCCATGTGAAAAAGACTTGTGTTTGTGATCGAATGTATCTAAGGAACGACACTTTCAGAGGACCCGTCCTCAAATAAACCAGCCATGCTATTTGAGGTAATGACGTGTTCTAGCAATCACTAAACATTGAAAAACTTTAAAAAAAGGCATCACATGAACTGGTATAACCTTTTGCCTTTAGCAACAGAACATTTTGTATTCTTTTTAAGGCAGTTTGTCTGAACAAAGCTCTTTTATTTTCAGATACAATAATCCAGAGAATTCACCACAACCAGCAGCAGTAGAGTTTCTCTCTAACACATCTCTACCAGAAACACACAAACGCTATATGATTCATCAGTTAAAGCCAGTGGTAACACTTTATTTTACAGCATCCTTGTAACACATGTAGTTACTATAGTAATAACAATAAATTATGTATAATTACAAGCAACTACCCCTAAACAAAACCCTTTTCCTAACCCAATACTGCCAGTACATGTTGGTAATTGAGATAACTTAATAGTGTTATTTTCGTTTACAAAAACTGCTCATCGACAAGCTCTTTTCCTCGCTCATGTTTGCGGTTGCCAGATGTCAAGAGTTTAAATTCCTCAATCAGAGATTTTCTGTTAAAATTATACATTTTCTTCCCGATAAATTTCTCAAATGACAACAATCGCTGCGATTTTAATTCTGAGCAAAATAATCATTATTTTCAGTTTAAACTTTATGCAGAATGATGAAAAGTTTTCATTGGCTAAAACTAGACTAAAAAGCCCAGACATTTCCCCCCGGTTTCACAGACAAGGCTTAAACCTAGTCTCAGACTAAAATGCATGTTTGAGCTGTTTTAACTGAAATTAACTTTCACTGACATATCTTAAAATATGTCAGTGTCATTGTTTTGTCTCAAGATGCATACTAGTGATGTTTTTTTTGTTTTTTGTTTTTTTTCTAGGGCATGTTTATAAAAGCTTCTTAAATGTCCTAATTGAATTAAGATCTAATCCTGGATTAATCTAAGCCCTGTCTGTGAAACCAGGCTTTAGTTGACTAAAACTTGACTAAGCAAAAACAGGACAGGGTTGACCAACTTTAAAAACAAATAAAAACTAAAGTGCTATAGTTAAAAACAGGGTAACACTTTATTTGTGTCCTTGATACATGTACTTACTGTAGTAATACCTGTAAATTATGCATTAATACATGCAACTAACCTTAATCTTAAACCAAAATAATAATACTTATATGGTGGAATTTGGAGAAATGTAGTCTATTTTACAGCATCTCTCATCTGTCGAGAAGCGTTTGAACTGCTGTCAGACTGGCTGCATTATAGATGTGCTGAAAACTGAGTGCTGAATCCAGTGAGCCAAAAACAGATTGAGCATTGAGATGTTTTGTGAGCAGAATAAAATCTCACCCCGTTTCAGATTGTAGACACTCAAAAGTAGTATTTAGATCAGAAATATTTTTTATTTTATTTTATATGTTCTATATGTCTATTAACTATCCGTAATGTGTACCAGCTGAGGACATTCTACTGCAGCTGAAGAATCACTGCTTTAGAGGCATCAAGGATAAAAAATTAAAGAGAACCGTTTAAGCAACAACAACAACAACACACACACACACACACACACACATCAGATTTACAGTAAAAAGTTTAGATCTGATCATTTGTGTGTCTCTGTATCATCCCACCATCACAGCGCCAAATTCCTCAGTAATCGAGGAGCTCGCCCCGCCCTGCAGCGTACGCTTATTAGAGCCGTGTGACTTCCTGCTGCGCTCCACCAACAGCTCCATACACAAACAACACTCGTGTGTGACTGTGTGCGTGTGTGAGAGTGTGAGTGACCAACTCAAACAAAAGTATAATATAAGTTCTCCACATTTTCTGTAGAAATAATAATTGTGGTACACTCTAAAAAAAAAAAAAAAATGCTGGGTTAAAAACAACCCAAGTTGGGTTAAAAATGGACAAACCCAGTGGTTGGGTTAAATGTCTGACCAACCTGCTGGGTAGTTTTATTTAACTCAACTATTGTTTAAAAATGACTATACGGCTGGCTTAAAATGAACCCAAAATATGTTGTAAATTAAAAATTAGACACATAATTACAAGAGGCAGCAATAATAATCAAAAGGTAAACATTTATTAATAAGCAATTTAAAAAATGTCTGTTTAATTACTATTCATTGAACATATTAATAAATGTTCATTTCCAACCTATTTTGGGTTCATTTTAGGCGAGCAATTTTTTTAAACAATAGTTGAGTTAAATAAAACTACCCTGGGTCAAAACAGCCCAATAGTCCATTTTCAACCCAACTTGATTTATTTTTAACCCAGCATTTTTTTTTAGAGTGTAATCATGGCATACAACACTGAAAATAAAGAAAATTACACTAAATTAAAATCAAGTAAAGTACTATTCAAAAGTTTGGGGTCAGTAAGTTTTTATTTATTTATTTATTTATTATTACTACTTTTATTCATCAAGGACACATTAATTGATCAAAAGTGGCGCTAAAGACATTTATAATGTCACGAAAGATTCTATTTCATATTTTTTTTCTGAACGTTTTATTCATCAAAGAATCCTGAATAAAAATGTATCACGATTTCCATAGAAATCTGAAGCAGCACAACTGTTTTCAACATTGTTAATAATCAGAAAAGTTTCTTGAGCAGCAAATCAGCATATTAAGATGATTTCTGAATTTCTTTCAAAGACAAAAACACACACACACACACACACACACACACACACAAAAAACATTACAAGCAATAAACAAAGAATGCTTTCAGTATTTAAGAGTATCTGAATGTTTTGCATTCAAGAGCTGTGAGTGATTTTTACTGTTGTTTGATTATTCCTGATGGCATCATAGACAGCGGGAGATCTAACAAGCTGCATTCACACTAATGCACAGACTTCTTTTGATATACAAGATGTGGTTTGTCCTGTCCGTTTAATCCTTTAAGACATAACTGACTGCGTTTATATTAATTTTGCATCATAAGAGCAGTTTGAGCAAGTACATTTAAACCTGTTGTCCGTAAGTTTTGCCTCTTTGTCGCCATCTCTGTTTGAAACCTGCAATTGCAGTTATATGCGGAATTATAATCTTTACGTGCATTGTGCAGCGGCACAGCTCCTCAGCGTGGATGAATCTAATGTTTGCTGTCATTCACCATACCGGTGTGGATACTGTACTTCGGAATCACAGATTCTACATCTTAAAGTATGACCAAAGTAGGAATTTTCACCTGAAAATGTCAGCTGAACAAGTAAGTAACATATCTGCCACTTTTGTTCTGACCAACTGAGGGAAAAAGCATTAGGCCTACAATAAATTATGCTGCCAATGGTGATTAAATCTAACGATCGCTTAGCTCATATAGCATCAAACCGTGCAAATTATTATTGTCGTTATACATTGTTCTCCAATTGTTAATGTTAACAACATAAGCATTGCGTGACCGTGTATTTAGTGTGTATTAGCGTTACCTGTAGATTTCAATTTCTGTAGCCACTCGACAGTCCGAAGTCTTTTGCTTTTTGACCATGACTGAATCTCCAGTTGTCACTGAAGATTGTCATTTGGACCATTCTGGATTACAATCCGCCATCAAAATGATCAGTTTAATTATTGCAGCTGCTGTGAGAAAAGGCTATAAATGATCCGCTACCAGCAGCATCCTATATGCAGGGACTCCTTTGTTCTTGTTTACAGATGTGACGTAATGACGCAAAGACGAACTGCTGCATGCTCGAATTTCCCGCGGAAATCCACCAGTATCGATTTATTATAAAACATTATTACAAGCTTACTGTTGTGAATCAGGCTAAGGTAAGGAGATAGTTTTTAACACTGGATGGTTATATACTTGCACAAAAATTGATTTCGGATTATTTTTAACCAAAAAAAGTTACGGACTGCAGCTTTAACCACTTACACGGAGTCGCACACAGCCGCGTGCGCGAGTGCTCTTCACAAAGCGTGCGTGAGCATTTGAAATTGAAAGCATCCTTTTGTGAAGCACACAAATGTTTTTGTAATTCGCTTCAACCTTTCCGAACTTTATGAAATATTATTTTATGGAAGTTTTGAGTGGTGTGTGTGTGTGTGTGAGGAATTGGAAGCAAGCAGGATACAGGTATTTCTAAAATACATGCAGCATCATCATGCATCTGGTTAAAAACTAAGCTCAGAATCAACCCAGAATCATTGGAGAGAGAATTATGATGGATTGATGCATCAATTTTTCTCCCACCCCTACAGACCCCAAATATCTGAACAGTAAAAACTAAAATACCAATAAAAATTAAAATAAAATATTCAAAACCATAATAACCTAGGATCATGTTGATTTTGAAACAACAACGACTTACAACAAATGACACTGTAGACTTGTCAAACATAAAACACACACACAGGTGCTGTAAAGGTCACCTGACTGATGATGTTATTTCCTGTCAGAGGTAGCCATCAGTGAAGTGACAGTGATCTTTATTTGAGACCAGATGGACACAAACAGTCATAATTAAAGATGAGCATACAAACTCTATGCCATTTACTTTAGCAAATTAGACCTGACTGACCGAAAACAACTGTGATCTGTACTGGAATTGTGCATCAAAGCCTCACATTCAAATACAGAAACCACATTCTGATGTCAAAACGACACCTTCGAGGACTCAGGAATGTCAGGACTAGATGCTGCCTGAATCATTGACTAAACAGGATTTCTGTGTGGATTTTGTGCAGGAGTCTAGAGGGAGGTGTCAGAATCAGGTCAGAGTCAGATTCCTAATATGTCTAGAGAGCAGCACGTTTCATACTCTCCTGATCTTCACAAACACAGGAAATCCACCGGCAGGCCTCGTTTTAACCCTAAAGCAGGTGCCGTGGGAAAGAGGCTTTTCCAAAACATTCCATAAAAATCTGCGAATGCCAAACACACACTCAAATGTTTCCACAAACTGTGTGTTAAACAGCCTCGTGTCTCACATCACATGATTCAAATAACAATTCTCTTACAGGGATAGAAATTACGATTCTAATTCCATAAGAAAAAAAAATTATCTGTTGAGTGCGTGAACACAATGGCCAATCAGATGCATTTAAGAATCCGCTCAACAGCGCTCAAAATGCTAGAGGGAAATGCTGGTATTGTAACATTTTTAATATTTCAGTACCAACTTGGTATCAAAGTCAGTACTTCTGACAACACTTAAGCAGCAGCATAACTTACATGCTCACAGCAGTGTGTCTGTGTATCTATTAGCAGTAGCAAGTCCATATTTGCTCTGCAGCAGCAGCAGTTATCAACAGCAGTAGTAGTGTAGCAGACTTAGGGCCCTATCATACACCCAGCGCAATGTGACGCCAGGTGCGATACAAGTGTTTTTTTTGCTAGTTTCAGCCCGACGCAGTTATCATTTTCATGTCCAGCGCCACGTTGTTTAAATAGCAAATGCACTCAAGCATCTGTGCGCCAATGGGCGTGCTGGTGTGAAAACAAGGTTTGTTCAGGCGCATTGTTGGCGTGTTGCTATTTTAAGACAACTGAAAACGACCAACAAAAACTATAGTCTAAAGTCAATGCCGCAATATATATATTTTTTTTTTTATTTAAAGAGCGCGTTAGTAATATGCACCTATAGGCGGGTGCACAACGCACGTACACTCTGCTTATTATACACACAGGGACGCACAGCAGCACACTAACATGCCAAATATTAAAAATAAAAGGATTCCTCTCTGGAAAAGCGTTCAGTCTTTCCGCTTGTAAATTCCTCCATGTAAATAGTGAATCCGCCATGATGCAAGTGCAACTGTTTTTTAAAGTGAATGGGAGACGAGACTCTGATTAGTTTATTGCATGTTACACCCAAAACACACCCATTACTCATTAAGAGACTAGGTACAACCCTTTTGGACCATGCGCCTGGCGTGCCGACTATTTTTCCGTCGTTAAACTAGCAGACCATGAGCTTAAATCATTAAAATAGGGCCCTTAGTCAGCCAAATCCAAATAATATTAACATATTCAATAACATGCTAAAACTATTTTGAGAGTTGTCATGATAAAAAAAAAAAAGCCCTATTTGAATATATTTCACAATATTACTTTAATTTTTTTACTAAAAAATAAATGAAGCCTTTGTGAGAATAAGTATTCTTTCAAAAAAATATTTAAAAAAATTCTTACTGAATTCTAATTATATAACAGTGAATATGCAACTTTTGATTAGCTTTCAAACAAAAATGCACATTTCTTTGTGATCTGCAACTACTGATTTATTTCAGCAGGCTGCTTACAGTAGCAAACGTAATGAGGAATGTTTTCCAAACCTTCCAAACGTAAAAATATCATTAATGAACTGGAACGGGATTTGGAACCATGATGATTCTCCACTGAGAAAGGACCTGATGAGTGTATGAGAAGAGAAACCAGCAGCTACTGTAAATTACAGAAAAAAAAACAACAACATTGATATAAACACACAGGCTCTCGTGGGAACACAAGGGTTGCACACTGTACATGTGTATGTACAGCCAATCAGAAGATAAGAGAGGGTTTCCACGACAACCAGAACAGAACATTTAAGATTCTTTCTGTCTCAAAGGGGAAGAGGGCAGAGATTAGAGGAGAGGCTGACCGCCAATCGCTCCTAAACATAAGAGAAAGAGAGAGAGTTTGACTGGAGGTGAAGAGGACGGTCAGACTGAAGTGGCTAAATTTGGGCTTGAAGATCAAACTGATCAGACAGACTGATGGAAGCCGCTGTGCAACACAATCACTGGCACTCTGCACTCATTCATGATCCAGCCAAACTCATTCTCCACATCAGAGTGCTGAAACTGTGTCTGTGTGTGTGTTTGTGTGTGTGTGTGTGTGTGAGTGAGTGAGTGAGTGAGTGAGTGAGTGAGAGTGAGTGAGTGAGTGAGTGAGTGAGAGAGAGAGAGAGAGAGAGAGAGAGAGAGAGAGAGAGAGAGTGTAAGTGTGTGTCGGCTCCGCTGCAGTTTTATGCATCACTTAGTGCTGATCTATCATTTCTGCTCGCAGACACATTAAACGCAGCATCTGTGTGAGCAGTAGATCACGCTGACCTTAAACCTCCTGCTAAACTCACTTTATATAATCGTTTAGATCAGCTCGACACAGAACGACAGAGATTTCTCAACTTATTTACATTGTTTTGCACTGTTTTCTAGTAATCAGGTAAGACAAATTATGTCATAGCAATAAAGCACATTAAACTGAGAAAGCAAGTTTCTTTCTTTCTGAATTATGCAGGTATGTTATGTATTTTTTATTTTTATCATTTTATTTTATTTATTCTGAACTTTAGAATTATGTTTTTTGCAAATATTTTTCTAAATTACTATTTGAGATTTTGTTTAAACACTTTAGAAATTTACTTAAGTTAAATTCTGAATTTAGATTTTTTTTTTTTTTTTTTACATTACATTTACAATTTTAGGTAGAGGTTTTTTTTGTATTTATAATGTATTGTATATATATATATATATATATATATGTGTGTGTGTGTGTGTGTGTGTGTGTGTGTTTATTCATTCAAGACATCTTTTTTATTTATTCTTTAAAATTTTAACATCTGAATTTTTCAATTACAAAACTGAAATTAGAGATTTTGAACCACAAATTTACTTAAATTCTAAATTAAATTAAATTCAAAATGTTTTAAATTTAAGAAACAGAAAGGGAATTCAATTTAAATTTCAGAAGGGATTTTCTACAGAGCCCCTAAAGGGACAAAAAAAAAAAAAACATGAGAGGGGAGGAAAAATAACATTTCAATGTTTTTGTGTTCTCTCGTAAATGTTTGCATTCCCAAAGAAACTTTGCTTTCCTCCCATCTCATTTTGTTTTCCCATCACCATGTCCCTTGGGGCTCCGTAATGTCCCAATTTCCCCAATTGAATTTACACTTTCAAACTTTTACTTTTTTTTTTTTTTTTTTTTTGGAATTTTTAACTTTGAATTTGAGAGAAGAGAACATTTTTAAACTATGAATTTGTGAGTCTATTGCTCAGTCTTAACTTCACCTTCTCCTCCCATAGGTCTCTTTCACAGCATACTGTTGGGTCTGAACTGCAGTCATCAACATGGGTTCTAGTGGCAGTTGTTTATTACTGCAACAATAAAACATCTCAAGAGAAGACGATTTCACGTCATCAATAGCGATTAGGACCTAATGAACCTAATTAGCCGGTATGGCTGAACGGCGGGATCCAAGGTGTCTTCATGAACCTGGTAAGAGACAAACCCAAATGAGCTTAACAAACAAATACCAGCTGCTTTCATCCGGACGAGATAGAGGGGGACTCAGCGCTAATGCCGAGTGTGTGTATAAAGCGTTTCTAATGGCCAGCACATTACTAAAGGTGCTTATAATTCAGAAGTTCACAGTGTAATTTTACACATTTTCAGCACATTAGAAAAGCAGCTAGATAGAGAGGAGCAGATAGGAAAAGCAAATCTTTTTCTGGAAACAAACAGCATTGTCATAAAAACAGTGTCATGTCACAGAAGGTTGCTGGGAAGCAGTCGTCATGACACCAGAGATATCAGATGTGCTGGAACACAAGGTCAGGTGATCACTTCTCGTTCAGCGTGGTCAGCAATCTTCCCTCAAATACTGTTACAATCCATCTAGATAGAGGGAGGAAACACACACTCGATCCATCTCTCTCTTGCTCTGCTCCATTAGACAGTAAATGGACTTAATGTACTTTATATAGCTGATCTGCTTTCACATCTAAACACATTAAAAATCAATGACGCACGCTCGCAAAGAAAGCGCGCAGCGTTCAGTTTCAATAACATTTCATGCGTCGTGTGTCAGCATTAATTCTCAACTACGTAGAAGTACCGCCCATCACACAACACAAAAACCACCCAGAAACTTTATTAAACATGACTTTAGGTTTGACAATACATACTAGAGGTGGAATGATTTACTTGATGTATCGATTAAAAATTAATATTCAAATGCCCGTCTCGGCGAGTATCCTAGTAAACAAAGTGAACATAAACAGTTGAGAAAGACAACGCATGTGTACAGTATCAGTATATTGGATCTGTACATTCGCTCTTAAAGTGACAGCTGCTGTCTGTGTTTTTAAAGTTAATCAAACAACAAAAGACAAAGAAAAAAAAAAAATCACTCACTGCTCTTGAATGAAAAACTTTTGTAACTTTATTAAGGATTAATATATTTAATCTATGTAGTCAAGACTATATGCAGTGTTATTTTACATTTGATTACTTTATTTAATTTCTGTACCTGAAAACTACTGTTAGACGTGCCTGAAAAACACTGTTTATTTCATTTGTATATTTGTTATATTGTATTTATTTGTGCTTTTGAGTATTTGTTCTTATTTTATTACTGACTGTTTACATGTCTTTAATAAGGTTTTAAATTTATATTAATTAGGCTAGTAGTTTTAGCTGTTGTATCGAAATTGGAATAGAGAATTGTGAAATGTCCAAAAAGTGTTTAATTCACTGGAATGTCCCCCCCAAAAGTCATTACCAAATTGCTATTTAATATATAAACCATTTTTTCTTTGATATGCAGCAAAAGCAAATATATCATGATATACACTATTACTATGGCATAAAATTACTTATACTGTGACATGATGACAGCATTAGATACACGATGACAGCAGGAGAAACACACATGTCATGATACATGTGATATGATTTTGTGGCGTGTGATAGAGATGTGATCTTAACCACACCGACACTAACACACACTTTAAATCACGGCTGAGGACCAGATGTTGTCAGACTGCCACAAGCTCTCTCTCTGCCTCTGATATACTGCCTGTCTCCCCTCTGAGAGGTGAAGGCTTCTGGGTAAACAGACACATTGAGACAAACACAAAAAGCTCAAACGGAGAGAAACAGAGATGAATGAGGCAGACCTTAAGGTCTGCCTAAAAAAAAATAAGCACCATAAAAAAAGAACTAAAACTGAAAGAAATGAACTGAACACACCAGCAGGTCATGAATGATGAAAACACCAAAATGGACACTAATGGTCTTATTGTGCATGAACTGAATAGACTTCTAACCCTGAGCATTAAACTTTGGCCTTTAACTTGTTCCAAGCTGTTTGTGCTTTAGACATCAATTATATCTAATTGAAAATGAAAAATTGTTGAGGAGATGTTCTGTTATTTCTCTAAATCATCAAAGCTTTGGCCATTTTCATATGGCAGACTATAAAATGGCTATAAAACAGTCCACTGACAAATACTGAAGGAGGGACCAGTAAGAAATCAAGTAGCAACCACTCAAAACACCATAACCACACAACACACAACAGTGGAAGAGAGATCTGCACACTTTCTTCAGAAAACATTAAACATGAAGTTAAATTCTAGGTTTTTTCTCTCTCTCTCTCTCTCTCTCTCTCTCTCTCTCTGTGTGTGTGTGTGAAATACGTGCCAAAAATTGTTTAGAATCAGAATAATCTGTTCATTGCAAAAACAATTACATTTATCCATTTAAAAAGTATGAACATGGTTAAAATATGGTCGGCTGTAGAACAAGCAATATTAAATTAGTCAAAATGTATGAGATCGAAAGAAATTGGATTTACTCATGATATATTATATCTTATTGAGAAATCTTATTGGTTATTGAGTATTTAAAATATTCTCTGTTTATTAGTACTATTACAGAAATCACCTGATGTACAAGTGACAAATATACATCACATTAAAGGAATAGTTCACCCAAAAATGAAAATTACCCCATGATTTACTCACCCTCAAGCCATCCTATGTGTATATGACTATCTTCTTTCAGACAAACACAATTGGAGTTATATTAAAAAAATATCCTGGGGCTCAAGATTTTTAAGCCCAAAAAAGTGCATCCATCAATCATAAAAGTAATCCATACGCGATATTTGCATGTATTTCTATTTTTTTTTTTAAAGATTATGTTTTTCTGGTTTTACACTTCATGCATGCGTACTAAATATTAAATAAGTTAATAATTATAGCATAATATGTACCATGGTGATTTGTACAGAGGCTCCGTAGATTTGCACTAAACAAGCCACTAGTGACAGACAGTGAATGTGAGAGAGATCGACTGAGCGCGTGTGATTACCTGCATCTGTCCTTCAGGCCGAGACATATATTCGTGAAAAAAGGTTGTCGTGTCCAAGGATAGCGAAATCTCTGCCTTAGCATCGACGCATTACTGGTCAGCTGAGCCTTATAAAGTGGCGCTCAAAGTTAAAATGATTTCAACAGCTTGTTTCTTTACATCTCTCTTTGAATGAATCAGCGTTTTGAACGTGTAGTTGAATGAACGATTTAAAGACTCAAAGACAGTTCCTTGCCGCCACCTTGTGGCGCAGCAATGTAACTGCACTGACTGACAGCCCGTCTAGAATGCACAGATGAGTAGTTCTGCTTATACTCGTGAAATATCAGCAGAAAGTCTCGTTTAGTCAGATTCGAGGATCGGAACTAACTATATATATATATATATATATATATATATATATGAAAAAAAAAAAAAAATCGCGCTATTGAGCCACTCAAAAATACTGCAAGGGAAATTCCTTGACCACGACAGCCCTAAGAGTGACCTCTGACCTGACGCATGACCAGCGTAGCTCCTCTACTCTTATATCGAAATCCTCTGACATTTTTCTTTAAAACATCTCATTTTAGACTTCTAATTCATGACCGGTGTTTTGTTTTGCTGTATCCTCTGCACTTCCATGTTCGTCAATTATAAACTTGCGCTTGTCATATGTCGGGTCAGAGGTCACTCTTCTGCCGTAAGTTGATTTGCATAGGCTGTCTACCGGAAGCCACTGATTCTAGTTTTAAATATGGATATTTTTCTTACAAAAACGCATAGCTTCACTTCAGAAGGTCTTTATTAACCCCTTGCAGTTGTATGGATTACTTTTATGATGGATGGATGTGCTTTTTTTGGGCTTCAAAATCTCACCCCCCATTCACTCCCATTATAAAGCTTAGAAGAGCCAGGATATTTTTTTAATATAACTCTGATTGTATTTGTCTGAAAGAAGATAGTCATATACATCTAGGATGGCTTGAGGGTGAGTAAATCATGGGATCAGTTTCATTTTTGGGTGAACTGTCCCTTTAAATGTATTAGTTTATATAAAAACTATAATGGAGGTAAACTTTGTACGCAATTCAAATACATTTCAAATTTAGGCCTTTTTTTTTTTTTTTTTTTAAGTGTGTGATATGAAAATATATGAAAAAAAAAAAGATGTTGAATGAGTAGTTTTGTCACCTGATCTGGCCTTTTTTATTTCTCTTTGATCCCCCTTCACTAGGGGACGAGAAGCGTCACTTCTCCTCCTCAGAGAAACTCAGACAGAAATAAACCGCAGCGAGACAGTCCTGACAAACATTCCTGGAAGTTTCCGCACTCATTATCTCTTCTCACCACGTCTGCAAATGTGACAACAAATTACAGCGAAATTCTCAGACGCCCCTCTGACAACTGCGCTGTGATTTAATGAAGCAACTCAAGCCCGTGTGAGTCTTCACTGATGTTTGACCGACACGTGAAAACATAAAATGTGCGTTATTTACGGAAGAGGCTGTTGCTACATTCCAGAACTAATTTCTGCTATTTTGCACAATTATGGGCCAATGATGATCATGTTCAAATGGCCTAAAATGAGCTAATTATCTTCTTGATGTATGGTTAATATGATGCTGATTTGCTAACTAATTTACTATCAGTGAGGCTAAGATATGAATACCACTATCCTCAATAAAATCCATTTATGCAATAAAGTAATTTAATGCAAATTAAAAATGAAGCCTATGTTCAATGCATCTTGCATTTGTACTCAGTATTGTCAGCTGTACTGTGTGTAGTTGACCTGTGCCTTAAGGATTTGAAAACATCCACTGAAAATCCTTCAGTAAAAATCAAGTGTGTTATTGTGCCTGAGTGAATTGGTGTTCAGAGTGTAATTTACAGTGAGAAGTGAAGCTAGTTTGTTTGTAGAGTCTCATTGTGAGTGCAGCATTATCACAACTGTAACATTGAAGGAACTGGGGGCCTCTGTATATAACTGCAAACTGGACTTGAGTACAAAGTCAGTTATTCAATCAGCAGGGGAAAATGCACAAGGTGTGTAAAGACCAACAAATATGTAGCCGTGCCTTATTGAAACACACAAATCATATTTTTCCATCACTCAGTGCATGCTCACTCCACAGCGGTTATTTAAAGACACTCATATCACGAGGACTGTAACTGTCCTTGATCGTTTAAGATAAGACTTTATTGTATTATGAGAACATACAGTGAGTTTCAACACTCAGAACATCCTCCTCAGTGAAAAAAAAAAAGTATATTTATTGAAACTGACTCATTCTGAACTACTGCAACTTTTGATATCAGATACATGAATACACATGACCATCCACATTTACACGGGGTGATATGAAACTTGTCGCACACAGTATTGTATGGTTAAATATTATTATTACAGTAGAAAGACTAATAATGAGAGTAACAGTCTGTCAAACCTTTCTGGCTGCAGATCATCCTGAAGGATCGCAAACATAGAAACTAGCTATTATTTGTAACAAGAACCATTTAAATCTGATCTTAAAGAGGACCTATGATGCTTTTTTTCTTTCTTTATTGTGTCATGTTGCTGTTTGAGCATGAAAAAGCTCTCCAAAGTCCCTCCAGCGGGAGTTATTCTCTATATCAGTGTCACTGTTTCTGAACTCCCTGAAACATCTCCATTGTAGTCTTGAGTTCTTCACAATATTCCTCATTTAAATAATTCATACACAGAATAAAGAGGCGGGGCCTGGTTGAGTTAGTTAGTAGTGTGGTGAAACTGGCAGTTATGGTAAGGGGCGGGACATTTCCCAAATACCAATCACAACACACTGCTCCCGACCAATCAGAGCACACTGTGCTTTTCAGAAGGAGGGGCTTCATAGATACAGGAAATAAACAGAGCGTTACTGACAGACTGAGAACAGAGGAGCTGCAACAATGGAGAATATGGGGAAAATAATGAACATTCAAGCATGAAAACCTGTTCTAGTAGAGCTCAAAAACAACATCAAGACTTCGAAAAAGGGTACATTTTGAAAATCACAGCAAAAAACAAACCTTCAGTTCGTTCAGTTAGTCCATGGAAAAAAATAAAAAGTACTGTCTTTAGATCTTTTTATTTAGTTATGTATTTTATTATTATTTTGTTATTATTATTATATAACTCCTTTAACTAAATAGCACTAGTTCTCCTAAAGTTATCCTCAATAACAGTGGCTTTTAACCTGTGGGCAGCGAAGATATTGCAGGGGCCACCATTTACTATTAATAAAAATAAAATTATATATAAAAATTATTTTATATATATATATATATATATATATATATAATTTATTTTTATTTACTTTTTTATTTTTTTATTTTATTTTACTTGTTGTAGGCACTGACAACATCCCTCCCTCTCTCTCTCTTCCACCTCACTTTTGGTCCACTCTATACTATCCTTTCACAATAAAGGCAAAAATCGCCAAAAATAAATCTTAAAATATGTCTAATTAAATGTAATAATTCAATATATAATGAAATAATGAAAAATAAATATTAAACTGTTACTGTGTATTCAATATTTAAGCTCGCTGATTGGTTGTGTTAAGAATAAACCACCAATTTATCTACTTTTGCTGCATGCAGTTACTGTAGGCTACAGCAGATTTAAACATGGTCACTGAAAAGGACAAATGCAGATGTTTCTTTATCTACAAGTAAGGATAAATCTTCAGCAAAGCCTGACATCAAAAAGACTAAAAATAAAGCTAAAAGAAGAAAATACAGTAGTGACTAGTTACCTAGCGCTAGACTTCACATGTGTGGGAGAACAAGCAGCTACCGCTCTGTGTTGCTGAAATGAAGCTTTGCATTATTTAGCTCATTTTAGCTTTACTTTTACCGGAATAAGCTTTATGTCAAGCCTGATCTCCGTTTGCAACTTTCTTCTTTTCAGCCTGACATCCAGTGCTTAGTAAATGCTAAAAACAACAACTTTTACATTATGTGATTCACAAAGATTTTAGTTTATAAGGTCTACTTGTTATGTGCCAGAGTCTCTTGAGGCTCTAATCACCCTCATATGAAAACAAGAGCACCCTCAGTTGAAGCTGTAATAATAGGATAAAGGGGAAACAGATTTGGCAAACGCTTCGGTGTGTATTTCTGTTTGCGCTCTGGAGAGCGTCAAATGTTTCTATTTACAATGTGCTTTTACAGTGTTCAGCAATGTAGCCACTGTGTTAACAATCTCCATTTCTAAGACCTCGTTAACCAATGCAGCACAACTAGTCGGGTCCGTTAAAATTCTTGCAGTGGGCCGCGGAAACTTGCATGTTTGGTTGTGTGGGCCGCGAGTGGGAACCACTGCTCCATAACATCATTAACATTACCTAAGAGGACAGTTATTAAACTCTCTTTAGTTTGCCCTGATTTGACCTGATCTGATCAAACACATTTTAATAAGTCTGTTTTAACATCAGTTGAATATTCTGCTGTGAGTGAGCCAATTAGCGTCATGAGTGTCTGCACTATGATATTTTAACGAGCTGTGGTTATGCAAGGGCCAGCATCACATCATATTCCACATTCCAGTGTGAAAACCTAACGAGATTCCTTTATGAGGTCAGAAAGAGCTAGTGGTTACCGTGGCAATGCTGATTATGATGTCACTGTGTTGCATCATCAGGCTGGGACATTCAATTAGAGCAGAATAGGACAGAATGTGACACAGCTCAACTAGAGCAGAAATGTAGAACAGTCATTCAACTTGCATGGAAAATGAACCGCAAACTAACAGGCACAGTCTCTAATAACCAAGCAAATTTGAATACAGTCAATGTGTGTAATTAAAATACATATCATACAACATTAAACAGCATTTTCAATGCATTTGAAGCTGCATAGTGTTATTTCTCCATTATTAGTGCCACAAAACATAATTGCAATGACTGTTTACAAACTGGCTTCCGAAACACTACCAGTTCATCCAATGTTCAGCCGAACATCGATCTCTTGGCATTGGTGGAGACAGAAGTTGACATGTTAGGCCTCTCCAACACAGAAATATTTTGAACAGCCACAAAACAATACTTTTACATTCAGCTACATTGGACCTGAAAGTCTAAATGATGTGCAAAGCATATTATCAGAATATATTTGATGCTTAAAGAGCACCTATTATGCCCTTTTTCAAAGTCTTGATGTTGTTTTTGGGCTCTACTAGAACGGGTTTTCATGCTTGAATGTTCATTATTTTCCCATATTCTCCATTGTTGCAGCTCCTCTCTTCCCAGTCTGTCTGTAAAGCTCTGTTTAGTTCCTGTCTCTATGAAGCCCCTCCTTCTGAAAAGCACAATGTGCTCTGATTGGTCGGCTGGAGCAGTGTGTTGTGATTGGTCAAGCTCTTTGAGCGTGTTTGGGAAATTTCCCGCCCCTTACCATAACCACAAGTTTTAACACACTTCTAAGTCAACCAGGCCCCGCCCCTTTATTTTGCATATGCCTTGGGCGGGAATTATTTAAATGAGGAGTATTGTAAAGTGTTCATTCCTGGATGAAAACTCAAAAGTACAATGGAGGCATTTCAGGAAAACCAATTGAAACCAATTGAACATGAAATGTCCTGTTACTTATGGTCACAGCTGGTTAGGACAAAAACTCAAATTTATACAAAGAGCTGTTGCATGTGGTGCAAATGATGAGCAAATACATTTAATATATTCCAACTATAAGCATTAAGGTTATAGAGCATCTGTTTTGGCTAAGTATAATCGCCCCCTATGCACATATTGGGTCAAAAACACAAACTGAGCTGGTGGTTTACGTGTGTGTGTGTGTATTTTGTCTTGCAAGAGACTGCAGTCGAACAACATCTAATCAAAGATCAGGTTGCTTGTGTCTGCCTCTCCACCTTGAGCTGAACACTATCGAACTGACCCCTGAATAAGTAGGATGGATTATCTGAATGCAAACGCTTCTAGTGATTAGATACAGAGAGTGTGTGTATTTCAGAGGAAGAAACATTATTATAACCAGCTGTTTGCACTCTTCCAAAACATCACCAATGCCATTAAAAAAAGTTTTCCAGTAAGTTTAAAACCGTTGAGATTGAGGGAAGCGGAGAGAGAAAAAACGATGTAGCAAACAACACTCCAGGGCATAACAGTGTCTTCCTAATGATTGTGAGAATAGGAGAAAGAGTGTGACAGGAAGGGCCAAAAAATAGAGACAGACTGAGAGAAAAAGAGTACCTGTCACACAAAACCTTCATTGCTTCTGGAAAGCAGTACCAAGAAAGCAGTATGTGTAGGAATGTTTTTGCAAGAGAAAAATCACAATTCAAAATCCATCTTTGAGCTATTTCCTCAGACTATTCAGAGCTATATGAAAGTGTGCTTGTGTGTGTGTGGAGAGAGGATGTGTTCTAGTCATTTGTATTCAGTCTCAAAAAAGGGACAAAATGAGAAGGGTTTTATGACAGCCAACTCCCATGATGCACCAATGAGTGACACAGTAGTAGAGTATGATCAGAAGTCTTGATTAGACTCCATCTCAACATCCCTTGACATCTTTCTAAATATATACACAACACACACAAGCGCCTGCAGTTGAAACCCTAGGGACTCTTTACTGAAGTCTATACACAAAGATATCTCACTTTAGATTAAAAATACAACCAAACCAAACCAAAAAAATAAAATGTGCATGGGAATGTGGGACATTTATTTGCTGGAAAAGGGGGAGGCAGAAGTAAAGGATGTAGAAGAAGCCAGAAGGCAGAGGGAGATGAAGTACAGAAGATGTAGAACTACAGAAAGAATGAGCTGACATGAGTTATGGATTATGGAATATGTACAGTAAAGAGAGGTAAAAGTAGAGACAGAAATGGTAGAGAGTTAGACGTAGAGTCAACAGAGACAGAATAAACAGAGCTAGCACAATCAGAGACCGAGTTACAATTGTAAGGCTGTTTACATTCGAAAATGTTGTAATGACTGAGACAAATCAGACACAATAATTTGTCATATTTAACAAATAATCTGTAAAACGCATAGGCTGCAATTTTTTTTTTATTTTTATGCGCAGCTTATCAATGAAGTATGGCAATGAAGTATTGAAAAAGCAACACCTGTCAAACATCTTTCCTGACATGAGAAGCATTTATTAACATCTTGTCCAACAAAAGACAACATTTAATAACATGTTTTTACTCCAAACTCACTCCATAATGACAGTTGAGCATCCTTCTGTGAGATGATGTGGCTTCTTACACAGAATAAGGCAGCCGTGTGTTTATTAGTCATGTTTAATCAATCGAAGCGTTTCAATCTTCTGTTTATTCAGCTACAGTGAAATGATGCGTTATCTTCTTCTGCGGCAGGGCATTTGAGTTTCTGCGCAAGAGCGCCCTCTAGCTTTCAGATGGAGAAGCATTTACTACTGATCACAGAGCCGTACAGCTCTGACAAACTGCGCATTAAATAATCGCAGCCTTTGCCAAATCGTGTGTGATTTAATCGCGATAAATCGTGCAGCCCTAGTGCAAGTTCATCATTTCTTGATGCAACGCAGAAGAAATCGACTCATGGAACCATCGAAACCTTCCTCATAAACTTCACATACTTCTCAAACTGCAAAGGCAAATTCAGGTATCGTACATTTAACAAAGTGTTTTGAAATATGAAGCTGATGATTCTTTTCATGTAGTTATATGACTCTTTTCCTGTTTCTGTCACTTTCACTTTCCATTTTACCTATGTATGCATGATTGTGTGTATGTGTTTGTTTAGATTAATTGTGTTCGTGATTTAGTTAATAAAACTTTGTGCATAATACATAGGAGTTCCCTGATTCTGCCTGCAGATTAATGTCACTTAAACGATTCCTGATCTTGCTACACGCTCTAAGCGCTGTACATGCTAAGAAAGAACTGTTTTCTGTGGCCATGAAAAAAATACCATTTCTTAGAATTAATAAATAATCAATCCTGAGTGTTCCCTGGACAATCGGATTAATTGACTGTAACATTAATTTGGCTACATCAAGTTAATCCGATCAACTGATCCAAATATTCGTAATTATAACAAGTTATGATTAATTATTAATATTTCCCCTACCTCTACACGTGTTTGGTATCATTTGACATGTCTCAGAGTGACTGGTACAATAGTCTCGTCCTTCAGGTTGGTTCATTAGTTGGTTCCAAACTGCTTGTCCTATGTAGGGTCAATAGGAATGTTTCTAGATCACCCTAGAAACTCTGTAGTTAAAATGAATCTGGATGTAGGCGTTATGGATGATCATGTACTCTTCATGCATACATCATAAATCCCACTGAAATAAACAAGACTTGATTATGATTACATAATTAAACCTTTATGTATACAATTAAGGGAACAGGGGTGTCAGCAGAGGTAGATTTAGATCAAGTCCACACCTATTCTGCGGTCTCTCTCTTTTGCATACATTGACAGAGTCACAGAGTTAATTGGTTTTTAATAAAGCTTTTAATCTCAGAGATTTGTGAGACTTTCCAGTGCAAACCAACAACAACTTGGCCGATGTATATTAGTGTGTGTGGAACATCAGCACCAACATGCTAATCATGAGTGAAGGTTTGCAAAAGCCTTGTGCGGTAAGAGACTTGGTTGATATCTGATCGATATCTGATCAATAGGAAAGAGAAAGTAATCCAACAGAACAGTGAGGTCAATCCCACCTCTGGTCCTATCCGTTTAGCAGTCGAGACATTAATAGAAACGACACGTGTATGAGATTTAGAAGGTCTGATCTATGTCTGATCTATACAACACCCAAGAGAGGCAATCTCAAACGTTTCCCTGCCAGGATATCCTTTATAAATGTGCTGTGAACTCTTTTGTTTTACACATCTTTCTTTGTTCATTGCTCTTTCTCATACATGAATTATTTAGCAGGTCCAGCTAAGGATATTTATCTGTCTTTAGTGACTTTAGTCCTGGTTCTGTGCCCAGGAGAACACTGCCTCTATATCTATCCACCAGCATTTTACTCTCTGTGCAACAATGAATCTTTTTATTTCAGACTGTTAAGAACATACTACAGCAAGACCTGAAATGCACTGGCTGAAGAAAATAAGGAGGCATAGAGAAATGGATGAAGGCTTGAACAGCATTTCACTGATTCACTGGTGTAGCAGTATGCACACTAGAAAGCAGAAACTCATACATTTGTGAATATTCTGCTCTTAAAATGTCATCAGTACTTAATGATGAAACCATGAAGAGCTCTTCGTCTTTCAATCAGTCTACACAGGCATGTAAAGAAGGAAGATGTGTGGATTCCAAATGTGTGGAAGTGAGACTGAATTAATCCCACATAAGAGAAAAGACAAAGAGGGGAGAGTGGACGAGGGAAGGAAAAGGAAAGAAAGCATGACAAGGGAGGAAAAATAACCAAAAATGAAGACTACAGAAGAGACGAGACCGATGAAAAAAAGCAAATATGAGACATGACCCATGAAGAGACCTTCAGGATGATGAAAGAGGTGCTGTCTAGATGGACAGAGCTCTGAAACAAATGAGTGCGATGAGAAAGCTATCATTCCTTTGTCATGCCTTGACTACCACCGCTGAGCGAGGGATTGCACTGAAAGAAACTGAAAGATGAATTGAAATCGGAGCCTTTGTTCATAAGAGTGGGACATATCGATCAGTGGAGCTGGGGATGGTGGGAAGCATGCATGTACATGAAGACATCTGTGACAGGCCTTTATTGATCAAGAGCACTCAAAGATGGAGAGACGGAGAAATTAAACAACAACAATAAGAAGCGATTGCTATCAACACGTTCACCAGACTGGACAAGAGCAGAGAAACAAAATCAGGGGGAGAGAAGAGAACACGAAAAACGAAAGGGAGAACGTGAAGGAGAGGAGAGACGGAAAGGAGAGA
This sequence comes from Hypophthalmichthys nobilis, assembly GCA_037950665.1. Classification (NCBI taxonomy): domain Eukaryota; kingdom Metazoa; phylum Chordata; class Actinopteri; order Cypriniformes; family Xenocyprididae; genus Hypophthalmichthys; species Hypophthalmichthys nobilis. The sequence continues at coordinate 11,854,094 of CM075485.1, forward strand.
TGAGGATATGAGGGAAGAAGACATGAGAAACAAAGACAGCTGACTAAATGGAAGAGACAAGTTGAAGGCAGAGGGATTGCACAGGAGAGACATGGGGAAAGAGGAGGTCATGAGTGGAGATGAAAGGAGAGACAAGATGAGACAAGGTGACAAAATAGAAACACGGTCAAATGACCATCATTACGCTTCCAACAACTCTTTCAATCTTTCAAGCCAAATATACAATCGCCAGAAAAAAAGGAGACGGGAGAAGAGATGATACAAGGGAAGAAAGGAGAACAAAAGAGACAATGAGAGATGGAAATGACAGGAGGGATGAGGAGAGAAAAGGGGAAAGACAAAGACAGAGGAGACAGTAGAAGTAAGGGAAAGAAGAACCAGAAAGTAAACTACAGGAGAAATGAGATTAAGTGAGACGAAAGGAGATGAGAGAAGTGGAGAGACAGGAGAGAAGTGGAGAGACAGGAGAGAAGAGGAGAGATGAGGCAGGAGCAGAGGAGAGCAAAAAGAAGAGAGGAGAAACAAAAAACGTAGACTAGAAACACTGTGAAGAGAGATGAGAAGAGGCTGGAAAAGAGTGACTGAGAGAAACAAGGATTTGAGAGGACATGAGAGGTGGGATGGAGAGAGATGAGACAAGGGCGAATAAGATGAGAAATGAGAAAATGGAGAGGACAAGAAGGAAGGTAGAGGAGAGGAGCCTTCACAACCAGCCAATTTCCAGACATCTTCGTCCAAGGACAGACAATATATCACCCAATGTCAGAATGGATTTAAGCATGCACACACACACATCTCTTTCCTAAAAATGTGGCAAATTTTGATGATCTGACTCATAAATGCAGATTAATCTTGATCTCACTTTGGCACGCGGTCCAATCTACAATCTCTCTCACACACACACACATACACACACACAGAAATATAGCACTTCCACTCAGGCTCTCAGTAATGGACATCAGTACAAATGTGCTTTAAGTGAGGGGAGGAGCAGCCATGACTCATGGTGTGTGTGCACTGGAGAGAAGGAAAGATGAGTTTGTGTGAAAGAGGCAGAATCTAGCTGGTGTGTGTTTGCTAGTGTGCAACACGACAGACTGCTAATGCACCATTATCTTAAAACCTCTGAAGCAGCACACACCGCACAGATGGGGTAAGTCTCTGAGCTCTGAGGACAGTCCAGGGTCATCACACCCCCAGGGAGCAGAGGTGGGCGGCCAGAGGGGTCAGAACTGTACCTCCTCTGCCTGGAGGGGTAGTCCTCAATGGAGTAAACACAACTTCACTAAAGTTATGTTTAATGCCAACTCCAGGCTTTTAAACATGATTTTCAAACCGTTTGGTTTAACACCCTCAGATTTTATGCTACACTCAAAAAAGGATTCATCCACCTAAGAATGTAGTCCCACTTCAGAATGACCATTTACTAGGGGTGCAATGGTGCATGTATTTATAGCAAAAAAATTTCAGTACAGGTCTTTCGGTTGTGAACACATGTACCGAATGAATGCAGTGTTGCTTTAACCACTGCACATGCCGAACTTGATGTGATGTGGGGAACGTAATTTGAAGTTCGAGTTTCCCCCAGGACGGGACAATGCCATTTATATCAATATACTCTGATGTTGCAAACGCATCTGATAAAATAACAAAGGACAACAGAGTGAGTTTCTGCCAGATCCAAGTTGTTCTAAACAAGACATGCATTATATTGAATGGTTCAAACTAACTGATAAGCCTGCAGTTTAAAGTGGCTTGTTCTCCTGTCCGATGCATGTTGTTTAACGCATTTGAGATGCACATAACTTACTGCAAATCTTAAGGTTGTATCCTTATCTGTAAATGTTAGATATTCACCAAATATTTTCCATTTTGCATAAAGGCTCGTCCTGATAGCAAGTGAGTTCATCTTAAACTTCGTAGACTTCACTGAATGAGCACCTCAAACAGACAGAGTGCAATAAAATGTGAGCTCAATAATTCTTAAATGTTCTCACACATTGAGGAATGAGTTAAAATTTAGCTAAAATTAGTTCGATAACATTAAACATGAAGCTGTGAGTAATATTCCAAGTTCATTTAGTGTCGATATTATGGGAACTTTGGGACTTGGATGCCACTCAGTGACAGATGAAACTGGAAGAAAATCATGAATGTAATTCTAAATGAACTTTTTGGAGCCAGATGTGGAAATGCCGGAGACACACAAACTTGAGGCTCATTCTGAGCTGGACTAATTCATCACGCTCACACATATGGAGGTGGAGCAAGACAGCAGGTCTTTGGAGGCTCAAATGATCTCTAAAAGATGGATTCCTCCCAGGAGAGAGTAATGGAGCGCAGAATGACTGATGCCTTCCCAAGGGTGCAGAGCCAGCAGTGCCACCCAGAGACGCTTAAACGATCACCGCACCGCCTCCATCTGGCCTAGGGCTGCTTAATCGAGTGAGGAGTAACTTATGTTCCTCAAGGTAGAGTTGAGTGTGTGGGATTCGTCTGACGGATTTCACATATGGGACTTATGAACCGATAAGTAATTTTCTGAATTTTGAGTTAATTACTAAAAATTAAGTTTATTGAAAAAAATATGCATAACAGTGTGCAACGCTGCAAAAACAGCATGGGCGGCACATCTGCGGTGATATACAGCCTGTGAAAATGTGGAACATGCAGAAGTTTAAAAGCCACAGACAAAAAGCCTCAGTAATCTTTATTTTACAAAATCTTAAAAAACAACAACAACAACCATGTTTTGCATCCTGTACTAAGATACATGCTGAAAACCACAGAAAACAAGACACACGCTGACTGACAACCACAGAGTTTAAGGTCGCTCTGATGCAGAATTTCATTTACTAAGAAGGAAAGCTGCAGAGCCGTCCCGGATGCAAGACTTTCATAACTGCATACGGTTTCCATCGGGAGTCAGAGCATGATTTAAGCTTTTTAGATAAACAGAATTTGCACACTTTATCTTGAAAAAATAAGTTTTGTGCCCATGCATTTGCTGAAAAAACAATCAGTTTTAATTCTGACTGAAACAAAATGAAAATTTCACCCTTCCCTTTATCAAGACACTCAGCTGACTTAAGTGAAATGGTTCTGGTTATAAATGTACCGTATATCACTAAATTAAAGCGTCTGCTAAATGACTGCTTTTCAGTATATAATGTGTAGTTTAATCTAATTTCACTTCTTTTTTTTTCCTGTTAAACTCCCTAATAGGGCTGGGCGATATGGCAAAAATGTAATCTCGATAATTTTTTCCGATATTGATCGATAACGATATATATTTCGATATATAAACTGTTAATGCTGCCAGCTTTAAAAGAGTATCCCAAATATGACTGAAGCCACAAAAATCTGAGGGTTCATTAATTACATTTTAAAGTATAGTTTATTAACAAAAACAGATTACACATTTGGCCTTAAAATTAAGACAACTTACTAACTTATAGTGTGACTTTTAATTATAAACAAGCCCGAAATACACCGGGACTCTTATTTTGAAATGTCTACACAATTGCGGGCTGATCCTTCAGATTCTTACAACCGTCTAAAACATTTTATATAAAGGCCATAAAGTAATAATTCATCAACTTGAGTTCATTATCAATCGCTTGGCATAAATCTGCGCTTTTCATTGATTGAGAATCACTCAAGCAGCCTGAAGCGCAACAGCACCGCCTTGTGACATTGCATCATGCAGCGCTCTTTGTGAAATATCCACAGCATCTCTGCAGCGCACGTGGGAATGTCAGCGGGAGTAAACAGTTCTGACGCACACATAACGAGCAGGTAAGAAACACGTAGGGCGAGTGGAGATTTTCCACTAGTTAATCGATCGTGGATGGTTTCATTATCTTGGGCGGATACAAAAGTATGAGAGGATAAAAATAATAAAAGCATAAATGTGTCTCCAAATATACTTGGGCGGCCGTTAATATACCTGGGCGGCCCGCCCAAGTAAAGTCTATGTGTGGGAAGCACTGTAATGGAATAGGTTGGTTGTGTTGCCAGTCCTGGTTTTCACCGACCGACGACATATTTTTGCAGATCGTTTTAATCTGCGCCTGGTCGCTTTTCAAATAACCAAACCACTTCCATATAACTGAATTCGTGCTACCTTTTTTGTCGACAATTTCATAATTTTTGGATAATAACTTGAGGTTAGTTTCACTCATTTTTGTCGTCCTTGTGTTGAGTTTGCTTTGCAAAGTGCCGTAGGAAATTGACTTTGTTCTTTGACGTGAACGTTAAAAGCTGCATGCTGATTGGCTGTTGTCGCATATTTCTGTTGTATGATTGGCTCTTATATTAATCCATATCGAGTATAAATGCCTAGAGCTTATCATCGTTATCGACATATATTTTATCGCGATTCGATATGATATTGTTTATCGGCACAGCCCTACTCCCTAATACTTTCACTCTCAAAACTGGCTCGAGTCTGGTTGATTTCAAGGGGCTATATCACGAAAACAAGATTTGTTTGCTCTACTGAAATATGTGATCTGGATGTAGTATGTGACACTCCAACATTCACAAATCAAAACTCTGTCCCCAGTACACCCAGACCATTTACTGAATCTCAGGCCCTGTTTACACCTGGTATTAAGAGTTTTGGTAAAACACACTCACAGTGTTCAGCTGGTCTTGTGGCTGTCAGAGCAGAAACTAAAGCTGCTACTCTCCGTATGTTTTCCCGTCGTCTCCAGTGCATTCATATGTAAATCGTGTGAGCTTATTTCATCCATTAGATCGAAAGATCTGAAAAAGCCCATACATTCACTCTCCCATAGACCCTCCCCTTGAAGAAATCAGGACAGAAATGGACAAAAGTGGACAAAAGAGACATGACGAGAAGATTCCAGCATTCAAAGTCATTTTTCTACCATTTTTATGTAATCAAACAAATTACGTTTTCTCCCATTACAACGCCGTTACCGAAAAAAAAAAAAAAAAAATGCCAAGTTACTATAATTGAGCTCATTGAAGCGGTTTTCATCCGAGTAGGCTCTCTCTCAGCCACAGGACCTACAAAGTTTTTCTCTGGTGTGTGTTGGGGTTAGTCATACACAAATATAATTTTAAACTGATAATAATGTACGATGCTCTGTGTGTGTGTCTGTGAGCGTGTGAGCGGAGCATAAGCTCAAACCAGAATACCCTTTGTGACACGCTGGATCGAAAACTTATTTCACATTTTTTTTTCTAGTCGACTAGTAGTTGTTCATTTAAGCCATTAGTTGACTAATCACATTTATAATAATTTAATTTCTTAAATACTGGAGAGAATAAACCATAAAAATGAGCGTTTACGTAGTATATATAGCACTCATAAAGCGCACGCATAAAGCTTGCCATAAAGAACCGGCAAAAGTAATGATTATGAATGTGACAAAAACAGCAAGGAGACATTTAATTGTTTATTAATAAAGAAATGTTTTCTGAATCAGTGTCGGCTACAAAGATGAAGTTGACATCGCTGACTCTCATCATCTCCGCATGTGGACGCGCCTAGAGAAAGAATGCACATTTCATTCGGATTAAATAATCAGAGTAGCCTATTTCTTTTCGTTTTTAATTATTTCGTTTTAAAGTAGATATTTCAACCTTTCTATAGATATATATTTTCATGTCTATGAGGCAAGCAGCCTATACGCTGAGTTTCGGTTCATAAGATGCGCTCCAGTTCACGCACCAGTGATCGCGCCTCCATGTCATAATCATATTGTCTGCTGTATTTGCTTCTTATTTATTAAATCCAGGCAACTGGTTGATGAAACATTGATTAAAATTAAGATACAATTTTTACAAAACGAAATTCACTTTACAGAAAGGCTTTCTACAAAACAAAACTTAATGAAGTGGTCAAAATCATGTCTGACCTACTCCATGTCTCCCGATATAATGCGCATCTTATGATGCATCTTACTCATGCTGTTCACTTTTCATAATCAAATAGATGAATTTAAAACATAACCTAGGACTATTTAAACATAAATATGAAACTACGTTTTCTTTAACGGCTACCAACACATATAGTAGGCTACAGTACAGAGAAATTTCATGTTGTGTCATGAGTCACGAGTCAGATCAAGAATAATTTATTTTTTAGACTTATATTTAATATTGGGGGCATCCAAGTTATTTGACATAAGCCTATATTATTATTTTTTTAAGTAACGCAATAGTTACTTTCCCTGGTAATTAGTTACTTTTATAATGATGTAACTCCGTTACTAACTCAGTTACTAACTCAGTTACTATTTGTGAGAACTAACTAGTAACTATAATTAATTACTTTTTTAAAGTAACGTGCCCAACGCTGGTTGGCACATACTGATTAACCAATCACAAGAGAGCTCATTTACATACAGGGGTTTTAGAGATACAGTAGCTGCAACAGCTTGGTTAATTGTTAATTTAAAAAATGCTCATGGACATTTATTCATTTATTTATAATGCAATACACCATGCATAACATTATAAAGTGTATTACAGGGAAGAAAATAAAATACCAAAAACAAGTGCTGATTATGACCCATTTGAGAGGCACAAACTCAGTAATTCTACAATAACAGAGACCCTCTCTCACTTACACACACACACACAACACTGCCACGTGCTGCAGTCTCACACACATAAAGATGAACTCGCTATTGTTTGGAAAGCTCTCCATCTCTCAGCAGTGTCGTGTGCTGTGTGTGTAAATCCTGTGAGGATTTCAGCTAAACACTGAATATCAGAACAGCTGTTGCTTTCTCTAATCTCTATCACACACACACACGCTCAAAGATGATTGCTGACAGCTCACACTGACAGCAGCTAAACACAGTAGCACTCATATAAGATATTACTAACAGAAATCCTTTAACATCTATGTCTGTCAAATTATTATTATTTTTTATGTTTATTCCACTCTAATGTGGTTTGGATGTGTTTTCTGGTTTGGAAACTACAATAAATCTCTCCTATGCTGTTCTAAAATATCACATCCAAATTCCACAAACATTATTAAATCAATGTCTTTTTAAAATGTTCATAGTGGTCTGATGTGGTTTATATGAGTTATCCGTGCTGCCTTTCGGTATAAATAACAGAACTCAACAAATTTACTCTATTATAAATGCACTAAAACAAGACATTGTCGAAATATGAAGAAAAAACAGCAGCAGAAATGCAACAAAAGAATATTATAAAGGATTTGACTGAAACATTTAACAAAAAACAAAACAAAAAAAAAAGCCAAAATGAGAAGATATCCAAGAAACGGTTCAACTAGAACTTCAACAGAACTCAGAGTATACCAAACTAAGCCCAACTAACACAAACTGACACCGAACGGATGAAAGCGCATCAGTGAGTGTGTGTGTGTGTGCACGACACTGACCTTGCACAGTTTCTGGTAACGCGGTGAGGATATTGCCATTCTCTGGAGCCGGTGTAAGAAGACCACCACTTTCTGCAGAGACGTCCGAACTACAGCCATCATCTTAACTCTGCCTGCACACGACTGCCAGCGTCTGAGAGCACGCATCCTCACCGCCACGCACACACACACATGCTCACGCACGCTCACATATCCCCCACCACCAGCCGAGCGAAATGTGACGAGCCCTGACAAACATGTCCCACACTCACACACGCGCGCGCGCGCTCAAGAGCGTCGGGAGTCAGCCGGCAATAAGTGCTCTCCTCTCCAGCGGTAAACAAGAGTCATGGAGAGAGAATTAACAGAACGACACAAAAACAGAATGAACGAGGGAGAGAAAGATGCTTTGAGAGAGAGAGAGAGAGAGAGAGAGAGAGAGAGAGAGAGAGGAGGGAAGGAAGGGATGATACAAACAGACGCAGAGAAACTCCGGAGAGCGTTCAAGAGCTGGAGTGTCTGTTTCAGCACCAAAAGAATGAGAGCGAGTAATACGGTGTATAAATTCATAAAGGGAATGAGTGAGGGTGACACACTTTACTGAAAGAGAGCACATCTCCTGAGAGACAGAGAAATAGAGCAGTGAGACACTTTGGAGAAATGAGGGAGACATGAAGAGAACAGTAATGAATTAGAGTGGAAATCACTCTGTGAAGGTGCTATTATTATCTCGTTTTATCCTTCTGATGACCCATGAAGACAAACGTTCACAAAGCCAACTTTCTTAAAGGAATACTTCACCCAAAATCAACATTTATTCTGACGCATGTCGTTCCAAACCTGCGTGACTGACTGTCTTTCTTGGAACATAAAATTAGAAATCTAGCTCTTTTCCACCCAATTACAAGTTTAAAGTTCAAGGTTAAGCCTCTAAAAGGAACAAAAGCACCAAAATGTTATAATAAAACTAGAAATATTAAAAAAGTAGTGTTATTTTCCAAGACTTCTGAATCCATGTGTTAACTTTGACTAATGAACAGACAGAAAAAAAGTTTTTTTTTAAAAAAACATTTTTGTTTTGTTTTTGCATTGTATACTTGTACTTTATGTTAACATTATATCACTTAAAAAAAAGATATGGTTATGAATTGTTAAACTGGTCAATTTTAGAAGGCACACATTTCTGGGAGTGAATTTCTGAAAACAACAATTGAAGGTTTATTTTTTCACAGTGCTATTCACTGAAAATCTTTATACCCACCATTGCCCTCAATATGAATTCAAGTGATGTCTGATTTGTACAACCAGCAGAGTCTTCAAAATATCTTCTTTTTGTATTCCACAGCAGAGAGAAAGTCATACAGATTTGGAACAAAATGACATTAATGAAAATGATGACAATTTACATTTTTGGGTGAACCAGCCTTTTAAGTAAGTAAACTGAGACTATTCTAATTTCATTTGCGGCTGACATCACAAATCTCCATTTTCAACCTCTTTCCTCCAACCACCTGCCTCCATTAGGGTATATAACAAACAGTGTTCACCATCTAATCAATTCCTGATGGATCAAATTCCCCGGTTTCACTTTCACAAACATATATCACAATATATAACTCGAGAGGTTAGAAAAACCACAATCTCTTGGTAAACAAACACTTGTCTCAAATCTCTGTCTGTCTCTCTGTGTCTCCTGATGTGAGTTTGATAAGTCTGTCTGTCTCATCACACTAACCACTGAGCAAGTCAGCGTTATTTGAGCATGATTCAGTTGTACAGTGACAAAGATGGATAGGGGAAACAAATCGCTCCAAACAACAGTAAACAACGAAATGCCATCCATGAGCTAGTGGTCTGAACAAAATAACATGTACATTTTTAGGGCACTATGAGTAATTGACGTTTTTCCGAGCAAACGAGGCTTTCTGAAAAAAAATGACACTATCAGCGGGCAGAATTTATTTGCGGTGAAATCACCCCTTAGTCAAAGTCTTCCACAAGGTTACACAAAGTTCCTAATGTCATCTTTAGTCAAAAACAAAAAAGAAACACAGCAATTTTACATTAAAGCACGTACTTTTAACAGTATTGTCATGGAAATAATAGTGGCTTTTGCACCAGGTAGTTATGGGATCAGGTAGTTATAGGAACTAGTCCCCCGAGAACTAAATGTTCTCCTAGGGCTATTTTCCTGGTTGTATTCGCACCGCCAGTTGGCGACAGATAAATGCCATTAACATTATCTTTCTGTACGTTGATGTGTTATCACTGTTTTCCATGTTTGTGGAGTAAGTATATGTAAACCGTGTTTTTTTCCTTGTCTTTTTAAAAATGGTGGGTACCTGCAAATCGTATGGCATGTTGTTTGGGCCAATCAAAGTACACTTACATCACTGTTATCTCCTGTTGTGCTGGGTTAGACCCTACTCTGAAGTAGGAGCTAATTAAGTTCCTCCAAAAGGAGTTCCTAGAACTAAATTCGTTCCCAGTTCCTTCAGTGTGAACACACCAAAATGCGGGTACTTTCGGCAATAGTTATAGGAACTATGAAAACGTTCCTCCGGTGCGAAAGCCCCTAAAGGGAACATGGTTTCCATTAGGGCTGCACAATATATCGTCTTAGCATCGATAAGACGATGTTCTTTGTTCTGTTATATTTATCTATGCTTGTAATTTGTTATTTTCTATGCAGATTCACTCCCTACAAAATCACCCCAATCATCCTAGAATGATCAATTCTTTCCAAATAGAGTTATTCAAATCATCTGGTGAAACTGTTCATATCACAATATGTATCACAGAAAAACAAAATATCCAAACGTCAGTTTTTTTCCAGTATCGTGCAGCCCTAAATCCTGTTGAGAAGTGATTGTGACATAACTCTCTTTCTAATGTCACTGTCATTGACGTCAAACACAGACATCAGTCAAGATTGAACAATTTCATAACATGACATTTTCTGGTCATCAACTGCGTCAATTACAAACACATTTGCTTCTGAGGAAATAAATAATATGAACATGTCCTTGAAAAACATGAACGTTGAAAAATTGGTATATGATGAGTGACTACAGTGTGAGGACAAACAAAGAAACTGTCAATGACTAAGTGGAAGACAGACGCGGAAGAAAGAAGCTGAACAAAAATCAAACAGAAACCAAAAATAAGCGTGTCAAATAAAGTGATTTAAACATTTATACATTTGGCAGATGCTTTTATCTAAAGCCACTTACATTCAAGCTCTATCGTTAATCTGAATGTTTGTCTCCTGAGAATCAGACACACAACCTTAACTTTATTAATGCCACGCGCTAACAGTAACATTATAAAAGAAACCAATGAATAAAAATGATGTTTTTGTCAAGCAACAGAATTCCACTGTCAAGTGTGCAGACAACAAAATTCAACAAAGCTTTTTAAGATGTGGACAAGTGTTGTGGCAAAAAAATATATATATATATTACTTGCAAAAACTTTAATCTCTGTATTTGTAAAATAATAATCTAGTAGAATTTTAAATGGAACAGTTCGTTAAAACAATTCTAAATGAAAAAAAAAAAAAAGTTTGCTTTACTTTAGTATTATATTTGATACATCATGCTTTTATGGCTCATACAGTATGATATAATGAGAATATGGAGCTCATACCTGAGAAGGAAAAACACCTCAATTTTATTGAGGCCCAAACTGAGCAGAAATATGCAATTTGGTGCAGTTGCTGATATTTGCTGATATAGCCTAAATTTTTATGGCCAAAAAGTAAGATGAAATTCTGATAGCTTGTAATGTAAATCAATGAGTTCTTCATAACAGTATAACGGACTACTGCATAAAATGCATATAAATATCAGTTTGTCACTCTATAACTCCCAATAATATGTCTTAGTAAGATGATATTAACCCTCTGGTGATGATCGGTCGGTTTTGACTGAACAATTTTTTTTTTTAAGAATTATTTACTTCATCTGAATGGTATGAAACTTGGTTTTGGCACTTGCTTACATGAACACACACACACAAATATATAAATATATTTATATATATATATATATATATATACGTTGAATGGTCCTGGAAAAAGTCACACTTGTACTGTTCACAGTCAAAAATGAGCGCATTGGAAACGAATGGGAAGCGAATTTCATCTAGTGGAAGCATTTGGTACAAACTAAATCTTACTGAAAGCTCATTTTTGAGATATCAGGCTCAAATTTGGAACACAACTTGTTTAGATTATTGACTTTGATTTTTAGAGTAAAACATGTTTTGGAAAGAAAAAAAGAAATATAATAAAAAATATAATATATATATATATATATATATATATATATATATATATATATATATATATATATATATATACATATATACATATATACATATACATATATATATATATATATATATAAATTTAAAAGGGTATTTTATGCATTTTTCATAATAAACTTACATTTTTAGTTTGACTTTTTCACCAGCAATAATATGCCAAGTGTCATCTTTAAAAAGTGACCAAACTTAATAATATTTAAAATTTACCACAGTTTAAGTTGGAAATTCATTTTCAGGGCTATGCTCAAAAAGTGATTAACAGGTAATAAATGAATCATAACTATTCCATAAATATAATTCAGTACCATAAAATCCTCTAAAAATACAAAATGTTAAATAAAAAACATTATCAAACTAAAATATAGTACATTCATTTAACTGAAATATACAATTTCGGTCATTTTTGACCTCCGCGCGAGCAGCACCAGAGGGTTAAATGCTTAGTTTAAAGGTGCTTCAGTACAGCAAGCATTAATCTAGAAATAGCACTAACAATATAAAAGTTATTCTTACATTTACTTTATAAAAATCAGAAAAAAATGTTCACAACAAAGTCACGTGAACTACGAGCTGAAGGGGGCCGTACCGTAGGCTTTATACGCCTAGATAAAATCTGAACAAATGAATTTGTTTCAGAATGAACTGTGAGGACTGTAAAGTGACGATTGTCTGTACACTTCACTAATGGCCTTCAGGAGGAATTCAGCTGCTCACTTTGGTTTGAAATGACCCTACAAAGTACGCCATGTCCTCGCAGTGCCCTTCAAGGGTGCAAAATGTGTCATTTGTTGCCAAGCAACATGACAATAAAAGATGACTCTCTGCATTGGTGCGACTTCCACATTTCAGAATTCGGGATGATCCATTGAATAAGATGACAAACAAGTGAGCAATGTCCTTTAGTGTATTTAGTGCATGTGTAGGCTTCTGACTCTCAGTAGGCAGTGAGAGCAGCTGAGATTCTCTCCACACAGTCGTGATTAGAGACGACGGCAGATAAAGAGATCAAACTGTGATGCATGAATCTCACAGGACTAACACAGACTAAGCACAGAACCGTCGGAGGAGGGAGAAGAAAAGGACGACACTCGCTCTTTCTCTTCTGAAGTGATCTATACCTTGATTACACGTATGCTGCGCTGTGGCTGACGTGGGAACTAATGAGGACTGACGGGGAGGTAATTGAATATAGTTCACACACTTTAGTGCCTGTATGTCCCAGATTTGTCTACATCACCGCCCATGAGCCGCCCACAGTCAATACACCGACCGTATCATGCACTTTGCAGTAATATAGAAACACAACTGGCAGGAGCTAACTGAAAATCACAAGCTCAAATCTGATTGGCTGGCTTTACTTCAGGGAGTTTTGAGGAAGAGAACTGAATAGCCATTGTCTACCACCACTAAAATTGTGGTTGGTCATCTTACATGTTGCTGAGGCGGCCTCTTCATGTTAAAGTGGGTGGTTCTTGGTCAGAATAAGTTGGCTCTAGTCATGGAATACAAGCATGTACATGTAAAAACTGAAGCTCTTACCTCAAGCTGAACCTTCAGTTCCTTGATGTGGGCGGAGTCCTGTGAGAGCCCCTCCCTCTGGGCGGCGTCAGATAACACGTTGACTGTAGTCTCCGCCTCATGGAGCCACTTTAGGAAGGACTCAAGCTCACGGAGGGACACCTGCAGGCTCTTGAGCTCTGAGTCCAAAGCAGCCTGGCGGTCGGACGCCCTGATAACCACAAACCAGTCAAATCAATGCTGTCCACTCCGTATGTGTCATTTAACTAGATCACATATACTTATTGACACAATCATATTTAATTAACATTAGTGTAGTAATTTGGTACTCATGAAAGGTCTTTTTTACATCAATATTATGATGGCAGCATTTATTGCAGTGAGAATGTAATAACGATAGCGTTTAATATTACTATATGATTACAGTAGTATTCATATACATGTATCACTGCAATTAATTAAACCATAATTATTATAGTATTTAATAGCACTATTTTATTATGGGAATGTTTTTAGCATTTATTTCCACAATATTTGTAAAAAAAAAAAAAAAAAAAAATTAAAGTTAAAATATTTAAAAGAGCAATAATATCACATTCAAATGTATTAGTATTTATTAAAATATTAATGAAAGCATAATTATTGAAGTATTTCATATCATTGTATTATTATGGGAGTATTTTTTAACATTAATTTGCACAAAATAATTAAGGTAATGGTTAAAAAAGAGCAATATTATTACAATCAAATTTATTAGCATTTATTAAAATATTAATGAAAGCATTATTATAGTATTTAATATCACTATATTATTATGGGAGTATTTTTAGCATTCATAGCCACAATATTTGTAAAAACAAAATTATGGTAGTATTTAATTGAACAATATGATTACATCAGAATATATTAGTATTTATTTAAATAATATTAATGAAAGCATAATTATTGTAGTATTTAATATCACAAAATTATGGTGGGGAAAGTAATAGCATTCATTGCCATAATATTTGTCAATTATCACAATAGTATTTATTGACATAATATTCACAAAGTCATAATTACAATACAATTTATTACTAAATTATTATGGTAGTACTTTGAGAGACCATAATTATAGTAATATTAATTACATCAATGTTATCGTGGTAGTATTTATTATAACAATATTATTACAATAATATTTATTTTTATATGATTTACTACTTATCACTAAATTATTATTATTATGGTATTATTTTGTGAGAGCACAATTATGGTAATATAAATTCAATATTATTATTGTAGTACTTATATCTGCAATATTCATGAGAGCACAATTACAGTAGTAGTCGTAATTATTATCACAATATAATGGCAATATTACCACAATATTCATAAAAGCAACAAGGACAGAAATATTATTATTATTAATACTATTACTACCATAACAATATTGTGGTAATAAATACTATTGTTATTATGCTATCGCAAATACTGCTGTAATAAATACTTATGGCAGTACTTGTGATAGCATAATTATCATGGTAGTGCATTACCTCATTATTTGTGATAATGCATAATACCATAAGACAGGTATGTTTATGACATGTACAGTTGCAGCAGGTAGCATGCTGTTTCAGAGAGTGTGTGTGTATGATTCACGTCGTCTAAATGAATCTTCCCCCTCGGGTCCCGGAGATTAAAGAAATGAATGTGCGCGTGCGTATACCTGTTATTGACGCTGTTCCATGCAGTGTTGAGTTTGTCCATGACCTCTTTGACCTTGCGCGTGTCATCAGCGGCATATTCCTGCAGAAGCTGATTGGACAGCTCATTAAAGGAAGTCACGCTCTCCTGTCCTCGAGCAAGATCCTGCAGGAACACCTGACAACAAACAGAAATCAATAAATAAAACTACAGTCCAAACAGCTCAACTATGACAACGCAAGTGGAGTCCCTGTAGAAGTCTGTTCGGTTCACGTGTTTCCGTCGCTGCAGAGGGACACCTGACCTCAAATGACTTTAAAAAATCATTGTCAACTTTAAGATCCTTATTTCTAACCTAAGGCAAACACTAATTCAGAAAATATCTACTCATGTGCAAAACATTTGAATAATATATGAATACCACACAATAAGTGAATGAAATTATGACTCTAGCAGCCCCTACAGGTCAGTTGCAGTAGTGTGTGTTTCTTTCATTTACACCTGTGCTTATACAGTATGTACACAAGTCTACAAGACTGATGTGAAATCTCATTCATTCATGATTCAATACAACAGACTGCAATGATTATTTTGAGGACACGACCGAAATCTCATACTGCATGGTAAGTACTACATTTGGTTTGAAACTTACTTCACAACCATTAAAAAATTATGTTCCATATTCAATCCATGTCATTATTATTTTAGTGTACGTTTAAATAATGCCAATCTCTAGACATGCACAATGTATTAAATGTAAAATAAATCGACAATGCTTATAATAAAATAAGAAATAATACAACAATATATCAGTCACACAATTTATTTAAAGCAATGGGAATAATTTGGTAAAATGTACTGACATATCAGTCATATACAAATTTCTCCCCACGTCATGTGCAGGGCTCCATAGTTCGATAATACAAGTCATTTTTCACTTCTTTTTTTTTTTTTTTTTTTTTACTTAAACATGCTTTATCCAAGCATATATTAAATTATTGTTTAGTAATATTATTTGACATACTATGTAAACTAAATTAATGAAAATAAAAATATCACATATTAATGCTTTTTCGTTCAACATAAATGGATTTAGTAGGTCTAAACCTATAATTCTGTGAACAAAACAAAGGCTTTAATGACAATCCCAAACTTTTTAAGTTTAATTACGCTTACAGGATATAAAGATTTGATTAGGATAATGATATGATTATGTAAAATATCACATATGAGATAGACGTTGGTATATTATTAACCTTTAGATATTGTTTCCACATGTGAATGGAACACTTGGACGTTTTCTGGACAATTTTGTTGTTGTTGTTGTTGTTGTTGTTGTAACCAACCCACTTGTGTTATTTCACTGTTGCCGTCATTCATTTTTAAATATATAATTTCATTATACACTAAATATTTAGAGTTCTGATCACAGTCTTTCTAATAAAAATGTAAAAATGTATTTTTTTCTTTATGTTAATATTCAGCTGCTTACTTGGCATGTGATGAATTGCTAAAAACTCTTGTCATTATGGTAACATGTTAAGGAGAACATTCATGTGCTCATTGGCAACTGCATATACCTAGACACGGCCCTGAGTAAAATGGGGATAAACATCTCTTAACCACATTAAACAGTACAGGCAATCTGTCGAAGCACCTGACACTCAACCTGCCCACGTGAAACTCAATGCTTATAAGCTTATGAAGAGCTCACATGCTTTAGACAACTTGGGTCATCGCCAGAGCGCACATATCCAACTAATCCATAATGATATTTGCTATTTTCTTCATTGATTTTCAGTTTTTTACAACCCAAAGACAGCTAATCAATTTTTCCAAATACTTAAAAGTTGTTGACCAACCAATAAGTTTAAAATGGAAATATAAAAAAAAGATTGAAAATATGAGATGCAGATATTTGTTATTGACATTTTACTTTTTATTTAGAGCCGATTAAACGTTCGGTTCCTTGCTGTCATGTGTTGCTACAATCTGACAGTCGCATCAAAACTTGGCTGCTGAGATTGAACAGCCGTCCAAAAGATGCAAATGCAAAGATGAAAACTGATTACTGACAGGAATTTTAAAATTAAAAGATAAATAAATCAAAAAATCAAATTTACACCTGATATGATTGACTTGCTTGGCATTTAAAAGCAATAATGTGTATTTAAAAGTTGGATTTCATGAGTATGTGTAGCAAGCTGTTGATAACCAAATCAAATGAAAATATTTTATAAGCTGCAAAAGGATGTAATGCTCTGTCTGCAATTATAATCCAGAAATATGACTTTCGTCTATTTGGGCTTATTAGGAGTAGCTCCATTGAATCTTTGTTCCCAGCAAGCCAACAAAGTTAAGAAAACCTTGAACCTTTTTTTTCTCCTCCTGTGATCAGAAAATATACTTAAATTCATCAACTTTAGCAAGTTATACTATGTTCGTTTGGAAGAAAAACTGGACTACAAACGACTAGGGACGATAAGGCCTAAAAATGAGAAGCCTCACAAGCTTGCTGAATTGACAAAGAAATATTGCAAGAATCTGAGACACAGTGAAAGAGACTCTTTCTCAGAGAGATTACAGACTTTCTTAAAGGAAGATAAAAGAGCAGGTTACAGGACTATGATCATATTAAAGTGCCCCTATTATGCTTTTTCAAATATTACTTTTCATGCAGTGCGTAATGTAGCTGTTTGTAAATGTAAAAGGCCTGGAAAAGTTTTAAAAGTGACCTGTTATGCCCCTTTTACAAGATGTAATATAAGTCTCTGGTGTCCCCAGAATGTGTCTGTGAAGTTTCATCTCAAAATACCCCACAGATCATTTATTATAGCTTGTCAAATTTGCCCCTATTTGGGTGTCCCTTTAAATGCAAATGAGCTGCTGCTCCCGACCCACTTTCCAGAAGAGGGTGGAGCTTTAACAGCTCATGCTTCGGTTGCTCAACAACATCAAAGCTGGACAATCTCACGCAGCCAAAATGAGGATTATCATAATGGTGTTCAGCCTTACATTGTTCAAATCACAACAGACTGGGCCATCTGACCAATCAGAGCAGAAAAGAAGGGGTTTAGGGAGACCAAATCCTTTATCGAACCGTTTCAGACACTGTGAGGAAAGAGGTAATGTAATGTTTATTATTTTTTGTTGTTGTTGTTGTTGTTTTTTTGACCTAGGATGCATGTAAACCTCTTGTAGGAGACTCCAAAACAAAATTAGGAGCCTTTAAAATAGCATAATAGGGGCACTTTAAACAAATATCCAGATAAAAACTTTAGACTATTGTGGAATGATTCCTGCTGAAAAATGTCAATTACATAAGCTGTAATCCACGTGTCCAATTTGATCGACAGTTCTTTAATTAGGTTGGATGATTAATCAAAAATTAAACACATTTGAAGTGTTTATTTAATAAAATATGTGACACGGTTATATTACAAAAGCATAGTGGGCTTAATTGGAACATGTACCTTACAAAGCCACTCCGAACTTTTAATTAAAGCACTTTAATTCTGTCAGGTCCTGACAAAACATAACATGAGTGTTTACTCTTCAAAGTAATACCCACTTCAGTGGAAGACTGTTCAAATACCTATTAAGAAAACAAGTACAACTAAGATTTGGGTGAGCTTAAGGTCACTTCCCATATTCATTAAATGACAAAAAGTCTGATGGATTTCTCCTGTTTTCTCAACTACAGATTACACTGATCATCATATAATTCCAACACATTATTTCTTAGTTGTAAAGTGTGTCTCTGCAACTCCTAACTAGGTTAAGGACATCTCTCTACCTTGCTTAAATAATTTACGAGACCAAGACCAAGTCTTGACACTTATGAATGTTAAAATGTATTTTTAACTGTAAGGACAAGAGCAAAGTGCACATTTGCACAGCACATTTTTAAACACTTAAGGAGACGTACACACAGAACGTGATTTTCCATTCCACTGCACTACTTTTCCATTGTTTTTGCTAGACGGACAAGTTTGACTGTTACGCTCGCGTCTTTTGCGTATGACTGTGTTCTAAAACCCAGTGCTCAAGGTAAAAGAAGTAAAAACCTTGCATTGATTTTTCTGTTCCACTTAATCATAAAAGTACGTTCTGTGTGAACCGGCTGCTAAGACAACAATTTTACCTCTTACTAAGTGAAAGGTCACAATCAGAGATAATATAGGTCAAAGGTGAAAGGTCAAGTTCTCACCTTGTTGTCACTGATCTGTTTGGTGAGCGGCTCTCGGCTCTGCTGCAGCAGGTTATGCAAACGCATCTCGTTTTGACCAATCAGAGCCTTCACATTCCGCCTCTGCTCCTCCCATTGGTCGCTATGGCCGATCATGTGGTCAAGCTGCAGAAGCCGCGCCTCCACGCCGTTCTGTGTGCTGTCCCATTGGCTACGGACCTTCTCCACTGACACACAGCAGGAAAAGAGGAATGGGTCTCAGTATCTCTCAGAACAGATGCCTTCCACACACTCCTTCATTAATACATGTCCTCCGTTTAAGGTGTACAAAAGTGCTATCTAGAAAATGTCTGAGGTGTTATTCATCAGCGCAAAACTTTGAACCACAGTTGTGTTCACTTCTTTTCTTTTATTTAATTGTATATAACAATAGCCAATTTGTCAAAGCCTTCTGTACTTCCTGACCAAAAAACAAACTTTAAAAACTCTAAAGTTTGAACCAAACTAACTAACTCTAGAGTTGAACTAAATATATTTAATACATTAAATAATGGATATAACATTCAAAGAGTAATAAAGATGTAAATTAGAATTTAAATTGAGACTAAGATTTTTTTTTTTTTTTTTTAAGGGGGGGGAGGTTAAGAACCACAAGAAATATAAAGATAAAGATTAAAATGAAGACTAAGACAAATATTAGGGCAAAGACAAAGACCAAGCAAAATTGACATTGAGACTAATGCCGGGTTCAGACTACACGATTCCAGCAAAATTTTGGGGCGATCAGTTTGACGGATCGATCGTACTTCCACCTACGTCACACGTGACCTTTCCAACGTGATTACATAATGTGTGGTGGATCGCAGATCAGTGCAAGATGAGCATTTGTGGTTAAAAAGTATAGAATTTTTTATTTCTTTTTTAGAAAATGACCAACTGTTTCTCTAAATAAGACCCTTATTCCTCATCTGGGATCGTGTAGAGCCCTTTGAAGCTGCACTGAAACTGCAATTTGGACCTTCAACCCGTTGAAACCCAGTAAAGTCCACTATATGGAGAAAAATCCTGGAATGTTTTCCTTTAAAATCTTAATTTCTTTTCGACTGAAGAAAGAAAGACATGAACATCTTGGATAACATGGGGGTGAGTAAATTATC
The DNA here is from genome assembly GCA_037950665.1 of Hypophthalmichthys nobilis. Lineage (NCBI taxonomy): Eukaryota > Metazoa > Chordata > Actinopteri > Cypriniformes > Xenocyprididae > Hypophthalmichthys > Hypophthalmichthys nobilis. Next base: position 11,874,348 of record CM075485.1, read on the forward strand.
AGAAAATTTTAATTCTGAAGTGAACTAATCCTTTAAAGATTAAAATTAAGTTCAATATTAGGGTTAAGGAAAACAAAAGCAAAGCCAAATTTAAACTGAGACTGAGATTATGCTAAAGACTGAGATTAAAATTCAAATTTAGAATAAGACACTCAGAGCATGTGTATATTTCCTTTGAGAATCACAGAACAAAGACAGAGATTATACTAAAGACTAAGTTAAGACTAAGGTTAAAATTGAGACAAAGTTTAGGGCAAATCTACAGGGAAACTAACATTGGGATAAAAAACATGATTAAAATTAAAACTTACAAAAAGATCACAACAAATCGAAAGACTAAGAATTAAAGATTAAGATGAAGACTAAAGCCAAGGCTAAGATAAAGATAAAGACAAATATTAAGACTAAGAAAAAGCAGAGCTGCACGATTCTTGATAAATTGAGAATCACAATATTTTTGTTTCAAATAGAGATCACGATTCTCCCATGATTCTGAAGACAACTAAACAAAGCAACATGTAATTTACTAGAGGTTCTGATAAAATGTGTATTGCTGCAGTCTGTTTATTAAACATGTTTATATAATTTGAATGTTTTTTTTGTTGTTGTTTTTTTTATCAGTTTGAATGAATGATTCAATGACTCACTCATAAAGACTTCACTTGTTTCATTACTGGATGAATCAACGTTTTTGAACAAATCTCTTGAATGAATGATTCAGTTACATTAATTTATTACATAAAAGTCACTTTTTGCCACCAACTAGTGTAACGATGTAATTGATACAATCTTTATTTGAAGCACCGAGTTACTTTCTAAAGGTGATTTACTGTATTTTAATCGCTTCTGTAGACATCAGTGTTTATATCCAAACTTTATATTTTATAAACCTTTATCCCGGTTCTTCAGTGATAATTTGAATTATTGTAAGACAGAAATAATGATACTGTGAGGTTGAAAAGACTGTTTGTGAACCTGGTTCACACATGACAACTACTCTCTCTGGCTCAGCGGCAGCGCCAACACAGATCTGAATGATCCGCTGTGATTTCACCAAAGGTTTAATAGACACAGGCGAATTGTAGTAGTTTAGGAATGAGATCACGTGTGTCTGAATCGAGATTGCAACCTTTTAACAATTAATCGTGCAGCTCTAAGACAAAGACTAAAAATGAAACAAAGATTAAGATGATATATAATATGCTCACGCTTCTCTGAGATGGATGTGCGCACATCTAGGTTGGATGTTTTGTTCTTGATGTTTTGAGCCAGAGTGATGATGTCTTCCAGCTGTGGATGTCTCTGCTCTAGATCTCCCTTAGTCACCTACAAACAATCACAAGGTTTTAAAATGAACAGGGTTTAGCGGCCCAGACGCTGTCTGTAATTGGCCAGGTAGGGGGTCTGAATAATCATTCTGTGTCTGAGACATAAACACAGACATTAAACACGCTTTCTTTTCGATTTAAGGAAGAAGATACTAGCTATTTGCAATCCTATCAAGCCAAATGAAACTTCAATATCTTCAAGGTGAAGGTCCTGACCTGCAGGCGGCCGATGGTGGTGCGGATCTCATCCGTGTCTCCCACTGTGACAATGCTGGATTTGAGCATCTGGTGGATGAGAAGGAGCCAGTCCGCCAGCTCTGTGGCCGTCTGGTTGAGATCGGTCGGGCCCACCAGCTCTGGGCTGTGATGGCGCTCCTCGCTCAGCAGACTGACCATGTGAACTGCAGACGGCACGCTCGCTGAGACACAGACACAATCCAAACACTCAATTAGATCTGGAAGAGCAGTGTGAGTGTCCATTTCACCTGTCTGCGCAGCACTCACCTGTGAACTGTTGCTGAGCCACTTGTTTTGTCCATGGGGACAGAGGGTGTTGTGGCGTCTCCTTCAATCTGATGTCCAGAGTTTTCCAATCTGCAGCCAGCTGTTCAATTTTACTCTGCACAAACACGCACACATCATGCTCAGTCTCATCCACCTCTCTATTAATGTGTACTTCACAAACAAAACACGCAGTGTGTCTCAATCAGCTCCTGAGCTCGTGAATCAGTATATTGTGTGCATGAATTCAGGCACAGTGAGGACCTTGGTTCACTACACATTGGGAAACTGATGACTATTTCCAGTGAGTTACAACGGCCACATTGAACAACATCATTGCTGGTATTTATGAACAACAGCAGAGCTGATATCTTTCTGACAAAGTAAGTGAATTGAAGCTCAGCACATGTTTTTTTGGTTTTTTTGGGTGTCACAAACCTTTTCCTGTGGTAAAAGTATCTGTTTCCTCTGGAGCTCAATAGAGTAAGACAACAACTCCTCCAGCTCTCGCTTCTGCTCTCGCATGGACATTTCCAGAACCTACACACATACACACAGGTCAGTCAGATCTCAGTATAGACAATAAAACATGTTATTCATTTTTAAGATATCGAGGTTTCATTTGGATGACTAGTACAACAGAACAAAACCTCTTGGAAAGCTTAAACAAGGAATAGTTCATCCAAAAATTAATTCTGTCATCATTCACTCTCCCTCACATCAATGGTCAACAAAACTGTTTGTTTACCAACATTCTTCAAAATATCTTCTTTTCAGCAGAAGACAGTCATAATGGTTTAGAAGAGCGTAACAGTGTAAATTCTGGAGGGTCATGACATGAGAAACCAAATTTGCCTTGATCTTTTGAAATAAGAGATCTTTGTACCATTAAAACAAGTTTCATAGTTTAAAACAGCCTTCTCATTATAAACTAAGCGTTTATTTAATCAAGCTCCAAAAACAGCCTGTTTTGATGTTGCAGGATTTGTGACGCCACATGGGCAAATGTGACCCGTGCTGGCAAACTGAGTCACATTTTCAAAAATGAGTTATTGTTATTCTCACATTCAAAATGCTGTATGATTTGTTGGATTTGGACAAAAAAATGACTGAGCTACACCTGTTTGAAGTCAACAGAGTCAGCAAAAGTCAATTTTGAGAAAAATCAAGTTTTCTGAAGGTTCCAAAACAAAATCATCTAGCAACCATGCCTTAAAATCCTTGGTAATAAAACCAAATTTGGCACAAACCAAGTTAAAACCCATATCAATAGGAAAAACATATATTCAACTTTTTTTCCCATGATTCCACAATTGTTTGATTAAAATTAATGAAACAGACAGCCTATATATTAAGACCTGCCGTACCAAACGGATGTAATATAATGTTACACATCAGATGTTTTTCCCCCAACAGTTAACCAAATGTTCAACAGACAATGTTTGCATGAATACTCTCCATGACAGATTTTTTGAAGTACTGTAATTCCTTGTATATGTGTATATCGGGATCGCGGCGTCTTTGTGCGTGCGCTTCGGATCTGTCAGTCAGCGCGAAAAAAGATTGTTTTGTTTACATCAGCATGAGTCTGAAAATCACATTTCATTGGTTCAGACTCATGCCATCGAGAATTCGCTATGAATATTCAAAAAGGTGGAATGCCGTGTTTTACAACTATACCAAAGTTGTGCTGAAAGGAAGCACCAGTCGTCGAGAAGCGAGCAGAGAAAAACTGCATTTTTCATGGTCAAAGGAAAGGTACTCCTCTCAGAAAACATGAGACACATGTTTACTTGTGTCAACAACTTTATTAACTTTAAAAGTGAACTTTCAAGGAAGATATTAAAATAATTTTAAAAATCTATGTCATGACCCCTTTAAATCCAGCTCTCCAGAGACCTAAAGTGGTGAGTTAGTCAAGGACCAGTCTGACCTGTCTCTCAGTGGGTGTGACGTCACTCAGAGACTGGCTGGTGATGTAAACCCAGTCGCCCAGTCTGTTCATGCGCTCCTGGAACTGGCCGTTTGACGGCAGCCTGCTCTCGTCCTGGACCTGTGTGTGCGTCTGCAGACGGCCCTCCACCTCCCGCACCTTATCCAGCAGCTCACCACTAACCTTTACACACACACACAATGGCACAATTAACACATCATTATCACAGCCATTTCACGTAAATCAGTAGTGACAGACCGGCATATGAGCCAGGCAGATTAATCAGCATATTTATGACCATTCTGAGATCATCAGCATTAGCCGACAACTGTGTCTACTTTGATTACCAGAAGTGTGTCATGTCCAGATTTATAATACGTTTTAATTGAATTTTCATAAAAGTAGTGTTTATTTGTAAAAATTATCATGATGAACAAAACCTGCAAGAATCATAAACTTTTGTTGGTCACAGAAATGATCTTCTGCAATAATACAAAAGCCAATGGAAAAAATCCTATTGGGTTTTTGTTGAGGGAACCAGAGTGACGCTAATGGTAGGCCTACAAAAATACATCATTACTGCAGCGCTCTGTTGTGTGTCTCATTTGACATCATTAAATTGAACCCAACAGGCAGCAGTGTAGATGTGAAAACATGAGGGCGACACAAAAAGAGATAGAGAGATGCAGGTAGAAAGATAAAGAGAGAGATTTTGGTGTGTTTGTGTGCTATGGAGTTGGTTTCGTACTTTACTCCAGCTGATGTTGATCTGCCTTATTTTATTCACATGAATGTCTCTGTCCTGAGGACTCAGACTGGAGTTTGACAAGATCTGAGAGCCAGTTTTATTCAGCCATGACAGAGTCTCATTCTGACCATCCATCTCCTCCGTTAAGGCCTGAGAGAGACACAGAGAGACAGAGAGTAGTGTTAAGCAGACATTCTGAGTCTCTAGCAGCAGGTTTGGAGAGTAATCTATTAAAATGGTTCATAATTAAACTAACAGTTTTATTTAGCTTTCAAATTTAAGAGTGTTTCAGTGCTAGAGAAAATTTACACTACTGTCTGGGGTCAGGTTTTTTTTGGAAAACAATAACTTTTATTCAGCAAGGACATTTTAAATTGATCAAAAGTGACAGTAAAAACATTTTTAATGTTACTAAAGATTTCTACTATATAAAATGCTGTTCTTTTGCACTTTCTATTCATCAAGAATCCTAAAAAAAATGCATCACGGTTTCTACAAAAATATGAAGTAGCCTGTTTTCAACATTGATAATAGTCAGAAATGTTTCTTGAGCAGCAAATCAGCATATTAGAATGATTTCTGAAGGATCATGTGACACTGAAGACTGGAGTAATTGATGCTGAAAATTCAGCTTTGATCACAGGAATATATTTACATAGAAAAAAAAAAAACATTTTAAATTGTAATAATATTTCACAATATTACTGTTTTACTGTATTTTTTATCATATAAATACAGCCTTGAGCAGAAGAGACTTCTCTCTACATTTAAAAAAAAAAAAAAAAAAAAAAACTTTTATTTTGAACTTTTAAACTTTTTAACGGTATGTGTGTGTGTGTGTGTGTGTGAGAGAGTGAGTGAGTGAGTGAGTGTTTGTGATTTATGAGGACACAAATTTGTATAATGACATGGGTATTACACTGGTATTACGACGTAAACATGAAATATGAGGACATTTCATGAGTCCTCATATTTAAAATAGCTTTAAAAACATACTAAACAATGTATTATTAAAAATTTAAAAATGCAGAATGTTTTCTGTGATGGGTAGGTTTAGGAGTAGGGGTAGTGGTATAAAAACCATTACGCCTATGGAATGTCCTCACTAAGATAGCAAAACAAACCTCTGTGTGTGTGTGTGTGTGTGCGCGCGCGTGTGTGTGTGTGTGTCGGACCTTGAGCTCTCTGAGGTTCTCGTCAGTGGCTGAAACGGGCAACGTCGCTACGGCAACCTCTGTGTGCTCCAGCCACTGGGTCAGATCAGCCGTCCGCTGAAGCACATCCATCAGGGCCGGATCTTCACCCATCAACCTACACAAACGTCATTTAACATCAAAAACTCATGTTTCTACAGTGCACATAAAAAGTCTACACATCCCTGTAAAACAGCTGTTTTTTGTGATGTAAAAAATGAAACTAAGATAAATCATATCAGAACTTTTGCACCTTTCACATAAAAATGACAGCCTATGCAATGTCACTGACAACCAAAGTGACACATTTCAGAGAAAAAAAGATAAAAAACTTGCAATAACTAGCTGCATAAATGTTCACCCCCCTTGAACTAATACTTAGGTGAACAACCTTTGATTTTATTACATCACAAAAATCAGCTGTTTCAACAGGGGTGTGCAGACTTTTCATATCCACTGTACATATACACTGATTTCTGAATTTGGCTGCTAAGGGCCCAGTGTGGGTGCTGTCGTCATGGTAACCTGTGCTGGCGGTCAGACACTTGTCTCTGGATAAGGTTCCAGCGGCGAATCAGAGCGTCCAGTTTGTCCTGGAGCAGAGCGGAGTCAGGGGAAGACACCTGACTGATGATGTGCTCTCCAGAGCTGCTCAACACCGCCACAACAGACTGATGAGTGGCCACGCCCTCCTCCAGATCCTACACACACACACGAAGACACTGAGGTTAATGGACAGTTGGCCTGTGAGTGTGTCTAACTGATAAACAGGAAGGCGGCACTTCTCTTCATATGCAATTGAGGTCAAGAAATGCACCTGACCTTAATTTGTATTGGAGGACAATTTCACATTCAACTCGCCCTCTTTCAGCCCCTTCAGATTTTACACACACACACACACACACACACACACACAAAAGCTGTCCCAGACTGTGAAACACACTTAACCATGCATGAGTCTAATGAACAAATGTCCTCGCTGGAGTTTTCAGAGTTCAAAACACTCAATTCACACATCAGCGTAACAAACACTGGCGGTTGCTGGCGGCTTATTTGCTCATAAGCTAGAAATAATTTTTCTTTTTAATTTTAATTGCGAGTTAGAAGTGCTTATTGACTTCATTATCATATAATTATCACACAATTATCAATTGGTGTCTCACAGAATGATGACTGATCTCAATTAACATGCATGATTTATGATTACCCCCCTCTGTAAATATGTTGTGTAATAAATATTCTTGCTTTTCTGTTCAGAGTATGACATTCTGTTGAAATTTACATTTACATTAATGCATGTCGCAGATGATTTTATCTGAAGTGATTAAAGTGTATTCCAGCTGTAGATTTGATGGAACTGAACCCATGACCTTAGCATTGCTAGTTGAAGAGGCGAAAGAGAACTCAGTTCGGTACTTGCAAGCTGTTATCTGTTATCACACACCTGAACACGTGATTCACGTGAACAACATGATTACGTAACGCGTGGCGAATCGCAGAGCAGTGCAAGACGAGCATTTGTGGTTAAAAGTATATATATATATATATATATATTTTTTTTTTTTTTTTTTTTTTTTTTTTTTTTTTTTTAGAAAATGACAGATCGTTTCACTAGATAAGACCCTTATCAGACCCCCATTGAAACTGCAATTTGGACCCATTGTACCCTGGTGAAGTCTACTGTATAGAGAAAAATCCTGGAATGTTTTCCTCAAAAACCTCAATTTCTTTTCGACTGAAGAAAGAAAGACATGAACATCTTGGATGACATGGGGGTGAGTAAATTATCAGGAAATTTGAATTTTGAAGTGAACTAATCCTTTAAGCACTACGTCATTATGGAGCAGATCATTATAGAACGGATCTGTGACTTGTGACCGTGTCTAACCTGTTGTTGCGCACGAACGCGATCCAGGACCAGTTCTCCATCTGGTCCGATCCCGTCAGCCAGGACCTCTTCAGTGTCGCTCAGCCACTGTGAGAGATCGTTCATGTCGCAGTGGAACTGCCTCCACTCCTCCACAGCTCCATCAAAACACCTGCAGACACACACACACACATCTGAGTGATGATACCCTCGCATTACTGAATTTCATCTCTCCAATTAAACAGAACAGCAGTTTGTGTTTGTTTCAACTCTAAGCGAGCATGGCATGTTTGCACAAGAGATGTATTGTTACTGCTCGCCTGTAAATCCATCAGACAGACAGACCGCACCCTCAAGTACTCAGTATCAGCATCATAAATTCATTTCCCTGAGAGTATGAACACAAACAGCTGACGTCACATTCATCAAATGATCACATCTTAATGACTGACTCACAGAGACTCTGACGTGCAACAAAGCATGCATGAGCTAATTCAAAACAATAATAGTATAGAAATAATAGTGAAATAACACTGCAGTGTGTGTTGTGTTGGTGATTCTGGTGAGCGGTTATGTCTGATTAACTAAAGACAACCGACCTGCTCAAACTACTAAAATAGTACAACCTGCCGTTTCATGGTTAAACCAGCTAAACGAGCAACCATCTTCATCGCAAATACTTTTCTAACGGACAAACTTCACCATGTTTTATACTTGTGAATGGTACACCAGCCAGGATCAACATTGAGGTTGACTGTGGTCTGTGAGCAGGGAATTCTGTGAACACTTCCTCGTGTCAGCAGGCGCTCTATGATACTGGGCGAGTAATTGGGTCACATTTCTGTTTAACGGTGCGGAAAACTTCCTGTGTGACTGACTTCTGAAAGAGATGAAATCCTGCTCACCTTCCAGAAGAACCAGCCTCTTACATTATTAACTTGAATCTCAAGAAAACTTGTTTGGGTCATATTTCAACCCAAAAATCAAAGGAAATATACAATGAGTTATATTTTGCATGATAAAATGAAGCCTATTTTTGCATTATGATATTATATTCATGACAATCATGTATTTTCCAGTAATAACTTTAATGCATTTGATACATTATTAAGTTATTACTGGAAAATAATTTTTTGCATTCATTAGCATATTCATTAGAATATTTGCATATTCATTAGATTCTCATCATCCTGTCCAGAGAATACAATTTTTAGCATTGTTGTTTTAGTATTAAATATATACTATTATAGTTTTTAATATTTTGCTTTATTTTCAGTTTTCATTTTAAGTTTAGTTTAATTTTTAGCAATTTTGTAATGTGCTTTGGTCATTATATTTTTGGTTTTAAAGTTTTAATTTTATTTCCAATCAGTGATTTCAGTGCTTCAACTTATTTCAGTTAGTTGCCAAGGCAGCATTTAAATATTTTGAATATTTATTTTACCTCTGCTTTATTTTAACAAAAGTTTTAGTTAACAATAATAACCCTTGTTTTGTAGCAAAGAGAATTAAAGAGGATGTGCTTAACTGTCAAGAGGATAGTCACACAAAATTAAAAAAAAATTAAAAAACAAAAAAAAATAAACATCTTAATATTAATCTTCTTTTCAGAGATATGGCATATTCTTAACACTATGATGTTTATTTATGGGCTTGGTCTGCATTTTTTTTCTCTATCTTTGCAGTTGCTGCCCCTAAAATATGGAATAATTTACCACTGTTGGTGAGGCTGGCCACAACACTCTCCGCTTTTAAATCTGGTCTTAAAAACATATTGTTATTCTTTGGTATTTCATTCAGTTTGAGAGCTGTGTGATTTGTTTTGTCTTCTTTGTTGTTGTTGTTTACTTTATGATTCTGGATGCACAGCACTTTGGTCAACTTCTGTGGACTTCGACTTTGACAACATAAAGCCATTTACTAAAAAAAACAATAAGTGTGATGTAATAAAAATATGTATTAATAATCTGTAATAATTAGCATTGGTATTATTATGTATCATTTTAATTTTGCATTAAGATGTCTACTGGAGTTTGACATTTCTTTATACTCTGCATCAGTATTAATGAAGGGTTCAGTAGTGAGATGCTGGTATTGGTTTCTCTCTCATCCTCATACATTTATAATATCCAGAGACTTTTCTCTCCGTACCAATCATCAGCACATTCTCCGAAGCCTCCGCAGATATTGAGGCGGCATATCCCCCTCCCAACAAAATTCAGATTAGGTCGTTGACTGTTATGGGTTTTTAAATTATTACATTTGCCGCCACCAATTCTGTATGCACGGTTACATCCTTGCCTGGATTCCTCCATTAGCATGTTACGAATGGGCAAAATAACATTTGGAAATCTATCTCCGAAAAATAGAAAATGAGGAAATATAAGCTGGAATGCCACCAACACCCACACACATCCAACTAGAAGAGCAGTAAAATTCAAAAGATGTATAATCAAGAACGAATAATCATCTTCCTCATAACAAGATACATGATAGAGTTCAAAAAATTATAATCTCACAAATTCATCATTGGTTTCATGTAATAATTGTAATCATGTACAATGCAAATTAAAGCTGTTGTTTTTTTTTTTGTTTTGTTTTTGTCAGGTTCACTTTATGATTATGGGCCATAATGGGGAGATGCAGGAAAGCATTACAGGGACAGGGAATTATGGGAAAACGCAGAGTCATTCTGGACTCACCCTTTCCTCTGGCTGTACATGCGGTTGACTCTGTCCCACTCTGAGTTCAGTTGTGACAGGGCATCAGATATCTGTGCCATTTCCTGTCTGGAAGCTTCCAGAATCACATCAGGCTGGCGCTCATTAATCACTTCAACCTGCTCAGCCAACCGCTCCAAGCTCTCTTTTATACTCTAGAAACAGAGACACAGAGAAGTCACAACAAAACAAACAGAACAACTGAAAACACCTATTGCTCCAGTCAGTTTTGTCAGACTGCTAGTTAACAGGAAATTATTATGTAGCTTGATTACTTTACAAGAAGACTGTAGCTTGGTAAGCTACAGTTTCTAAGTAGTTTCCTCAACATTTGCACTAGTATTTGGACCTCTTGGTCGCTGTCATGGAGGAAGTGCTTGTGTCTAAGCATATTAGTCTGTGTCTAACCCTGAGTGTGTCCTCCTGGCTGGAGAAATCCTCAAATAGTCCTCCACTGAGCTCTGAGGAGTTCAGGAGCAGCTCGTTGTCGGCCATAGCCAGAAGAACCTTATTAATGTCCAACAGATAGTCAGACGGGGAGACGGATGCACTCATCTCATCCTGAGGAGAGAGGGATGACTCTAATCTCTGCGGAGGAGAAGACGGTGACTCGAACACAACATCAACAACTGACTGAGTTCTGATGACATGAAGCTCCTGCAGAGAAACAGAGAGAGAGAAAAGAATATAGTGAATATAAGAATTTAGCATGATATATTTGATGCTTACGAATTCAGCCCTTGCCAACAATGTAAAGGCATGGTGTTGAAAGTTGTAAAGCAGTCGTAAACAGCAGTAGCATAGCCATAAAAAATGCTTTAAATAAATATTTTTGTAACATAGCTTAACACAACATTAACATAGCCGTAAAATAGCATAACACAACTTTAAACATAGCCATCATTACTGTAACACAGCTGTAACGAAGCATTAACACAACCGTAAACAATGTTGTAATAGCCTTGACAGAACCAAAGATTAGCTTAACACTAAAACAAGCATAGCAGTAAAAATAGCCATAACATAGCTGTAAACATAACAGCCACACTGCTGTAATAAAACTGTAACCGTTGTAAACACTGTTGTAGCACAGCTGTAAACAAAGCCATAATAATTACTGTTACACAGCCATAAAAACACAGCTGTAACAAAGGCAGTCGTAACTGCAGTAAACACTGTAAAATAGACATAATACAGCAATGATTATGGCTATGTTTATGGTTGTAACAGCCATAAACACAGCTGTAACAAAACCAAAACAGTCAAAAACAATGTTGTAATAAAGTCTTCGTACAGCCAAAGCATAGCTTTAACACATCCGCATCTGAAAAATACCCATAACAGCCATTAACACAGCTGTAACAAAGCAGCAACAGCTGTAAACACTGCTGTAACATAGCCATAACACAGCCAAAACATAGCTGTAACAAAGCAGTAACTGTAAACACTGCTGTAACATAGCCAAAACATAGTTGTAACAAAGCAGTAACTGTAAACACTGCTGTAACATACCCACAACACAGCCAAAACATAGCTGTAACATATCAGTAACAGCTGTAAACACCGCTGTAACAGCCATAACATAGCTGTAACAAAGCAGTAACAGCTGTAAACACCGCTGTAACATAGCCATAACATAGCTGTAACAAAGCAGTAACAGCTGTAAACACTGTTGTAACAGCCATAACACAGCCAAGACACAGCTGTAAAAAAAAAAAAAAAAAAACAGTAACAGCTGTAAACACTGTTGTAACAGCCATAACACAGCCAAGACACAGCTGTAACAAAGCAGTAACAGCTGTAAACACTGTTGTGACATTGCTGTAACGTAGCCTTCACAGCCCAAACACCGCATTAACACAAACATACGCATAGCTGTAAAACAGTCATAACAAAACCGTAAACATATCCATTATCATTGTTGATAACATAGCCATGAACACAGCTGAAACAAAACTGTAACAGATGAAACAATGTTGTAACTTAGCCTTAACACAACCAAAACATAGCTTTAACACAGCAATAAATGTAACTAAAATAGTCATAACACAGTTGTAACATTGCCAAAACAATCATAAAATAGCCATAATTTCGAGCCTGCCTAAGGTTAGGATGTTCTGATACTACAAGAAGTCTTTTTTCAAAGAGTGGAACCAAAAGCAAGGTTCTGACATCAAATTTTACAAGACATTGCAAGCAACAGCAAATGTTAACACTGTGTACATCAATACTGTGGACATTCAACTCAAAAAATTGTGGTCCGCCTGTTTTTCAAACAGCCTACTATTCCCAAAAGAAATTTCGGGTAAATGACATCTTTCAAGAGTTATTGCTGATATGTCTGCATAGAAGCAACACGTGTAATAAACTGAAATCAGTTGTTAACTGATGTTAAATGTTAATACCGCAATTTAACGGGTTGCTTCTGTGAAAGTGGCTTGAAATTCAGAGCCGGCCTTACGTGGCTGACATGTTAGAGTGCATGAAATGACCTTGTAGCGTGTCTGGAGCAGCAGGAGTCTCCGGCGGATGTCCTCTCGTCTCTGCTCATCAGGAACAGACAGCAGCACCTCCTCTCCTCTCCTCAGTACCTCCTCCACATGTGCTTTTTCCTCATCCAACTACAACACAAACACACTAATTCAGGACAAACACATGAAGGTTTTATATAGCTGTTTATGTAGACATCTAGTGTTATTGGAGCTGATGTTTAACATTCCTGTTGTGTTTGTGTCAATTTGGCCCCTATTGGATTTTGTAACTTCTTGAAACATTGGTTCCACCACTTACTACTTTAGATTTTGTGAATATTTTTAATTTTGGGTCATGAATGTGCATGCAAAGTTTCAACACATTTGTACAGACTTTACAAATTTTGTTACAACTTTTGTGTTGGCATCATACTGACCCCTCCATTGGTTTCCAATGCATGCAATTTGCCAAAAATCAACAGCAAAAAGTCGGGTAAAAAATAGAAAAAAAAAAGAAAAAAAAAAACACTATCATAGTATAATTATCATTTTTATTTATGTTGTGTCTGTGCAAATAATTTTAAACATAAAAATATGTGGGTCATATTTACCCCTAACACAATGCAACGCATAATGCAATAGAAATAGATGGGAATTTTTTACATATTTCTTTTTTTGTCTCTGACAAGCTAATAGAGGTTTTCTGTTTTTACATGACTTTTAGTGTTTTTCATAATGTTGATTTTTAGCAAATTATTATTTTACTTTTTTATTTGTCATTTGTGAGTTTATATCACACAATTCAGAGTTTTTTCTCAGAAATATTGTCATAAACTTGCAATTGCAAGAAAAAAAGTCAGAATTGTGACTATTAAAAAGTTGTAATTACCTTTTTTTATTCCATGGCGGAAAAAAAAAGAAACCATGTATATGATTCGTATGTGTATATGATGTGTGTGTTTGTGTGTGCGTATGATGTGTGTGTTACCCTCTCATCATCAGCTGTGTGTGTGTGTGCGCGCGCGCGTGTTGGGTGCGTTACCCTCTCGTCATCAGGTGTGTGTGTTTTCTCCTGTTGTTCCAGTGCTCTGATAGTAGCTTGTATGTCTGACTCAAACAGCTGCAGCTGTGAGGAGGAGAGAAGAGGAGCGGAGCTGCTGTCTACCACCTCCTGCTGTGGCCGCACTGTACCCTGTCTGACCTCCAGACCAGCAGACACCTGTACACAACACACACACACTTAGTACTCGCTAACGAGTGCCTGTCCTGCGGCCCAGCTCCATTCAGACCTCCGCTGAGCCGGTCGCATCTTACCTGAGCAGAGTTGATGTGCTGCGCCACCTTGTGGAAGTTGCGGTTGAGGTCGGCCAGTTTGGGCTCCACCAGCTCTCTGCATGCAGGCCCCCTGCTGGTCATTAATATCACTGCCTGATCACGAGCATTGTCCACACGCACACTCATCCCCTCCAGCTCACACAACACAGCCTATCAGAGGCAAACAACAACATGACATCACAATTCAAAACTGACACTGATGTATCTGCTAAATTAATACATGTCTATGTAATCGAGTGTTGTTCACCGGCCACATTCACTTTTCTGGACAACTAGAGATTACACACAACTACATGACTACGAGTAGTCATGTAAACCCTAGTACACACACAACAATCTTTAATCAAAATTTAATTACTTTCTCTGCCTCTGAAACATTTTCTTTGCTGATGATGTAATATTGGTCACATGGCAGAGGAAAAGTATTAAGCAACAATATGATATATGATATTGATTGGATCATGTACACTACCGGTCAAAAGTTTGGAATTGGTAAGATTTTTAATGTTTTTAAAAGAAGTTTCATCTGCTCACCAAGGCTGCATTTATTTAATTAAAAATACAGTAAAACAGTAATATTGTGAAATATTATTACAATTTAAAATAACTGTTTTCTGTTTGAATATATTTTAAAAAGTAATTTATTCCTGTGATGGCAAAGCTGAATTTTCAGCATCATTACTCCAGTCTTCAGTGTCACATGATCCTTCAGAAATCATTCTAATATGCTGATTTGCTGCTTAAGAAACATTTATGATTATTATCAATGTTGAAAACAGTTGTGTACTTTTTTTTTTTTTTTTCAGGATTCCTTGATGAATAGAAAGTTTAAAAGAACAGCATTTATCTGAAATACAAAGCTTTTGTAACATTATACACTACCCTTCAAAAGTTTGGGGTCAGTAAGAATTTTTATTTTTATTTTTTTTTTAAAGAAATTAAAGAAATTAATACTTTTATTCAGCAAGGATGCATTAAATCGATCAAAAGTGACAGTAAAGACATTTATAATGTTACAAAAGATTATATTTCAAATAAATGCTGTTCTTTTGAACTTTCTATTCATCAATGAATCCTGAAAAAAAAAAAATATTGTCCACAATAAATGTTTCTTGAGCAGCAGATCAGCATATTAGAATGATTTCTGAAGGATCATGTGACACTGAAGACTGGAGTAATGATGTTGAAAATTCGGCTTTGATCACAGGAATAAATTACTTTATAAAATATTTTCAAACAGAAAACAGTTATTTTAAATTGTAATAATATTTCACAATATTACTGTTTTTACTGTATTTTTAATTAAATAAATGCAGCCTTGGTGAGCAGACCAAACTTCTTTTAAAAACATTGAAAATCTTACCGATTCCAAACTTTTGACCGGTAGCGTATATGCATACATGATCCAAACAGATCCTGATCAAATAAAATAAAGACAGCCCATTACATACATTATATCCAGCTGAATATCAAGTCTCACCCAAAAGACAAATGACACAAATAAAGCGAGTGTGTGTGTTCTTGTATACATGGTTTAGGGGACACAAATGTGTATAATGACATGGGTGTTACAAAGTATAAAAGGTTTATAAGGACACTTCCTGTGTCCTCGTAAACCAAATGGCTTTAAAAAAATGCAGACAGTTTTCTGTGATGGGTAGGTTTAGGGGTAGGGGTAGTGTAGGGGGATAGAATACACAGTTTGTACAGTATAAAAACCATTACGTCTATGGAGAGTCCCCATAAACCACATATACAAGTGTGTGAGTGTGTGTGTGTGTGTGTGTGTGTGAGTGAGTGTGTGCGTGTGTGCGTGTGTGCGTTTTCACCTTCATCATTCTCTCTTTCTCGGCTGCAGGCTTCTTCTCCATCTCATCCAATCGTATCTCCGTCTGATAGAGCCATGTGCTGATATGAGCTAAATTCTCATCAAACATCTCCATTTCGCGCCTGTGATTCTACAACACACACACACAGGACATGATACAGCTTCTCTATCTAATGTAAATGTGCAATACAATAGGTAAAATTAGTTCAGATATATATATATATATATATATATATATATTTTTACTGAAATGTCCATTCAGTTTTGATGCATTTAATTCATCTTTCAAGAATCAGAAAAAAGATAATGACAATAATAATAAATATTACTATTATATTTACTAATATTTAAAACATAAAATACAAATGCTATTCATCCAGTATTGATGCATTTCATTCATATTTCAAAAACGGAGGAAAAGATTATTATTAATAATAATAATAAAAACAACAACAATAATAATAATACATAATAACATTGACATATATAAAGTTGTCCATTCAGTATTGATGCATTTAATTCCTCTATCAAAAACAGGGGAAAAGGATAAGATTATTATAATTATTATTATTATTATTATTATTATTGATACATTTTAATATATATAAAGTTGTCCATTCAGTATTGATGCATTTAATTCCTCTATCAAAAATGGGGGAAAGGATAAGATTATTAGTATTAGTAGTAGTAGTAGTAGTTTTAGTATTGATACATTTTAACATATATAAAGTTGTCCATTCAGTATTGATGCATTTAATTCCTCTTTAAAAGGATCAGAAAAAGACAATAATAACAGTAACAATAATAGCACATATTACTATTATATTTACTAATATTTTTAACATAAAATAAAAATGTCGTTCATCCAGTATTGCTGCATTTAATTCCTCTTTTAAGAATAAAAAAAAATATATATTAATAAAAATTATATTACATTACATTATATTATGCTCATAAGTGACATTTCAGACCAGTACAATTTTGATGTTAAAACAGACATCTAATGACTGAAACGTCCCATGTCAATTGAATTTGCATATAAATGAATAATTATGAAGGTCTTCCCCCATCAATTACTAAATGATTTAATCTGTGTCTGTGTGTGTGCGTGTGTGTGTCCACATTACCATATTTTAAGGACAAAGTTGTATACAGAAGTGAGCTAAACCTGACAAAAGCCTCTTTTTAGGGACACCCAGCAATGACCTTATTTGTAAAAACAACTTATATAGTAAACAAAGTTAGTTTTTTCCTAAGTATTTTATTAAGGTTAGGGTGTAGTTTAGGTAATATAATTTATAATTAGCAGAATATAAAAACAATAGAAGTCTATGGATTGTCCCCATTTGGATATTTTGTGTGTGTGTGTGTGGGGTATGCCACTGTTCAACTAATCAGTCTTTACTAATCATGCACAACAAAATAAAGCAGCTGGGATGTTAACCTGAATGAGTTAACTAAATAAGGGTAAATGATAAGGGTAAGGGTAAATAAGTTTAACGTTAACTTTAGCAGTCCTACTGAAAACAAGGATCAAACGCACTCACCAGGACAGCACTGAGCCAGTCCTCGATCAGCGTGTGCACACGTTCCCAATTCTCATTCAGCTCAAACAGCTGATCCTCCAGCTGAGCTTCACTGCCCTCCACCAAGGCCTGCAGGGCGGCGCTGTTCTCCATGACCACAGACAGATCGCTCTTCTTGCGCTCAGACTCCTTCAACAAGCCCTACAGGGAGACACTCTTTTAGCACACACACTCTGTGTTAAGACTCTGACAAGACTATCAAACACACTCACGTTGGCCCATGTGATCTCCGTGTCGATATCAGCAGGCATTTCTCCTGTGTTGAGCTTCTCTTTGAGCTGAGCCTCAGTGAGGCTCATCCAGGCCTGCAGGGCGGCGCTGTCCTTCTGCAGCCGCTGAGACAGAGACAAAGCCTTCTCCAAATCCTGTTTCCCCTCGGTCACCTAATAACACAGACAATTTTATGGCAAATTACATTGAAGTCAACACAAAATTGCTTCCACAACCCATTTTACTTTCATAATGTGCCGTATTTCTGAGTGAAAACAGTGTGGTGGGGCTTGATTTTATCCACTGTAAAATTCACTGGGTGGTGAAAAGTGGAAAAGCAGAGGATGTGGAGATGGCAAGGTAACATTTCTTGTTCAAATCTAAAACCTTGAGTTCCAATAGCAAAATGTAAAAGAAAAAACATGCACATGCTGCTTGTATTGCGGTTTTAAATGTGTGTGTGTAGAGTGTGTGTGTACCTGAGCTCCCAGCTCATTGTAGAGTAATTTCAGGGCGGTGAGCTGCTCGTCCATTCCTTTAGGATTTTCCGTCTGCTGTTTCTGTACGATCTGTCTTCCCGTTTTAATCACTGTCTCCACCTCCAGTTTGACCTCGCTCAAGATCTTGTACAGTTTCTGCATTTATAAACACAATACACAAGTCCATGATGAAGTGTGTACACACGTTTCAGTTTTGCTATTGTTAAAAATAGTTTTACGGTAATTGGAATAAATCTGAAAAAAAAAAAAATAATAATAATAATATATATATATATATATATATATATATATATATATATATATATATATATATAAAATTTGTTTGAATAGCACTGCTATACACTAAGAGTGTATAAATAATACTAAAATAACACCGGTGTGTTTTCTCACCATACATCCGGCCAGGTGGGTCTGTATCTCCTCTGGTTGGGTATCTTTCAGGTCCAGGATGTGAAGATCAGCTTTAGCATTTTCCAGAATCCTCTTACAGTCCAACATTCGCTGCTCAAAGTTGGCTGGTTTCTGGAACAGCTGGTATTTCGTACTAATCTCACGGAGCTTCCGCTAAACAGACGGAGATACACAAGATACACCTTAAGGCTGGAATACACTTCAATAAACTATTAAAATCTGAGCAGATTTTAAAACAACAGGAATCAAACACTTGCCAACTTTGTAAATGGTTAGAAAGAAAAAATGAACATCATACACCAAACGAACGAGGATCACACACTAACACACTTTCATGTTGTTCTGAACACATGTGCCTCGTTGATAGATTCATGACAAATGATTAGCTCAAAATATCAAACATTTTTTATATCCTTAATATCCAAAAGGATGGAATCAAAGTTTGAAGTCCATCATACACTAAGCAAAAAATCAGAAAATGTAGACTTGCTACAACTAGAGCTAAAAATTTAAAAATAAAGGGGAAAATCTGAGCAATGTATTTCAGCCTTTAGGTTAATATTTTTTTTTTAATTTTTCAAGATTTCAAGTTGAAGCACTAAAAAAACTAACCGGATATAAAAATGAATACTAAAACTAAAACAAATATTTTATTACCTAATTATTAATAAAAAGAAGAATAAAAATAACAAAAAAACACATTATAAAATTGCTAAAAATTAAACTAAAATGAAAACTGAAAATATATAAGCTATAAGCTAATTCAAGATATTATACTCAAAACTAAAACTGAAACAAAAATAAATTAAGCCAAAAATAATAATAAAAAAAAAAATAACAAAAGGTACATAGAATTACTAAAAAATTAAACAAATTTATATGAAAAAAACGAATTCAAAATATGAAAAAAAAAAAATCTATAATATTAAAATAACACCTGTACAGAGTGAATCTCAAAACCTGAATATCCAGGATTAATTACTAAAGTAGTATGTAGTAGGGATGTGCCCGAAGCCAAATACTGTGTTCAGAAAGGAAATAACGCATTCTACGGAGCTCCTAAAGGGACGTGGTGATGAAAAAAATATGACATGGGAGGAAAAAATACATTTCAATGCCTTTGCTTTCTCTCGCAATTATACAGTTGAATAGTTATATTGTATATAATTTGTGGGCACCAGGGAGCCACTATCAATATACGGGGCATTGAAATTGTTTTTTTTTATACTATCGCTTTCCAAATAGCAATCATGCGTACTCGGTGTATAGCGAGAGCGGATTCTGACCACACATTTTACAAGATAAGATATTGTCAAATGATGCTCAGGATCTGTTGCGCACCAAATCCCCCACCATCATCCTGTCAGTCATCTCTCCTTACTCTCGTTACGTGATAAGTGAAATCTGATGTACTGTAATGTAACCAACCTTTTAGGGGCGGTAGAATGCGTTATCCATTTTCCATGCCTTTCCGAATTCAGATTTAGGCACATCCCTAGTATGTAGTGCAGTAGTGAAGTATGACCAGTGTGAAAGCAGTAGTCCAGCAATATGCAGCATTTGCAGTTCCCCTCCTGTCCTGCGGGGGCAGTATTGTGTCTCACCTGTAACTGATCCAGTAGGGTTCCTCCTCGCACAGGTTTTCCCTCTGGGGCAGTCGGAGTCACATTACCCACATTCTTCCTTCTCAGATCTTCCAGTGTGGCCTCATGGGCTGCGATCTCAGCCTGGATGACCTGCAGAGAACATTGTTAAGGTTAAAGGACAAAGAGTAAAGGAATAAGCTCAAAGTTGTTTTATAATATATTAGATATTAAACCTGCACACGTCAGAAAAAGTGTGGGTTTGTGGTTTGAGTGTTTATACCTGAGCTTCCTGAGGTAGCTGGAAGGCGTCGATGCGATCTGTGAGGTAAGATGTGAGTGTTTGGTCCAGCTGCGTGAGGGACGTCTGTAGTGTGTGTAAGGCCGTCTCATTCTCTCTCAGAGTCCCCAACCGCTGCTCCAGAGACAACTGACGTGCAGCAGCCTGCAACACACACACAAATATATGAATGTAACAACTGACTGTCAATTTGAGTCTGAATCATTTGATGGATTCAAATCAAACCTACCAGGTGAGTCAGTTCATCGTAGCGTGAGTTGAAATTCTCCAGCTTCTCGCTGATGAGTTCGTCCAGAATCCCTCCATCTATGAGAGTCTGCGCCAGCTCTCGGATCTGAGTCCTGTTGTCACCCGGATGACGCAGAACCGACTCCACCGACTGAAAGAGACATACATCACAAGTCCCATTTAAGTGTGTCACACAAAAATGAAGATTCTGCCATTAATCACTCAGCCTCATGTCGTTCCAAATCCATAAGAACTTTGAAACACAAATGAACATCAAGAAGATCTTTGAGAGATTTCTATCCATCCACTGAAAGTCTATTCACCCAAAATGTACATAGAGCACTCATAGTTGATAAACATAAGCTCAAGCATGTTTGCTTGATGTATGAGACCCAATGAGGTCCATTTTCACGTGTCAAGCTGATTCAGTTGAGCTTCTGCTTATGTTCACTGAGTTTTTTGTGAACAGACTTTCAATGGAGGGACAGAAATATCTCAGTTTTCATTAAAGGGGTCATGAATTGGGGTCAGTAAGCGGTCTTTGTGCTATAAAAACATCCTGTACGTTTCAAAACTCAAAGCTTCCTAGTTAGTCCAAAAACAGCTTTATATTGAAACCAAGCTCCGAAAACGACTCATTACAGATTTTGTCACATTGTGATGTTTCGCCCTCATGCAAAAAATCACGTAGATTCCTACTGAAATGACTGGATTCCACCAGCGAAACAATGGTAAATGTGACTGCACTTTCGACATGAAAGCTGTTACCTCCAGAGCCTCGCTGATAGACTCTGTGTTTTCTGGGACGTTCTCTGTGGCGTGAACCTTCTCCTCCAGTGTGTTCAACCAGCCAGACTCCACATCCAAATACTGCAGCAGCTCAATCCAGCAGGACCACACCTCCTGAACATCAGTGCAACCACATTACATTTACAGATCTAAACAGGAACCAATCAAACCACATCGTGAGCAGCTCTGTCCAAACCCTTGTGTGTGTGTGTGTACCTCAAGCGTGTGGCACTTGCTCTTGAAGCGATCACACAGTTTCTGGTAGTTCTGCAGAACCTCATTGAGCTCAGGGCTCAGGTCAGCACCACCACTAGGGGGTGTCTTACTGATCAACACATTAATGCTGTCCTTCAGAATCTTCACACGTACTTCCTTCTGCAGCACATCCTCTTTGGCCCTCTGAAACACACGCACAGAGATGACGCTTACACAAAAGTCTCTACACAAAAATCTGCATGAAAAACTAAATTATGACTATGGCACAAAAACACTGTCGGTGCTTCAGGTAAAAAAAAGAACATTTATAATGTATTATTTTAAAAAACAAAAATAAAATGAAAAAAAAAAAAAAAAAACTGACTGATATGATTCCAAACCTATATGACTTTTACAACCTGTTCAAAATTTTTATATGGAAGCATATTTCCGCCACTGAATAAAAAAAATAAAGATAATTGTGACTTTTTATCTTGCAATTCTGACTTTTTTCCCCCCTCACAATTCTGACTTTATTCTCAGAATTGTGTGATATATCTTTTTTTCCTCAGAATTGGACTTTATAACTCACAATTTCAAGTTTATATTTCACAGTTGTGGGAAAAAAATCAGAATTGCAAGAAAAAAAAAGTCAGAATTGTGACTATTGTGACTATTATTTTTTTATACCGTGGCGGAAACAAACTTCCATAGTTTTAAGGTACAGCTTTATTAAAACTTTTTCTAATCATATTTGTTATTTAAAATAAAGCTGAAATCAAATAAAGTATAAATATTTTATATGAAAAACTTATAAATTAAAAACTAATGGAAATAAAAAAAGTTTAAGTTGAAGTACTAAAATTACTATAACTGTATAAAATTTCTAACAGTATAAATGCACATTAACAAACATTACAATATATAATGTACAATATTTTTAGTTAATATTAATAATGAAAGTTATTACAGATTAGTTATGACTAGATGAGTTTCCATATCCTTTTCAGCCTATTCTTTGGGTCTATCTAAATACCCACACTTGCAGTCTTGGCCACTTGAGAGCGCATGAACCCAACAGGAAGTAAGTGTGCAAGACTGTCCCATGTCTTAAAAACCCACGTCCCCTTAACGCACACGAAACCCACACTATTCAAGGCTAAGCGTATCCCATCATGCATCATGTTCAGGAACTCGAGTTGCCCAAAATTTCGAGATGTTGAGGAAAACATTTTACTGTAAGTTAAATTAATTTGACATTACATATAATTTGGTAGTAAAACAAACTGTTGCACACTTTACTGGTGCAAAGATGTGTATTTTGTACAACATTTGCTTTTTATCACTTAATTAGAAGCACTAAATTGTGTCATCTGTTACATAGGGACTACTGAACAGACATTTATAAGTTTATTTTAAAATGCAAAGTACTGAAAATGAAAAAGCTCTATAAACACGTGCATTTTTGCAACACTATAAGTGTGCCCCACAGGTAATCAGAAGTTTGACACACATTTGCGGTCTCTTCACGCCCACTTGAACACCAAACACAGGAAATACTTAATGTAAGTAGACGAGTGGTGATGTGTGGGTATTTAGCCAGGCCCATAAGCACCTTCATCTCCTGCAGCGCCTCCTCCAGCTCCTCTGGGCTCTTGTACTCAAAGTCTCTCATGAGAAACTCCTCGTCCACTTGAATCATCCACTCGCGCATCTCCGCCACGTCTTTCTTCAGATTCGTCACTTTCTCCTGACCTTCACTCACACGCTCCTCACGCCTCAACAGCTGCAATCAAGATTGAACACGTTTTACACTGACATCCTCTCAACGGGACTAAGCCAAGAAGGATGTGTTGCTGAAACAAGCAGGGTTACTGATTGATTCCTGCTTGGGTGAACAACACTGTACATGTTCTCCCTTTGCTGTGTAGCTACTTGGTGTTAAGAGCGGCACGTTCGAACCTCTTTACTTAGTGCGTCCCAGCGTCTCTGCCTGTCGTCTAACTCCTCCTGCCCCCAGCGGATCAGAGCAGGTACTGAGCTCTGCTGCACAGCCGCCACGTTCTCTGCCATCTGCTTCAGAGACGAGTCCACGCTCTCCATCTCACTCACCAGCTCCTGCACACACAGAGTGGATCATCACTAACCTTACAGACATTCAGCCAGCAGGACTCAGATTCAACTGTGTTTAGTAAACCAGCTCAATCCGTCCACCACCAGCTCAGATAAGATAGTCTTAACCAGGTCGAGTCCTGCTGATCAACCACCTAAACCAGCTTCAAACAGCTAGAAACTGTTTTAGAAGGCCGAAATCATTAACCAAAATGGTGGTGTTTAATTGACACTTCTCTGCTGAAGCGCTTGACTGACTGTGTCAAAGTCTGTTTCATGAACACCATGTCGATAAGCTACAATAGGTAGGCTATGCTGTGTAGACAATATCGAGCCCTCGTTTTTAATGGATCTTCATTTCGATGAAACAAGATCTTTTAGCCTGTGCTGTTCAGTTGATGCATGAACAAAACTTATCTAAACATTTTTTGTAGCTCCTGCCATCAAATAATCACAATAAGCTTTGTGCTTCATTAATTTTGATATGAAACAAAGTCTGAGCTGCAAACTCTAAATATATAACTAAATTCAAACAATAAAGTTGGTTTGGCGCTCTTTAATGCTCTTTCACTGTAGAGCCTCAGTTCAAATGGCATGTGAACTGATCATCTCTTCCTCTTTACTACTAATTATAGCATGAAATACACATGAACATCAGAAGGAATGTTGAAAGACACAGAACAACTTACTGAAATGAATCCCGTCTCATGTAATCGATAAATCAGTGTTTCAACCGCGGAAAGACAACAATAAAACAGCTTGAGAACAACATGTCATGTATTGTTACAGTTTAAATACTAAGTTTTTATTTGAGTGTTGATTATTATATTTGATTAAATGGTTAAGTAAACCTAAATTTTTGGTTTTGGTTTTTGGAAAGATGAAAACTTTAATTTTGGTTTCGAAAATGTATCATCAGTATAGTACATAATATTATGTAATGCTAGAAAATGTATTATTTGCCCACATTTGGAACACAAAACTAGGGTTGTTAATTGTCAACTAAGCAGCCGTTTACATAACACCGTTTTCAACTAAAAACGGAAAACTTTGTGTTTTGCCCGTTCATTTACACGACAACAGTGTTTTAGGGGCCTGAAAATGCAAACTTTTAAAAACGGGTTTCAAAGTCCAAGTTTGAATGTGAAAATGATACCATTCTCATCTTTGTGTAAACTACAAAAATGTGAATTTGTGAAAACAGTGACGTCATGCACATGTGTATTACATGTTCCGCCTATAGGTGCATAGTGTTTCTTTACAAAGTGACATCGCCATCTACTGGCCTGGCAGCAGAATACAGAGTTTTTAGTCGTTTTTACAGATCAGTGTGAACAACATTTTCGTCTGTTAGTGAAGAACATCGTCTGTATGCAAAAAGGGAATTTTTTTTTTTTTCATTTTTAGTGCATCATTATCGTGTAAACATACCCTAAAACTATTAAAAAATTTTTTTGTTAATTGAAATGAAGCTAAAATAAAATATAAATATTAGATGAAAAACGTAAACTTAAACTCAAATGAAAATTAATGGCAACTAACTGAAATAAATAGGTTAATTAAAAATTACTAAAACTGAAATAAAAATAAATAATTCTATCATTAAAATACTGATATAAAAACTGCACTAGGTGTAGTTTAAATGCTTATATACAGCTCAGTTTCTATTTGAGTGCTGATTATTAAATAAATTTGATTAATTTATTGATTATTAAATAAACTTCATACATTTTCAATTTTGGTTTTCCGTCTAAATAAAAACTTTAATTTCGGTTCTGGTAAAAAAATTAATTTCAGTGCACCACTACTAGAAAGCATGTAAAACTATCAGCATTATTCTAGATTATTCAACAGTATCCATCCATATGAATGACATATTTAATGTGTTGACCTCTGACCTTGCACTGGTTGAGCTCTTCCTGTAGTTTGTCACCGTGGCTGAAGCCACTGGTGTCTCGAGACAGCAGCTCCTCAACCGCATCCAGCCAGCGCTGCACCTCCTCGCTCTTCACCTGATCAACATCAACACAAGCATCAAAACACACAACATTCACACCAGTTCAAGATACTCATGTGAATCAGTCCCTCACCTTTGTGTCCTTCATGCTACCCAGAATGCACTGCAGCATGCTGAGCTGGTCCAGGGCGGCAGCGGAGAGTTCAGTCCAGCGCTGCTGCTCCGCTGCCTCCGACTCCTTCAGCCTCTGCTGCTCTATCTCTGCATACAGAGCCTAGAAAACAGGTCAGCACAACATTACCCACAAGCACCTGCTGCTTTATCGCTCCTAAGAGTGAGCTAGGTTATACTTTAAATAATTACAGCTCATAATCACTATAAAACAGCATTATAAAAGACCCTAAGAATGAATCACTGTGGTCATGCTGTAAACTTACTGGTTCAGTCAACTGACTTAGGTAACTAGTTACCTGCCTGATTTAAAGTAACAGATTGATAGACAAGGAAAAACTAAGGCCAATGTGTCATTAATATAGTACATAATATTATATAATACTAGAAACTAAATTTATTGTCTGCATAATAATTGTCCACATTTGGAACACAAAACCAGGGATTTTATTGTTAACTAAAAATAAATCCATAAAAAAAAAAGTTTTGTAAAATTGAAAAATAAAAGAAAAGAAAATAATTGAAAAGAAAAGAAAATAATTGAAAAGAAAATTAGAAATTTTGTCATGGCAATACACTGAAATAAATAAGTTTACTAAAATTACTAATACTAAAATAAAAATAAAGCTAAACATTAAAGCTAAAAATGCACATAGAATTACAAAAACTTGAATTAAAATGAAAACAAAATCTAAAAACTTAAAGATAAAAGCTAATTTAAAATGTTAACAAATACTAAAACAGTAATATAAAATAACACTGCACAAAACTAATATACTGCTCACTACTGCTTTATGTTTGATGTGTACACAACATGTATTGAAGGTGTAAAGAAGATATTTTATTACTTTGATGTTTACTGTACACTTGAAATATTGTTGAAAATGTAAAAAAGTTGCCAATTCATTTCTACAAAAATTCCAAATACATTTTTTTTTTTTTTTTTAAATGAAAAACCCATTGACCACAAGCAGATATATCAGAAGATCATATGTACTATTCTGCATGTCAAAGTGCAGTAGCTCATTCACACCAGCAGGTGGAAACACAACTCAAGTGTCAATCGAAAACCCTCCAAAGATCACTTTCACTACCACAGAAAGAAGTCACATCTAAAATAGGAGATTCTGCTTCTCACAGTCCATAATCAGTTCTTAGATGTGACAGACATTACATAACCGGACTTTAGGGCAGCTTTTAGCTGTTTGTGTGGGCTGGTAGACGGGCTCTGCCACGCGGGCACTGCCTGGCATGCGTCCCGTCTCTCTTGGCTAATGGCAAAAACTACCAAAGGAAACTATAAATATTTATATGACTTTAAATAAATGGCAGCCTGCATTTGCTCTCTTTGGCTTGTTTTACCATCTTAGTCATTGGCTTTCTTCCCATCATTTAAGCACTTACAGAAAGAAACACGTCCAAAAATCAAAAGCAAACGTCACCTAACAGACTGTACACACGGGTCAAAAGCAGATCCAGACAGAGAACCAACACTTGGCACAACGTTAGACTAACACAGAGCTAACAAGCAGAGTCCTCGTTGAGCGCCAAATGAGAGGATGACTTGGTTAAAAAAAAAAAAAAAACATACAAACTTCAACAAAATACTTGATTTAAATCAAACTGTAAGAATTAAGGGTTGGTCACTCCATTGACTTGCACTGGTACATATGTGAATGCTAGAGACAGAATACACAGACTTCTGGGAATTTTACCATGTTCTAACGTTCACGTTTAGTGACCTCTGACCTGTTAATTTATATCACATGACGACGTGTGGCCAACAGAAGATTGCTGTGTCTTGGCGTGGCCTTAAAAGAATGCAAACACTGCAGTAAAGTGGACTAGATAGCATACTTTTACAATTTGAATTTATTGTGTAGAATTATGTTTGTAAAAAGGGCGCTGCAGAAGGTGACATAATACCACAGAAATTTTGCTCCACACCGACCCACGATAACATTCGGTTTACTACAAACATGCCACAGTTTTGTCGTCTTTGCTTTAAATGCTCGCGCTCTTAAAAGACGGTGGATTCTGATTGGCTATCAATGTTTTCATCATTCATCAGCTGGAAAAATCGTTCTGAAAGTGATTCCAGTGATATCGTTTCTCTGTGGAGTTATCATTATAGTTGTAGTGTGGAGACTCTAACATTCTCATAATATTAGAGCGATTATTAAAGCTAAAATCACACACACACACAGACCTGAGCTTTAACAAGTCCCTGTTCAGCTGTGCTCATGTCTCTGATGTCACTGTTGATGGTGTTCAGTCTGGACTCGATCTGCAGCAGCGCTCTGGACCCCACCAGCCCGGACAAAACTACAGAGAAAAACACACAAACAAATAAATAAATAAATTCATTCATTCAAATAACCTAAAATATTTCATATTATTATTATTAGTTTTTTTGCAAATATGCTTAAGAGAATGTAGCCTTTTAGAAGCTGTAACTGGTCACCATTTTTATTACATTTTCTCCACTTTTAATCACATTTTAGCAGTTCCTGCCATTTTTAATAGGGGTGTGACGAGAATAAATGTGACAACATTTCTTGTCGGGGCAAAAAGCGCTCTCGTGATATTGCCATGACAAAGTGTGAGGGTGAAATTAGAATAGAATATGCCACTGCTACATTTACATTACATCTCCACTGTCATTTTGCTTTTTATAGAAATAAAAACCATTTAATGAGCAGCAGAGCAGTACATAGTGTAGCAGGAATCTGAGCTCAATGACCACATGACGAGATGACTGACAAGACCATGGCGGAGGATTCGCTGCACAACAGAGCCTAGCTTCTTATAAATGTCTTACCTTGTAGAATTCGTGCTCAGCACCGCCGCTCCCTATTCAGAGAGCACACACGAAAGCGAAAGTAAAACGCGAGCGCGCATTGAAACGCGATCTTAGGCTGGACTGTGTACTTGTAACCATCTCTTAGCTCTGTATCATGCTTACAGAATAAATTTGGTCTATTTGCACTTTGAATATTGAGAGTATATTGATTATCGTTTGATTATGGTTGGATTTATTGTTTGCATTTAATAACCTAATAAGACTAAGAGAAAACTGTGTCATTTTTATTCATACTGTTTTTGTTTCTATGATCAATTTGTGGAAAGGAGTTCAGCTAGGAGGTCAAAAGTTGTAGAAGCTCATAACTCATGTACAGATTTAAGGTCTTGAAATTTCAAATGCACCTGCAGACTATGTATCTACTCATGTATTTCATCATTGAGGATTTCTTAAAACTACCGTGCAAAAATCTTGTCTCGTTCTTATGAACTCAAATCTCGTGTCTCGTCTCATGAGCTACCTGTCTCGTCACACCCCTTATTTTTAATTACAAATATTCTGTGTTTGTGTCATAGAAATGTATGAGCTACATGTATGATCTCCAAATCTACCAGATTTATATTTTTTGAGATTAAAGATTCAAGTCGGCGCAATTATGTTTTGGGTGGTGGCTAGAATGTTTGACATGTGATGTCATCTGCTCACAAACAGCAGCCCCTCGATGGCATATACTGTACATCTGGACACTCACACATAACTAAAGGGTTCCCTGTTGGATTTTGACATGTGTGATTATGAAAATGTTTGTGAATTGGCCCCTTCTAAGATGTGGAATATCACAGAGGAGACAAAAATAACTGCCTGTGGCTCATTTGTGTTTGTCATTGTGTGTGTGTATGTGTGTGTGTGTGTGTGTGTGTGTGTGTGTGTGGTTAGCTTGGATCCCAGATGTTAGAGGTCAACAAGTCAAATCATGGAACGTTAGGTTTCCGATTATCCCACGAACATTAAACTGTTTACATTTGTGTTTTAATGCAGATTTACTTTAGGGCAAAATGGATGAAAAAAAAAAAAAAAAACTGCCCAGATGAATGTGAAAAACAAAACAAGAAAACTAATTTTGATGACATCCTTGAAGGTAAATATTAGTCATAAATAAAGTAAACAATTTATTTATTTATTATTTTTTGTGCTAGTCTTTAGCATTGTATAAATACATCAGCAGACTGTCAGGCAGTAGTAAACATGCATGTGTGTTTATTTAGCTATAATGTCGGTAAAAATGGTCCCCAGAAGTTTGCTAAATCTGACAAAGCATCGCTTTGGGGATGTGCTCAGTTAGGAAAAACTATTTTCAAGTAAAGCAACATTTTGTTGTTGTTGTTTTAATTCTGGTTTAATATGGTCAATATGATTAGCTGTAGATAAAACAATAGAAGTCTACAGCATGTCCCCATTTCCAAGGCTAGCTAAATGTGGGTGTAAGAGAGATTTCCTGAGGCTTTAAGGTTAAACGCTGATGTACTCTTACTTGGAGCTGTTTCAAGCACAACACACACACACACACACACACACTCTCAGAGGTTTATCAGTGTGTAAAAGCTTTCTCACTGACGCTACAGCCATAAATAGACTGCTCTCTCTTTCTGTGGCTCGGCTCTTGTTGGCTCCACAAATGATTTACCTGTTGCATAAGTCACCATTTCTGTCTTTCAATAAAATGGAAGAGAACAAGAGAAACAGAGGTACTGTCCATCTTGGCACCAATTCAATTCCCAGGACTAGTAAAAACCTCACTGGGCCTCAATCTCTCTGTGGATCTGCTCCAAAACCTCGTGAACTGCCCACATGAGCTGCAGCATTTTAAGATGACAGTTATACTATTAAAAAAGCCAGATGTTTTATTGTTGACTTACAGAACATTCAAAGATTACATTTTATCAGGGAATCAAAGCTTGGCATTGCTAGCTTAGGGCTATGATTAAACTGATAATCACATTTATTTTGGCACAAAAAATAATTGCACTTTCATGCAAGCACAAATCAGGAGAACAACTCATACGCAGGGTTTATTTGACCTGATCTCATTTCTTTATTTATTATATTTATCATATACATTAATAATCTCTGCATTATGTGAACTGGTAAAACTTTAAGAAGCTTCTCTGAAAAGCAAAAACAGTGAAATTCCTTATATTAATCCTAATAATTCCAAATTATATTAACTATTTTTTTATTGAAAGTGCATTTAGCAACCACAATTGCAAACAATAAACCTGAGACTCACGTCTGAGATGGTTTGATGACAGATTTAGCCACACAAGCGGCTCTTGAAGTAACCCAGACTGGCTGTATGACGCTCATTTGAGCAGATATATCGCAATTGAGATCGCTAACATGTTTGTCAGTGTTTCAGATCATTTTGCAGTGCAGAGAGTGTGTGTGTGTGCACAAGCTTCTCAATTTGGGAAGTATAAGCAAAAAACTGGGCAGAAAATGTAACCTTTTTAAAGAGAAAAGCTCTAATTTAAACTCTTGACATCTGGCAACTGCAAGCAGGAAAGCTCAGAGAGGTTTGTTACCAATGCAACATAATGAAAATATCAAACGAAAAAACTTTTTTAGGTTAAATAACCAGCGGATCAATATCGCCTGATGATTTTGGTTAACTAAATGAGAGAAGCAAAAACATGATCATTACTAAAATACGATCAATCCTGCAGCCCTAGTTGAGCTACCGAAAACTGTTTAAAAAAATAAATAAAATTGACTGCCTTTTACCCTATATTTCTTTATATTCCTGTGCTGTATTTGTTTATGCTTATCAGAGTATCTACAAAGGCAAGATTAGCTACAAAAGTACTTGAACTAAAAAAAATATATTATTATTTTATATTATTATATTTATATTTATTATGTTATTTATATTATATTTATTATATACATATATTATATTTTATTATTATTTTATGTTATTTATTATATTATTTTTTATATATTTTTAAATCATCAATGAAATCTGACATTGATATAATACATTTAGTATTAAATCACTCTTAAAAATGTATTTTTCAGGAATGTTCATTTAATGTACATGCGAAAGTAAACTTTATAAAAAAAAAAAGTGACTGGCTACATCTGAATTTACCTTTTTCTCTACTATATAGTAGTAGGCCAAAAACAGTATGTGAAGTGAGTAGCGTGTCCGAATTCACAGTACTCATAAAAGAGTAGACACAAAGTACCTGGATGACCTACTTATTCTGGTGGCGAGATTCTGAAGTGCATCTGATGGACACTCTACTATCTCATGAGCCCACAGGAAAGGAGATGTGAATGATAGTAAAGTGAAACAACTGACACAGGTCACTTAGCATCTTAGCACTCGGCTTAGTAACATGCGAACAGCTGGAGTTATTTCCTATGTAGAGTGTTTGAAACTGATGATGTTCCATTTCAATTTGAACTCTACCCAAGCAGACGCTCGCATAAACTTCTGAGGTAATATTTTGTCTTTTTTTGGAGCTTGAGAGAACCAGTTAGAGCCTATTTTATAGTATAGAAAAAGCAAGTTGGACATGCTTCAAAATTTCTCATTTTGTGTTTGACTGAAGAAACAGTAATCTGTTTTGGAATAACATGAGAGTGAATAAACAATTACATTGTTGGCTGAACTATTCCCTTTAAAGGGATAGTTCACCCAAAAATGAAAATTCTGTCATCATTTACTCACCCTCAAGTTGTTCCAAACCGGTATTAGTTTCTTTCTTATGCTGAACACAAAAGAAGATATTTTGAAGAATGTGGGTAACCAAACAGCTGATGGGCCCCACTGACTTCCATAGTATGGGGGGGGAAAAATACTATGGAAGTCAATTGGGCACATCAACTGTTTCTTCTTGCGTGTTCAAAATTTTCATTTTTGGGTGAACTATCCCTTTAAATGCAATCCTGTAGGAATGTTCTGTTATTTCTCCAGAAGTGATTTAATTTCTCCTTGATTTGTACCTTTGAAAGAAAAGCTGAACTACCAATTTTCACAATCCTAAGTTCCCTCAAATTGCAGGCTGGAGCGACATTCTTTAAATGTTATGCGTGTGTTTTGTAAGGGCTGTAATTTGGCATTGTATACCTGTCGTGATGTCCTGCTGCCGTGTCTTGAGCTCTTGAATAGTTGAGCTGTGGCGTGATGCCAGCGCCGTCACACTGGGTCTCATGGTATCAGGGGAACCAGGTTCTCCGGTCAGACGCTCCGTCTGAGCGCAGAGATCTTCCACCTGCGGCTGAAGCTTTTCCAGCTCTGCTATCCGAGCCTGAAACACAAATACAGGACACATTTGCTCTGTTAACAACTCTGTGTTACACTGTGAAAATCACATAAGGCATTCTGAGTTGTTTTTAGCATGTTTCACTCTTGAAAGTAAAGCTTCATTGGCATCACTGGTGGTTCCATGAAGAACAAAATGGAATTTACGCTTAAAAAAAAAAAAAAAAAAAAAAAAAGTTTCAAAAAAGGGGGTTGCGATGCCATAGAATTCTGGGCTCCCAAAAAAACCTTTTAGTGAACGGTTAACCATTTTTATTGTGAAAAAGCACATTTTAATTATCTAAAGAACCTTTTTCCACTATAAAGAACTTTTTGTGGAATGGAAAGTTTCCATGGATGTAAAAGATTCTTCATAGAACCATTGATGCCAATAAAGAACCTTTATTTTTAAGAGTGTATAGTGGAAAAAAGTTTTTTAAATGTTCTTCAAATGAAGACAAAATGGTTATTTTAAGAACTGTTCAATGAAAGAATCTTTGATGAACCCTAAATGGTTCTATTGCACTGCTGCAAAAACCTATTTTAAGAGTGTACAGTTAAATTCTTGTAAACATCTGATTTGAGAACAGTATCTTGCATAAAGTGGCCTGGAATTTGACTGACCTCACAGTCGTCTCTGAGTGTCTTGAGTTCCTGCTGGTTGTCTTTTGCTCTAAACCCTTTTGTGGAGGTCAACCATTTCTCCTGTTCCTGCAGCACTCCATCCACAGCCTTCAGTCCTGATAGAATCGCCGCCACTCGCTCTAGAACTTGAGCTCGCTTCTTCAGATCCTGGATCATTTTCTGGCAGCTCTCCCATTCCTTACGCACAGAGTCCAGCCCAGAACGGGCCACCTCTGAAGACAGACCTTCTATAAAGACAGATTGAGTGAATTTAATTGGTTAGAGAACACAAAGACCAACATTTACCTTGAGGAAATCACCCATAACATATAATTCCATACCTTTCTCCAACTGTTCAATCATCTTCTCTCCTTTCTGCACCACCTCTTTCACCGGCCCCTCGTTTTCATCAAGCTCCACCCCCAGGACCTACAGAGATGGGACAAACATATTCAGTAGGCCAAATATATGAACAAGTAAATGTTAGTGTGGGTCAACACAGCATGTCACCTGCAGTTTTTCCTTCAGGAGAGGCGAGTCTCCAGCAGCTCGGGCAGATGATTTCCATGCAGCCAGCCGCGACAAAAGCTTGGGAACATCAGTTTCAGCTCTAAAAAACACAAACACATCACATCGGGGCTCACATGAGGGAGTGCTACAGCTGAGCAGAACAACAGAGCAGTGTGTGTAAACACTGTGTAGCTTATGCTAACATTCACAAATGTGCTAATTATGAACATAACCACATGATGGAAATTTGCTTGAACAGCTGCTAATCTGTAATGCTTGTCAAAAACACTGTCTGGAATGACATCAGATAGCCTGTGTCAAAGAGGTACAATAATTGCTGGCTCATATGATTTGATATTTGGTGTAATGCATTGCAGAATAAACATTCTGTGATCGTGTGAAAAAAAAATATCTCTAGGGTTTTTGTCAGGGAAGACGCATGTTTGTGTTTGTCGTACAGTCTCCTGAGCTCGCCGTCTGTATCTAGATGTCGTCTTTTTGGCGGGGCGGGTGGTGGTAGCTCTCGGTCGCTGCTGGTGAAGGTCTGCTCCATCCGTGTTGTTACTGTTGTGACTGTCTCCATGACAAACCTCTCCTGTATCTGGGACATCCCAGTCACAGACACTGCTTCCGTTACCTGGAAACAGAACAGACACTTGGAATCAATGTTATATAAAAGACTAATGTGGAACAATACAAACAAGAGAGATGTGTATCTGACCTGGCTGGAACAGTCCTCGAGTTTTTGGACCAGGTTGTCCCAGCGTTGGGTCAACTGGTCTGTGTCTGTCTCGATCCTCTGAGATGCGGCTGGACTGTTTAAAAGCACCATCACATCCTGTCCAGCATCTGACAGAGCACTCAGGGTCCTCCGCTTCTGGGCCATATCCTCCTTAAGACTCTGCCATAGGTTCAGAGGTCAAAACATTAGGCTGAATAATGTTAATAGTTTTCATAACCTAAGCTAAAAATACAAAGTCATGCATGTTTGTCTACTCACGGCTAATCTGCGGACGCTGCCATTTATTTCACTGGGGTCTCTAAAATCACAGGTCTGAACTTCACTCAAAGCCTTCTCCTTTTCTGCTAGCCATGATCCAAACAAACTCTGAATGGACAAAAAGATAGAAATAATAAGACATTTAAATAAGTCAAGTGATGAGAAGAATAGTACTTTGAAAGCAAAAGAAAAAGTTGATTTTCCAAAGCAAACTGCATCATGATTCATATGTTGCTCCAAATAAAAAGAGAAAATAATCATATCGCCCACCCCTACACAGTACTTTGACATACAGCCATAAAACAACATTAATTTACCATAATATCATATAGAAAAATCCTCTGATCTGCATCACAGTTCAGTTTTAGTTTATACTGTAACTGCAGACTGACGGAAGTGGGCTAGATGGATGAAGTGGAAGAATGAAATTGTGTGCACTCTACACTAATGATGTACTGGGTCAATGGTAATGGTATCTGCAGGTCATAAACAGCCATAATTTAATCTCACCCTTTCCCAGAATGAAGTCGGAACTGTTAAAAATAGCAGCCTGACCCTTAAATGCATTCTATGAACATTCCAAGTCCAAGATAAGAGCACAACACAATGGGCCCAACACAGAGCCCTGAGGCACACCTCAGACAATTTTTTGGCCTGCAGCTGTAATAAAATCAAGTTTGTGCTGGATTGAAATTAATGTATGAATGGGCAAAAACAAATATATTTAAGTACTCAAACTTTACAACAATTATTGTGTGACATTCATTTCAATTTAAATTTTGTTTCAAACTTCACAATTTTTTACATGAAGTCCAGTAATTATCAATGATCATTATCGGCCTCATTATCAATTTTGTGATTTGTTACAGTGAAATTTTGGTATTAGGCCTCACCTGGTCATCAAGCAGCCGCTGCCACACCAACTGCATTTCCTCAAGTTTGTTCCAGCGTTCCTCCGTCCAGCGACAAACTGCTGCCCAGCGCTCCCCCAGTGACTGTGAAGAACAGATGGAAAAACAAAAGAAAGTTATTCACTGACTTTCCGACTTTTCACACACTTTTATGGCCTTTGGAGGTGTCAGATATCTGTTCAGTTTCAAGTTTCTTGCTGCACTGCATCCAGTGAATTCTCAACACTGTGTCCAACATTAATAGATCTCATTCCTTAGAAGAGCTATCAGTACACCCATGGAAGAATCTGAAAACAACTTGGTTTGATTACCTTTGCACTTTAGTAAGAAGAAATGTACTATACTATAAGAGAGATACTATAAGAGAATACTATAAGAGTCAATCTTTTCTGCATTCACTTTCAGATTAAACCACAGCATTCACCTTGATCTCTAGTCAAATACTGCAGGTACTGTTAAATAACACATTTCAATTTGAAGCAACACCTTGAACCATGGTTTGCATTCTGTTTCACTGTGTATGGTTATGTTTTGTTTCACTACTGGTGCATGAAAATTAACGCCAAATGACACTCAAAAAGTTGTGGCATAAAAACTAATGATTTATTTAAAATCTATATCTGAAGACAATAACAGCTCTGACTCTCCGAACTGTCATCTTAAAGTTACAGTAATTCTAAAACAACAAAAAAGGCAGCATTTTATCCTGCATGTTGTCCACTACCTGCAGTTGGTCCTCCAGGGCAGCAGTGGCGCTCTCCCCACTGTTCTCGTCCACGACCACAACCATGTGTGTAAGAGAGTTCACCTTTACCTGCTCCACCTCCAGATCATTCTGCAACACCTGAGGACACGGTGCAGTGAAAAAATGGTTAGGATCTAAAGCATACCTGTTTTTAATTACATTGTTAATTTTCTTCACTTACTCTCAAAAAAAAAAAAAAAAGTATATATGTGTATGTATTTATTTAAATAAAAGCATATAAATAATATGTTAAATAATATAATTCTTACATAATACAACTGTTATTGTATTTCCATTGAAAAAAAAGGGGGAATATAGTGTGGAAATTACATTTTTGACTGATTCGAGGTTCTGTACCAAAAATAAAAGTGTGCTTTTCTCCATATATAGTGTGGAAGCACTTGGGTGATGTGGTACCCTTCCTATGAGACTGTGAGGCTCCTAAATATAAGCATGTGTGTGGGAGCGAACGTGTGTGTTCTTCATTCTCTAGCTAAACAAACATGTCGAGGTCATGTTTGCCCCTCGTTCACTGGGGCATGTGCTGATTTGCTTATTCATTCTTCTCACAACTCAATCTCTCTCTCCTTTCAGCAGTCGTGATAAATTCAGAATGGAGATCAGAAAGAGAAACAGGTTATTTGCGAACAGGTTATGCACACACACGGGATCTCTGATGTGAGTCATTCATTAACTACACAGGTCTCCTAACCAAAGTTTTATTACTCAGAGTTTGCTATTTAAGGAGAGTTTATGAAAGCTAATATCCACTTTGTCTCATAATTGTCTTTTAATGTTTCCAATAATCTTTTTCTACAATCCTGTACACTTTATAATAAGTGTACAGTAATAAAACACTTACAAATCAAACAATTAGTTTAAAAGTTAATTCACAGTTAAGATGTTGTAGTCTCTACAGTGTTAATATATTAATAGACTATATACAAAGTGAGTTCTTCATTCATTGTCACTGCAATTAACACAAATATTATTGTTTAATTAGCTCATATGTGCTTCCTGTTTTGATGATAAACGCAATGCATTAAGTAATATCAAAGTCATCAGGTATGTCAGCGAACGATAGACAAGCGTCGTCATTGTTTGATGGACAAAGATTGAAAAGCGGTGGAAGTTGTTAAGTAATCACAGTTGTAAGGTCAGTTGTGATCAAGTTATCTTTTTGTAATGCATTGCAACTAGTGGTTGACCAATATAGATTTTTTGATGACCAATGCCAATGACGATATCTTAGAGAGCACGGTGACTGATGGCCGATATAAAGCCTATATGTGACCCTGGGCCACAAAACCAGTCATAGGGGTCAGTTTTTTTAAATTGAGATGTATACATCATCTGAAAGCTGAATAAATTGTTAGAATAGGACAATATTTGGCTGAGATACAACTATTTGAAAATCTGGAATCTGAGGGTGCAAAAAAATCAAAATATTGAGAAAATCGCCTATAAAGTTGTCCAAATGAATTCCTTAGCAATGCATATCAACTCACAAAAATAAATTTTTGATATATTTACGGTAGGAATTTTACAAAATATCCTCATGGAACATGATCTTTACTTAAAATCCTAATGATTTTTGGCATAAGAGAAAAATGGATAATTTTGACCCATACAATGTATTGTTAGCTATTGCTACATTATACCCGTGCAACTTATGACTGGTTTTGTGGTCCAGGGTCACATTTATATCATCACATTTTTTAAAAAAATAATATTTACTAAATTAGAAATAAATCATTTGAAAATTCTATTTGCTAAATGTTGACCGTAGATAAGAAAGCATTATAGCATTTACCTTTATATTACTAATGACAAAAAGGCAAATGCTATAATAGTTTTTCATATACCGTTTACTTTCTTTGTTTAACAGCTCTGTCTAATAATAATTTATTACACAGAACTGTTAAACAGAAACTAATGAAGATGGAGAATAAGAGCTCAGATGCTGGTGTGCCCCGTTTCAAAATAAAAGTCCCGTGTGCTGTCAAAATAAAAAACACATCAAGTAAACGAAAAAAACTCATCGGCCGATACCAGTAATTAAAAAAAAAAAAAAAAAAACACTCAAATATCGGCTGATATGTAACTACCACTAATCGCAACACACCGTATCATGACACAACGTGACGTAGTTGCCGATACCCAGTCTTACATTAATCAGAGAAATCAAATGTGTCCCTTACTTTGTGCTGCTCTATCTGGGCCCGATATCCCTCCATGTCTCCTGCTATTGGCTCTGTCTCCATCTTACGGATCCGCCCCTCCGTCAGTGTCAGCCAATCAGAGAGCTGCTGGAGCTGCTGTTGCTGGAGGTCCATCAGAACCTCATGAAGTCTGAAGATGGAGGAGAGAGAGGTCACATTCAAGCACTCTCCTCAAACAGAAGAGCTCGACAGGAATGTGTGCATCCGTACCTGGACTGGCGGTCCATGCTGGCGACCCGGAGGTTTTCCCAGCGGGAGTTGAGCAGTGACATTTGTTCTCGGATCTCATCCTCCTCTTCCTCACTCAGATTGCCTTGAGCGATCAGCTGGTTTCCTGCCTGTAGCACATTGCCCACGCTGCTCTGGTGGGCCGTCAACTCCATCATAAAGGCCTGAGGGCAAGAAAACACATCGGTCACCAGGGCGAATGCAAACCATCTTCACAGAAGACTTAAACCACACACATGTTGAGTTCAGGTCATTCAGACTGGTCAAAGCCCTTCTAAACAAAAGTTCCAATAAGGCACATTTTAAGATGCTGCTTTTTTTTTTCCCCATGTACAAAATCCAGTACCACTTTTTTTTGTATTTCTGGCCTTTTTTCCGTATTTATTGCCAGTGATGGTACAGGAGGGGAAGTTTTCTTAAAAAATAAATATTTATTTGAGTCATTTAATGAGCAGCTGTGGTGATGATCACCTTTTAAAAGTTCATTATAGTAAAAAGGGAGAGATTTATAGAGACTTTACCATGGTTAAGTGTGTTTTAGGCACTTCTTATTGAGTTTAACTTTAGTTAATGCTTAATGTATGAACTAATAATGAACAATTTTTACAGCATTTATTAATCTATGTTGAGATTCATTTATAGATAGACTATTGTTCATTGATAATTCATGTTAGTTCATAATACATTAATGTTCATTTATACCTTTAACTTGTTTTTATTTAACGTTTTATAAATGTCTTTCATTTTTTCACAATTTTTTCCATTTCAATTCTGAAAACTGTTTTAATGGTCTAATTAAAAAAGGATTAATTTTATTAACAGTTTAATCATTTCTTACAATTTTAACAAAAATGGGGCCCTTTGAATTTGTTTTTTCTCTCAGACCTGGCAGTCATCTGGGTCCTAGTTGAAATCATGACAATAACAGCCATTACAACATCAGAACAAACAAAGCCAAATCAAACTACTAGCAACACGGCAATCGTGACGATTGGTTGAAAGTGTAAAAACAACACTTTCTCAATACAGCAAAAAAAAAAAGGCAACAAACCTTCTGCACATTAAGTCAGTGTTTGTATGGGATCATAGTGCAGGGACAAACTCTGCACATCTTTCCCGTATTTGCCTTGCTTTTGTTTTTGCGTCAATGCCTTAAACTGGCATTCACTTTCAGAGAGGAATGTGAAGCTCACCCTCTCTCTCTATCATTCAGGAGTAAGTTTATGTGCACTGGTTCTGCTGTCTGTCAAAGGTCTCCCTGCCTCACAGAATTCCTCACATTCCTGGCATGCTGGGATCATGTTCTCTGAGAGCATCTGAAGACGTCTGCTGAGGAGTCACAGGAGTGTGTGGGATGACCAAAATCTTCATCGCGGTATCGTATTTCATCACAGAAGTGTTGTCACGATACTGGAATTTCTAACGTCAATGTAATACCTTGAAAAATATCGATATATTCCATTCCAATTTTTCGAACATCGGGAAAAACTGTTACAGCATTAAAAGAATAAAATTTGAACATCAGGTTAATTTACTTTTGACCATAATCAATGAATCAAGATCTCAGAGTTAAACTGTGTCAGAAAAAAATAATCTTAATTATGTCAGATAACACTTATGCAAAACATGGTCAGGTCAAAGTGTCTGAATAATTTTTGGTTCCAAATTTTTTATCAATTTTACTGGTAGTCCACTGTATGAAGAATTTTTGGGTATGTCACAGTTTACTTTATTTTGCCATCCTCACTTACATAAATGAACTATAGTGTCCTGCACCCACTAGTAAAAATATATCAAAAATATATAATTTTTGGTTTGACTGTATAATGCAAGGTACTCATAATGTACATTATAACGCATTATGTCTTTTCATAAATAATTGTAACCAAAGTTAAAATGCATTAACGCATTAATGTTAACAAACACAACTCTTGATTTTAATAGTGTATTGGTAAATGTTGAAATTAACATTAACTAAGCTTAATAAATGCTGTAGAATTATTGTTCATTCTTAGTTCATGTTAACTAAAGTAGTTAACTAATGTTAACTAATGAATAACCTTATTTACCTTATCTTTACCTTGTTGTAAAGTGTTACCGAAATTCTATTGGCTGGGATTATATAAAAATAATAATAATAAACTATTAATATTATTCTTATTTTTATTTCAAAGACAGAAATATATTACTATTGTAATACAACGGCAGTGTAAAAAAAAAAGAACATTTCATAATAATAATTATAACTAATAATGTACTTGCAATAATTAAACTTTGAGCTTTTATTTTGGTGGGAAACTGTAGGGAAGCCTTTTAAGTTTCTGTGAAACAGGTGGACAATTGCTTCATTACAAATCTAGTGAAATGTTGTAATCATCCGTCCACAAAAATGTTGGAAATTCTGCAAATGTAGAAATAAAGCATTACTGTATAATTACTTAATTAAAAACACACTGAGATGTGCGTTAACTGACTGTCGGAGAGAAGAGCGTGAAAAAGTGAAGCTGATATCAGTGCATCAATACTGCTGAACATAAGGATTGACAACAAAGTAAGCATATCAATATTCTTTTTAAAAAAAACATATCATTAAATAACCATGTGATAATGTCAATTTTGGAATAATTCAATAATAATCCTGGGAAACTAATAATTTAAATCATTATTCACTGGAAGTCTTTATATCTGCCTAAGCTCTGATGTGAGCAGATGCTTCCTGTGTGCAGCTCATATACCTCATGCGTGTGGAACTGCTCTTTGACCTCCTCTACATCGTCGGACACGTCGTCTTGCATGTGCAGCATGTCTTCGGCCGACAGCAGCCAGGTGAGCACCTCTTCCAGAGTCATCTGATACGTGTCGAGATTCACCTCCATCTCCACCTCCGACAGTGTGCTGGGCGTCTCTGCCCGTGTGCTGCTCATCTCCTCTGGCTCTCCAGCCAATCCCTGCACAGGAACAGACATTCACTTAATGCTCATCAGAATGTTAAATAACATAAGTAATTAAGAATGTAAAAATGAAGGATTCATTTTTCACATCTGCCCTTGTGTGACTTACTGAATGTGTTTGCATTTATGCGTAAAACGTTCAAATGCTGTGACAGGAGGTTAAGAGACACACGAGAACCGATAATATGTGTAAATGATGTCAGATCCCATTTCTGAACGCATTAATGAATCACATATGAACGCACCAGAGACGACGGAAAAACATACGGAGAGCTGTAGCTTTCGTTTCTGCTCTGACAGCCGCAAGACCGGCCGAACGCTGTGAGTGTGTGTTAGAAATCAGGAATGGTCAGAGAACATTGTGCTTGGTACGTTTTTCATCTTCAAACTTAACATGGGTCTTCAGCTGACAAAGTTTAAACCCCGTCTGACTAGCATGTTTCCTATAATGTTTAGCGTTAGGTCAGTAGACGGAGAGTAGACAGTCTTTAGTGTCTGTTTGAACACATTCGACCACATGAGCGTTTACGGATTTAGACTGCGAAAGTCTAAATTCGGTCTAATGTGTTTTCAACTACCTCTGGAAGTGGTCAAAAGGTGACAAGCTCAAAATGTTTTAGATCTCGTATACACCTGTATTTAGCGTCGTCCACTTGTGATCCGATCGACCAAAAAGCATCTTAATACCAGGTGGAAACAGGGTCATGTCCTTGAATGTGCTAAAACTCGCCCCCACACACACAAAGCATCAATAAGGAACTTTTCTGCAAATGTAAAAACTTCTTAAGATGGACGTCATTTCAACTACAGGTTCTGTTGACACTCCTCTAAATTAAAAAAATTTACAAAAGACTGTGAAAGCGTTGAAAATATATATGAATATATTTATATTTCACCCAAAAAAAAAAAAAAAAAAACACAATGAAAGACATTGAGACAATTATGCACATTTTCTCAATTATTATTACCGTAATGCAAAAAATAATAAAAATAATAACGACATAATATTGCAAAGTACTTGTACATCA
This sequence comes from Hypophthalmichthys nobilis, assembly GCA_037950665.1. NCBI lineage: Eukaryota > Metazoa > Chordata > Actinopteri > Cypriniformes > Xenocyprididae > Hypophthalmichthys > Hypophthalmichthys nobilis. The sequence goes on from CM075485.1 coordinate 11,917,643, forward strand.
TGGTAGCAAACCATTCAAAAGTTTGAGGTCGGTAAGACTTTTTTGTGTTTTGAAAGAAGTCTCTTATTTTCACCAAAGCTGCATTTATTTGATCAAAAATACAATAAAAACAGTAATTTTGTGAACTATTATTACAATTTAAAATAGCTGTTTTCTAATATGTTTTAAACTGTAATTTATTCCTGTGATTAAAGCTGAATTTTCAGCATCATTACGTCAGTCTTTAGTGTCACATGATCCTTCAGAAATCATTCTAATATGATGATTTGATGCTCAAGAACCATTTATGATTATTATCAATGTTGACAACAGTTGTGCTGCTTCACATTTTTTGTGGAAACTGTGATGCATTTTTTTCAGGATTCTTCAATGAAAAGTTCAAAAGAACAGCATTTATTTAAAATTTACATCTTTTGTAATATTTAATGCTTCTTTTTTGGGGAGGTGGGGTTTTTCTGGGATGTGAATTTTGTCTGGACGTGTTTACTGAGATTCACTCCAGCATCTGTTGCGAGATGGTCTACAATGCTACCATGAAACACGCACAAGAGAATGACTTATGGGAAAAGTCATTACTGAAGTTCAAGAGTCTGAACCGCACAATCAAAACAAGCAGTACTGCACTAACTCTCAGCCATTCACAGGACCTTCAGAGGCAGATAATACTGCTATTGGCACGTGTTCTCAGCTGACTAAACAGCATAACAGGGCCGGTCATGTGATATCACCCACATTCTCAGATGTTTATGTCCCACGCCCTAAAAACTGACAGCTTTTCTAAAAGCGGTGACCTACATTCCTCAGCACACCCAAGCAAGAAATGTCCCAACTCATTGATAAGAGTGAAACACTAATCGAGTGAGAATTGTGTGAGTCTGAAGGTAATAGAAGCAAGTTTTTCTTCATGGCATGAACGCCATTGTGCTGTATAATAAAAGAGACTGAATCAGGTAATGAACCCGTCTAATCTGATGTCTGACATTGGGGAACCAAATGGCACCACACCTGAGAACAATGGAAAATATAAGAGAGATACAAAATAATAAGCTTAAACTGATAACTCTGCTCTGTTTTTAGAAAAACAACACTGCCCTAGGGAGTATGACATGAACAAAACATGGTATTACCATGGTACCATAACAAAAAAACACAGTATTGCCATAGTACAAGTCAAAAACAAGGTATTACCATTGTGCAAGTGAAAAAAAGCACAGAGCTGTCATTATAGATGTCAAGAACATAGTATTGCCATGGTACCACATCAAAAAACATGGTACTGCCAAAGTACAAAAAAGCGGCAAAAACATGGTATTATTAATGGTATTAGTAAAAGGCAGATGTCAAAAAACATGGTATCATATCCAAAACATGACATTGGCATAGTAGAAGACAAAAATATATGGTGTAAGTAGAGAAAAAGCATGGCATTATCATGATAGATGTCAAAAACATGGTTTATTTTTTGGTACTTTCTGCTGGTAAAAAAAAACAGTAACTTGAACATCATTTAGGGCTGTTTGTAATAGTAGCAATTTAATCCTCAAAAAAGGCTTTGTTCCTTGAATAAATGCACAGAGAATGGCCCTCATCTGGAGGAAAAGGTCATCTGATGAAAATATTCCGCTGGAATTCCCAACTTCATCCCACATGCTGGATAAGACTGTGTTCTTTCTGATCGACTGTAAGGCAGTGTATGCACGGAGGGTGGTGAAGCAAAGCTGGAATAAGCAGCACTGAAACATTTGTGGTATGGCAAAGGCAGATCCGCCCAAACGCCCCGGAGCATCCCAGCAGATGCCTACATCAACCCTGCACAGATTCAGAGACACGATCGGCAGTAAATCACGCCCCATCCGGGACTGTAAGGAATTTAACGATTGTTCGGATTTTGATTATTCCAGATGAATGATTATTGTCAAGCACATATAAGTTCTGGGAGTGACAGTCGCATTTAACTGTGGGTGTGAATCCCCTGAATTACCATTACAATCAGACTTGTGTCAAAATATGCAAGTGGCAATAAGGCACAAGAGGCTGTGAATATGGTCTTGGTTTAAGTGTATTGTAACATTAAAGAGCCTCAGAGTGAAAATCCATCATGATTCATTCATCAGTTGACTTCAGAGATCCACAGAACTTTCTCTACAGAGTGTCATTCTGAAGCAAACACATGAGTTTGAGTGGCCAGACAAGCAGCTAATTGTGGTTATTAAAATCATTAAAGCTTCATTACTGTAGCCTGTCAGACACACATTAACACACTTTCATGCACAGGTGCAGCTGATGGGAAATTCTTGACATTGCAATGGTCATATCTGAAGAGCACTTTTATATTTCACATTTTAAGATCAGAAAATACATGAGAATCAAACTACAAAATTGCTACAATGTACATCTAGAGGACAAAAAAAAAAAAAAAAATAGGGCTGCACTATTTAAGGGAAAAATCTAATTGCTTTTTTTCCTGACAAAATATGATTGCAATTTAAATTTTACCCAAAACTAATGTACTCTCTGTGACTTTACCATGGTACAGTAATGGTATCAGAGGGTAATACCATGGTACTTTGATGCACACTGCAGGTCAAAATTTTGCACACACTGACTCATTCTTTATTACTATTTTTCACATTGTGGAATAATTATTAAGTCATCAAATTTTAAAATAATACATAAGGAAGTATATGAATTGTGTGACCAAAGCATGTTATTTGAGCATCTCTGTGCACAACATCATGAGGTGCATCCTGGGATGCTTTTCTAACCATAGTGAAGGAGTCAAAAGGTCAAAAGGTCAAAGATCATGACACATACAAATCCAGTTACATGTGACCAAGTTTTGACCATGTTAATGTAATATCACACAAAAGCATGAAAAAGTACACCATAGTGCTACCATGTTTTTTTTGGACATGGACCATAGTAGTTACATGGTAGTTACATGTTAAATGAATTTCAGCACAATGCCATTACCACATGATACCATGACTGTACCATTGGAGATTATCATACGTGTGTACTGTGGTATTTGCATAGTACTCCAAGGTAAATATACTTATGTGATGTGGTATAATTATGGCCTAATGTATAAAAAAAAAAAAAAAAAAAAAAAAAACACATGACAATGCCATGATAAATGTCCACAAAAGCGTGATATTACCATGATACATTTCCTAAAACATGAAATTACCATGGTAAATGTCCATAAAGGCATGATATTACCATGGTACATATCCTAAAACATGGTAATACCATGATAAATGTCCATAAAAGTATGATATTACCATGGTACATTTCCTAAAACATGGTATTACCATGGTAAATGTCCATAAAAGTATGATATTACCATGGTACATTTCCTAAAACATGACATTACCATGATAAATGTCCATAAAAGTATGATATTACCATGGTACATTTCCTAAAACATGGCATTACCATGGTAAATGCTCATATAAGCATGATATTACCATTGTACATGTCCTACAAACATGGACTTGTACTTGTATACAGCTATGTAAGTAAAGAAAACAGTGCAGAAGTATTTGAGTGAGCACTATATCCACCCTTCTCTGACAGTGTGTTACAGTACAGTATAGCACATATATGCAGGACAACTGTGTGACTCACTCCACCCAGTGAAAGCAGAAGACGGAGAGGAAGACAGAGTGTGAAAAGGAAACTGGTAGAAGTGGAGTTATTTTTTGGCACTAGAGTATGATGCCCATTTTCCACAGGCAGTTCCTCATCACACATTGCATTTATTTGCATCTTGTGCATTTTCTGAGCAAGAAATCCCATTGTGCACTTCCTTGTATTTGATGAAAAGACGCACCTACAACTGTATTAAGTCGAGAAGATTTCCTCTAGTGTTAACACTGAGCTGAATAAGCAAGTGGCTGTGTTAAATATCTCCAACTCTGCTGTGTATAACACTTCATTATTATGTGAACAGCTGAACCCATCTTTTAAAACTCATACTCCAATTTGCCATTGGGACCCTCAATATTAGCCTGAGTTTATAAACACAGAGTCATTAGACAAATGCATGAAGGTCTTTGTGGTTGTTCAGCCACTTACATTTTCAGTAATAAAAGGACTTGCGCTGATGTCAACAAGAATCAGAATGCAACATCAAAATAAAAGAGCCTCAATATAATTAACAAAGTCTTCCATGTCTGTTCACATCAGCTTTCAGTTGAGAGACACTCTGTTTCTGCATTTATTTTTTGTTGTAAATATGTTAAATGAGTAGTAATAACATTATCACTCTGTTTCAAAAACTAGTGAGATGACTGTGTAGGCATCATGGCCTCATTACTGAAGCAAAGATACAAAATTATCTTTTGGCCAAATTTTAAAGCAGCGTTGGCATGTATCCTTCACAGAGAAGGTAATATCAGAATGCAGTGAGACAAGCTAAATGAAAAATGAATTCAAGATGGCAGACAAAATGAGAGAAATGTCAATTATGAACATAATTGATTAAAAACCCCATATTATAGCTTAAAAATAGTTCAGTCTAATTACAAATGCAGTATTTCAGCAAATATTTGTGTTCGCTGTATATTTTTATGCTTATTTTAACATCACAGTGTTAGCTTAGCAACATGCTAACACACGCTCTATTGAAATCTATTGTGAAGTTTCCTGTGTGCTTTGCATTAGTGAGCAATGCAAAGCACAGAGAAACGATATCAATGAAATCACTTTTAGAATGATTTTTCCAGCTGATGAACGATAAAAACTTTGACAGCCAATCAGAATCCACATGATTTTAAAGAGCTCGAGAATTAAAAGCAGCAGATGATGAAACTGGGCTTATAATAAACAGAATGTTATCGTCTGTTGATGTGGACGCTAATATAGTTATCCTTCTTGGCGTGAACAAACCTTTTCACCAATCGACTCTGACTGAAACCCTTAAAACCGACTGCAAACCACAAGAGATGCTTAAAAACTTCTTCAGAAGACCAAAATGCTCAAGAACTGAACCAGAACCTTTTCTCAATTACGACCATTGCGCACATGATACAAAACCAGTCTCAACCCAGATAGCACAGGTACATCATCAAGATGTCTATTAAAGTGCGTTTCACCTGGAAAACATCTGTTGTGTACAAACATCTGTTAAACATCTTAGAAAAAGACGTTTTACATACGCTCTAAATCATACACATTTTCTAAATGTCTATTTATCATCTGACAGGAAACGTCTAGGAGACATATTGCAGATGAGCAAACATTATATAAAAAACATCTTGCAGATGTAAATGCAGACATCAAATAGACATATCGGTGATGTACGTATGCTGTCAGGGAAATGGTTAATTGACCTTCAACCCTGAGTAAGCATACATGCGTTTGGGTAACCAGCACACTTACAGCATGTCCCTCATCGTGCTCCACCTTGTAGCGTCTGGGCAGTGTCTCCACCTCTCTGATGTCATCCAATGTGATGTCATTGGGAAACACAGCGAAGAGTGAGGTCACATACATGATGATGGACTTCTTATCTGGCAACTGCACCGCCACATCTGAGAAACACAAGGAGAGACAGTGAGTATGAGTATGAATAAGGGTGTGAGTGTTTATGGAGTTGCTCTACGAGGCCCCTCTGATTAGTTAAGGCTCATGTGAACTTGTGTTCAGGAAAAGCCATGTAATCCAATCAAGTCCAGATGATTAGTCTCAGGATCTGGGCTCTGGAATGTCCTGGGCCGTGGTTTGTTGACTGGCATTGTTTCATTGGTTCGACTCAGATTCCCGCTTCAGGCAAACTTAAATAGCAAACTATGACAAGATCTCCAAATAAGGCCAACATCAAGTCAGCTGAAGATGATGGTCAAGCACTTTAAAGATTCTGTAGACTTAAGGTAAATTTCAGCAACATTTTGCAGGCGAAAAAGGTTGATTGTCCGTTAGATATGGCTTAGTGTGATTATCTACCTGCAAATGTTGTGATTTAATCAAATAAATATATGCACCGTGTGTTTCTTACATGTGAGCAGCTCATGATACGCCGCAATCATGTGCATTTAGGAACTGAACATGCATCAAACCATCTTCTCAAACTTGTAATGAGAAGCACTTCTCAAACAAAAGAGAAGAATTAATGGCTCCCGGTGGTTTCCCAACAAAATAAATGTTTGATGGTGGCAAAATTAAGACAGCCGTAAATTTTAGTATTGTATTACAGTTATAATATATTAAAATTAATATATTAATTAAATAAAAATATAATAAAATTAATTAAAATAAATAAAATAAAATAAATTAATAAAAATATTAAGTTTTTCTTAAATACTAATTTTTCATTTCACAGTGAAATATTACAATAGAAATATTTTGTCATTTTTAAATTTTTATTAATGAAGGATCTAAGGGTTTTCAATAACTTGCATTGCTGTTGTTTTATTTTCTTTGTTTTTATATTAATTTCATAATCATTTATAATCATTAGTCATTTGTGTAGCCGTCATTTGATTTATAATTTATTCAAATTATTATTATTATTTGATTTACATCATTTATCATTTAATCATTTTATTATTATTATTAATTTATGTCACTTTGTTTATGTTTTATTTTACTTATTTTACTTATTTCCCTGCTCTTGCAATGCTTGCTATTGTTGTTTAATCTTCAATGATTGTGTGGTTTGAAGGGATGTTTGTCTTCACGAGTAGGAGATCAGAGAATGTCTCCATTTCAAGGTTTTTAACGTCACTGGACAATATTAAGAAGCAGTAATTTTCTATTGTTTTTCCTGTGGTATAATAACACTTGTTGGAGTTGTACTGGTCAGACAAAGTCAGAGCACTGAAACATTCAACCAAGATTAGTCAATAAACTCTGCTCTTTTATCATCATCACTTCATGTCCTGCTTCTTCCCTGTCTTTCTCAGTCAAATGCTGGCAAGGATTTGGTGTCCGAGGCAGAATCTGATATTATTATTATTATAACAATTTACATTTATATATCCATATTGACATATAATAACAAAAATTTTGGCCAAATTGTGTAGCCCAACAAACAAACACAGCCAACCAAGAATTTTTTTTTTTTAAATCTCATTTTAAAACGCAATCGTTGTTTTACGATACACAATTTATTTATTTTTTTTTTTCCCCAAATCGTGCCAAATTGTACAATGTAAGTGCAGCAATGTATGAAGCACCACTCCACGTGACCAACTTTGTGAAATCTGTGTGGGAATATCCTTTGCCCTCGCGCAAAAATTTCTGATTACATGGATATCTATTTAAATGGCTGAATTTCATCTGTTCAACATTTGCCGAATAACAGTTTATAGTTAGATGTCCTTCTGCTGCTGTTCTGGAGCCATGATGCTTCTTTACCTTCTGGATCCAGTAGTCTCTCAATGTTGAGCTGATCTTTGGCGAATGTGAATGCGTTGTCCAGCCTCTCTGCTGGGCTTAGATGAACCACTTCCTCCCATCTGAACCCATGAGGCCTGGAACAGAATTCATATTTGGGATTAGCACTAGCGTTCACATTCACACATTCACCGTCAATGAGAGCTGGCGATTTCTGGTGACACGAGAAACAGTTCAATGTCAGCGACTTAATACTCACTTCTAAATATAAGGTAGTAACTTTGATAACAATGCAGTTTTTACGCTCTTTCGAAACCGAGCGGTGTCTGAACAGAACCGCATTCAGGACTGACAACCAGATTCTACTGTAAGTCTGGATGAAGCTCACGGGTCAAGAAGTGCTTGAAGATGTACAAGCAGGTCCACATGAATCTACAGACTGAACTTGAAACTTCCATAATTCGTAGTTAAACATCCTACTTCCCTTGCGTGTTTGGTTATAATATTTGCTAATCTGATAACGCTTTCAGCTGCCAATAAGAGTGTTTAACACACTTTTATTGTTTAAACCTATTACACAGATTTTCCAACAAAACCACAGAAGAAAATGTGGAAAAGGTCAGTGGATTACATCTGGGCCTCCCAACTTGTTCTCAATCCCTTCATCCACAAACATTTCACATTACGTACATAAATTAATAAATAATTTAGTGATTACAAGCATCCGAATGTGCGAACATGTATAAAACCCTCTGAGAAGCAGAAGCATTTTTCTGATAATAAATTCAGGTCTCTGAGATCAGCTTCATGTTGTTCTCTACCGTTTCATGTGATGATACATTTGTGTTTTAAACAGAATTCAAAATAAAAGGCTCAGACACACTACTGCGTGTGTGCATGTGTGTGTGTTTCAGGCTCATGTCTGACATGATCAACCCAAACAGGCCGAATAGCTTATGAACACAAACTCTCTTGACCTCTGACCCAATCTATACGCTCCATAGCCTTTCCCTAGAGACCGTGCTGACAGCAGTCTAAACTACTACGAGTGTGTGTGTGTGTGTTACCTGAAGTGGTGTAAGATGGCGTTAAAGGCCAGGCCGTCCGCCCAGCTGGTGGTGAAGTTGAGCACGTTGACGTTGTCATAATTACGGGTGCAGTTTCTCACCCAGCTCAGCAAAATCTTCTCACTGTTGGTCTGCTGAAGACTGGACATCACATCCTTCATGACGTCCTTAACCTGCACACACATACACACACACAGAGAGAGAGAGAGGTTTGTTTGACTATATTAGTGAGGACATCTTACTTGATTTATAGATAAACAACATGTGGCCCATGTAAACCTTTTTTGAATAGTGAATACACATCAAATTCCTTCACAAGTCAGTTTTTGCCAACTTTGTCCATGTGTTTTCTGACCTGCCAGTGCAGTATGATACTCCAGATGAGTCCTAGAGTAAGCTTATGATTCCCATCTACAATATCAGTCCCTCCAATATTCACCAGATCCACCTGAAAGAATTAAAAAAAAAGATCAAAAAAAGAACTGTTCATACAACAGAATTAAACAAAAATAACAAAACTATTCAACAACAAAAAAAAAAAAAAAAAAGCAAAAAAAATAAATAAATAAACAAGAAAAAAGCTCAAATAAAAGTGCATGGATACAGAAATAAATGTTATGTAATAAATGTTTCTGGTTTATTTATTCCTGGTTAAGTTAATCCAGGAAAAAAAGACAAATTCTGTACCAGTTTACAATAAGTTTCCATTTGTTAACATATACATTAACTAACAATGAAAATACATCTAAAGCATTAATCATAGTTAATTTCAACATTTAATAAAAAATATTACATTTTCAACATTTAATAAAAATTAATAAAAACTGTAACTAAAGTATTTATCATTGTTAGTTCGTGTTAGTTAAAGGATTAGTTCATTTTCAAATGAAAATTAGCCCAAGCTTTATTCACCCTCAAGCCATCCTAGGCGTATCTCGGATTTATTTATTCACCCTCAAGCCATCCTAAGCGTATCTCGGATACGTCAGGATATTTATTAATATTTCTCCGATTGTGTTCATCAGAAAGAAGAAAGTCATATACACCTAGGATGGCTTGAGGGTGAATAAAGCTTGTGGTAATTTTCATTTGAATGTGAACCAATCCTTTAATGCATCAACTAATGCTAACTAATGGGACCTTATTGTAAAATGTTACCAAAAATTATTTTTATAATCTTTCATCAAAATATATGTAATAACTTTCTCCACCTCTGAAACAACTAATATATCCACAGTTAATGACAGTCCTGAGTCTGACCTACAATATTTCCAGCTGAACTCTTACAATTCACATTACAAAAGTTAAATGTTTTGCATATTGAAATGTAAGGAGTATATAAACACACAGTTGTTCCCAACCTGCTATTATAAGCCTTCATCCTAACACTGAGAAATGTGAGCGTTTAGAGAGGATTACGGGTCTTGTTTAACAGACAGCTCATCGCACTGATTTACAGGTGTAGATTAACCAAACCTGCACTTACTCTTCAATGAGTCCACTTAAGTTGTCATGTTTGCTTACAGAGTCGACCACAAACACAAGCCTCTCTCGCTAGTGAGAGTGAACTGAAACTGATCGTAATCGCTGCATCCGAAAACACGTACGGAGTAGGAATTGCATTTGAATTTGAACGTACATCGCGAACGCTAAAAAAGTATGTTCTGTATAGTATGAAGGTAATCCGGACATACTACATTCGACATGTTATGGTCACATGACCTACCAGCGTCAGTTGTGTTGCTTCACTGAAATTCATAAATCCTTTCCTGTGGCCTCATGGGATAGTAAAGTGCCCTTAGAATCGTGCCGGAATTAGTAGGTCATCCGGGGACGTTTCGCCTACTGTTTTATAAATACTATTTTGGCGTACTGTTTTTGCCATACTATACAGTAGGGAAGTATTCAATTTGGGACGCAGCGAATGGGTGTGTAAAAATCAAAGAAATTATTCAACCAACAGCAACATATTTTAAGTATGTGGCTGTATTTATGGGAGATTATTGGAGGATCAGCAAACATCTGGACCAGGTGTGATGAAACACCACTTAAACCTGCACTAGACTGAGAGAGATCCGGTTTTGTGGGTTAAGAGATTAAAACAGGAATCTGTGCCGTGTGAATGGATAGAGCTCAGATAATGACAGGGTAATGATCGGCCAGGCCAATTAATCATCCAAACCTTGCCATTTTGAGACTACCCATTGCCGATTTCCCACTATATCTTTTTAGTGCTGTGCACCTGTATTTGGTGTTATCAGAAATGTATCAGCTGCAAAGTGTAATGACAAAATTATGAATCATTCTTGCTTTCTCTTGTCAAAAGAATATTGAGTGAATTAGGAGTAAATGGACTGCTTGCCTTGAGCTTCATAACATACTTTAATGACAGCACTACCAAGGACAATGATCTGGAATATGAATGAATGTGACAGGATTGTGCAGATTGTTTATAGCATCTGTGTTTGTGTGCTTCTGATTTGTCTGTCTGACCCCAAGCCATCAAAGACAGAGGACATGTCAAAATGTAGAGACCTTGCCGTCAAAACCATACTCTAATGTCCCTAAAAGACACACAAGAACTGTAAAGCATTTTAATTAGACTGCCCTTGCAGTACGTTCCTCAGGCCGCGTCTGTCAGCTGATACGAGGAAAGAAATAAAAATAATTCTGGCCCGCAGCCGGAGCCCAGAGAGTCTCCCAGCAGAAGGACACACAGGAAGGTAGAAACAGAGACTCACGCTGTTCTGATTAAGGACCTGCAGGACTCGGTTGACGTTGTTGAGGGAGTGAACTCTGGTAGAGCCGCGCTCTTTGGTCTGAAAGAGAGATAGAGAGTTACTCCATACAGTCACGCTTACAGATTTACAGTACAGTACAAAAAGTGCCACAGTATTCTTGAACATGCACCATGACAGCACTATGAATTCTTTGAAATAACTTGGAATAAGGCTGAGTGATACACAAAAATACATTAAAAGTTTGGGGTTGAAAAGATTTTTAAATGTTTTGGAAATAAGTCTCTTACCAAGCATTTATTTGATCAAAAATACAATAAAACAGTAACATTGTGAACTATTATTATAATTTACAATTTAAACAATTTAAAATTTAATTTATTCCTGTGATCAAAGCTGAACATTTCTGACTATTATCGGTGTTGAAAACAGTTGTGTATCATGATACATTTTTTCAGGATTCTTTGATGAATAGAAAGTTCAAAAGAACAGCATTTATTTGAAATAGAAATCTTTGTAACATTATAAATGTCTTTACTGTCACTTTTGAACAATTGCTTTATTGCTGAATAAAACTAAATTAAATTAATTATATTAAAAAAAAAAAGAAAATCTTACCGACCCCAAACTTTTAAATGGTAGCATAGACATTTTTTTGTTTTTGTTTTTTCCTTTTGACAATCTTCAGTATATATTTTGATATGTATTGTATTTGCTGTAAAATTACACGGGTATTTATTTATTTTTTAATCTGAAAAACAATTTCAATGAAATTTGATTCACAATTTTTGATGCAAGAATTAAAATAAATTAAAAATCATCTTTTCCAGTTTCTCACTAAATGAACACAAATATTTTACTTTTAAATTTCTATGCACAAATATAACTATGCAGAATAATAAGCTATATTTACCTGTATACATTATTAATAAAATATTTTTTTATTTAATAAAATGTATAGGGGTGAATTCAGGGTGAGTGGGACACTTTTTGCCATTGAGATGACTTGGAAAAAACTGTCACAATAAACCTGAATTCACCCTATATTAAAACAATAATGATAAGAATTATTTAACAGTTAAAATTAACAATGAATAATTATTATAATTATTAATAATATTTAAAATAATCAACATAAACATAAGCAATGCAGCAACATTTTTTACTATAAACGAATCACTGAATCAAGTTTCAAAGAGACAGTTTCAAATGAATCATGGAAAAGAATCAAACTCCACTACTGCTAAAGTTTAATGCAGGAATGCGATAAACATCTCTTAACATCATATATACATTCTCATTGAGTGAGATGTGATAGAAGAAATTTAATGGAAACCTAATGGCCAAAATCATCACAAAGATACTGGAAATATTTGATTCATCACCTACTTAAAGGGTTAGTTCTCCCAAAAATGAAAATAATGTAATTTATTACTCACCCTTATGTCGTTCCACACCTTTGTTTATCTTTGGAACACAAATTAAGATATTGTTGATGAAATCCGATGGCTCAGTGAGGCCTCTATTGAGAGCAAAGCCATTCAAACTCTCAAGGTCCATAAAGGTACTAAAAACATATGTGAAACAGTTCATGTGAGTTCAGTGGTTCTATCTTAATATTATAAAGCTACAAGAATACCTTTTGTGCGCCAAAAAAACTAAATAAAGACTTTTCAACAATATCTAAATGGGCCGATTTCAAAACACTGCTTCAGAGCTTTATGAATCAAATCAGTGAATCGAGCGCCAAAGTCACATGATGTCAGCAGTTTAGCTGTTTGATAGGAGATCCGAATCACTAATACGAAACAAAAGATTCATAAAGCTCAGAAGCTTCATGAAGCAGCGTTTTGAAATCAGCCCATATAGATATTGTTGAAAAGTCGTTATTTTTTTTATTGGCGCACAAAATGTATTCTTGTCGCTTTATAATATTAAGATAGAACCACTGAACTCACATGAACTGTTTCAAATATGTTTTTACTACCTTTATGGACCTTGAGAGTTTGAATGGCTTTGCTCTCAATAGAGGCCTCACTGAGCCATCAGATTTCATCAAAAATATCTTAACTTGTGTTCCGAAGATGAACGAAGGTCTTACAGTGTAAAACGACATGAGGGTGAGTAATAAATTACATTATTTTCATTTTTGGGGTGAACTAACACTTTAACAGTGTAAATACCATGAAAATAAGAAAATGGTAAAATCATTCCATTTCTGTTTTCTATCAGTGACTGATACAATTAACTGTATCAAAGTACCACCACAGTACTGTACATACATCACACATGAGGGTTACTGTGAAAATGTGTGTGCGGTTATAATCAGCAGGTTGCAAATGATGAAGAAAACAGATGAAGACGAAGCCTACAGCCTCTGTCAGCTCTCAGCTGTCACTCAAACCGCCTGTGTGTGTAATTCGAAATTAGTGTTTGGTTGAGGCTAAATATAAACGCATAGTTCAGAAACATTACACTCAACCGCTATTCAACCCCTCCCAACCATCTCACACACACACACCAATGTGCTTCCAGTCAGTCCCTCCAGGAGATCGAGGAGTTTTCTACCGTCTCTCAGGTCAGAGAACATGTCTTTGATGGGCGTCTTCCCCGTCTAAAACACATGGCATTAAAGGAACATTAATACAATTCATTTATCAAGTTCTTCCTCAACAAAAAACAAGAAAACAAACAAAGCAGAATGTTGATGCCACTGGGAAAACAACCCAACTGCATATAACTGAGATATACAACATTTTAACATCCAAACAATAGCATACACAGACATCCCAGCTCTCCCGGAAGTTCCGGAAGTCTCTGCATATTGATAGCAGCTCCCTGACCCTCGCAAATTATATACAATATACCAGAAATCGAGCGAGCGAGAGAGAAGCCCTGTTTCCACATGGAATTAAGATGTGTTTTCGGTGAACCTGGTATTATCATGCTTTCAAACACGTCTCCTGTGAACTTTTGCGTTCGGATTTCATCGAGACCCTCGGCTCTTATTTCATAACACTCTACATAATTTTCATTTTCGGTACATGAATACTACTGAATGAATGAATACGTGCTGCGCAGCTTACGCAAATGAATATAATATGATATAATGTCATGTAATTTATTATTAATTTCTTTATTTTACTGTATTCATCATCTCTCGGAAATGAGTTTTTGCAGGGTGAGATGTTTTTGTGCGTGTCCTCCTTCACATGAAACTTTAAACAGGGTGCTCTCATTATCATTAATTATGCGAGAGAGTGATGTAATTAACCTGAGACAGAGCAGAGCTCTCTGACCACAGACACCAAATATCACTGAAACATGACTGCAGTATTTTCAGTGTACTTGTGCAAATCAGAAGCCGCAGGACTTGATCTGTGTAAATCACGAAGGCTGATTTGTATATTACAGACAGAAAACTTATTACACTTTAAAATATACGTTTTTTCTATGTGAATATATTGTAAACTGTAATTTATTCCTGTGATCAAAGCTGAATTTTCGTCTTCAGCGTCACGATCCTTCAGAAATCATTCTAATATGATGATTTGATACTCAATAAACATTTATGATTATTATCAATGTTGAAAACAGTTGTAATAATTTTTTTTTTGTGAAAATTGTGGTATTTTTTTTTCAAGATTCTTTGATGAATAGAAAGTTCAGAAGAACAGCATTTTTTTTTTTGTAACATTATAAATGTCTTTACTGTCACTTTTTATTAATTTAATGTGTCCTTGCTGAATAAAAGTAATAATTTCTTGCAGTAGTGTAGATATTTATTTCTTTTTGACAATCTTCATTCTACAGACTATTATATATAGCTAACAGACAGATGAATTCATAGATGTGAAATACAAAAAGTCCTTTTGAGAATATTTGTGTCCTTTATATCCTCATCATGTGGTGACTGTGTTATAAGACACTCAAGGTTGAGCTGTATAATACAGTCGCTCTTCTGCATGTCATGCTTTAGTACTGACTATATTTCACAATACACTGCAGACCATCCTTAAGCGCATTATTGCTTAAGGGAAGAACACAAAGTTTCACATGTCTGCCAAACTTGAGTGGTTCTTGACGAGACGGCCACTCTGAGACCAGCCATCAAAGCAGAAGTTCAGAAGTTCAGCATGAGCCGGAATCTTCCGTTACCTTGGAGAACTGTGCGTTGATCCACTTCGTGAAGGTCTTTTTCTGTACCGCATCATGTTCATCTGAAAAGGGAAGGAAAGAGGAGAGAAAGAAAATTAGAAAGAATTTTATGGCACGTGACCAAAATCTTATTTCACAATATGATAAGTTTTATTTCACAATAACGATAAATATATCACAATATAGTTATTTCTATTTTTTTATTAAAAATAATAAAGAAGCTAATTACAAACAATAGGGCAAATACAATATAACAAAAAAATATGAATTAAACAAATTAAGTTTTTCATTCCAGAGTTCTGCAAATTTTCCACCTCAAAACAGCTCTGCAAATTCCATGTGGGACTACTCTTAGGTACAGGGCTTTAAATTACTTACTCATTGACAGCTTATAAACTGCAAGATACCTTGAGGTGTAAGTTAAGTAAAGAACCAATAAGATGCTTTTTTGGAACTGTCAGTCAAAGCTGACCCACAGCAGGAGGAGGCGGAGTCTAACACAGGATCAATTCAAAACTTTACAGCATTAGTGCCACAATGTGTCTGTTGTCTATATATCCTTGTCTGAATCTACACAGAGCCTGTGTGAGATCCTGTTACCAAGGGACAAGATTCCCACACACACTCACCCACACACACACACACATACACACACACAAACACAAACCAGAGTGTTCATAACAAAAATCACTGTGTAAACCAGTTTGAACTCTAGAGGGATCAAAGGTTAAGACCACCAGCCTGCCGGGTCGCCTGATCTTTTGAGAGTGTGTGTGTGTGTGTGTGTGTTGTGTGTGTTGCGTGCATACATGCGTGCGTGTAGATGAGGGCCAGAAAGCCAGGAATGCACCGCAGGCAAGAGAGGTGTGAAGGAGAGTACACCACACCACACCACACCACAACACACACACACACACACACACACACCCCCCACCTAGCAGTGAGAAACATCTATCACACACAGGAAGAAACCCATCATCATCACTATCAACAACGCGATTGTCATTACCATAATGTCTAAAAAAAAAAAAAAAAAAAAATCATTCTCATTGTGTATTGCAAAAATCCATATTCTAATTATCTCAATCACATTAAAAAAAAACTCACTCCCATTACTGTAATGCAAAAAAAACCTCATCATTCTCATTACCACAGTTTAAAAAAAACAAAAACATTCTCAACATGTATTACAAAAATAAATCATCATTCTCATTTATTATACTATAAAATAATCGCATTCCCATTACCAGAATATCAAAAGAACTCATTATTCTCTACTGTAAAAAAAAACTCTGTCTTATTAATGTGAAGCAAAAATAATAATAATGGTCATTACCATAATAATGGTCATTACCATAATATATATATATATAAGCTATACAGAAGTATATTTGATTGTGTTAAAGTGGAACTATTGCTAGTATACACTGTAAACTCGAACAGTACTACCAACTTATAAAGATTGAGTACGCTGCAATTAAAGTCTGTTGAATCACTGATGCAACTTAAAACAATTACATTTTCTGAACAAGGAGTTTTGTTTTATTTTTGTGTAGCTCAACATTTTTGAGTAAACCCTTATAGTTAAATTATTATTTTTTAAGTTTACTGAGCGTTATAAAGTGACATCATCCACGTCACATCGTTCTCGATGTTACCAACGTAACCAACGTTATCAGAAGAGTCCATTCAACATTAAACTGAGTTGCAGCAGATTTTAAGTTACCAGCATGCTTTGCGTCACACTGTGTAAGGGAGAATAAATGTTGAAATTGAGTTTCAAGATTAATACAGGGGAAGATGTGTTATTGTTTAATGTTCTGTTATTTTGGTATTTAAAGGCGTTTCTGTGATGTTACCATCGTGGTGAAGATTCGTGCCTGTGGTTAAGTCGAGAATGGGTTGTGAAACTTCAAGACTATATATACTGCATGTTGATTAACAGTTCATGCAAGTAAATAGTGATGGTCTCTTTGGTGGTTACATTAGCGGATGCTGGTGTGCTGTTGCTAAGTAACACTTAACGGTAAAGATTAGGTGTTAGTTTATTCAATATTTCAATTAAATTATAATTAGTGAATTTGGGTAGTATAAAATGTTTTTTTTTTTTAAGTTCTACTAAAATAATCCTTGAGTTGTTTACTTAAATGTTTTGAGTATTCTGAACTTATTGGGTTTTACAACCACTGCATCAAAATAATTGAAAAATAAGAAACATTACGTATGGTAAACAATAGTACAGTGGAATTAAACATTAAATAAAACTAAAATTAAAAAATTTCAGTTTGACAATTGTTATTTATAATTATTCTTTACTTAAAAGATTTGAGTTGCTTTACTAACATTTTTTGAGGTAATCGGTGTCTACAATAATTTTGAGCACTCTGAACTTAATCGGGTTTTACAGTGTACTTTAGGTACACTTTAAATATCTTGCATTTAAAGACATGTTTTATTCAAAGCACATACAGTCCTTATTAATAGTGACATAAACACGCTTTTCAGGCTTAATATTAAGAAATGTCCATTGTGCACAAGTAGTACTCGAAAGAAAGTTTAATAATAATTTTTATATCAGTAAGTCTCAAGTGATGTCAGTAATTATGTTAATAGATTTAAACTATACTTAGCATGAAATAAATTTATTACTTTTTTTTTTTTTTTACAAGGGTGTGCCAGTCCTACTTAATGTGGGATTTTACAATGGTCAGAAACATGCAATGAACAACACACACATCCTGCTCTATCACACACACAAGCAAACACTTGCCTTTTATCTAAACCCTGACATTCCTAGAGTGACTTTGCAGCCCCACACTCACAAACTCTGTGTGTGTGTGTGTGTGTGTGTGTGTGTGTGTGTGTGTGTGTGTGTGTGTGTGTGTGTGTGTGTGTGTGTTATATGAATGTCCATCAAACTGCTCCGTTCATCGCTGTCTGTCTGACTGTAGGCATGTGTGCTATGCTGCATGGGACAGAACTGAATTACAACTCACTCAGAGTCATTTAGCAATACACAGACAAGCTGAGGCCAAAGTTCACAAAACTGTCATTATGAGACAAATTATCTCTATGATTAGGAACAGGGCTCAGTTTAACAGCAATGGGGAAAAAAGTCCAGAATATTTATATTTTAAAAAAATGTACTTATTTAAAAAACAACAAAAAATTACAGTTTGTGCTCATTTAGATAGCCAGCTAGCTAAACGCGTGCTTGTTTCTGTGCATTTTGATTACGGCTGTACAGCAGCTGCTTATATGGGATATTTTGACATGGGACATTCCATAATGCATAAAACTCCCATAATTGAGGCGGTGGAACTGTGAACTCCTGCCCGAGCTTGTCTGCGGGAAGGCAGAGATCAAGAAAAACACCCGTTTACAAAAAGGAATTCAAAAACACAGTCATATCATAAACAATATGACTTTCGAAGTGAAAGTTTGATACGCCATTCCATGTAGACATACAATAACATCCACAAATTCATCTCCAATAACTTCACAACTTCAAGCTCATTGGCATATAACCACCCACATTTACATGTCCAAACCTACTCAGAATTGAGCAACTTGACCCGCTCTGACAGTATTACTACACCAGAGGTTAGCAAATCACAACGGAGCTCATTTGTGTATAAAATTCTTAAAGGCACAGTAGCCAAAAGACTAATTCAGAGGTGGAAAATGGTAATAAAAAATAAAATTATGACGTAGTGCAAGAAATATTGAATAGCATTATAAGTTGGAAGAAATATTGCTGTTAAGCATCAATACCATTGCTTTAAATAGCAAACACATCTAGGCAGTTAATATTTTGCAACAGGTCAGGGAAACCAGAAGGACAGAGGCAGTGACCATTCAGAGGTTAAACCTGCACACCTGACAGAAAGAAATATGCTTTGATCATTTGTTAAACTAGATCTTTATTGTATTTGACTTTTAGCAGTAAAATCTAACTGGCTACAACAGCTCAAATAGGTTCTGAAAACACACAACAATCACGAAACAACGTACTAAATATCTGATTTTAACACTATCATGCTCAATAACACAATCATCACTACAGACAAACAAACACACAACACATGCGCACCTGTACGTAGTAAAAAACACAGTTCTATAGTCGCCTACCTCTGAGTTTCATACTGTGTGTAGCCATTGAGTCATAAACCAACAGATGATGGAGAAAAGCAAAGAGAGAACAAAACGATTTATCCTGTCCAAATAAACATTCCTGTCTTCTCTACACTCACTTATAGTAAAGAGTGACAGAAAACATAGAGAGAGAGAGAGAGAGAGAGAGAGGAGGGAGATAGAGAGAGAGAGGGAGGTGGGCAGTGGGCATGTATGCTGTGCTCCACTGGTAGAACACACACACGTCTCTGTGGAACGGCATCCCAGCATGCATAAGAGCGAGAGCATGACCGACTCTGTGGGTCACCCTGACAACCATATGGCAGGTCACCGTGACGACCAAGGGGAATGTGATGGAATGGAATTTTGGAACTATAAACTTTCTTTGAAGAATAACTTTGAAATTTTAACTAGCCGGGTTTCCATTACAGATTTGCACAAAACTTGTGATATTTTCTAAGTGTCGATAAAAAAAAATATTGCGAAATGATGCCGTTTCCATTAACTGATGTTATGTGACTATAAACTATCGCTATAAGACATTCAAAAAAATCATGGCGACGGATGTTAGTAGGTTTAAGTATATCACAGCCACTGCACTAGCCATTATTTTTAATTGAAGGAGACGTAGGCGTGTTATCCATAGATCAAGAATTAATGGCAAGGAAAGCCCCTTATATTTGGGATCAGCCATGTATGAGTTGTTTCTGGGTGTTTCTCCCTTGATAAATTGTGCCATTTCTTTAGAATCCAGTATTCCCGTAATTATTTTGTCTTTTATGAGTTTAATAAAGAAATCCGTCTCGTCTTCTGTCCAAACATACTGCACCATCTTTAAAGAATGATCGACTTTTACGTACGCCAGGTGACCTGTAAATGCGAAAAAACTGTTTCCATTGCAGTTTTGCAAAATATTCCTTTTTCAAATTGCCTGAAAAACCACCTCATATGAGCGTAAAAAGTTTTTTGGTGATATATGGGAGTTTTTGTGAAATTGACGTGTTTCCATTAGGCGGATTTTCAATTTGCAACTTAATGGTAATGGAAACACAGCTACTGTCTTTGAAACACTCCCCCAGTCTGCTATTGGTCAGAAAAACAGAAAGTCCCGCTTCAAACACAAAGCATTGATTGAGACAATGTTGCTGTGCCAGGTTTGGTTTGATTTTTTTTTTTTTTTTTTTTTTTTTACAGACTTTATTATATTTTATGCACCTTCACCTGTTGGTTTTATATCCATTTTGGCCTAGTTTTTGTTAAATAAACCATGACATTGTGTAATACGTCATGTGTTGTTGCTCATCTGAGGTTGTACTTACCAAATTTTAAGACCTGCCAAGGACCAGATGATTTTTTTTATTATGTCTTGATACGAAAACCATAGAATTCAAATGGGTGTGCAAAACTTAGCAAGCCATTATAGATAGTGTTTTTGGGCATTAAATGCGTATACTGAATGTGAATATATTACAGACTTCTTTTGGGTTATATTTTATATTATGAAAGAGATTTACAAACGTACAGTCAGACACCTCTGATTATACACACCCAAAACAGTCACACGAACTATGATACACATAAATCAAACAATAGCTCAACTGTGATCATAGACACACACCTACTGTTACAACACACAGACCGATGAGTGTACAGTATCTAAAAGTGTGTGTACCAGCTTCAGAATTACCTGAGTAGAATTGAAGCTGAAACAAAAAAACCTGAAAAGTGCAAAAGCGTTTTGTGAATCAGGAAGTAAAAGAGTGCACGCTTACCTAACAGAGGAAAAGAAAACTTCTTCCTGTGCTTTCTGAAAAAGCTACGCTTTCTCCACGGCAACCACTTACTCATGTTCATAACGTCCGCTCCATAGAGAAGGAGAATGAGAGGATGGGGAGATATACAGAGAAAAACGACATACAGGAACTTCAAATGATGTCTGTGAAAAGTGATGCTGCATGCAATGCATGCTGGGAGTAAACAAAGAGAACCTGTTGTGGGTTCCTCTCAAACTGGTGTCAATAAAATGCAATTCACATCCTGTCAGAGTGACGCACCAGACATCTGACAGAAACACACGCAATAAAACACTCAGAAAAGACACACACAAACGGCACCAGAAGCAACCATTCTAAAAATATGATCAACTTCCTTTTTTTTTTTTTTTTTTATATACACACAACTAAAACGTTTCTTACTCTTACACACAGACTAGTTCCTAGAGATGAAGTCATGAAGAGACTATAGCTGTCTCAAAACCTAGCGCTCTGCCAACCAAGACATTTGAGCAAGAGTTAGCATCTCAGAACCTTGCAAGCTTGCATTTTAGTGATTTGCCTAATTAGAAAGTGTCATTGGAAAAAAAAAAAATAATAAAAAAATAAACCTATCCAGCTAGAAACCACAAAACCTAGCATATTTTGGGGACATATTTTATATTTTAAAAATCCCGCAGAAAATTGCAGAAAACCCCGCTATATTTATACATGACATTTGCATAGCGTTTGGAGGCTATTACATGGATAAAAGATGGAAATCCTCTATATTTTGAACAGGAACTCCGTCCCCCCTTGAGATTCACTCCCAGGACTAATTAACTAGAAAGTGTCAGGCACAAATTAACTAGTCAACTAGTTAACTAACTAAAACCCCCAAATTAACCAGTCAACTGACTAGAAAGTATCAGGCACAAACCTAGCAAGCTAGTACCCTCAAAATTTTGAATCTTAGCACATTATCGAGCCGCCTGACTAGAAAGTATTATAGTCACGAAACTAGCAAGCTAGTACCCTCAAAATCTTGCATGCTAGCATATTAACAAGTCACCTGAATAGAAAGTGTCATAGGCACAAACCTAGCGAGCTAGCAACCTCACAATATTGCACTCTAGCATATTAGCAAGCTACCTGACTGGAAGCTGTCATAGGCACAAAACTAGCAAACTACTAACCTCAAAATCTTGCACTCTAGCATATTAGCTAGTCACCTGAGTGTCATACGCACAAAAGTAGCAAACTACTAACCTTACATTTTTTCAAATTAGCATATTAACAAGTCACCTGACTAGAAAGTGTCATAGGCACAAACCTAGCAAGCTAGTAACCTCAAAACCTTGCATGCTAGCATATTAGCGAGTTGTCTGACTAGAAACTGTCATAGACAAAAAACAAGCAAACTAGTAACCTCGACACCTTGCAAGCTAGCATTTTAACAAGTCATCTGACTAAAAAGTGTACTAGGCACAAAAATAGCAAGCTAGTAAAACAAAACTTAGCAAGCCATAATAGACAGTGGTTTTGGGCACTGAATGTGTGGAACTCTCCAAAAAACAAAAATTGAGCCTAAGCTGCCAATCATTTTTGAGCATCACGTGCACAAAATGTCTCAAACCTTGCAAATTGCTTACCTGGACAACATGTAATGGCAGAGTATCTGTGACATGCAAAACAAAATCGAGCAGGCCCCATAGATGGCATTGGTGGGCATCACAGGGGTGAAGTGCATTTCAAAATTGAGCAAAATAGCCACCTAGGACTATTTTGGGCTCTCAGGTGCAAAAATAATATATAGGTAGTATGTTTTCCACTCATTTCTTGGATCCCAAAGCACCATCTGTTGTGTTCCTATCAGACACGAATGATTCATTACGGTTTGGGCTGGGCAGAGTAAATATCTGAGTCACTGCATGGGGTCTGAAAACACATGGCCTATGGATTCATTTGTTGATTCTGCTCTCCTCTGAGGTGTTACGAAGGTCAGGATTTGCTATGAACAACTGAAAACACACACACACACACACACACATATAACAGGAACAGAGAAAACTGCAGGAAGGTTGTTTTCTCTTTCATTTTCACTTTCCAGTTCTTGTTAATGAAGGACACGAGGTTGGGTTATCTCACGTGACGTCCTTGACTGTAAATCAAACAAAGTGGGCAGGGTGTGTGCGTGTTTATTTATCTGCAGCAGGACTGCTCATATAAATTGTTTTGTCTTTATTATATGCTTGGTGTATTATGTGGTTTAAAGGGTTATTTGGCCCAAAAATGAAAATTGTCATTTTACCCTCATGTTATTCCAAACCCATTAGACTTTTGTTCATCTTTGAAACACAGATGAAGATATTTGTATTATTCTCTCATCATTTTTGTTCATCCAAAAAAATTCCACACTCATTTGTTCTGAAGGAACACTTCAGATTTGATTGAACTGCTGCTTTGGATAATATGGTTTGTGTGTGTGTGTGTGTGTGTGTGTGTGTGTGTGTGTGTGTTAATACATTAACTAATATAACAAATGAACCTTACTGAGAAGTGTTACCATTAAAAGTTGTATCTGTTTCTATTTAATGACCTGAGCTAACATAAAATAACAATGAACTGTGTGTGTCTGTGCGCGTGTGTATGTGCACGCTGGAAAATCATTGAGGAGTGTGTGAGGTGAGCTGCACATCTAGAGAGAATGACAGTGTAATATGAGTTGTGTGTGTCAGTGGAACAGCCACTGGAAAACCAGGGTGAATCATTTCACATACCCTAACCTGCTTCCGTTCAGTGGAGGAAATGCAACCATCACACACACGTTTCAAAACTTTATTTTTATACTGTTATACAAATGAGGACGTCTCCAAAAAGAGGTTGTCAGGTTTAGCTCACTTCTGTGTACAAATTTGTCTCAAAATATGGTTAAGTAGGCACACACACACACACACAGCCTCTCCATAATGACAGCTCTGAATATAGACTTCCCTTTCTCAGCTCACCACACCCTCCTCAGATATTCACACACATGGGTGGTGACATCAGTCACCATGAGGGAATGCAGGAACTCTTTATTTCTCTCCATTTCTGCTGTCCTTTATTGTTTCTTCACTGCTTGCACTTTGATTAGTGGTGTTTATCATTATTACAACAGATCATACTGATTTGATCAAGACGAATGTTCAATGTTAAAATTCGGTGTGATTATCATTTGTTCAGGTAGACACAAACATTCACATGACATCAATGCAATTTTTTGAAGTGTTCTTATCTCTTTTCCATTATAGGCATAAACACATACTTTCAGGCATCTATATTCACTAAATGTTTATAGAAAAGCAATAAAGTTCCTGAGGTGAGCTGTACTGTGAATACAGTCACAGCTGAAGGGCGTTTGTAAGGCATGACGTGAAGCAAAGTAACCCTTTCCCAGACATCCCACCCTGCAAAAATTCAATTCCGGGAGATGTCATCATCCCCCCACCCTGATAGCAATCAATAACAGAAGTGATCTAAATATTAAAAAAAAAAAAATGTACATATATCTTCTGTGGAAGTCTCAGAACCAAAAAATGTTCTGTTCAATCATTGCATTTGGTCCGAATGTAATGATACGATACCCGTATGTGCCTACCCTTATAACCGTCACATATACCCTGAGCTCTCGGTTGATTAACCTAAACCTTGCTTACTCAAGTTATGCTGGTTCCAAAAACCCAGCAGGGAGTAAGTTCAGCCAACCCAGAGTATGTTCCCGGTTGACACACAAGAAATTCTCAACAGAGCGAGGAATCAATGATTCACCATGGAAACAGACGCTAAGAAAAAGTGCACCATTCTACTTCCTTCTTCGTCTTTAGTTAAATGGCGATTTACATAACCTACTTAGTGCACATCGCCACCTATTTGGTGGTTATGCAATCATTTTTTCAATCTTTTCATTTAATAACTAATCTTTATTCACTGAGAGAATAAGAATTATATTGTTTGTTGCTAATTATTTAATAAGATATCGCAAGTGTATTTTATTATAGAAATTATAGCATAGAAAACATCCTGTTATAAAAAAAAAAAGCAGATCCATGTGAGATAACAATAAAATAAAACACATATATTAGAATTAAACATTACCACTTTATAATAGCGCTTTATTTTACACTACCTGTCAAAAGTCTGGAATAGGTAAAATTTTTAATGTTTTTAAAAGAAGTTTGGTCTGCTCACCAAGGCTGCATTTATTTAATTAAAAATACAGTAAAAACAGTAATATTGTGAAATATTATTACAATTTAAAGTAACTGTTTTCTGTTTGAATATATTTAATAGGTAATTTATTCCTGTGATCAAAGCTGAATTTTCAGCATCATTACTCCGCTGAAAAAAATTATTAAATTTCTTTAATTTCTTTTCAAAAAAATTTAAATAAAAATTCTTACTGACCCCAAACTTTTGAACGGTAGTGTATAATTACAAAAGCTTTGTATTTCAGATAAATGCTGTTTAGCATGGACGGACACACACACACAGGTTTGTTTTTGTGAGTTGTGGAGACATTCCATAGGCGTAATGGTTTTTATACTGTATAAACCGTATTTTCCATCGCCCTACACCAACCCTACACCTAAACCTACCCATCACAGGAAACTGTGCACATTTTTACTTTCTCAAAAAAAAAAAAAAACTCATTCTGTATGATTTATAAGCCTTTTGAAAAATGGGGACATGGGGTAATGTCCTCATAAGTCACCCTCTCCTTGTAATACCTATGTCATACCCATGTCATTATACAAATGTGTGTCCTGATATGTCACAAAAACACACAGACACACACAGGCCAGTCATGATGGACTTTAATGAGGCCTAAAACAATAGACTGTGTTTCCTGCTTCTATTACTACTGTTTCCCATTCAATAATATCCTGAACACATCCCGGTCACACACACAAGCCGGCCAATGACAGCAGCAGAACAGAGAGAAAGAGAGGTGTGTGTGTGTTTGAGGAGATCGCCTTGGGTGAATTTCCTTTATTTGCTTACTTGGTTTTCCATGGTTCAAGGTTTCAGGTGACACACAAACACATGGTGTCCGTTTCACAAGAACAATCTCAGGTAATAAGGTCACTGAACTCTCAGCAGGCTGTCAAAAGCACAGTCTACTGGGTCAATTTTGCCCTTTACCCAGCATGCTTGGCAAAAACCTGGAGTCAGATGGGAGACACTGAGATATATATAAAGTTAGATTGCGAACTATAAACTCACATTGTGAGATATGAAGTCACAGTTACTCTTTCCTTCACTAGACAACTAACAGGCACTAATTTCACTTCCTCACTTTCACTTTTCACTGAGTAACACACAAGAGCTTTCAGCTGACCGAACACAGCAGTGATATGAAAGGACACACTAGTGATTTGACAACACAATGGTTAGTTCAACACTACTAACCCTCACACAGTACATTCAGTGAGAGCTTGATACACATATCTGAAAGCTTCCCAAAGAACGGAAAGCTGTAATTTGATTGTCTAGTTTATGGGGTTCTAGTTAGTTGTAGTACAGGTATTCACTAGTTCATTCAGAAACACAATAGGCTGGTATAATTAGAGCTTCTAAGGATAAAGTAATTAACAAATAAGTGGTATTGAGTTGAAATATAAAACGTTGCTGTTTGTATTTAAATAGGCAAATACTTAATAGTCTATGATTGGATCATTATTGCAGTGATTATTAGCATGTCATATGTTTGACTACAGTTCTTCTAACCCAATAAACAATATTAAATTGTCAAAACAAGATCTTGACCAAAAATTCATGCACCTTTTGATGGAAATAACATTACAACATTTATTTCCATCAAGAGGTGAATCAATTTTTGCTCAAGATCTTGTATTGTCAATGCAAGAGTCGAGCACTCTGTAAAGTCTCCTCCAGCACATCCCAGAGACTTTCAATGAATTTAAGGTCTGGACTCAGAGATGCCGATTCATGTGTGAAAATGATTCTTCAATTAATATTTATACTTCTTAGTGTGAATTGGTATTTAACTCTAGTGATACCTATAATGATAACTATATTAAACCTAAAACCCAAACTGCAGGCACCGGTATTTCCTTCAAGGAATGTAAATCAGAGAAATCCACCCCTTAACAGCATGTAAAAACAAACACAACTGTGATTGGACGCTTTATATGTCACTCAGATGGACTCTTCCTATCCAAGCAGGCAGTTTTGGGGCAGAATAAGCTGCAAACTGGACCAGACCATCCAGACAGTCAGAGATCTGGCTCTGCTGCAAGTACAGGCAGTGGAACTGACAGACAGATCTGGCCATGAGCGCCGCTTATATAACACTTGGCTGCAGTAAAGGGACCCGTCTCACCTCGCTTTACAATACAGTGTGTGAGAGAGAGCAAGAATGTGAGTGTATTTGGATGGGGGGACATAGATGAAAGAGAGAGACAGAGACGTGGAAGAAAAGACGGAGAACCTCAGTATGACGGGAGGGAAAAAGAAGCTGTGTGTGGGTCTGAGGTTGGTTAAAGCCCCTGTGTCAGCTGGCAGAGCTTACAACCTGTGCAGAGAACAAATTAGTCCAGACAAATTAGAGTCCAGAGAATGTGCCGACACAAGAACTGCATTACCCAGCATTCTTCAGGAAAACGGCAACCTGCACTGGAATTCATTTTTTTAAAGATTTTTGAAAGAAATTAATACTTATATTTAGCAAGGATGCATTAAATTGATTAAAAAAAAAAGACAGTAAAGACATTTATAATGTTACAAAAGATGTTTCTTTTAAACTTTTCATTCTTGAAAATGTATCACAGTTTTCAACACTGATAATCAGAAATGTTCATTAAGCAGCAAATCAGCATGCAAAAAAAAATGTCAAAATGCCTTTTTGTAAAGTATTCACGTAAACACAGTTGGTTATGTCTTTAATAAACGTATGCAGTTGAGACAGAAAACACGTGTATCCTTTAATAAGGATTAATGTATATGTAATGAGTACAGTATGCAGTGTTATTTTACAATTGATTATTCAGTTTTTTGTTGTAGGCTATTACTTATCTGAATACCACTGTTAGTACACCTTCCTGAAAAAAAAATATCTATCTATATATATATATATATATATATATATATATATATATATATATATATCATTCTGTTGTATTTATTTGTTCATTTTGTGTGTAATTAGTTTCTTTGTTCTTAATGTATTGCTGAATGTTTACTTGTCTTATGTAATTATTTTGAGGACCTTTTTCTTACAATACATTTCTTACATAATCTTACAAGTATTGATAATTGTGACATATCATAAAATAAGACTTTGATCATATTGCCCACCAATAATCATGTTAAATAATCGTGATTTCAATACTGACCAAAAATAATTGTGATTATGATTTTTGCCAAAATCGAGCAGCCTTACATTACAGCTTATTCTCAGCAAGAACTGCCCACTTAGACAGGAAGATACTGTCTGACGGACATATGAAGTGACCAACCATAGTTTATTTTTATTTATTTATTTATTTATTTATTATGAGACATTTAGGTTGATTTATTAGAAACAGATTATACCAAAATATTAACAAAACTCTTCAATGACTGTGAAAAGTCATTTTCACAGTCATTGATCACAGTTATTTCATTGCTCTACAACCACTGCTACATGAAAAACACCAGAACATGTTTGTAAACTTTTGGACAAACAGAAATTCTGATCACAAAGTAATAAGTACTACTTATTTTGTATCATAACTCAGAAAACCAAGTGGAATATACAGCTCTGCTGAGTGATATTGATTTTACTGGTACTAACAAAACTCTGACACCACTAACCTAGCCACTTAGTTCATTAGTTAGTTTAGCCTGGTTTGTAAAATGACTAGGTTTCCAGGCAAACCTGTAAAACCTATGAACTCTGTCTCTGATACAGGAAGTTGCGTAAAGTCAATCAGCTCTCCAGATTGAGAAAGCACTTCCCGTTTGTGTGTGCAATATGCAGTCGGTCGGACAGTTGTCAGTGACTAAATAGTTGATAATTAAACTCTCTTACCCAGAACAGTGGCACCAAAAATATTCTCGTCACTTTATAATATTAATATTGAACCACTGTACTCACATGAACTGATTTAAATATGTTTTTAGTACATTTATGGATCTACATTTACATTTACATTTATTCATTTGGCAGACGCTTTTATCCAAAGCGACTTACAAGTGAGGAATACAGTAAGCGAGTCGTCATGACGAGGCAAATAGGGACAAGAAGTGCTCACAATACAAGTTTTAGGCAGTGCTCAGAGTATCATAAGCTACAATAGAGAGAGATTAAAGGAAGTGAAGGAAGCAAAGAAAGGTAGGATAGAAAGGTATAGAATTTTTTTTTTTTTTTTTTTAAGATGAGGATAAGTGCTCACGAAAGAGATGAGGAGATAAGTGATAAGTGAGATAAAGAGATAAGTGCTCACGATCTAGAGAGAGGAAATGTCATTGCTAGCTATGCAGGCCTCACTGAGCCATCGGATTTCAACAAAAATATCTTAATTTGCGTTCCGAAGATTAACGAAGGTCTTACGGGTGTGGAACGGCATGAGGGTGAGTATTAAATTACATTATTTTCATTTTTGGGTGAACTAACCCTTTAAACATCATCATACAAACAAGCTGTTAATACAGAATGAACAATGCAGGCCAAATCAAAATGCAGCAGTGCTCTACAAAACGTGCAAAAATTGTACTTTTAAGGGTACAACAGCTGGTCATTACCTGTAAAAGTTTACAGTAGTACCTTAAGGGTACATACTACTACTCTAAAAGGTACTAACAGACACATTTTAGGGTTACAAATTTGTCCTTTTAAGGGTACTGCTGCAGTGACAAACTGTAGTACCTTTAAAAGGTACAGGTTTTGCAATTTTTTTTCTGGTTTCAGCTGTGTCTCAGGGTTACAGTTACTAAAGGACACTGACCTCTGTTTCATAACACAGGAAAAGCTTCATAAATGAAGTTGATGATTTCTTTGTTCCTTAGAAATCAGCTTGATTAATGCTGATTTAGAAGATAAAAATTTCAAGTTTTGTTTGGCTTTTCCATGAGTGCGATTTCACAGGATGTAGTTTTACAAGGACTTCCTGTTCTCTCCTATGTGTGTGTGTGTGTGTGTGTGTGTGTGTGTGTGCGCATAAAAACGTAAAAACTGATTCCTTTTCAAAGTAGCAGTTTTCCTGATAACAGTGGAAACAACTTAAAATACTCCGTCATTTTTGGTCACACAGATAAGAGTAATACAGTCAAGGGTCTACTGTTGCTGTAAAGAATCTACTTTTATTTGTGTAAATTCACAACAACAACAAAACGTTGTGCTTTTTTAAAATAAAGAAAACAAACAGGATGCGCTTTCTGCCGTCTCAGTCTCTGTGAACTGGAGCAGGTCACAAAAATTAATTGAAACTCAGCGTATACTTGCCTCACAGACATGAGAAATATATCTATAGAAAGCTTGAAATGTCTACTTTTGAAATAAATATCTGCTTATGTAATCCATGTGAAAGGTGCATTTCTCTCTAAAGGTGCATCCACTATACTGTGGAGACGACGAGGCAGCATTGTCAACTTCATTTGCAGCTGACACTGACTCAGAAAACACTAGTTTATTAAAGTCCCCCTGTGGTGAAAATCAGGTTTTTAATGTTGTTTATATGTCCATGTGGTGTTTTTAATATGCTTTAAGACAAACCATGTGCAAATTCATAAGTCAAACACCATTGCTGAGTATTTTCTCTTTAAAGCTGCAGTGATTTAAAGACAGTCTCAAACCCGCGGTTTGAAATCATTTCTGATGTCACAAACTACCTTGTAACCAATCACATCAACGGCGGGCTTTAGCATATCATTAACCATGACCGCTCTGGAGCAGGAGTGTCTCAAGAGAACATATCCCGGTATATTTTTCTGTTGATATAAAAAAAAAAATTGGCAATAATAGCGGGTGTATGATGTATATAACGATGTTATGAAGAACTCTCCAGTGACGTTAAGGTGTTCAAAGCGTTTC
Organism: Hypophthalmichthys nobilis; assembly: GCA_037950665.1. Classification (NCBI taxonomy): domain Eukaryota; kingdom Metazoa; phylum Chordata; class Actinopteri; order Cypriniformes; family Xenocyprididae; genus Hypophthalmichthys; species Hypophthalmichthys nobilis. Next base: position 11,948,907 of record CM075485.1, read on the forward strand.
TAAGGATATTGATTTTTAGAAGACCGCTGTCTGACTCACGAACGGGAACATGGATTGTGTAACATTAGCAACACATTATCAGCTGTTTGATAATGTAGTCAAGCAAAAGGCTAATCATATTAATTACCATTATGTGTCTTGCATTGTAAAAAGCGATACCATTGTGCAGCATTTACCTCAGTAAGTTCAACAAGTGGATCTCTTGATTTTGTTTGAGTGGTTGGAGGCAGGGCTAATTTGCATATTCATAGATCCACGTATACTAAATGAGGCAAGGGTGTAGAGTTACATTCAAGCTATTTTAAGGCATGAAGAAATTTTATTTTTCACAGGAAAAAATGTTTAGATGTGTCATTTTGGTGATCAAAGATGAGTTTTAAGGGATAAAATTATTGACTACAGGGGGACTTTAATAAATTATTAAAATGTCTCCTTGCTATGGTTTTCCCGACACATTCATAATAGCAGACTAGGCTATATTACACCTATATACTGTGTGTGTGTGTGTGTGTGTGTGTGTGTGTGTGTGTGTGTGTGTATGTGTGTGTATATATATATATATATATATATATATATATATATATATATATATATACACACATACATACATACATACACACACATACAGTAGCCTACATTAAACCACTTACACGATCCAGAATCGTTGGAGAGAGAATCGCGATGCATCAATCGATCGTTTTTTCTCCACCCTAATATATATATATATATATATATATATATATATATATATATATATATATATATATATATATATATATATATTTTATACACACACACAACCGGTCAAAAGTTTGGAATCAGTACGATTTTTCATGTTTTTAAAAGAAGTTTCGTCTGCTCACCAAGGCTGCATTTATTTAATTAAAAATACAGTAAAAACAGTAATATTGTGAAATATTATTACAATTTAAAATAACTGTTTTCCGTTTGAATATATTTTATACAGTAATTTATTCCTGTGATCAAAGCTGAATTTTCAGCATCATTACTCCAGTCTTCAGAGTCACATGATCCTTCAGAAATCATTCTAATATGATGATTTGCTGCTCAAGAAACATTTATTGTGTACAATTGTACAAAATATTTCTGTACAATATATATATTTTTTTTTTACTGACCCCAAACTTTTGAACAGTAGTGTATAATGTTACAAAAGCTTTGTATTTCAGATAAATGCTCTTTGTGTGTGTGTATATATATATATATATTTATTTTTTTTTTTTTTTAGTTATTTTTTTTTTTGAAACGCTCATTATGGTTTAGTATTCTCCTCAGTATATATTTAAGTAATTAAGTTAATATAAATGTGCGATTAGTCGACTAATGGCTTAAATGAATGACTAATAGTCAACTAGAAAAATCTTTAGTTGGGGGCAGCCCTAGTAAATGCAAACTAATACACCTGCCACTTGTTCTATGTAATGTTTAATGTGTTTCTTTGTTCTTAAAAAAACCTTGCTTTACTGTTGCAACAACCACAACTTTTTTTTTTTTGTTTTGGTACATAGCCCAGCCCTAATATCATGTATATCGGCTTTATATTGGCCTACCCTGCTCTTGAGGATATCAGCATCAGCATGGTTAAATATGTCACTGGACACACCTTCATCACATCGTTAATGATTGCTGTCGCTCACGTAGCTGGAAATCATTTCAAATTGTTGACTACAGGTTGCCTGTACTACAAGTTGACCATCGCTTAAGGAGGTGCCATCATACAGACACGGTATCTGTTACACCACTGAGAGACTGGGCAGCGAGGGCATCGGCTTCAGTTTCACATCAGTCATTTCTTCACACATAATATCATTTCCTTCAGACACACGTTCACTTTTCTCATACTGATCATACTTCAGTTGTGACAATCTCACAGTTCAATGAACTATAGTTAATCATTACTCCTCCACAGAAAACATTAACATAAGTGTTTCACTTATGTCATCTGATTTTAGTCAGATGACATGATTCCATTAATATTCCATATCAAAACAAACAAAACAAGGCCTGCAGTTACAGACCTACTTTTGCTGGTGACTAAAAACACGTGACGGTCTCTCCCTCTACAACATTTTCCCTGGCAGTTCCAACCCAAGAAAACATAACTTTTGCCCGTTACTAGGAGACCAGAATCCTTACAGAAAGAAAGGCATTGTGGTCTGGAAAGACAAGCGCTGTAAATCCACAGCCACAGTGGAATTCCAACATTCCCAGAGAGAGAGAGAGAGCGAGAACATACCTGACAGGAGACCACAGACTGTAACCGTTAACACACATCCTACAGAGCAAAACACAGGCTCTTCCTCTCATGCCAGTGTTTAAAGTCACCATGAAATCAAAATGAACAATTCTTGTTTTTTTTATAAAATATTGCAGTATTTATTATAAATGATTTATCCGTGCACATCATTTGTTTTTTTAATTAGGGGTGTAACAGTTCTCTGTAAAAAAAAAAAAAAATAAATAAATCAAACCGTACCATTCTCCACCCACAGTTCAGCACACACTGTTCATCTTAAATCTGACGACGCATCTATAATATGGTTTGTTGAAAATAACATGCGTAAAACAGACAGACAGTGTCCGGCTAATGTACGTTTCTATCAATGGATACACATTCTTGCTTCCCAATACGTTACAACAGAGATGATCAAAAACGTGGACAAAACAGTCACTCTTTGTAAACTTTGTTCAGTGCATGTGCCATATGCTCTGTCTTTTACGCCATCATCATCCGGGTGTTGATAGTACGCGAGCGCAGAAGAGACCTGAACAGCACACGCTGCTATCTGTGTTTAAACTAAACTCATTTAAGCCTTGATAATTTAAACATTCAAGAGCAAGACGAACTCACACACTGTGAGAAGATTTGTGTATGTGCTCATCTGAAGCGCACAGACAGAAAACGAGCAAATATTGAGTACTCTTTCAAGTCTTGCGCTTGAATGGACAAATTCACACAAAAATTATGTCAACGTGTCCGTCTTGCAAAGTATCCTAGCAAACATAGTAGGTTAAAGGGGTAGTTCATTGCGATTTCACTTTTTTAACTTTAGTTAGTGTGTAATGTTGCTGCTTGAGCATAAACAGTATCTGCAAAGTTACAGCGCTGAAAGTTCAATGCAAACGTAGTCATTGTCTTTTAAAGTTATGGCAGTTTAATGCCTACAAAAACGACCGGTTTGGACTACAACAAGCTTCTTCCTGGGTTGAAGACATCATAAACCCTGCAAAACACTGCCCCCGGGAACACGCAACAAAATGGGCGAGGCCATGTCGCGCGGCTTATGGAAGCGGAAGAGTTGTCTACACTGGACGCGAGTGGCGCAACAAATCAAAAAATAATAGAACCCATTATAATAATTAGTGATATTGTCTACACCATAGACTATAAAAAAACCACTATCTACACTGGATGCGGCACAGAAGAATCTACATGAGTTCAATGCTGGATTTGCACCAAGGCTATTATTGAAAGATGAAGCAGTTCCCACTTTAAAAGCAGAAACTGCTATTTATGGGCCCCTAACTGTAAGTATGTTTTATTGTTTGTACATGTATAGTTCTGTTGCTATTTTTTGGTTGCATCAAGGATGTAAACAAAGACCAACGCGTTTTTGCTTCGCTAGCCAGTTAGCTAAATTCTACTGCATACTTCAACAAATGGCAACAAACTTCTATGTTCATAGACAAACAGTTGTTCATGCTATAAGTTAAACGCTACCTTTACAAAAATGCTACTACTCTGTCATGTATTCGGCTACAGTAAAGCTTTAATCAGGATAAAACCGTATATTGAAAGCTAACAAACAGCAGTAACATTACAAGTGACAGCATATCTAAACACTTTGACACGAATACAAACAGAAATAAACCGTGCTTGCAGAGGTTCTGCTTGACCCTTTTCATCATTACTGCTATCTGGGTCTGATTCGGGCTCAATTTGATAACATAGATGCCATTATTTACATTTCCACTGAAGCACATATAACAACTAATGGTAAGGGGTGCGGCGTTTCCGGACACTTCAGCGAATCACAATACACTGGGCCAGCTAACCAATCTGAGCACATTGCGTATTTCAGAGGGAGTGGTATCATAGAAGCAGGAAGTCAATCCAGCCGTTCAAATGACAATGGAAACAGCAGTGTAGAATAGAGGTAAAATATATGAAAAATACAGTGTTTTTTTTTTAAAAGCGAAGCATTAAGACATGTTAAACTGCGCCCCATAAACACAATCAAGCCTAGAAAAAAAAAAACAGTGAACCACCCCTTTAAGTGAACGTAAACAGTTGAGAAAAACAACAGGCCCTATCATACGCCCGGCGCAATGCGACGCCAGGCGTGACGCAAGTGTTTTTTTGCTAGTTTCAGCCCGACGCAGTTATCATTTTCACATCCAGCGCCACATTGTATAAATGCACTTGCGTCCATCTGTTTGCCCATGGGCGTGCTGGTCTGAAAATGAGGTGTGTTCAGGTGCATTGTTGACATGTTGCTATTTTGAGGCAACTGAAAACGACTGCAGGTACTCTGCTTGTTACACACACAGGGACGCACAGCAGCACACAAACATGCCAAATATTACAAATAAAAGTATTCCTCTCTGGAGAAGCATTCAGTCTTTCTGCTTGTAAATTCCGCCATGTAAATAGCAAATCTGCCATGGCGCGAGCGCAACTGTCTTTTAAAGGGAATGGGAGATGAGACTCTGATTGTTTTATTGCACGTTACGCCCAAAACACACCCATGACTCATTAAGAGACTAGGTTCAACCCTTTTGGATGACCATTTTTTTCCGTTGTTAAACTAGCAAAAGTGGATTCGGACATGCCCTAAGTGCACCTGCGCCATGCGCTTCAGACCATGTGCTTAGATCGTTAAAATAGGGCCCAATGCATGTGTATCAGTGTCAGTATTTTGGATCAGTGACAGCAGCCTAATATTCCTGCTGTTTTTAATGTAAATCAAACAACAAAAGAAAAGTAAATCACTCACTGCTCTGGACTGAATAGCTTTTGTAACTTTAATAATAATTAATCTTTATTTAATTTATACAGTGAAGATTATATGCAGTGTTATTTTACATTTGATTAAGTTATTCAATTTCTGTACATGAAAACTACTGTTGATACCTAAATAACCTGAAAAGCACTGTTTATTTTATTTGTATCTTTTTTTTTATTATTTGACAGCAGTCCTTTTTTCCCTGAACATAACACATACCGAACCATACCGGAATCATGACCTTAAAACCGTGATAAAAACTGAACCGTGAGTAATTTGAACCATTACACCCCTACTTGTAAACTTGAATCAGAATAACTTGCCCTCCCTCTTGCAGCGACATCTCTTCTCTGATGACGTGTTTACTGGCGTGAGGGCGGGGCAACCTACCTGTCACTTACATGAGATCCACCAATAGAAAAACCACAACCATCCAATCAATTCCTCATGGACATAATCAAGCCCCACCCTACATTTGTTCTTATTCCAGAAGCCGTTTCACTCTGATATACATCACAATAGGGACTAAAACACTATTGCAACTTCTGTTTCATGCTGACTGTTGTAAAGTTCAATTTCAGCCATATAGCAGCTCTACAGAAGGCAATAGTGTCATTATTTAGCTCTAGTCAGTTCAATGTTGGTTGGTTGACTTTTCCATCAAAAAAAAAGTTAAAAAGGCCAACATTTTTAAAAAGTTAAATGTCAGAATCAAACACATAACTGGCCATGCTCTAACTTGAAATAGTGAAAAAGCAGCTTGACACTTCTACATTGATGCTATGCAGGTCATCTCAGTCTTACCTGATCTCCATTTGATGATGTCAGTGAATTCATTGTTGTCTCCGCCCTCAGAGGCCTCTGACAGCGTGCCCACGGTAGCCATCTTCCTTCTCAGGAGTTACGGGTACGTCTGACACGGTAGAGCAGAAATCCGGATCACCTTTACATATACCAGCCCACTGCAAACCCCTGCAACAGAGCATATCCCATCAGCCTCAGCTCATCAGTTAGCTGTGGCTAACTCTTTGAAATCCAATACTCGTATATTGTTGTCACATGGCCTCATTATGTTACATCTTTAATTCAGAAGGTAGTCATTATCTCGGAGAAAAAAAAAAAAAAACACTTTCCATTTGGTTTCCAAGCCAACTTTGTGAAAAAATATCTTAATTTTAAGATTACATTATGGGATTCAGCAAATGTAGTAGGCCATTCCATTCCATGAATTCAGAATATCCACTTACTGTCCAATAAAGGCTTACATACTGCATATTGCTCTTCGAAATGTTTACACAGACCACACGAGGGGGCAATCATGTGACCTTACTTTTTTGAACAACTGCAAAGCACTGTGGGAGAGCTAGAGAGTGCAGAGCAGGGAGAGGCCATGCCATTTCTTGCCGAATCAAATGAAACAGTTTCAATATGAACTCTTCTAGGTCATTCAGAAAAGTGGGAAGAGGAGCAAACAAAGCAATCCTCCAAAACTGTCAGGCTGCACACATGGTAAACTGTAGTGATGTCGTTGGTTTGGTGTGGAGTGAGCCAGCATGAGCTATTCGATTGGAGGGGTTGTTGTTGAATTCTACTGTATCATGAATTCAGTCCAAAAAAAACAAGCATGAACTTGTTAATGAAAAACACGTTTTTAAAGTTTTCTTGTGCAAGTATGAACTATTTCGAGTTGATTTGTTTCATCAAGAACACCTCATTCTGAATAGAATTGTAATTCTAATACTGGCTCGAATTCAGATTATCACAAATTCTAATTTACATCAAATTAAATTTAAATTAAATTCTGATTATAACATTCTTATTCTAATTCTGATGTCAACTTAAATTCTGGTTTGAATTGTAATTGTTATACTGATTCAAATTCTGATTCTCACCAATTCTAATTTACATTAAATTAAATTTAAATTAAATTCTGATTATAACATTCTTATTCTAATTCTGATGTCAACTTAAATTCTGGTTTGAATTGTAATTGTTATACTGATTCAAATTCTGATTCTCACCAATTCTATTTCTCATTCTGATTGTGACATAATTTAAATTCTGATTACAACATTCTGGTTTTAATTCTGATGCCAACTTAAATTCTGGTTTTAACTGTAATTCTTATATTAATTCAAATTCTGATTCTAACCTAATTCTTATTTTGTTTCTGATATCGTTTAAATAGATTAGAACTTTCGGTTTCTAATTTTGATTCTAATTCTGACGCTAACTAAAATTCTGATTTGAATTATAATTCTTACACTGCTTCAAATTCCAATTCTCACCAAATCTATATATCTCATTCCAACTTTAAATTCCTGGTTTTAATTGTAATTCTTATACCAATTCAAATTCTGATTCTCACCAACTCTGACATAATTTAAATTCTGATTATAACTTCCTGATTCTAATTGTGATGCTAACTAACATTAAACGTCTATGTAAATACTTCATAAACAGACTTTAAATATTAACTGATGGCTGCCACTTCAAGTTAATCTTTATAAAATGATTAATAACTTATTTTCACAGCCTTGAAGGGTTGGTTCACTCAAAAATAAATTACCCCATGATTTGCTCACCATCAAGCTATCCTAGGTGTATCCTCAGATTAGTACAATCGGAGTTATATTAACATTTTTGGTATTAAATAATGTCCTGGCTCTTCCATGCTTTATAATGACAGTAAATAGATGATGAGATTTTGAAGCCCAAAAAAGTGCAACCATCCATAATAAAAGATATCCACATGGCTCCGGGGGGTTAATAAGGGCCTTCTGAAGTGAAACAATGCATTTGTGTAAGAAAAATATCCATATTTTACTTTTTAAAGTTTTAAATAACTAGCTTCCGACAGACGGCCGTACACATCGATTTACGGCGAAAGAGTGGACTCTGACTTGACGCATGACGTAATGATGAACGCGGAAGCGCAGAGGATAGAGCAAAACAAAACACCGGTCACGAATTAGAATATATAACTGATCAAATTGAATGCCTTGTTGCTTGATTTTAGTGTTCTGTTTGTTTTTTTGTGATTACTACTTTAAATTTTGATTTGATTCTATTTCTATTGAGAAAAGTGCAACCTGTAATTGTTAACTTGCAACTTCCAACACGACATGAACACAGGATTTATTTTTTGACTCCAAAAATTCAGGGACTGTTTACATGACACCATTTTCAACTAAAAACAGAAAACTTTTTATAGGTTTTGGCCGTTCATTTACACAACAATGGCGTTTTGGGGGCCTGAAAACGGCTTTCAAAATGCAAGTTTTTGAAAACGATACAGTGATCGTCTCCATGTAAACTACAAAAACAAGAATTTGTGAAAACGGTGATATCATGTGCATGCGTATTATGCGTTCAGTCTATAGGCGCGTAGTGTTTCTTTACAAAGTGACATCGCCAACTACTGGCCTGGCATGAATAATACAGTGTTTTTAGTCGTTTTCACGGATCCATGTGAACAGGGAATGTTTTGACAATGTTGTCGCCTGTATGCGAAAAATGCAAAGGATAAACTTTTCTGTTTTTAGTACATTGTTGTTGTGTAAACATACCAATTTATGACACTGCAGAATACAATGATTATTTCATTACTTCAAAAGTTAAAATATTAAATGATGATTAAAAACACATTCTGGTCCTCACACTGGGCAGTGCAGATCATGGCTCATGACATTCAAAACTAGTATGGGTGTTAAGAGGCCTCAGAGAGTTAGTGTTGTCTAAGGTTGACCTGGATCTGGGAAAATCTACAGTGAGATCAACAGGGCAGGTGAAAACATCCGCCACACAGCACCAACAGACAGATGCACAATCAGGAGTGAGATGTTATCACCCACACCAGAGAACACCCATCAGAGGGTGGGACCAATTACTGCATGAGAAAACCAGGTCCTTTGTGTGTGTGTGTGTGTGTGTGTGTGTATAGGACAAGTTGTAACAGGAGCTGTCACCTAGCCAAACAGGTGACCACGCATTCATTCTGTAGCTCCCCCTACATTCTTTCCCTCAAAACACAGTCACTGGTAAGGTCCACCAACACCAGACCTCTCAAAGCAGCACTGTAGCAGCTGATGGACGTGACGGCTGGGTGATGATGTCATTGATCAGTAATGAGGTAATGAGCAGGAATGTGGAGAGAATAGAAACAAGACCCCCTCTAATAATTTACAACGTGTCTAGTCCAAGAAAGGCTTTGTTTCAGCATTGTAATAAATGTGTTGGCATGCAGCAATACTGGATGACGCAAACGTCTAACTTTAGAAAACTTTGTGCCCCCATTTTCTCAACTTCCATCCCACAAAAAGACTGCTTGTGACTTGAAATAATAAATGTGCAAATCATATGGTACCTGCATGAAGCACATGGCCATCTTATCTGCTAAATGATCTGCAGTTTGAAAGTGTGTGCAGACCATAATAACTCAAACTAACCCCAAACAAAATAGTCATTAATTAATAAATTAATCTAATCCCAGACAACCTTAACACTGACTCGAACGCAACCTAAACAACTCTAACTTTAACCAACTCAACTAACTCTTAACTAAATCCTACTTTATCTAACCCAACCAACTCCACATAACCATAACTGTGAGCCAAACTAAACACATTACTGTAACTAAACCCAATCAGTTATTCCAAACCTAACTTTAACTCTTCAGTGTAAGTTTTCCTACAGTATATGCATCAAACTTCTAACTTCTATTAATTGTAGGTCAGACAGACCATAAGAGAGACCAAATAAGACTCAAGAGACACTTCATTTCACAGTCGAGTAGCCTTAATTCCTCTGTTTATTTATTTAATTTAGCTTGTTTAGTTAATTTGGTCAGTCGTATTTAGGCGCTCATAATTAAACAAACACATCAAAGTTTTGCAAACGTGTAAGTACAGCAGTTCTCACCTTTGCGTGATGAATCTCTCAATGCAGTACAGTGACTTTATATCATTAAGTAAATAATGAATCATTGACTCTTATTAGGGCATGTTCAGCGCTCCACACTTCACAAGCAGCTGCCAACTCGTCTAAAGCTCCGGATCTCAGCTCAACGCTTTCACGGGGGATTCAGAACTCCATCCAGAAAACATCAAAGTTATCCAATTCGATTGTTTTGGCGCTCCTGGAGTATTTCACTCCGCGGCAAAGTTTCCTTTACTCATGAATAACAAAAGAAGAGTTACAGCGCGTCCCGAGCCACTCCAACCGCTCCGCCCACACTCACAGCAGGAATGATGGACATGTGACGTCACGAGGCGCGCTAGCTCCAGTCGTGCTGGATTGAAAGACGAGCGCGTCCCCGTGTGGAATTGTGTGGACGCTTTCGTCATTCACATCGGTTTACAGAACTAAATGCTGCTGTATTGAAATTCATGATACTTATTTCTACAGTTTTAGATATTCTATGAATATTAGTTTGTTTTAGAAACTTTATATCATTTATAGGCCTAAAATTTATTTATAAATTTAATGTAATGCATAGCGTTTAATTGCATATGTAGGCTATAAACACTGAGGACGTGTTGTGGCTGATCAGTATATTATCAGCACAAGGCTGATAAACAGCAGGATTGTCAGTGTGATATTGTTTTATACAGTTCAATAAACATTAATTAAGTAACTTATATTAGACACAGTATCTAAATGTTTTAGTTTCGCCGACGAAAATACTTCCAAGCAGATCACGATTCCGAGCAACAGTCTTGTGTTTGAACGAATCGTTTGAAAGAATCATTCAGTGACACGAACAAAGAGTCACTGGAAAAAAAAAAAAAAAAAAAAAAAAACATGTTAAACTATAATAATCAAGTATTAAACTTGAGTTCAGCTTTATTTGGAAGGAGGGTGGACTGAAGGAAATGTAAAAACGATAACCATGCATATTGAATTTGATCATTTTATTTTTATTATTTTATTATATGTTCTGATATACACACAACACAACACAAACACAATGCAGTCTGATTTATTAGATTAAGCAACTTTACATCTATAAAAACGCACCACCATATTACATACGATACAACTATGCCTCCTCCAGCAACCTGTATGTATTTTAGAAGCAAGATGTACATGCAGGAAATTGTTTTGAATCTTAATTAAGAATATTTTTCACGCCAATGACCTCTTAGAAACTAGCCTTTACAAAGACCTTGTATGCTATTGTATTATTGTATAGTGAGTGGTGAATATTATCATATTAATATATTTACATACTTTGAATCGTACATTGCAAATCAATTAAAATAATCATTAAGTATGTATTCTTGAAAATTACATGTAACTTGTATTTTTTTTTTTTTTTTTTTGGAAAATTAAATATTTAGCTGAACTGCATCCTTGTTTGAAGGTCATTTAATATTGAACTTTTGTTTAACGCATATTTTATCTATCTATCTATCTATCCATCTATCTATATCTGTCAGTCTGTCAGAAGTTAGTTTTAATTTACCAATAGGAGGCAGTATCAGAGCACCCATTCAACATCGAGTCAACATCACGTCGAGTTTTGATTGGTGATTATTTGTTCTTTTATCTAGCAATCGTGTGTCCGCTGTGTCCCACTTTATGAACATAGAATGCTGGTCAACAGCGGTCGATTTTCCTCCTTTCATCTATCCGTCCATCCAGAGAGAGAGAGAGAGTGGATCAACATTTTTGAATACTGACAGTATTGAGCCGCGTGCGAATTTTTTTTATTATTTTTTTCTCCGTGCAGGTTTCGCTTTTCGTATTTAACATGATCTTTACGGCAGTAAGCAGTTATTGTCGATTCTAATATGATAAATATTAGAATCAAAATTCATTACCAGGAGTGGGGTTCGAACCCACGCGGACATATGTCCATTGGATCTTAAGTCCAACGCCTTAACCACTCGGCCATCCTGGTGCACATAAGACCCTTTATAGAACGGAACTCAAAATATATGTGAACAACATGCAACACTAAATGTTGTTATCAATATTTTATACAATATCTCTGTATATCTGTTTGTGGTCGGTCGCGCTTCTCGTTAACTTTCATTTCATATTCAGAGCTGAATAGCAGTCGGTGGCGCAGCTGGCTGATTATTAGCATGCTAGCAGACTCGCTTCCGAAAACCACCAACAATTATTAACAAGCTTAAAAGATGAAAACAATGCATATGAATTTTCATGCTTGCAGTTTTATAAACACTATATTTCAATGAATTATCATTATGATAGTGGTAGGATTATAGCCGTTTGGTTAACAGATAGCAAGCTAATATCCTGCTACAAACTTAAGTTATTGACACATTTAATCAAAACAGTTTTGGTGACAAGCTTGCGTTTATGTTATAAGCTATTTTCTGAACTGAAAATATTTAAATTAATATATTTCATAATAATTAATTATATTAATACTTTGCTAACATAAGTATCTCTTCTTTTTACTCACTGGTGTCCAAATCCAAACCTAAATTCAGAGATAAAAACTGGTTTTAGATTGGCACTGAGACAGTCTGTTTTTGGCTGGTAAATCAGCTTGACATTGTAGCCATGTTGGATGATTCGTGAAAACCAGCATGAAAATGCCCGAAACATCATGTAGGTACAGCAACGGTCATTTAAGGTCACCAGATTAGTTGGTCTAGGCTGTTTTCACCAGGAAGATCACTGAAAACAAAACAAATAAGACCTTATACACCAAAATTAACCATTTGAATTTAATTCTCATATTTTCATATTATTTTCTTTATGTTACACTTCAACTGGAAAATTCCAGTTCCAGTTTAAACTTTTAAAAATTTGACTAGGATCTGTGAACATATTAGTATTAGTGTTGGATTGATTTTAAAAGTCTTTGAATATAAGAGCAAAACTGGTAATGAATTAGTTCAGCATTGTCTACGCACTGTCATAGCAGTTTCGTAATTACATTTTGGTGTATTGGTTGTTCATTTGTATGAATTGGCACATCTCATTCATATATTTTTGTACGATCTGCTTACTCCCCAGCACTAACAGTTGAATTTAGAGGTGGGGTGGACCTTCATGTTTTTTTCTTTTTTCCCCCCTAAAAATTCAAAATTGCCACCTCATAAAATTAGTTACTTTTTCTTCATGATATTGGGTTGGCATTGTTATTCTCTCATGTTATGTTACAATGTTCTTTTACAGTATTTTAACACTTTTAAATTCATTTAGAAGACTGATTTACTCACTCATAGTAATACAGTATGTCCGGTTACGTAAACAGGTGCAGTCCTCAGGATGGTTCTAGAAGTGTCAGGAAGTTAGTAAAGCGTCAGTTCACTCTAGCAGCAAAGATGACACAGCATATTGATTTAATGCACTGACCTGATCTTCTGGTTGTCTTTCCTTTTTTACCTGTTGTTCTTCTCTTGATCTCTGTATATTCCTCCTTGAGTTGTTGACTGTAGTGTGCCAACACGTGAATTCCCTCAGATACTGCTACTATGACAGCAGATACCACACCTCCACCGCATGCTGAAAGTGTGTTTACTGCATAGTCTGGGAGAACAACTTATTCAAGGCTGAACCACTCTTGGTAAACCAATCACACAAGGACATTTCCATGCACTAGTGTTATAGTGACAATAATCAGGAAGTATGTGAAAAGAGAATGTGATTCTTGTGAAAACATTTGTTTAACTGTGAAACTCCTAACAGAGAAAGTTTTCAGACCGCTGTAAGTTTTTTTTTTTTTTAAATGCATTCATTTTTTTTCTCATCAACCTACACTCCATACCCCATAATGACAAAGCAAAAACATATTTGATATATACCTGAAAATGTCTGTCACCCGACAGTCCCCATCCAACCTGACAGAGCTTGAGAGGATCTGAGGAGAAAAATGGCAGAAAATTGCCAAATTCAGGTGTCAAAAGCTTGTCACATCATACCCAAAAAGGCTCAAGGCTGTAATCCCTGTCAAAGATGCTTCAGCTGAGTACTGAGTTAAAGGTCTGAATACTTTTGCAATGTGGTATTTCAGTTTTATTTTTTTAATATATTTGCAAAGTTACCAAATCTGGTTTTTGCTTTGTCATTATGAGGTATGAAATGTTGATTCATGTGAGAATAAAATTAAAACTTAAGGGTAAACATATCAAAATATCTTCCACAGAAACTTTTATGCACTTGGCACTTATCATGAATAGGTTGTTTACACATGACGTCACGTGGTGGCGCGAAATGCAGATGGAGGGCAGGAAGTGATTTTTTAGATAGAAGCACTATGAAATGCCAATGTTTTGTCTAATTTATGGTTGCTCTAATCGATCAAACCGATAAGCCACAAGGAGCTTTTATCGTGTACCAATAGTTGGGTTGTAATCCTGCATCTGCGGTCAGGAGGAGCCAAGTCAGATAATGCTTGTGTGTTTAGTGACCACTTTTTCCAAAGTTAATATAACTTGCATATGCAAAGTAGTATGCCTCCATAGTTTTGTATGCTTTCATTTGTTTTATGGAGTAGAAGGATGTCTGTGCCCGGTTGCATAAATCACCTTAAGTGTAATTTTCCTTAGTATAACATATGTTATGGAAAACTTCACCTTAAGTGTTACATGGAGCGAGCAGGTTCAATCCAAGTCTTCTTGTGAGACATGATCGGCCGCTTTATATGATAAACATTTTAATTTAAGCATTTATTCACATAAACATTGATCAAATTACATATGTATACCCTACCTGTATTAACAAATAATGTGTCCATGGCAACAATAGCAATAGCAATAACAATAGCAACAATGGCAAAACCCGGGTCTCTGTCGTGAAACACTTTAAGGGATTATATCAAAGACTTAATATGCAAAACCTTAAGTCATTCCCAAATTGGGGAAATCATGTCTTAAGTCTCATTCTTAAGGGAAAAACTCGAGGTGCTTTAAGCAACCGGGCAGTGGAGAAGTTGCTTACAGTCTTGATGACAGGCAAATATTCCAATTCAGTAGAAAAATCGCTCCTCTTTATAATGTATGGATCACGTCCAACATATTAAGGACTTTCCTCCATCTCCTCCATTCTGCTTTTCGCTTCCTGCCCTCCATCTGAATTTTGCTCGTCATCAGAATCACTTGATTGGAAACAAGCTATTGGGAATTACAAGAATTACCAAGAACAAGAAGCTTAATTTTTATATAAAACCCTTTATTTTTGGCTTCCATATAGGATTCAAACTAATAAAAGAAGTGAAAAGTGAACTTCTAAAGTTAAGGATTAGTTATGGGGGAGATTAATGAAATAAAATACAGAGTCTGTCAGAGATTTTCATCACACATTAAAAAACAGCAATCCCTTCTGTATCCTGTAGGGGTCATTACAATGCTTTAACCTCCACAGCCTTCCACTCTTGGCAGTAATGTAAAACCTTTGAGCCTCCAGCTAAATGATGTGACATCAGCAGGTATTTGAAGCAGAGATCAGAGACACATTTGACACACATTTGTTTATTACAGCATGAATATGAACAGATGTGCACGTCGTCAACGTGTGGATCTCTAAACCAGAGTGAGTGGAGGCGGGGCTAATGTGCATATGCACAGAACAGCATACTAAACCAGGCAAGGGTGTAGAGTTACAATCAAGCTATTTTAAGGTAGAAAGAAATATTATTTCAAAGAAACGTTTAAATGTCATTTTGGAGATCAAATTTAAGTTTTAAGGCATAAAACTATTGACTACAGGAGGACTTAATTATATGATATGTCTGAATTACCTACCTGAAAAACTTTTTTTCATTTGTATCTTTATTTTATTATATGTATTTGTGCTATTGCTTGTAATTTGTTTATTTTATTTTATTTTACTAATGACACTTTACTTATCTTAAATAATGTTTTAAATTTATATTAGACTAATTATGAAATTTCACTGGTCTGTAAAATGTTGGTTTCTTAGCCCTATTTATTAGATTATATTTATATTTTTGTGCCTATTTATATTATATTTTATTAGCCACAATTTGGCAGGGCAAGTAAAAATTTGAACCATGGCTCAAACAGGACAATAGAAAAAAATCCTTAGCACTGAGTCCTGATTTCTGCTCAATCTTACGAGTTTATACATGAACTTTATATTCTTCATTAGTCATTACATTAGAAGTGGTCAAAAAGTGGGTTGATCAAAAAGTTTGTTCACTCAAAAATTAATAACAATATCATTCTAAACCCATAAGTTCTTTTTTTCCCTCATAAACATAAAATTAGATTTTTACCATAATGCCCAAGATACAATCAAAGAGAGGAGGCTGAAGCTTCCGACATTCAGCAAAATTATTTAACTATTAAAAGTACAAAGCACCACAAAAATATTCCACACAACTCATGCAGACATTCTGCTAATCATCTCCTTTTGTGTTCCTCAGAAAAAGAAAAATCATACAGTTTTGGACAAAAGCTTCCTTTTTGGTTTTCTTTAAGAAAGCTCATTCACAGTGTGAAACACTAATAACTATAAATTTTAATGAATTATCAACACATGTTTGTCTTTGAATCTTTTTTTTTCTTTGCTATAAAAATCATTTTCTCATCATTCATGTTTTCAAAATCTGCCTCATGTTTCTCCTCAAACTATATCTCTACCATCACACTTTAAAATTGCTTTCTTTTCTGTTTTTCTCTCCGCCACTCTCTTTCTCTCCCTCTCTTTCTCTCTGTAATACTCCTCTTTCAAGTTTTCCCTCTCTCTGCGCCTCCACCCTTTGGCAGTAACATGGTAGAGATCTACATTATTGCCCGAGTACGCGTCTCTGTACGTGGCTCGGAACACGGCCTCCCTGGCGACTGAAGCGGCCTCCTGTACGCTCATTCCCCAGTAAACGCTGCTGTCTAGGATCGAGTATGCGTAGGGCGAGCCCGATCCCACAGAGAACAGCTCCCCCTGCAGGCGCAGCCCGTCACTGCACACATAAACAACCCGTGGGCCACATATTCCCGAACGAGGCTTGACCACTTGTTGAGCTGGAGATTTACAAACTGCAGGAGCAGCTATGAACGGCTGGGTTGCTGCTGATTGGATACATGAATCGCTTGCTGCTATTTGAGTGGTAGGGGTATTTGCATATTTCTCTGTAATTGGTTGCTCATCTTTTTCTTCATCCCCATCCCATCCACAGAGAGTGGCTGCGACGCAAAGCTCAGTGCCTTTGAATGGATGCAGCATGTGGGACAGAAGTTTTGCGGCGCCCCCCGTCGACAGCCTACGGCGGTGTCGAAGCTGGTACAGCCTGAGCTCTCGAGCCAGGATGCGCTTCCAGAGCGCACAATCAGCTGAGGTCCCGGATGTGGTGCCGACCAGGTGAGAGTGGATGGGTAAGACCTTTGGCGAGGCGGGACAGGCTACCTTCCCCGAGCAGCTGGAGCGCGTGTCGGCTGCGGCGATCACACCTCCCTGGAACGCGAAGCCGAGAGTTGTGGTACCGTGAGAGAGAGTGAACGGTAAAGGAATGGAGGGAGAGATGGAGTAGGGTGTGGGTGAAGGAAGAGAGATGGACGGCAATGAGGGGTGCTGATGGTCTATATTCAGTAGGTTTGTCGGCGCTGAACTGAGGCTAATTTGACCAAAGTTTATCGGGCTCTGTGTGAGGTATTCCGCTATCGGCATATAAAATTCCAAAGGACTCAGAGCGCCCCTCCCAGGCAGCCGTGTAGAGAAAGCTTCTCCGTGAATCCCCTCTCCGAACAGATGAGTGGAATCCTCCGGCATGAAGGACTGTGAGAGTGGAGCACTCCATTGAGGGAACAGAGGGGGGGTCTGCAAGCCGCATACATCTTGCAAAGCCATAAACTATTGTGTAGATAAACAATAAATTGTAACTCTGTCAATTATTACACTGAAAGACATAAACTGCAAAAACATGTCATAGTTTTTCAGGCACTTTACTTGGAAGATTTTTTTTGTTATTTCTTCAATATTGTCCCCTCATTTGTATGTTATCTCATTCCCACAGGTGGGTCATTTTAATCTGTTTTTTGGTAAAGAAGTCCTGGATTACTTCAGCATTGGATTCCCCTCAGCGTTCTCAGTGTGTATATCTTCTTGTGGTGATGATAGGCTGTTGAAACAAAAATCGAACATGCCCGGCCACTTCCCTAGACCACTGCTCTTCTTACTCTGTTCATATCCACAATTTACTCTTATGGAAAAGCAAAAGCAATGAGTGCCAGGTCCAGCATAAATTATCCAACTCTCAGTCCACTTGATGTCTGTTTTCAAAGTTCAGTCTTAACCAACTAGTGCCTCAGTACATTTGAAATAGTTCAGAATCGCCTTATATAAGCGCCATTCCATGATTGACTTAACCAGAAACGCATAAAAATGCCAAAGTAAGCCTTTCAACCCAAGCTTGACGATACACACCATGAAATATCATTTTCAAAGCATGTTAGTTTTGTTCTGCTGTGCTTTGTACTTTGGAAACAGGACATCTGTGTATTATAAATGTTCTTTATTTAATTGGGTAACACTTTAGTTTAGGGTCCAATTCTCACTATTAACTAGTTGCTTATAACATGCTTATTACTAGGATATTGGCTGTTTTTTAGTACTTATAAAGCATATTACTGCCTTATTCTGTATGACCATATGCTTCATCCCTTAATCCTACCCCATACCTAAACTCAACTCAAACTCAGTAATTAGGAGTTTATTGGGGCAAAATTATTTACATAATTTATTATTATTAATATTTAGATATTTAGTTAGATAATAGTGAGAATTGGACCCTAATCTAAAGTGTGACCTTTATGCTTAATATGTATTTCTGGAAAATTGCATATAATTACATTTTTTTAAAAATATTATTATTATATTGTATTATTATAAACTATATTTAACATTTTGTAACAGAGGTTCTTTATAGAAATAGAAAAAAGAAGAAAAGAAAAGAAAAGAAAGTAGTTCATGTAACATAGTTTGACCTCCTGGGATATGGACGAACAACACTTTCATGATAAGGTTAACCTTAGCATTTCTTATAAAAGTGAAATCAATGACTTCAGCGTTCTGAACGGTCAGTGGCGTTCTCAGTCGCGTCGCTGGCAGTGCAGATGAGGCGAGTCCACGCATAATGAGAGTGTGGCGTATACAGTGACACACAACAAACACACCTGTTATTCTCACACACGGAAGAGCGCGAGACGCAATGCAACATGTCGTGACAGTAAACAGCTAAAGTTTTAGCGTCATACTCACTTGTGAATGTTGCGTTTGATCGCTTCAACACACTGCGCGTCGCGTTCATTAGATAGTAAAGATGAGAGTTGTGTTGAGTTTCGTCTGCGCAGCTGTCGTGCTCTCACCGGTAAGACACTTGCGACTATGTTTTCACTTCTATACAACTTTAATAGTCGCTTGAGTTTCGATTTCATCTTTAAACATCTTTTACTTTAATAACATGGATCATTTACAGGTTTAGTTTTGCCTGCTGTTGTTGTTATTTAAAGAAAGAAGTGATTTATTAGTATTTGTAAGTTAAGCTACAAAAAGTACCACGTTCTTGGTCATATTTTGACGTAGGCCTGTGTACCTATATGTACCATGGTAGTTTTATATTATTCCCTTAAGTTCCTTGGAAATACTATTGTACATGGTGTGAGGTGTTATTAAACTTGTAATCCAGTACAAAGACAAACAATTAGCCTATATTTTGCTTAAAGATAAATACTTACTAGGATTTAAAAAAACAAATTCCCCCCATTGTGACATTAAGCACATCTTCACAATTATCAGTACTGTGCTGTGGGAAAATCTCATTGCTAATGCTAAAAAGATAACACATAACAACAACAACAAAAATGCATAGGTTGATTTTCTAAATAACTAAATAAAGGTTCTTTATTGGCATTGATGATTTTATGAAGAACCTGTAACACCCAAGGAATCTCCATTAAAGGTTCTTTATAGTGGAAAAGATTCTTAAGATTATTAAAATATTCTTCATACTGTAAAAAAAAATAAAATGTGACTTTAACAGTTAAATATTACTGTAAATTTAACTGTTAAAATGCTACAGTAAAAAAAAGTTAATTGGTTAACAGATGCTTAAGTATCTATACTATATACAGTGAATAACTGTAATAGATGTAACCATACTTTTAAAAATACTGTTAAATTTAGTTTTTGGAAGTGAAAAAGAACAAATCATTGTATAATTTACAGTAAAAAACCGTAGATTGACATTCCCAGAATTCCCTGTGTGACACATTTTCTTTGAAATAACAATGTTTATTCTTAGTTTTTTCTAAGCAGTTATGTACATTAGGTTTTATGTTACATATAATGTTGTTAAATTAATGTTTATTGCATTGGTAAAACAAGATGTTTAGTGTTTGTGTGAATGACACTGTGTGCACCTTCTATATATTAGTATTGTCCTTCTCAGCCTGTAGAAAAGCTGCTTGTGATGAGCTTTGATTCATCATGTGACTCTCATCACTACTGTGCTTGGTGGTTGTCAGTGTATTACAAAGGTACAAAACAGATATTAGTACTTCAATAAGCTGGTAAATTAAAATTATATCCATTAATTAAATCCCTTTTTTTAAAAAGGTAAATTTAAGTTAAATCTGTAAAACCTAAAATGCTGCTACCGTACTTTTTTTTTTTTTTTTTACGGTAAATTTTTCTGGCAACCACAGCTGGTGGTTTTTTTTTACCTTAAATTTAAATTACATTTTTTTTATAGTGTAAGAAAAACATGAACTATTCACTGTAAACATAAACTGTTCACTTTTAAGAACTGTTGACTGAAAGGTTCTTTGAGGAACCAAAAATAGTTCTTTTATGGCATTGCTGAGAAAATCCCCTTTTGGAACCATTATTTTTTTGAGTGTATATCATTTGCTTAAAGGATTAGTTCACTTTCAAATGAAAATTAGCTCAAGCTTTACTCACCCTCAAGCCATCCTAGGTGTTATGACTTTCTTCTTTCTGATGAACACAATCGGAGAAATATTAATAAATATACTGATGCATCCGAGCTTTATAATGGCAGTGAGCAAGACCACAAGTATGAGCTGAAGAAAGTGTCTCCATCCACATCCATCCATCATAAACTTACTCCACACAGCTCCGGGGGGTTAATAAAGGCCTTCTGAAGCGAAGTGATGCACTTGTGTAAAACAAAATATCCATTTTTAACAAGTTATAAAATAAAATATCTAGCTTCCGCGAGACCATCTTTCGTATTGAAGTGTAAACTGGCGTCGCATCAGTTATGCTTTTTCCGTAAGTTGAATAGGGAAGGCGAAGGATGTAGCGTAAGCTTTTTGACCTGCAAGAGTTTTACACTTTCTTCATACGTTGAATACGGAAGACGGTCTAGTGGAAGCTAGATATTTTACTTCATAACTTGTTTAAATATGGATATTTTTTTACACAAACACATCGCTTAACTTCAGAAGACCTTTATTAACCCCCCGGAGCCGTGTGGAGCACATTTATGATGGATGGATGTGGATGGAGACACTTTCTTCAGCTAATACTCGTGAACCCTGTTCACGTCAAGGTATTTATTAATATTTCTCAGATTGTGTTCATCAGAAAGAAGAAAGTCATATACACCTAGAATGGCTTGAGGGTGAATAAAGCTTGGGCTAATTTTCATATGAAATTGAACTAATCCTTTAAGTAAATAAATAAAATTAAAATATCACAATGCAAAAAGAAAGAAAGAGAAAGGATCTTAATGCAAATGCATTAATTTGCTTGTCTGGGAGTAAAATATGATCCTGGCTTTTCAGCCAAGCCAACATATTATCTGGATTGTTATTTCATAGGGTCCTATTTGTTTGTCTGAATGTACAAAATTCAGCAAAAAAAGATGTTTGATTAGCATCTAATGTTTCATACTGATGTGAAGTGTGGGTCTGTCTCTCTGAAGGTTTGGTGTGAGTCTTCTGACGCTGATAGGACTCATCGTGGAGACTTTGTGCAGTTTGAACAAGCTCCTGCCACAGTAATGGACAAGTGCAGTGTACAGGTCCAGTATAACTGCTCTGCTGCCTGCCGAATCGGTGTCGAAATTGTTATCTCCACCCCAACAAGGACAGGAGTGATAGTCTACAGACGGACCTGGACTAACCATAACAGATTTGGAAATCCCAGATCCAGAAAGGTTGCTCTGGTGTTTCCTCCAGCTGTGCTGTACCAGAGAGACTTTTTTGTCAGGCAACCTTTGGAGACGTGTGACGTGCTGCTGAGGGCCTGGCTGCTTCATCTGAATGAAGAGGAACTTGGTGGCAACCATGCTGAAGGATATGACCGATCTCTTGTGAGAACGTCTACTTTTTTGGGGACACTACCAACATCTCAACGTCCAGCATATCCACAGACAAGATCGGTCTCATGGGGCGCATGGCTGATGTGGCAGCTGACCAAAGATACTGTGAGAAAATGTCCACATGAGTCAGGTGGGAAACTAAATGGCCAATCAGAATAACTAGAATAGTTAACAAATAACATAATGATTTACCTTTACCCTCATGCCGTTACAAACACATATGTTTGTATTTTTTACCATGGGACACAAATTAAAGTCATTATTCATTGAAAATCTCATTCACGATCATATTCAGATTCCAAAATATCACAGCAGGTTTGCCATCACTGACACTAAATCACCCTTGGTTCTTGTATAAATTGTAACCGAACACAATATGCCAGTTTGAATAAATAAGATGCAGAATTAGATTTCAGAGCTATAGTATATTTAACAAATTTATAACAAATTAAATTTTGTCTGTTCCAACCCGATCTCACGGCAATGCTTACGTATTTTATGAGGTGGCCAATTTGTACGAATTGGTAGTGAGATAGCGTTGTCTGTTCCCCAGACAAGTCTGAACATGGACTTTTTTTGTAGAGTTTGACAGACCACTTGGTCACTCTGAACTGTCATTATGTCACTTGTGTTCCACTGGAAAAAAAGAAGGACATGATGGTAAGAAAAAAAAAAAGAGAGTACTAGTTTAGGTTGTTTGAAGATACTGTATTGTCATGATTTAGCAGGTGCATCAATTTCAGAATATACTTGTAAATTCTGTTGCATCATTTATTTGTTCTTTCGTGACTTTCCAGACACTGTGGATATCCTTACTTTTCCATTTGCGAGTACCGGTGAGAGGTTTGGGGTGATACACACGTTCTCCCCCTTCAAAAACAGAGATCTAGAAAGGAGACGCAGCCTCGCTCTCAAACAGCCAAGGTCAGATTTGCTTTCAAGAGACTTCAGTAAATGAAATGAAATGGTCCCTCCTGAAATGTAACCATGAGTTTTTCATTTGTTTAATCATCCAACCAGGAAAAAAAATAATAATTTAGAGAAGTTCCTAGCAACAGCCTGGCAACCACCCAGAAAACTCTACCAATGCCCTAGCGATTAATCAGAACATCTCAGCTACACCCTAGAGATGTCTTTGCACGCAGCTGTACACTGTCTATTGAAGGGTTCATCAAATCCGGTCCTAGAGGGCCATTGCACTGCAGAGTTTAGTTCCAGCCCTTATCAAAGGTCTCCAGAGTTACTAGAAAATTGCAGATAGGTGAGTTTGATCAGGGTCCGACTCCGAACTAAACTCTGTGGCCAGATTTGAGGAACCCTGGTCTATAGCAACACCATAGCCACTACTCATAACACCTTAGCAAACACCTGAGCAATACCCTAGAGACCACCCAGAATAGCCTAGCAACACCCTAGTCATCACTTAGGATACCTTAGCAACACCCTAAAAACGTCTTTGCGTACACTGTCTGTAGCGCCACCATAGCCACTACTCATAACACCTTAGCAAACACCCTAGCAATGCCCTAGAGACCACCCAGAACAGCCTAGCAACACCCTAGTCATCACTTAAAATACCTTAGCAACACCCTAGAAACATCTTTGCGTACACTGTCTATAGCACCACCAAAGCCACTACTCATAACACCTTAGCAAACACCCTAGCAATGCCCTAGAGACCACCCAGAACAGCCTAGCAACACCCTAGTCATCACTTAGAATACCTTAGCAACACCATAGAAACATCTTTGCATACACTGTCTGTAGCACCACCATAGCCACTACTCATAACACCTTAGCAAACACCCTAGCAATGCCCTAGAGACCACCCAGAACAGCCTAGCAACACCCTAGTCATCACTTAGAATACCTTAGCAACACCATAGAAACATCTTTGCATACACTGTCTGTAGCACCACCATAGCCGCTACTCATAACACCTTAGCAAACATCCTAGCAATGCCCTAGAGACCACCCAGAACAGCCTAGCAACACCCTAGTCATCACCCTAGAGAAACCCTAACGGAGAAATTTTTCTGTACTTGCATGGGTACTTTTTGGAGGCTGTGGTTAATGTGCTGTTCTGGCGGAGTTTCAGTGCGTTCGAGCTGGCGTGCCCGGGAAAGGGGATACATTTTGGCATAGTCATATTTTGAGGCTAATTGTAAAGAAAAGTCTCTGTGGTGTGTGTGTGTATTGGTCGTCTGGGGTGGCCACATGGTATATGTGTCCAACAGGAGGTCAATCTAAGAGAACCTTTGAAGTTCCTTTAGATGCCATGAGGTTATGAAAGTGTTCCTGGTTAGACTCTCTGGTGTAACAAATGTGACAAAAGGGACTATGGGACCCAGACATGTCAGAGCCATGTCTGTGAGTTACAGGAAGGAGGTCAAATATCAAAAGCTTTCACAAAATTTAGAGTTGACTCGATCATTGTAATTCAGTCCATATGCTACATAATGATAGTTTTGTAATGCTTGAAATGTTTTGGAATTTGTATAGGGTGTTGGTACACTATTTTTGAAACTCGCATCATCTCCTCTTTGCAGTGTGGCCCTGTCATTGTGGCTCTACTTGCTGAGCTGGTGCGACCAGTCGGTGTGTGGGATAGTCAAACATGTTAATGAACACAGGAAGTATGGAAGCCCACTCATTATGCTGTCTGACACGGGTAAGCCAGTCAGTGTGCATTCCATCGTAACATTGCTGCTTGAAATAAACTCAAATTTAAAGGAATAGTTCACATTCATTCAAAAAAATTCTAAAACTAAAATCTAAATAAACTCTAATGAAACCCTAATCAAAAACCCCCAAGTCATATAATAACTGTGCATGAGAAACAGGCTGAAATTTAAGCTCTTATTTACTGAACTATGTATTACATTTCCATATACACGTTAAATGTGATGTGCCAGTATGTTTTGGTCCTCAGGCAATATAGTTCTGCAGGTGCAAATGGTGGATGGAGAAGAACAGGCGTTTACAGCACACACAGCGTTACCCCTCCATACCTGGATCCGTTTGGATATCTTTTTTCAGGTGTCAAAGGTACATCAACCATATTCATATGCAGTAATATGCTAAGTGACACTGAATACATACAGAAGTGCTTATGATGAACCATCATTCAGATGTGAATGTATTAGAAAGTGAACTTTTGGACATTTTTTCATGTCAGGCAAAACTCACAATCACAAAGGTCTTACCTGCAGGACAGACGTCAGAGAACACTCATTTATTTGAGTAAGTCATAACATCTCATCTACACTAAAAATATTTATATAATGTTTATTATTATTACCATAAAAGGTTAAAAACGGTAAGCAAATTTAGAACGATTTTTCATTTTAAGGTGAACTACCCCTTTAACCAGTGTCTTTATAATAATAAACCATATATAAAATAATATTAATGTAGCCACAAAGAAATTGCACAAATGTTTTTTTTTTTTTTTCAGAAAATTCATATAATACTAATTAATTGTAAACATGTTTCTCTAGTTTCAAGTATACACCCAACTGAATTTATTTTATTTATTTTTAATACTGTTTTTTAAATCGTTTTTTTTACACCCATTTTTATAGTATTATTCATGTTTAGTAAAACGCAGCAATTCTTTCCTTCTTTATTTATTTATATTTAGTTTTCGTCAACCTGTTAAATTCAATGACACATCAGGATATTTTGTGATTGGTGGATGCAACTACATGAAGGGGTTTCATGGCTATTTTGGGCCAATCAGATATTATCGTTTAGGCTCAGAAAAGGTGAGTCCAACTCTCTTATCAATGGTTAAATGCATATGACAAAACTTGTTATGTCAATATTAATCACATGATGCAGCATGCATTCAGACATTCTTATGCTTAAATATCTTGTATCATTTCTATTCAAGGTGAAAAACCCCCTGTCCCCTGTCAGGACGCTAAAAGAGCTGGACCGACTCCACAGACACTGTGAGGAAATGCAACAGGTTACTGAGCACTATCTAGAGGCATTGAGACAGAACCGAGACATCTCTAGAGGTCAGTTAAAATCAGTGTTGGGGCTAACACTTTACAAGTAACGTGAGTTACGTAATCAGATTACTTTTTTCAAGTAATGAGTAAAGTAATGTATTACATTTACAACAAAATTATATGAGTGACTTTTTAAAATACGAAACTTTGTTTTCCCATTTATTGACTGACACCTCTCCATGTTAAGAGAAATTGAGAGTAAGAATGGCAACACAGCTGAAAGAATTGTTTAAGAGGCACCCTCTACTGTACAGGTGTGAATATGCATTTCCTTCAGCCTGAGGCTTATTCATTTCACTTTTGGTGTGAAAGGGTCTTTACATTTGTCAAAAATATAACTTTTTTTTGGTATTAAAAAACAAACAAACAAGCCCAGCCCAGGTAAGAAAATATTACGCAAAAGTAACACAACACATTACATTTCATAAAAAGTAACGCATTTAGTTTCTTTTTTTAGGAAGTAACGCAATACTGTAATGCATTACTTTTGAAAGTAACTTTCCCCAACACTGCTTAAAATGAATGTGACCAGAATAGCTCAAATAGACTTACAAGAATTTTATGAGAATTGTTTGAGTTCACAAAGAGATCATTTACCTGCAGACTTTGCTATCTTGGCAAATCTGAGCACATTTTGAGACATTAGCTATGATTCCATCCACATATTTTTATGTGCATTTTGGGATATCGCATAAAATATCACTGGACGGAAATGCCAAGATGTGTATGAAGTCTTAAAGGGTTAGTTCACCCAAAAATGAAAATTCTGTCATTAATTACTCGCACTCTTGTTGTTCCAAAACCCGTAAAACCTTCATTCATCTTCAGAACACACATTAAGATATTTTTTGATGAAATCCGAGAGGAATATGACTCGTCAATAGACAGAAATTTAACCGACACTTTCAAGGTCCAGAAAGATACTAAAGACTTCGTTAAAACAGTCAATGTGACTGCAGTGGTTCAACCTTAATTTTATGAAGTGATGAGAATACTTTTTGTGCACCAAAACAAAACAAAAATAACGACTTCATTGAACAATATCTTCTCTTCTATGTCCTACTCATACGTTGTTTACGTCCAGCGCTTCCAGGTTCTTTGTCAGAACACCGACTCATTATTGGTCGGCTCCTGTATCAGCATCACACGCTTGCGTCGTGCTGCTCACATGATCAGCTTTGGCCAATACTTAGCCGGCATTCAGATGTAAACATGGAAGCCTTCACTGTGCTTACTGAATCACCTGCGTAAGGATAATGACAGAGAAGAGATTGTTGATTAAATCATTATTTTTGTTTTGTTTTTGTTTTTTTGCACACAAAAAGTATTCTCTTTGCTTCATAACATTAAGGTTGAACCACTGCAGTCACGTCGACTGTTTTAACAATGTCTTTAGTGCCTTTCTGGACCTTGAAAGCGTTGATTATATTCCTGTCTATGGAGGAGTCATATACCTCTTGGATTTCATCAAAAATATCTTAATTTGTGTTCTGAAGATGAAGAAAGGTCTTACAGGTGTGGAACGATGAGGGTGAGTAAGTAATTTTCATTTTTGGAAAATGCATATAAAAAACTGAAAAACTTATCTTTTTTTTATCCAATTAGAAGACATGCACATAAACTACGATGGAAACACATTTATCGAATAAATACCAAGATGCACTGCAAAAAACTCATGAGACTGTGCCTCAACAGATCATATGATTGGATAACTGGACTAACTAGCAGAGCAATTTCATTGCACACCATCTCATATTTTGTTTTACTCATTCTTAAATGAATGATCCAAAGTTTGTCATCAAAATGATTTGGTATTTCTACCTTTTAGAATTACCTTAAACAATTGCATTCCCAAACATCAGGCATCCGAGCGCAAGAAAACATAACAGCGTCTGTTATAGTTTTTCATCTACATCATTTATTATGCGGGAAAAAAGAGCTGCAGTGGCTTTCCCGGTTGCAGCAATATTGCAGTAGGCTATTTCTTAGAAATTATTTATCCATGGACATCATATATATATATATATATATATATATATTTTTTTTTTTTTTTAATTTATGTGCCCTCATAATTTTGAATCAGAATAACTTCCCCTTTGCAGCAACATCTCTTTTCTTCTCTGATGATGAGGGCGGGGCAACCTCTCACTCGCATGAGATCCACCAATAGCAAACCACAACCATCCAATAAAATTCCCCATGGACAAAATCAAGCCCCGCCCTATATTTTTTCTTGTTCAAGAAGCCGCTTCACTCTGATATACATCACAATGGGGAAGAAAAGTCTATTGCAACTTCTGTTTCATGCTGACTTTAAAAACACCAGCATGAATGAAATTGAGAGATTTAGTCCTTCAAAATACAGTGTCGGAGTGGACAGCAGATGAGTAAATGATGACAATTTTCTTTTTGGGTGAACTGTTTCTAAAGACTTTGTGTTTTTTGGTTTATCAGATGTTTGTGAGTCTTATTATGGAGACCTTAAGAGGAAGTTTGGTCGTAGGGAATGCACACAAACTTGGTCGTGGGACCAGCAAAGAAGATTCAACATCACCCTGAAGCTTCTAGAAGACCACCAGGACTTCATAACAGGTAGTAGGAGTTTAACACTGTACTGTGTAATGTGAACTACCGATGGCTCTTGGTAGAGAGTCTCTTCGTCTGTTCCTCAGGTCTGGAGAGCAGTGGTGGACATTTGTTACATCTAAGCCAAGTGATTTTCCAGGATGTGGTAAAGACAATAAGTAAAGCAGAGGAGTCTGATGGTGGCCTGGATCTCATGTCAACTATCATTGAGAAGCTTCAGGTGTCCTCCTGCTGGGGTCACCAGCACTCCTCTCTCCTGCTCGCTACCCTGCACCTGGCTGGCCTGGGCATCTCTGTGGACCTGGAGCAGGTGAGAATGAGATCACCTGAGCATTCAGCGGCCATTATAAAAGAGCAATACATTGGAAATATAATTAATCCTAAATTCAACATGCAATCAGAATTACTTTCTTAATACCCTTTTATAAGAAAAAGTTCTATATATAGAACTAACTAACTAACCTTAAAGGTTTCTGTCAGGTGCTTCATATATGGATCCCACAATAATATTTAAAATATCAGTAAGGTTAATATATATAAAATCATCATTTATTGGGTACTTTCAATTGGTCACTACCAAAACAGTGTATGTTTTAGTCCACTGGCTGAGACTGATTTTAACCACAATTCTACTCCTTCTCATAGCCTCTCTCTCATAGTAGATAGGTACCATCATTCTGAGTTAAATGTGTTCAAAAGTCTGAAAATCTATGTGTAACTTTAAGGAACATCTCTACCAGACACCTTTTTTCTGCAATTAAGCAAACTTTTTTGAGTGTTATTCCATAAAACAGTTTACAACTGTTCAGGGGTGCATTTCCTGAAAGCATCGTTAGCCAACTATGGTCGTAAGTCCCATTGAACTCTATTGGTAACGACGGAACTTGCGACCATAGTTCGCTTTGGGAAATGCACCCCAGAACTGTGGTAGCTAACCATGTGCTGATTATCATATTTGAGCTAGGCTCAAAAGTATCTAAAATTGTCACTACCAAAACAGTCAAGACCGAAACGTGGTGAAGTTTCAGTTATGACATCATTGTTTTTTGAGTGTTATTCGATAAAATGTAGGGTTTTTTTCGTTTTTTTTCTATGTGCAGCTGTTCAGAACTGTGCTAGGCTCAAAAGAACGTCAAAAGAACTGTGCTAGGTTCAAAAGAACGTCTCAGGTTACGCATGTAACCATGGTTCCCTGAGAACAGGGAACGAGACACTGCGTCCTAGAACGTTAATGGGGAACGCCTCCACGGGAGCCAGTGTCTGAAACGCTATCAAATCACGCTAATCGTATTGGCCGGTGACAACCTATGACGTCACTACTAGTGCGACCCGAACGCACATAAGGGGCGCCTAAAGAACAAGTCGACCACTTATCGTCTGAAAGGACTGTTCAGCAGGCGGCCCCCGAGGCATGGCAGGGAGACGGAGTGTCTCGTTCCCTGTTCTCAGGGAACCATGGTTACATGCGCAACCTGAGACGTTCCCTTTCGAAAGGGAACTCGCACTGCATCCTAGAACGCTAATGGGGAATGAAATACCCAGGCCGCCATGCTGAGGGGAGTGCATGCCAAGGAATGGCTGAGAATGGACAATTTCAATAGAAATGTCAAAATCACTCCTCCCATGGGTCTAATAGGCTGTCAGTGACAGCATTCCCTACAGCCAACACCCAAGCTATAAGCCTCAAAGAGGCCCCCAGAAATATCCAGAGGCCTACCAAGGCCGCTTAAGGGCTTGGAACCAACATCTTCAAACAGAAGGGGTCCCTTTAAGGGAATGTGGCCAGGGTGCCGAAAGGAGCCCCGGACAGTCACTTCTCAGGGGAGCATAGTCTACCCCTAATGCCACCAGGGAGGCCGACCTGGTCCTACCTTTGTAACCTAGTCTGGCCAGCAACCTGTCTGTTACCTAAACAGAGTCTCTAAAGCACTTGCCTCCAGAGGAGGCGTCCAGAAAGAAGGACTGCAAACTGGCAGTAACCAACTCAGTCCGGATCGTAGAGATGGGCATCCTGGTGAGCAGGACTCAGCAAAGCACTTAAAACCCGTGCAATCGAGGGGAGTTACTCTGCTCCACCTAGGATCTACAGAGCGCTTCTAAAACAAGGCACTCTGGAGGCTGAGTACTCTACATAGGGTCCCTAATGAGAGGCATACCTCCAGCCCCAACAGGAGCTGATCTACCAAGGGAGTTCTTACTAAAAGAATCTCTTAAACCTTTAAGACCAACTCAGGGAGCGAGGTCCTCTATATGACGACCCACACAAGAGAGGGGAGTACCTACAGCCTAAAATACTGATCTACCAGGGAGGTCTCACAAAAGACCTTCGACCTTCTGACCAGAACTCGGCGCGTTGTACCCTAAGGAACGACCCTCAATGCAAGGGGAGTACAAACTAGACTCAACCGAGACGAGTATTGACCAAGCTCACGCAAGTACCAGGGAGGCTCCTGAAGAGCCTACACTCTGATATAACTCTAGGGAGTTAGGATACAAACTTAGCTGGAAGTGCTAAGGACCTACTCGACCCAGAGGATCGCCTTCAAGGTGGCCCGCTCGAGGGCCAACTACTTGCTAGCAGATCTAGAAATCCAGGGCTAGTATCAGGGAGGCTCCACTGGAGCCTGGGCTACCTGATAACCGTCTGCTCAACTCTAGGGAACTAGGACACGCAGGAACCTAGCTCAACCGAGAGGATCGCTCCCAAGGAGGTGAGTCCCAAGTCCAGAGGCGACTCCAGCCCATGAGCCCGCTCTAGCCCATGAGCCCGCTCCAGCTCCTGAATTAGCTCCTTGCCCAGAGGTCATTACCGTTTCTATAATGGCACTAGCCATTGTGTGTGTTTGGGCCACCCACACAACGACTCAAGCCCCTGGGTCTGCTCCCGTGTCTTCTCCAGTCCTTGAGTCTGTTCCCGTGTCTTCTCCAGCCCGAGTCCACTCCAGTGTCTGTCTTCTCCAGTCCCTGAGCCCATTCCAGTCCCTGAGTCTGCTCCAGCCCACGAGTCCGCTCAAGAGTCCTCTCCAGCCCAAAGACCCAGAGGTTCTCCTGAGAATTTTTTTTTTTGGGGGGGGGGCATGGCCTCCCGAATGGCCAGCACCGCCATGGCATCCTGAACTGCCTGAACTGCCATGGCTTCCCGAACTGCCAAATCTGCCATGGCTTCCCGAGCGGCCTGAACCGTCATGGCTTCCCGAAGGGCCTGATCCGCCTTGGCTACCTGAACCACCAGTACCGTCCTGGAGACAACGCCCTCCCTCCCTCCCTCCCCGGCTAACCATCTACGGCGCGAGGATGCGCCTTCCGGGAGGGAGGAGTACTGTCACAGCCACCAGCTCAGTCACCTTCCCCACACTACATTTCCCAGCATCCATCCTGCTCCAGACCTGTACCCAGTCAGCTCATCATCTCCTCATTACACGGATTCCCAGCACCTGCACATCATTACCTGCACTCTCTATAAACACTCTCTTCTCCTGCACTCCCTTGTCTGGTCTCGTCGATGTGTATCACTACGTCTACGTGTATCCACAACGTCAATGAGAAACCACACAGACACGCTATGCTCACCTGAGAAACCTACCTGTTGTTCCTGACCCGTCTTCTGTCATCTGTCTTCCGTTCCTCGTGTCTTCACCCTGGATCCTCCACTCAACCTACATCACTGTCTTCACCGTCTCAACTGAACCTGCAAAGAGACAATTCATTACCATTCAGCTAAGTCACCATTCAACATGCTTTCTGCACAATACTCACAATACTTCACCTCTGTCCAGATCCGTGCCTCTGAATCTAAATAAAGACTGTGTTTGTGTTACTTACCTGTCTGCTTCCATCTGTAACGTGACACTAGGGTTCTATATAGAAAAAAATTTTAGTTGACATGTACTTGCAAAGTTACTTTTAGTTAGTAGAATGTCTCAAGTGGACTGACAAAATTTTTTACCTGTTTGCCTTCATAAACTTTTATCAAAGTATAACAGCTTGCTTAACTAATGAATAATTGCTTCTTAAACACCTTTCTCTTTGGGATGACATCACCTAGGCCAAGTAGGCTATCAGCTTCTTTTTTGTTTTATGTTGAATAAAGTATTAATTTAAAAAGATACAAAACAAGAGCTACAAGAGAAACACAGGGGCGCCGGATACAAAGTTTGTTTGGTACAGCAATATTGTGTTAAAGTTTGCTTGTGATCTCTTTCACAGGGTCATGTTTATAGTTTGATAGGTGCGGTCTCTGATGACCGACTTGCTCTGATGCATTTGGGATACAAGCACATGCAGGGACTTGACGGTTTCCCCAAAGACCAGAATACAGCATATGGCTATTACGCCAACATTGGCAAACAGACCAGCATTGACCGCGATCAAGTACAAGACTCTTGGGTGAGTTACACTTTTATATACTGAGATTTGTAATGTATACATATTCTCAATTGACTTTACAGGTATAGTACATTAGTCATTTTATATATTATTATAATTTAAATATGTATTATTATATTTAAATTACATAGACCCCTGAGGTGTAAAGTCCAGGGGTCAGAAAGTAAAAGTCCTGCCATATGTTTATTCCACTCATGAACTCAGCCAGCTGATTTTACTAATTAGTTCTACCTCCTGGCTGAAAAACTGTGCTAATTAGCAAATCCAGGTGATTGGAATATGAAAAATACTGAGGAGGATTTTACTTTCTGAACCTGGACTTTACAGCTCTGATAGACTCTGATTATTGTGATAAAAGCATTGGATAATTATTTCAGATGAATTACTGTAAACTAGTCCTGTCATTTCAATTAATTAAATGATTTGAACATATATATGAACATATATATGCAGTCATATATACCAATATTTGCTGATAATAGTCCCAAATAAATTAAAGAATTGAATAAACATAAAAATAATACAATAAAAGAATATTTTTTCCAAAAACATTAATTGCATAAATAAATGCATTTGTACACACGATGACTTGAATACACCTATTTTCAATTCCAGAATGTAAATTAATTTTAATATTTTGAACTATCCTGGGACATAAAAATGGCACATTATTTATATATATATCAGTCATAAATATTTCTGGTTAATTCCAATCATGTAGACACTACAGACTACAGAACCTAAGGGAATTAAATTTGCAAATGCTCATTTGCTAATAAAATAGTGCCTTAGTATCAGGTGTATCTCTTGTTTATCAGCGAGCACAGTCAAATATTTAGAAAAATGACACTGCTTAAGTTTGTTAAGCTGATTGTTAATGAAATATTGAACTTTAGTAAACACAAAGACACACCCAGACTCACTGTCAAGCTGAAAATCTTGTGTCATCAGGTTAACTAGTGGTTTGTACAGTGTTTTGAGGGCATGTTAACACACACTGGTTTGACGTGAAATAATATTGTCTGAATGGAATGATATTGTCTGTGTTTCTACTATATAGTAAAGACAACTATGCAGTCTGTCTTTCTTCTCTGCAGCAAACTCCCACAGAACATGTTCATTTAAACAATGACGACGAGCTCAATACCCAAATGGGTGAAGTGGGTGACATTGTGCAGTATTTGAAACACCAGGCCAACAGAGGAGATGTAGAATCTCAGGTCTTCATTTTTTTCCTCTGTTTCTCATGATCTCTCTTTGTCTTTAGGTATATATCAAGTTAAACCTTTAACTATTGACTTTAGTTCTTGTAATTTAGAACATCACAATGTGCTGAAGATCTAGATCCAGATTCACTAAAAATTCTTAAGAATTACATTATTTTTAATTGCCATTTGCTTCTTATTCCTGAACTTAAGAAGATTTTGAATTCTGGAAAAGATTATTTTTTAAAAGTCATTGTAAATAACTTGTTAAAGTTAGGATAACCTAACAACTTTTTTTTAAATCCCCAAAGATATAGCCTGTCATTTTATTCTTAAGAAAATATATTAAATAAAATTATATTAGAGAAAAATATTTGAGAACTTTTCAAGAATTCTCTCTTATGAGCGGCTTTGTCTTATGAATTTATGTTAAGAATTTAAAGTTGTTCTTAAGAAGATTTTTGTGAATCTTGCCCCTGGCCTGAAAACCGGAGGTAGGGTCCAGAGTCCAGAATAAATTATTTGCAATTTTTAGAAACTTTATTTTCTATTTATGTTCAGTTTTTTTCAATTCATGTTCAGTTTTACGAAATATGGTAACAAAATTTTCCCATAATGGTACAGATAATCATCAGCAGAGGGACCTTTTGTTACTTCATTTGAGATTCTCAGC
Organism: Hypophthalmichthys nobilis; assembly: GCA_037950665.1. Taxonomy (NCBI): domain Eukaryota; kingdom Metazoa; phylum Chordata; class Actinopteri; order Cypriniformes; family Xenocyprididae; genus Hypophthalmichthys; species Hypophthalmichthys nobilis. Next base: position 11,984,087 of record CM075485.1, read on the forward strand.
TATTGTAAAAGCATTGTGGGCTGGTGTTTCTTGTAGAAATCTTTGGCTAGGATGCATCTTTGGGGCAGTAACGGGGTGGAGAAAGACGTTCGAACAGCGGTCATGTGGTACGCCACGAGCGCCCTGCAGATGGTTGATCCCACGGCCATGTACGACTACGCCATTCTCCTCCTGAAGGTAATCCACGGGTTACATGAAAATCTCTTGAGCCGTATCTTTTTGAGCATTTGCATTGTAAAAACACATACATTGCTTGTTTTGTATAAATAGAAACTCCTGACACAAGATTAGGAAAATGTATGTAAAGTGGTGTGTATGTATCTGTAGATACTTTCAAGACATCCCATCATGTAGTGTTTTTGCTTGAACAGGGCACAGGAGTGAAGAAGAATCGAACACTTGGCCTTGAGCTTCTGGAGAAAGCTGCTGATATGGTGAGATCACATACAGTACCAGTGCGCATGTGGCTGTGTGTAGAACTGTTGTGATTTCTATAATGGGCCATGTGTGTTTTTTTCAGGGTTCTGTAGAAGCTCTGAATGGACTTGGATGGTACTACAGTACCATAGTAAAGGATAGAAGCAAGGCCATTCAATATTTTGAGTTGGCAGCTCAGAACGGCAGTCGTGATGGGCTCTTCAATGTTGGAGTGTACCAGTTAAATGGTGCCAGTCCTGACAAACCAGATAGGAATGAGGTTAGAGGCTGCACATTTAACATTCAATGGATAGTTTAAACCGAAACAATCATAATTTTCTTACCCTCATGATGTTCCAAACCTGTGTGGTTTTCTGTAGAACACAAAAAGATGTTTTAAAGAATCTTTAAGCTTCTCTTTTCCATAAAGTGGAAGTATATTCACAAAAAAATGACAAAAAAAGAGTTGCTGTCAGGCTTGAAAAATGACAAGAAAGAGGTGCTGTCAAGTTTGCAAAATTGCAAAGAGGTGCTGTCAAGTTTGAAAAAATGACAAAAAGTGTTACTGTTAAGTTTGAAAAAGGACAAGAAAGGTGCTGTCAAGTTTCAAAAATGACAAAAGAGGGGCAGTCAAGTTGCAAAATGACAAAAATGTGGTGCTGTCAAGTTAGCAAAATTGCAAGAGGTGCTGTCAAGTTTCAAAAATGACAAAAAGTGTTACTGTCAAGTTTGAAAAATGACAAAGATGTGCTGTCAAGTTTGCAAAGTAACAAGAAAGAGGTGCTGTCAAGTTTGCAAAATTGCAAGAGGTGCTGTCAAGTTTGAAAAATGACAAAAAGTGTTACTGTTAAGTTTGAAAAATGACAATAAAGATGTGCTGTCAAGTTTCAAAAATGACAAAAGGGGCAGTCAAGTTTCAAAAATGACGAAAAAAGGTGCTGTCAATTTTTAAAAAAAATACAAGAGGTGCTGTCAAGTTTGCAAAATGACAAAAAATTGCTGTCAAGTTTGGAAAATGACAAAAGAGGTGCTGTCAAGTTTTAAAAATTACAAAAAAGACCATTAGAGTATCAAAAAAAAAAAAAAAAATTAATACAACTTGTGATGATAGATAGATTGAATGCTTTCTTCTGTCATGAAAACATTATACTGATAAAAATGTGTTTATGGCACAAGTACAGGTGCTGGTCATATAATTAGAATATCATCAAAAAGTTGATTTATTTCACTAATTCCATTTAAAAAGTGAAACTTGTATATTATATTAATTCATTACACACAGACTGATATATTTCAAATGTTTATTTCTTTTCATTTTGATGATTATAACTGACAACTAAGGAAAATCCCAAATTCAGTATCTCAGAAAATTAGAATATTGTGAAAAGGTTCAATATTGAAGACACCTGGTGCCACACTCTAATCAGCTAATTAACTCAAAACACGTGCAAAGGCCTTTAAATGGTCTCTCAGTTTAGTTCTGTAGGCTACACAATCATGGGGAAGACTGCTGACTTGACAGTTGTCCAAAAGACGACCATTGACACCTTGCACAAGGAGGGCAAGACACAAAAGGTCATTGCAAAAGAGGCTGGCTGTTCACAGAGCTCTGTGTCCAAGCACATTAATAGAGAGGTGAAGGGAAGGAAAAGATGTGGTAGAAAAAAGTGTACAAGCAATAGGGATAACCGCACCCTGGAGAGGATTGTGAAACAAAACCCATTCAAAAATGTGGGGGAGATTCACAAAGAGTGGACTGCAGCTGGAGTCAGTGCTTCAAAAACTACTACGCACAGACGTATGCAAGACATGGGTTTCAGCTGTCGCATTCCTTGTGTCAAGCCACTCTTAAACAAGAGACAGCGTCAGAAGCGTCTCGCCTGGGCTAAAGACAAAAAGGACTTGACTTAAATTTTGCATTTCCTTTGAAAATCAGGGTCCCAGAGTCTGGAGGAAGAGAGGAGAGGCACACAATCCATGTTGCTTGAGGTCCAGTGTAAAGTTTCCACAGTCAGTGATGGTTTGGGGTGCCATGTCATCTGCTGGTGTTGGTCCCCTGTGTTTTCTGAGGTCCAAGGTCAATGCAGCAGTTTACCAGGAAGTTTTAGAGCACTTCATGCTTCCTGCTGCTGACCAGCTTTATGGAGATGCAGATTTCATTTTCCAACAGGACTTGGCACCTGCACACAGTGCCAAAGCAACCAGCACCTGGTTTAAGGACCATGGTATCCCTGATCTTAATTGGCCAGCAAACTCGCCTGACCTTAACCCCATAGAAAATCTATGGGGTATTGTGAAGAGGAAGATTTGATATGCCAGACCCAACAATGCAGAAGAGCTGAAGGCCACTATCAGAGCAACCTGGGCTCTTATAACACCTGAGCAGTGCCACAGGCTGATCGACTCCATGCCACGCCGCATTGCTGCAGTAATTCAGGCAAAAGGAGCCCCAACTAAGTATTGAGTGCTGTACATGCTCATACTTTTCATGTTCATACTTTTCAGTTGGCCAAGATTTCTAAAAATCCTTTCTTTGTATTGGTCTTAAGTAATATTCTAATTTTCTGAGATACTGAATTTGGGATTTTCCTTAGTTGTCAGTTATAATCATCAAAATTAAAAGAAATAAACATTTGAAATATATCAGTCTGTGTGTAATGAATGAATATAATATACAAGTTTCACTTTTTGAATGGAATTAGTGAAATAAATCAACTTTTTGATGATATTCTAATTATATGACCAGCACCTGTAAATGGTGCATTGATCTCAATGCTTTTTTCAGACTGCTGCGTTCCACTACTTTTTGCGTGCGGCTCAGTTGGGTCATGTGGACGCCGCTGTGCAGTCGGCATCATTTCTCTCCACTGGAACTGTACAAGGAGTGCCGAGAGATCAAGATAAAGCTGTGCTGTAAGTCAGACTCATCTATTATATCATCTATGACTTGAATTAGTACAGCAGCCATCACACAAGGGTGATAATTTACTGGGAAAAAAATTTGAGAAAATCTACAGATTTGACAAAACGTATTTATAAATGCAAATGCTGTCATGCTAATCTGATGTTTTATCTTTAAATGTGTTTCTCACTTTTGTTGGGTTTCTGTTTCTTCAGGCTGTTGAAGCAAGTCAGTGAGACGAATGGGCACCTGGGCTTCATGGTTAAAGAAGCTCTTCAAACCTTTCTAACAGGATCATGGTGAGAGATCCATCCCTTCATTAATCCCTCCCTTCATTCATCCAGCCCTTCATCCATCCACCCCTTTATTCATCCATACCTTAATCCATCATCTATCCCTTCATTCATCCATCCATCCATCTATCCCTTCATTAATTTATCCATATCTTTATCCATCGTTCCGTCCATCCATACTTTTATACATCCATACATCCATACCTTTATCAATCCATCCATCCATCCATCCATCCCTTTATCATCTATCCAGCAACACTTCATCCATCTATCCCTTCATCCATCAATATCCACTCATCCATTGCATCATCCATCGTTTTACCCATACCTATATCTATCCATCCCTTCATTCATCCATCCCTTTATCATTCATACCTTTATCCATCCATCCATCCACCCATCCATCCCTCCCTCCCTCCATGTTTTTATCCATACCTTTATCCATCTATACCTTCATCAACCCAACTCTTCATCCATCCATACCTTTATCCACCCATCCCTCTTTCCCTTTATCCATCCTTTTATCTATACCTTTATCCATCCACCCCTTTATCCATCCCTTCATTCATCCACCCATATCTTTATCATACCTCCATTCATCCCTTCATCCAACCATCCATCCATACCTTTATCCGTTCGTACCTATATCCATCTATCCATCCCTTCATTCATCCATCCATATCTTTATCCATCCTTCCATCCATCCCTTCATCTTTCCATCCATTCCTTTATCCATCCATCCCTCCTTTTATCCATACCTCCACCCACCTATCTCTTCATCCCTTTCCTCCCTTCACACCTTTTTCCACCCATTTATCCCTTCATCCATCCTTTTTTCTATACCTTTATCCATCCACCCCTTTATCCATCCATCCTTTCATTCATCCATCCATAATCCATCCATCCATATCTTTATCCATTAGTGGTTAAATGGATTGTAGTTGATCTGTGATCCGTACAGACCAGGCCCCATGGTTCAGCATGCATGTGATTCACAGATTAATTGCAAAATTTAACCATATAGAGTGAAAGTTTATCATTTGCACCTGTTTTGTCTTGCCAATTTACACATTCAAGCCATTTTAAACAGTTACAGCACAAGAAGAGGCAAAAAATAACTCAATTCGGTACTTGCGTGCTGTTATCTGTGCGAGCAGCCGCACACACCTGAAGCGTACATACAGAGGCACATTTCAGATAGCATGTGAACACCAAATTACTCAATTGATTCCTCTTATGCGTCTCCTTGTGCTTGAACGGACACACATACACACAAAATTAAATTTTGTCAAAATATCCGTCTCATAGTATTCTCGTAAACAGTCAGTTATGTCCTAAGTGAACATAAACAGTTGAGAAAGAAATCAAATATGTATCATTATAATGAATCCGTGCATTTGGTCTTAAAGGTGCAGTATGTAATATTGACAGCTACCGGTTGAAATGGGTACTGCAGTCCAAATTCAAAATATTGGAGGGGGTTGTTTCTCTCGCCCCCTCCTCCTCAGATTCGACGGTCACACAGGTTGCCAGGTTGAGGACACGCAACAAGAATGAGCGTAATTGACAATGGAAGGTGACGAGCCTCAATATACTGTTGGGCAAATTGGCAGTGGGCGGGATCACTCAGTCCACAACAAAAATTCCGACACGGAACGCACATTTCAAAGTAGAATAACTGGCTATAGCATTATTTTTTCTACAAAAACAAATATGTGAACTTAGCATTTCGTAAATATCTTCAAACATGGTATTTTTATGCTTTAGTACACAGCAAAATCCCCAGAGTTAAATCAGCTCTGCTCAGAGTACATATGGTCCCTATCTATATAGTGTTAAAGTAACACTGAAGCAGAGTTAAAGTTAATGAGGTAATTAAAGGGTTAGTTCACCCAAAAATGAAAATTCTGTCATTAATTACTCACCCTCATGTCATTCTTTGGAACACAAATTGCTTTCACTGCGCCAACTGCGTAACAGACTGACAGGGAAGAGGAAGAATTGTTAAATAATGTTGCTATTTTTGTTTTGCTTTTGCCCACAAAAAGTATTCTCTTTGCTTCATAACATTAAGGTTGAACCACTGCAGTCACATTGACTTTTTTTAACAATACCTCGGTAAAAAGTCCAAGATACGATATTTATTGCGATATTTAAAAAAAAAAAAAAAAAAAAAAACACACACACACACACACACACAAATGAAGACTTTGAAAAAAGTGCCATAAGTGTTAAACATTGAGTGAACATTACAATGATGGACAAATTAATCATGTCATATCCTGTCCTCTTTTCTTTATCCTCTAATCCATGGGTGGGGAACGTTGATCCTGGAGGGCCATTGTCCTGCAGAGTTTAGCTCCAAGCCTGATAAAAAAACACTCACCTGCCTGTAACTTTAGTAATCCTGAAGACCTTGATTAGCTTCAGGTGTGTTTAATTAGGGTTGGAGCTAAACTCTGCAGGACAATGGCCCTCCAGGATCAAAATTCCCCACCCCTGCTCTAATCATAACTGTTGCTTAGAGCAGTGGTTCCCAATCCTGGTCCTGGAGGCACCCCAACACTGCACATTTTGCATGTCTCCTTAATCAAACACACCTGATCTAGTATAGTGTTGGGTATAGTATGAGATGAGTCAAATGACCTAAAACTCCCTTTTATAAAATAAAATAATTGCACCAACTGGACCTTGACAAAGGTAACATCTATTATTATTTTTTCTAACATTCTCAAGAGTTGAATTTGTTAACATTAGTTAATGCACTGTGATATAAAATGAACAAACTATGAACAGCTGTATTTTCATTAACTAAAGTTAACAAAGAATGACAAATACAGTCACAAATGTATTGCTCATGGTTAGTTCATGTTAGTTAATACATTAACTAATGTCAACAAAATGAGCACAATTTTGCTATTGTGATAACACGAAATTGATAATACTGTTACATCCCTATTATATTGCTGTCTATGGATGAGTCATATTCCTCTCGAATTTCATAAAAAATATCTTAATTTGTGTTCCAAAGATGAATGAAGGTCTTACGGGTGTGGAACAACATGAGGGTAAGTAATTAATGACAGAATTTTCATTTTTGGGTGAACTAACACTTTAAGGAATTAATTAAGTGATGATTGAGCAGTAGTGATGAACACATGCTGTTAACAAGAATCACAGAAGAAAAAGAAACACAAGAAATACAACTGACTTCAGCCACAGCCTTAGATGAAATCAACTGAAGATAAAAAAAAACATTAAATTTCTGAAGATCTCAGCAGAGGAGGATTAAACAACTCTACAAACAGCATTATCAGCTTCACTTATAACTAACCAGATTGACTTTTATGTCTAAAGAAGCTCTTATTGAGAATTAACAGAGGTATAGATGTTGATGTTTTATTGGGCAATAAAAAAAGAAAAGAAAAAAAAAAACATGATGCCACCATCATGGAGATCAGTGTTTGCTTTAGATGGGCTTTTGACCCTTTAATAATAAAAATAAATAAAATGGCTAAACACATCCTTTTCGTAAACACTTGACCAATTAATATTAGCACTTACATTTTCTATTTCTATTCTGTCTCTCTATTTATTTAATTAAAAAAAAAAAATCTTTGCTACATGCACATGCTAGAATAACTGAGACTTGACACAGCACTTGGATACTGTTGCCTTCATGTTCATTTGATTGCTTCTATTGTTCTCATTTGTAAGTCGCTTTGGAGAAAAGCGTCTGCTAAATGATTAAATGTTAATGTAAAAATTAAACATAATAAAATAATACGAATTAGTGCCCATGCATCTTCCCCGCTGCCATAGTGGTTTCAAATTATGTAAAACTAGTATGTTTGCATAGTAATCTTCTTAAAACGTTAACACATTTTGCCCTATGTGACGTCTGTTTTCATATTGTTTTTATATTCTTCAACACACATTTACACACAAATTGTTTTACCCATTTGTATATACTAGCCTGGTATATGTTGTTATTTTCACTTGTTTGGTAATAAAATAAAACGTTTTCTTACTTGCAGATCCATACAACGGAGCCCTGCACATGACATACCAAAAAAAAAAAAAAATAGAAAGCTAAATCATGCACACAACTTACTAATTTGTTCTGTAGTGATTTTGGATTAGCCTCACATGAGGGCACTACAAATGTGATTTATGGTCTTAAATATTAATATTTAGTATTAATACTAATATTGAGTTTTTGATTACACATCACCTAAGGTAAGTGTGAGAGTGTCAGATGATTCCTTTCTATATTTCGGGGCACTAGCCAAGGAATTTTTTACCTTGACAATAAAGAACAATCATGGAAGATTGTTGACTGAATTAGAATTGTATAAATTGGAGGAAGTTTGACCAATCTGATGGATTTAGTGAGATTCGGGCAAGCTTGTAGAGCATCTGATTTTCAACACAAGAATGACACAGTTTGCAATAAAAATGAATTTATTAACAAAAAGATATACAATCAAGTTAAATATCTAAATACTACTAAGGAAAATGACTAAACTACTAAGAAAATTGAATCAGTAATCAAATAGAAACTACAAACTACTACACAAATGGACGTTAACAAAATGAATGCCAAGTAGATGAGCAAGAGATTGGATGAAGCAATGAATGGGTAATTAGCAGTCTATGGGGGAGTCAATTGTGGTCTTTCTGGATGCTGGTATGAAATAGTAAATAAGCATTTACTATGAATACAGATAACGTGTCTGATGTATCTATTTGTATACACTGACCCTAGATAAACAGTCTCTACACAAATAACTATCTCAAATAGCAACAACCTAATGCCAAGGCCTTTGGGAAAAGGTTTGATTAGCTTATATTTACGTTTCGCTTGGTCGGGTGATCAGTCCGGCGATGGGAAACGTCTTCCACTGGTATCCTTCCATTTGCAGTGGGAGAGACTGGATTGCTTTTTTTAACAGTTGCAGAGCTGCATTGAGTGCTGGGGGTCTTTGTGTAATCCAGAGAACTGTAGGTCAGACAGTGGTCGATCCGCAGGATCTTCTGTAGGTTGGAGGTACTTGAGTTATGCAAGTCAGGAGCCAAAGTCCCCTGCAGAAGTAGTTGGGCTGCTTGAAGGTCCGTGAGGTGAAAGGTTTACTCACAAGAGTATAACCTTGGTCGTGCTGTTGTTCTTCTCTCGTCAGGTCTGAAACTCAGAACAAGGGTTTTTCATTTAGGAAATCTTTTTATTTCTTTCTTGTTATGGAAGGGATCACTAATCCCCACCTTTCCTGCTGTGGTGATGTGATTGGGTTGTAGCATTCCAGGTGTCCGCCCATAACGTCCTACCTTTCCATCCTGTGGAACTGCATTGTCCCAAAATCTTTAGGACATTGAAAATGCTTGATTTATTTTCCAAACCTTTCTCAAAGTCCTTGTGGCAGTGTTCTGATCTCATAGATTCCAAACTTGATGTAAAGTTGTTGAGGTGTCACCAAGATGTCCATTTCTGTGTCAGTGAGTGAGATTATATTGGCTGTTATTCCAGGTGCGGTTTCCACTTTGTTCCCTGGATGAACAAGGAGATGTATGTTCCTCATAGTTTTCCTGTCCATTTTTTGTGGTTTCAAGCCAATATGTATAGAGATTGTCTTTCTCTTGGAGCATTTCTTTGCTGTGCTCTAACTAGAACCGGTTTGGTGGCCCTGGGAGTCCATGGACGTTCACACCTTGGTCTCAGGCATGGAGGGCTGAGGTGAACAAAATCAACACGTGATGAGATTAGCTTGTGATCAATGGGCCGTTGATGTTGTCTTTCCTGCCCTCTACCTGATTACAATAGTTCTTTAGTTGTCATTGAGGGTCCTACCACACCCTTTTGTCTTAACCACAGTTGTACAAAAGGATTTCTGTTGTGAAGCTCTGGTGCCATTATGTCTGCTGTTCACTACAGTTCCCTCGATTTATTAATCATGCGCACGATTTACTGATTCATTCCCCTGATTTGCTAAATCATGAACATGACATATAAATCGAGGGGACGAAATCATGCACACGATTAAGCAAATCAAAGGAACAAAATAGTAAATCGTGCGCACATTTTTTCCCCCCTGCATGTCATGTGCGGGGCTCCGTAAAATACATGTGTCTGCATAAACTTCCTTACTAGTAATTCATAACAATTCATAATAATGTCAGACTGAGCTGTAACCTATTTAAGCTTTATCAGTAAGTCTAGTACTTTATAATCTCCCCCCCCCACCCCATGTATTTTGAGCAGTAGGATGGAGTATTAAAAAAACTTATACTTTATACTTTATACTTTTAATACTTAAGTACATTAAAAATCAATACTTTTACTCAAGAAAAATTTAAAATAATTACTTAAAGGGTTAGTTTACCCAAAAATGAAAATTCTGTCATTAATTACTCAACCTCATGTCATTCCACACCTGTAAGACCTTTGTTCATCTTCCAAACACAAATTAAGATATTTTTGATGAAATCCGAGAGGTTTCTGATCCCCCATAGAAAGCAACGTAATTACCACATTCAAAGTCCTGAAAGGTATTAAAATAGTTGTTAAAATAGTCCACGTGACTACAGTGGTTCAACCTTAATTTTATGAAGCGACGAGAATACTTTTTGTGCGCAAAAACAAAACAAAAATAACTTTATTCAACAAAATCTTCTCTTCTGTGTCATTCTCTTACACTGTTTGCGTCCAGCGCTTCCACATTGTACGTCAGAATGCCGACTCATTATTGGCCTGCTCCTGTGTCAGCATCACACGTGTCGTGCTGCTCACGTGAACGGCGTTGGCTGATTTGTTTTGCCACACAAAGTGACCTTGAAAGTGGTTGTTAAATTGCTGTCTATGGAGGAGTCATATACCTCTCGGATTTCTTAAAAAATATCTGTGTTCCAAAGATGAACGAAGGTCTTACGGGTGTGGAACGTCATGACGGTGAGTAATTAATGAGAGAATTTTCATTTTTTGGTGAACTAACCCTTTAATATTTTTCCTGGAGTAATATTATTTTAGGGTATCTGTAGTTTTACTGTACTTCTTCCACCACTCCATCCATCCATCCATCCATCCATCTTATTAAAATAACCCTCATTTCTGCTTTTGTGTTCATGAATATTGTAAAGTAACAAGCACATTATTCAGAATTACTTTGTATTCCACTGAAGAAAGTAAGTCATACTGGTTTGAAATTACATATTTCTAAAAGTTTGTGTTGATATTTATTGTTTGTTCAAGGGATGAAGCATTGGTGAAATATGCCATGCTAGCAGAAACTGGTCTCAGTGTGGCACAGCACAATGCCGCCCATCTGTGTGAGGTGAACATCTTTTATATGTCTCCTAATCAGCCAGTCCAACTGTCTCAAGATTTTCATTTCCTGGTTGTTGTTTATATATATATATATATATACACACACACCATTCACCTAATGTATGTGTTTCTAGGTGTTAGGCCACAGTTCAGCCTGTCAGTGGAGGTATCACAACTACTCCACCTACAATCACATCCCTCATGAAGCTGGTGAGCCTCTGCTGAACAGCAGAAATACAGCAGTGACAACTATAACATACAACTTCATCTGTTTAGAAGAAGAACTATAATTTTGTAAACACCTTTTATGACTTTGAATTAAGGCATTCACATTTTCATACCTTGCATTTTATGTATCAAAAATATGCACAATTCAAAATATTTTATATCACTCTTTTTGCACAATTGAAATTACAGTTTGATTAACAATAAAAATATTCCATTCCCTAGTGATATTTATATAGTATATCCATAATATTTTCCTTCATTTTTCTCATATTTGTCTCAAGCATGCTCTTCACTGACACTGTTGTCAAAACAAGTACACTAACTACATGCTGTCCTCCTCTGACCACTCTCTCTCTCTCTTTCTGCCTTCTTCTGTTACTGTTTCTCTGTTTTCTGCAGGTTTGTTGCGAATGGGAGATTATTACTGTAAACTGGCTGATATGGTGAAGGCCATGTACATGTACAGTACAGCAGCAGCGCATGGCAGTCCTCAGGTACACACACAGTTTTACTGTACAGCTAAATAAACCCACACACATCCAGTTTTTTTTTTTTTTTCCAATAATTTGTGTACAAGTATTTTGTGTGAATTTTCAGGGACTCTTTAATCTGGCCATGTTAATTGAAGAAGGTTATGATGTTCCGGACGTAATTCTAGATCAGATTGGAATCTCAGATGGGAACCGGAGCGTTGTTGTGGGAAATCTATTATCCAGGTCTGTGTATTCTACACTGTCTGTCATTTGCTTGTTAGTTTCATGTATGATTTTTGAAAGAAAACTCTTAAGCTCTGAAGGTGATTTGAATTATGCAAAACATGGTGCAAAACAAGTGTATGTGTTTGCGCATGCAGTATGGTGTGTCTGTACATAGTTGTTTAGTTAAAGTTATAGTAGGCTATAATATATAGGCCAAATTTATGAACCTCTGAAACTAAATTAAAAAAAAAAAAAAAGCTTCACAAAGGGACTTGATTTAAAGGTAATTTACAAAAAATATGTAACAAAACTAATGTTCAAAAGTCTGGGGTCAGTAAGATTTTTTTTGATATTTAATATTTAGTTTTAATAGTTAATATTTAGGGCTTTTTAGGGCTATTTAGGGTTAATATTTTTTATTGGAATGGCATGCGCCAATAAATCATTTACAATAAGACAAGCAATGTGTACTTTAAGAAAATAAAAATGGTAAATTCATGTTGACTTTAAGAACAATGCAAATCAGTGGAAGGTCCTCACAGTACAAGCAAAAACACTTAATTGTGTGTGTGTGAATCTGTTTTCTCCTCATGGTACTCTTCCCTCTGTAGATGCAGGGAGTTTGAGGAGGGCGACTTGACTCCCTGTTCTTTAGTCCTGTGGAGGATCCAGTTAATCCAAGCATGGAAAGACTTCACAAACAGCTCTGTTCAGCTGCCGCTGGCCTGTGGGATTGCCACCATATTCAGCGTTTTTGTAATTGCTGTGCTATTACGAACTCTTCTGGGTAAAATTTCTATTACTACTGTTAGAATAAAAGAGATATCTGAATAGACATTTTCCTCATGTGGTCCATTTTAGTTTTCACCAAGACTTCTTTCACCAAAAAACGTTTTCCATAATCATTTTCCACCCTCTCACTTTTTCCAGTATTTCATTTATAAATAAATACATTTTTGTACGCTTTTACCATAAGCATTTTACTCTACAGCTTTCCTGTCAACCAACCAATCACCAGGGAGACATGGTGAACCAGCAGTTGGCGGGCAAGAAATCAGGGACAGTCCACTGGAGATCAGCCTACATCAGCAGCAAAGTTACTGGTCTACAGTGGCCCACAACAGCCATTCACCGCAGGAGACATCTGATTTAGTCGTCACAGTGACTGGGGTGTGTGTGTGTGTCATCTTTATGATGTTCATTTCCCATCTGCTTTGAACACTCGATCAACACGGGAATTGAACTGGTATAAATTTACTGAATTCGCTCTGGATGAAGGCTTTTTGGTAACCTATGTTGTTTGCACTCAGATTGATCTATTTTTATTTTTATTATTTAGGTAAAATTATGTTTGAATACTAGAATGTTTGCGGTGCAAATAAATGTCACATGATACCTCAGACTGTTCTCTGCCTGTGGGTTTTCTTTCATTCAAACAGCTACACTACACACGTGTCAGTTTTCAGAGAGGGAGGACCCAGACGCAAATGAGCAGACAAGGGGTTTTATTAACAAGACTGAAGACTTGAGACAGCAGGGAGAGTGAGGTGTGAAACACAGTTCGAACAGTAGGGCAGGGCAGATGACACGATGACAGGCAGGAAGGATGACCACCGAGACCGTCAGTAAGTTGGCAATGACGCAAGTACAATAGAGGCAGCTTTAAAGGAAAGGCCAGGCAGGAACACAAGGAACTTGTAGCTTGATGTACACTGTGATAAATGATTTTATGGTGAAGTAAATACTACAGAAAAAACAAATGTAATTTTTACATGAACAAGTTAGTTCAATTTAAGCTTGTAGAAATTAAAGCATAAATATCAACATTATAAATTAAGTAAAACTACTCAACTTTTCTGATACTGGTGTTCCCATCATGCACTGGGCCTTGAATAATTAATGAGGTCGATTTTTCACTGTTTTCCAGCTGTTTTTACACTGTTTTATCATTGCTTTTGTGGTTATGTTTAGTAACTTGCCATTTTGTGACATTTGGAGTTCATTTTCTACTCAAAATGGCACATTCACACTCAAAAACGAGCCATTGAATGTTACCATCATTGTGTATTGTGTACCAAGTCTTGAGGTCTCTGTGTTCAAGTGTCATAATACTTGAAATATGTAGATATGGTGTCTATAAAATATCTATTGTATAATTTACTTAGATGTTTCTAAGTAACGTACACACTTTGAAAGTATGGTTTAATTCAGTGTTATATTGTTTGAGTAATATGTATTGTAAAGGAAACATCAACTAAGTAGAAATTATTCATCCTTTTACTGATCAAGTTAAAATTACTTATTTTCTTTATTTTTTTTTAACTTCGTTAAGTAGAGTTACTTAATTCCATATTTGAAATTCACTTAAATATATGCGTGCAAAAACTTGCAAAAGAAAAATTAAGTAAATTTTACTTAGGCCTACTGTTTTTTTCAATGTAGATCTCAGATACACTATATTGCCAAAAGTATTGAGACAGCTCCAAATCATTGAATTCAGGTGTTCCAATCACTTTCATGGCCACAGGTGTATAAAATCAAGCACCTAGGCATGCAGACTGCTTCTACAAACATTTGTGAAAGAATGGGTTGCTCTCAGGAGCTCAGTGAATTCAAGCGTGGTACTGTGATAGGTTGCCACCTGCAATAAGTCCATTTGTGAAATTTCCTCACTATTAAATATTCCACGGTCGACTGTTAATGGTATCATAACAAAGTGGAAGCAGTTGGGAACAACAGCAACTCAGCCACAAAGTAGTAGGCCATGTAAAATAACAGAGCGGGGTCAGCACATGCTGAGGCGCACAGTGCGCAGAAGTCGCCAACTTTCTGCAGACATTGATTCAATGTTGAATTTCCATCAGAATCATCATTTTGGTTGAGATTGAAAATTCAATGCTAAATAATATTGAATCAATGTTGATTTTTGGTCAGCTTTATTTCCCCACTGGTGGAACTTAGACTGCTATGTCTCCAACCCTCAACCCCTCTAAGCTACACTGTAAAAGAGTGAATACGGGTGTATGTTCGATTATTATAACTATTTCAGTCTACTTTGTCATTCTGCTTTTCGAATTGTAACTCAGTATTGTACACTATTTTTTTTCTGACGTTACGACGCACGAGCGTCCTGAACTTTCTGCTCATCGCCATTTTCTCCCCGGACTTAAAGGTAGGTAGGACTTGGAAATTTGTTTTACTTAATATATTCGATAATGCAACATTTGAACGTGTGTTTTTAGAGTTAATTAACGTTGTTTGTGAACGTGAATACTAACGAAATCGTAATTAATTGAATTGAAAATAGCCTCCTTTACGTATATGCAGCACAAAATTTTTGAAATGCTGTGGGCGGGAAGTACGCGGGGTGCGGGAGAAAACGCCCGAGGCTGTGGAAATTCCTGCATTATAATATTGAGTTAAGTTTTTAAATTAATATTTGTCTGTTCTTTTATTTGTCTTTGACATGTTAGCTCTGATTTCATGTAAATGTTTGCCCAAAATGATGATATAAATCTGTAAATAAAGACATTGTGAGCTAACGTTACATTTGGTGTTTTGCTTCGTCCAGGGAAAAAGGTTAGGGTTTTTTTTTTATAATAATTCATGATTTTTTTTTAATTTTTTTATTAGTAGAAATAGATTATAATAGTATTTATATAATAGTAATTAATTGACCTATAGCAAACAATTTTCGCCCACTTATAAATGCTGCAAAAAAATGTTTCTCCCCTTAGGACCTAAAGCTTTTCAAAGTTCTTTGATGACTGATGACACTTTGCAATACATGGTAAGTAATTTCTATACAAAAACTACTTTAATTGTTAATAGATAATAAATTACTAATGTTGGATGTTTGAGTAAAATCCATGTTTATTGACTTGCATGTTATCCTCTTTAACAACTTTAGACTTGGAATTATCCGAACCAGATGTTCTTTAAAGGTGCTATATGTAGGAATGACACCCACTGGTCGAAATAGGTACTGCAGTCCAAATTTAAAATATTGTTTGCCCCACCCCCTCCTTCAAAGACACTGGTTGCCAGCTTGAGGACACGCAACAAGAGGGAGCGCAATTGACAATGAAAGCTGAGGAGACTTACACACTGTAAGTTGATGATTTATCTGTGATTTTTAGATGGATGCAGAGGCTTTTTAGGTTGGGGAGAATTTGCGATTCTCTGACCCAGTTTGTTTGCTGGTTTCCATGGCTGCAATACGCAGTGTTTTCCGCCAACTGGCAACCTGTGATGTCGAAATACTATTGGATAAACTGGCAGCACGCAGTTTCGCACAGACAAAAACAAAGACAGACATTCCGACACGGAACGCACATTTTAAAGTAGAATATCTGGCTGTAGCATTGTTTTTCTGAGAAAAAAGTAGGTGAACTTAGCGTGTTTCCTAAATATCTGCAAACATATTAGGGTATTTTTATGCCTTATTAAAGTGAAAATCTTACATATAGCACCTTTAACTCACCCTTATGCCATCCCAAATGCATGTGATTTTTGTGTTGTTTTTCTGAAAAATATCTGTTTTGTAGTAATTTTGTTTTCTCTCTCTCTCTCTCTCTTTCTCTCTCTCTCTCTCAAAGTGACGGTTTGTATTACTGTGTATGAATCGTCAAGGTATCAGCTAAATATCTTCTTTACATTTCTACTGAAGGAAAAAAAGAAAAAAATCTTGGATAGCCTGAAGGTGAGTAACAGCAAATTTTCATTTTTGTGTGAGCAATCCCTTTAATCAAGAACATTCAAATATATGTATTAGGGTGTAAAGATAATTTATGATTTGTTGATGCATGTTTTATTTTCAGACCAAATTATGCAACCAGTGACTGATTCAGATGAATTTCTTAATTGCAGATCTGACTAGTCATTAATATAAATTATTTTAGTTTTGTAAAAAAAACAAAATTGTCCTTTCCTTTGCTCACATATCTCATATCTGCAAAATCTGATTACTTATTACAGATTATTCTGATTTCTTTTTTTTAAATGAGAAAAATAATCACAATTGCTTTATCACAGACTGAAAACATTCACCTGAAGGCCCTTTTTTCCTGAGAGAAACTCCTAAAGACCTCATCAACAAGTATCTTGTGAGTTGAATGTCAGCATATTCTAATTTATTTTTCAGAAGTCTAAATTTGTGTATTTTGTAGTTATTCTAGCAAAAGGCAATGAAACTGGTTTGTTTGTTTTATGTACACAACTTTAGGATAACCAGACAGATGATTGTGAGGGTTAACCCTGAGCAGCTCTTCATGGTGGTGTTCATTATTCGGAAGGAGCGGGAGAACTTCATGAGTTAAAGTTTTGAATCAACTCACTTCAGTCACATCAGCTTGTGCCCTGCTTCTGGGTATGATATACATTAACCTATAAAGGTTTATATTAAATTCATTAAATAGTCATAAATTTGAATTCAGTGTTTTAACTTAAACTTTTTTTTTTTTTTTAAATCACCTTTAACCTTTTTTAACCTATATTTCAAGTTGCACTTAATTTTGTAGTACACTGTAACAGTCACATTTTCATATTTATGACTCTCCTTCTTTGTCATATACTACTGCAGATCAAATGTTTTAGAACAGGGGTCGGATATTAAGTTTGGCATCGGGCCAAAAAAAAGTTTTGCCACTAGATGGCGGGCCAGAACATAGTTAAAGGAAACCTGAACAAGCCCATTAATGGCATGTTTGAGTCATGCTCTTAACAAACTATGTTTTATTTCCTCTTTCCATATTGTGAATAATAAATGTGTATCATTTTAATTTGCTTGTTACACAATGGAGCCTGACTTATTGTAATAATTATTTGACCTAGCCTACTTTTACACTCAGAATTATTCCTTGGCATCCTCATGTGCTAAACTGCATTTTTTTTTTTTTAATTGTTTGCGTGCTGGAGGTATGCTATTACGTCGTGTGCAGAGTGATGTTAACATTTAAGCTCTGTTGAGAGAAAATGGCACTATCAAAGAGTCTAAAGAGGAAAGTTGACAGCGAAAATAGGGCATACAAAGAAGAATAGAAAGACAACTATGCATTCATCCTACCTGGTTTTGTGAATGCAAAGCAGGTGTGTCTTATCTGCAACGAAGTTGTTGCTGTTTGCAAAGAATATAATATTAGGGGCCGGTTCACATGTCGCGTCTAAAAACGCGTGGAAAGCGGGCCAGATATATTTGCTTTTGGCCCGCAGGCCGCCTATTGCCGACCACTGTTTTAGAACATTGTGCAGTTCTAACTTCCTGTTTGTTTCTGTTTTCTTTAGATGCCTTACAACAATGTGATGTTAATTCCTGTTCAAACAGTGTGTGGTTATAAATACATTTGGATGTAAACTGAAGGAAGTTGTGAATTTTTCATACAAAACCATATTAATTGCAGCCCTTACATGATTTCTGATTGAAAAGAGTAAAAATAGACATTTAACTGGCATAGAATCTTGCTGTACATAAAGCAAGATTGAATTGATATTGTTTCTATGTTAATTCAACGTTAAATAGGTGATTTAATTAAGGTTGAAAAAATATTTATTTTACGACCATCTTGATCTATTTTTCATCACTGAAATAACATTATTTCAGGGTGCAAACCTGATGAAAAAAATCAACATTAAATTTCAACTTTGATTCAGTAATAATGTGGTTGATGCCTTAACATTGATTCAGTGTTGGTCTGCTATCTGCATCACATGCATGCGTTGTGGTGCTCACGTGAACAGCGTTGGCATATAAGATATTAAACTGATAAGAACAGATACTACACGGGAGATGTTACACATGATCTCTCTGTTGTACGCACAATGTGCTGCTTGTGGCACCACAATTGCCAGCCAGACCATTCTTTCCTTTGTTACTGAAACTTCTGAAAGGGGCAAACCTTGGAAGCATTCTGAAGGTTCCGCGACATCTGAAGCCTGCTCGGAATCCTCATTTTCCTGTGTTGGATTTGCCAATTGTGTTGCATTCCTTTATTCGTTTTAGTTTTAGGCCTTACAGAGCATTGATGTCAAATATTTTTTTGTTGGCTATTGATTCTACTAAGCATGTCAGTGTGTCCCAGCCTCTGCGGCGTCTTAATGGCCACAGATTACAATGTGTGTGCCAATTTTCAAGAGCTTTTGAGCACGTTAGGGCCCCCCAAAAGCCCCGGATGGTTGAAAAATAATTAATAATCCTTAGAAAAACAATAGTAACCCAACTTAAAGGTATAGTTCACCCAAAAATTTAAATTCTGTCATTTACTCACTCTCATGTTTTTTCACTCTCATATTTTTTCACCTATAGGTGACTTCTCAGGCTCTGTAAAACACATTATTTTGGCCTCATTTACATCATAAATACACAAAATATTCATAAGCAGAATTGTACTTTTATCTGCACCTTCTGAGTTTCATCTGTGACGTAGTCTGAACTTAGTGCACAGTACAGAGTTTCTGGATAGTGTCTAATTATTTATAAAAATTAATCAGCGAACATAATCAGCTCAGCCATACTTGCTCGACGTACGAGAACAAAGCTCAAATGTGCTTTATAATGTGAGAATGAACCTCATTGGTTCCCATGTTTGAGCTTCCGTTTATCTTATTTGAATGCTATATGCATGTTCACTGATCTTGCGTACCTACATGATCTTGAATCAAATGTCATTAAGATATTGCATAGTGTATGTTTCCTCAATGAAAAAGTGACAACCTAAACGTGCTTTATGCTGTAACAATTAAATTAACGGTTTATGAGCTTTTGGGTTTACAAATCTGAGAGCACAGATTGGGAACTTGTGGGTACAGTTTATTAATCCATGGGCACAATCTGTTAAACCGAGGGAACAAATTAAGAATCTATGAGTATAGTTTATAAACTGAGGGGATGGAATGTAAAACAAGGCCATGGAGTTGAGGATCTTTTTTATTTTTTCACCTATATGTGACTTCTCAGGCTCTGTAAAACACATTGTTTTGGCCTCATTTACATCATTAATAAAATATTCATAAGCAGAACTGTACTTTTATCTGCACCTTCTGAGTTTCATCTGTGACATAGTCTGAACTTAGTGCACAGTACAGAGTTTCTGGCTAGTGTCTCATTATTTACACTACACTTATGATAACATACTTTCAGAACTCACCCACACATTCTGATAAGTAGTTACGAGAACTCAAACAAAACAAACTGAAACTGGAGCATCTTAGACTAAACTTGTTAATTTGTAACTCCTTATCTCTTTATAGCCTGATAGTCTTAAAGAAAACATCAGGTTTAAAATTGCACAATTCATATTTAAAAAAAAAAAAAAAAAAAAATCAGATCCAGTGTCCTCATGTTTTTAATATTTACTTAAAGACAATATCTTACATCTGAGTAAAGAAATATTTTAAGTCTAAAAATCTTGAAATTTACAAAATGCAACAGTAACAAATCAGACATTAAAAACCTCAAATTTTATGTTTACAAATATCTAAAAACAAATGCATCTTTACATAGTTCCACATAAAGTGCAAAATTACTGTCAAGAGTCTTACCTCCATTTTAACATTTTTAGACAAAATGCTAAAGTTTTATACAAATTCTCTACACAGAATTTATTGAAATCTCTGGTACATCACGTACAAAGAACCACAATAGCAGCGGCATCAACAGTTAAAGATATTTAGGCAGAAACTTCTGCACCATGGTGTCATTTTATTATAGTCATTGTACCTGATGCATTGTTCTGAAAGACCTCGCTAACTGCTTGGCAAGTGCAATATTCCTTCTTGTGCCGATATATTTCTGCCCCAACTTCCTGTTTTAACAGGGACATTAGTTTCACAGGTTCTTTAAACATTATGCAAAAGCATATAGTTTAATGTAGTGATTTTGCTGTCATCAGCAAAGTGGGACATGGTTCTAATTTGCTATTCTGAGCACTGCCATAAAAGCAAACCATTTAAGAATAAATAGAGTCCGAAAACATCAAAAGTTTCAAGTAGAATTAAGTAGAGCCATCTACATTTTAACATGAGATGAACGGATCATTATAGCTAAAAATTACTAGCAGCTTTCACTTATATTGCATCCAGTGCTGTATTACTACTTCTGAAATCTTGCACGACTCATGTTGCTTCACCCTGTAATGATCAGAACGCGTTACATTTTAAACAATGATTTACATAAAAAGGGTCCGTTAAGCATTATAAATGTGTTGCTGTTATTTTGACCTCATCCTCTATAGTGAGCGCTGGATTGTCATACATCTCTAAACTTCTATCCTTGGTTTTCATGTCATCCGTCTCTTCATCCTTCTCTTTTTCTTTGCAACACTTGCAGCAGCAGCAGCAGCGAGTCCTGCAGAAGGCCATGCTGACGGTAACCACTCTGTCCCAGGGTTTGAAGGAGTGCAGCGGTTTGGGCAGGAAGTCCCAGTTGCGGAGGAATGAGGGCAGGAAACGTGGGCAGCGTTTCTGCATGATGTTCACCACGACCACAATGATCGCAAAGACCAACAGGGGCACTCCAACCCCCACCAATACCTGCCACCCCGCGATGGAGAGGCCTAGGACTGTCAGTGGGAAGAGGAGAAAGCACAGGAAGAGATACAGCGCCGCGAACCAGCGGTACTTGGCCGTGCGGTTGCCCAGAGCTTTGGCCAATCGGATAGGGATACGCGTGAAGGGGATGGGATACCACAGTAAGATGCCAGAGATGTTGAAAAAGAAGTGACAGAGAGAAACCTGGAAAAAATAAAAATGATAGTCATTTAACTGTCTTCTGAGTAATGCAAATGAAAACAGCAACTTGTTTTCGCAATGAAAATTTTTGACACGGGTCTTATACTTGCCTGTAAATGTTACAAATTAACAAGTATTTCCATTTCGGATAAAGGATTGTCCTGACAGCGAGTGAGTATGTTTGAATTCAATGAACGAGTACAGGTAATTTTGTGATCCATCGAATTATGTGACTGCATAGTAGAAACTGTAATAACGGTAGGATTTGGGTTAGTGTTGGGATTAGGGTTAGGGTGACAACAGCACCTAGTACGGTCAATGAATTCGATGAAACACCGGTATGGACATGCACGTGAAAAAAAGACTGTGCGGATTAGAATAGGAGCACAATAATTCTAACCTTATTCTAAAATATTTTGCAAACAAATTTTGCATCCAAACGTGTAAGCACTTCAAACCTCTTCCCCTAATTACAAAAGCACCATAAACAGTGTATGTTGCTTCCGACTGAAGCATTATTGACAGACTGTATTTTGTTTAGAAATAGATATAGTTGGCTCAGTAGACCACTGTTTATTTAAAAAAAAAAAAAAAAAAAAAAAAAAATTTACACACATGCTTCGTTTTTTCCGTGAATTCAAAACCGAGGTACATAACGTCATGTTGTGCACCGTTACAACCCTCTTAGTTTCCCAGCAGGCCAGTAACAAACCTGTAGTGAGTTAGCCAGTGTCTCTCCTGGACTGGCTAAAGCAGCTAGAATAGCAGTGGTTGTTGTGCCAATGTTGGAGCCCAGCGTGAGCGGATAAGCCCTCTCGATGCTAATGACACCAATACCTGAATAGGAAGAAAATGGCGCAGAGGCTTAAGTAAATCACAATTACCCACTTAGCATGTTGCTAAGCTAACAATGCCATACTCTAAATATCAATCTACAACACACAAACTACTTGGCTTTAAAAAGTGATCTGAAAAATGTTTGTAGGGAATGCACAGATGTGGTTGTGATGCCACATCATGATTGGTTACATGAGTTATTCAAATAATTTTGTATGAACTTGTTTTTATAAATAGAAATCATCAACAATCAAATACATCATAGACATCTTAAATGTAAGCAGCAAATCAGCATATTAGAATGATTTCTGAAGGATCATGTTACACTGAAGACTGGAGTAATGATGCTGAAAATTCAGCTTTGATCACAGGAATAAATTACTTTATAAAATATATTCAAACAGAAAACAGTTATTTTAAATTGTAATAATATTTCACAATATTACTGTTTTTACTGTATTTTTAATTAAATAAATGCAGCCTTGGTGAGCAGACGAAACTTTTAAAAACATTAAAAATCTTACCGATTCCAAAGTTGACTAGTAGTGTGTGTATATATATATATATATATATATATATATATATATATATATATATATATATATATATATAGATATATATATATATATATATATATATATATATATGTGTAAAAACATTAATATTGTGAAATATTATTACAATAAAAAAAAAAGTGTTTTCTATGAATATATTGTAAAATGTAATCTATTCCTGTGATCAAAGCTGAATTTTGCTTAATATTTCAGTGAAAATCATGATAGATTTCTTTTAGGATCCTTTGATGAATAAAAATATAAAAAGAACAGCATTTATTTGAAACAAATCTTTTGTAACATTATAAATGTCTTTACAGTCACTTGATCAATTTAATGTACCCTTGCTGAATAAAAGTGTTATTTTAATCAATCAATCAAATCGTTACTGACCCCAAACCCCCAAATTGCCTTTACCAAGGAGGATACATGCAATGCCCTGAAATGCTAGGTAAGTAGGCTTGTTTGCTTGGGTCAACTGTAATTGTGGCTCAACCTGCACATTTCTGACCACCAGCCTAATCAATATGACTACACCAGCATCAGGACCTGCAAATGTACTTGTATGGCAGTTAAAGGTTTTCTCTACTGACCGACTAGTGGAGTGATGGCTGAGGTGAAGACAGAGCTGCTCTGAACAATGAAGGTCATTCCAGCTCCAACAAGGATGGCAAGATATCCCGTGACCCAGGCAAAGGGGAAGGGGAAATCTGGCAACAGTTAAAGCTGTATTAGAAAGGTCATGAACAATATGTTTAGTATATGTTAAATAAATAAATAAATAAACAAATTTTAAAGTATCAACTAATAAACTTGAGACTAAAAGGCTGAAGTTGGTGAGTTTGTTACAAATCCTACCAACTTTGGACCACAAAGTGTTTCCATTGACTGACAGAACTACTTTTGGGTACTTAACTATACAAATATTGTATAAAATAAATGTCTGTTTAACCATAAGATTTAATAAATCAAATTTTTTACTTTGTAATTTTAGTTAACTTAGTTGGCAAGTTAACCAATTAGCCTGTTAGCTTAGAATTAACTATATAATTTACCATACTTTACACAATTTATTTACCCTACTAGGTTAATTTTTGAACTGCCCACTCCCACTTGTTAGTTGTTGAACTTTGTCCCTCGTATTAAGTGATGGTTGCATTAGTTAAACTAAGTGCACTAGGATGTACCTGAGTGTCCTCTGACAGCAACAGCACATGCATATACACACCCGTTGCACTCAGACACACTCAGGCTCATATAATGTTCCTGTTCAGCTCATCAGACAGCAGGACTGAATCACCTGTGCTGACTATCATATGACAGGATCCACACTAACACACTTACAGTAAGCGCTACACCTACAGGAATGTGATGATATGGAACTCTGGGAAAAATGTGTTTTTTTTAAATATTTGACACATGTATCTTTGAACTTTTACACTGGAGGTTTTCAGTGTTGACACACATTGATGTCATACACCTCACAGAGCATGCATCACAGGTTAATATTAGCAATTAATTGCAGAGCATATCAGCAGATAATTACCTCTGATGTTGACTTACCTGTGTTAAGCACCTTTTTAATGACAACCGCCACCTGACCCTTCAACATGGAGTTCAGCAGCTTGACGATCAGAATGAGGCAGGTACAGAGAGCCAGCAATGACAGAGCCAACAAAATCAACCCCACGGCCAGGTCGGGTAGATCAGCAAACACAAACATGTGAGTACCTGAAGAGAGAGATGAGGGCGATTCTATGTCAGAGCTCACAGAAATATAAAGCAACGTTCATGAAACAGCTTGGAAAACTTCCCTGCTGGTGGTTTGCTTGTTTTAGTTGGCCATCGAGTTGGATTCACTGTTCAGTCAGATGCAGTTTGATGGTTTTAGAGGGTTTGGGGGCACTTATTGAAAGAAAGCCAGCAAACCACCCTATGTTGGGTTTTGTCAGCAGGAACATACAGACATTTGAATATTGTAAACTAAAATTGCAAGAGCCAGAGAAATACGCCAATTCCAGTCTGACTAGCTATTTGCTACGCAACTTCTGCGTGGATTGATTTATACAGATTTCTACTGAAACTTATGTCATGTACTTAGATACATTTGTAATGAAGTTGCAATTCAGTACATTTAAAATACACTTAAAGGGTTAGTTCACCCAAAAAAAAGAAAATAATATAATTTATTACATACTCACCCTCATGTCGTTCTACACCCGTAAGACCTTCGTTCATCTTCGGAACACAAATTAAGATATTGTTGATGAAATCCGATGGCTCAGTGAGGCCTCTATTGAGAGCAAAGCCATTCAAACTCTCAAGGTCCATAAATGTACTTAAAAACATATTTGAAACAGTTCATGTGAGTTCAGTGGTTCTATCTTAATATTATAAAGCGACAAGAATACTTTTTCTGCGCCCAAAAAAAATTAAAAAAACGAATTTAACAATATCTATATGGGCCGATTTCAAAACACTGCTTCATGAAGCTTCTGAGCTTTATGAATCTTTTGTTTCGAATTAGTGATTCGGATCTCCTATCAAACGGCTAAACTGCTGAAATCATGTGACTTTGGCGCTCAGATTCACTGATTCGATTCGTAAAGCTCTGAAGCAGTGTTTTGAAATCAGCCCATATAGATATTGTTGATAAGTCTTTATTTTGTTTTTTTGGCACACAAAAAGTTTTCTTGTCGCTTTATAATAAGATAAAACCAATGAACTCACATAAACGGTTTCAAATATGATATTAGTACCTTTATGGACCTTGAGAGTTTGAATGGCTTTGCTCGCAATGGAGGCCTCACTGAGCCATCGGATTTCATCAACAATATCTTAATTTGTGTTCTGAAGATGAACGAAGGTCTTACGGGTGTAGAACGACATGAGGGTGAGTAATAAATGACATTTTCATTTTTGGGTGAACTAACCCTTTAAGATTTGAAGTACATTTAAAGTGAACACATTACAATTAAGAACACTTTTTTTCACAAGATTACTGCATCAAAAACAATGCTATCCAATGCTAGCTTTTTGTTTTGTATTATATTCACCTAGAAGTGTTTATCAATAATTGTGCCTAGTATCTAACTGTGTGCCACCTTGTTTGTGTGACATCTTTGCAGTCCGTGTATGTTCATACAATAGCTGGCATTCATTTGGATGGCCCAGACTCAGACCACTAAGTTAATACACAGTTTCTACTAATTTTTCCCAGTAAATATATTCACTTTTGTGAAGACTGCTGTGCCATTATTTCAATAAGCTCTAACTTTTTTGAAAAGCTACACAACTTCAAGGCTTGGCCCCTAATAATACTGCAGATCTTAATATCTTAAAATAGCCCTCTGTATCTTTTAAGTACACCTTATGCTTATACGATTATGTTTGTGATGTTATTACTACATCAAATCACAAAACAACACTAAAAGGCTGTAGTTGGTTTCTTTATATGATAGTTTAGTTATTTTCAAAATCAGCCAAGGGGCTGCAAGGGGGTCCGTTAAAGGTTCAGAGAAACATTATTGTATTAAAAATGACCAAAGAAATTCATTTAATAAAAAGTTTATGAATTTTTCTTACAGTATAAATGCATCTTAAAAAAGTATAAATGGGTCTTACATATATAGCTGCCTTTATGTTTTAAGAAGGGGTTTCCTTGCAAGGGCATTAACATTAGGGGGCCCTTAGAATTAAAGTTTAAAAACCCCTGATATAGTTTACTGAAAATGTTTTACAAATTCTTAGTCCAGGGAGGGCTGAATGGCGCTCCTTAAAGATCCAAGCATACTCTTTCACAGTTGAAGGACTCCAGAATGATTAAATACTCAAGTCCACTCAACCAAGTCAAGGCTGGAATTTCAACATGTTATCTAACTGCTAGCATTGATTTAAATCACCCAAGTTTATACCCAGAGCAAAAGTCTTTTGTTCAGGTGCGCTGGCCTCAGCTGTCATGAAGAATAGCCCCATTGAAAAGGTAGAGTACATGGATGGGATGGGGGGAGGAAAGGTGAAGCTAAGATCTCCCTCAGCATTTAAGAGAAGCCATTGTATTCATGACTGTTAGAGTGAATCACGGTCGATGGCTTCGAGCTGAAATAAGTGAACTATGCAAGGACGAGACCAGGAAATGGACTGATATTAGGCTTTAGCTTCTGTTAATCCAGGAAGGTCCTGTGCTGTTTGCTACAAAAGCCACATCAAACAAAGCAGAGACACTTACATTTTTCTAAGTTGATGGTTTCCGTTTGGTTCTCTTGAGTCCAGACCATGTCATCCTCCTCCCAGCAAAGGGCATCAGGGGTGCAGTTTGCAAATCCAGGGACTGTGATATTCACAAGGTTCTGAAATGGACGAAGAGTACATCCTCAGACTAAGAAAGAATATGACGCTTTTGTCCTGGCTGGCTATCTAACATAAATACGCACAGAACATATTATGGTGTGGAAATAAACTAATATTTGGTACTAAATACAACTACAAATAAACTAAAATGGTCTATTTTACACAATATACGTGTGGTGTGTATATTTATGCATATTAAGAGTATTACACTGTTAGCTTAGCAACATGCAAACACCACATTCTATACATTTACATCCGAAATCCTGTACCATCAGAGTAGGTACTAAATTTGAATTTACTTCATGGCAATTAAAAAAGGTACGCTCTATATAGTATGAATATGGGTAGTATGAATGAAATTCAGGCGTACTACATCCGCCATGTTGTTACGTTACATGATCTACCAGCGTCAGATGCATTGCCTCTCCTCCATTCATAAATACTGTCCTGTGGCCTTATGGGAGAGTAAAATGTCCATCGAATGCGCGCTTCAGAATCTCGGCGGAAGTAGTAGATCATCCGGGGACTTTTCGCCTACTGTTTTTCAAATACTATGTATTCGGACATACTTTTGGTGTACTGTTTTTCGCATACTATAAAGTAGGGAAGTATTCAATTTCGGATGCAGTTGCTACCTAGTTAGGGTGTTCGAAACAAGACGCTTATGAGGTTTAATTTCAGTTAACATGCTGCCTTTAAAGGCAGCTGTATGTAGACAGTAAGACAGTATGTTTCGAAAAAGAGACACAGAGCTACTGCATCTGTTATTTTCTAACAAAATTTATCAGCAATTTAGATGAAATTCTTGCATATCTGTATGTGTGTATATATAGACTCTGTTTATCTCTTGAATTCCCATCAGTATGATAAATCCTATTTCCTCATGTCAACAGCCTAATCTGGTGACTGACGAGAAATAATGGGAGTACTGGACTCAACCCATTTTCAGTTTTCTCACCGTGATGTCTTGCGTTTTACACCAGATCTTGATCAAACTTTTGTTCCGGGCTGCAGGGTCTCCAGTGGCTATGTCACGGATCACAGAGGTGTCCAGCTGGAAGAACAAGGGTAAAAAAAAAAAAAAGGTTCTCAATAAAAATACTTGAGGTAGCATATGGTAGAGAGCAAAGCAAGTTTATAGAGATCATCAGATATTCAATTGTGGCTTAAGAGTCTAAATACTCTTTTGGGGTCAAAAATGAGGAGGTAGATTTTGAACTACCCAATGTTTTGAAACAGAAATATTGATGTGTTCAAGTCCTCTATACAAGCTGGGAAGTTGTAATTATGATGTCAGGTGCATTCAAGTCACTTTGGTAGGAGTAAAGGCCCAAATATACTCACAGTATACAAAATTCTTTTTCGTTCTTTACTTGGGGGTAAAAAGAAGTTTGAAATACTGAAATTCAAGCAGCGGTATACTGCATAATTTATATACATAATTATATACATACACATAATTTGCATATTTACAAATTCATTACATGAATATGTAAATATGTGCTCTGCGCTTTCCTCTCAATAACAAAGTAAACAAATGACAGCGGTAAGAAAACAGCAATTGAGAAAGCATTTGATCATAGTGATGTGGATATGTTTGCATGTTACTAACTGGAGCAAACTTTTCTGTAAAGTTCACTTTGACAAACCATTTCAAACTCCTAAAAGAAACAAACAAACAAACAAACAAAAACACCGAACTTCGTTTTGGCCTGATTTTGTTCTAAATTACATCATACCGGTTCGTTCTTTTGACTTTTTCTACAAAAAAAAAAAAACACAGCAAGGTTATTTTAACTACTTCTTTAAAAAAAAAAAAAACACCTTGATTTACCAAAGAATCCACAGTGAAATGTACGAATACAAATAAATAAAGCTCAACAGGGTATATGGCGAACGT
This sequence comes from Hypophthalmichthys nobilis, assembly GCA_037950665.1. Classification (NCBI taxonomy): domain Eukaryota; kingdom Metazoa; phylum Chordata; class Actinopteri; order Cypriniformes; family Xenocyprididae; genus Hypophthalmichthys; species Hypophthalmichthys nobilis. The sequence continues at coordinate 12,013,307 of CM075485.1, forward strand.
CACATGACCAAACCGGAAAACTGATCTCATTGTATCCGATTGTCAGAGAAGGTGTTAACAGCATGAACTGACGGCATATCTATGGACTTTTAAGGTAATCAGCGAAACTACCTAGTTCACATTGTTATGGGTGTTTTATTCTATTAAATATCTAAACATTAGTGTGAAGAAAAATTTAAAAATCTCTTAAATATCAATCTGCATATGCGGGGGACATCAGTTATTCTTATCTTTGCTTGCTCCTTTCAAGTTATCTTAAATAAAACAGCTAATTTTTTCATGAAGCACATACAAAAGACCTAAACTAGAAGCAATCTGACCTGTTTTACAGAATACGGAAGTTAGATTGAGCATAACCCCAACTGAGACATTCGCTTTGTTGAAAATAAATAACCATATTCCTAGCATTAGGATCCTTTGAAAGGTAATGTTATTTTTAGTCCTGTATCGCTCTTCTCTCCTCATCTCACTAACACGGCAGTGGGCGGGGCTAACGTTGCAATGATGAAGTAGGCTTTGATTTCTTCTGCGGAGGCAGCGTTTATGACAGATAGGCACATTCCGGGACGAGTCGTTCGCTGGGCCTGGTGTCAATAAAAGCTGTTATTGGACTAACAAGGCAGTTTTCAGTTCTGAAACTCTTATAATTGCGATGCCCCCCATATATATCAAAAGCTCAAAGAAAAATAGATTTCTCAATTCATGACCCTTTTAAGTTTTTATTCAATTCATGAATGGGCTGTAAATTGAATAGTTATATATTCTATCGCAATTGTACAATACTATTATATTTTGGACATGCAACTTTGCTTATAAAACAAACAAACCAGTCATTTCATACATTTTAACAAATTTACCGCCAATACAGATACAGATGCTGTATCCATTGCGTTCATGTTTTCTCACTGACACGGCCCCAACTTTGAAACTATGGGCTCAAAGAAAATCCAGAGTTTCCCACTTGTAACAATGACATTGTGGTGGAGTTCACGTGCCATAAATAATTAAAAAAAAAATTTCCGACATGACTTGGAGTCACCATATGAACCAAGTAACTGACAATTGTTGCAGCTGTTAACAACTCATTAGGCATTAATTTATGGGACAATAACAATACTGGATGTGACAAGAGTTTATGCAAATGAGTAGCAACAACCCAGCTGCCCGATATAGATGTAGTTGAGTAATAACCCCTACTAGATAAATCAACAGGTCCACTTCATAAGCACTGATGGTGACCCCACCTCAATGATGTTCTTGGTGAGGGGTTCAGTGATGACCTTTAACAGTTCTGGAGCGTCTGCACCGGTCTCGATGTTAAAGGAATCGATCACAAGTTTGGTGAGCCTGTAGAGGAATCCTGAGGCCACCTCCAGAGGCAACAGCACCACAACAGACAGCCAGTTAAAGAAGTCATGGACCGTAGCACCAGCAAATGCCCTGAGCCACACAGAATGAATGACAAATCCCATTTCTCAGATGTACAACTCCATTTCCTTCATCAGCAAGTAATGTCAAAAATCCCACAATATCAAAACATGCTGTTTTTGGAGCTTGATTAAATAAATGCTTTGTTTAGAATGAGGAGGATGTTTTAAACTACGAAACTTGCAGGATGTATTAAATGGTACAAAGCCATCTTATATGTCAAAAGATCAAGGCAAATTTGATTTCTTATGTCATGACCCTTTAAAACAATAAAAACTTACAAACAGCAAAAAATATTTTAGAGCAAAGCAACTACAGAAATAAGAATTTAATTATTTCCAAAACTTGATGAACTTTTATGTTGGGAACACTGTTTAATATAAAACAAAAAAAAAAATATTTCCTCATTTGGGTTTACCTGCGAAACTCATTGCGGTCTCCTGCTTGCATCACAGCCACAATCGTGTTTGTCACAGAAGTGCCGATATTGGCACCCATGATGATTGGCACTGCGGACTTCACCTCCAACACTGAAATTTACAGTGAAAAATAATATTTACACTACTATTCAGAAGTTTTTGAAAGAAGACTCTTTTGCTCACCAATGCTGCATTAAACCAAAAAGAAAAGCAGTAATATTACCGCAATTAAAATAACTTTTCTATTGTAACATTTTAAAATGTAACTTAATTCCTGTGATCAAAGCTGTATTTTCAACATCATTACTCCAGTCTTCAGTGTCACATGATCCTTCAGAAATCATTCTAATATGCTGATTCGATGCTCAAGAAACATTTCTGATTATTATCAATGTTGAAAACAGTTGTGCTGCTTCATATTTTTGTCAATCACAACTGTGATGTTTCAATAAATGGGGTTCAAAAGAACAGCATTGATTTGAAACAGAAATCTTTGCAACATTATAAATGTCTTTTACTGTCACTTTTGATCAACTTAAATGCATCGCTGTTGAATAAATTATTAATTTCTTAAAATATCTTACTGACCCCAACTGTAGTGCACTATATGTGCGGACTCAACTGGCAATTGAGATTTAACATTTAATATGACAGAATCAATATGAAAGTGTTACAACGAACAAATTAAAGTCATTATCAAGGGTCATTTTAGGTGGAAGTGCCTTCTGCACACTTTACAGTGTGGATATCGATTTCTTTTTACTTTGTGCTACTGTTGTTACATGTGCTTATCATGAGGGAGGAGATATCTGTATGAGCAGGAGTCAGACACACACACACACTCACTCACATCCAGATGACACCATGCTGACCACAATGGAGGACGAGGTGCTGGAGCTTTGAACCAGAACAGTGACCAGAACTCCAATCACCAGTCCAGCCACGGGGTTAGACAGGACCGCATTGTCCTGGAAGATATCGCCCGCTGCCTTCCCTGCACACAGTGACAAATCCACAACACATCTATTTCTGTTCAGAGATAATAACAAGCCTCTATTATACCTTAACCATGATAAACTGATGTGCTTTTTGATAGTGCCATTTGTTTAAAGTACATGTTCACCTTCAACCTACAAAAGATCTTTTTTTGTTTGTTTGACCAATATAGTTTTTACAGAGTAAAACAATTAGTGTTGAGTATGTTACTCTAAAAAAGGAATTCCTAGTTACAAATTACATCTTTTAGATTACTATACAAATTACTCTCTCTAAAAAGTATTGCATTACTTATTACTTTATAAATCCCATATCAACATTGACCAGTTGAACAATACAAGGATAGACATGAAACTGCTCTTTTAATTCTTTCAAATAAATAATATAAAAGTGCATAAATTATTTTCGACCAAAGTACTGAAAAGAGATAAACTTACATTAAAAACATACATTTTGTCATTAGCAATTACATTCTGATGATAAATCCATTGTTTTATATAGAATAGTTATATAGTTTAAACCAGTGCTCTCAAACTCAGTTCATGGAGGGCCATGAACTGAGAATTGTTTATGAAATGTTTACATGTAATGCATTCCAAAATCAAATGGCAAAACAAAATAGTTATAGGTATTCCAGTAACAGATAAATAAATATGTATTTATTTATTTATTGTTGTTATTAATACACACACACACATGCCTTTTTAAACAAACTATGTCCTACTGCCTAAAAAAAAAAAAAAAAATATATATATATATATATATATATATATATATATATATATATATATATATATATATATATATATATATATATATGTTTGGTCAGAAGAGGGCCTCGTGTTTCAGCGTCTTCCCAGTATTTATTCCTTATTTATTTTTTGCTTTTTATTAAGAAAAGAGATATCACAACCTTTTCGTGTAATATTAGGTTATTTGGCACTTTGGATCCTAATTTAAAGTGCAAGACGTAAACTTTCCAAAAGTCTCTCACTTTGCTAAAAGGCCTATTCACTTTAAATACTTTAGCTCAATTGCGCCCTCTCTCTCTCTGTTCTTTTAAAAGAAAAAAAAAGTTAATAGGAAGTAAAATAAAGTTTATCGTTACCTCCTACCAGCTGGAAAGCGGAGCTCAGGACGTCCAGAGAGCAAACGAAAATGTAGAGCAGACCGACCAGAAGAACGAACTTCACGATGGATTTCACGACGCGCAGAACTTTCCCCCTCGTGTCGAGATCTGCAGGAGAACACAGACAAAGAGTGTGACGCGCGCAGAGTTCGGCTGCTCGTGCCCTGCGCTTCATTCGTGCTGCTCTTACCTGACCACTTCACCCCGGTGTCCCGGAGCTCGGGCAGATCCCACGGGTCGTCCTCTTCCTCCGGCTGCGATTCTTCTGCTGCCGCAAAGACGGAAGCGTAAGACGGCGGTTCGGGTTCGGTCGCATCTTTGCCCGCGTGGTCTGCGTCTGTGTGAGTAAAGACATGAGTCTGAAGAAAGAAACCAGGAAGGGGGAGGAAGGAAATGCGCCACTGTGTGGACGTGGATTTAAACGGGGCACGTACCGAGTTCCGGCGGCGGCGTGGCGGGATGAGTCTCAGGCGTCGGGGCCATTGCCTTTAGTTAAAACAAACATACAAAACATACTCTTACGATGTTAGTCTGCAGCCATTTCACACCAAACATTTTCTTTTCAAGTTTAATGTTCACTTTCGCGCCACATGCATCCTTTGTCTTTGAGTGCTTTCCCAAAAAAGGCAAAATAGGCATCGCAAAAGTGGAACAAAACAAAAACAAAACGAAATTTGCAAGCTGTTAAGGCAAACATCCACCTCTTTCTTTCTTACAAAGCAGTGATTAAAAACAATAAACAGTTAAAAGTAAAAAAAAGTAGCCTAAATGTAAAAGTAAAGTTTTTTTCTTCTGATTTGTAGCTAAAGCAGTGATTATAAACAATAAAAATATTAAAGTAGCCTAAACATGTAGGCTAAACATAAAGATAAAAAATAAGTCTTTCTTTATTTCTTTTTAGTGATTAAAACAGTTTATAAAAAATTAAAAGTAAAATTTCTATTCAGAAAGCAGTGATACAGTCGATAAACAGCTTAAGGTAAGTATGTAAACTTTTAAGTAAAACGTAAAAGTAAAACGTCTTAATTTCTTTCTTTCTGATTTATAAAGCAGTGATTAAAAACAATAAAATCTTAAAGTAGCCTAAACACGTAGGCTAAACGTAAAAGTAAAAAATAAGTCTTTCTGTATTTCTTTGTAGTGATTAAAACAGTTTATAGAAAATTAAAAGTAGAAGGGTTATTTTCTATTCAGAAACCAGTGATTACAATCGATAAACAGCTTAAATATGTAAACTTAAAAGTAAAAGTCTTTCTTTCCCACTTAAACAGTGATTTAGTCTTCATGAATGTCAGCTCACCTGCCGGAGTTGTGGTGTTTTGCCCATTAATATCTCACTAATGCACAGAGATTCATTGTGTCTACTTATATAAATACAAAGCAATGATCACTCTGTCAGCAGACCATTCATACGTCAATATTCTGCTATTTCCACCACAAAATTAAGCAATAGTTTATTCACTCCCTGATACTCATGTTTAAAAAATCATCTGCAGTGAGCACAAGCTTGCTCTGATACACCCAGACCACTAAAGAAAGAAGCACTGGCCCAGCAGCTCAAGAGCATTGAATCTTTGTTGTTATGTACAGAGACATACAAAAGCATAGAAATATTGATCTGTTAAAATTGTCAATTAATACCAAGCTTGCTTTGCAAAGCACTAAGCAAAATGTTTTTAGATCGACGTTCCTACCTGTCCTGTGAGTGTGTGGTCGGCGTTAGTCCAGGATCTACCTGTAGAGGAGGCGCACAGTTGTCTTATATACACCTGCAGTAGGAGAGCCTGTTCGTGTCACTGCTCTAAAGTCCGGAGCGGGTGGTACTACACATCACCTCACTCACAGTACTACACTTCACCTCACTCACCGCGAACGCAGGCAAATACAGGCCCCAACTATCAGCCAAAACAGTGATATAACCTCGAAATAAAACACAAAGTGTCCTAATCCTGTAAAATTGCAAAATTGTATCCTGCATTTTCTCTCTTTTAAAATTTTAAAATTTCTTTTTTCTTTTCTATTCTATTTTATTCTATTCTATTCTATTCTATTCTAGCAGAATATGAAGTTCTCATATTACAAAAGTTTCCTCTGTTAAGGCCTGTTCACACCAGGAATGATAACTATAAAACTATAAAACTTTCTGTTTATTCATTCTCTGACACATAAAGTTATTTTTTGATACTGATCCAGATAATAACAGATTTTTTTTAATATTTATAGTATTTTTAAGTATTTTATCTGTAGATAGAATTATTATAATTAATGCAGTTGTCATTTAATAATTCCATGAACTAGATTGAATTGAATTGATATTACGACATCCCTTGAAGACACATCTGTAGATAGTAAGACTAAATTTTTAACAAAATAAACAAACAAACAAAAAAAAAGTAACAGCCTAAATGTGTTTATAATAACAGGCACACAATAGTTAAGTAAATTGCAATGTGCAAAATATTTACAAAAAGAAGTGTCACTGCAATAAACACCATGAAAATACTATTATTTTAAATTTTATTTGGAAAAATTTGAATGAGACCTTCATGCTGAAAACAGAATTCCACAGGATTTATATATTTTTAATACACTTCTATAAGTGCAATTTTAATATACTGTAGGTGTTTATAGGTTCATTTTAGCTTCATTTGAAAAGTAAAGAAAAAAAAAAAAACGAGAGAAATTATGAAGTATTGGTTTGAAATTCAGTAAAAAATGAACACTGAAATCAAATAAAATTTACATTAATATAACATAAACATCAAATTATACTGTATTATTGTGATTACTGTGAAAATACTAAACACGTTTGAAACATGGCAGATGAAAAACACTGTATATACAGTATTGATTTTCTCATGCAAGAAATTGCATATAAAGACCCATTGCATAAAGAAATTCCATAAAGTAGGTTCATTATTAATTATCCACACACGCTCGCTCTCTCTGCTGCATTGCTTATTTATCTTTATGATATGAGATAAAAATGTCATATGAAAGTAAAAGACACATATTTTACAACTCCAACAAGCTAAAAATTAAATGTAATAAACACTGTTTGTTGTTTTCGCATCCACAGTAAAAATCTTAATTAGCTTATCCGCAGGTTCACTGAGTTTGTGTGGTTAACCGTTTAGCTCGTTCAGTTCAAACTCAAGAGAGTAGATGATATAATAAATCATGATCTCACTCCAACAGGGATAAAGGCTGTTGCATTATAACAGCTTTATATGTTTAAATGCTTGGGAAACTCCTCACCCATCTAAGCAGTTATTTCTTCTGTATTCAGGCATTTTACATGTCATATTTCAGGCAGCTATGCACTCTAAATATAAACATCACCACTAGCTGAACTATTTCCATTTTATAAATTTAATCTAAAAACATTTTAATTTTATTTTTCTTCATTGTAATATACACAATAATTATAATTATTGCGAAGACAGGCATGACTATAACTACTGCTCATATTCAGGGTTAGTGATCTGAACAAACCACTAACCCGGCAAATATTGATCTTAACCCATTCCACATTATTTGCAATATGGACATGAATAATACCGTGAAGCTTGTTGAGAGAGGTGTGCTGTTACTTTTATGAGTATATATATATATATATATATATAGATATATATACAGGTGCTGGTCATATAATTAGAATATCATCAAAAAGTTGATTTATTTCACTAATTCCATTCAAAAAGTGAAACTTGTATATTATATTCATTCATTACACACAGACTGATATATTTCAAATGTTTATTTCTTTTAATTTTGATGATTATAACTGACAACTAAGGAAAATCCCAAATTCACTATCTCAGAAAATTAGAATATTACTTAAGACCAATACAAAGAAAGGATTTTTAGAAATCTTGGCCAACTGAAAAGTATGAACATGAAAAGTATGAGCATGTACAGCACTCAATACTTAGTTGGGGCTCCTTTTGCCTGAATTACTGCAGCAATGCGGCGTGGCATGGAGTCGATCAGTCTGTGGCACTGCTCAGGTGTTATAAGAGCCCAGGTTGCTCTGATAGTGGCCTTCAGCTCTTCTGCATTGTTGGGTCTGGCATATCAAATCTTCCTCTTCACAATACCCCATAGATTTTCTATGGGGTTAAGGTCAGGCGAGTTTGCTGGCCAATTAAGAATAGGGATACCGTGGTCCTTAAACCAGGTACTGGTAGCTTTGGCACTGTGTGCAGATGCCAAGTCCTGTTGGAAAATGAAATCTGCATCTCCATAAAGTTGGTCAGCAGCAGGAAGCATGAAGTGCTCTAAAACTTCCTGGTATACGGCTGCGTTGACCTTGGACCTCAGAAAACACAGTGGACCAACACCAGCAGATGACATGGAACCCCAAACCATCACTGACTGTGGAAACTTTACACTGGACCTCAAGCAACGTGGATTGTGTGCCTCTCCTCTCTTCCTCCAGACTCTGGGACCCTGATTTCCAAAGGAAATGCAAAATTTACTTTCATCAGAGAACATAACTTTGGACCACTCAACAGTAGTCCAGTCCTTTTGTCTTTAGCCCAGGCGAGACGCTTCTGACGCTGTCTGTTGTTCAAGAGTGGCTTGACACAAGGAATGCGACAGCTGAAACCCATGTCTTGCATACGTCTGTGCGTAGTGGTTCTTGAAGCACTGACTCCAGCTGCAGTCCACTCTTTGTGAATCTCCCCCACATTTTTGAATGGGTTTTGTTTCACAATCCTCTCCAGGGTGCGGTTATCCCTATAGCTTGTACACTTTTTCTACCACATCTTTTCCTTCCCTTCGCCTCTCTATTAATGTGCTTGGACACAGAGCTCTGTGAACAGTCAGCCTCTTTTGCAATGACCTTTTGTGTCTTGCCCTCCTTGTGCAAGGTGTCAATGGTTGTCTTTTGGACAACTGTCAAGTCAGCAGTTTTCCCCATGATTGTGTAGCCTACAGAACTAGACTGAGAGACCATTTAAAGGCCTTTGCAGGTGTTTTGAGTTAATTAGCTGATTAGAGTGTGGCACCAGGTGTCTTCAATATTGAACCTTTTCACAATATTCTAATTTTCTGAGATAGTGAATTTGGGATTTTCCTTAGTTGTCAGTTATAATCATCAAAATTAAAAGAAATAAACATTTGAAATATATCAGTCTGTGTGTAATGAATGAATATAATATACAAGTTTCACTTTTTGAATGGAATTAGTGAAATAAATCAACTTTTTGATGATATTCTAATTATATGACCAGCACCTGTATATATGCAATGCCCAAGAGGGTTAAGGCAGTACTGTAAAATAATGGTGGCCACACAAAATATTGACACTTTGGGCCCAATTTGGACATTTTCACTTAGGGGTGGACTCACTTTTGTGGCCAGCAGTTTACATTGTAGCAAAGTGTAATTTCTTCAGTGTTGTCACATTAAAAGATATAATAAAATATTTACAAAAATGTGAGGGGTGTACTCACTTCTGTGAGATACTGTACATATATATGTGTGTGTGTGTGTGTTGTGTTTGTGTTAACATCAATCACAATTGAATGTGATTTTATATATATATATATATATATATATAATTACATCATATATATTATATCATAAAATACAATATATGTATTTATATTTATTTAATATATTTTGCATCTTTCTCTCTCTCACACACACACACAGAGAAATACAGTGCACAGCGTAAATGAGTACACCCCCTCTGAACAAATACAAAAGATGTATTTTCTTTATGATCACTAATACAATTCATGGATAGATGGCAAAACTAAAATGTATTAAACATATACATAATAAAAACTGAGAAATATATGTCATTAATAGCCATAAAATAAGTAAATTAGCCAATTTTGTTTAAATTAAGGATTGCAGAAATGAGTACACCCTAGATTTAATTCAACAAATGTATAATATTCTAGCACTTAGTATGCCCACCATAATTTTGAATATACTGCTCTCACCCTTCTTGACATGGAGTGTACAAGTTCATGACAAATTGTCACATCTGTCCTGTTTGACTCCTGGATGATGAGCTCCTTAAATGCCCTAAACTTTAATGGGGAGTGTTGCTCAACTCGTCTCTACAGAATCCCCCACAGGTGCTCAAGAGTGTTAAGATTGAGTGCAATACATGTCCACAGAAGGTTTTTCACCTTGGGAAAATGCATATCCCCATTGTCATGTTGAAAAAATGCCCAACAATGCAGGGAATGAGGAAAGGGTCAAGTTTGTGTATTAAATTACACAGTGGTGTGGGAATTCATGACAGCATTGATAAAGCGCTCCCCCACACCCTCACACCTTCAGCACTCATACATCCCTATATAAGAGCTTTACTACCACTGAACTTTACTGTGGGAACCAGGCACTTCTCACTGTACTCCTCCTCTAGCAACACCATAACATTTTGGATGCTGTTAGATCCAAAATGATTGGTTTGGTCTCATGAGACCAGAGTATTGATTCCCAGAATCTATATTTTGTAAATATGGGCTTTGGAAATGGCTAACTGAATTTATTGTGCTTTGGCAACCGTAGGTAGTTCCAGTGAGAACAACAACCATGCATGTCATTTATGCTGTGCAGTGTAGATAATGACAAAAACTGTAGTCTGTGGAAAGTTAACCCCTTAAGCCCTGAAGGCATTTTCAGAGATGTTTTTTTTCTGAGTGACATACACAAAAGACTCATAACTCCAAAACTTAAGCAAGGAGAGTCAAAAGGTAGGTATCGTTTGATATAAAACTTATATTAAATATTACATTTGGACATTCTCATGCTGAGAAACTGAAAAAAAAAAAATATATATATATATATATGTATATATATTGATATAGATATAGATAGATAGATAGATATAATATTTTATTTGTAATTTTTCATATCTTTCTTATTTCACATGCAATAACTCAGGAAGGAAATAAGGTAGGAGAACAATTCTTTTTTGGTGAAGTTCCCCTACATGTAAGCTGCATCTGGATTTTGTGGTGATAGCATAAAGTAATCAAGAGTTAGAGCATTTGGAACCAAGGTAGCCTTTTTGTTTAGCCCTTGACGCCCCCTAATGGGCATTTTCTAAAATTGTTCCTCCATGAGGAATATCTCGTGATTATGTTGATTTTGGACTAATTTCAATCGGGAGCATCCATTGTAAGTAATGATGTGCCATTTTCTATGAGCTATGCATGTTTCATGAAGTTATAATCGAAAATTCCATGTGAAAGCTACATCGGATTTTAGTTAGCGTCTCTGTGCCTGTGGGTTTTATGTGTCGTAATTCTGTGAGGAATATCTCATGATCAACTTATTGGATTATGTTATTTTGGACTCATTCTAATTGTGAGAATCTGCTGTAAATAACGATGTGCAAATTTACACAATCGGAGCATGTTTCCTGAAGTTAGGAGTGAAAACGTGACATAAATGCTGCAACCGTATATTATTTGACATATGGGTCTTGACTCAGCACTCAATAAGAGTTGAACAAAATGGTTGGATGCATTAAAAAGCTAAGTTTCTAATCTTTAAAATGATATGATTTGTGGTATTCCTGTCAGTGGTTGCTTAGTAATTTGATTATGATTTTTTTCGTGGGGGTGGTGTACCACTGGCGGTACACTTCAGGCTTGAAGGGTTAAAGTACAGTTACAACTGTTATGTCATCATACCTGGAAAAATAAGATGCTTTTTAAGTGCACGATTACACTGTAGCTAGATTTGTACCTTCAGTATGGAACATTGTAATAAACTGTCCTCATCTCTCCTCTACTTAATGCACAATGTTCTCTACAGATACACTTGCTGACCTTGCAGATGTTTCCAATGACACCAAAATTATTTGCAGCAAATGAGCAAACAAAATCTTTCTTGAAGAAAGCCCTTGACCTGTAAAACAAAATATCTCTGCCCACACGGTCATAAAAAGATAACTGTGTGAAATGCAGAATTCCACACACGATTGCCTGTTGATGGGTCCATTTGTCACTAATTCTTGGAAGTGAAAGTTTTTCTGTTGTTCAGGATGGGTCTAAGTCATTTCTTTCAATAGCGCTGAGATCTATGACTGTGGATGTAGTGCTGTGTGACTGGTAATCAGAAGAGTCCTGCTTTAACAAGCTGAATATCCAATGGTTTGTCCATAAACTCATAATTGTGACCTTGAACAAAGCACGTAACCTCAGTTTATTCCAGGGAGTTTGTACCTGTAGCACGTGTACTATATATCACTTGGGGTAAAAGTGTCTGTTAATTGACTACTGACTATGTATTACTTATTAGGATCAATCTTTAAAATGGTTTATAGTAGATTCCATCTTTGGGTCATTTCTTGTTCCGCTATACATTTGAACTCTGTATATTTAAAAATTGATATTGTTGTCGTAATTTAAGGGCATATTTCTATGAAAGAGTATACCAGACTATCTACTCCTGTGAAAAATAAGTGTGCTTAATTGTAAACTTAAAATCTGAAAAGTTTATTTTTAAAAAACTATACTTGCAGGTAATATAATATTAATGAAATAAAAGGCCTCTTAGGTGTACTTTTGGTGCTACATTTAAAGTTAATATATTTTAAATGTACTAAATGTCTTTTTTTTGTTTTTTTGTATTCTGTTTGATTTAGTTTTCCTGTTTAGTTTTGGTTTTGTTGTTATTGCTTACTGGTTCTGTTCGTTCTGTTCCCTTCTGATCAGTTGCTATGGTTACACATTGATTTGAGCCACTCTGTTCATGTGTTTATTGTTTGAATTTCCTTGTTTGCTGTCTCTATTTATACCAACTGTATAGCTCACCCTGTGCCTGCGTTCAAGCCCTCTTCTGCCGTTAACATCAGGACCTTCACTCCAGAGGGCTCTCCAGCTCATGAGCTTTCTCCAGAGACCACTCCAGCCCATGAGCCCCTTCCAGAGTCCACTCCAGCCTCAGTGTTGAGCCTGGAGCCCGATCCAGTCCCAGTGTTCCATCCTGGAGCCCGCTTATGCCCCAGAGCACATTCAGGAGCCCGCTCACTCCCCAGAGCTCAGCCAGGAGCCCGCTCACGCCCCAGAGCTCACCCAGGAGCCCGCTCACCCAGGAGCCCGCTCACACCCCAGACCTCAGCCAGGAGCCCGCTCACGCCCCAGAGCTCAACCAGGAGCCCGCTCACACCCCAGAGCTCACCCAGAAGCCCGCCCACGCCCCAGAGCTCACCCAGAAGCCCGCTCACGCCCCAGAGCTCAACCAGGAGCCCGCTTACACCCCAGAGCTCAACCAGGAGCCCGCCCACACCCCAGAGCTCAACCAGGAGCCCGCCCACACCCCAGAGCTCAGCCAGGAGCCCAATCATGCCCCAGAGCTCAGCCAGGAGCCCGCTCACTCCCCAGAGCTCACCCAGAAGCCCGTGTATGGGAACGGGAACAAGAAAATCAGAACCAAAAACCCAAAAGCCCGCCCACGCCCCAGAGCTCAGCCAGAAGACCATTCATGCCCTAGAGCTCACCCAGGAGCCAGCTCATGCCCCAGAGCTCACCCAGGAGCCCACTCATGCCCCAGAGCTCACCCAGAAGCCCACTCATGCCCCAGAGCTCAGCCAGAAGCCCGCTCGCGCCCCAGAGCTCAACCAGGAGCCCGCCCACGTGCCAGAGCTCAGCCAGAAGCCCACTCATGCCCCAGAGCTCAGCCAGGAGCCCACTCATGCCCCAGAGCTCAGCCAGGAGCCCGCTCACTCCCCAGAGCTCACCCAGGAGCCCGTGTATGGGAACGGGAACAAGAAAATCAGAACCAAAAACCCAAAAGCCCGCCCACGCCCCAGAGCTCAGCCAGAAGCCCATTCATGCCCTAGAGCTCAGCCAGGAGCCCGTTCACTCCCCAAAGCTCACCTAGGAGCTCGTGTACGGGAACGGGAACAAGGAAATCAGAACCAAAACACAATGAATCTAAACAGATATAGAACTACACATTACAAGTATATTTTAGTTAACTTTAAATGTATGTATATTCCACCAGGGGTGTCACTACGCCATTTTTAGGGAACTTAAATTTCTACCCTGCTGCCCTAAAAATTTTTAATTAACTCCGTAATCTGTACACAAATAGAGTGCTGCAGGGATGATGTATTTTTGTAGGCCAAAAACCCATAATTGAGTTAGCATTTTAGCACTTCCGGTTCCATCGTCCTGAAAACAATGTTTTTGTTGTTGTTGTTTATTTAAATGCCTGAAATAAGGTTGGTGGTGAACACAAGCTCAAGATATCTTCACTTTTATTCTATGACATAAAATACATTACTAATACCCTCAAGATTTTTTTAAAAGCTTTTACGTCTTTAAAAAAGGAGGTTGCTATATTAAATGTCATTAGTCCGATTTCACAGAATTGTTAAGTATATTGCACTCTCACACAATCTATTCTAACTCAAACATTCAGGAAAATGTTTTTAAAGAAAGACTGAAAGAGTTGTTGGAAGCTTAGTCTTGGTGGTGTAGTTTGTTTATAGGTTAATTTTTAATTTCTTGCAATTGTATTTAGGCTTCAAAATTTATAAAAGCTGTGTTTGTTTGTGAAAATGATCTTGATGGACAAAACATGTAAGTATTAAACTTTAAATTCAAATGCCTATGGAAAAATCCCATTGGTTTTCTTGTCAAGAGATCCAGTGTGATTCTGGGTTGGCCTACAAAAATACATAATCACTGCAGCACTCTATTCGTGATCACCTCAGTCTCCTTTAAAACACATGAAAATGGCAGCAGGCTTTGGCTCCTCCCCGTCTTTCTCTCCAGTATTCAGCATGTTAAATGCAGTTATGTAAATGTAATACGGGAGTAATACACAACGGTTTCCCATCCACTGTACTGTAATAAGTTTTCGCACTACAGTTGTTTTCCTAGAGCTTTACACACATGAAAAGGCTACTGTAGAAAACATCTCTGGTTACTCAAAATAACCCTGGTTCCCCTGAGAGTAGGGAACGAGACATTGCGTCAGTACACAACACCATTTCTTGAGTGAATGTACAGACACTACTGTTCAAATATTACTCCATTACAAGTGAAAGTTGTTAAAACAGATGTTTACTTAAGTAAAAGTACAAAAGTACTTGCTTAAAAAAATATCAAATGTAAATTTCTTTTTTTATGTCAACACATTGTTTTATAATTGTTGCATTATTATATGTAATATTTATAATACTTTATGCCTCTGAAGCAACCTACTGTCAGGAAACACAGACCAGGAAAGTGGGAAGTATAAATAAAGAGAGGCTTTATTGATCACAGCAGTAATTACAATGGTGGATATGGAATGTAGATGCAGCAGGATGAACACGGACAGGTAAGTTGCCACACACACACAGTTTCACAGTGATTTGATAATAGTTAACACTTTCCTTGTTTGCAGGATGTAAACACAGAGCTGGAGACAGGAGACGAGGACCTGGAGACTGGACAACAGAGATGATATACAACAAGAGGTAGACACAGCTGGAAATAAATAGGGTAAGGGGAACGAGCGACAGGTGTGGGAGATCAGCTTGTGATTGTGCACACAGCGCTACCAGGCAACGCTGATTGCTCAAATCACGAGCTGCAGAAATTGACAGGACGCTAACAAACAACAGAGACGAACCGGTGAAACACCCTGACCCGTGACAGAACCCCCACCCCCCCATGACGCCGATGGAATTGGTCAATAACAGTGCGGTCCAGCACGTCACGAGCCGGAATCCAGCATCTCTCCTCCGGACCATAACCCTCCCAGTCTACCAGATATTGGTGACCTCTGTCCCTCCGTCTCACATCAAGAAGTCGCCGTACCTTGTAGGTGGGCAACCCCTCGATGAGTCTGGGAGGCGGCGGGACAGAGATCTGAGGCTGAGGGGGGGAGTAAATAACGGGCTTGATTTTGGAAACATGAAACACTGGGTGAATTCTATTAAACTGAGGGGGTAATTTGAGTTGAACTGTCACTGGGTTAAGCACCTTGGTAACAATATACGGTCCAATGAATTTGGGTCCCAGTTTACGTGCAGGAAGTTTGAGGGGAATGTCCTGGGCTGACAACCAAACCTTCTGACCACACACGTAAAGTGGGGGCTTAGAACGGTGACGGTCCGCCAACGCCTTGTTCCCTTCTCATCTTAGGGTCCTGAGCACAATAGCAATAAAGCAGGTAAGTCACGAGAGCACAAACACAAGATAGAGAGCACAGACAAAAACACATCCACGCGACACAACTTTGGCTGCATTTACACTGCAAGTCTTAATGCACAGATCCGATCTTTTGACCATATCCGATTTTTTGGCCAGTGTGTTTACATTCACTTTAGACGCGACTGGTATCGAATATCTGTGTTTACATTAATTCCCGCCCAAAATGATTGTCATTGATAGCTTTGCATGCACATGCTAGACACTCGGGTTTTGAATGGCCGTGCTATTAAAATTATTTATATATTTCACGTCGGGTGGTCATGATTACCTGCCAGAATGGATAAGTTAACAGCTGTCAGTGTCATGCAGGGTTGTAACCACCATAGACATTGAGAATTAGAAATGGGCAAATTGCTCTGCAACGGCCTGATGGCACCAGCGTTCCCCGGGCAGTGTACTGCTCTTCTAGTCATGGGCAGAACGAACCTCCGGCCGTCACACCAACACTCCAAATGCATGGCCGGCTGGGCTCCCTCGCACGATCGCCTGCTAAGCTGCCACGATACAACGGGTTGACGCCCTGGAGCCCTACCTGGCACAGGTCGATGTGGCCGCTCTCCACGATGAGTGGAGCCACGAGGAGACAGCGACTCACTTGGCCCTCGCCTTGGAGGGTCCCGTGCTCCAGGTCCTCATTGATCTGTCCCCTGAGGAGCGGCGTGATCTCCAGGCCCTCACCGCTGCTCTCAACCGCCGCTTCGGGCAGAGAAGCTCCGCAGAACAGAGCAGGGAGGAGCTGACTAACCAACGTCGACGTGAAGGAGAGAGTGTGGTTGCCTTTGCTGCCGACATTTACGCCCGGAAGGGCTACCCTACCTTCCCAGCCGCAGCAAGGGAAGAGCTGAGACTCCACGCTTTCTTGCGGGGCCTTACACCTGAGCAGCTCCACCAACATGTCCGCCTGTTGTCCCCCCGTAATCTGAGTGAGGCGCTGAGAGAGGCTGAGCGAGCTGAGGAGGTGTTACAGGCTGGGCCGTCGACAGGTCGATCTCTGCTCCAGCGTCAGCTGACGAGAGCAGCCGAACAGGAGGTGGACGGGGCCTGGTCGGAGGAGGAGGTCAGCCGGGTCCAACCAGTGGTGACCCCCCGACGGAGGACGAGACTAGACCGCTGCTACTGCTGTGGAGAACCGGGGCATTTTGCGAGGGACTGCCTCGCCCCCGGGCAACGTCAATCCCGGGAAACGACCTCGGAGTGAGGCAGTAAGGGGACCCTCACCCCATTCTTCTGGGAAGAAGCTGTTATCTGTGGTGGTGGGGATGATCCAGACAAGCCACGAGTTCTAGCTCGCCGACATCAGAGATGAGTGCATTGTTGGCTTGGACTTGTTGGCTCGGACTTGTTGGCTCACTGGGGAGCATGTGTCGACGTGTCGGGGGCCGCTCTCTGCCTTGGTAACGAGACCGTGCCGCTCTGGTCGGGCCAGAGCCATCATGGAGAAGCCGCTGCCCCGCAGCTGTCACCCAGACGTCGGCCCCAAGCCATCACACAAGAGCTGCAGAGACTCAGGGGGAGCTACAGTGAAGTATTGTAGCTCAGACCAGTGCCTCCCAGTCACTACCACTGCACGCTCCATTCACCCCCCCCGTCACCTGAGACTGTTGCTGCTGTTGAGGAGTTGGAGCGGTGAAGCAGTGAGCATCTGGAAAACCAAAAAGATCACAGGAAAAAGCATACACAACATAATCAGTAATTAATATTTATTTTGTTGGTTCTCTCTTGTTTTTGCATGTGTTCATAATTTTGGGCCAGATTGTCATACAAATAAATTAAGTCCACACAATTTGGCATGTTTCATTGTGTTATCACAAATAAAATGGTTGACTCCAAGCACAAACAGACAATATGCTTACAAAGTCTTTTAACACATTTTTAATTATATTTGAATAAAGATGTCAATTTGCCTAGGCCAGACATCACTTTTTAGTGCTACTGTATATGCCAACACACAACTGGAATAAGTCTGTTAAGGACATCAAAGCTGATATTAAAGTTTAGTTACTAATTAACCGATAAGCATTTGCACTTCTAATTGCATATTTTTCCATATATAGTCCAACACATAAGGAGCATTGTTATAGGCATGTCACCGCTGACCTTTGGAACCCTGCGGTGTGACATCAACACCTGTGCTCAGTGCGTGCTGAGCATCAGCAGACTGACAACTGACTGCCAATACAATAGATGACAATATAAGTACATTTGATTACAATGGTTCTGATCATTCACACTGCATTATGGGGACAACATATTTGACATGCATATTAAGACACGCATTGCGGTTGGTAAGATTTTTTAATGTTTTTCAAAAAAGTCTCTTATGCTCACCAAGGTTGCACTTATTTGATCAAAAATGTAGTAAAAACAGTAATATTGTGAAATATTACAATTTAAAATAACTCTTTTCTATGTGAATATATTTTAAAATGTAATTTATTCCTGTGATTAAAGCTGAATTTTCAGCATCATTACTTCAGTCTTTAGGGTCACATGATCCTTCAGAAATCATTCTAACATGCTTATCTGATTCTCAAGGAACATTACTGATTATTATCAATGTTGAAAATGGCTTAATATTTGTGTGGAAACCATTATTATTTTCATGATTTTTTTTATGAATAGAAAGTTCAAATAGCATTTATTTTAAATATATATTTTTTGTAACAATGTAAATCTAAGTCTTTACTGTCACTTTTGATCCAATTAATGTATCCTTGCTCAATAATAATAAAAAAACGACAACAAACAAAACAAAACAGCAGTGATTTTATATAATAAAAACATTTTATTTTTAATTTTTATTTTAATATATATATATATATATATAAACCAAAAATTATTCAGACACCAGATATAATTTTTATTTATTTATTTTTTTTTTTACTAGTGGGTGCAGGACACTATAGTTCATTTATGTAAGTGAGGATAGCAAAATAAAGTAAACTGTGACATATTATACCCAAAAATTCTTCATACAGTGGACTACCAGTAAAACTGATAAAAATTTGGGACCAAAAATTATTCAGACACTTTGACCTAACCATGTTTTGCTTAAGTGTTATCTGATTAAGATGAATTTTTCTGACACAGTTTAACTCTGAGACCTTGTGATTTTTTATTACCATTTTTATTTTTTTAGACTATAGTGAATAAACTGTAATAATGTATGAAATGTTCAAGGTGTCTGAATAACTGAATTTTGGTTTGACTGTATATATGTATGTATGTATGTATATATATATATATATATATGTAAATATATATATATTGTAGCACTCCACTACGGGAAAAGAGGAGAACAGACACAGAATGCAGTGAAGTGTCACCCCGGAAGGCGTCTTTATTTTGCCAAGTAGTGCAAGTTTAGGTGCAATCAAACTCAGTCTTTGTGTTACGTGCAGGTGAAGAGTTCCGTGGGGAGAAGTGCAGTTCCTCCTTGCCCAGCAAAGAGAGGGTAGTTTAGCCAACTAGCTGGGTTATCCACACTCACTTAGGGAAGTGAATCACTCTCTAGGTAAAGAAAAGACACAGAGGTTAGTAAAGTCCATACCTCCCTCTGGGTGATTGTCTCATCCCTGTCACCTGGGATTGCCAGGTGTTCCCCATAATTAGCGTTGCCAGGGGTGACGAGTGGGGAGCAAGTGATATCTCGTCACAATATATATATATATATATATATATTAAATACAGTATACAGTAATATACATGGTATATCTGAAACTAAAATGGTATGGCCACCTGATATCATACTGTACTGCCATAATACTTCATGTTGTAAATGTAATATGTTTCTTATGCAGAAAGTGCAATCAGAATTTAATTGAGAATCACACATTTCAATTTATGTTTTTATATACATAATACTTAGATTGTCTGTCACACGCTGTGCTCCTCTACCGTTTACTGAAGCTTTTCAGTAAACTGTAGAGGAGCTGAACAGAAATGAATAACAGTCTTTTCTGTCAACAGTAATTATCATGCACTTTATCAATACTGATGCATTTGTATTTTGAAGTACATTCATTTGTGTTCATTTAACAATATATATATATATATATATTAACCAAGTATAACTAAAAATGGGTAGCACTTTATTTTACAGTCCTGTTTTGCATGTACATGCTATATACTTTATTGCAATAAGTACAATAACTGGGTAATATGTACTAGTCCTGAACCTACCCCTAAACCTAATCTTAACCCATGTAGTTACCTTATATTACTCAGGACTTTCTTGGTAAGTAAATTGTAAGTACATTGAAAGTGCACGTACTGTAAAAAGTGCAACCCAGATAATGACATGTCCAAAAAACTTTATCAAATCAAGTCACATGTTTTCTACAGGACAGTAAAGATGTAATATTAATGGAAAAGAACACAGTTATGGTACTGAAGTATAAACCATCATAATCGTAGTGAACTCATAATGATACAGTACTAGTCTTTATCTTGGGTGTGTTTCCTATCTCTGCCTTAGATAGCATTAATCAAAGCTGGGATTAATAAATTGCATTATGTTATATAAATCCCTGTAATTATCAGGAGCAGTGCTGCCAAATTGGGTTGTTATACAGCCAGGCTGTTTCTGATAGAATTAATCATTAATTTTAAAAACAGCACAACTGATTTCAACATTTATAATAATCAGGAATTTTTATTAAGCAGCAAATCAGCATATTAGAATGATTTCTGAAGGATCATGTGACACTGAAGACTGGAGTAATGATGCTAAAAATTCAGCTTTGATCAAAGGAATAAATTACAGTTTACTATATATTCACATAGAAAACAGTGATTTTAAATTGTAATATTTCACAGTATTACTGTTTTTACTGTATTTGTGATCAAATAAATGCAGCCTTGGAAAACAGAAGAGACTTCTTTCAAAAACTTTAAAAAAAAAATCTTACAGATCCCAAACTTTTGAATGGTAGTGTAACACGGTGCTTGCGTAGGAAACACACGACGAAGAAGATGAATTTCAAACAAGTCTTTACTTAGTAATCCCACTGGGAGATAATACAGGAACAGGAAAACACACAACACAATACTAGAACATACGAGACCAGACACTGTGGTGAGGATAGTGACTGCTTATAAAGGGAGTGCTGATGAGTAGTAATGATGATGATGGTCTTCAGGTGCGGGTGATTGATGATCGAGTGCAGGTGAGGAACAGGAGGGACACTGGGAAATGTAGTGCTGGTGCTGGTAACTGATCTGGAGACTGTGACAGGTAGGGTATGGGAGTAAATTAATATATATTTTTTTTATTGTATGTATTGAAAACAGACTCTCTATCTTGATTGATACTCAATATTCGGGAAGGAGGACAAAGTAATTACTTATAGAGAATGTTAACTGCTGTTTGAGAATGTATAATAAAAGTTTATAAAATGTTTCCAAATTAAAAAAAATAATAATTATGTATGTATTGAGGAAGACCAATGTGGATGAAGATGAACCAGAAAGTGTGCATATATGATAAAAGGAACAAGGAGGCCTTATGATAATCTGTTCATTTGTTTATACAATCAACATTGATAGTCTCTGTTCAATGATAAATGAATATGAATGATTACTGAACAAATATTCTGTATTTTAGAGCTCATGTTTATAGCTCTCTGAGGAATGTTTTGGTGGTAAGAGAGGCAACCCTTGATTATTATTTCAGATGAGTAAATCTTATTTTATTATTTATTTATTTATTATTTTATAATTTTACAGGTGAACTTCCACCACAACAGACAAGCATCTATGGTAAACTAAAATAAACTTTAATTAATTTCTATCAGTGTTGCCAACTATTTTCAATGGAAATTAAGTTAAATGTCACAAGATGGCGTATTTTGCCAAAGGTCGATACTTTATATTTGTTTTCTTTCCTAATTTTTTTCTCTTATTTTCTGTTGGGCAAAAGAATGAGTATGATAAATGAAAAGATGCTAATCTAGTGACAAAGTCATTAAATTGGCAACTCTGGTAGCTGTTGAGATTAGTATGTGATGTATTTAAATATATTTGTAAATATATGTATATTTGTGGCAATGATGAAGATGCATTTATATTCACTTTAAATGTAATATTGAATAACACACTACAGTTAGTAATTATAATGAAGTACTTCACATGTGCTTTAGTATGTTAGTCAACACATCAAAATAAGTGTACTTTAAAATTAATTTTGTACTTCATGATCAAATTAAAATATTAAAGACTAAAAGATTAAAACAATTAAAACATAATCATTTAAAATGTACTTTAAAGTAAAACTTTTAAGGTACATTTTTTACAAAGTAATAATGCACAATTTAAAAATGCACTTGTGTTATGAAACATTGTCATGAATGTGTGTTTTTTTTTTTGGCAGGGTTTTGGAAAATAAATAAATAAATAAAATAAAATATATATATATATATATATATATATATATATATATATATATATATACACACCATGTTTTAATCACCAGCTACAGTTAAGAAAATGACTTTTCACACACAAATTTAGTCAAAGGTAAACTGGATTAATATAACATTAGTTGATTCATATTTAGGATGTACATTGTGCACCCACCAGTTTGTTCTGCAGAATTTGCAAATATAGCTGTTGCACACATAGCCTATACATTTCAGCAGTTAAACAGGTTACCTAATCACTGTGTTTACAGTGTTAAAGAGGGGAAAATGCAAACTTAGCAAAACAAAAAGTGAACTGACCCTGGTCCCAAATCATAGATAATGGCTAGATTCTCGCCATCTAAAAAGTTTTTATACCTATTTAATGCTCTTGGCATCCGATGGAGAAATGGTGGTAAAAAACTTCAGTTTTAAGAGTAAAAAATGTTGATTTTAAACTAAACTAAGACCATCTGATATAATAATGTGTATGATTGATTAATTTTAACCATAACATCTATTTTAATGGTTTTAACATGTTAAACACATAAATAACCAACCAGTGGTGTGTGTGTGTGTGTGTGTGTCAACCATCTCAGCTCACACTCTTTACATAAATAATGACAGAGAGATGGTATCATTTATTACAGGCTTCCAAACCTTGTAGTTTCCATTAACTAACACTTATACATTTAAATCTTTTTTTTTTTTTTCTAAATAAAACCTCAAAGATTGAGAGCATAAGGGATTTATCATTAATACAGTTTATACTGTATATTATATAATTATGTCTTCTAAAGCACATCTCTCTGTGACCACTAGAGGGCACTTTATGACAGACAGAATAATCTTGAAGGAGATCTTAAAGGAATAGTTCAAAATAACAGTATTCTGCCATTGTTTACTCAGTTCATGGCATTTCAAACGTGTATGACTTTATTTCTTCTGTAGAACACAAAAGGAGATGTTAGGTAGAATTAGAGACGCAGGCATCATTCACTTTTATTGAAAATGAATGGTGACTGCAGCTGCCAGTTCCTCACATTCTGCCTAGCTTTTGTGCTCCACAGAAAAAAGAAAGTCAAACAGGTTTGGAATGACATGAGGGGGGAGTAATTGACAATTTTCAATTGTTGGATGAACTATCCCTTTAAGGATCTTAAAATAAAAAAGGTAAAGATTGTCATTTCCCATTAGGGTAAACTATTAGTAGACCATTTGATGTTTGATTTCTCCCCAAAAACACTGTAATTCTGTGATGCATTCAAAACATTGCTCTGTATACCTTACATGGATACCACATGAAAATGTATTATTGTTTAAATTTCTGAACAAGACCAGACTAAATTCTTGATTAGACTGTCAGTCCACATCCAGTTTTTGTGCATATCCAATTGGAATTCAATCATATTTAGCAAGTGTGAATGGCAAAATTTTGAACAGCAGCACGGAATAAAGCTGCATGTGCCGCCTCCTCCTCTTAGTAGTCCAACGGCATGGCTACACATTGTCATGTAGCAAGACAACATCGCAAATCCCTCCATGTTGTTTCTGACTTATGGCTACCAATGCAACGTCACTGTCTTAGAAACCAATCGGATCTGAACAGTTGTGAACGCGACAGTCTAAACAGTCAATCATTTAGCTCAGATTCTAGTCGGATACACAAATAATTAGATTTGGACTGTGGAGTATGCTGTCCATGATGAGCAGGTTAACGATGTCCAGGTGTGAGTGATTAAACTTCAGGGTGAGTGAATGTTGTGTGAATGGTGACTGTGAGGAAGGTGAGGGAGGGTAAGGCTTTTTTTTACTCTCTCTGTTGATTTGACGTCATAAGTCACCCGTGAAGGGTTTGAGACCATGTGTGTTCTTGTGGTGCCATCAGCTAATCAGTGATGTTGTGATGTAATTTTTCTGCAGAGTAATTAGTCACATGGCATTTAAAGGTCAGGTGACTTGCTCAAAAAATCCTATGTCAAAGTGAATGGCCATGAATAAAGATTTTGCAAGTTTTTTACAACCATAACAACCTGACAAAGCAACATTGGTTCAACCAATCGTGATTTTGGAGGCGGGAATATTTGTTTGCTCAACCAAAGGCAAACGTGGGAGTGCGTTCATGCCATGTTTGAAATATGAGAATTCCAACTTGTAAAAAGCGTTCGCATCCTTGTAGAACTCGTATTTACAACTTATAAACTCAGGGTACGTTTACACGACAACAAAGTAATGGAAAAGTTTTTTACGTATACGCATTCTTTTACAGAGCATTTGCGGCAAAAGTGCATGCCTATAGACTAAACATGTAATATACATGTGCATACCTTTACCATTTTCACAGATTCACCTTTTTGTAGTTTACACGGAGATGATAACAGTATCATTTTCAAAAACTTGCACAAAAGTTTCCATTTTCAGGCCATAGTCATGTAAACGAATGGCCAAAATGCATAAAAACTTTTCCCTTTTAGTTAAAAATGGTGTCGTGTAAATGGCCCCTCAGAATTTTTGGAGAGCTCTGACTTGTACCATGTGACCGCTGTAGGACCTGACTGCTACAGATTCATTTTGTCATTGATAGTGTTGCCATAGAAATGCATAATTTCAATTCTGAGGTCATGAACAGCTCCGAGTAGAACATCACAAGTTGTAATCTCATAATTATGGTAATTATGCAGCATTTGTTTAAGAAACTTGTTTGAAAATCATTTATGCTAGTATGCTATTCTGCATGCTATGCTAACTCGCAATTGAGAACAATTATATGTGTTGGTTTGAGTTCATAGCTTACATAACCGAACAGTGGCCTGTTGCACAAAGCTGGTTTCAGTTGCTACCCAGGTAAGTTCAAGATTAGTTTGAGCAAACTCGGGCTTATGAAGGTGGATTGGTTTTTAGCGGGGTTCATTGCTATGGTAACTTACGCTACACGGCTAACCTGCTCCGGAGCATGATTTATTCTGAGTTAGAGATCACAAACCCAAACTGGACCAATCAGCTGTGAGTAAAGTGACATGTATCTGATGCAATAAAGCCACTCCCCCTGTATCTCGCTCGAAATCAGTTTATAGTGAAAACATTTTAGAGACAAAATTGCTCAACATTTGCTGTTAATTATTCATTATATTTATATTAAATAAATTAAAATTTTGAATAATTCATGACATGTTCATTTAATTAGGCCTATTATATTAATTGACAATATTAAACTTTGCTTTTAAATTGAAATAAATATAATACATGCATAATATATAAAGCTTTTAAACAGATTAAGCTTACATGTATTCTTTTGAGCTCTTTGTGAAACTATATTAATTATTTGTTTGATTCACGTGCATTGATATAGTCAGATATTTTCTTTCAGCTGCCTTCTCAAATTTTCACTGCATCAGTGTTTATTCCTGCTTTGTAAATGCGTTTAATTTCATATTTTTCATAACGATCTCTTAATCTTCGGAAGAGACATGAATTGCGCGGCTCACTCGTGAGAAGTGAATCAAACTGACGTTCTCCTTGTTCCATGTGATTGGCTGTTTGCCGCACGTGTCACACTTTCAGGTACACGCGCTTTGCAAACTCTGGATTAAACCGGAGTTGACAGAAAAAGTTTATACCGAGCGTTGTGCAACAGTTGATCCTGATCTAAACCAGGTTGGATTTATCTGGATTTGTCAACTCCAAACCTACTCTGAAACTCAGAGTATGTTCAACTAGCTTCATGCAGCAGCCCACAGGACTGTGTTCTAAACTCAAGAATTCCCAACTTGGGACCAAACTTGCTCCTCATAAATCTCACCAATCCTACACAAACACCAAACACAAAGACCCTTCATCACATATTAGCAAACATCAGCTGAGGTCAATGCGGTTCACTGTCATTGGTTTGAAATGTGTTTTAAAGGAAACTTGAAAAGACTGATCCTGTTTGTTGTGTGAAGAAAGACTCTTTCCCATGAGCAACACTAACACTTAACCCCATACACACACATACACACAGTGGTCTCCTCTTCCCTGATTTAACAGAGGTTTCCAGCATTCTGCTGCTTCCACAAACACGGTTCTTACCACACAGACCCTCCACAGTTCACCCGCACTGGAAAACTGTTCTGGCAGTAATCGCTTCACACACACACTTGTCATCTCAAGGCAGTGCAAAAACCAAATAAATATAGAGAGAGTGGGGGACACTGGGAATTCATATTTTTTCATGTCAGGACTTCATTTTGATCTTGCCTTGGTGTTGAGTTAGTGGTAGCAATTTCCAGTCAAGGTTACCCATCAACACTAATTTATCAGCTTGTGCTGGTTTACCCGAGCTCTCTCTCTCTTTAAATTTTCACTGCTCTCTCTCTCTCTCTCTCTCTCTCTCACACACACACACAGATTTAGGGTATGGAAGTACCAGTCATCATTGTGAATAATCTGAGATGGCTCAGAAATTGACATCTCCTTACTCTGGCCTTAACATCCCAGCACACACACACTCCAACTCCAGCAACTTTATTGTTTTTGTTCTGACATCTTCTCTTGGTTTTAGCCCACAGAACCATGTATGTAAAGTTGTGATAATTGGTTCACTGACTGGAAAAGGTCATGCATATAACTTTTAATGTAGAAACACTTTTTTTTTCCTGATATCTCAGAGGTTGTATCTCTCCCACATTTTGGCTGATTGAAATTAAAATTGGTAAGCACCACTCCAATTTTTGGTAAGCACCACCCCTTTGATTTTGGTGAAACTGCCACCTACTGGTTAAAAGTTGTATATTAAGGTTAAATATGCTCATAACCTTTGGCATAACCATTTCAACAGTTCTTTAATTTTTGTGTCTTGTTCAGTGAGTTGGACATAACTTTGCTAATTTGCTCAAGTACTGTCACTTTGACTGAAGAAGACTGAAGACTGACTAGATAATTAATTAAACACAGCTGATAACAAGGAACCAATAATGACTGTAACCATGTTAACTAAAGAGTGGCTGGAAATACAAACAAAGCAACACATGTAACTAATGAAAACTAACAAAAAGTCCATGAAAACTGAAACTAACTGAACATAGGTGTGACATTACGCCTCCGAAAAGGCGCGATCTTGCGTCACAATGTCAGACAAGGGAGAATAGGAGGGGGCTCTGGAAGTGGGCTAGGAGGTGGCGAAGGGATGGTGATAGAAGGCGGCAGAGGAATGGTGACAGACGGATGATGGCTGAACCCGGCAGCAATGATGGAAATGATGCAGTGATACTCACGTGAACAGCTTCGGCCAATACTGAGCCAGTGTTCTGACGTAGAACCTGGAAGACCTGAACATAAACAGCATAAGAGAATGACACAGAAGCAAAGAGATTGTTGAATAAAGTCGTTATTTTTGTTTTGACACACAAAAAGTATTCTCGTCACTTCATAAAATTAAGTTTGAACCACTGCAGTCATGTGGACTATGTTAACGATGTCTTTAGTGCCTTTCTGGACCTTGAAAATGGTGGTTAAATTGCTCTCTATGGAAGAGTTAGACAGTTCTCGGATTTCATCAAAAATACCTCAATTTGTGTTCCGAAGATGAACAAAGGTCTTGTGAGTGTGGAACCATGTGAGGGTGAGTAATTATTGACGGAATTTTGATTTTTGGGTGAACTAACCCTTTAAGGTCACAGAACTTTTGGATAGTACCCAGCTAAAAGATTTTTGTTATCAGAACGTTCTCGAGATATTCAGTGTTGGTTCTGGGAATGTAAAAATGTTCCAGTTTTCTTGACGTTAGATGAATGTGTTTTAAAAGGTATGATGTTCTTCACGGTCTTTCAACTTAATTTTATTTTGAAATTCAACATTCTAGGAACTTTGATTTGTAACATGCCAAAAACATAAAAATGTCCAGTTTCCTTAATGTTAATAGAATGTAATTTAAAGGTTAGTATGATGTTCCTGAAACATTGTTCCAATCACTCAAACACCTGCTGTGAACAAGCACTGTTTGAGGTCACCATCATGGTAATGAGCGTTTGCTTAAGTTGGGCTCTTGATCCTTGACTTTTGCTAAGTTGTTTATTTTTCAGCAATTGCAGGTGTTTTCAGAAAACATTTCTGCATTGATAAAGCAGATCAACATGTTTAACAGCCAAATGACTCCATTAAAGTGGCTTAAACAACTGCTTTTTCTGTAATTGTTGACTTACCATTATCATTACAATAATTAAGCGTTATAAAAAAGTATGAAAGTCAGCTGATGTAATAGAGAACATTTGTAACACCACTGCTGTGTTTCAGCTGCTGAATGTTGATGTGATGTCTGTGAATGTATAAACAACACTGTCATTGTTAACTTTAGTTTAAAAAAAAAGTTTAAAACCTGTTTTGTGCCATTTATACACTCACAGACATAAACATTCGGCATATGAAACAACAATGGTGACATGCTTCATGCCAGCATACAAAACACATTCATGGCTCCCAACATGCATTGCGGCATGTATAAATTATGCAGCTGAATAATTTTTTGATTATCACCATTGTTGAGGTTTGTAGGATGAGTGTTATGTCTAAGAGTGTCTCAACGTCTTAACTTTCAAATAGTTTTGAACAATCTTACACAAAACACTTAAATGTTACAAATGATGTTTATCGAATCAGTGGACTTTATTACTTTCTTCTAAGTTTTTTTTTAACCACATTAATGCAGTCCTTTGTCCATTAAAGCAGCTTTGTTGGTCTGCTTTATCAATGCAGAATTTTTTTTTTTTTCTGAAAACACCTGCAATTGCTGAAAAAAATATAACTTAACAAAAGTCAAGGGTAAAGAGCCCAACTACAGCAAACACTCATCGCCATGATGGTGACTTCAAACTAAACATTTTCAACCAAACATCAACATCTAAACCTCTGTTAATTCTCAATAAGAACTGCTGTAAATGTCTGACAGAAATAGTTGATATGGATAGTAATAACTGAAGCTGGTAATGCTGTTTGCGGTGTTGTTTAATCTTCCTCTGCTGAGATCTTCAGAGATTTAATGTCTTTTATCTTCAGTTGATTTCATCTAGGGCTGTGGCTGAAGAAAATTGTAGTTTGTGTTCTTATATCTCTTTCTTTCAGTGCTTGTTCACAGCAGGTGTTTGAATGATTGAAATAATGTTTCAGGAACAGCATACTAACCTTTAAATAAAATTCTATTAACATTTAGGACATTTTTAATACTAATACTTTAATACTAAGGATAACAAAGTTTACTAAAGAAGGTGGAGCTTTTTCACAATTGGCTCCTAAACTTTGGAGTAACCTTCCTGATATGTCCAGGGCTCATGCACACTCTCTCTGTTTGTTCTCTTTGTTGAAGACACATCTCTTTAGCCAAGTATTCACATAATGCTTCTCATAAACTTGATAATGATAATGTGATGAAATGATACCAAATGATCACTTTTGCCTGAAATGCTATGAACAGCAGCTTTAATTCTTCTCCCTTTGCTTCCCTCTTTCTACCTTGGGATGCCCATCCCAAAGTAACTACAGATTGAGCCTGCTCCAGTTTGGAGCCTATGAGAAGATTTCAGATGATGCTGACAATTGCGAAGACTTCAGATGATGTCACCTTTTGGATTGACACAAAATTTCAAATATTATCCTTATATTGTATTCATTACGATCACAAGCTGTAATCAGTGCCTAACATGTTCATTATGTCTGTTTAACTGAATAGTGTTCATACAGCATAACAATGTGCTCTCTGCAGTTAGCTGCAGATCAGACTCTCAATACACATGTTTGAAAATGAGAGCAGGCTGTTAATTGTGTCAGGAATTTATCACTGGATAAGTTTATGGCACTTGTGTGAATTTAAAACTATTTCTCTTTATTCTCTTCAGATGGTCATGACCCAAGGGTAACAAATACACCACTGTTACAAATTACATGAGGATAAATAGAGCTGAATTAAATAAAATAGTTTTTGCTCATTCATCCAAATGAATGAATGAAGTAGGCACTCAATCATGTGCTGTTTGTTTTCACCAGGTCCCAAAAACAGCCTCAAGTTGTGTTATCATTCATCTTCCTCTATTCATTATACTTGTTCATATTAGTTTTGCCATTGAAAACCAGGCTGGAGGAAATAACCGCAATAGTATCATCTTCAAAGTAAGGCACACGGTACCATCGAGTGGTATCATCGAGCAGGCCTGAGCAGAGTCTGCCGCCATGGAAGCTTGTGGGGGTGGGCCAGAGTGAATTGCTGGGGGATGGACGAGCTTGCTACTGGCCACCTGGGTTGTGGAGGGGAGGCTGCCATCTGTGAGGGAGTGGAGGAGTTGCTGCCATTTGACAAGGCCAGAGCCTGCTGCCGTCCGCCATGATGGGGAGGAGCAGGGAACAGGGATTCCTGCCAGCTACCCGAACCCGGAGGAGCTGTCGCCGTCCATCAGGCAGGGACGGCTCGACACAGGGAGCACAGTCTTGAGGGTACCCCCCAGCCTGGCAAGCGGGACAAATCAGTCCGATTTGTGTGCATATCCGAGTGAAATCCAATCAGATTTAGCATGTCTGAATGGCCAAAAATCACATGAAATGCGTTTTTTAAAAAATCTGTTCTGAGCTACGTTCATATGTGGTTTGAAATCTTATTGAAATCACGCCTTGAAATCTCACGCTACGTAAAACGTAAACATCAGATATTGTTATAGGAAGCATGCTGAAAGTCACTGCAGAAACAAAGTTGTGTTGTTGCAAAATGCCTGACGAGCAAAATAACAATAGGCTATAACGTAGACATGTTTTGAAACCAGTGGAATAAAGCCGCTCATACCAGCCTCCTACGTTTCTACAGCTGCCTCATCATAACGCAGTAGTCCAGCGCAGCAGCTACAAAATGTCATGTTGTAAAAAAGACAACATCTGTATTGCAAACCCTCCATGCTGCGGTTGTTCTTGTTGTTTTAGGTGTATGCCTACCAACTCAGCGTCACTGCCATAGAAACGAATGCAGATATCTCGGAAAACGAAAGAGCGGCATGGACACACAAATTGGATCTGAACATTTGCTATACATTGTGTGGACATCAATAATTTTAGATCAGATTCAAATTAGATACACAAAAAATCGGATTTGGACTGACAGTGTGAACGTAGCCTAACTCATTTCAGTGTTAGTAGAGTATTAGTAGACTGGTAGGGTTAGAATAAGTTGACATGTACTTGCAGTTACTTATAGTCAATAGAATGTCTGTTGGGGGACCATCACAATAAAGAATTAGCGGATATTAAGTAGACAGTCTACTAATACTCCAATGAGAGTTAGTTAATATGTAGTTGCAAATTTTCTTATAGTCAACAGAATGTTTAAAAGGGACAATCAAAATAAAGTGTTACTGAATATCCTTGCTTCCTCTTCATCTCCTCTCTAAACAGACTGTGTTACTCTCCTGTGGTAATACTAACAATTTCATGAAAAACCCTAGAGGCATCCTCATCGAGAGCCTAGGTAATGTCAGTTACTAGGTAATGCCTGCTTTTATTTCTCTTCTATGACTATTGTAATATATGGGCCTCCTTTTAAGAAATGAGCAAGATGAAGTGGACGAGGGCATTTAATCCTCCTTTTAAAGTCTCATTTGCCTCCCAATTACCATGGGGCTTGAATAGGGGCATCGCTCTTGGGAAGGACAGAGGAAGATCACTTACTGCATCCCTCCTTGCTATCTGTCATATAATCCAGGTTGAGTGCCTTGACTGACGGAGTGGTTCAGTTGTTCTTCCCAGTTATTCTGGGGTCTTGAAGTAGAACCTGAGCTTCTCTGTAGTTGCTTGGGGGTTTTAGCCTGGAGGTTTAGGATGCTGTTTATGGGCTGTGTTTATTTTTCTTCCTTTCCTCTACGCAAGTAAAGACTATGCTCCCCCTTGGAAGGTGTAGCCAGAAGGCTAATTGCTAAGGCTTTAGCTCTTCGCAGACTCTCTTTTTCGATCTGTTCTTAAAAACATCCCTTAGGGTAGAGTGAGATGATGGAACCAAGTGGATAAACTCACAGGGTTCCCTTGGTTTTGTTTATTTCCTTCTCCAATTATGTTGGAGTCTGAAGTAGGGATATCGCTTCTCTCTGGGAGGATACTCTTTGGTACATATATATATATATATATATAAAAGACAGGGTCTGAGCTGCTCTACCCCAGTCAAATTGGAGTCTTGAAGGAGGACATAAGTTCCTCTGCAGTTCCCTGGGGGTATTAAAGTCTGGGTAACAAGAGTGGCGAGCATACCTTGTTCTCATTTCCTCAAGCTCCCTCTTGTAAGGGCAGCAGAAGTGAAAGGCTAATTACTAAGGCTCCCTTTCATAAACTGCTCTTAAGGTACCCCATAGGGCAGAGCAGGATGAATAGAACCATGATGGGTTACTCACATACTTTCTCTGTTTCATTTACCTCCCTTTCATTATTATGGAGTTTCAAGTAGGGTTATCGCTCCCCTTTGGATGCGCCTGTACTCTAGGCAGGGTATGAGCTGCTCTCCCCCAGTTATGTTGGGGTCTTTAAGTAGGATCTAGCACCCATGCTGCCTTAATGAGGTCTAGAGTCTGGATAATGAGGAAGCACAATGCTTATGCACTGCTTTCATGTCCCTCCTTCTCTGAGTAGGAGTAAGGTTTAGGCTCCCCCTTGGAGGAGCAGCAAAAATAGTAGTCGGGAGTACAAATACTAAAAGTTGAGCACTTGGTATGCTCCCTGTTTTTGTTGCCGCACTGAAGGTATCCTTCAGGGTAGAGCAGGATGAACAGAATTGTTTCAGATACTCACAAATTCCCTTATTTCCATTTTGTCTCTTCACAACTATCTTGGGTCTTGAAGTAGGGCCCCACATTCCCCTATAGCAGGTATAATGAATGTTTTTGGTTGACCTATGCTTGGAGAGCCAGGCAAGTAAGGGTTGCCTACCTGGTGGCCTCTCTTCTCGCCAGGGCAGCACTGTAATCAAATAAGTGCATGTAAGTCTCCCAGAGGGTCCCGGAGTAAGCACTAGCTCCCACTAGTAGAGACTAGCTCCCTTATGTTTTCCTTAACACTCAGAGGTCGGCTGGTCGCGCCGGCGATACCACCTTGCTTTTTTTATTATCAGTATGAAAGAGATTTAAAATACTCCGTCAATTTTGCACATACAGTTAAGAGTTATACACCATTTTAATCTGTGAAATATCTTCTTTTATTTGTGTGCACTCAGAGTAAAAACAAAATGTTGTGCTTTTTGCAAAATAAAGAAAACTAACATGATGCGTGATCAGTCGTCTCCCTCTGAACGAAGTCCAATCTGATAGTTCTCAGGAAATGAACTGTAACTTAGTGAATACTAATCACAAAAAAATGAGACTTATGTCTAAAGAAACATTGAAATGTCAGGTTTTAAATCGTGTAAGTCAAATCGAAAACAAAAATTCTCTGTTTATGTAATCTGAATGAAAAGAGAGCCATGTCAGACGTCTGTGAGTCAGCTCATTATCCGCTAATTCGGCCACGCCCACGGAGCGAGCGCTATTCAGACGCAAATTCTGAGGCAATAGCACATGTATACATCGTCGCAATCATGTATTTATTATCTTCAAAAGTGTTTATCTGCATGTTATAGCCATGATTATAGCGATCTCTGGAAGCCTCTGTTAGTTCCTGGAATGTCACATGGTATGCCTGTTCTTCTAACGAGACATTTATGGACTAAATGTGCACAGAGCGCCTTCCGGCTGCAAGTATGAATTGAAAACACAGTTTCCAGCGCTCATAGTGATGACAATAAATATTGAATAAAAATTACTCCTCTGTATAGAAAATTGACATAAACATATGAGAATCCATCAATATTTCTCCAAATGTGCATGCTTTTAAGCTAAAAGCCCTGATGGATGTTATTTTGTCAAAGGTAACAACTCCGTTTTTCATATTCATAGCTCCTGACACTTAGGCTATTAACAAATTACGGTCACTATAAGAGTAAAACAGAGGTCAAAATGTGAAGCTTGAGTCTTAGATCTTTTTAATGATGTATAGTTTGTCAACTGCACATTAACATTTAGGCTATATAATATAACAAATATAATAGCCTATATGAAATGCCATAGAGGTTACATGAATGTTCAGATGCTTTGCATCACAGAAATACATTATATTTTAAAGTATATTAAAATAGAAAACCATTATTTGGTTAGAGACTTGAGACTTCTTTTAAAAACATTATAATAGTAATGCGTCCAATCTTTTGACTGGTACTGTAATTTAAACTATAATAGGCCTATACAAAATTTTCTTCACATGTGCAATAATATGTGCATGCATGAGATCACAAAAATCATGTTTTTTTGTCAAGAGTGGACATTATATTTACATTAATACAGCTGATATGATCCTTTTATCAGAGGGTTTTTTCACATAGCCTACCTGACTGAAAGGGCTCATTATGCAGATCATTATGCGGGTCTTTGTCTTCTCAGGTGTGAATCACAGCATTATTCATTAAGATTCACGCGTCCACGCATACTGTGTTTCTTGA
The DNA here is from genome assembly GCA_037950665.1 of Hypophthalmichthys nobilis. Taxonomy (NCBI): domain Eukaryota; kingdom Metazoa; phylum Chordata; class Actinopteri; order Cypriniformes; family Xenocyprididae; genus Hypophthalmichthys; species Hypophthalmichthys nobilis. Next base: position 12,048,385 of record CM075485.1, read on the forward strand.
CAAAAAAATGTCTCAAAAAATTTAAATCAATATATTGTTTTATATGAACGAGTAGGCAGGATCATTTTACATCATTTTGAAGCAAAAACTCTAGTCTACAACCTCCAATACCCAGAAGTCTTGTGAACACATATATAATATTAGTTTTGTGGCCTTATTTCAGTGACTTAAGTTTTTTGTTTTTTCAATAACCACACATAAACGTTATTCCTTCAAAAATACAAACATGTACATACATGTTCCTCACATATTATGGTAGCCAAGTTCATGCTGAATACAGTGTAATGACACTTTTTCCATTAATATGTTTATGAACAACTGAAAAAAGCACAGATGTCAGGGCATGTCAAAACTTCTCCAGGGCCCCAAAAATCCTCAGACCCCAGAGGGTTAAGGTTGAGTTGAGATGGTGAGAGCCTGTGCTCTATGCTCCTCATGTATTTCATCCCTTCAGATGGAGCAAGGACTATATATTCCCCTTAAGAAGCAGTGGTAGTTCAAAGATTGTAGTTGAATTACTCCCTTTGATAAGCTACTCCCTGAGGGCTTTGTCAAGACATTGACATACCTAGCTTTACATTGAGCTTTGTTCAGTCTTGGGGGCATCTGACATTGTTTACCTGCCCTGAAGAGAGGAGGGTCATAGAGGCTGGTACTTTCCTTGCTTTAGAGCATTTAAGCTGAGGAAAGCATCTTTTCTCGCTATTGGAGAAATTGATCTTAGGGAATGGGTCCACTAAGCAGTCTATGACTTGCATTTTTGTGCAGTGGGGGTTGATGCGGCTTGACTCTAGCTAGTTGATCTGTAGAGACAGGATATTATATGCCCACTATAGTCTGCATATTCACAGCCTAGTGAGGCAGACACTCCCTCAACATGGCAAAGTGGGCATTTGTTCCCCATAGCATAATTTCCAGACGCTCAGTCAAAGTTCCACTTTGAAAGGGAACATCTCAAGATACGGCTGTAACCCTGGTTCCCTGGGAAGGGGAACGAGATGCAGCATCTCATTGCCATGCATCGGTTGCCTGCACGTCTCCTTCAGACAAAAGAGTTGATGACATATTTTGCAGGCACTCCACTCATGACGTCATAGACTGCCATCGGCCAATAGACTGCCATGTTTGGTACACGTGTTCAGACACCGGTCACGGTGAGGGCGTTCCTTATTGCATCCTCTCCAAATGCCATATCTCGTTCCCCTTCTTAGGGAACCAGGGTTACAGTCGTAACCTGAGACGATTTCATTTGGCTTTAAACTACAGGCACGTCTTTTCCGTTTTGTCACGTCTAGCTGCTTTTAGTTTCTTTGACACAAGAAATTTTATCTGTGTCAAGTTTGAAAAATAGCCCTTTTCAAAACACCTCTATTGAGACCCCTGTGTTCTGTTTCATCCCATTGCACTCGATTCAAAAATTGCGTAATTGTGCCCCATTGAAATTAAGATAGGTCTATTGATATGTTGTTAACACTTCATAACAACATATAATGGTTAGAAGTTTAGTTCAATTACATTCAGATATTAATGAACTTTATGAATGTCTGATAATGTAATTTTACTGACATGATACTGATAATGTAATTTTTTTCTGACACAAAGTACTATGACACCATGCATCACACTACATTTATAATGTTCAACATAACACCTGATTTTTCCTCCCTTTTGTAATTTATAAATGAAAACATGTTTTTACTTTTATTTTAAAGATCAAAAAGAATGAAAGATCCGCACACGAGAATGATCAAAAAAGCTCCAACGAATTTATTGTCCAGAGGCCATAAAAAGTGCAGAGTGCAAAACGTTTTCGGGATCAACCCTTCATCAGTGCCATGATTCCAAGCATACACCTGTATCCATTTAATAAGCTTATTACCGTAATCATAATATAAAACAGGACCTCCAATAATAACACCATAAAGGTAAATAGATATACTCATAATCAAAGTTATACAACACTTAAAAAAAAAAAAAAATTCTCAAAAAAAAAAAATATTTTACTTTTCATGTTTTCGAAATATCCTATAAATATACATTGTAATACTTAATTCTCACCAAAAAATACTACATATGAACATCACAATTGCAAATTGAAATACATGATCTTGAAAAACGTACAAATAGAAAAATATCTGGCGCCACGCTTTTCTGTCTTTTCTCCTTTATTTTTATTTTAGAAATGTATTTACAAGATGAAAGCCAATCAGATTATATCTGATGATTTTCAGTTGATGCCAACACAACACACCACACACATAAGAGGAAAATTAGCTGATAAGAATAACTCAAATCGCTGAACTTTGATCTCCATGAATATTAAAGAGAGATTGCCATTGCAGTTTATTTATCAGATGATAAAGTATGACTCATTGTGGTCAAGTGAGATTACAGGAAACGATGATGATGAAGGTGTGTGGTTTGGCCTCTTTTCTGTTCATCACTCTGCTACTGAAGGGCTGAATACACACACACACACTGTAAATCATGCCAGACTACAAGGTGCATATTACAAACACACACCATATCATATGTCATAAGTGATATCATATGTCATTGTGACATTGCTGTATGCTCAGCATGTATCTGTATGTGATATACAGCTGAGATAAAGTTTCTAATAAGAACCAAAAGGGTTTTGCAATCTGATGTCATAGTAGAAAATTAAGTTCCCTTTCGAAAGGGAACTCAACACTGCGTTTACCGCAAATGGGGAACGTCACACGTGAACCGGTGTCTGAAAGCCAAGTATCAAATCTCTCCAATCCTATTGGCCGGCGACAGCCTATGACGTAGTCATAGTGCGACCCGGAAGTATATAAGGAGCGCCTAGAGAATCAGTCAGTATCTTTTCGTCTTTCGGGACTGTCTTTGTCTGATCGCGATTTCATCGAATCTGATAAGGAATTTTGTTATCATGTCTGACAAACGTTTCACGAAGTGTGCTGACCCATGTCCAAGGTTTTTGACACCTGAAGACACACACAACCTGTGCGTTTTCTGTTTAGGAAAAGTGCTTGAGGGCGCTGTCTGTGTTAATTGTAAGCGTCTTTCTATGAAGACGCTCTGTTCCCGTTTGTCGCTCTTCTCGAGGGAAGAAGCGTCAACATCTGTGCCTGGTGGTTCTGGCCCCGCTCGTGCTGAGGCAGAGCGGTGGCTGAAATCATGGGGCTCACAGGTGGAGCTCGCTGCAGAGTTTGAGAGAGGTGTTAATCTTTCTCAGCCCCCAGCGGCTGGCGGGGATGAGTTGCTGGATGACAATGATGTCCTTTCTTTGACGTCATCGGATCCAGCAGCGAGTGCTCTTCTGGCTTCTAGCCCCAGAGAGCAGGAGATGGCTGTTGATGAAGAGGCAGGTGAGCTTGTTGATTCTTCAAAGCCTCCCTGCCCTGCGTATGTTGAGCTGCTGGAGGTTATGGAACGCGCTTCGGGCAGGCTGCAGCTTCCTTGGGAGCGCGTTAAGAAAGGGACCGCACGCGGACGGCTTGATGAGCGGTTCCTTTCTGGCCATGGCCCTGCAGCTCCCATGAGCCTTCCATTCCTTCCCGATCTTCACGTTGAGATCGAGAAGGCATGGAAGAACCCATATTCGGCTCGTATTCATCAACATCAGCGGGCGAATTTCACTGATGTTGAGGGATTGAGCCAGCATGGGTACGTGTCGATGCCCCCTATTGATGAGATGTTTGCGAACTATCTCGTCACGGGGAGGCCGCCGACACTGAAAGCTCCGGTCCTGCCATCTAAGCCCCTCAAGACTACGTCTCGTTTAAACGGCAGGGCATACGTGGCAGCGGGTCAGGCTGGTGTGGCTTTACACACACTGGCGGTGTTGCAAGCCTACCAGGCCGACCTGCAGAAGGATCTGGATCAGGGGCAGGGTCTCTCCCCTGAGGCAGTAGAAGAGCTGCGCCATACCACAGATCTCGCTCTTCGGGCCACTAAGCAGACCGCCGCTTCGATCGATGGCGGCGATGGTGGCCACGGAGAGGCATCTGTGATTGAACCTGGCGGACATCGGGGAGAAAGAAAAGGGCTTTCTCCTCGATGCCCCGATGTCGCCTTCTGAACTTTTTGGCACTTCCGTCGAGGCGGTGGTTGGAAAGTTCAGAGAGGCGAGGGCGCGCTCAGCAGCGTTTAGAACCTGCATACCGCTCAGATCCGATTCTGGGCCCAGACAGACAGGAGGTCCTGGTCCGTCTCGAGCTGAGGCTCAGAGGCAGGGCCAGAAGTCCATTGTGGCCGCTCGGGCACCTCCTCCTCCTCGGAGTAGTTTCCAGAGACGGCGGGACTCAAGGAAGAAGAAGCAGGATCTGAGAGAGGTGATCGATCACAGACGTCAGCAGCGTCGGTAGTCGATCCCCTCTCTGCGAAGGCCGCGCCGCTTCGCCAAAGATAGGGGGCAAGTCTATTTTTGACAGACGCGTGCAGTGTAAATAAGAGGTCATGAGCTATCTGTCTCCTCAGTTCTGTTATTTGTGCCGCTGCTCCTGTAGCCTCCTCCATCTCCCGGAGTTCCTGGTCGGTATTCTGGTTCAAACAAATATGGCTGGGCAAAAAACTCAGTCTCCTCTTGGCTTATATCGAAATCCTCCAACATTTTTCTTTACAAATCCTAGTTTTGTACTTTTCATTCGTGACCGGTATTTTGTTTTGCTCTCTCCTCTGCGCTTCTGTGTTCGCCACCGGAGCTCACACTGCGCCTGCGTCCTACTTCATAAGCTGGGACGCCACTCTCTCATGAATGCGCGTATGACAGTTAGCGGAAGCTAGAGATTACAGTTTATAAAGTTTTAAATATGGATATTTTTCTTACACAAATTCATCACTTTGCTTCAGAAGGCCTTTATTAACCCCCCGCAGCCGTGTGGACTTCTTTTATAATGGATGGGTGCTATTTTTTGGACTTCAAATTTTGGGCCACTATCCACTCCTATTATAAAGCATGGATTACCCTGGACATTATTTAATATAACTCCGAATGTATTCGTCTGAAAGAAGAATGTCATATACACCTAGGATGGCTTGAGTGTGAGTAAATCATGGGGTAATTTTCATTTTTGGGTGAACTATCCCTTTAACTTGTAGGTAACAGTCTCCGTGTCTTTGCAGGTGAGGTTGACTGGCACTGGAACAGAGGATGAAGACGGGTGCAGGTCATGGAGAGTCAGGTAAGTCAACAGGTAAGATTCAACGAGACCAGACAATGAGCTGTGTGAGGAAGGCTGCTTATATGTGGTGAGGTGATTGGCTGGTGCAAGTGTGTCCAATTAGTATTCGGGTGATTGTGAATGAGTGGATGGAGCTGAAGCAGATGTTGTAGCCTCCGTGACACCTATAGTTTAACATCAAAAGTTTTTTTTTTATTTCCCCAAAAGCATAGTAACTCACATCCTTATCTCATTAGTAATTGCACATGATGTTTACAGATATATTTTTGTATGTGTATATTGCTGGAATATAAATAATGTAACAAATAATGGAAACAAAATAATGTGTTAATTTCGCAATTAGTTCCGGTGACACTCAGAGGAATATCTTTGCATGTATATCAAGACTCCAAACAGGTGTCTATTCTAGTCTCATCAAATGTTTCAGCAATTTGTACTGCTTCAATTTGAGGGAAATCTACTTGGAGTTTTTTTTCTCTCACAGTATCAATAGTTAACTGGATCACTAATGGCCTGTTAAATGATATTAATGATAAAGCTGAATGAAATCCTGTGGTTTGGTGCTTATGAAAGGACACTTGAGCGGAACATCAATCGATAAGATGTGTTTTAAGAACAGGACAGACTGTTCCCTCTAAAAGAGTGAAAGACTAGGAAAAAAAAAAAAAAAAACAGAGCAAGAGGCGGATGCAGTTGTCGGGATCCATTTATCGTAGTGCAGTGAGTTGACTCTCAGCAGTGTGACCACATCCCTGAACACTGTCTGGCTCAAACTCAAGAGCAACAATCCTGTAGCAATGTTCCTCCATTACTTCTGCTAAACCTGGAGAAGATTCTTTACGCCTTGCTCCTTCCCTTCTCCGCTCTAATGTTATCTTGCCCTCTGAGGCCAAATTATGATCCTCCCAAGAAACCAGTGTGTTCTCATAAATCGTTTAGCTAAAGAGCCACAGCAAATCGCTGTTTGGCTGAGGGACTACACAGCTCTGTTTGTTTTTCTACTGTGTTAGCCTCATTCTCCACGGCAGATAATTTGTGAACTGATTTATGCAGCAGACATGTGCGCTGGGGTTGTATAAGTGAGTAGTGGTGATTTCCTCACAGGATGTTGCTCTGTCTTTTCTCTGAGTAGAAAACTGTTACTCTAAGAAATATCCCACCAGGTGGCCCATCAGTACTTTCCAAAAGCCACCGTTCCCAACATATTACTTCACATACTTGAACATGTGTATGTGTGTTTAAGATATCAGCACACATTCTGAACCGTAAAAAAAAAATATATATAAAAGTTCTACATCCAACAAAATATAATTCATTATTAACCTCTTGATGTACACCCCCCTTTTGAGCCAAAAACAGGAAAATTGCATGCTTGACCTAGTGAAAAAATATATTCTAACATGTATTTTAAATGTTATTTTGTGCTAAGACAAATATGTTTACATATTTATGTGCTAAATAAAAATACCCTGAAATAACTGGTATACTTAAAGTCTGCTAAATTGGAACTATTTTTGTACTTTATTTAATGCACTTTAATAATTGTGTGGAATTAGTGCTGAAGTCCTATTAAATATATACTTAAGTATATTTGATTGTACTAAAGTGGAATTATTGCAAGTATACTTTAGGTACACTTTAAATATCTGGCATTTAAAGACTGATATTATACAAAGACCATACAATCCTTATTAATAGTGATAGTAAAACACTTTTTAGCCATAATATTAAGAAATGTGCATTGTGCAATAAAGAAATACTCCAAATAAAGTTTAATTATAATTTTACATCAGTAAGTTTTGAGTGATATGTCAATAAATATGTTAATGGATTTGAAGTATACTTAGTTTGAAATAAATGTATTTTAAATAGATATTGGTATAGGTTTGTTTTTACTAGGCTGAACTCAAATGGTTGTCTTTCCTAAACCCTTTGGTGTATGAGCATAGTTGTGGTATCATTTGAAAGAAGACAAATGGAGCTTTATTTTTCAGAATTAATACAAGTAAAAAAAAAAAAAGTTAGACATGCTGCAGTATATTGGAATGGAAATGATTTTTGCATAAATAATAATAATAATAACGATGCCTGCAAAATGTAGAAATACAATGGGCCCAAAGCCACACTTCTTAAAAAGTTATGTTTCAAGTTTGAGGATGATATAACAAAATATGAGCTTCCTGACTAGTGCCTTTTTTAAAAAAATGGCCACTTGGAGCTCCAAAGTGACCCTTGGTAAGAAAATGATCTGAGGACTTGAGAAAGCTATTTCAGTTACTTTTACATGTGCCACATATACATATATATTCTTTATAAAATGTGAAATAATTACAAACAATTTCATTGTTAAAATTTGTTTTTTAAATAAAATCTTTAAAATTGTGCACATGATTTTAGTGCTTTCATTACTAAATTCACACAAAAATTGGCTATAAATGTATATATATATATAAACAAAACAATGCAAAAAAATTACAGCCTTTAAACAATTTTTGACTCCATACGGTCATCAAGTACGTTGATTGCCAGTCGTTTACAGAACAATCAGTCACGTCCATACATATGAACAGATGCTACATCGCTGGGCTACACATGTAAACAGTTGTTGATTCAGACAGCAATCGGCCTCCAAAAGCAATCGTTTGAAGGCTATACATAAACTATTATCGCAACGATGGTCAATCATTCAGGCAAAAGTTTACTTCAAAAACAGTTGATTGTCTCAATACATACATAGACAAAGAAATAAAAAGGTTTTGGTTGACAAGGATTTGTTTTTCAAGCAAATGAAAGGAAAAGCGTGGTCTGGGTTGCGGAAGAATAACAGTGACATGACAGGTGACAGGTGCACCTCTCATTGAGCTCTGATTTCTGAATGGTCAAGACAGCTGTACATGACCATAAAAATGCCTCTATTGTGCACTTGCAGAAGGTAATCAGCAAACACGTTGTTGCAATCGTCTTGGCATTGACTAAAAATTTTGTCCGTTAAGATTTACTACAATGACAATCGCTGGAGAATATGCCTCTCAAGGTGTCACAAAATTCGACGGCACTGCTTGGATATTATAAGTAATACTGCTGCCCTATTTTAAAAAATAAACTTTGGAGGCAGGCTCATTTGTTTGTGAGAGTCTAATGTATACAATCATATAAAGTTTTACAACAAATTTTGCCTAATTTTTTGAAGAACGATGATGGAGAGCAGATCGTTCAGGCAAAATCTGACGTAAACAATGGAAAATATATCAATATTTCATGGATTTTACACTTTCGTGGACAAAAAGTGAAGTTGGATGTTTTTCAATTAACGCTTGTCATGGACATTTTACCCAAGTGCTACGGATTGGGTTCATCTCGCGATCGTTATTTCACAACAAAGGTATGAAGTCCCGTTTTTGATTTTGCATGTTGTCATTTGCACTCCTGACACAAATTACAATATAGCTGTTGCTGGAGCATCTATATCGTAAAACAGACACTGTAGATTGATTTTAAACCCTTAGAACTTTCAAATTGTATATAATTTATCTTATTAATATTTTTACACAGTTCTATATAGTAAATGTATACCATGGTAAACAAAGTGACATCAATCCCGAGGTAGGGACAGTGCATCTCAAGAGGTTGAAGGTGAAATTTATCTTCATACTCTATACTGAATTTGCACTAGTGCAAATTCATATTTGATATTTGTACAGTGTCCCCAAAAGGGACATGGTTATGTCAAAACAACAACAACATCAATAATAATAATACTATTTTGAGATGGACAGAAAAATATATATGTTTCAATGCTTTTGTGTTCACTTGCAAAAATTTTGTTCTCTCTAGAGAAACTTTGTGTTTGCTGGCAAAAGCATTGAAATATAGTTCCCTTTCAGTCGGTCACATTCAGCGTTATGTCAGAACAGACTGACGAATGGGGTCTCGCCCCGAGAGCCCAATCACCTTCGAGTGAAAACGAGCCAATGGTACGCTGAGTACCTTGGTCTGCGATATTTGCATTGCGAGCTCCACCCCTCAGTGTGGGTATATAAGGAGCAGCGCGAGCAACTCGCATTCAAGCTTTCGCTTTGGAGCAGAACACATCTCTCTGCTTGTTCACCAAGTGTTTGCATACAACGTGTCTTCAGTTGGTGTTGGTGTGACGGCGTATTTCAGTGGTCCGTCGAGTTCCTGCTTTTTGCTTGGCATTCCCCTGAGTGCTTCAGCGCCTCTGAAAGAGCAATTTCTCTCTCTAAAAGAGCTTACGGGTTGTGTTTGTGTCTTTTTAAAGATGTCATACCGCCTGTGTGTTTCTGGGTGAGGTAGATATATGGCCCCTCTTGACGCCACGATCGCTGCCTCACCTGTTTGGGCTTTCAGCACGCTGAGGCAGCGTTTATGAATGGTTCATGTTCTCACTGTGGGAACATGACCATTGCTATGTTGAGATTGAGACTTGATTACTTGAAACAGTATAGAGTCTCCTCTGCCACACTCCAATCTAGTTCTTCTTCCCGTGAGAGGACTACTTTGGCTTCTGGCCAGGGTGATCTGAGGGTTACGGTGTGGGCTTCCCCGACGAGTCAGCCTCCTCGGGCCACAGCTTCCGGCTGAGATTCCGAAGTTCACTGCGTGCTCCCCCGGTCAGGTGATGTCCACTTTGGTGGTCCAGGAGTGCCACCTATGGTTAAACCTGGCAGACATGAGGGAGTCTGACTCAGCTCCTCAACTCTCTGGTCTCTCAGGCTGGCCTCTTCAGCGACGTGGTTCGTGCTACTGTGGTGGGCAAGGATGCTCCTGTCATGTGCACAGGGATCTGTTGCTCAGACACCTCACCCATCTGGGCCTTCGGGTCAACTGGGAAAAGAGAAAACTCTCTCCTGTGCAGAGGATCTCTTTTCTCGGTATGGAAATAGACTCGTCGCCATGTTCGCGCAGCTTGCGAGCGAGCGCACGCAGTCACTGCTGAACTGCATGACTCAATTCAAAGGCAAGAGAGCAGTTCCACTGAAATTATTTCAGAGACTCCTGGGGCATATGGCGTCCGCAGCGGCAGTTTTTCTGTTGGGATTACTTCATATGAGTCCGCTTCAGCACTGGCTTCATGGCCGAGTCCCGAGATGGCCATGGCAGCAGGGCACACTCCGAGTGACCATCACTCCATCTTGCCGTCAAACCTTCACCCTGTGGTTGGACCTCTTGTTTTTATGGGCTGGTATTCCCCTAGAACCAGTGTCCAGGCATGTTGTTGTGTCAACAGATGCCTCTGCCACGGGCTGGGGTGCCATGTGCAACGGACATGCTGCGTCAGGCTCCTGGACAGGACCCCGACTTCAGTGGCATGTCAATTGCCTCGAGTTGCTAGCAGTTCGGCTTGCTCTGTACCGCTTCAAGGCCTTGCTGAGAGACAAGCACACCCTGGTCCATATGGACAACACTGCAACTATAGCTTACATCAACCGTCAAGGTGGTCTACACTCCCATTGCATGTCGCAACTCGCCCGCCATCTCTTTTTATGGAGTCAGAAGCATCTGAGGTCGCTTCGTGCCATTCACATCCCGGGCAAGCTCAATCTTGCAGCCGACGAGCTTTCTTGGCAGCAGTCTCGCCCCAGGGAGTGGAGATTCCATCCCCAGTCGGTTCAGCTGGTTTGGGAACACTTTGGGGACGCTCAGGTAGACCTGTTTGCCTCTCCAGTCAATTCCCATTGCCAGTTGTTTTACTCCCTGAGCGAGGGCACTCTCAGCACGGACACTCTGGCACACAGCTGGCTGCGGGACCTGCGCAAGTATACATTTCTCCTCCCACCCTGAAGGTCTATGTGGCCGCCGTTGCGGCTCACCATGATCTTATCGACGGTAAGTCTTTGAGGAAGCACGACTTGATCATCAGGTTCCTGAGAGGGGCCAGGAAGCTTAATCCGCCTTGCCCTCAACACGTTCCCTCTTGGGACCTCGCAGTGGTTCTATCTGCACTGCAGAGAGCTCCCTTCGAACCTTTGCTTTCAGTGGAGCTGAAATTTCTATCATTGAAAACTGTGCTCTGACGGCTTTGGCTTTGGTTAAGAGGGTTGGGGGCCTGCAGGCATTTTCAGTTGACGAAGCGTGCCTGGAATTCGGACCAGCCAACTCTCACGTTATTTTGAGACCCCGGCCTGGTTATGTGCCCAAGGTTCCCACCACTCCTTTTAGGGATCAAGTGGTGAACTTGCAAGCGCTGCCACCGGAGGAGGCAGACCCAGCCCTGGCGCTGTTCTGCTCTGCTCTATGTGCTCTTCGCACTTATGTAGACAGAACTAAGTGCTTCAGGATCTCAGACCAGCTCTTTGTTTGTTTTGGAGGCCAGCAGAAGGGAAAGGCTGTCTCCAAGCAGAGGTTATTCCACTAGATAGTGGATGCTATTGTCTTGGCTTATCAATCTCTACTAGGAGTGTGGTTTCCTTCTGGGTACTGGCGCATGGCGCCTCACTAACAGACATCTGTAGAGCTGCAGGCTGAGTGACACCTAACACATTTGCGAGATTCTATAATCTGTGTAGAGCCTGTGTCCTTTCGGGTACTCGCCCCTTCGGGCCAGTAGTTAGGACCTGCTCTGTGTCATTCGCTTGCTGCGCCATTCCACTCCTCGGACTGGATGAGTGCGCTGTTTTCTCAGGTGAGTTCCTCAGTTAGAACCCTGGGTTCCTCCAGCACTGTTATGTCTACACTTGTGTGCATGCCCGTTTGGTCAGCCCCTGTGTCAGATTAGGTGCCTCCACGTGTTGTGATTCCCCCCTCTGGGTAATCCCATGTGTGTTCTCCACGGTAAGTCTCTTGCGGTAGCACGTGTCTTTCCCTTGGCAAGCCACTCTTGCCGGCTGTGACATTGAAATATAACCACCCTGCTGGCTGGGAAACCTCTGAGTTTCTCCATATGTTACAGCTGTGTCGGTTCATATGTGCTTGTAAGACCTCTTTCGAGCAGGCTACCTTTGGCATACTTCCAGCTGGAATATGCTACCCAGTGTGTTCTGTGTTAAGTATAGCCCCTTGCTTGTGCTTCCTTGGGACGGGTGCTACCGCTTATTCAGGTCACTGGAAGACAGCTATTGTGGTGTTTTGTAAGGGACCCCATTCGTCAGTCTGTTCTGATGTAACGTGACAGACTGAAAGGGAACGTCTAGGTTAAGTATGTAACCCTCGTTCCCTGAAGGAGGGAATGGAGACGTTACGTCCCTTTGCCACAATTGCTGTTCCACTGAATAGCCGGGTCGTTGGGTTGGCTCCTTAGCGAAGACTTAAATGCGAGTTGCTCGCGCTGCTCCTTATATACCCACACTGAGGGGTGGAGCTCGCGATGCAAATATCGCAGACCAAGGTACTCAGCGTACCATTGGCTCGTTTTCTTAACACTCGAAGGTGATTGGGCTCTCGGGGTGAGGCCCCATTCGTCAGTCTGTTCTGACCTAACGTCTTCGTTCCCTCCTTCAGGAACGAGGGTTACATACGTAACCTAGACGTTTTTCCTTCCACCTCATATTATTTCCATTACCAATCTCGCAAAACAGAAAATTGGTGATGGAAATAATATGAGGTGGGAGGATGCGAGAGAATACAAAAAATTTGCAAGAGAATGCAGTTTCTCGAAGGAAAGCAAATGTTCCATTTCAAAGTGGAACTTTGACACTGCATCTTTGTGTTCATGCTATGCGAAATGCCCTCAACTGATCGGTGTCTGTATTCTAGGTTATTACGTACAGAGGTTTTTGGTCCAATAATTAGAATCTCTGTTTTTTCTGAATTTAGTAGTAGGAAATTACTAGTCATTTATTTTTTTTATATTAGCTATGCATTCCGTTAATTTTGTGAATTGGTAAGAGCTGAGTATCATCAGCATAACAGTGAAAACTAATGCCATACTTTCTAATGGTATCTCCCAAGGGTAGCATGTACAGAGTAAAAAGCAACAGTCCTAGTACTGAGCCTTGCGGTACTCCATGCTGAACTTGTGATCGATATGACATCTCTTCGTTTACCAATACAAACTGATAACGGTCAGAAAAGTATGATTTGAACCCTGCCAATGCAATTCCACTAATGCCAACATAATTTTCGAGTCTATTCAAAAGAATGTTGTGGTCGATAGTGTCAAAAGCAGCGCTGAGATCTAGTAACAATAGTAGAGAGATACAACCACGATCTGATGATAAGAGCAAATCATTTGTAACGCTAATGAGAGCCATTTCAGTACTATGGTACAGTCTAAATCCTGACTGGAAACCCTTACAGATACCATTTGTTTCTAAGAAGGAACATAGTTGTGATAATACTACCTTTTCTAGTATTTTTGACAGAAAAGGTAGATTCGAGATTGGCCTGTAATTGACTAATTCTCTAGGATCAAGTTGTGTTTTTTTAATAAGAGGTTTGATAATAGCCAGCTTAAAAGTTTCCGGTACTTATCCTAGTGACAAAGATGAATTAATGATATTAAGAAGAGGATCTATGACCTCTGGAAGCATCTCTTTCAATAGCTTAGTCGGTATAGGGTCTAACATACATGTTGTTGATTTTGATGATTTAACAAGTTTAGACAATTCTTCCTCTCCTATAGCAATGAATGAATGTAATTTTTTCTCAGGGATACTACAATGCACTGTCTGACGCGATACTGTAGTAGACAGTTCTGTACACAATCATGCTCTCTTTCCACAAAATGCTAAAACCTCTAGATTTGTTTTTTCCAGCTGTGCCCCATTTTTCTGGCTGCTCTCTTGAGGGACTGAAGATGCTCGTTGTACCACGGCGTTGGACTAATTTTCTTAATCTTCTTTAAGTGCAAAGGAGCAACTGGGTTTAGTGTGCTGGAAAAGAGAAAGTCAATAGTTTCTGTTGTAACATCGAGTTCTTCTAAGCTATCTGGTATGCTAAGGAGATGAAACTGATCAGGAAGATTATTTATAAAGCATTCTTTAGTGGTAGAAGTGATAGTTCTACCATATTTGTGGCAGAGAGATGGTTTTGCAGCTTTGGCTAAATATAGCTTACATGAGACTAGATAATGATCTGAGATGTTGTCACTCTGCTGCAGAATTTCAATGGCATCAATATCGATTCCATGTGACAATATTAGATCTAAATTATGATTATGACAAAGAGTGGGTCCTGACACGTGTTGTCTATCTCCAATAGAGAATGCCTGTAAATGCCAATCTCAATGCATCTTTTTCATTATCTACATGGATATTAAAATCACCAACAATTAAGACTTTATCCGCAGCCAGTACAAACTCTGATAGAAAATCAGCAAATTCATTGATAGCCAGCACAAATGTCAAATGGGATTTGTCGCTTACATTTCATAACGTTACATGAAGCACCACCACTTCGAATGAATTATATTTGAAAGACTTTTGAGTAATACTGAAGATATTACTATAAATTACAGCAACACCTCCCCCTTTGCCTTTTGTAATCCTGATAAGAGAATTGTATCAAAGTTATAGGCTATATATGTGCGTGAGTACTTTAAGAGAGCACAGGCAGTTATCCAATCAGAGCTGCAGTTGAGTTAAGCCCCGCCCCTGCACGAATTGGATCGGTAGAGTGTGTGATGAAAACGTGACTAAAACCGAGTTGTTAATTTAAGAGGAAAAGAAAACTTGTTTTGTTTAAAGAAGGGTTTCTTACCAATTTTATTTGCTTCTTTTCACTGGACACACTGTCAGGATCTGTTTTGTCATTTTGTCGCATTTGATTGGTGAGTAGTGATAATTGTGTTACCGAGCACATGGTGTGTTGTAATAGATTCATGTCTTTATGTGCTAATCAATGTCAAATTGAAATGAGTACTGATTTAAAGTGACTGATTATAGTTTAATATTGATGTTTATTATTAAAATGTTTGCTATGTTGATGGTTTAATATTTGAGCTAAAGCAGTTTATTGGGTTCAGGACGATTTCATGACGTATGCTAATTGCATATGTGCAATATTTGAATATTTTCATTGTTAAATTTGTTACCTTTGTGAATATAAGGTCTATTGGTGAATTATCAATATTTCAGAAAGAAATGTGAGGTGAATTTGATTTATTTAAAATGATAAATCATTATAAGAGTTTATAGAGAATGTTGTACAACATTATATATGGAGAAAATGTGTGTATATATATGTATATTTATACAAAATGCATTGTGATAAGACATTTGAATAACATTATGTAAAAGAGATGTGTTAATCACATTGAACCTGTTTTATGTATGCAGGCTAGGTGTTTTCCCTTACCTTATCGATGCATCACTGGATTTCTTCAGTTTTTGAGATGGCGAGCCAACCCCATTAAAGAACCTAAAAAAAGAACAAAGACAAGAATGGAAGAGTGATTCATTTCATTTCCTCAATCAGAGTGGTAGGATTAAGGTTGGCTTGGATTTGTTTGACATAAGGACTGAACTCTCCTGATTTCCTCAACAAGAGGGAAAGAGGACTTAAATTACATTCCCACAACAGGACTGAAAACCTGAGAATATAACTTTAGAGGACATTTATCTTAGAGGAGGTGATATACTCTCTTTCTGACAATTGTATATTGGTTTTTTGATTGATTCTATTGTTTATTTTGTTTTGTGAGTAAAGCCGGCCTAATTTCTTATTCATTCTATTTCTGTGATCTTCTTTGACATAACACTCCATCTCCTTAGCCAAACCTAACAGCACTGGTCCAAATTAATACATTAAGTTACTTAAATAACTGAGTAACAATTGAAAAGAGTGTTACACTTTCAGTCGAGGCTCGTGTTGATAATATTAACCTTGAGGTGTGGACTCATTTAAAGTATTGTAATCATCTGGTTTTAGCCAGGTTTCTGTCAAACACAGCACATCTAGATTATTGTCTGTGGTAATATCATTTACAATAAGTGCTTTTGAAGAAAGGGATCTAATATTCAGCAACCCAAGCTTTATCATTTGTTTATCAGTATTATATCTGTTTTTTTTTATTTGTTGAACATCAATTACATTTTTTACCCTTGGGTTTGGGAGTTTTTTGTATTTACTAATTCGGGGTACAGACACAGTCTCTATGTGATGATATCTAGGTGACAGAGTTTCTATGTGTTAGGATTTATCTGACTTCTGTGATGTGAGACAGCTAGCAGACGGTCAGTTTAGCCAGTCTGTCTGCTTCCTGACCTGGGCCCCAGTTTGTCATGTTTCAGCTCTAAGACTATGTGCCATATTACTAGAGAGAAGAGCGGCACCATCCCAGGAGGGATCTCTTTTCAACAGGTCAGGTCTGCCCCAAAAACTTTTCCAATTGTCTATGAACCCTATATTATTCTGCGAACACCACTTAGACAGCCAGCCATTGATTGATGATAGTCTGCTAAGTATTTCATCACTCCGATGAACAGGAAGGGGGCCAGAGCAAATTACAGTGTCTGACATCGTACTTGCGTGTTCACACACCTCTTTAATGTTAATATAAGTGATCTTTAGTGATCAGACAGGAGAAGATAGGAACAATCAATCAGCAGACAGGAGCAAATATATTGCTCATTGCTCAGAATGTATGGGACTTCACTATACAAACCCCACATCATCATTCATGGCATTCTCCTGAGGGAGGTGTTGAAGTTATTTACACTCTCTTGTCGGACTCGTGGTAGCTATAGCAACTGTCAGCCAAATGCTTAGGCACAGAAATAGAGCAGGTTATTATTATTATTATTTTTTTAAAGCAAGCAACCACTCTCTCTGTCGCCTGTTTCTTTATTGCACGTTGAGAACAATGTTTGATCATGTAATGCACACTGACATGTTCTTATATTCTGCAAAGATACTTTCAATTAATGGTGCTGGAGGGTGGTTGTATCTCTAAGGACATTCTGCTCCCTTCACCCGGTGATGGAGTGGCATTTGTCAGTGGGTCCGTGAAATAGGAGGACTGACAGTGCAGAGGTAGATCCCTTTTTATGCTGCCTAGGTCAGTATTTTTTTTCCCAGGGTTAAAGTTAACGAATAAGAGTTCTGATGGTAGATCGCGAGAACATATTATTTTCTCTCTTATTTTCTTTCCTTATCCTCCCCTATGGCTAGGGTCTAAAGTAGGGTTGTACACTCCCCTGTAGATGGGTTGCTATCAACTGATATGAAGTTGCGATGGGCAGAACACAATGCGTCCCACAATTATTCATTGGAGTTTTCAGTAGGGCTAAAACACTTCCCTCTAGACAGGTAGCTCCTTAGGGTTGATGCATGGTAAACTGAATTATGATGGGCAGTCTGCAAAGCATCCCTCTATCTCGTTTACCTCCCTCCCCAACTATTGCCCCAACTATTGTTACAATGGTTAAAGTGCAAACACTGTTATACAATGCAATTTTTTTCAATTAGTGCAATTCAACAAGAGTTTTGTTTCGAATAAATTTAACATTAATTTACTTCCATAAAGCTGCAGTTACTTTGTATTAAAATAGCAAAAGCATTTGTGTTGGGACAACATTAGGGTGAATAAATGATGGCAATTTCCATTGTTGGGTGAGCTATTCCTTTAATGTATTTCTAATGTACTTCTTCCTTACAAAAAAAAAAAAAAAAAAAAAAAAAAACTGGTTAAAGTTTTTACATCAACCACAGATGCTTGTCTTAAAAGGAAAAAGCACACCTAAAACATGTAAACACCAGCAAGCTATCCATCTATAACCTCCAGACATTTTTCTATTTTCCACCCTTAGGTGACCCTCATCAGCACTTAGTAAATCACCTTTCCCAAAGAGAACAGCGTTGAGCTGTTCTGTCAGGCACTGAACTCTCAGACAGACACATTTCCTGTCCTTCTAAGCTGTCCAAAGGGCTTAATGTATCTGTTCCAGCTCTCAATGATGGTGGGAAATGCAATAGAATCAGCTCAGCTAATGCAACTACAGTGTAAAAACTTTTTTTTTTTGGCATAATAAATATTCATTTAGAATTCCATTGTGTTTAATCAGTAATCATTTCCATTCATTTTAGTTGATATCAGAGTAGTTTTTGAGGGGCAATATGAGTACAGCTCAGGGACATGATATTCTCAGTAGTTGTTAAGCCATTGTTAAGGTGTTCTGGTTCTGTTGTTGATATTTTGATATATTAGGCTTTTAAAGAGCTGCATGCATTTGATAAAGTGCACATTGATTGGTCTAGCTTAAAATAGTTGATGTTAGCTAAAGAAGCAACATTTATAATTCCATTGGTTTTATATTTGACTTGATATTATTAAAATTGGAATCTTGAAAAATAGTTTAAAAAAACCTGCAGATTCATTTTTTTAATGAACTGATCTACTTTAAAGGGGCCCCCAGCCCTTCCCTCTGTCATCTTTCTATCTCACCTCTGTCTCTGTGTTTGCAACTTCATTCTCACCTTCATCAATGTGATTATATTCAGCTGATGAGGTTTGGCATCTGAGATACAGCAGAAGGAGAGAGAGAGAGAGATTTTGACAGTATGTCTCAGTGTGTGTTCTATCTCATTTTGGTGGACTGTGATTCAAACACTCTTGGCTCTTGCCAGTAGCCGTCTCTGTGAGTTTGAACTCTAAATTTCAATCTGTGTGTGAATGAGAGCCAGAGTGGGAAAGTCAGGATCAGTCCTTACAGATCAACATCCTGAGACAAGCTTCGTTTCTCCTCAGCCAGTCTGGAGCCTGGAAGTTATTACCAATAATTACTACCCCAGATGTTGGACACATCTGTCAATAAGTTCATTA
This sequence comes from Hypophthalmichthys nobilis, assembly GCA_037950665.1. Taxonomy (NCBI): domain Eukaryota; kingdom Metazoa; phylum Chordata; class Actinopteri; order Cypriniformes; family Xenocyprididae; genus Hypophthalmichthys; species Hypophthalmichthys nobilis. Next base: position 12,067,276 of record CM075485.1, read on the forward strand.
GATGGCTTTGAGGAAATCCCTGCAGAATGATGGGCCAGTAACCACGTAATGAAGACATTAACAACAGGTTAGATGATGGTCTGTGCATCCATTCATTCGCCTGTCCATTCGTCTGTCCACCCATCCATCCATTCAAATATTAATCCGTCTATCCATCCATCCATTGATCTGTTCAATGTTCCAACTGTTCATTCGTCCATTCATCAATCAATCAATCAATCCATTTAATAATTATTCCATCAAACTATCCTGCTGTTCATGTTTTCATCCATCCACCCATCCATGCATCTGTTCATTTGTCCATCCATTCAAACAACCATGCCTTCTATTTAACTATGCCTTCATTTGTTAATTTATCTATTACCAATTAATTTGTTAATCTATCCATCCATCAATCCTGCTATATGTTCATCTTTTTACTCCTCCTGCTATACTTGCATTTATCCTTCCATACATTCAACCATTTATTCATCCATAAACCCATCCATCCATACATGTCATGCATTCATATTTTCCTCCAGTAATCTGTTCATTCATCGATTTATCCATCCATTCCAAACATTCATCCATCCATCCATCCATCTTTTCATTTGTCTATCCATATAAACATCCATGCGTTCATCTGTACATCCATCTATCCATCCAACATTATGTTCATTCATCCATCAATCCATCCATCCATCCAAACATCCTTTCAGAACAACTTAAATTTTCAAAAAAGTTTTTGGGTACTTAACGTAAGATGACATTATAATAAAGCTGTTTTAATTCTTGACAGGTGGGTTGGTCTTTTGTGATTAGAGAAATGGAGGGTGAAATGTGAAAAGAGAGAGACCAGACCAGGCAACCCAGATGAACATGCAATTGAAGGATTACTTTATCTTGTCCTTTGACCCCCACCCCCCAAAACCAAACAGACCAGTCAGAACCAGACCAAAGGTCACAAGAGTCCCACCTGGTGAGCCACAGGCACTGGCGCTAACACAAATACTAGTATAATCACTTTATCTGGCTTGCCCATGTTTTCCTCCACATTGTAATTGGAGCAGAGTGTGTTTTGCTATCATGTGTCTCTTTCTGATTGGACGCCTGTGGTGAGGTCACTGCTGCTGATCCCTCTGTAAAAATGAACTTGGGAAGAAAGTGAGATGGGGAAACTGAGACTCATAGAGCTGTCCATCACTGCTGTCTGAGTGCAGGAAATGGGGAAAAAACAAGAAAAGAAAAAAAAGAAATTCATACCATGGGCATCATCCCCTCGTAGGCTAATTGGTGGCGCTACATGAAGGAGATTTGAATTCAAATAAACACAGTGTCCCCAAGGCCTTTCAGAGACAGCTTATCCAGACATTAACCTTAAAGAGTACTCATACTCATCACTTTGCCTCCTCGGTTCCTTTTCTATAGCCATGGTCTGAGATTTGCTCTGAGATTTATGAATTTATATTATAAGCCTAATTTATACAGAAAGAAGATGTGTTTCCACTGAAAAACACAAAAGTAGTATAACTGATTCATTAAATTGTGTGTGATGGTTTTTAATTTCTGGAATAGATCATTTTTATAAGGGTATTCATAGATTTGGGAAGTGACATCATTGTTCCTGAAATTTTTCTGGTTAGATGTCAAATTCATTTGAAACAACAGGAGATTTTTCGTCTAGCAGTAAAATTAATAAGGAAGAATTTTATTCTTATGCACATGAAATGCAGAAGAATAAAACAGATATTGTTGCCACAAATTAAGAATTTGCTCCCACAAGTTATTAATTTTTTCAAATTAATAAGTCGGGAGGACGAAATCTCAATTTGTGGCCACGATATCTTGTAATATCCTTTGGTGACTGGATGCCTGGAACAAATGAAAAATAGTTGCACTAACAGTGTTACCGGGTTCATTAATTATAATGGGAGTGAATGAATAGTCCTACGCTATCATCACCTCTCTTGTGTAGACGTACTCAGTGTCTACAAGATAATGGTATACATTTGGATAAGTCACTTCAAGTAAATGTTTGATTTGTTATCTTTGAGAAAAATGTCATTGGACTAGCCTAAAAACAGTTGATTTTAGCTAAAGAAGCAAAATTTATAATTTCATTGGTTTTACAATTTATATCTGATTTAATATTATTGAAACTGGAATCTTGAAAAATAGTTTCAAAAATGCAGATTCAGTTTTTTTTTCTTTCTTGGATTCAGATAGCTGATTAATGAACTGATCTCTCTATCTCACCTCTGTCTCTGTGTTTGCAACTTCATTCTCTCCATCATGAGTGTGATTATATTCAGCTGATGAGGTCTGGCTTCTGAGATACAGCAGAAGGAGAGAGAGAGATTTTGACAGTATGTCTCAGTGTGTGTTCTATCTCATTTTGGTGGACTGTGAATCAAACACTCTTGGCTCTTGCCAGTTGCTGTCTCTGTGAGTTTGAACTCTCAATTTCAATCTGTGTGTGAATGAGAGCCAGGGTGGGAAAGTCAGGATCAGTCCATGCAGATCAACATCCTGAGACAAGCTTCATTTCGCCGGTCTGGTGCCTGTTGACTGTTATTTTTTTATTAGTGGTTCAAGCACGAAGTGCTGAAACCCTATTGTAATTGTAAGGATTTTTATTATTTTTCATCTCCCCTAAAAGGAATCGTGCAAACCAAACCGTAAGTGCTAGAGACTTGAAACTTGGCCAAATGATAGTCCTCAATTTGGGGAGAACCTCACAAGAGATGACCCCAGTCGGCAAATAGGGGACGCTACAGCGTATATCTCTGATTTCATTTCTGCCTAGAATAATTTTCCACCATTTTGAATTTTGTCCAAAACCTACTTTTGCAAACTAGTCCTAGGTTTTTTGCCCGATCGGAACCAAACCAGTGCAGAAAGATTCTCTGGAGTCTGAATATCAATAATTATCAAAAAAAAGTTGAAATTTTGATTCACGGCCACTAAACGTACGGTGTGGGCAGAGCCACTTTTACTAAAATGGCTATAACTCAAGAACAAAATGAGATATTTGCACCAAACTTTGTACACATGTGTAGGGGCTCAATCTTTGGTCACGATAAAAAAAAATGCATCGATTGGACACTAGGTGGCGCTATAACTTGAAAAAACATGAAAACAGCTGTAACTATGCAACCGTTTGTCCGATCGACATGAAATTTGGCATGCAGTGTCTTGGTCCAAGGGGGCGTGATAGTCTATGAGGACATTGGTGTATCTCAAAAAACATGGCCGCCATCGGCCAATGAAATTTGAGCACCTATTAGACAAGGTTAATGGAGGCCGATCGGAACGAAACTCGGTGGGCATGTTCGACTCTTGGGCCTAGAGGTCTGTAAGAATTTTGAAAGATATCAGCCACTAGTTGGCGCTAATGAGTTTTTACGCCTCAGTAATCACGTGGTATTTAACAGATCCACACAATATGCATATCATTGGATAGAAAACCACATTCTGAACAACTTTGCCTCAAGAACCAATGCTGTCAATTAAATCGTTCATTAATTATTTGCGAATATTTGAAAAACCTACTTTTGCGAACAAGTCCTAGGTTTTTGGCCCGATTGGAACGAAACCAGTGCAAGACAATTTTCTGGACTCTCTAGATCAATAATTATCAAAAACTAATTTGAACTTTACCCTTTGGGTCACTATAACAGGGTCATTTAGAAAGTGGGCTTGGCTATATATACCCAAAAGCCTATAAAGCCTAAACGAAAACTCAGAACTTCACAAAAATAGGTGAGCACATACAGCATATGACTCTAAAGAAGCATACCAATTTTTATGGAGATCGGACTATAGCTGGCGCTATAACTGTTAAAAACCTTTATTTATATTTTTAATGGTTTTGGATGAAAATGTGTTTAACTTTGGTTGTGGTCGACTTATTTTCACGAGAGTCATGTGCTTAGACTCCTGAAACCTTGCCGAGTCCAACAATACCAGACACACCAGGTTTCGGCTTATGGTTTGTGCAACGTTGTGATTTAGTGCTTAAAAAACTTTTGCGAATATCTTTGACACTGTTAGTCCGATCGAGGCTAAACCACCGTGGGGAACGCGGAAAATAAGTTGATTACTGACTAGAGTATGCCCAAATGTCAAAATTTTTATAGGAAGTGGCAAAAAAATCCAATCAAAGACATTCTTGGGTCATTTTTTATGCTCTCATACATATAAGTATCTATAACTTCAAAATGAAATGAGATATTTTCACCAAACCTAGAATAAGCATTTTCTAACCTATCATTGATTTCAAATATCAATTTCTGCAACAAAATGTATGTGTAACCATGTTTAATTAATGGAGTTAACATGGAAAATGTACTTTAAACACAAAACAGACCATTTTAAAATGAAAGTGAGCCAATAAGTGGTCCTCTGCTGACACCTGCTGTTTAAAAGTCATGTTGTCATACTACTCACAAATATTGTTCTATAATTCATATTTAGATTTTATAAAATCACTATTTTAACATTTACTATCACTTTTTTGTTAAAATTCATCACTTCATTTCCATTCGAGTATTAATTTTAACAGTTGTGCCACATTATGAGTAAAATGAAACCTGAAAGTGGTGTTATAGAGATTTGCAGAAAACATTGTTACCCATCATGTGTTTCAAATACTGAATCTTCAAGAAAATATATGTGTGTGTGTGTGTGTGTGTGTGTGTGTGTGTGTGTTTGTAAGCATGCTTAGTGTGCATCAAGTATTATTGTTTAAGCCTTTTCTTTCTCTGTGTTTGTTTTAGCATATATCATAGCAGTTCCTCTGTGATTTAAGTGGTGACACAATTGCTAAATAAAACAATTCCTTTTTATGCATATGTGCTTAAAGGCCTTAAAGTGCTCGAACCCCGGTAAATGCTGCTTGCAGCTTTAATTAATTAATTAATTAATTTTTTTATATTTAATTAAAAAAAAAAAAAAAAAAAAAAAAACGTATTTAAAGATATGATAATGAGGAAAATGCTTCAGGACCAGACATACACAGTGGTGTTGAAGTTACTTCATTATTGTTTATCTTCTTCAAATGGTCAACAACACATCTGGTCGGACACTTGCATACTGTTTAGCCACGCAAGTTCAAATGCTTCAACACATCTGAAGCTTGAATTGGATCAAAATGTCCTATATCCATAGAGAGCCTGATCTCCAGACACAATCCCTGTGCTACTAATTAGAAATTAGTCACATCCAGTCTATGGAGCATCATTTGAAGTAAGCAGTGAAAAGGTAGTTTAACTACCAAAACTAATTAAAGCACCACTGATAAAAAGAATAGCTAGTCAACCTTACTAGCTGTTGGATGACTAATCGACTAATCAAACCACTGTGACCTAATTGCAACTCATGATTCCTTTATTTAGACTACTGTTGTCTGACTACACACATCTGCTTTGTCTTTTGTGGGGGAAAAATATTCTACTTTGGTACTTCAAAGCTTTTTCCAAATTCTGAGTGGATGTATAAACAAATTTTTACCATAATAACACTAGTTTATGTAGAAGTACAGTACACACTTTGGATGTCTCCCTTATCTGACACTTCCATTTCAGACCTGTTTCCAAATGGTCCTACTTCCCTAATAAATAGAAAGCTATACCAGTATGCAAAAAGAACAGTATTTATAAAATATTAGGTAAGAAGTATCTGGAATTTCAGGCGAGATTCTAAAGTGCACATCCAAAGATGGACACTTTACTATCCCATGAGGTCACAGAAGAGGAGCTGTGAATGGCCGTGTAAGTCATATAAAAATCACAATATGATGTCTGAATTTCATTTATAGTACACACATTCATACTACATAACATACTTTTGTAATGGTTGCTAAATAAGTTCTTCATCAAATGTAATACATACTCAGACAGTTTGCCATTTCAGATGCAGCACAGGTCAGGTCAGTGCAGTCTTAACTAATGAGCTGATGAGTTGAATCAGGTGTGTTTGATTTGGAAGAGTTTGAAATGTGTGCTGTTGGTTTGCCTCCAGCAACATGGAAGGGAAACACAGATGTAACCTACACAAACAGTCACAGAGCAAATCTTAAAAAAAAAAAAAAAAAAAAAAACCTCAAGAGTCACTGGTATGAACCAAGTCCACTAATTCTCTTCACTAGAAACATGAACCCATTCATTTTCTGTCTCTGATGCTGTTTTCCATCTCATCATGTCTTCATAATTATGTCTTTTCATTTTAATCTTTCTCTCTATCTCTCTCTCTCTCTACATCTGTTTCAGCCTTTCTCTTTTCATGTCTTACAGCCTGTCTTTGACACTCATTCTCACCCCTTTGCTCAACCTAAACGGGCAGCTTTGTGGAGTAATTGGCACCATTTGGTCACCTTGAAACTCCTGTGGTGTCACATTAAGGCTTAATTCACAACTACCCTTCACCACCCCCTCTTTTCTTCAAAGACACCCCCCACCATCCCACCCTCTGGTCTGCTACTCTTCATGTCCCACAGTTCAGCAGAGTCCTAACCAAAACCGTGTTGGACAAATTAAGAAGGTTTTCTCTGCTTCTCTGGCTTACATCACAGAACTATAAACATGAAATGCTTTGGTCATTTAAGAACCAAATCCCCGCAAACCCACTACTGATTATCTCTGCTTTTTAAACTCATATATCAGACTTAGATTCTGCCTCCAAGGACAAGAACAAGAACTTTACATTGTCACTTTTAACTTTAAAATGCGTGTGTCAAGAGTCTTGCAGTTAATTCAAAATATCCCTCTTGGACAAAGAGCAAAGAAAATCTTTTTAAACCTCTCAGATATGGTGAGTTTTTTCTCTTTCCTCTGTATGTTGGCATCTTTATCATCACATTTTGATGTCTAAGATAAAATTTATAAAGTTTATTGAACCCTGGATGTAAACTTAGGCATCGTATAAGTCAGAATAATAAAGAGAGAGAGAGACATTTGAACAAACAGAGAACTGTAAATAAAATCTAATTGGTAAAATAAATGTTAGATTATTAAGGTTTTCATATCAACTGGTAGTATATGGTGCTAGACACCTGAAGGATCACAGTGATTTTGCCAAGTAAGACGTTCCTGGATCAAAATAATTTGTTGATCCTGGAACAACATTTAGTCCTAACTCTATCCCTACCCTTATACCAAACACTAACGGGTAGTTATCCCTAAATTCAGAGGGAAATTATAGGTAAATTACACTGATGTAGAAGCACTTAACCCTGGTTGTAAGCCTAAACTTGACATGAACTGTAAACTTGTCCCTCAAATCTGATTGGTTGATTGGAATGTTGTTCCAGGATCAACAAAGATGCTGATCCAGGAATATGTTGTACTTGGTGAAATCACATTCACCCAACACAAAGATCACTGGTTAAATTCCCAGAGAATGTTCATTCTGATAAAACAGTATAACTTGAATAGCTGAAGAAAGTACAGCTTACATGCTTGTTGACTTTGATGGAGGCATCAAATAATGTTATTGCATTATTGCAAAATAAATCCTGACAGGTTTATTGGGATGAAGGGGTCTATTTTGTGATTATGACCAACTGATTGTACTGTACATTATTCCATGTATTACTACTTACCAAATAAATAATAAAGTAAAGATAAATTATTGCTCTGAGTTGAAATTATGCGAGATGAAAGAGACCTGGAGCCCCAAACTTCTTTAACCTTAAATCTCATTGTCATTGTCTTGATAAACCATCTAACTTTAAAAACAAACCTACTCACTTTTGGAAATCTGACAAATCATTTCCATCACTGGTCATCTTAAAAACATTAAAAGAAGAAATATTAAGATGACTACAGGTCAACAAAACTTTTGCTTTGGATGGAATTCAATATCAACATGAAGTTTGAGTCATACCCCCGGTTTCACAGACAAGGCTTAAGCTAGTCCTGGACTAAAATGCATGTTTGAGCTGTTTGAACTGAAAGTAATATATCTTAAAATATGTCAGAGCCATTGTTTTGTCTCAAGATGCATACCAGTAATGTGTTTTTCCAGGGTACATTTATAAAAGCTACTTAAATATCCTAATTGAACTAAGGCCTAATCCTGGTTTAGGCTAAGCCCTGTCTGTGAAACCAGGCCATTGTGTGTCCAAAGATCAGATGTATCAAAGCTCTTTTCAGTAATAATAAATGTCACTTCAATCTCCATTCTGTTCTTTACCAAATTTGTTTATTATAACCACCACCTGTCTTGAGGTTTTGTCATGGTCATTTGGTCACCCTAATCTCATTGCAAATTTGATGTTGCTCATTGTTAAGTCAAGAATCAGTACTTGAACTTCAGATGTGTGAACTACATGTGACTTGCTGCATGTTGATATGCATATATGTTTCTAATGTTTTTGATTGGATGGTTGTTTTCATTTAAAACCATACCTGTTAGGATTCTGAGAGGGAGGAATGACACAGCCTAACTATTGTTTTAGCAAAATGGTAGTATGTTAGTTGAGTTGGTGGACTTTTGTAAACTTTGTAAACATCCATTTTAGGTGTTCAAAATGATTATACTTTCACAGTTTAAAGTGTGAGTAGAGTCAGTATGATGCTGGACTGTTTTGAATTTAGCATGGACCTGTACGCAGCTGCTCAGGGCACCTGGCTCATGTAAAGTTAAATTGAAACAAACAGGCTTATCATATGGTGGCTCTGATTTCAAAACCGCAACTTTGTAATAAGCTGAAATGCTAACTCGCTAATAGCTAATTACCAACCAATCAACTGTCAGGGTTAAGCTCAGGTTTAAGATCTGAGGTTTGAAGTGAAACCTACTGAACGTACTGACTGGAATATATTTTGACATGAGAAGCATGGAGGTTTTTTTTATGGAGTAGGGGGAAAAGAGCCCCTGGACAGAAAGTAGCTGTAAGAACACATGTAAGTGGAGTGAGAGGAAGGAAAGTAGACTTTTACTTTTCCCAAAAGTAAAGGTGAGTGTTAGCTTGTACAAAATTCGCCACAATGATGTTGTGGGTGGTTGCTAAGGTGTTCATTTGAGTGTATTTTTAGCATGTTACTACACAGTTGGTAAATTGTTTTTGGTGGTTAGCAGGGTGTGACTTTGCACGTTGCTCACGTGTTTGGTTTGTAGCATGCTTTTAGTTTGTTGGGTGTTCTAGTTGATGCCAGGGTGTTGCTGTGCAGATGCCAAGATGTTGTGAAGTATTTTTAGAACATTATGCAGTTGCTAGGAGGTTTTGGGCGGTTGCTAGGGATTTACTAGTTGGGATGCTAAGTTGTTCTTAGTGTTTTTAACATGTTACTAGGATGTTTACAAGGCCAAGTCTGAGTCCACCAAAAGTTTCCCCAAGTACAATGATGGTCTTAAGATATGACTCCTTTGATTAGATTTCTCTACCTGTTTTATTGTACACCAGGTCATGTCGATCCTAGTACATAGAAAAATAATAGCTTAAATACCCTAAAAACGGTATGATATTAGATTTCATTTATGTCTGTGTTACAAAAGGTGCATACACCAAAGCTCAAACCTCACTAAGTCCTTCACGTCTACTGCGATCTCAAAATTCAGGCCAGCTGATAATACCTAGAATATCAAAATCAACCACAGGCGGTAGATCCTTCTCCTATTTGGCACCTAAACTCTGGAACAATCGTCCTAGCATTGTTCGGGAAGCAGACACACTCTGTCAGTTTAAATCTAGACTAAAAACGCATCTCTTTAACCTGGCATACACATAACACATTATCAATTTATATTTTCAAATCCGTTAAAGGATTATTAGGCTGCATAAATTAGGTCAGCCGGAACTGGGAACACTTCCTATAACACCAGATGTACTCGTTACGTCAGAAAAAGAATGGCGTCTACACTAATATTAGTCTCTCTGTTTATCCCGAGGTTTACCGTAGTCAACCGGATCCGGGCCGTATCCAGGTGAGATCGAGGACCTGCGCCTTGACACGACCACAACGCAACCCTGAAGTATCAGCAGAGATTGAGTCAACTCATCCATTGTGAAGGCCTCATCGACACGACAGCCAGTGGCACAGTTCCACAACAAACCGTCCATACCGGCGTGATGAATACGATCCTCAACTGGATGGAACGGGAATAAATACTTTGACTGTTGCGATCCCATCGGACTTATGATAGCTACCTGAATCGTAACAAAGCACTGTTCGCCAGAGGAGAACTAAGCCTGGTTTCTCCCAAGGTTTTTTTTTCTCCATTTTAACACCTATTTACCACCTGTTTGCCACCTTTTGTCACCTGTTGGAGTTTGGGTTCCTTGCCGCTATCGCCTTTGGCTTGCTTAGTTGGGGACACTTGACATTTGATATTCAACAGTGTTTTGCATCTGCCTGCATTGACACCATTTTCTTTAAGAACTGCTGTGCAGCCAAAATTATATACCAGTTATCACTGTAAAGCTGCTTTGACACAATCTGCATTGTAAAAAGCACTATATAAATAAAGGTGACTTGACTTGACTAAGTACAGTATGAGTATTAATAATAGTGATGCTTGCCTGAACAAACGGCACTAACAAAGGAAATATGAAGGAAAATGAATGAGCAAGAGAACTAATCCAGGGGTCTTCCCTCTTTCCCTCTTCTTAATGCAATGGAGACCTTATTGAGAAATATGGCTTTGATAAAAATGAGGCAGATAAAGATCCATCCATCTCCCTAGTGGATAAGACAGGACTCCCTCAAATAGCTGCCCATGATGCTGCAAACGAAACAGACCGTTTTTGAGGTCAACTCTAAACTATGGCTCTGTTTTCAAATGGATTTCATACTGAATGCCACTGTAGCCATCAGCATGGTATAAGATACTACAGACATGATGTACTAGCTTTGCTCACCAAGGCTATTGCCTCTCTCCTCCATCTAGCCATCTATCCTTCCCACAATCCATCTTTATCTGTCCTTCCATCCATTTATCTCCTCAAACGAGAGCAGTCTCAGGGTTCCTGCTGGTGGATCCTTGAGTTTGATTTATAACTGCTCAGCTGCTGAGATGTTCTCAGAAAGCAGTACTCCATCTTGTCGCTGTCTTTCTTCATCTTTCTTCTCATCTGGTAGGTGTTTAAATGGATCTAACTGGATATAGGCAGACATGAGTAACTAGCCAAGCTACACAAACTTAATTTCTTATTAGTTAAAAGTCCACATAAAATCAAAATTTTACCTTTTTACATTCTTAATGCATGACAAGAAAATGCAAGGAAACTAAATATTTGTGTAATTGCAAAATGACTATCCTCTTGGATAACGTTGTTTTATAATTAAAAAACCTTATAAACAGAATGATTTCTGAAGGATCATGTGACTTGTGAGCTTTGATCACCGGAATAAATTACATTTTACAATATATTACATGCAGGGTACTCCATTGCTTACAGTGGGGAAACTTTTGGTGTCAATACACAGATGCAATGGGCATGGGAATTTCATTGCCATTATGCCATAATTTCATTATGACATGTATGTTGGTGTATGATTTTTTAGTTTAATCAGCCAGCAAAATTTTATTTACATTTATTTATTTATTTATTTGTTATTTATACTGTTTAGGTACAGTGGCTTAGAGAGCTCAACACTCTGCAAATAGAAAAAAATACCAGCGAATTAAGAAAACATCTTCATCAGTTAGACAACACATGTGCTGCAAATACAACGCAACCAAATATAGAAACACGCTGCAAATACTCAAAACGCACATACAATCAGGATGTTAAAATAAACAAATAAAAATGGGCTCCATGGGAGAGTAGCAACAGTCCAGAATCTTCCATGTTTACTGTGGATTCATGAACACCTAGGTCTTTATCAATGCTTTGCTAGCCTTTTCCAGCTTTGTAATGCATTTTAAGGTCCTGTGAATGCATTTGGTTTACAAGTCATGGTTCACACTAACCAGTCTTTCTTAAGAAGATCAGATTTGTCAGTAACCAGGCTTTCTGTGCCTTTATTTAAAGTTCAGGGGACCTCTTCAACCAAGACTTCCAATCTCATGTCCTTAATTGACTCCAGTGTGCTTTTGGAGAAGCTGTCTACATGGCAGGTAAGTGTACTGATCACTGAGAGCAAGTAACACAACAGAATTAGATGTGTACTAGACAGAGCCAGAACTCCCATTTATTATCAAGCTGTCTACACTCCAATAACTTATCATGAGAATGATCTTGTTTTCTTATAACTTGTTTAATTTACATATTTTTCAATTCATAAAGCTTATTCAATGCATGAAGTAATATTTCATCTTATAAACAACTAACCAGTCAGTGTTTTGATGAATGAAGTAAAAAAAAAAATAATGAGGCTCTTCTAAGACTAGTTTGGTTATTGCACTTTAAAAACTAATGAAATAGTATCACTAATATGACCAGATGATTTTATTCACAGGCCCTTGCATTTACAAAAGTCGACTCCAGTCCTGTAAAAGACCTTTATGCTCAATATCTGTATCTTATACAACAGCTGTTTTGGCATAATGTTGGCTATTGTACAGCATTTTTTATTAAAACTCAAGATTACACTTTGTACTTCAGTTTAGCTGCCTGCTTAGGTAAGGTCATAAACACATTCTGTCTCATTCATGAATCAAGCAGAACAAATATCTGTGTAAATCGATTCTTATGTAATTTGTTGCATTCAGTCGAATGAAGCAGTTTACCCAATGTTTGTTCATTTATTATGAACGATTTGCGTGCAAATTCGTTCTGCTCATGTTTCATGAATGAGGCCCAATATACGCTTTGTTGTTGTTGAGTTGCTTTGGTTAGAAAGTGCCAAGATCATAATGCAAATGCAGATGTGAGTTTTATTGCCATCACTACAATCTCTGACACCCAAACCCAGCCAACAAAAAGTCACTCTAAATATTTGGAAAGCAAAATGCAGTTGTTATTAATGAGTGTGGAGAATACTAAAGCATCATTCTGTATACAGTACATCAGCACCTGACTAAACATGGACTCAGCCAGCTATGTGTGGGATTGTGGTAATAATGTCGGTTTGTGCGGGTAACGCCGTATTTGGTTCTGTGTGTGAGTGAAATGCGAAAATGTGTGAAAACTTCAACATTTCAATACATTTATTGAATCAAGCTTGGACCACATGGTCCTAATTACTACCACATTTCTACATTGTTACTCCGAATGTGTGTTCACTGTATGTGTGTGTGAAATAGTTTGTTTATAACTTAGTTATTTTAGATGGCTGTCTCAGTGTTATACCTGAAATGTTATACGTGTGTGTGTGTGTGCACGTCTGCTCAGAATGTTTGTCCCTTTGGCTGCAAGTGTTCATTTCATAATGGGACCATTGAGCCCTTCCATCTCACCTCACACTTTCCTCTGACACCTGCAAAACCCTGCAAATTGGCAGGCGGGACGGATTTAATAAACTGCAGCAGGAGGACAGTGTAAATCATTCCCTCACGGCACTAATACCACCACATTACGCCCCTAGAGCGCAGAGGGCAGCCCGCTTCCCCTCACGTCCATGACTCATATAATCACTTCACCAGAGACCTAAACGTTTGCTATTAATGCTTTAGCACTGGGGAACTAAACTTTGAATGCAAACTTATACAGTGGTCCCAACAAGAATTTGGACACTTAGGCCACAAATGTCTGAATAAAATGTCAAACCATATTGGATTTTTTTACGTGTTAAAGTATATATATTTTTTTTAAGTATTAAATGTTAAACGGTTAGTTCACCCAAAAATGAATTTGTGTGCCAAAAAAAAAAAAAAAAAAAAAAATTACGACTTTATTCAGCAATATCTAGTGATGGGCGATTACAAAACACTGCTTTACGAAGCTTCGAAGCTTTACTAATCTTTTGTTTCGAAACAGTGGTTCAGAGCACTGCCAAAGTCACGTGAACCATTGAAATTTCGAAACACTTATGACGTAACGAAGCCTTGTTTACTGAAATCATGTGAGTTTGGCAGTTTGAGATCGTTTGATACACGCTCCGAACCACTGACCACTGAAACAAAAGGTCCGTAAAACTTTGAAGCTTTGAAATTGCCCATCATTAGATATTGTTGAATAAAGTTTTTATTTTGTTTTTTGGGGGGCACAAAAAGTATTCTCGTCACTTCATAACATTAAGGTTGAACCACTGCAGTCACATTAACTGTTTTAAATATATCTTTAGTAGCTTTCTGGGTATTTGAAAGTGTAAATTATCTTGCTTTCAATGCAGGCCTGACTGAGCCATCAGATTTTATCAAAAAAGTCTTAATTTGTGTTCTGAAGATGAACGAAGGTCTTACGGGTGTGGAATGACATGAGGGTGAGTAATTAATGACATAATTATCATTTTTGGGTGAACTAACCCTTTAAAAAAATTCACATACTGTTTAAAATAAAGCTGATAGAGACGTGCAAAGTGGTTGCTCAAAATTCTAAACAGGGTTTATTATTGTTAACCCTTAAATAAATGAATGTTTTGCCAATTGTTATTACATATTCGGGTCTTTAGCGACCCGGACCTATATCTAACATGGATGGATCTCTAACTGCCGCAATACTAGAAAAATTAGCCCTGAATAAAGGGCTTCAAGCATAACTGTGACCTTGGATGATATTATAATTTATTCGCATGCACACAGAGCACTGGAAAATAGAGAAGATAGTAGGTCGATGTAGTGACGTTACAGCTCCACCCACAGCAGTTCTCTCTAGCTCTGCTGATCTCAATATGACAATAAACACCACTTATTCACATTATGTTGTACTTAACAACACAACAAACAAAAATAAAACAAATCTGAAATGTAATAATTTCTCCAGGAACATTACAGACTTTCTTATATACTTCAGTGTTGTCTTTCCCTTCTGTCTTATTCTTCTCAAAACATCTGTTTAGCTGTGCATTTACTTAATATGAGCACTGTGCCTCTGTACATCCGACTGACTGCAGTTTATCTTAGCTATGCATCATCTTTTTTATTAATTTAATCCTTTTTATAACTGTTTTAATTATCCTTGTTTTTATTTTTGGTTAAGATTTTATTTATCTTTGGTTAGGGCTGCCTGGTTGGAAGAGTTGAAAGATTTGGGAAGTGAGACGGTGAGTTTACGCACACACTCAGATGTGAGTTTGGGAAACCAGGTCCTTGGATGTGGGCTGGTGTTTTACCGAAAGCCATCAGAGGCAGACGGTTGGTGATAACAACACTCCGTTGAGGGGTCGGAGGGACACTGGAAGCCATCAGAGGCAGAAGTTTTGAATTACCATTGTGTATGAAAGGAATATTCGTCACCATTGTTCCTGGCTCTACTACCCGGCAGCTGATGGTGCTGTAGAGAGGTTCAACCGTGTGCTCAAACACACTTTCCAAATGGCCATCCAACAACATCAGCCAAGGAAACCTGTGGTAACTGACTTCATGCAGGTGTCTGACCACTCCACATGATGCAACTGGTACTTCACCCTTTCAGCTTCTCTATGGCAGACAAATGCACTCAAACCTGTCTATTTTGACATTCTATTCTATTTTTTAAAAAAGGAGAAAATGCTGTGTCCATCAATGCCCGAACCCCGACACAGAACCGAAACCAAATGATATCCAAGTGCCATGCACCACGCTCCACACACAAATCAACACTTGTGGATGGGAGAGCGTTCGGCCAGACTGAACTCGGGACCACAGTAGGAGTGTCAGGGCTCTGTCACCAAACAAACATAAACCAGACCGAAGTGACAGAACCCTGACAAGAGGTCACTGTGACTGTACATGCCACAGATTCTTTCAAGAGTGCTTACAGGGATAATTAATCCAAAAATGAAAGTTCTGGCATCTTGTCATTTCAAACCTGTATGACTTTCCCTCTTCCATGGAACATAAATGAAGATATGATTTTCAGATACAGCTACATAGGTCAGTGAAAATTTGTCTTTAGCAAATATATGTAATGTAAATCATAGTTCTGGTGTGTTTACCTCGTGTTAAATCTGTCAAACATGCATATATATATATTTGTAGTTAAAGGCTAGCCTACATAAACATAGTAACTTATATAATAATATAGATTTGTGCTGAACTAGCAGCTGCTAGGCTTCAGAGCCACCGGACAGAACCTCACAAAGACCTCACTGTGATTCACACACGACCTGCACTGCACTTTATATAAGCTTATACTCTCATAGAAAGAGCAGAAAGGTGTGCCAGTGCAGCTACATGCTGTACAATATTGATTCTCAAAGGTATATATTTCAAAAGTTTGTGTAAGTTTTTAATGGTTTTGAAAGAAGTCTTTTATGCTCACCAAGGCTGCAATCATTTGATTAAAAACAGTAGAAACAGTAATATTGTGAAATATCATTAATATTTAAAATAAAATTTATTCCTGTGATCAAAGCTTAATTTTCAGCATCATTACGCCAGTCTTCAGTGTCACATGATTTGATACTATGATTAATTTTTCTTTATGATTCTTTGATGAATAGAAAATTCAAAAGAACAGCATTTATTTGAATATTTTTGTAACATTATAAATGTCTTACAGTCAATTTTGATCAATTTAATGCATAAAAGTATTGATTTCTTTCAGAAAAAAAAAAAAAAAAAAAAAAAAAAAAAAGACTGACCCCTAACTTTACACTAGTGTATATGTGGGTTTTTAAATGAAATGGTGTTTTTTTTTTTTTTAACCATATTTATTTAAGATTTTACATATCTTCCCTAGTGAAAAATAAATATACCAAAATGTATTTGAAATACATTTATTTTATGCTAAGTATACTACAAATACATTTACATATTTATGTGCTTAATAAAAATACCCTGCAATTGTACTTTTGGTATACTGAACTGGTCTGCTAAATTGGAAAAACTATTTTTTGTACTTAATGCACTTTAATTGTGTGGAAGTAGTGCTGAGGTCCAACTAAAGATATACTGAAGAATATATTTGATTGTACTAAAGTGGAACTATTGCAAGTACACTTTAGGTACACTTTAAATATCTTGCATTTAAGACTGATATTATACAGATTTAAACATATTTAGGCTTAATATTAAGAAATGTGCATTGTGCAATAAAGTACTTCAAATAAAGTTTAATTATAATATTTATATCAGTAAGTCTCAAGTCATATATAGTTAAATATGTTAATGGATTTGTAGTATACTTAGTATGAAATAAATGTATTTTAGATACATTTTGGTATATGTCAATAGGGTTGTGATTGTGAATAAATCACAGGTCCATCTCAAGCTAAATACATTTTAGTATATTTGGATATATAATTATGCCTTCAGAAAAGATTCACTTAATATTACAGTTGGGCCTCCAAGATATTTATACTAAAGAGAATTTGATGCTGACATTTCCACAAACATTTGTTTACATGTTTGTTTACTTTGCAAATCATGGTAACACAGTACTGAAAAAACATATTAAAGCATTCTAAACTGATAAAAAAGAAGTGTTCAACTTGTCTTTGAGATTGGCACACTGATGGGGAAAAGTAATGGTATCAGGGTTGATGCACAACCTGGAGACAATAATGAATTTTATTTATTTGCTAATACAGCAAGGTGAGATTGAAAACAGGATGTTTTCATAAATAAAAGGCATCATTATGATGAAAGAAAACTGTGGTCTTGTTAATGTGTTTTAAATATCTGTATTAATCCCATAGTAAATGCTGAAATCAGCTATTCTTTGGTAAAGTATTTTTTTTACATGAAGGACATAAATGGGGCATCCATTTTGAATGACCCGTTTCTTTTTGTACCTGTGAGAACAAAGTCTCTCTCAGGTTTCAGTTTGTTTATTTATATACTGCTTCTTTGAGTGGCCCAGTGTCAGAGGGGTCATGAGTGTGTGGTGTTCTTGATTTCTTAAATACTGTAGACCCTGTGTGTGTTTCTTTGAACCATGTGCTAGTGATTTCAGTCTGTATTCAACACTCAGAGAGGATCAAATGTTTTGCTTGTCTGGTTCCCGGGACCACTCGTGTCAAACAGAGCCCCGTGAGATGATTGGTTGTGATATAAATCTATGTTGATGAAAAGGAGGAATGATAGACTCTGGTTGGCTGATCAGCATCCTGTGGTCTCACCGAAACGCCTGCTTCGTTTTCATCAGACTCGGAGGAGGTTATCCAGCGAACAGTCCCACAGGGGCCGATACTCGGCCCCTTCTCATTTCATAATTGGATCTGGACCATCTGCAAAATCTTATTTCGAAACTTTTCTTGGGTGTGAAGTTTATGCAGTACATTTGCCTGCCGAGAGAGGTGTGGGGCTGTCCGGTTTCCGATTGTCCAGAGCAGGTGCAGAAGTCTGTGTAATTCCTGCAGTGTTTGTGCAGAGCCTGTCTTTTCCAGGGAAATTTCATTGCGCTCCTCACTCTGTTTGTGCAAATACATGGTGACGGTTTTCCCAGAGGCATATGACAGAGACTATGAGGAATGACATGCCATGGCCAAAGTCTTCAGTTTGTGGGAATGATGATTTCTAGATTGACATCAAATATTTCATGATTTTCTGCCTTTTTTCAGGTTTAGTATGCACTCAAAAAAATGTTTTTTTGATGCTGTTCACTTTATTTAAACAACTTATTTTGATTCAACACAATTGTATTAGGTTTCTGGTTCAAATGTAATTTCAAATGCTTCATGTTAAATTGACTTGAAACGATTACTTTTTGACTTAACTTGATATTTTCATATTAAAATAACATGTTTCAAACAAGTAAATTCAACCAGGACTCAATCAAACAGGACTTTCACTACCCGTCATGCTTTGCAAAGGGGCTGATCTGGGAGAGTAAATGTTGAAAAAAAGTGTTATTTTAAGCAGTTTTTAGCAACATGAGAAAATGGAGAGACTTTTTAATGTTTACTGTTCTATTATGTTGGTATTTAAAAGTTTCTGTTATATTAATGGTTTTGGGGTTACCATTGTGGTGAAGTGTAGAGCATGTGCTTAGGTTGAGGACCTGCTAACAACAATTAAAGTTGTTTTAATAATAAAAACAGCTATTTTGGGCATGCCATAGATAGAATAAAACCATCTTCTGGCTAACACCTAACAATAAGAGTCTTTACAGAGTAAAGATTTTGTAAAAGTTGTGAAAATGGTTCTTGAACGCATCCACTATATAAACTAATCAATTGAACTGGATTTTTAGGATAACTAAATGTACAGGTTTTGGACAAAATTAAGAAAGTTAACCTGATTCAACTAAATGGCACTGAGTTAACCTTATGTAATAAATTTAAGTTAACTGAAATAAATAATGTTAATTAAATGCAACATAAAGTTACGTGGAACCTGTTGACATAAAAAAATTAAGTAAATCCAACGTATCATTTTTTTGAGTGTGAATCAGATCTCGTCCAGCTGAGGATAGGTATTATAGACCATAAGCCCTGTTCCAAAGCCTAGTAAGCTGCCTCACATAGACAGCAGTCTTCGAATTCACCATCATAAAACCCTCATAATTGGGTGCTCAAGAAACATTTCTTATTATCAACATTGAAAACAGTTGTGCTGCAAAATGTTTTTGTGGAAATGGTGATACATTTTTTTCCAGGATTCTTTGATGAATAGAAAGTTAAAAAAAAAAAAAAAAAATCAGCATTTATTTGAAATAGAAATCTTTTGTAAC
Organism: Hypophthalmichthys nobilis; assembly: GCA_037950665.1. NCBI lineage: Eukaryota > Metazoa > Chordata > Actinopteri > Cypriniformes > Xenocyprididae > Hypophthalmichthys > Hypophthalmichthys nobilis. Next base: position 12,086,897 of record CM075485.1, read on the forward strand.
ATTATAAATGTCTTTACTGTCACTTTTGATCAATTGAATGCACTCTTACTGAATAATTTTAATTACTTTGATGCATTGTGATAAGCTCAGTAAAAAAACAAAAAAACAATCCAAGATAGCAGGCAGAGATAATGTTTATTATAAATAGATTAGATTTCATCAAAGACTATAGAATAACACGGGACGCGTCACTCGTATTGTTTTGAATGGGAGAAAGTGCAGCGCGCAATATGGCGGAATAAGTCCCGCCTTCAAAAAATAAGAGCCAATCGCCGATTGGTAAAGTCACTGCAGAGGCCGTTAGAAGCTCCGGTTCCTATAGAAACAGTCAGATGCGCGCCTCCGAAATGAGACACAAGAGACGCGCATTTAGGGCTGTGCATGCGCATTAGCTTTATCCAGCCTGAAAAATACAGTTTTTTGTTATGATTCGAACATTTAAAAACAAAATTTATGAGACAGTTGTTGTTAGATTGCATTGGTGATTTCAAGTATTAAATTTAAAAGAAAGCTTGGCAAACAGCTTTGGAGAATTTGATGTTTCCCCATTCAAGAGCTGCACTTGAATGCCCGAGAGGCGTTTCAAAGATGGCCGCCTAGTGAAATTACTTGTCTTAAAGGGACTTTGATTTCATTCAGAACATTTCAGTGCCCAATATTTGTGTGATATGTATTTTATGCTTATTATTGTGTCATCAGCTTAGCGCAAGGTGCTAAGTCCATTGTCCAGTGCTTTGAGTCCATTGTAAATCGAGTCTCCAAATGCAGTTATAATACTGCCTTAGGCCTACAAGGCAGCTGTCTATCTATGTAGGTAGTAGACAGCAGAGTGGCTCACTAGCTTTTGGAACAGAGTTGTAGTTGCACAGCAAGTTACCAAAGCTTGTCCAGTGTGTCTGTTCTGTGTAGTTGTTTGGCTAGTCTTCCTCGCTCCATGTGCTTTATGACCAGCTGCTGCAGAAAGGAGCCCTGAGCCCACTTACTTTGAAAATGATACCTGCCGACTTTTAACTGCCCAGCGAAAGCGCTTGGCCTCGCTCAGTATGATTGGTCGATGACAGGCGAGACACTTCAGCGATGAATCATCCGCACTGTGTTTTACAAGGGCGGAACCAAAACAGAAGTTTTTATATTCCAATTTATGGCCCTTGGAATCGGAGAAGGATGCATCGGTAACATTGGCCTGGCAGCACGAGCTGTTGTGGTCAAAATAAACCCTGTTTATTTTTATTGTTTATTGAGGGTGCCTAAATCTTCCATTCAAGCACTTTGCAACTTTGCAGCGACTGTGACTAAAACTTACATCTGATGCCCTGCTGAAGGCTGCCGTTGGGTTTGGCCATCTGGGTCGGGTTGTATTGTTTACAGAACAAATGACAGACTGCTGCTTCGCTGCTTGGATAGTGTTTTTATGGTGATGCATGACCAATTCAGTTGCAGGCTCTGGACAGCGTGTCTTACAGAGATCTTTCTCTGTTGCATTTATGATCAGTTAAAATAGTAATTAACCCTCTTAACCAACAAGGAGCATCCTGCAGTTCTTTTTTAATACATTAGATGGCAGTAGCAGGCCAGTTTGTGTTAAATGCAGATTAACTCCAGCTATTTTCAGAAAAGCATGCTAACATGTGATGGTTTCTGCAATATATACTGTAGTATGTACTATACTGTGCATGGTATGCTAGTTTTCTGTATGCATAGAACATCCCAGTTTGCCAAAATAGCACACTGAGTGAGATGCTGTATCCCACAATACAATGCACCCAACTTGACCTTCAATTTACAGTGTGAAAAGTTAACTGGAATTAATATCAGTCATGATTTTTAGTCCCTATTTTGGCTCATTATTTTATTAGACAGCTAAATGTTTTTCATTTTTACACAACACTGCAAAAAAAATAAAAAAAATGATTGCAAATGCAAATACAATATAACTAAAAAGGCCTACTGTTTCACTTAATATTAAAAAAGCAACATACAATAGCCTCACAGGACAAATGTGCATTTTGTGAAACTCCAAAAATGTACCTATACATACAGTACAATTTGCATCGGTTTTCATCTGAAATGAGCACTAGTGGCAGTAAAACAACAATTTGTATTCCTTATCACACAAATTATGATTACAGGGGCAGATTATCGATTAATAAGGATTTCTTTTCACCCGTTCCTTGCACAATACTTTATGACCTCAAAACTAATACATTTTGATATTGCATCACATAATCAGCTCCATATGTACAGTATGGCTTTTCTGACATAGTAAACTTGCTCGATAGCTCATCTGCTACAGCGTTGCACTTTGGTTAGGGTACGAATCCAGTGAAACGAGTTACGACACTCCATAAGAGCTCAAAGCAAGCTAAAATGGCATGGTTGCTTCAGCAAATGCACTTTTATCTCACATTTGCTTTTGTTAACACTATCGGTTAGGTTTATGGTAGGGTTTATTGTGGGTGGTACATTATTTTCAAATGCGATAAAGCATTACTCACCGGACATTTCATTTCAGAACTGCCGCCATACTAGAACAACCAACATAATAAAACTTTGCAACATTCACGTTCATCTGTTTATCTGTTTGGATAAAACTAAACAAGCTTTTAATACCACTCACGTTTCACTTTTTTCATTAAACATGCAGGGAACAACGTAGTATCATTTCGCAGAAATAGCGCCACATGCACTTTTTTCCGATGAGCCTGGGTTGCAGCATGCAGTGCATATTATACAGTGTTCTTTATGTAGTATGCTAGTTATTCATTCAGAACACAGCCACAGTCCTGTAGGGATATCGGTGGCATGTGCCCTCACCAATACCATCGCTTACAAACCTCTAATGTAACTAAATCAGATTCATCACTGCAGGCTAAACAACAAGCAAAAGCCCCAGTGCGTTTCATCTCCGTCACTGTAAATGCGTGAAATCCTGCGCAATATGCAGGAAGGGTGGAATAAGACTCGGTTTGTTTGTGATTAAGGGTTAATTTGTGAAGAGTCTGGAAGAAGGAAACAAGTTTCTTCAGGCTAGGTTCTACTCTTCACGGTGGCTTTCCTCATAGGGGCCGCAGACGTCACATGGTTTCATTCGTCTTCAAACACGCTCTCCAATCCCATCGATGTGTTCGCTAAGCAAGTCCAGAAGGCTGACGGTCTGATGTCATCTCCCACACTAATGAATTTGTTTTGGACAGAATCTGGTCCATGTTTGACACAGACAAACAAAGCCCTTAAACCAGTGACACGCAGACGTAACAAACGCAGACACATGGACTTCAAAAGTTGGATCAGTCAAATAATATCGTCAAGATCTTTATGTCTTTAGGTCACATATTAAGTTCAGTATTGTCCAGAGCAGCAAGATTTCATTAAAAACTGGTAGTTTCTTTCAGAAAAAGGAAACAAACTGACCTTGTCAAACTGGATGATTCCTGGTATCCTGAACTTTTATAGTGTTTAGACAGTTGAATGTACAGAAATGGGCAACATCTTTAATAAACACATGCAAACAATTGTTGAATAGGAATATACAGTGGATATGGTTACATTATATACTATTTTTGAATCCAAGTCCATGTAAATTGCCCATCTTGCCAACTCTTGTTCAGGCTTTTAGAGGAGCTCTGGAACCTCATCTAACCAGCAGAGGGCAGATTATTATCATCCCTTCATGAATCACTTTGCCTGAATAAATTATTGTGATAGAAAAGCTTGAAAAGAGATATAATATGTAGGCATACAAACTTTGGTTGATTAAAAGAGCTTTTCTCCTCAACAGAAGGCCAAATTTGGGTCCCTCAGGTGAGTTAACTTTGTGGCACTTCAATCAAAAATCAAAATACACCAAATTTTGGTGTATTGACACTGACACCAGTCCATACATTCAAAATGTCATGACAATAAAAAAAAAAGTGTGAAAATATTAAAAACTGAAACCTTGTTAAAGGGATAGTTCACCCAAAAATGAAAATTCTGTCATCATTTATTGTTTTTTGTCATCATTTTTTTTTTTTTTTGGCTTATTTTAATTAACAACCAGAAATTTACATGACTACATCAAACTAATAAAAAACAGTATAATCATAACAAATATCAACAACAAATATCAAACACCAAAGATAGGTAAATTGAATGTAAATGCAGGCTATGTGTGTCAGTGAATGTGTAATGTGCATATAATAAGGAAAATATAAGTAAAATGTACTCTACTTTTCTTTATTGTAGACTCTGTCATTGACCCAGACGTTCCTACGTGATTTCGGTATTGAAGTGTATCAGCAGCGGATCACGTGACCTCCACTATCTGCACTCTCATTGGTAGTCGCCACATTGAATTGCTGCTTATTTACATTATGTAAATTCAAATAGTCAACTCTCATTGGAATGTTTTTTCTAGTTGTGTTGTTTCTGCGCCTTCACAGAATGTCTCTTTATTGTTAGGCTAAATTATTACAGTGTTGCTTGCCATAAAAGCTTTGGAGTGCTTTAAAACATTGTCGTCTCTCACTTTTCTCACATTTGTCACTGACTGTGACCTAAAGGTCGTTTCTTGTTTATGACTTTACTGTTCAGGTTTTTAACCTTAGTTCATGACCCAAAGTTGTCACTGGTCTGTGACCTCATGGCTTTGCCAGGCTGTTAACCTCTTACATATTGTGTGTTTGTAACCCATGATGGTTCCTGTTGATTTAGTAAATCTCAACTGTTTAAATCTTTTTTTCGTTGCAAAATGTAAACTATATTATTGCATAGCTCTGACCTGCTAAATGTGATATAGGGTCATTCCGTGTCAACTCAACCAGAGTTCCCCGACTAAAAAAACTGATTTTGAAGAAGAAATCCAACATATTTACTGAGCAATCCATTATTTTATAGAGGGGGATCAAGACAATTTTCACCTGAGATTTTGGCCAAATGGTGGGACAAATGACTGACATCTCTGGAATTGAACCATACGGGTCTTTAAAAATCAAGATACCAAAAGAAAAGTTTAATAATCAGAATCTAAAAGCATATTAAGATATCTTTAATACTTCTTGAGTAACAGGCATGCAAACTTTGGGCTAAAAAAACACAAAAAGTTTTTTTTACAATTTTTCAACCGTCACCGTTGGCATATAATGCAACAAGGATTGCTAAAGTCAACAGATTTAATAATATACCAATCTATGTGTAAAAATAAAATAATGCTTCTGGCATTTTTGCAAAGTCTCCCCACTCCAAAAAAGTAATTTGGCTCCAAATTTGAAAATGGTCAAAATGGTCCCCTCTACAAAATAGTGGATTGTTTAGTAAATATCCATCCATAACATTTAATATTTTAACTTTCATCACTATTTATGTTTGTCTTTCACTAGAAATAATACAAAAAAATATGACAAAATCAAAAATGATAGAAATTGAAATTTGAAATTTCAACCCTATAAATCATGAAGATATTAAGATATTTTAAACATTTACATCATGATATTCTGTAAATCTGCTTTGAAACAAGGTATATTGTGAGAAGCACTATATAAGAAAAATAAGCTTGGCTTGACCTCACGACCACTCCTTATGGTGTGGTGATGATCAATATAGTTTATTTGTTACCAGAACCCGTAACCACATACCACTCTTTCTCTCAAACAGCTTTGATAAATTATTTCGTATCCGACACAATTGTGTTTGTACAATTGGAAATCTGACCTTTGGATTTCACAGACAAGAGGCCCAACATGGAAAAACGAGCCAAAACTCTAAGTTTTCACCATCATCTTGGATTGTTTTCCCTTCTGTTGAGGTTTGAGAAGCTTGGTTCTTTGACACGATAGATGTTCTCACCACTTTCAGAGGACTGTGATGAGACATGGCCTCTCTGATGCTGGGCCTGGTTTTCATGTTCTTGTAAGCTACACCTAAATTACCCAGGATTGCTTCCAGAGGCAGATATTTAGCCACTCTATGAGAGAGAGAGAGAGAGAAAGAGAGAGAGAGCATGTTACATACACCATCGTGGATTGAATCCAGAAGCAAGTCGTTCTTGTTTTCAGTGAAATATCTTCATAAATTTGCCAGCACTTAACTTTTTGTCTATATCCACATTCGTATGTGGGCGTATGTGTGCACATCTGAGTAAGCCATCCCTAAATTGCTGTGCGGATCGTAATGACATGCAGACTATTTCATCACTCTGTAAACTAATAAACAGGGACAACACAGCAGCTCGCGCTCCTAATCAAACCTGACGACAAGTGACAGGAGGCCATTAGCCTCCCATTCACCAAATGATCATCCTGCTCTGAGCAAGGCCAACAGGCATGCCAGCAGGGCCTCCAGGATCCTTCATGGAAGCCATTATATGCCCTGTCTGACACCCAGCTATGCCCTGACAAGGGGAGGGGGGTCAGAGGTCAACTCGACCATTAGCAGGCTAATACAGGGCTTCACTTTATATTTTCAAGACTCAGAGAGAGCAAGTGAACCAAGAAGACACTGTGTGAGGAGTACTGGGGTAAGACAACGTTGAGAAAAAGCACTTAGCCACACTACAAGTATACTAATAAAAAAGGGTTTAAAAATGTACATTTTGCATAAAACAAAGCCTGTATTTCTTGTTATATTACTTTGATGAAAATTAAGCATATTTTCCCTCCACAATGTCATTAATTTTCAGATTCTCTGTACTGTAATACAGCAATTTTATACATGAAAAATGGAAAAGAGGAAACATGTTCTTCAAGACTAGTGTTCTCTAGTGAACGCACTCTTACAACTAACATCTCTAGTTTTAAAAATATATGTATTATTAGCTGATTATTGCCCTGTATTTGATATTTAAACAGAGATGTATCAAGTGTCTCGGAATACATTTGTCTGGATTATATAATAACAAGTTATGCGAGCTGGTCTATACTCCTCTCTCCAGAACCATTTCCCAAAGCCTTCTCGCTGATCTCTGTAAGCTTTATCTCTCATTTACAGGCTTAAAATCTGTTCAAAACTGATCTGAGATCAGTCCTAATGGCCCCAGGAGGATTATAGAAGCAAAAGGAAGATTTGAGAGCAATGAGAAACTGAAATGAGCTCATAGGTGAAAAGTGACGCTTGAATCCCAGCTGTTGGGTTAAATATATTGCCGTGCTTTGAGCATCTTCGTGAGACTTGTGAAATATAGGCCTGGATGTTGTCACAGTCGCTGTTTGTGTAGGAAGGTGAGACTCTAACTCAATATTCATGGCTTAGGAGAGCGGCGGGGAATGGGCCGGATTGGACCCGGAATGCTGATGTAAGAAAAAAGGGGGCAGGTCACAGAGGCTGTTTCGGATCAGAGAGACTCGTGGACGTGGGTGACTGATATGTCAGACATGTAAACACACTTTTATAGTGGCGCAAGCGGATTTTACTGTGGGAATCTCTCTCCGTCTTCCTGACACCCTCACACACTCACAGACGTATTTTAGAGATTTATGTTTTACAATGGAAACAAACATAAACCCTGTAGAGAAGCTTACATCTTCATTCACTGATCATTCTGATCTTTTCACAAACTGACTCAAGATTATGTGTGTGTGTGTGTGTGTGTACACCTCCCCCTTTGCTCCTTAATTATGAGGGTCATAATCTCCATGCCTAAAGTGTCACAGTGTATAAAGGTTTATTATGGCCGACGTGGGGAAGAGGGCGAGGGGTGGAGGGGGAGGACAAAGACCCCACCAACACACACACACACACACAGACACACACACACACTTTTTCTCTCTCTCTCACACATCCTTTTATAACTTTCTCTTTTACACATTTTTACACTCTTTAAACCCTGCCAATCTCACATGCACACCAGTGTTATTTTAATATTATTTATGCACTATTATAGCGTTTAGTAATATTTTGAATTAGCTTTTTATTTTCAGTTTTCATTCGAATTTTTTTTAAATTTTAGTAATGTGTTATGTTATGTGTTATGTGCTTTTGTCATTCTCTCTTTAAAAAAAAAATAAAATACTGTTTAGGTTTAATTTATTTTTATTTCTTTTTTTGCTTTAACTTAAACTCATTTCAGTTAGTTACCGGCAACATGTCTAATTTTTATGTAGTAAGTTTCTTTTAGTAATTAATTTAGTTTTTTTTCCCTAATATTTCTATTTTCTATTTAATATTTATTATATATATATATCTAATATTTATATTTTATTTTACACTTTATATTAAATTACAAAAATGTTTTTGTATTTTTAGTTGTAGAAATTTAATAAAAATGTAATAAAATCATTTTGTGTTGCTTTTTTTTTTTTTTTTTTGGTATTTTTGGTATTTTTGGAGTCTGGCAGCATCTGTCCCCATGAAATTTCTTTTTTAAAAGAGCAGAAGGAGCCTTCTTCAAAACATATCCTTTTGCATTCCATGGGAGTTTTAGACTTTTCATGTTTGGATGAGCTAACTTTATAAAGTCCGCTTTACACTGTATTCAATACAACAACTCAACCTGAGCAGAAACTATTCCAGATTGCCTCATAAACACCATTTTCCTCCATCAGAGAGCATTTCTCTTCTGAAGGAGTGTGTGTATATGTGCATTTTTGTGGAGCGGGCCAATGACTTGATTTGCATCATGTTCTGCTACATGCACACTGACATGCCTCATCACACAACTTTGTTTCATAAAATCTGTTTCAGATTTCTCTCACCTAATAATAGACATAACATCATGCATCCCTTCGATTACACCCTCAAACACCACCCATCAAACAACCCGCAGTTCCCTTGTAAGCCTCTTTAGATCCCTTGTTAGGTTCCTCTTTCGCTTTGTTTGCCAGAAATTACGTAATATTATAATGTATAATTCCACCACTGGGTTTTCACAATTAGTATATTTATATGAAAGCTGTGTTGAATCTTGGTGATAAATATCTGATGAATGAGAGACTCCCCTTGACAAATCCCCTCACCAGATGCACAATCCGTCACGTGGTCCTGGAAAGAGCCGTTTGGCTTTGAGACAGGTTCCTAATGAACACATAATGCTCAGAGAGAGAGGCCTGGCAGATGAGCCGCTCTCCATAAAGAAACCACATATGAGCCAGAACCATCCGGACCTCTGTTCCTGGACCCGCTGCACTCACAAACGCCAGGGACGTGTTTCCCTCGTCTTGAAGAATGCCTTTCGGCTCCCGCCGGAGCTGGAGGGAGTGACTGTGTATTAAACGAGTGTTTGTCATGGCACAGTGCTTGCGGGGAGAGTTGCTGTTCGGAATGAGATGGTTTGCTGGAGTTCAAGAGTGTTTGGATTGGGAATGTTTCACGGAAAGGATTCTAGCAGGCCTGAGGAAAAGGAAGACATTCTTCTAAGGATGAGGCTCACTAGAAGGACCAGGAAGGTTTGCTGTCTTTCAGCATTCCCATTCATCTCAATGCAGTTGCTGAGTTGCTCAACTGCCAAGACCTCCCTGGAAATACACAATTAAAATCTTCCATCTTTGCTCAAGGGAGAGCAGAATTTTTGAACCAGTCATGTAATCAGTAATGGCCATGTCAAGAGCTATCTACCAACAGGAGTTAAAGCCAACTAGCCTAGCCATGACCGCTGAACTTGATAATGGTATGAAAGTAGTTGAAGGTCTGTAAGACGCTTATGCCAAAAGATATTGCCAGTTGTCTGTTTACCATTGTCTCATGCAAAGTACATGCACTGTGATTTCCCTCATCAGCAGGTCTGTGCAGGTCTGTGCTTGAGCAGCCCAAATTTTCTAGCCTTGCACAGATTTCCACGTCTGAACTTGTCATTGGCTCTTGAGCTTGGAATTGACTGCAGTAATGGGTGGGCCCACTAGATAGCAACACTCACAGTTGGACCAGCTAATTTCAAAAACTATTCGAAGAAGATGAAGATGAAATGCCAGTCAATCAAAAATAAATAAAATATTTGCATGGGCAGTGGAAAAAGTTGCTGTTAACGTTTTTCTGCTGACGGGCATGGCGAGACAAACCAACTACCTTCATTGTTTAATAACAATGTGAATTAAGCTAAGTTACAATTATTTGTATTTTACAATTATTTCTACATGATCCCAGACGGGAAAAAAGGATCTTATCTAGCGAAACGATTGGCCATAAAAATAAAATAATATATTTTTAACCACAAACGCTCGTCTTGAACTAGCTCTCTTCTTCTTCTTCTTCTCTATTAGAATTCCAGCAGTGTAGATGCTGCTAAGTGTATTACTGCCCTCCACAGGTCAAAGTTTGAACTAAATTGTCATATACAATATGCTAGTGCAAGTATCTAACAATTAGTTCAAACTTTGACCTGTGGAGGGCAGTAATACACTTAGCAGCGTCTACACTGCCGGAATTCTAATAGAGAAGAAGAAGAAGAGAGCTAGTTCAAGACGAGCGTTTGTGGTTAAAAGTATATTATTTTTTAATTTTTTTTTAGAAAATGACAAATCGTTTCGCTAGATAAGACCCTTTTTTCTTGTCTGGGAATCGTGTAGAACACTTTGAAGCTGCACTGAAACTGTAATTTTGACCTTCAACTGTTTGGGGTCAATTGAAGTCCACTATAAGGAGAATAATCCTGGAATGTTTTCGTCAAAAACCTTAATTTCTTTTCTACTGAAGAAAGAAGGACATAAACATCTTGGATGACATTGGGGTGAGTAAATTATCAGGAAATTTTAATATGAAAGTGAACTAATCCTTTAAAGTAACCCTGAAGCAGAGTTACAGTTAATGACATAATTAAGTGATTAATTGATGATTGAACATTAGTGATGAACACCTGCTGTTAACAAGCAGAATCACTGAAGAAAAGAGAAACACAAGTAAACACAAGTAGATCAAAGCTAGCTCGCTATTGCTAGCCTCTCTGGGAATGTCCTACCCTACCTTACAATTCATTGGTGCTGATGGTGCTTCAGGGATCCTTGTAATTAGCCCCCTGGTGCAGCTTGACTATTATTTCACCAAGTCTTATGAAGATCCCAAATCCTCAAAACGATGCAGCAATCAAAGACAATATCAGCTATAGGCTTGCTAGTGTGCTTGTCCACTGGGCAGCTCAAAATTCCTTCTGGTGCAGCTAGGTTCAATGCTCACAATAATGCCGCAGTTTTGGGGTGTCCCGGTGGAGCAGACAAACAGCAGCAAACTCTGCCAATTACTGTACTGCTGGGTGTAAAAACTAGAAAACCAGGGGATCCATCTTGAGGACTGTGCCTTTTTCCTTCGTCTATCTCTCCGGATCGAGTCTTAATGCAGTGCTGACCACATAATTCATCTATCCATTCACAGGAGGCAGAGACAAAGTTCCCAGCACCTCGACTCAAGAGTCATATTTCATCATGAAAGCCTCTGGTGGTGTTTTAAATGCTTTATATTAACTCTCTCTCTCTCTTTCACCCTTCTCTCTGTATCTTCTTTTATGTCTATTTCTTCTTCTTTCTCATTTTTGTATGGTGGGTCACAGGTAATTGGTCCAGATTTTTTCGATCACCCTAGAAACGGTCTGACTTGGGCCTTTAATAGGGCCCCTAAAGACACCACGAAGGGGTTCAAAGGCAAGTGTACAAGACTAAAATGGAACAGTGAAATTAGTCCTCACTGCGGGAAAGGCTTCTGAGAGAACAATGGACCGCACTTATAGATGAAATAAGACCCATACGTGAATAGTTAGGGACCCTAATCAGGGAGAATGGACATGTTCCCAAAGGAATCAGTCAAGGTTTCTAACAAGGACCTGTAAGCAAAGAAGAAAGAGTAGTTTGAAATGGTGGGTCTCAGTGGACTTGCTCCACTCAAGCATGGACCGATTTTCCCCGACTTCCATTAATTGACTGCACGTTCAACGGACAGGGATAATAAACTATTAATTTGAGGTATTAATTGAGACTTATTCCTGCAAAGCTTGCAGTTTTATGTTTCTCTGACTGGAGTGGACTTTTGTTTTCTTTGGATGGTCAAGGTTATGATGGCTGCATTGCTATGGTTTCCGAGTAATGGAATGCAAAGAAGAAAGCGAATTTAACACTGGGTTCTTTTTCCCTGTCGGAGGGACAGAGTCACACAGGGAGGAGGGCCAGGCCGGCGGTCTCTAAGGGCTGTTTTATTGGGGGCTCGCTCACTAAAGCATGTAATTCTGCTGTTGATTTTAGTCTGAGCTGCAGTTGGCGTAGTCAATGGTCCTGTTCAGGCCTTTCTCCATCAGGTCTGTCTCTGGGGGGCAGTGAATGCCTCGTTAAAACGCACGTAAACGACCACAGACAGAGCCAGCTATGCCCCCTGATGCACACAGTCACTTAAAGCCATTTACTGCCATGCATAAGTACTTACGCCATCTATTACCATGCTCAAGCGGGCAGAGGCAGCGGTCAGGTGTCTTTACTGCACAGCATGTGTAATGGAACCGATTCTGATATGACATAACTGCAGTTTTCTAGTGATGAATTATTAATAAGAAAGAAAAAAAAGCATTAAGAGCGTATGAATTACAGCATTAGAATGATGTGGTTGCAGCATCCTGTAAAAGTATATTATTCTTCATTTTTTTCAAATGAGTTCATAAATAAAGAGCTGTGGTTCTTGTTGGATGCATAGTAAAGAATGCAGGAGATTTAGACAAGAGACGCTAACATAAATATGGTGTGTTGATGCATTACAACATTATTTAAAAGATCTTCTGCATTGAGTTTGGATGAAGCAGTGGGATAAATTTATAGCTGCATTTATCTCTGTGTTTATTTGTATCATGTAGATTTGTTTTTGGTTGACCAAGTTGGAAAGATGTCTGCGTCTCTGGTTCAGCATAATCCTGAAAGAACAGCCAAGCTTGAACTGGCAGGCTGTAAAGAACTGTTAAAGAACATCTGATTGAATATTTGTCATGTTGAGATCTGGACATGTCAAGTGCCATCAGGAGAATCCACTTCCAAAGTCTCTAGAAAAGGTGGATTTAATTCTCCAGTAAAGTTTGATTTACTGGGTGAGGAATTTTTAATATAAACTCAGGGAGAGATAATCGATTTCCTGAAAAGATTAGTTTGAAATTTTGCACATGCAAGCTTTGCACTAGAATATAATATTGTGGGAAATTACTTTCTTTGAATAGAGGAACTGGCATAAGTAGAATTTTACACTCATGCACTATGGAGGTCTCGATTCGGTAAAATACTGATGTTGATAACTTGATTCAGAGGGGAAAATTACAGAGCAAATTACCTACTTTTTTCATCTCAAAATCCTCCGTCTAGATGGGAATGTCTTTGCTGTTTTTTATTTTATTTTTTTGCAACACTTTTTTTTTAAAATACCTTTGTTGAATGCTAAATCTAAATGCACCTTCATTATGTAAAACTTTCTGCCACGATTGTGAGTAATAAAACAGTTTGTACAGCTACCCATCTAGCATAAAAAGAAAATTAAATCAGCAGAGTCCGATGAGAGTCCACTTCGGTTAACATGGAGAGAGCCTTTGGTAACACCCACATTCAGACTATAGACAGTCAGAAATATTTAGAGATGCAAATCCTACCCTGTCTCTATCAGTACATGAAATCAAATACATCCTATATTAAAAATGTAACTTAAATAATGTTTGGAAAATGAATCCTGTTCATTTGAATACTGAATACTGCTGAAGATGCAAGATAGTCGATACCAATATCTGATAACGAGGCACAAAGTATGCATCTGAATGAATTGAGAGAGGTTTAATTGCTAAGTCATTAACTAAAAAATAATTTCACAGCTTATATTAACCTTCATCAAATGGGCAGTGACTCTGTTCTGCTTTTCTCTCTAATGAGTTTAATTGTTACAATCTGAGCGGGGGGTCTGATCAGATGGGTCTGACATCTATTAAACCCTAAACGCTATAGCTGGGTTTCCCATTGGAATATAGCCACCAGAGCGAGCGGGCGTCACATTCCCACCAGAGTAAGAGAGAAAAGAAAACGCGGACTGAAAACGAGGTGACTGAGGTTGACACCCTGACGCCCTTTTCTTACTCTTGGTCCCACCGGTCAATTAAAACAAGAAAAAACAACAGAGCAGAAAAAGAAAAGCCCCTAATCAACTGGGCTTGGTAGTCCTGGATAGACAAAAGAGGTCAGAGGGTTTTGTGTGAAGCTCTGAATGCTGGTGGAGTCTTACAGACAGAGCTGCATTTACCGTCCTTACAAAGACCCAACATGGCCGTTTCCTCATCCTTTAGGGCCGTACTAAAACCCCTATCAAAGCACATGTTAATTTCTCCAAATGAATAGACGTGAGAAATCCCAAAACGCCTTTACAGCGTGTGAAAGAATGAAGCCGCTAAATAAATGGATAGAATCTGCATATAGACCGCCAGGTGAAAATGATGGGCCTGATTTTTGGTTCCTGGGATATGGTCTGCTGTCTTCAATGACTTTGGCATGCTGACAGCCTGACTTTTGTTAGCGGGTGTTGGTGCTGAAACTTGTGCTGTCAAGAAAAAGACTTAAAATGAAAGGTCAATGTAAAATGAACGTCAGCAAGGAAGTAAACAAACGTGTGCCAGCTGAAAAACAGATTTAAGAAAGAAACAAAGGACACTGGCATGTGAAATATGAGCCTTTTTTAAAATATAATAATTTTATATAAAAACTACTGAATATTTCCACCAATATTGCCCAGGAAATAGTTCATACAGTTGAACACACATTGATAATTGACTCCAATACAGGAACCTGCCGTTAAACAGACTGTAAGACTGTTATGTAGTTTATAGTATCTTCGTAATACTAATATGCAGTGTTAGGGGTAACACATTATAAGTAACACAAATTACATAATTAGATTACTTTGTTAAAGCAACTAGTAAAGTAATGCATTACTTTTGAATTTACAGTTTTTTTTTTTTTTTTCGAAAAAGTTACTTTGTTTTCTCATGTATTGACTGACAGCTCTCCTGTCCTCATGTTGAGAGGAATCGTGAATAAGTGCAGAGTAGAGGTCGACCAATATGGGTTTTTCTATGGCCGATGCTGATATTTAGAAATCAGGGCAGCCGATGGCTGATATATGATGCCGATTTTTTTGGCCGATATGTTTGGCCGATTTTCTTTCTCCAGTAACGTACAGTAACAGAATTGATAACATCAGAGATTATCTATGCAACTTAGGCTAGTATAATAATTTAGCCGCTGAGTTTGTTACCAGGTTTTGGTACCCGCGCCTACCTATAGCCTAAACTACAGCTGGTTGAAGGCTCGCACATCCCGTACAACAGGGAATGTGTGAGTGACTTGAGCACTTGAAAACAGCAGTCCACTAGATAGCGTTTTTCCGTGCTCACAGCCAAAGGAGTATACTTTGAAAGGCTTGCACGCTCAACTGTGCGCGAGATGCAGCAGATCGCGGAAAATTAAGTATAACCGGCCTTTATGCCGGTGGAATGGCAATCGCGCCTGCCTATTAATCAGCCTAATTTGCAGCATAATCGGCCAATGCCGATTAATTAAAAAATGCCAAAAATCGGTCTACCTCTAGTGCAGAGGTGTTGTGTGCACTGTGTGAACATGATGGTTATTGTAGTTTTAGGCTAAATGTGAACATTTGCACAAAAACAGAGCCAGTATTCCTCAAAATCAATAAAAACTGTGAAATGCAATAATTAAATATGTTAAATTACTTAAAATATGTCAGTGCCATTGTTTTGTCTCAAGATGCACACCAGTAATGTTTTTAAAAGCTACTTAAATGCCCTAACTGAACTGAGGCCTAATCCTGGTTTAGTCTAAGCCCTGTCTGTGAAACCAGGCCTTTATGTATTTAATATCACTTTATTAAGCAATATCTTTGCTGCTCCAATGATCCAATTCAACCATACTTATAAGTAAAATGACTTTAGATCACATTTGTGTATTTTTTTATTTTATTTTATTTTGTATTGCTCAAGTAAGTGTTGAACTTTCTTCTCCTGTGTCATATTCTTCTTCAGTCCAGAATGGAAGCACAGCTGAAAGCTTTACACATTACTTTCCATGAATAGTAACTAACACAATTAGTTACTTTTTCAATATTGTAACATTACTTTTAAAAGTAACTTTCCCAAACGCTGCTTATGTGCATTTCTGTTGATACTTATTAATTTTTAACATGAATCGACTTCCAAGTTAAAGTACAATATGAATATATAATATAAATAACACTTAGACTCATCTCTTTCGTGAGCACTTATCCTCATCTTAAAAAAAAAAAAAAAAATTCTATACCTTTCTATCCTACCTTTCTTTGCTTCCTTCACTTCCTTTAATCTCTCTCTATTGTAGCTTATGATACTCTGAGCACTGCCTAAAACTTGTATTGTGAGCACTTCTTGTCCCTATTTGCCTCGTCATGATGACTCGCTTACTGTATTCCTCACTTGTAAGTCGCTTTGGATAAAAGCGTCTGCCAAATGAATAAATGTAAATGTAAATGTAGATATAACATATAAACAATATAATCAAATTTGGTTGCTAGCTTGTGCATAAGTAAATGTCACTCTACTCCCCATCTAAAGATCAGTAGAGTGACATTTCTTTGTGTGACTGTGTTGAAAGACTAGGAAAATCTAGTAAAACCAACACAAAGAAATACATTAACCAGAATGGAATTTATATGGCTTTCTCTGATTTTCTCACTTTCAAACACAAACTTTCATGCACTAATTTTCATAAAGTTTTATTCCATGAGGCCAGCGCATAAGAACGCAATGTGGTGAGTTATCGGGTCTCTCTGGGCGTGTGTGCCGGTTCTGCATGCAACTTGAGACCAGCTCTCCTCTGCCTGGAAGACAGCCGTTGGATTTCTGCTGGCTTGGCCCAGGCCACCCGCACCCATCTTTATGAGCTCTGGCCTCAGCGCAGAGAGACCCTTAGCCACTGCTAACCCACTCAATTAGCAGACGTGCAGTGCTGAGGAGAGATCTGGCACACAAACCCGAGTTTCCACTCCTGTAGATCTAAAGATGTGGCGAGACTGAGGCAGTGAGGTGCTCTGGGCTGCTCTGAACCTCTCTGACTGCAGGAGCTAATGGAGATGTTGGCTTGGGAATTCTTCACATACTAGCCACTCAACTATATAAAGATACACACATTTGATCAGCTATCCCTGTAAGTTCAATGCTAATATAAAAAAAGAGAACCCATCAGCCGTTTTGGCATTTTCTGCAAAAATTCCATATTAGTAAAACCAATACTGTATTTGGTTTTCCATTCAACTTTTTTAATGTCCCGTCATCTCTCCAAAAAGTGGCAGAAGGACAGATAAGGTATAAATTGTCAAAAGTCAAAACTACAGTAGGGAAAACTACTGTTACACTTATAGTATACTTAAACGTATACTTTTATATACTAAAAAGTGGGCCAATTTAGTCCCAAGCAGTAAATTGTACTCTTACAAGTTTACAACTAGTACATTGATATTAGTATACTTACTGCATAAAGTACACTTAAAAATATACTTGAACATTACTGAAGTATACTTCTTTTTTGTAACGGTAGTTTAATCTCTACTGCTATTTATATTGTTTTAAGATCTTATTTTTCCTTTTCCTCTATTTCTTTTCTCCATCTTGCTCTGTCCCTTTCATTTTCTTTTCTCTGGCAAACACTCACATTAGTGGATGTGACCTCTCACTTCCCCCATATAAATGATTAAGGATGTCATTAATGTTAGCTGATACCACTGCAGCGTGGCCAGTGCAAGACCTCATACTGCAGAGAGACTGAGAGAGAGAGAGACTCTCGTCGATAGTTGTTTATACTGCTGATGTCATCACTCCTTCGCTCGGCTCCTGTTTTCCCTTGAAACATTAGATTTGTGCTAAGAGGCACTTTTAAAAATTAAAACAACGCACCATAAAGGCTCAAGTGACCCTCCTGTGTCTACAAGCAGCCATTATTGAAACACACAATGAAATTGACTATATGCACGGTTACTTCGTGGTTGTCGTTAAGCCAGCTCGGGCATTTCCGGTGAACTGTTAGCTGTTCATTCTGTAGTCGCTGTACATCGACACAAAACCATCAGTGGTTGACTTTTTAATGTTGTATTCATATTTTAATGCACTTATCACATTTACCTAATTTGCCAATAAACCAGTTTTATTGATTGCAATAAAGACGAAGCTATTAGGACCGTTTAAAAACGCCGTGTCTGAAATTAGACAAGCACACGCATTTCCCCCCCAGCACTTCAAATGTTATTTTTAATGTGATGCACAATAAATATTTCATTTTTGAAGTTTTTTTTCTCACATAAAAGTAAACTGTAAACTGATGGTCGAATTGAATCTAGCCGAGGAGGAGCAATGAGGTACGTCTTTATTTATTTATTTATTTATTTTTTATGCCATCTTACCTTTGAATAACTAAATTAATGCTATGCCTGACTATTTAAGTGACTATTTTCTGATTATAAACTAAGTATTACACTACTGATGCTCAACACACCAGCAAACGACATCTCACCGGAAGTTTTCGAGCTGGCTTATATTAATGCGGAAGTTCTAAAGAACGCTCCATGCATATAGCCCATTATCCATGGTGTTCAAAAACATTTTATTACTGAGATTATCCTTTCTACGAAGTCTTTATGTATAGCGTTTTATAATACAGTATATATGTCAGGGATAATCTACTGTCAGACAATCATTACAGGATGTAGCCTATGTTATTTTATTATTTGAGAAAAAAATGTGCAGAATGCTGTGATTGAGAACATTTAAATTTTCCCATTTGTTCAGTCGTATGTACTTGTAAATAATTGTAGCCACAGTTGTAATATAAAACAATACATAGCCTATTGATAGATCTTTAGAATAATATTTCATAAAACACATAACACACATCACATTTCTGGTGTTTTATTGCATCATATTAAAGTATAAAAGACATTTGTACACGACTAATGTCACCAAATTAAATTTCAAAAACAATTTATTTTTATAACATTGACAAAAATATGTTATTATAATGGTGCATTACAAAACAGATTTGCAAAAATAATGAGGTGTTTCTGAACACTACCTCTTGCCTGTGATTAGTCGGTCCCACACCCAAACTCATACCACTGATGATTGGTTAAGCCAATGCTACTGTGTTGGTTTAGGATGCTAAAACAAACAGCAGTGTTTTGATGGGAAAATACATAGTTTGACCATCCTAAATACTTGTATGACATCATAAAATGGCATTTTGATACCAGTGGCGGCTTGTGGATATAACTGCTTTAAAATGTATTTTTGGTCACTTTTAGACATAAAATATAAAAGAAAGAACATATACATATAATTTCACTCACTTACCCTTACGAAAAAGAAGTATAATTTGATAAAGTATACTTAAGTAATGTTCAAGTATATTTTTAAGTATACTTTAAGTAGTAAGTATACTAATATCAATGTACTAGTAGTAAACTTGTAAGTGTACTATTTTAATATTGCTTGGAACTAAATTGGCCCAGATTAGAATATAAAAAGTATATATTTAAGTGCACTATTAGTGTAACAGTAGTAAACTTTAAGTGCACCAGTAGTTCACAACTATGTTTCTCATTTGTACTGCATCTGTACTACAAGTGAACTTATAAGTATACTGGTAGTTTACTATTTTAATACGTGTAGTACATTTGTTTTTTTTAGTTTATCAAAGTACACTTTGAAGTATACACTCAGTAAACTACTAGTTTAGTAGTTTTATACTGTAAGTAAGTTTTCTTTAACTTATAAGTGAAATAAGTATACTTTTATGAACACTTGAATGTGGGTAAGTTTCATAAAACATTTTAAACAAAAACAACATTTTAAACAAAAAGCTGAGAAAATTGCATTTTTTGACTAAATTGGCCCACTTTAAGTTTATAAAAATGATATGTTTAGGTGTAGGCCTACTATAAGTGTAACAGTAGTAAACTTGTAAGTATACTAGTAGTTTACTATTTTAATAGTAGCAGTACATTTTTTTTTTTTTTTTTTAGTTTATGAAAGTAAATTTAGTTTATGAAGTATACACTCAGTAAAGACCTTTAGTTGTTTATTAGGTTTATTTAAGTGAACATAACACCATATATAGTTTACTGTTTATAGGCTTTATTATTTTTGCACTTTAAGTGTACTTCTATGTTCCTATTTAGGTATTAATTTCTATACTTGAAATATACATTTAACTGTACTTTAATTTTAAAAACTTTTTATTCTACCTTCATGCATCCTTTTTTATCAACACTTGAATGTGGGTAGGTTTCATCAAAAAGAGCAACATTTTAAACAAAAAGCTGAGAAAAGTACAAGATCAGGTACAAGGGTTAAAATTGTGAAAGAATGGTTCAGAGAGCATGAAGAATCATTTTCACACGAGTCCAGACCTTAATTTCATTGAAAGTCTTTGGGATGTGCTGGAGCAGACTTTACAGAGTGCTCACCTCTTGCATTGTCAATACAAGATCTTGACCAAAAATTGATGCACCTCTTGATGGAAATAACATCACAACATTTATTTCCAAAAATTAGCCCTAAAAGCATGCATGGATGAACACCAGACATAGTATATACCCTCAGCCCAGCTTTTATTATTTAGGATATTATTTATTTTTATTTTTTATTTATATTTAGCATATTATTTAGGAAGGGTCTTATGTGAGTTGGGATGTATAGCCATGACATGCTGTTTTTATTTATTTATTTATTTTTTATATGTTGGTGTATAGACAGGTGCTTCGCTGACATCCAGGTGAGAACATTTCAGTCAATAGTATCATTAATAATTAACTCTGGACCACTGAGCTTAGAATCAGCGACCCTGAACCATTGCACACAAAGACATTCCTGAGCAGCGATTGGTTTGAACAGCTGTATTTGCACTCCTGAATACCTTGATGTTGCACACACACCTGCAGCATGTTCAGAAGTGTCTTCACTGGGAGAGATTAGATAGTACCAGCATTATTCCTCATTGGCAGCTTCGCAAATCATCATCCATCACGGAGGTCTTGTTCTTATAAAGAAACATAACACTGAATGCAAATTCAGTTACTGTGCAACAAGGGGCTATTGGTCTTCAAGATGAGGTCATGAGGTTAAAATCAGACCAGACAGGTATATTTGTATATCAAAGAAGAACTGATCAGACATTTTACTGAGAGACACATTTATCTGAGGTAAGTATGACATGACAAACATTATGATCATTCCACCCTCTTCTCATTTTCTCCTCTCCTTATCCTCTTATCTCTCCTCATCTCTCTTCTCTTCTTTCCTCTCTACTTTTTTCATCTTGGCTCATCTACTCTTTTCCTCTCACCTCTCTTCTCCTTTCATCTTCTGTTCTCCTCATCTTGTCTTGTCTCTCCTGTCCTCTCAGCTTGTTTCATCTCATTCTCTCCTTGCATCTTCTTCTCTCTGTTCTTTTTATGTCTCTCCTCTCCTCTCCTCTCCTCTCCTGTCCTTTCCTTGCGTTTCTTCTTCTCTACTCTCTTCTTGACTTTTCTCATCTCTTCTCACCTCATTCTCTCTTCTCCTCTCCTTATTCTCACCTCATTGTCTCTACTCATTCCTCATTCTCTCCTGTCCTCTTTTCTCCTCTCCTCCCATCTTCTCTCCTGCCTCTCTTATCTGTCCTTCTCATCTCATCTTTCTCTCCCCTACTCTTTTCTCAACATGTCTCATCTCATTGTCTCCTTACATCTCTTGTCCTCTTCTCATTTTGTCACATCTCTCCCTCTCTTTTCTTCTTGTGTCATCTTGACTTTCCTCATCTCATCTCTTCTTTTCCCTTCTGATTGTCTCATGTTTCCTCTTGCCTTGTCTTCTCATTCTCTACTTTTCTCATGTAATCTTATCACTCCTCTTTTGTTCTATTTCTTCTCTTCTTGACTCATTCTCTCCACTGGTGTCTTTATTAGTAAAAGTTTGTGTCCTTGTCAGGCTTCTAGTTGTAGTATGTGCTGTTTATGGCTTTAGGAGGGACATTCATCAGCAGGACTTTAATCAGCGCCCTTTAATTCATCCTCTGGCTCTCTTTCTCGTCCTCTGTCTGCGCCCAGTCGCAGATGATTTCGAAATAAATCTGTTGATTATAATTAGTGATGGCAAGTCTTGCGTTCTCATGGAGTGATTGATGAGACATGACACTAATGACCTGACAGCCTCAGTACAGTCCAAAGATCGGACACGCTCCGGGTTTGGACCTGCCCACGGATCTGACAGCTCTCTGAAACTCTGAACAGAAGATGTTTTCATACCATCCTAGGCTTCATGATGATTTGTTTAACAGTGTTCTTCATACTTTGGCAGATGCTTTTCCTAGGGCTTGCGTTCGTGACAGGTCGGGATTATTTATAGGCACTGGGTGGTTTAACGTATTATTAACGGATGCTGGTGGTTTACCGTTTCTTTGCCTGAGGGACTCCTGCATTCCAGATAGCAGAGGAACTATGAATGGAAAGATTGCATGCAGAAAGTGGCTGGCAATCAAGTGAGCTTGTATATATTCTGAAGGAATTTGAAAATGACAGGGCAGATCTTCAGGAATAAAATGTAGGGTGTGCACATCTATTCTTTTTGATTTTTGACAAAGAAAACTAATTAACCCCAAATGGGAGGCATGGGATCTTTCATTTAACATTCCCAAAAATAAATCTCTTCATGTTAATATATTCTTTTATTCTAGAAATGTCTGGATGATATTGGACGTGGTCCATTCTATTTTGTTCTACAATGAGGACAAAGAAAGACAATTTCTGGACCAGAAACATCATAATGGTCCAATTTCTTCCACCAGTAAAGCACATGTGCTGCTCTTTGAGATGTTTATTTGACATCCACCAGTTCTGATGTGGAAATGTGGGTTCCTGTCTGTCTGGTTTGAAATGGTCATGCTATTTTTTTTTACCATGAGAAATTCATTCAGAATTACTGAAAATATTCTCCCTTAATCTGGAGCAGATTCATATTATATTATCCCCACATTGTCATATTATATTAAATAGAAACGTGAAAGGCCTGTCAATATATGTAGGCCTATAAAAAAGAATGTTAGCTGAATCTATTAATGCGCATAACATAACTTGAATAGTGTCTATAAAGAGAGGCCAATAAACTGTATTATTGTGCTGAAAGAAGTCCAATAGACTTACACTGAAGAGGGACCCGAGCCATACATATAGGCTAGAAAATCATAGAGGGTAACAACAATTCAAAGTACCATGGGAACTGAAGAGCAATACCCTGGTAACCACCCACAACTCTCTAGCATAATGGTGGCGACTTTTATTCAGAAAATTTGAAAACTATATAGTGATTGTTAATAATGAATGTAATTGTTTATTGAACAGTGGCGTCATACTGTTGCTATCATTTTATAAAAGCAATAAACTTTTGTGGCTGTGACGCATGGCCCCTTGTGGCTCATCTGTTTTTTCTACATACCTGCCGTGATTTGGGTGAATCCCAGTAATGTGGTTGTTATAAACTGTGGTCTGTTGACACACACACACACACACAGGATAGCATTTTAAACTTGAGATATTTTTATCTCTCTCTGGAGATGAGAGATGTGAAACCCTTAGCACCGGATAGAAATCAATGGCAAGCACTCACCATTAATCAGGGTAATTCAATATCTGTGAGGCATGTGTGCTGAAGGTCCACTGTCACACCAATCTAGTTTGACAGTAACTGTGTGGATTCAGGGCACACACACACACACACACACACGGATACTGTAACACTCCAAAGGGTAACACATAGATACATCAAATACTTGTGGACAAAGAGAAAAAAAAAAAAATTAATTAGGGCATAACAAAACAACATGAAAGATTTGGAGTAAACTTTCCCTTCAGTGGTTGAGGATCAGGAGTTGTTGATTCGATCTTAGGATGACCTAGAAACTTGAAGTAAGATACTCACCTGAACGTGTTTATCTATTAATCTTGGGAGCAGAAAGCTTATCTTGCAAACAGTCAATGTTTATGGTGGTTGCGTAACAGATAAACAACAGGTCTTCAGGTACAAAGAGTTCAGTCTCTCCAGACATATTGAGTAATACACCAGACATATAAGCTTACAATGTCTAAGTATTTACGACTTTGTGTTTGCATAGGAGTTTTTTAAAAAAATCCACGGAGAAGTGACACTGTTTATAGGTGTTATTATTGGTGGGGTTCTCTGCTACACAATAATACAGTGGTAACTAAGCAGCAGTAATTGTAAAGTTTGTGTGTTAAGTTATACACTATATTGCCAAAAGTATTGAGACACCCCTCCAAATCATTGAATTCAGGTGTTCCAATCACTTCCATGGCCACAGGTGTATAAAATCAAGCACCTAGGCATGCAGACCGCTTCTACAAACATTTGTGAAAGAATGGGTCGCTTTCAGGAGCTCAGTGAATTCAAGCATGGTACCGTGATAGGTTGCCACCTGTGCAATAAGTCCATTCGTGAAATTTCCTCACTACTAAATATTCCACGGTCAACTGTTAGTGGTATCATAACAAAGAAGTTGCCAACTTTCTGCAGAGTCAATAGCTACAGACCTCCAAACTTTGTGTGGCCTTCAGATTAGCTCAAGAACAGTGCGTAGAGAGCTTCATGGAACGGGTTTCCATGGCCCAGCAGCTGCATCCAAGCTTTACATCACCAAGTGCAATGCAAAGCGTCGGATGCAGTGGTGTAAAGCACGCTGCCACTGGACTCTAGAGAAGTGGAGACATGTTCTCTGGAGTGACAAATCACGCTTCTCTGTCTGGCAATCCGATGGACGAGTCTGGGTTTGGCGGTTGCCAGGAGAACGGTACTTGCCTGACTGCATTGTGCCAAGTATAAAGCTTGGTGGAGGGGGGATTATGGTGTGGGGTTGTTTTTCAGGGGTTGGGCTTGGCCCCTTAGTTTCAGTGAAAGGAACTATTAATGCTTCAGCATACCAAGACATTTTGGACAGTTTCATGCACCCAACTTTGTGGGAACAGTTTCTCCCTGTTCCAGCATAACTTCGTACCAGTGAACAAAGCAAGGTCCATAAAGACATGGATGAGACATGAACTTAATTGGCCTGCACAGAGTCCTGACCTCAACCCAATAGAACACCTTTGGGATGAATTAGAGCGGAGACTGCGAGCCAGGCCTTCTCGTCCAACATCACTGCCTGACCTCACAAATGCACTTCTAGAAGAATGGTTCTAAACCCTTCTAAACCTTGTGGAAAGCCTTCCCAGAAAAGTTGAAGCTGTTATAGCTGCAAAGGGTGGGCCAAATTCATATTAAACCCTATGGATTAGTTCATGTGCAGGTAAAGGCAGGCGTCCCAAAAATTTTGGCAATATAGTGTATTTTTAAGTTAAGGCTGGTGGATGAGATACTGTTCCAAAAGCACTTTATATAAAAAAAAAAGTAGTCCAACATACAGTATGTAGACCTTAATGTCTTTTTTTCTTTTTAACTTTTTATAAATTAATAACATTTAGAAGAATTTTAAAAATCAGTCAATAAATGGGTAGATTAAAATGAGCTTTAGGGACATTTAAAGAAGCTTAATGGTTAAAAATTATTTTTTTGCCATACTACAGAACATCAAATTTGGTCAACAGAAGTGCACATATGTGTTGAAAGTTTGATGTGCATATGCTCTATACATTATATGTGCATTAATCAATGTTTAAATGTAAATAAAAGCCTCAATTAAATCTGTTCATCATATAGAGTGATCACGTCTCTTCAGAAGACTTGATTATGGGTTACTTTTACAATGTCTTTATGAACTTTTTGAGGGTCCAAATTTTGGTGTAATGGACTTTCAATGGAGGGACAGAAATCTCTTAGGTTTCATTCAAATATCTTCATTTGTGTTTCAAAATGTAAAAAAAGTCTTATTGGTTTGGAATGACAAATTATATGTAGGTGAACCCTTTATTGCAATTAAGGTTACAAATAATAACTGAAGAAATATTACCACTGGGATATGAAGATGTTCTTGACCTTTAGACTCCAAATTTACATTCAGATCTGGCTTGAATCTGTTATGGAATGGCCACTTTTCACCATCCAGTCAATGAAATCCATTTCTGACTCAGAAGGAAGTTTCCAGGACACGGTACTCTGAACTGCTGCACTCTAGAATAAATATTGTTTCCCTTTTATATCAACATATAAATGAGCTCAATCCGTCTGAGGTAAACTAATGCTTAAAGCACTCAAAGAGGGTTTTAAAACCCAGCGTTCTCCACTGGAAACTCCATTTAAACACTGATGAAAACACACAACTTCAAAACACACTGCGATAAAAACAGAAGACAGACGTAAGAGAGCGGGAGAGCTGTTGTTTTTGATGTCTCTCATAGGTTGCGCAGAGCGAAGCTCTTTGGACTGTAACCTCTCTGTGGGCTCCTGCTGCTTTCTCAGTGTTTGGAGTGGATGTGAAAGGACTCCGGCTCTCTTTTCCAAAGCGCTCTCCAAATCTACACTCATTCATCACTGCACAGAAGAGCAGCACGCGGCCTGCACCCCACTGAGGCACAGCTCCACCAAAACCAGACACCGGCAAACCAGATGTGTGTGCGTGTGTATTTTAGAAATGTAGGCCACAAATTTTAGTGTTAGAGTCTTAATGCCATATGCATTTTGGATCTTATTTTTGACTCTATGACAAAGTGTCAATGCATTTGAATTGGGGCCCAAGGAAGGGTGTTATGTTTGCATATATGTGTGTATAAATGGTTTGTCAATGTTCCCTCAATTTTTTTTCTTGATGAGCAAAACTCTCTATTGGGTGGACAATTTGGCCACCTGAGCAAAATTATCCCTTACCAGACCTGTACAGATTATGTGCTTACAGAACATTATGCAGTTGCTTCTTTAAAGTGCCCCTATTGTGCTATTTTAAAGGTTCCTAATTTTGATTTGGAGTCTCCTACAATAGATTTACATGCATCCATTGTCAAAAAAACATTTTCATTTTCT
Organism: Hypophthalmichthys nobilis; assembly: GCA_037950665.1. Classification (NCBI taxonomy): domain Eukaryota; kingdom Metazoa; phylum Chordata; class Actinopteri; order Cypriniformes; family Xenocyprididae; genus Hypophthalmichthys; species Hypophthalmichthys nobilis. The sequence goes on from CM075485.1 coordinate 12,113,835, forward strand.
CATAATTGTGACGAGTCAGCTGAGTATTGATCCATTTGCAGTTTATTGGTAATATCAGCAATACAAAGACACAAACCAGGTAACAGGCAGATGGTCAGGGCAGGCAGCAGGCAGCATAAACGATAACAAGCAAGAGGTCGAGGCAGGCGGCAAACAAGCATAAACAATAGACAGGCTGGGGTCAGGGCAGGCAGCGAGAATCAGAGTCCAGATAAACAATCCAAGTCAGTAACAGTGAGTAATGCAGGGTAAATGCTCAGAATTGACAACCGTGGCTAATCAAGACTTCGCAAAGAAGTGTGTGTGTGTGTGTGTGTGCGTCTTATAAAGGGGCAGAGAGAGTGTGATAGGCGGCAGGTGCGAGCGTGATCAGTCCAAGGAATGTGGGCTTATGGGAGATGGAGTCCAGAAACAGTTAGTACTCGGGTGAAGGCTCCCTCTGGCGGTTCGGGAGATCTGGTGCAGGAGACTCGTTTGTAACAATAATATACACATTGCAGCATCATCTCTTTTCTCACAGTTTCTGAAACGGTTCGATAAAGAATTTAGTCTCTCTCTAAACAGCTTCTTTCTGAGAGCCTACTTTGCTCTGATTGGTCAGATGGCCCAGTCTGTTGTGATTGGTCTACTCTGCTCTGATTGGTCAGATGGCCCAGTCTTTTGTGATTGGTCTACTCTGCTCTGATTGGTCAGATGGCCCAGTCTGTTGTGATTGGTCTTGCCCGTTGCCATATCTGAATTTCAGCCTCCTCAGCACTTGATACACAGTGATAGAAACAGTAATGATGGGGTCAGTTTTATTGTTTTAATTCCAACTCGAGTCCTCATCCTTTGGAAGTGCAGCAAAGTGGATTTGCTTTCACAGCGCAGAAAACTTTGTCTTCACAAGATATCGACAACACTCTTCCAGTCTCAGCTACAACTAGAGTGTTTGAGGGCGGGTCAAAGTAGACGTTGTTCGCCGGCAGCCAGTCTGTATCTTATAGTCTTTATTGCCACCTGAGCAATAAACGGAGTGATTGACCAATTCTGAATTTGCATAATACAAATTATGCAAATTCAGAATTGGTCAATCACTCCATTTATTGTATTTATCGGACCTTGGGGGAATTTTAAGGAGTACGTGTAGTGGGTACTCCTCCACAACAGTTCCCCATTCACCTTCTGCAAGAGCAGAGCGTCAGCCATTACCACCAGCCCAGCAACAGCGACACCAGAGCCCACCGCGGACATTGAGCCAGAGCCTTCCGCGATTAAAGAGCCTGAGCTAAAGCCAGAGATCACCCTGGAGCTTGAGCCAATCACGTCTGATCAGGTGTGTGAGCCAGCAACATCGCCTATGCCCCTGGGAGTACTGATGGAGTATGAGGGGATGACTCCACCGTGACTCCTCCCTCCCTTGTCTCCACCTGGGGCCATCGTCCCTTCAGCTCCTCAGGGCTTCCTTGTCCCTCCAGCTCCGCCTTGGTCAGTCATTGCTCTGCCTACATCATGGACGTCCGGGCCTTCAGCTTCGCTTTCTCCCTCCACACCTTTGGCTCAGTCAGCCTCCTCCTTCCCTTCAGCTCCTCCTTGGTCCTTGGTCGCTCTGCCTTCACCTCAGTCCTCCGGTACCCCGGCTCCACCTCAGTTCATTTACACTGTTCGTCACTGCAGATCCGCCCTGCACTTCAGAACCTGCGTCATCACCCAGTCCCTGCAATCCCGCGGTTCCACCTGAGTCTCCAAAACAAGCTTCTTAGTCACTCGTACCCCTGGTTCCAGCTGGTTCCAACATGGCTCCTCCCTCCCTCAACTCCACCGTGGGCTTGCATCATGAACATTCTGCTGGGGGTGCCACCCTGGCCTCTCCTGCCTGCATATCCACCCTGGCCCTGCCTGTACTGTGTCATGGTTCCACACCCCACACCTAAGCCCGTCTTCACGCCTTATAAATAACAAGAGTATGATGGGGGGGCCTATCATACTCTTGTAATTTATAAGGCGTGAAGACACGCCTTCTTGATGGGGGGAAATGTTAGGGATAATCTGAGTTTACGTTTGGATGGGTTTTGTATCAGTTTTGTTTCAGTTCTGTGCTTCAGTTTTCACTAATTTATCTGTGTTGCAGTTAGTCTCCTAGGATAAAAATGGTTTAAGTGGTCACAGGTGTTTCATGTTTCTTTGATTGGTTTGTTCTGTCTTTTTAAACTGTGTTTCATTCAGTTCATTGTCAGTTCTACTTCGCATTTTACTTTGGTTGTTCCGTTTCTGAGTTCTTGTGTTAAATAAACAATGACTGCTGCATTTAAATCCCTTTTTCTCTGTGCTTTTGCAACCAATTTGAGACCATAATATTAAAGCAAGTTAGAGCATTTAAACTTAGATCTATTAAACAAAAATCAGGGAATGTTTTTTAGTTATCTAAACACCCCTAAAACACACACAAAATCTATTTTAACTGAGGTATTTTGTAACAGCTTTCCCCACACATTTTGCTTCTACTTTCTGCATCCTTGTGTGTCTTTGCCATATGCCTTGCTTTCTCTCGACTTGTTACTGTAGCACCACAGAACAAAATGTTTGAACACACTATAAGAAGCTTGGGACACAAATGTCTTCTAAATGAAGTCAAAAAATGTATTTCTTGACATAGCCTACATGCAAATACAGCATGTTAGTATGCATTGCCATGTTTGGCAAGAGGGTTATGGATATGCCAAATTTAAAGGGATATTTCACCTAAAAATGTAAATTCTGTCATCACTTACCATATGACCTACATTCTTCTGTGTGATATAACAGAATATATTTTGAGAAATGTATCTGTGTTTTTCCCCATACAATCAAAGTCAATGGTAACCAAAACTTTGTATCAGCATTATTCAAAATGATAATTTGTGTTCTATAGAAAAAAATTAGCTCATTGAGATTTTCATAAGGGTGAGTAAATGGTGACAGAAAGTCAAGAGGAGAAGACTAAAAGAATATGAAGTCCTATGGACCACTTACAGTATACAGTATATAAATAACTGATTTGAGATGTTCTTCATAGGCAGCATCTTTGTACAATGCCACACATGTGAATTCAGCTCCTCACAAGTACCACAAATAAACTCCAACACTCATGTGATTCTGAAGTTAGTGTGTACTTTATCTAATTTATCGGGTGATGCTGTCTAGGCAGTAAGCTGACTTTGTCCTTAGACCTGATAAATAAGACAAAACTGAATAGACAAGACAAAAAGATTAACAGGGGAAATGCTTACACTGATGTCCTGAAAGATTCAGTGAATGTGCTGATAAATGTAATCTGAGCTTGAAACCCCTCCATTATAACAGCATTCTAAAATTATGAGAATAACATATTTACACAGAGCAGTATTACTGCATTACAGCATGAAATACATGCTATAACCTGCTCACACAGACTCATGCAGGTACAATGCACCCCTGATTATGCACCACCATCAGACACTCAATAAACACACCTTTAATCTAAACCACTGAACCCCACGAACAATACTGAAAGAGAGAAGGCCATGCAAACAATGCTTATGCATCCAATCAGTAGACGTTATCTTGACTAGGACATGGCGTAGATTGGTTTATCAGTTAACTGGTGTGTATTTATAGACTGGGCATTGTTTGGACACCCTCACCCATGGGAAACCTGCTAAACCTCTGCCTTTTAAGGTCCTGTGACCTCATTGTCTTGTGTTAACAGTTCCTGTGGACGTCAGTGGATAAGCAACTCCTTTATTTTTCCCTTCCTCGTTTTATTTCTTCCATCCGCACGGCAAGCCCGCAGGCCACACGGAACAGAGGGTGATTGATTTACAGCAGGTTACAGGAAGGTCAGAGCCAAAATCAATGAGGAAACGGCGATGCTATTTCTGCAGAGAGAGACAGAAAGAAAGTGGTAGAGAGAGAGAGAGACAGTGGATAGGTTGTGGAAAGATTGCAGATAAATAATATAGATGGATAGAGAAATGACATTAGGGAGAATGGGATAGTTGTCACGTGGGGAAGTTGTCACAAATGCCAGTATATGTCAGTAACAGGGTTTTGAGCGAGAGGTCAAGGTTGGGGTGATCCAGTTAGCCCCTGCTGGTTGATGCTGTAAGTGCACAGTGTGCAAAAAGCATTCTCCATTGACAGTCATTTAAGATTAGCTGTGTAGGCCTATTTACTGGAGTAAAAAAATGTGACAAGCCCCTAATTTACTATATGATGAGCAGTTTACGTGACAGTAGCATGTATTAAAGTGTCATTTTTCTAATAAGAAGCCAGCCACGGTTTGTCAGATCATTATTATGAATACAGCCTTATAACAGAGTGACCTGAAACAACAATTGAACGCTATCTCCAATATTTATCTTTATTTGTCATTCTTTCTAAATTGAATTGAGAATTCTGATTCATTTTAGTGAGTTAGTTCATTTAAAATGTTCATTTCAAAAGAACTGATCACAGATTAATCTCAGTCACAATTCATTTCAAACTACCTATTTTTTATGCCTTGTAATCATTAGTCAATCTTTCAGTCAATGATTCAGTTTCAATGATTCAAACATTAAGTGTAATTTTAGTTGTATTAGTTGTGTTTAATGTAAAGTATATATATAATGTATATATATATATATATATATATATATATAAAGTATATATATAAATAATGTATATTCCAATTTTTGTGAGACTGCTTTTAAAGGATTTGCTATGTTTACAATTAATTAAATTGTTAAAAAAAAAAAAAAAAAAAAATGTTATTGTAAGTATAGTATTATTGTCCCCTTAAATAGAATGAAGTTTTAGATACTTTTGAAGATACTTTCTGTTAGTAGCCAGTAGTGTAACTACTACTAGATTGAGTGTAGTTTAACTACTTTCTGTTACTTTCTGCTGCCATTCTAAACTAGATATGGTAGATAAAATAATATTTAATCCACACTGGAAACATTAACCAAATAGGAAATTGCGCGCAAACATCTTTTTCTCTGGTAAGACAAGCGATGATGCATTTACAAATGTTTTTCTAGTCAGGGTCTGATATTAGTGTATGCACAATTGTTGGATTCACACACTGCGTGAGCAGCACATTTTAATTTCACACACACAAATACAGCATTCACACTGGGAGCGCACCTTGAGGTGTCGCATCCCATTCACCAAAATCAAAAGCTTTGCTCATGGACGTGAGATTTCCCCATGGAGCATCATCATTGAACTTTCACTTTGGAGTTGGTGTGTTTTTAGCTTTATTTGTAGTTTAAAACCTCTCAAAAATATGTAGCTATACAGACATTTATTGAAAACAAGAACATCCACTCATTGTCCCATTTTGGAAAACAAGACATACTGCTTTTCTACTTTTTTTTTTTGCTGTTGTTGACTGGTTTTAGTGGGCAGTTGGTCATGATTGGCTTGGACCTTGGCATGTTGAAGTTAAGTTGCAATTGTCCAGATTTAGTTAAGTTGTTATGATGATTGATTAGCTATATTTTGTTCAAATTTTTGTTTTATCTTGAAATTATAAATAACTGTAACAAGTTCACTAGTTCTTAAAGTTGTTATATTTTGCTACATACATGTTCAGATCTTAGAACAGATAGTTATATCTGCCTATAACAGTTGGTTTCACAAGTCACAAGTACACTACAAAAAGTTGTAATAAGTTAATTTATTAATAGTAATTTGTATTTTTGAGTTTAGTAATAATTATAACAGTTAATAGGCACCAAACAATCTTAATCCACCCATGATTGGAAAGAAATTTTATGGAGAGAGGAAGAAAGATATATAAAGAAAAACAGAAAGTCAGAGGAAACAGGGGGAGAAAAAAAACTCTGAATGAGATCAAATGAAGGTATAGATTTTATTAAAAACATTTGTTGTGCTAAGCAGAATTTCCAGTTGCATCCTTTGCCATCTAACATAAAGAGAAGGAGAGAGAACTTGGGAAATGTGATGCTAATATCTCATATCATCTCCCATATGCTATTTATGAATTATGCTTCATTCTCCTTCCTTCAATGCCAGACGAGGGTATTGATTCCTGGAAAACTGACCTCGTACGTATTCATCATCTGAATGGCTCTTGCTCAGAGCAGCACTCCATGGTGATGTATTAAAATATATTGAATTGTTCATAAAATCAGAAACAGAAAACCACAATTTCCAAGAGTGTTTGGATTCCTCAACTGTCTCCAGTGCTGAAACAGAAATCTCTGCCATACTTTGTTCATTGTTAGCAAACTAAGTAACTTATTGGTTTAATAAGTTGTTTTTGACCACGTTTCAACCAGAAGGTTTTTTTTTCCCCACAACTGCCACTTTTGGAAAGCTTTGATAGTTTAATGACTATTGATTGCACTCTGTTTGACATCTTTAATGACTTGGCCCAATATTCTTGGGTTTCGGCATGGAAATGAGCTGCGACCTCATGAACGAGATCAAGGTCAAATGAACAATAAATACAGTCCAACAATCACAACTCACGCTTCATTTTAAATTTCGTCACATCATCCATCATGAATATAAGATTACCACTACTACTGAAAAAGACAAAAATATGGACTAGGCTTTGACATTGTTTAGGATATAGACGGAAGAATGAAATTCCCTCCTCCATTTTAATATCTGGCAATTTTCATAGTGAGGGACCTCCAGGGGTTTTCTTTAATGTTTCCCTTCACACTTCTCACTTGCTCTCTTGTGCAACGAGACGACCGGATATTACAAATTTGGCACATGGGGTTTTATTTATGAATTTTCTTCCTGACGTATTACTGCTGTTATCCGCTAGCATCTAGCTGAGTGATCAAAACAGTAGTTGGAGTGACGTGGTTGTTTTTTCTTTCCACCCCCATGAAGTTTACCTCTCAGCGTGACGGTGGCTCCAGGAGACTTCCTGCGCTTTTTACACGCTACCGACACTAGTTACTACATCAGAGAGCCAGAGCTCAACTCTGACAGGTTAAAGTCACTGTGGCCTGGAGTCTGGAGTCTGGATATTATTACACACACACACACACACATACACACATTTCCAGGATCAATACAATTCAGCAGCATTTGTTGCATTATGTTGATTGGCACAATCCCATTGCTAACAGACTGTATCTTTTTTTTTTACATCTGTCCAGTCAGTACACCATGCTGTCTGCCCTGCCCCTGCTTTGTAACACCATGAGATCCAGTATAACCTCTTGGCTTTCACCTTCACTAAGAGCCCGTTTTATTCCCCATTTTATTGACCATTTCTTTCAGAGGACATGGCCAGAAGGATGGGAATTGGCAGCTTTTTATTATCTTCCCTAATAAATGGTGTTCAAGTTCAAATGGTCATGTCTCAGATCTGCTGATGGTACCTGAGTGAAACCATCTTGAATTGATGAATTTTAGTGTGCCTGACGAAATCAGTTTGCAGGCCTCTGTGAGGTAAGACGGTTAATTTACAGGGGCAAAGCAACTACAGTAGTCAACATTTGAAGTGGATCAAAACCTTTCATCAAAGTTGTCCTAAAACCTTCTTCTTAGGACAACTTAGTTCTTAGGACAACTTTTATTAACTTTTTTGATCCACTTCAAATGTTGACTACTATATTATAACTGTGGAAATCTCACACACACTTTTTGATAGCACTAATTATAAGACAATAATTTAAAGAGTTTCTTTTACTTGTCAACAGTGCTAAAATTTTGAGAAGAAGGCAGAATGCGTCACAACGGCACGACGAAGGTTGTCCTAATTCGAAGGCTCCTTCGAATGTTGCCTCGAAATGTGTATTTTGTTTCCTGGGCCACGGAGGATAGAACATGTGGATCCTTCACAGCCCAGCCTATCCCAAGATTCATTGCATGCTAGTAACGACTGGATTTTTTGAGAGAAAATGCGGGATTACACTTACTGTGTAACAATAAAAAAAACACTTTAAAGCTGTTGACATAACTTAAGTATACTTGATCTTTTGATTGAGATATACTTAAAAGATAGTATTGTTGAAATAATAACCTGGTTGGCAGCAATATTGTTCCTTAGAAAAGATGCAAATATAAACTAGAGAAAATAAAGCAAATCAAAACAACAAAGGACCAAAAACATACATATACAATAATTCAACTAAGAAAAATACTGAATCTAGCATTCAAATAAGTAAACCAAAGTTGGGTTCTCAAATGACATTATATGAGGAAAAAACAATGACAATATAGTAATGAAATAAAGTAAACCAAATTTAAATTATCAATCACATAACATGGTATAAAAGAAAACAATAATGAATATGATACCAAAGATAAAGCAAATCAAAATTGAATCATAAACTGGATAACACAACACACAAAAAAGCCAAAATGAATCAAAAACATTCAAACCATACGTGAAACACACAAACCAAAAATAAGACCTTTGGTACACCAATAAATAAAACAAAAATTGCACAACAAAATGAATACCATTATAATCACGGAAAGTTATAATGACATGAAAACCCAGTAAACTAAATATAAATCAAACAACACAAACTAAACAAATAAACCTCAAATTTTAGTGGGAAAGAAATGGTGGCGCTAAACCCGAAGGAGGATTTGGCTCACTTTGTTGACTGTGAGACATAACAGTCTCATTAAAGGCAGAAGTGGGTTGCAACGCAGTCTATAATGTATGATTGTTCATGAATGCTGGCACTCGTAACTCAGTATAAACACAAGAGTGACCATTAGGTAGCTGAAACCCAAAGCAGAGTTGCACGCACACAGCGTTTTCAGATCAACGCGTCGTCAGCACAGAAGTAATCACTGAATTGTCGAGAACAGCAGTAACACGCAAGCAGTTCTTCCAATGCGCCAGTATAGGAGAACAAACCACACACACTCGTTCATCGAGCGGAGAACGAGAACAAATGCCGTTTCATTGAAGCCCGCGAGACTTTAAAAGTCACCTGCCCTATCACATCACCTGCCCCTTAAAGGCATAGCATGCTCATTCCGGTTACAATAGTTTTAAACTTACATTGTTTGAAAATATGGATTTATAAAGAAAACAGATATGTTCCTAATTCTGACTATCTGAATTTTTGTGTAGTTTGACCGCCTTCCGCTTTTTCCGTAAGTTGAATACGGAAGGCGATCTGGCGGAAGCTATTTATTTTACTTAATAACGTGTTATTAAGTAAATTTTTCTTACACAAATGCATCGCTTTGCTTCAGAAGGCCTTTATTAACCCCCCAGAGCTGTGTGGAGTATGTTTATGACGGATGGATGGATGTACTTTTTTGAGTTTCAAACAGGTGGTTTCCGCTCACTGCCATTATAAAGTTTAGGAGCATTAGGGTGATTATTAATATAACTTTGATTGTATTTGTCTGAAAGAAGAAAGTCATATACACCTAGGATGGCTTGAGGGTGAGTAAATCATGGGGTAATTTTCATTTTAAAGTGAGCTAATCCTTTAAGGGAGGTTATGAACCCTGTTTTGTTTTCAGACCGTTTAATGTAACTTTCAAAATAGTCCAAACATTACTGATGATCATCAACAGCAGCTGTCAACAATGCTCGTTTCAACCTTCTCGGACTTCGATACCGTGGCCTTTGAAGTCCGCATCCCTCAAAGAATGCAGCCTCTGAATTGGGATCCAACTAGTGACTTGAAGACCAAGCAGAAGCCTAGCCTGTCACTCCAGTATGGACTAAATAAATACACAAATGATAGGAGCTAATGCTATGACTAGCATCTGCCATTCAACAAATCAATACGTTAATACTACTGGGAAAACACCACCCCGTAACCTGCTGTTGCACTTATGTTCCTCAAGAATTGACCAATGATGTTGCACGAATAACATCTCTTATCCAAATGTGGCTTTGATGGAGAACAAATGAATGCAGTGGGAAAAACATGCATAACAAATAACAAATAAGAAAAAATACAGATTTTTTACTGAGTGTGTACAGCAACTCTCAACCCTAAACCACATGGTGCTGTCAAGCAGAGCGAGATCTCTGGCAGTTTTATCAGCTTGACTCCAGGCACGACCGGGTCATGATGGGACTGAACCAGAGCTCTGCGGAGAGAGGGTTAAGGTTAGTGTCAGAGTCAAGACTGGCCTCAATGGGGGGAGGTGAATCTGGGTTGGTATCAAGGGTTAGGTTGAAGGGACATGGCTCTGTCAGTTCCAACTCTTGTCTGTGACTCCTAATGGGGTTTGAATGAAGCCAGATGTTTTATTGGAATGGTTAGGATTAGTGAGATTAACACTTTAAGGGTCAAACAAGGGGGACAAGTGTGAAGGTGAGGGCAGGGGGAGACAGGTGCAAGACCCCTTCTGAAATACCTCTCCTGAGTCATATTTTAAACAGACATGCAAAGATCACACGCATACAGCTAAAGGCTTGAAGACCAGAGAGAGATTGTGATTCATCTAAAGATGAGCATAGACAGTGTGCGCAATTTGGCAACTTTATCGCTAGATTTAGAAACTTTTCAGAAGATTTTTGGTGGCCTTTTTTTAAAACAAAATCTATCAACTACTAGGACAAACCTTATCTAGTTTACAAGACTCACTAGTACTAACCTATGAGTACGACATCTTGTTTTCTCTCTAAAGATGCTCCTATTTCTGCATCTGGTTGCAAACCTTTTCACTGAGTGACCATTTTAGATGTAAATATAGCTGAAATCACAGCACAGCTGTTCCCTTTATCTTATGTCTGTGGGGATTTTGTCAGATGATGTCTCAGTTACAGTATAAATCAGGATTTTAGTGCAGAGCAGCAGCTGAAGTAACTGCCAGTTAACATGTAGTCTTAATTATTCAGTCACTATTTTATGGTTGTTTCGTTGTCTGACAAAAGAAATTGAAAAATATGTAAATTAGAACAGCTTTATTAGGATTCTGCTGTATTAAAATGTATTATGTGAGCACAGAGAGTAGGAGAGACGCAAACAAATGTGAAGAGCTGACACTAGAAAGAATGCAAACATGATGCAATGAATATGTTAATTAGAATATGATGTCATTTAGCAACATTTAGCGACTTTTAGTAGACAGGCTTTATCTACTTTTTATTGAAAGTAGTTGGCAGCAGTAGCCACGTTAAGACTTGATTTTCCTGCTAAGACAAAACTGAGATCAAGTGCCCTGCAATAAAGCACTAAAACTCATCTGGAGAGAAGATCTAAAGAAATAGCATAGGACAACACCTTGCCCTCACAACATCTACAGGATGCAACCCCACACACACACACCCTCCTTCCCTTCCCCTAACTCAAGTCACTGAAAGTTCTTCAAGATGTATAATGTAACTTGTGTATCTATTGTTTTTCCCCTTTCATGTTTGGTATCATTTTAAATGTCTCAGTGCGATTGGTAAAATGGTCTCAGTTTCACAGCAGTCACTTATGTTATGAGGAAGTTTGAAAACTAAGGAGAATTCTGTCCTCCTTTTGTCTCTTCAAGATATCTGAAAACCCACTCCTCTTCCCAAAACAGGTGTTGGTGTAGTAAATATTTACAATCCTTTGTTCTGGTCTGGGTATATAAGGTAAAGTGCAAAGCAGTCATGTGGGATCTTCTGTCGCCAGAAACCCCCATGCAGAGATGGTTGAATGTCTGAAGACATTCACACATCACTGTGTGTATGTGCATTTCTTTGAGTAATTGATGTTATGCATTTATTTCTGAATTGGCTTCTAATTGTCCAACTATGTAATTGACATGATACATTTTACTTGACAAAATAAAATGTTATATTTGATTTACTCTGGATTCTTCTGAAATCATTATGACTAGTAGATTACTAAAGTCCGTCATTTCCGTAAATCTGCGTCAGGACAGGTCAAACTAGAGAGCCCCATGAAAGGAGCATAGGGGCACATCATGGGACTTTTGAGTTTGTCTGTTATTGGCTTAGCAAGTTGCAGTATCGTGACTAAGAAAACTGTATTTTTGTATGAACAAGCATGTGGCGGTTCGACTCAAATGCATTAGTAAACTCTGCACCCTCTGACTAAATCATAAACTGGCGAATTTATGTCCGTGAGACCGCAGCCGGCCGATGTGAAAGTCTCTAAGCGATGGTGGGTCCGTAATGAACGAATAATTGAAAATATGGGATACCCAGAATAATCAAATATCTAAATTAATACATAACGAATGATTAATTTCTAACTGGAAACACAACCTAAGAGTAATAATCATTTGAAATTGGAGTCAGATTAAACGAGTGAAATTACGTGAACTTCACAGGGGCGCTGAAAAGACATACACGCGTTAACCTTCGCCCTGGCCGTCGGATTCCGTTTTTGGGCCGATGGGGGGTTCCTTACAAAGTGGTGACATTCCCTCCGTGATCTCCCATATCCAGGTGGCGAGTGTCTTTTCAGCGGAAAATTGGGATTTGCAACAAGCGAGAGGTTTGATCAGCTCTTTCTTCAGCTGCTGTGGTAAGTCCATTCTTATTTGCCTTTTAGAAGTGTTGAGGGAAAGATAGACGCATCCCATAGACACATTTGTAGAATGGGTCGGCATACCCAGATTTAAGACCGGAGACCGAAATCCGGTGGGGCTGGAGAATTAGACAACCACATTTTATCAGGGACATGATAGCGGCAGCGTAGATGAGTAATGATATCCCTTGCTTTAACCTTAAAGATCTCCTTGTTTGCCTACGCAACAAGAGACTAAGCTTAAATTGGAATAACAGCATCCAAATTTTATTCTGGTATTCAACAGAGGGCTGTAAGTTAAAACCTAAATTCTGAGGTAAAGAATGCTCAGCTACATGTTTATTTGCTTTGCTGCAACGACGTTGCAACACTGAAAATAAGCAAATGGTCACGTTAACTTGTGAAAAAATCTTGTGATTGGATAAACCAAAATAGAACAAGGAACAAAATCTCTCACTGTAATCCTTTGTGTGTGAAATGTAAAGCTGGACAAAACAGAGTAGTGAAACTAAAAATTTTCAAAAGAAAAGAAGCTATATTTCTGTCTCAGTCCTGGAGAACTGCTGCCATGCAGAAGTCCTAGGGACTGCAATTGGGAAAATACCCTAAATGTTAAAACTGATGTACATAATGATAATTATGATGTTAGAGGCTTGTAACCAAGCCTGAGGGTTTCACCCATTCAGAGGACATGCTCAGCTTGTCTTTGTTTCATAAAAGAAATTTAGCCAAAGAATAAGATGAATCACATCACTATACTTTGAAATTGTTCAAGAGGTGCTAAAAAGGTTTATGACTTATGTCACAAATGGTGCAAACAGCACTGTTTAAGGCTCAGTCTTATAAAACATATCTTTTACCTTAGTCTTATTTCAGATTTTAAAATTACTGCACTCTTGTATGTTGTTCAGTGTCTCAAAGAGACTGAAAAAACAAACAGACCAAAAATTAATCTTTGTGCTCTCAATCAGACCTGTGTTTGTCCAACCTTTCTTTTCATATCCAAATAGATTCTCAGAAGAATATAATTGATAACATCTTAGTCCAAAACAAAGAAAATTGTGTCCAATTTTATAATGTAGTCACAAAAATCTAAATGATTTGACTCAATATTCACAGCATCAAAGTCTATAACTGTTTCCAGTTTTGCCTGTTGCTGTTAACACACTGCTCATGTCAGCACAGCTGTAGCTTCAGGGCCAAATGCCTTCTAAAAGATCAGTGAGATGACAATTTACTCAGCCAAGACCCTCTTGAAACCAGCAAATAAAATTATTTTTAATTTATACTATTTTAATATAATATAATTTATATTATGATCACATTATGATATATATTATATTATAATGGCCAGGGATGGCCTTTAATCTCATGATGATTCAAGCAATGGTTTGAAGAAGAAAGATTTTTGGAGAACAGCAGAAGGAATCAGGGTGTAGTAAGATGGAACTAGAGTGTAGACAGAAGTTGGGAGCACTATCAGTGCTGGAAGAATTGTAAGGGATCAACGGAAGGATTCAAATTTGTAATTGTGTTAGACACATTGTTCTCATAGAACACACACTCTAGTTGTTTGTGCTACTACATGTGCACCTAGACTAGTTGAGTTTATTCTTTAAAACACATGACTGCTTTACTGTAAGTGATGCGTGACACACTTAGGTTTAAGGTTGTAGATGCTATGCATTCTAGACCATGTGTCTTGTGTAAGTTGGAATAACTGTAATAATGAAATTGTACAACAATTTCAAGTTGTATGTGTGTCTATGTTAAATTTGCTTGTCTCCTAAGTGGAACACTCAGCTATTTTCCATATAGCTGGAGAAAACCATGTACAGGAGCATAGAATTGCCATAAGGCTACAATGTGCTTCACAATTGCTTTAATTAAATTGTTAGGAAAGAAAAATGGAAGGAAGAAATCAAAGTAATGGGAAAGAATTTCTTTATCTTCTATCTGTGCAAGAATCTTTAATGAGAAAAATTACAACGCCCAGTATTTTTACCAACCAAAATTATTAACCTGATTGTCATATCTTGAATAGGCTAAATCCATTCAAGATCAAAACATGAATTCAAATTTGATTCTATTGATCTGTAACCCAGTGACAAGGGGAGGAACAAGTTTTGATTTTATTTGCAACAAAACCACAAACAAAGTGGACAAGTGTTAGCAAACTCCTCTCTGGGAGCGCTAGATCATATGGAATCTGATCAGGAAGTTATTTTACTGGACATGTAATTAAAGTTGTGTGGAATGTTAATATCAGGCAGAAACTCTTCTGTTTTTACAGACCACAGAGGTCCAAATGGTCAAGTATTTGAATGACACCATAAATACCAATTGCTAAACAAACAGCACAGCACCACAAATGGTGATCTGGTGCCTAATCACAGATCTGGCTAGTGTGAGATTCCCCCAGGAGACCTGGGTGTCATAATCCTCACAACACAACAGACTGTTTAAGCACAGCTGCAATAGCAACTCAAGGTGCAAGATTCTCTGACAATGCTTAAACTGACCACTAACATTCAGTTTTATCTGGCCTTTTTCTTTGCAGAAACATAATCATAATAATGATCTATGTCTTTGTAAACTAAAACAAATTTTCTTCTAATGGCATAAAATCTTAACAGATTAAAGCCATCTGCAACAACTGTCTGGATAAGACCATTCAAGAAAATTAAGATAGCACGATCTATCTTAATGCAATTTGTTTAAAGGTTCAAGATCAACTGTTTTTTCCCTGTGTCTGTTTCCCTTTCAGGATTGACAGCTGCCATTTTTAGGGCCAGATTCCACAAGGGTCTGGTCCCACCTGCATTAAGCCAGGACACACAGCTTTACATGCAGAAGATGGGTGTGTAGAAACTTCAAGAGGCCATCCACACCTCATAACACTCACAGATAAATGGCCTCCCAGTGTAGAACTGGAACTAAATTATGCAACACAAATTATGGTAGGATAGACACCACCCATCTTCTATACATGCATACAGAACGCACACACCCTACTACAAACGCACAACATCTCTACCTAGCATAGATCATTAAGACTATCTAGGCTAAAATTATTCACATCATGCAAATCTACATCATACATCAGTCACCTTCATACATATAGGACAAGGAAATTATTGTCATAATTTCTTTTCTTTTAATTGTGTCAAACAATTTTGAGGTGTTATGGAAACACTGTAATATGCAGGACATGTGCATGGCTTTAGTCACACATCAATTAATAGAATTTCTGATCATTCAAATTCTAAATTCCAAATCTAAATGAGACCTATTCAGTAATACAACTGGTCTCTTTGGACAAAATGTTGATTATGTCCAGTCCTTGGCATTGTTGCAAACTAGGAGGGCCCCCTAGTTTCCAACATATGACTAATGGCAAATTTATCTAAACAGTTAAAACTGAAATGCAGACATTTCTGTCAATCCGTTGCATAATTTCTAATCAGACCCGTATTCTTGAGTGTGACTTAGCCTGTACATCAAATGCACAGATGATGGTTGTAAAAGCTAAACAAGAGATTTTAAATCTCTGTTTCTGTAAATTCCATTCTCTAAGTGATTTGATTAAAACCTTAGTTTTGCATTAAGGATTTGCAGTTAAGACAACTATTTTATAGACAGTTTTATAATTGTAATTATGAAATTGTGTATTTCTATGTTTAAGTATGTGATATATTTAATTACATATACCACTGGTAAATATACTAGTTATTTTGACTCTTTGCTACTTTTCCTTTAACTCATTCAGACCAAGTCTAAATTCCACTATCATATCACAGTGATAGTGAAGAATCGGGTGATTAGAATGAGACCTGCTCACCAAAGATAGGGCTCTGAAAAGGAGACCTTGTTTACCATCGCACTTTTGACATGTTCATCATGTGGTATTTTGTGTTCTTGTGTTTATCCAACAACCATTTTCCCATCTTAACAATAACACCAAATTCATTAGTGTTCAAGTATTGCATGATCATTCAGAAGTTGTTCAGGTGTCCTGCACGCAATGGAGCATCATCAGTGAAATGAATCCTTCACCCATGGAGATTTGACCTGCCCGGCAAAACAAACCTTCTACTTGAAGGTAACCGAGGACTTCTCACAGGATCAATTAAACCTGGGGCGGACACAAATGTTCCCATAAAGTGTAATGAGACTTTCCTGACACATTCTGCTCATGCTGACCAACACAACAGACTTGGTACAACCAGTCATTCTACAGGCAGATTACCACCACAGCCAAGTGCAGGTGGATGCAAACCTGACCAAGAGGATCACAGACATCATGTCCAGCTACTACAGCATCCAGTCAGCACAGTACATCCACACTAAAGGGACTGTGTGTCACAGAGATGCATTCTGCAGTATTTTCATCTTAATGTTCAGCCTGCCTTAATGTTGTTATTTCAGGTGACGACTTGACTCCTGCACCCAACGACTGGTGCTGACAGGTGCCAACCCATGAACACTCTGAAAACAACACCCAATGTATGGAAGCAGGAAATGTCCAAAAGTGGCCCCTCAGGACTGATTTGAATCTGTCCCAATAGGCCAGGGCGGACTGTAAGACTTGATTTTCCTGCTAAGACAAAACTGAGATCAAGTGCCCTGCAATAAAGCACTAAAACTCATCTGGAGAGAAGATCTAAAGAAATAGCATAGGACAACACCTTGCCCTCACAACATCTACAGGATGCAACCCCCACACACACACACACCCTCCTTCCCTTCCCCCTAACTCAAGTCACTGAAAGTTCTTCAAGATGTATAATGTAACTTGTGTATCTATTGTTTTTCCCCTTTCATGTTTGGTATCATTTTAAATGTCTCAGTGCGATTGGTAAAATGGTCTCAGTTTCACAGCAGTCACTTATGTTATGAGGAAGTTTGAAAACTAAGGAGAATTCTGTCCTCCTTTTGTCTCTTGATCTGAAAACCCACTCCTCTTCCCCCAAAACAGGTGTTGGTGTAGTAAATATTTACAATCCTTTTGTTCTGGTCTGGGTATATAAGGTAAAGTGCAAAGCAGTCATGTGGGATCTTCTGTCGCCAGAAACCCCCATGCAGAGATGGTTGAATGTCTGAAGACATTCACACATCACTGTGTGTATGTGCATTTCTTTGAGTAATTGATGTTATGCATTTATTTCTGAATTGGCTTCTAATTGTCCAACTATGTAATTGACATGATACATTTTACTTGACAAAATAAAATGTTATATTTGATTTACTCTGGATTCTTCTGAAATCATTATGACTAGTAGATTACTAAAGTCCGTCATTTCCGTAAATCTGCGTCAGGACAGGTCAAACTAGAGAGCCCCATGAAAGGAGCATAGGGGCACATCATGGGACTTTTTGAGTTTGTCTGTTATTGGCTTAGCAAGTTGCAGTATCGTGACTAAGAAAACTGTATTTTTGTATGAACAAGCATGTGGCGGTTCGACTCAAATGCATTAGTAAACTCTGCACCCTCTGACTAAATCATAAACTGGCGAATTTATGTCCGTGAGACCGCAGCCGGCCGATGTGAAAGTCTCTAAGCGATGGTGGGTCCGTAATGAGCGAATAATTGAAAATATGGGATACCCAGAATAATCAAATATCTAAATTAATACATAACGAATGATTAATTTCTAACTGGAAACACAACCTAAGAGTAATAATCATTTGAAATTGGAGTCAGATTAAACGAGTGAAATTACGTGAACTTCACAGGGCGCTGAAAAGACATACACGCGTTAACCTTCGCCCTGGCCGTCGGATTCCGTTTTTGGGCGATGGGGGTTCCTTACACCACGTTTCCATTACAGATTTGCGCAAAACTTTTGAGATATTTTCTAAATATCGATAAAAAAACTATTGAAATGATGACGTTTCCATTAACCGATGTTATGCAACTAAAACTTTTTTCTCTCGCAATAAGTCATTCCAAAACTCATGGCAACGGATGTTGGTAGGTTTACGTATATCCCAGCCACTGCACTACCCATTATTTTTAAATGAAGGAGACGTAGGCGTGTTATCCAAGCATTTATGGCAAGAAAAGCCCCTTATACTTGGAAGAGGCCATGTATGAGGTGTTTCTGAGTGTTTCGCCCTCCTGACAGTTTCGAGGTCTTGATAAATTCAAATTGTGGCATTTCTTTGTTGTTTAGAATCCAGTAGTCCCGTAATAGTTTGTCTTTTATGATTTTAATGAAGAACTCTCGTCTTCTGTCCAAACATACCACATGCTCTTTAAAGAATGATTGACTGTTACATACGGCAGGTGAACTGTAAATGCAAAAAATTGCAGTTTTGCAAAATATTCCTTTTTTGCGATATATGGGAGTTTTTGCGAAATTGACGTGCTTCCATTGGGTGTATTTTCAATTTGCAATTTCAATTTGCGCAATTTAAAGGGTGATGGAAATGGGGATAGTGAGTGTGCAAGGTCTAATGTTCCATTTCAAAAGAGCTTTAGCACAGAGGTTTGTGCATTGCTCATGGCATATCAAGAGCCGTTGTGTTTGTGGAGACCTTGGTCATGCAGTAGTCTGGTATGGATCATGTTCCAGTGCTCTTCACAGTAAACAAGTTAAGACCCAGATTTTTACTCTCACAATATTAAATATTTCCACCAAATAAATCCTTAAGTATTGAACTTGGGCTCTAAACTGTCCTGCATTGTTTGTGCTATAACCATGGATGATACCTCAAACAATGTGAATTGTTGTGGAGAGTTGTGCTATAGCTTTTATTAAAATTTCCCCTGGCAGAACATAAAACACAAGCAACATTCACAAATGTACTTTTACCTAATTCTATTCTGGCTGTCAGGTCTTTCATTTACCTAGATTGACCAATGTTTCCTTTAGTGCGGTATAAGAGCTTAAATTGAATATAGTTTTGTAGAGTGTTTGTTCTGGTTTCACTGTATGTACCCATTTCAAGGCTTAGGTTTATTTTCATTTGGAATGTTTGTGGTTTTTTAGACTCTTAGAAATGGAGTATTTCAAATAAGTCAGCTGGATTTCTTCTTTTTTCTTCTTTTTCCTGCTTTAGTCATCTAGTAGAGCTTTTTTTTTTTTAACCCAGAAACAGGTTGCATTCCATCATGTAACAGAAGACGCAGATTCACTGTGACTTGAGTGGATTTTCCCACAGGAAAAGTTTTCAATGTGAAGGGCTGGAATGGATGTGGTGGTTACCTTTAATGGTGCCCTCTTTATCAAGAAAAGAGGAGAGAGGTAAATAAAAGGGTTTTAAGATGTGACACAATCAGGAGAGCAGAGCAAGTGTCAGTGAGAAGACAAAACATGGCTGAAAATTGGGATATTCCCAGCTCATCTGACTCAAAACAGGAAGTGAATCCAACTGAACCTCTGAAGGTATATCCTGCATTCTCTGCATATCGTGATTACCGTAGTCTCAAGATGACAACGCATGACGTTCTATTCGGAGCTGTTCACATCTTCGGACTGGGAATTACACAGTACATTTTTATGGCAACACTATCAATGCCTAAATGAATTCTCAGCATTTAGGTGGTACAGCAGTCACATGGTACAAGTAGGAGGTTTCAGAAGATTCCCATCTTACAAGCTGTAGTTACGATCTCTACAAGGACGTGGACACTTTTTACAAGTTGAAATCTTGTAATTACAGTAACAACAACATGGTGTGAATGCATCTTTATGGTTAGCTGGGATGACACAACTTGTAAACCCTACACAGTGAAATCTTATATGTGGACTTACCAAATCCATAGTATACAAGCACACGCACACACACACACACACACACACACACACACACACACACACACACACACACGCAACATACTCTCTCATGCATACATTAAATTGGATACACCTGTTTTATACAGCTGTGTTTTGCTTAAAACTTTCCAAAACCAAAGCTTTCAAGAAGCTGCTTAGCCTCTTTGATAATAGCTCACTCTTGACAGTTGAGCATTGTGCAATGACAGTACCCTTCGGTGCTGTGAATTAATTCATTTCTGGCTAATCAAAATGTAATACACACCATCAATTTTTCTAGAATTTGTGAGTAAATTCTTATTATACACATTCAAATGGGATTACCATAGCTAACCAGAAACATTGGTTGGTTCTAAAGCTATGGGTATGGAACATATTAATTGTGTCTATAGTAATCTGCATCAGAAGGGTGCCTTATAGTGGATTTATGCCCCAGTGCTTGATGTTTGTCATGTGTGTCCATTTTGGGCAAAGTCTTTATGGGAACATAAACCCCTTCCGTGGCTCTCTGTTCTGTCACATGTATGATTCATTGAATTTGTTTTTGTGGGTAAAGGCCTGCTCTGAAAAAATATCAATTAGAGGAAATTGTGCTGGTGGCATTCTTGAAACTTGCATGTGTGGTTTGGCCAATGAGTTTGTGCTAAAGTTGTATGCAGGAAGGAGGGAAGCGTGGCGTGCTAAACACGAGCCATGTTGCAAACCGGTCTCACTCTGGATGGAATAAACACATGTCCTCAGGGACTGGCAGAAGATTGATACAGCTCCTGTTGAACTCCGGGAAATCCCTTGTCTGGCATGGGCTGAATTTGGGGGTTTGTGGGTGACTAGGGTGGGGAGTTAAACCACTTCCCCTGCTTGTTAAACAAGGCCAATAAAAGACATTACACTCTGGGCTCGGCAGAAGTCTTTAGCATGTCATTGCTTTCATCTACTGGAGAGTGATTTCAGCTTTTGGTTGATCTTCAGCATCATGCCAAATGGATTTTTTATGGTGAGTTGAGATGTGGATGACAGAACCATCATCTTTGTAAATTATAATCTGATGTGTTGAATTCATAATGGATTGGAATAGTTTCAAATTCAAACACTTCAGAGTTTGTTTAAAATATTCAATAATACATTGCTTTACTATGACCAGCAAAAGTACTAGTAGTGCTTTACGTGACAGTGTTTGTATAGACAGCTTCTAGGTCACAGTTTGGTCTGCTGGGTAAAATTGGACTAGGACTGGATTAGAGCTCTAAATCTTAGGATTTTGTTTGAGTTAGAATTTACTCACACTTCAAGCAAGGCATGATGAAACATTTCCATCTCTTAATTAAGACCAGAGCTGTTTTTGAGAGCTGCTAGGCTAATTCAAGTGACAGTTTGACCAAAACTGAAGCTTGCTTTTTTCCTCACTAAAAACTTCAAAGCTTCCAGTCCAAACACAGCCGAAAGGCCTCTGAACCATCGGAAAGCTCCTCATCTATCCACAGTCACATGATTCTCCATTACCATGCTAGGGTCAGGAGTGCAATGAGAAAGCGAGTTGAGAAACTGTTCCATCCATTATTTAGAGCTACTCCTTAGCTCCAAATTTAATAAAACTTACCTTAACCATCTAATCAAGATCTTCATGATTACAAGCAGGTCTGTTGATGCAGGTTGGAGCTAAACTTTGCAGGACTGTGGGTTGAGTACCCCTGCATTATTGTACTGATTTGGGGAGAGTTACCTCTACTCACATACAAACCTTAACTGAAAAGAAGATGGTCACCAGGATGTTGTGTTTTGGATGCTAGTCCCCACTATGGGATGCTGATGTTCCCACAAGGCTCCTTAATTAGCTTAACAAAGAAATGTGGTGTACAGCATGGTAGACCAGCACCAAACCAGTGCAAACCAGCATGGAATGTATACCTATTTTTTAACAGCGTACAAGAGAATTGTTCTGCAGGTAAGGAAGACTTTAATCAGAAAAGATGTTGTGGAAGGGGCTGATGACCCAAGGTGAGTCAAGGATGGAAGGGGTTCAGGAGCGAGGCTTATCCTTGTCATCTTCACAGGGCTTCTCCTCTTGTTTCATACACTTCATCGCTCTGGAGGAATTTAACATGTTCCATGAGTGGGAGTTATGTGAGGCCAATGCTTGGTTGGGGAAAACAGTGGGCACCCTTCCCAGAAATAACAAATTTGTGGAGATTGGTGGAACATTAGGACATACGAAGAACAAAAGAGGAATGAAGAACTTGACAAGCAGAGAGGAGTAAGCATCAACAGTCATAAATTTTCATAATTACAAGTTATCATTATGTGCATCTCTTTTTTTAATAAATGTTTTTCAGCTCTCTCAGCTTCTCTATCATGCTAATACACGTTTCATTGTTCCTTGTCCGCCTCTTTTCCATCAGCAGCTTTCCATCCCTCCCTCCCCTCGGCTTCTATCCTGCTACCAGGATCTTGTCCATGTTTTTTGTGGGTCACTTAGAATTGGAAAATTAGCGTGTTTCCTGAGGCAGGGATTCATCCCACTTATCCTAATCACTTATCCAAATTAGCTCCCCTAGTTTTCAATGATAAACGTACTGATGATGGTGAAATGGGAGCCCCACTAACACACTATGAGACAGAAAATCTCAGAATAAGAGCTACATTGCGGCAACACCATGGTCTTGCACACATCACTGATTAGCTAACTTGATCTCTTTACGTAGAGAAGAGAGGGGCCGTAGGATCAGAGCTCCTTCTCTGTAGGTCTAATCCCCATCTCGAGCAGGCGATTGGACATCCCAAAGTATTTCTGGATGTTTAAGTATTGCGGTAGTTGCTCTGAGTTTGTGGAGCACCAGAACTTTGCATGTGTTGTCACTTATAGCGCTATCATTGCTAATAACAGGCAGGATTAGCTCTTCTTCTGCTTGATCTCATAATCCCCCTCTCTCTATTGCTGTCTCAGCTCATCACAATCCCAAAAACTTTATCATCTCTCTCTCTGGTATGGCAGATCTGAAGGGTATTAAAAGGGAATTGACCTCATGTTTGAGGTTTCTGGCCCTGTTCTATGTCAGAGAGCTCAGAGCTCATTACCACAATGGTCCTGCAAGACTTACAGTCTCATATGTCATAGAGGCACTATTTTTACGGTACTGCTTTAATCAGTCCATCTGTAATAATGCCATCACATTTTACATTTGCCAAAGATGCATTTTTCAAAGGAACTTACATTGCTTTTAAGTTAAACATTTTATCAATTCATGCATTCCCTGGGAACTGAACCCAAGACTTTAGGATTGCTAGTACCATGATTTACTTTCTGAGCTACAGGAACATATTCCACAGTGAAAGCTTTCCTATTGACAAAACCATGCTGGTCTCCCAAACTGGTTGGGCTGGCCTGGTTTGAGCTTTTGTCATTGTTATTCATTTTGGGGGAGGGGGAAATATGGTGTTAGGCAATTGAGAAAACCATGGACATACGTAAATTACAATATGCAGTCAGACAAAATACTGTTCAGTGTAATATAGTTGAAGACGCACTAATCCCTACATAACGCGCAGTATGTAAACTGTGATCGGAAAACAAACCCAAAAGAGCCGCCCATGACTCAATCATTTAAGAGTATTGGTTGAATTCACAGATGACTCTTCCGCTGTGTGATCTCCGGGCAGAGAGCTGGCTCTGATGGAAGGAGTGCAACGTTTGATGGATGGGTGGCGGAAAGAGGGGATGTTCGGCACTGAAGCAGCAATAGGAATCTTGGCATGAGACCTGCTTTCTGCCTGAGCTGGCCTGCGCTGCTCTGCGTTAATCTGACCTTGTCTTCTTCCCTGATGCGCCTGTAGGATTAATGCTTGGTTTGCATTTATCCATCTAACCCTCTGCCTCTCTCTTCCTCCCCTGCCGCTCTCTCAACCCCCATCATAACACTCAACGCTGTGTCAAATTTGAGAAAGAGATGGAGAGAGTGAAAAGAGGAGGTATACACCTCGTAGAGATGTTTTCACTTTCCACTTCTCATTTTAAGTTTGGAACTTTTTAAAGCTGAATTCTTCTGTTGTAATCTGAGGATATAAAAACATATAACAGACTCTCTAGTAAAGCTCAGGGACTTTATACACAGAACTTTATTAATTATAACAACAACAAAAAAATCAACAGGATTTCTAATATGATGGAAATATAGAGCTAAATTTACCCTTTGCTCAGTGAAGAATGACAGCTAAGCTGTCAACTTGAGGTTTATTTCATTGTTATCGTTAGCTGTGTTTTAAAATGTTAATATTATTATACTGCTTTCTTAGATTTCTTAGATAAGGATGATACGTTTTTGACTGAGACTAACTAATACCACAATGCATCTCGGAATTCATCAAATGTATTGCTAATACTTATTGATTGTTGGTGTTATTGTTATTCCTCTGAAATGATGATGATGATGTCACTTCCTAGAAGATGATGTCATCAAAGGTACACTATGTAATTTTTTTTGGTTTAAAATGAACAAATTTTAAATAATCAGTCAATACATCATCAATCCTTCATCCAAAGAGTGTTCTATCATACCCTGATTCACTATGGTAATCCTATTATAAGTGCTATATTGAAGACCTGATGGGATGGTTTTCGTGAGAAATTGAGAAATGCTTCACTACCTGTGCGTCTCATCATATCCGTAAATAGATTAAAAAAAAGTTTCTCCGGCTGCTTTGATGCATGTCTGGTGTGAGAGTGACAGAGGTTAGTTTCACAACGAGCGAGAAAGGTTGACATGAAGCAGCTAAATCTCCAACCTCCAAGGAATCACCTGTTTTAAACAAACGCTGAACAGAGGAGAATCTGCTGTCAAAAAATGTGACAGAGCTCGTAATAAAACAAGAATCAACACTGGCTTGGCTTTTCAGAGATGGCGAGAACTGAGGGATGTGAAATGTTGTAAAAGAGCAATGCGGAGATGATGGTGTTTTTATTACTCAACAGGTCAGTAAGGTGTTTTAATGACCAGATAAACTGCCATATGAAGCTCTCTAACAGAGTTCAATGTAAAGCATTATCTATTGTGAAGGGTCATTTCATTACAGTTGTTGACCTTTTTTAATTATAAATTTTACAGTAAAATTACATATAATGTGCTGTTATACCATTTACCATTTTCTCAGTGTGTATGGCAAGTTAACATACTTTTAACCAAAGTTTTTACTGTAGCATTTTTTCAAAACATTACAAACTTTTTTTTTTTTTTTACATTGTAGGGGTGACCCTCCTTTCTGGTTTATGTTGGTGGTTATGACACACTGTCTATGACAACTTAAGACACTAGTGGCACAGCAATAAAGCTTTGTATGCGTGCGTGTTTGTCTATAATGTTCCACAAGCACTATTTCCAAGGGGGTGAAACAGGAAGAGGGGCTGAGATTAAATTTGGGGAGTGCACAAGAAAATCTAGCCTCCATAAAACCCACACTGGGTCCCCAAATGCTTCCATGATGGATTTATAAACTGCAGAAGGAGGGGGAAAGGACTGTTTATTTTAGATGTTTAGATGTGACCCTTTTTTGAGACTGATCACAAAAAAAAAGGGGAAAAAATTACTCGACTACAGGAAGTCACAGGGTACCATGTCAAGAAAGACATAAACACAATAGAGGGAAAGGACTTTAAGAGAGGGAAGAAAGAAAAAAGACAGGACAGAGCGAGTTAATGAGGGATAGGGTTAAGAGTTAGGCCTCAACTTAAGATCATTTCTTCATGGGAGGAAGTTATTAAGAGCACTTCATGTAGAGAACCATGAGCCCGGGCCATAGACTGACACACACACGCAGGGAACATGAGGGCATTCAACCACATAGAGAAACACAATAGAAACTCAAAACCGTTTAAAAACCTGATCAAATAACATTGGTTCTGCCGTCATCTAACGAGGGTTAATATTACATCTGTAATTCCCAAAAACCCAGATCTGTCTGGGGTCGAAGGGTGGTTCGGTTCTCATGGGCTTCGGCAGAAATATGGAGTTAGTTTGCGAGGAGGAATGTGTGGCAACGGGGGGCAGATGGTCTCGTTATGCGAGTGCACTGAAGTAGTTTGTTATTTACGGTGAGGGATTCCTACGTTTCAGCACTCACCCCGTCTTCACCAGCAGACACTCTATGAACGCTCGCACAGACGAGCCACTAATCTCACTGAGCCGGTTGCAGCCGTAACTATATTTCCCACAATCCTCTCCTACTAGTCTAAGCCTCGGACGCCAACATATGGACTTTAGTCAGGGTAGATGTCATGTATTTGATGAGAATGAAAACAAGGCTTTGAGAGAAGTTGTGTACCAAAGTGAAATCAAAACACTAAAAAAGTGGTGGGAGATACAGAAGACAGTAAGTCACATTTAACACACTGCAAGGGTAAAAATTTTAAGTAAATGGTCTCTGGAAGCCAGCTGCCTTTGTAGGCAAGAGGCACAAAAGATATGGAACCTGTGACTCATTTGAAGCGCTCTACATAAGCTGCAACTCTGTGAAGCAAAGTAGTGCTCCTCCTGCTTCCATTTACAAAATGAGCCTATAATAGTAGAAATAAGCCTTTTTAATGAAAATAAAGGTCCATATTTAATATAAATGTTCATGAAATGAAAATATTTAGGAGCTTGTTGTTTAATTTACTTTCATACAAATGTTCTCATATCCATATATTTTGTTTTAATGTCACAAGTAATAATCTCAAGGTTTACTGGGTTTTACACGATTCTTTTGTAGTGTGGGATTGGTTAAGTGTAGGCTACTAACAACAAACATCGTCACGAGTGTTCTCCAAATTGAACGACGACCTAATCAGTGTACGTAAAGAAATGTTATTGTCCCAGTCTTAAATAGGACTATAATATGATCAGGAATTGTTCCATGAGCAGTTTGGTTCCTTTAATAAATAGGCCTAACAAGAGTAAATACAAAAACTAGGTTTAAGATTTGTTTTATTACAAATGTTGTTATAATGACTTTTGCATCAAAAAATATTTTAAAGGTGCAATATGTAAGAATTTTGCAGTAAAATATCCAAAAACCACTTGGCCAGTATTATATATTTTGTTCAGTTGAGTACCTACAATATCCCAAATGTTTGCAACTATTTGTAAATCGTGAGAAAATTGCAATTTTAACCAAGGCTCCGGGACGTGTGAGGAGTCGCCTGTCAAATGCGTCATACCCGCGTTACCCTCGGTTTCCGGTTTTATTTTGTAGAAACCATGGAAACACCAAAGACGCTTTAATATATTATATGTTTTAATAGACTAGGGAACAACTGTTTTGATACATTTATAGACAGAAAACTAATTGTTGTTATATAGCTCAACACGTTTAGTCTTATTGTTTAAATCTAATTTTCTTGATTTTTTGCGAGTACCATGCTTTACCATGCCTCAGAGAAAAACACTATTTTGTCAAGTAGCTAACATAGCATAATCAGATGCAGCTTTATTTTTAGTAACAGTAATACAGCATTACAATCCATCATACAATACGTTTTAAAATTAATTGCATGCCATTTATCAACACAAGCCATCCAGCATTTATTAATATGATATTCTAATATCAATCTAGCTTACTGCAGCGTGCAACAAGTGTCTCACAGCAGCCGCCGAGCGAACGCACAGAGTAACATTATAACATTTTCAACACACTCAAATGTATCTAATATGATAAACAGAGCTGTGTTACCTCATACTCATGACCGGAAAAGCGGAAGCAGCGCCGGCGACTGTGACATAATAAAAGTTATGCTGCTCGTGAGGCGTGTGTTGCGCAATCGCTCCAGCGGCCTCGTTCAGCTCCCACAACACTCGGTCCTGCTCTGCTTCATACTACAGTAACGTTAATAATCACATCCATGAACATGATTTCTTCCCGAGTCCTATCCCCATTCTTTTCCACCAGCCGTTGAGGTGAAGACCACATGTCCCAAGATTCCGCGCTCAAACTTGGCATCATCAAGCTACGCCTTTGTTTTGAATAAGCCTCTAGCGACCTCTAGCGGACAGAAAATATTACATATTGCACCTTTAAAGCACAAAAAATAGACACACAAGACAACAACAATACTGTTCTCTTACTTTAGAATTTGCAGCATTACTGTTGACAGAGTCCTGCCAAGGAAGTTTTAGGTAACACATCTAGGTAACACTTGAGTAATTAGTTATACCTTTGATGACCATATCCAGAGTAAAAATGATAATTTATTGTGTCAGACACACGTTAGTGTTGTGATTAGTAATTAGTTGGGAATTCTTTATAATTTCTTATATACTTTGATAGTAATGAGGCTAGTCTTATAATTATTGATTAGGCCTATCTAATAAGGAACTATCTCAATCCTAAATTTGCTATTACTTGATTACTTAAACTTGTTTCCATATTAGATAATAGTAGTTGCTAAAGTTTTAATGTACTGTAGTAGGCTACTACTCATTTGTCCTGCATTACTTCCTGCACAATTACCTATTAATGACAGACTATTATTCTAGTGTTATCCAATCATGCTCTGATCCTCATCAAAATAATCGGTCTGAGATCACCTGAACGAGGTGGTCTCAGCTGACCTGTTTTTACACATGTGACTTGAATAAACACATGTTGGTACACTATGAAATGTTGCCTTGTGAAACCGAACCAAACCGAGATGAAAATGCAACATTGTAACAATTTAAGTTCCTGTTTGTGAACAAAGCAAACAAATCTACAGGTGTGAAAATGTCTTTCTTTTTTTTCTTTTTTAAGTTAATGAATTAAAATTTTCATTGGGTGAACTACCAACTTAAAAATAAATGAAAAAAAAAAATTCTAGTGCAGTAAGAAAAAAACAATACAGTAAAAAACAAAAACAAATCTATCTTATGCAATATTGCTTCTCAGTTCAAGGATTTTTAAATTATCGCAAAACTGATTCCAATGAAGTTTATCATTAGCATGTTGCTAAGCTAATGTTCAGTCTGTCAGGCACAAGTGGGGCAGCTTTCTGCAATTAAAAGTTGTGTTCCAAATCACACACTACAACATATGCACTTGCAGTATACTATGTACTCAACTGTGTAGTGTATGTATTTTATAAGGTTATTTTTTCCACACCATTTATACTTAAAAACAATAGAATAGCACATAAGTATGTGAATAGTGACACACCTAAAATGCTGCCTCCATAGCTCAATAACAGCTAGCACTTATGTTTATCCCTTAGAACCTTGTTTTCATTTGCATCAAATTAAATATTTTGTCGACCCTGACTAAGGTCCACTTGACTTTGTTAATAATCCCAATATTCGATTTGCCCACCAGTAAACAGCGTGTAAAAAGAACTCTTATCTTCTCAACCATACCAGTGAAGAGCGAAACCTTCCTGCCTCTGTCCTCATGTGGAGTGGAGCTCTGCATAAGAGAACAAGACAGGAGCCTATTTTAGTGCTATATGTGCTGTTAATTACAGACACAGTACATCTATCCCATCCTCATGCATGGTCTGTGGGTTAGGTGTGACGTTACCCACAATGAGTTGGTGCATCTGCTGCTGGGTTGTGTCCTTTTAGATTCACACACCACAGACCACCGTTTAGGGAAGCACAGAAGGAGAAATGGCGTGCAAACATTTGCTAAGCTCCCTTAAACTAGACCAGAGAATAGAAAACATTCATTATACGGTGACAGTACCTACACTCTGCTGTCTAACCAGTGTTAGGTAGTAACAGATAGCAGTGACACTACTATATTTCATGTTTTTGTACTGTGACATTAGCTCAGCTGTTACACAATATAGTTTTTCTATACAAGCTGTCCTTTAAAAAAAAAAAAAAAAAAAGTTTACTTTAGCACACTTAAAAACGTTTTAAAGAGTTCAGCACACTTTTAAAAATTAGCTTTTTCATACATATATGAAATATGTATGAAAATACAAACATTTTCACATTTCCTCACTCACTATGTCTTTCACCTCCGTAATATTGCATGTTTACGTCCCTTCTTAAATATCAATGATGCTGAGACACTGGTTCACGCCTTCATTATTTCTCGACTCGACTATTGTAATTCTCTTTTCTATGGTTTACCTAACACAACAATTAATAAGCTCCAATATATTCAGAACTCTGCAGCTAAGGTTCTTACTTATTTAAAGAAATCTTCTCACATTACTCCCATTCTACACAGACCTCATTGGCTACTCGTTTGTTTTTGTATTCAATACAAGATACTCATCACATTCAAAGCACTTCATGGTCTTGCCCCCCAGTATATTTCTGATCTCATTCAAACCTACTCTCCAGTTTGCACATTAAGATCTTCTGATACTGGTCTGTTGTTGATTCCACAGCATTGTTTGGTGGTTGGGCATTTTGTATCTCTGCCCCCACACTCTCAAACACAATCGTGATCTCTCATCATTACATGATTTCAAAACCTAACTTAAAACATATCTTTTTGTTTCTCTGATCTCTGACTGTATGATCTGATTCATGTTATGTATTCTGTCTGCTATCATATTTATGTTACAATATTGTAAAAGCGACCTTGAGTTTGCAGAAAGGCGCTATATAAAATAAACTTTATTATTATTATTATTAAAAAAGTATTAAAGTTTACATTTGTATTAAATGTAATTAGCCAAACTTCAGAGTGCTTTTGACCCACTCAAGCAGTAATTTCATGTCTACTTCTATTGTCTTTGACATATGGATACAATTTACTGCCAAATATTCTAACAAGCATTTATTGTAAAATAAAACATAATTTAATTTAATAATATTTCTATTGTCATGTATTCAACAATATCTTATCTTCTGTGTCATTCTCATACGTTGTTTACATCCAGCGCTTCCAGGTTCTACGTCAGAACGCTGACTCATTATTGTCCGGCTCCTGCGTTAGCATCACACGCATGGGTCGTGCTGATCATGTGATCAGCTTTGGCCAATACTGAGCCGGCATTCGGACTTAAACACGGAAGCCTTCACTGTGCTTACTGCGTCACCTGCGTAAGGATAATGACAGGGAAGAGAAGAGATTGTTGAATAAAGTTATTTTGTTTTGTTTTTGCACACAAAAAGTATTATCATCGCTTCAGACCATTAAGGTTTAACCACTGCAGTCACATTGACTTTAGTGTCTTTCTTAACCTTGAAAGTGTTGATTATATTGCTGTCTATGGATGAGTCATATACCTCTCGGATTTCATCAAAAATATCTTAATTTGTGTTCTGAAGATGAACAAAGGTCTTACAGGTGTGGAACGACATGAGGGTGAGTAATTAATGATAGAATTTTAACTTTTGGGTGAACTAACCCTTTAAAGCACGACAAAAGATGAAAACATAATGATTTAAAATGTACTTTAAAGTAAACCTTAATTTGACATTATTACAAAGGACACTTTTTAAAACTGTACTTAAGCGTGTTATGAAAATATATATTTTAAGATTCACACATTCAGCACAATTAAGTATGAGTACAAGTACAAGTACAAGTAAAGCAGGGGGGAAAAAATGCAGCAATTATTCATCCCATTCCTGGAATGTTTCTTGCTGAGGTAGCATTGAAAAGTCATTGTGGTCAACCAATTCATTTTATAAATTCTCTTTTCATCTTCTACAGAAGAAAGAAAGTCATATGGATTTGGAACATCATGATGGTGAATAAATAATGAAAGAATGGGTGAACAACGTTTTTATGAAGGCATTCGCTTCCGCCTTCACAATAAGATCTGACCACCTGCTTGCATGTTTTTAGTGCTTTAGAAGCGTGTCTAGTGAAATCAGCAGCGTCGCAGCCCTGAAACTCATAAACTTCATCTCCCACGAGCCTTTACTGACATCTCCACAGGTGACTTCAGAATGCGGCCATAAAATGTATCTTTCCTGTAAGCCGGTGACCTCAGCGTGACCCTGCTGCTCCCTGTGATTCATGGCAGTTCAGAAGAGATACAAGCGATTCCTCAGATTCCTCCACGACCAGACACCGACAACAGTACGACACTTGGGATGCAGAGATCACAGACCTCAGGGACCACCGTAACTCACAGTTTGTGTGAGTGTGTGTGTGATTCAGAAAGAGAGGGAAGACAATTCTAGTACAGTCTCACTCCACACCATAGACACCACACAATCTCACCACTAATTCATTGCACTAACGTCCGTGACCTCTCCATATCTGTTATTCAAGGTTTCAGATGCAGTGAGAGAGTGTGTGTGTGTGTGTATGTGTGTGTGCTTTACAGGAACGTCTCTGTAAATTACTCCCTGTTTGAGCTTTCCGTGATCCTGTGGTTGTGTTTAAAGTGAAACACATGGCTGTACTGGAGCAGATTTCTTCCCGTGTATCTACATAGAGTGCATTCAAAATAAACTGATTCCTTAAAGTACATTCATTGTTGAATACATTGGCTTGTTTTATGTACTGTATAAGCTCCAATAGAAGAAGTGTGGTAATTCTTAGCTCTGTAATGTCAACTCATCTGCTGTATTTACACAGCCTCACTCTTAAAAATATAGATTCCAAAAGAGGCTTTTCACAGTGATGCAATAGAAGAACCATTTTTGGTTCCTCAAATCACCTTTCAGTGGTTTCAGTGAACTATTTTTTCTTAGTGTGAACATTTAAAAAAATTAAAGAACTTTGCATGCTAATGCTAACGTATGTGTACAGTCGAACACGTAACCTTTCAAAGGCCCTGTTTCCACCTGGTATTAAGATGTGTTTTGGTTGATCGGATCACAACCAAAAGTGGACGACACTAAATACAGGTGTAAACGGGGTCTAAAACGCTTTGAGCTTGTCCACTTTCGACCTCTTCCAGAGGTAGTTGAAAACACATTCGACCGGATTGCTTTTCGTAGTGTAGACGCTCATGAGATCGAATGTGTTCAAACAGACACGTTTACTCTCCATCTACTGACCTAACGCTAAACATTATGGGAAGCGCTCTAGTCAGACGGCATTTAAACTTTGTCATCTGAAGACCCAAGTTTGTTTTGAAGATGAAAAACGTACCAAACACAATGTTCTCTCACCATTGCTGATTTCTAACACACACTCTTGTGGCTGTCAGAGCGGAAACGAAAGCTGATGTTTCTCCATCGTCTCCGGTTGAAAAAAAGTGCACAGCAATGAAGCGGGCACACTCTAAAATGTCAAGAGTGCAAAATAGACACAAAAATAGAGTGCAAAATAGATACAAAAATGTTATAAATATAACATCATTATCATAAAATTATTATTATCATAAAATACCCTCAAAATTTTAAATAATAATCAAAAAATATTATTGAACAAAAATATATTACACTGGTTTTCCTGAAAAACAAAAAAGTTACATTTCAAGGCTTCGGTCTTTTTTGACCTTGAAGGAGCCAAGTGTGACCGCTAAATGAAAGTTCAGCTATCTCATAGTCATAACCCCCTAACAAAAGCACTTGTCAATGTGGGCGTCTGTTGTTACAGTCTCCTGTATTTTGTTGTTGTTGTTTTTCATCTCTTTAGTTTTCTACTGTGAAACAACGGCCTTGGCCAGTGTTGCCACCTTGTGGAACAACTGATAAGTGCAAAACAAATTCAATGCCGATGTGTGACCAGTTCACAACGTTTGCGCGATTACAGAAATAGTAATGGAGTACTGGTGATGGAATTTGCGTTACGTGCACTGTATGCGGACTCTCGCGTACACGAAAAAATACTTTTGGCTTAAAGAACTTTTGTGCAATGGAAAGTTTCCATAGATGATTAGTTCAATTTTTAAATAAAAATTTCCTGATAATTTACTCACCCCCATGTCATTCAAGATGTCCATGTCCTTCTTTCTTCAGTCAAAAAGAAATGAAGGTTTTTGATGAAAACATTCCAGGATTATTCTCCTTATAGTGGTCATCAGTTGGCACCAAACAGTTGAAGGTCAAAATTACAGTTTCAGTGCAGCTTCAAAGGGCTTTAAACGATACCAGATGAGGAATATGGGTCTTATCTAGCGAAACAATTGGTCATTTTCTAAAAAAAATAAAAATGTATATGCTTTATAAACACAAATGATTGCCTCACAAGTGTTTCCACCAGACCGCCTTCCGTATTCTTCAAAAAGCTTACGCTGTATGTCCTACACCTTCCCTATTCAACTTACGGAAAAAAAACGGAACTGGCGCTGCGTTCATGGACATCTTGGATGACATGGGGGTGAGTAAATTATCAGGAAATTTTTATTTGAAAGTGAACTAATCCTTTAAAGGTTCTTCATGGAACCATTGATACCAATAAAGAACCTTTATTTTTAATAGTGCTGAGTAATGTTTCATGACTTTTCATTTTAAAATGAAAACACACACACACAACATACTACTCCAAATTCCCTCTCAACCACATACTCAGAACACCTTATCAACCAAATAGCAACACCCTAACAACAGAACAACATACAACAAAACACTCCTAGCAACTATCTAGTTGTCCCCTAGTAATGACCAAGTTAATGCTAGCAACTGCATGCCGAACCTTAAAACACTTAGAATACCTTAGCAACCACATACTGTAGCAATAAAATAGTTACCACATAAAAACAAACAAAAAACACTTAGCAGATGCATAGCAACACACTAAAAACACTCCCAGAAACCACAGTGCCCTAGCAACCACACTGCAATGCACTAGCAACCCTAAAATCTGACATCCACGCAAACACTCTAGCAACCACATAGCAATGCCCTGATATCAAACAAGGAACATGATGTACTTCAACAGAATCAGTGTGTATTGATGATCATGATCCTTAGCTGCGTCAGTATCTTACTCATCTAATGGTGACGGGTGGTTTTGAGCCTGTAGTGTCTCTGATCCACGCAGACAGTCACACTGACCCTCAGATTTGGACTCAACTCTTTAACCTAAACACTCCCATTCTTTACTTTGGCATCTGTTCCTGAAATAAAACTACAAACTTCAATATCATTTTTCACAACTCTGCTGTGAATTGTGAGAGTATTTCCATTTGTTCAGAGGTGGGCTGGATTTGGTGTGTGTGTGTGTGTGTGTGTGGTCATAGTGGCTCCTGCGATCTCTTATTGAAACATCATCACATTAGTATAGAATATTATTTCTGGAAAGTGATGAGGGTGTGTTTTGTTGTCAAGCAAACCTGAAGGCTTGACAACAAAACAGAACTCAGAACTACACCTCATGCATGGCCTCACTGGTGAACTACACAGCAGCCGAATCTCTCTATCTTGTCTCTTTCTCCAACACATACACACGTTTAGCTAGCTATGTAAATGAGGATATAGTGCACCATTGACTTGTATTGTTTTTTATATAAAGCTAATTATTTCATAATGACCCACGTCATAGAACTAAAAGAAAAACATACAGCTGCACTACAATACTTTGGCCTCATATGGCCATCTGTGGTTGAAACGTAAAACTGCAGAGTGGTTCTTCTTTTACGTCAGGGATGGGCAGCGTGAGTCCTGCAGAGTTTAGCTCCAACCCTAATCAAATACACTTGAACAAGCTAATCAATCTCTTCAGGATCACTAAGGCTACAGGCAGGTAATTCATTTTATCAGGGTTGGAGCTAAACTCTGCTGGACACCAGCACTCCAGGACTGACGTTGCCCATCGCTGTGTTATGTCATACATGCCTTTGCTTGGATGAGTCTGATGGGTTTTTTTTAAACAATCTGTGGTTATCACTGATCACCACACCACAGTGGATCAGTCATGCTGCACCAACACCCACTGACAGGAAGAAGAACTTCCAGTAAAACGTATATCAGGAAAAACGTCATGAGCAAGTCAATCTCATATTTGCCACTGTTGTTGGGATCTTGTGTTGGCTCCGGTTCTGTTGCTCCATTTTTGATGGCAGATTCTCCACAGTTTGATATTTCTTTTGACAGTACAGTGATTCTCCAGAGGTCAGTGTGGTTTGCAGTTCAGAACTGTCCTTGTTAAATTTTAAAACTAAAAAAAATGTCCCTAGTGCAGCTTTAAAAACATTATGTATTTAATTTATGGATTGTTTGCTTTGAAAATGTCCCCGAATGGAGATTTTGTCAGATCTAGCTAACTTCTAGGGACAAATGTATCCCCACAGTATAGCTAAGCAAACTCACTTTCTCTCTCTCTCACTGTCTGTGGATTTTTATCTCTGTTATGTCCAGTGCTGCTCTCTGACTGTCTAATTCTGACCCTTTACAATCTAATTGAATCTCACATTAAGAGAGACGGACGCAACCATTGACCATGATGAAACCCCTGCGGGCGAGCCAGTGGCCCACTAATGTCTCACATTACACACGCTCATTCAGCCTTCATCATTCATCATTCCTACACACTCAATCAGAGACACTTCCACTGATTTCTATAAAGAACTTTTAAAAATGTTATTTTCAGCCCTGTTGCATTAATAAATTATACTGTTTGGGAGAATGATATTATTGCTTGCATTCTAATCTTTTTATACATTCTATTCTATCATTTGAAATGCATCTAATGTTGTTGATTGAAAAAAATACACAAAACAATATCCATATTATATTTTGAATCAGTAGTTCATGTAACTTGACTGGAGTTTTGGCCCTTTCATTGTATGTTAGAGCGCAAGTCTCTTGATTTTTAAGAAAATAAAACAACAGTTTGTGCAATTAATAGCCATTTTATATAAAATATATTTTAGTTTACCATAAATGCAGTAGAATACAATAATAATGACATTACACAAGTAATACTTAAGTGGGTCAAAAAAGCACTCAAAAGTTCAGCTAATTGCATTTAATATGAATTTAAATGCAGCTAAGTGTCCAAAAACATTACATTCAGTTTGTACTTAAGTAGGCTATATATTTTTTTAAAGAATTTTATTTCCTGATAAGTATTCTTTTTAAAAGTGTGCTAATTTGTACTTCTTTTTCACAAGGGTAGATGACACTAACAGTGAAATATGCATATCAACATTAATACACCAGACAAAGGTATTTTTCTGCAAAAGTGCTTTTTACGCATCTCATTTGCACAAAAAAACAGATTCTATATTGCTCAAACAGCATCGAAATGCATGGGAACTGCCAACATGGAAATGCAAATCTGCAATAATTCAATAATGAGCCAAGGTATGTCGAGACTAATGAAGCGTGTCTTTATTTTTGAATCTGATCAGAGTGTCTGACGATTCACACTCATCACTCATTCCCATGAGCCTCTCTCTCTAGACAGAAGAAATGGGAGACAGTGAGACACAAAAGCATCATGGTGTTTGAGGGGGACTTTCACGTACAGCTGCATACATTGAGCATCAGGGGGTCTCGTGTGTGTGTGTGTGTTTATTGACCTCTGTCTCCCCCCCTGCTGTTCGGCCCAGCCTGCAGCGCTAATTGAATTCACGGAGAACAAGTGGCCATTAATGAAGCTGATAACGATGTACACAGCGAGAGCACACACCAATGGGCCTGTTGGAGAGACTCCAGCAGCGGACAGCAAGAGAAAACACATGGTCCTGAAGAACCAGAGAGGAACTCTACAGAGATACTCTATTGTGCTGTCTGGCCGTGCAATAAAGCAATAAACAATCTGGCTATGTCGAACCTCACAAGCAGCAGCAGTAATGAGAGACACAAAGAAAAAGAAAAATATATATATTTCTTTTTGTTAAACATTCATGGTCAATTTTGACAGTTTCTGGGCTATTTTGCTTCCATAACATGTCTTCTTTTAGACCAGTGGAAAGAAAACAAAAACGCACTTTTAAGTGTTTATTTTATTAGACTTTATCTATGTGTGATGGTTTTTACAGAAGAGTTTGTTCATATAACAATTTCCTGATTTATATAACATTTTATTCCTAATAATATGATGATTTTTTCCATCTAGCTGTTGGCAGTATTTTCTGATTTATGGAGTGATAAAAATAAATAAATTCAAAATCCCCTCTGTAAAAACTTTTAACTCTAATATGTCAACAAAATCCAGGCTTCGTCCTTTGTTCAGATTTTTGTTTGTCTAGCGGTCCATCTAGAGCGTTTACATAGAAAATAATGGAAAAGCAGCGCAGTGGAATGCAAAAACTCGTTCTGTGGAAACACCCCCATACTGTTTCTCCTGTTCCCATTCACTTGGTTCACTGGGTACAACAACACATGACTATGGGATACTGCGCTTTCGCGCCATTCGCTGAAGACACCTTTATTCATGCCTAAAAAAAGGCCAATGACCCATGCCGACATGTGCAAACCTACCTGCCCACAGCATATAAATGCGGTTGCATGTGTCATTTCCCTTGTTCTTCAGCTCTTCATTCTGCTGCTAGAACACCAATATACCACATTCACAAGAAAACCCCACAGTGGTGACTCTTGTTGAAGCAAAGGCATAAAAGGAAAGTATTTTTAGCTCAAGTTTAGCTCAGCATTTTTTAAAAAAAAGTGTCTAAAGGTTCTCACCCCTTTCATATTGCATGTGAGTATTTACTGTCAGAAAAGGATACTTAAGTGCACTGTCCAGTGTGTTTGGGGATTGTACACACGGTCCGCTTCTGTCTTTGGGTGCTGATCCAGAGGCGGCTTTAGCCATTTTTGGGGAGGCCACAGAGAAGTGAGGTGATCATGTGAAAGCCGAGGGGAGTCAGTGTGATCACAACAATGTTTCTCTGACTGCCCCTGAGTTTTATCAGGACTGTAAGTGTTGTGAGGATGACTCTGTCTCGCTTGATGCGGCGAACAATTCCCTGATGACGCTCTGAGGTGATGGGTGTGAATGAAGTGATCGAGGATCCTTTCATGGATCTGTATCAGAGAGTGGCAGAGAAGCTGTCAATGGAGTGACCTGCCCCTTCCTCCGATACAGATAAGCTCTCCCTTTGGCGGGTTCTATTTGTCTCCTTTGCAAACAATGGTAAGAACACACCTGCCGCTATATCCTTATTGGGTAGTGGAGCTGACAGCTTCGTGGTCAAAGCCAATGTAATCCCGGAGCCAGGCCGAATCACACGCAGCCTAAACAGGTGGGGTCGGCTAAGAAGGGTCCTTCCCCAGTGAAGGGGAGATATTTCTATGCAAGGAAGAAGGGGCAGTCGGATCCCTAGCCCACAAGAGGAGGAGGAATGTCAGTCCAGAGGCAGCTACGTTCTTCTCTAGGTGCAGAAAGGACCCTGCAAAAGAACAGGTTCGGGGGTTCTCTGCACCCTTGGCCAGAGCTGTGGTCTCTATGGACCTACCTACTGAGAGGGAGAATATAATGGCAGTGGGGTTCCTAATCAATGTTGTGGCTACAAAACAGAGCGACAGAGTTGACAAGGGGATTTTATGCATCGAAGTGCCGTGTGTTTGAAGCTTGGTGCATGCAAAGATCTTTATTGCCGTATCAGTGCCTAATTGCACAGATACTGATTGTTTGCGGAAATTGTTGGAGGAAGGTCACTCCCATTCCATGTTGTTTTGAAAAGTTTATTTGGTGGCCATTTTGGCTTGTCATGAGGGCATTAATGGTGCTACACCAAACGTGCACACACTTATATTTGGTTACTTAAAGCAGCACAGTGTCTTAGGCCTGTTACAAAATCAATGGTGCCACATGGGATTTGATTGAGCCTTCAGAATCCTTGGATCTAAGGATGCTGGTGATGGCATCAATGAAACGCGTTGGTGACCCCCATGCACTGTCGGTGCATCCCTCCTGCATCCATTTTGCATTGGATGGGTCAAAAGTGGTATTGAGTCAGAATGTGGTGCATACGCCTAAAGTCATTTCACGAGTTCACACTTACAAATAATTAGATAGAGTAAAAGACTATGCGTATTTGGTGTGCTGTCCAGGGGAGGGCTCCGAGCTCAGAATTTGGCCCAAACCCAGAGTGCTCCCCCATATCTCTGGCTGGGATAGTAACTAGCTGAGAGTGAGGAGTCGGGGTGGCAGAGGGATACAGAAAAGCCTGTTGAGGAATGAAAGTGAGTCAGCTATACAGTATATATAGGCTTTCAATCATACTGATTGGGTAGATCATTTGAACATGCTCCTCCCAAACTTTGTTAATAAAACATTGTGTTGGGAGCATATAGTGCACTCTTGTTCAAGCTACCCCGCTCTGTCAAACCTCTCTATTGACTGGGGAAAGGAAACGTCATTCTTTGTGCCCTGTGTGAGTTTTACACAGATACATTGAGCAGATGCAGGCTGTGTGCTCTTCTGACCAGCTTTTTGTATGCTTTGCTAACCCATTTCTTAGAAATTTTGGGAAATGATCTGTGTATTTTGAGCTGAAACTTCACAGACACTTTCTGGGGAAATCTAAGGTTTATATTACAGTACATCTTGCAAAAAAGGGGCACAATAGGCCCCCTTTAAAACAAGACAATCCTGCTTTTATTTTAATCTTCTGTTATTTAGCGGTTTAGATAGTTCTTTATCTTAGCTAACTAGCAGAAGACACTAACCTGGTATAAATCCCAGTTGCTCTGATGGAGCATGTTGTAACACTGTGCTGCAAGTTGCCCCACTATTAGAACTATGCTACTCTATGACATTATATAATTCACATTAATTATTTTCATGAATTTTATTGAGAAACCACATGAAACAGGTGAATAAAGCTGAGAGTAAATGTTCAATATTCACATTTCACTTCCATTCTTTCAGGGTAAATAAAGAAAAAGTACACACTTTAAAAATGAAACAATGCTCTGAACCCAAAGTGGATTTACACAAACTGAGAAAGTCTAAAAGTGTTAGGTTTTGCCCCACTCTCCCCTACTGTGAATAATCAACTGATTATTACTAAAAGCATATTTATCCACCAGGGACTGCCAAGAAAATAAAAATAAAAACAAAGACAGAAAAGAACCATAAAGTTTCATTAAAGTTAGTGATCCATTTAAAACATGAATAGAACAACCAGTATAAAGTGATGAGAACAAACAAATGAACTGAACAAAACACATAGAACTAAGGCTATGTTCACACTGTCAGTCCAAATCCGATTATTTGTCCATCCAATTTAAATCTAATCCAAGTTATTGATTAGTATCGCAACTGTTCAGATCTGATTTGTGTGTCCCATGGCACTCTTTTATTTTTGGAATATCTGCACTGGTTTCTATGGCAATGATGTTGCGTTGGTATATGCAAAATAACAACAACAACAGCAACATGGAGGGGTTTGCAATACAGATGTTATCTTAGCCGCCGCCGTGGTGGACTACTAGGTCTTCTGAGGCAGCAGCAGAAACGTAGTATGCTTGGCTTTATTCCGCCATAATATTTATTCCCGCCAGTCTCATAATTCAACATGTTTCCATTATATTGTAATTGTCTGCTTGACCAGCACTTTGCAACAACTTTCTGCAGTGACTTTCAGCATGTTTCCTATAACAATGTCTGACATGTTCACATTTTACATGGCGTGAAATCCAATTAGAGCAGTCAGACTGAAACGGACTTTCAGAAATTTGATTTGAATAGGATTTCAAACCACATATGAATGTATCTCAAAACACATTTGCAAAAATTGCATTTCATGTGATTTTTTGCTGTTCACACAAAATAGAATTTGGACTGACAGTATGAACAAAGCTTAAAATGCATGCAAAACAGACCCAAAACAATCACAGATAACCCGTTAGGTTTTTTTGTTGTTGTTGTTTGTTTTATGTTTGTTTTTTTAAATTAGAATATTCTTACATTTTATTAAAATCATATGTAAATTTGTTTGTGTATATTTATGTATATTCTGTGGTGGCGGGACCACACACAAACACACTTGGATCGGGCTCATCTTTATATTTATAGTCTAGACTCTAGAGTGTATGAGAGGTTTTGACCTTTGCCCAGGAAGGTTTTAATATCTGTCTGATCTTTCTCAATGATGTAATATCTATGCCATGCATATTTTAAGACTTCATAAAACTCCTTTTGGGTTTATGTAGACAGTTTACCACAGTCAGACTATTCATCTGCTTCTATAAATGTGTGAGGACAGAGAGAATAGATAGACGACTAATGTCTTGTGTGTGTTTGTTTCTAAAGCTTTCACATCTGTTTATTTATAGTGGACATTATGTTTCATGGACATATAAAATGAATAATTAGCTCATAAAGGAATTTTTAAAGCTTGGGAGAGTTCATATAACAGGATCATTTAGGGTGCAGGTGTGGAGTGTGATGAACTTTGAGGTGGGTTTGATGTTTTAAGGCCTGTTCACACCAAAAGTGATGCGGCAAAGCTGTGTGAATCACAGATGAGACATTAGAATTATTTATTCCCTGCACAAGATTTCCGGAGGCTCTGAGAAATGTTCACATAGAAGAATGAAAGGAAGAGTTTTCCAGTCACATGATTTAATGAAAATTGTAAAACAGATGATTGGTTCAGACTGGTCAGTGATTTAAACACTATACTATATATATTGTAACAGTAATTTGTTGTAATAAAGATGGTACTTAG
This sequence comes from Hypophthalmichthys nobilis, assembly GCA_037950665.1. Lineage (NCBI taxonomy): Eukaryota > Metazoa > Chordata > Actinopteri > Cypriniformes > Xenocyprididae > Hypophthalmichthys > Hypophthalmichthys nobilis. The sequence goes on from CM075485.1 coordinate 12,156,473, forward strand.
TATTTAAATATTTTTTTAATATATATATATATATATATATATATGTGTTGATATTCTGTTTCAATTCCTTTAGTTCCTGTTTCCTTGCTCTGTTTAGTTTTGGTTTCCTTGGTTACTGATTATGCCCTTGTTTGTTTCTATAGTTACATATCAGTATCACCTGTGTTTGCCATGTATATATACACTCCTGTTTCAGTTCAGTTCTTTGTCGGTTCTTGTTTGTGATTTATGGTTTCCTAAGTCTCCTACGTTTCCCCTAATACAGTGGTTCTCAAACCTGTCCTGGAGTACCACCAGCCCTGCAAATTTTGTATGTCTCCCTCATCTATCACACCTGATTCAACTCATGATCTCATTAGTAGGGACTGCAAGACCTGAAATGGGTGTGTCAGATAGGGAGACATACAAAATGTGCAGGGCTGGTGGTACTCCAGGACAGGTTTGAGAACCACTGCCCTAATATCATGGCCTAATGGTTAGACACCTAATGGTTAGAGAGTCAGAATTGCAACCCGAAGGTTGCGGGTTCGATTCTCAATACAGGCAGGAAAATTCACCCTCAAGAGCTTTGGCTCATTGATCTGTGGAATATGGAGCCAGTTCCCACCCGTGTCCCCACCCCCGAACTCTCTTCTCTTCAGCCAGATCCATGGAATTACGCTGATGACCTGATCTCGCTTGAAGTCCTTTGTATCTCATTATTTGCGTCCTCCACACTGACTCCGTCCACTCCACTGGATCTGCCTGCTCCATTGGTGCTACTCAGCTCCTCCGCTCTGCCCTCTCTGCTATCTCCATGCAGCTCTTTGGCTCTGCCTCAGGCTTCCCAATCCCCAGCTTGGCACGGTGATACAGATCCCCCAGCTTCACCTCGGCCTGTCAGCCTGTTAGCTTCGCCCCACTCTGAGCTCCCTTGGCTCCACCGTGGTCTGTCAGCCTTTGAGCTTCACCACGCTCCCTCGTCCCCCTGGTTCCGCCTTGGTCAGTCATCGTTCTGCCTACGCCATGGACTTCTGGACCTTTGGTTGCACCTCATCCCTCCACCTCTTCAGCTTTGTAGGGCCCCTACCTCCCTGCAGCTCCACCTTGGTCATCTATAGTTACGTGTAAGTGTCACCTGTGTTATCCATGTGTATATATACTCCTGTTTTAGTTCAGTTCTTTGTTGTTCTTGTTTGTGATTTATGTTGGTTTGCTAAGTCTCCTATGTTTCCCCTAATATCTCCTGATTGTTACAGATTATAAATAAAGACTGTTTTGTTGGATACCTTTGCGAGACTATGCGTGCTGCAAGCCAACAAATGACAATTTTTTAAATACACAAATATTAAAATATTAAACTATAAAGTTTGGACTCAGTAAGATTTTTGAAAGACGTATGTTATGATCACTTAGGCTGCATTTGTTTGAACAAATATAGTCAAACCAGTAATATTGTAAAATATTATTAAAATTTAAAAATAAATGTTTTGGATTTTAATATTTCAAAACCTATAACTTATTCCTTTGAAATATTTTCACAAATTACACAGGGCAAATGAGGGACGACACAAGGAACAGGTGAAACAAATGACACTGGGATGAAACACGCAAGGAAACTAAACTCAAAGTACCAAAACTACACAGAAGATACATGACATGCTGATTTGCTGCTCAAGCAACATTTCTTATTATTATCAAGAAAAAAAAGGGAAAAAAATTGTCAGAATTCTTTGAAGAATAGAAAGTTCAAAAGAACAGCATTTACTTGAAATAGAAATCTTTTATAACATTATAAATGTCATTTACTGTCAATTTAATGCATCCTCGCTGAATAATTGTATTAAACTCTTTCTTAAAAAAAAAAAAAAAAATCATACCGGCCCAAAACTTTTGAACAGTAATGTATAAAAATATAACAATTTAAAATAGTACAGTTCTGTACAGAGATAAGTATACAGTCAGAGATAACCAACCTATGACCAGACACCCAGCAGCACAGCAAACGGTTTGTCATGGTTTACAGCGTCCTCATCCGTTCTCACAATCTCACAGTATCTCACTTCCTGTCATTACACAGTTTGACCCTTGACCCTAGGATCTATTTGCGAGCTGGAATGAACAATGCCCAGATTGATAACAGGAAGTACATGTATCCTAGAGTTCTTATCTCTAACACCATCCATATAGGCAGAGTGACTATAGATTTTAAAGTGCCCCTTTTATGCTTTTATGAATATTACCTTTCATGCAGTGTGTAATGTAGCTGTTTGTGAATGTAGAAAGTCTGCAAGGTTTTAAAGATCAAAGTGCATGACAAATAAAGTTATTGTCTCCTAAATGAAAGAATTGACCCTGAACTGCTGAAATTAGTCTTAAGCAATTGCAATCTCACTTCCTGATACTTGCCTACGTAACAATGCAACAAATTTGCACAATGCCAGCCTATGGTCTTCTTTGGCTACTCGTGAACAATGTCTACTTTGCACCGCCCTCAAACACCGTAGTTATAGCTGAGACTGGAAGAGTTTGGTTCATGCTGTTAATATGTCAATCCGCTGTTTTCAGCTCTGCAAATCCAGCACTTTAAAAGGAAGAGGACTCAAGGGCTGGAATTGATACAGTAAAACTCATCGTTACTGTTTGTATCACTGTGTATCAAGCACTGAGGAAGGTCCAGAGCTGAAATTCAGATATGGTAATGGCCGTATCGTTTCTGACGCACACTGTAGGCGGTAGACCAATCACAACATGGGCCGTCTGACCAATCAGAGCAGAGTAGACCAATCACAATAGACTGGGCCATCTGACCAATCAGAGCAAAATAGACCAATAGCAACAGACAGAGCCATCTGACCAATCAGGGCTCTCGGAAAGGAGGAGTTTTGAGAGACTGTATCTTCCAACGAACCAGAAATTAGGTGATGTGCAATGTATATTATGAGAAAATTAAAGTGTTTTTTGACGTTAGATGCATGTAAACCTATTGTAGGAGACTCCAAAACAAAATTAGGAACCTTTAAAATAGCTTAATAGGGGCACTTTAAAGACCACTCAAAATCAAATTTAAATTTAATTCGTTCCATGTCTATTGTCATATCATTAATATGCTAGTGTACTACGAAATCTTTAAAAATGTAACATTAATTTTAATTATCATAAAATATATATATATATATATATATATATATATATATATATATATATATATATATATACAGTATATATACACTACTAGTCAAAAGTTTGGACACGATAAAATTTTTAATGTTTTTAAAAGAAGTTTAGTCTGCTCAACTAAACTGCATATATTTAATTACAAATACAGTAAAAAAAGTAATATTGTGAAATATTATTACAATTTAAAATAACTGTTTTCGGTTTGAATATATTTTACAAAGTAATTTATTCCTGTGATCAAAGCTGAATTTTCAGCATCATTACTCCAGTCTTCAGTGTCACATGATCCTTCAGAAATCATTCTAATATGATGATTTGATGCTCAAGAAACATTTATGATTATTATCAATGTTGAAAACAGTTGTGTACTTTTTTTTTCAGGATTCCTTGATGAATAGAAAGTTCAAAAGAACAGCATTTATCTGAAATACAAAGCTTTTGTAACATTATACACTACCGTTCAAAAGTTTGGGGTCAGTAAAGATTTTTATTTATTTATTTTTTTTTAAAGAAATTAATACTTTTATTCAGCAAGGATGCACTAAATCGATCAAAAATGACAGTATTTATAAATGACATATTTATAATGTTACAAAAGATTATATTTCAAATAAATGCTGTTCTTTTGAACTTTCTATTCATCAAAGAATCCTGAAAAACAAATATTGTACACAAATATTTTGCATGAGCGTATGTTAATTTTTGCCCAATAAAATGCTCTCTAGAATAAGAACATCATGAAAGATCTTTTTCATCCCACGCTGAGGTTCACCAATCACGCTGAAGAGAATAAATCTTGTTCTTTCCAATAATGAACATCAGTTGAGGTGGTTCAAAGGAAGATGGATTCTGAAATCTATGTGTGAAGGGTCAGGTAAAGGTCTGTCCTTCATAGTTTGAAGTCTTTTCCAAGCACAGCTCCATCACCTCTCTCTGTGCCAAGCATTCATTCTGTTAGCCCTCCCATCTCCTAGGAAAAATCTGTGTTCTGCTGCTCCCTATATGACCCTGTGACCGCAGCGCACTCACACAAACACTAAAAGCTGTAGATATTGTCCTCCCTGCTCTGTAGCGCTGCATCTGTCTTGTGTCTGTAACTCAAGGGTGAGTGTTAAAGGGGTTTTCTCTGCGGGTGCCTGTGCGTCTATTTCCACCATTAAACCGGATTCAGGTGCTCCTTTGCTGTCTGTCAGAAGCAGCAAGAGTAATGAAGCCTCTCGGTCTGTGTCTCTGTCCTTCTAATCAGGGGTCTGGAGAAACTGCAGACATCCATTATCAATTATATTTCTCTGTCCATTGTAATGACAGCCATGTCTCTTCATGCAATGATTTACATTATGTGTAAGGCTCATTCTGAGGAAACTGTTCCCTGTTCTGACTTACTACTGATTTAATAGCCTATCAACTAATGCTTCCATTTATCTACCTAAATTTTACTTAAATTAAATCAAACTAAAACTTAAATATAAAGGTTTCTGAGAAAATTGAGAATTTGTTTTTGTTTCTCACTTCTTTTTCACCTCTTTTACATTGTGGCATTTTCCTTTTTTTAATGATGATAATAATAATAATAATAATAATGGTTTTATAAAATAATCTCTTTTCTTTGCAAAACATACAAAAATGACTAGTTGAATTATGTGGTGAGGTGCAATAATTAAGTTCTAAAATTAAGTTGTATTATATACACATGGCAGTGGTACCTGAAATGATCTCTAAAATCATGATTTCATTGTCAACTAAGAAAAAAGCAAATAACTATTAATTGGTGGAAAACTCTTTTGAAACATCTACTCATGCCTGTGGTGAAAAAGCTATTTTAATAAAACATTCATTGCTAAATATTGATCATATGCCATCATTGCAGATTTTAGGAAAGGTCAAATTGTCGGCTTATCACAGTGGTGAAATTATCCTTGAAATCAAAACCCACTGTTCTGGTCAATGATAATCTTGGCTGGTGTGAGACGATATATGTAATGTCTGGTCCATTCTGCTGTCATATGATTGCAGCACTGGCTGAAGTTGCTGGCTAACATTGACAGAGTTATTGACATTGAATGTTATGTCTCTGAGATATAAGATCTCTGACTCATTGAGGGCAGCTATGACTCTAATTAATTGTGACTTGAGTGAAGACACAGATGTCAGTGAGGAGAGTCGAAATGCTGACCGCTCTTCAATCTCATATTTCTTCTATCACACTAGTCTTAATAATTTAACGAGACATGATGCAATAGCTAAACATGTCCATCTCATTATGTGTACACAGAGTAACATTTAAAAAAAAAATGTGACAGAGTGCAAAAATGTATCCCATATGCTTGGCCCATAACCCATAACTCAGAATTATTTGACTTGGAAAATGGGTTTACTGTAGTTAAATGAAAGGCTTTTATTCTTGATTTGTTTGTCTTGTGTATTTCAACCCTGTCTCTGTTCAGTTCATCATCCATTCTCGTCTAGTTTCATTTGGTATTTTGTTTCTTTTCGGTTTTATAAATACAAAAAAAAAACCACATGGTGACAGAAGAACGGACAGATAAGATGGATTTAGCAGCAGCTCGTATCCTCCTCCTCTCCACAGAGCCTGTTTTATCACCCTGAATTGAGCCTGTTTCAATGCCCAGCACTGAACTATTGATGTCTGTGATGTTCCCACCCTGACTCCCACTCCCACCTCCTCTGCCTGTTCCTTGTCGGCCAAGGAGGGCCATTCTGGATAAGTCTGTCTGTCTTGTATCAGCCAGGAAACCTGTTTGTTAAACCCCTGCCTGCACTGCCCAGTCCTTCAGCCCTGTCTTCACTGCCTCTCATCAGCCCTTCGTCTTCTCCTATAAATTGCATGCTCAGTGTTTTGTGAATCCGCCTAGGGCTGATTGTTCACCAGCTCAGCTCTGGACTGTTGACCCATTTGATCCGCCTAGATCCTCCATGCTCTTGACTCCACCTGTGGTTTCTCGCCCCCTCTGCTCCACCTGGGACCATTGTCCCTCTGGCTCCACTGGGCTTCTTCGTCCCTCCGGCTCCTGCTCTACCTTGGTCAGTCATCGCTCTGCCTTACTGGACTTTGTCTGCGACTCCTGCCTCCACCCCTTTAGCTCCGTCAGGCTCTGCCTCAGTCCTCCAGCACCCTGGCTTTTTCTTGGCTGCTCTTCCCTGTGGCTCTGCCTTGGTCTCCTGGATCTTCTGTGTTGCCCAGTCTCGATGGCTCTGCCTGGGTCTCCAACTCCATCAGCTCCACCTCAGTTGGTCAGTTCCATCTGCCAAACCTTCACCATGGCTCCTCCCTCCCTAGACTCTGCCTTGGGCTTATGTTCTGGGATTCCGCCCTGGCTCCTTGTACAGCTGGCTCTTCCTAGGCTCCTGCCTCTGTCGTCTCCTCCCTGGATTCTCCCGCTGTTGTATCTGTCCTGGTTCCTGTGGTTCTCCCGTGTACCTGCCCTGCTTCCACCTCCTAAACCCCCTCCTGTCCTCCTCTGCTGGACTTTGTTTGAGTATTTTATTTCCTTTCATTTTATAAATAAAACTAACTGCTGCGACTAAATCCAGCACCTTTATTTTCTGTGTTTGCAACCACACACTGATTACAGTTTTTTTTCAACTGCTTACACACATTTTCAAAACTTTGCCTCTATTTTTCAAAACTTTACACACAAATCCAAGAATTGCACACACAAAATGCAGAATGCCTCACATCTCTGTTTTAAAAATATCACAAACATATCACAAAAGCAAACATTTGTCTTACGTTGCAAACACCTTTCCCATAATATTCTATTTTTGGATATATCATATACACACAGTTATTAAAAAACTAAAGCTCTTCTTTCATGAGCTCTAATGTACATTTCTGTACAAGACTGAAAGTAATTGGCAGAGAGATGTTGAAAAATTCACGGTAAATACGAAAGCAAGATTGAAACCAGTAAGCATTTGTGGTTGTGAATACAGTATTACACAGTATGAAAGAAAAGTAATACATCAACCATGTGTAGTTGGACAGAAACAATGGTTCTGTTTGAAAAAGGAAATCAAGATACTTCCTCTTAGATTTTTGTATGTTACAATTGTGTGTTGTGTTTTACAAAAAGTGTTTTATGAAATTGAAAACTGAGTCGAAGGCCGAGAATTAGTGTATGGTTTTGTAAATTTGGTGTGTGTGGTTCTGGTGTTTGAGTGTCAGGTTTCAGAATTTTTGTGACAAGTAAGGATTTTGTGTGTAAGAAGTTGAAAAAAAACTGTTATATACATACATACATACATATATATATATAAACGCTGATTATGACTTATGTTGTAATGATGTAATGATAATGACAATATATTGGCTTTTCACAGCAAATGTTCATATATACAGTTAACTACAATTAAAAGTGGTTAGAACATGTTAAAACTGAACAATATTAGGAGTATTAAGAATATTCTGTAATATTAGGAAGTGAAATGAATCCAATCCCTCAGGTGGAATCAATGGAACCATAAAGAGCAAACCAGTGGGTAAAGATCAGTAAAAGTGGTTTCTGTGCTTCGCTGTGAGAACTGAGATGGGTTTCACACATGCTGGGGTTGACAAAGGGCTGAGAGAAGGATTTACAGTCTAATAAACTAGCGACTTACCACTGCCCTCAACTAATGGATGACCCTGAGGAGAGAGAATGAGAATGTGATGTTGCTTTCACACTAGTGGTTTTGGTACAGACCCAGCTTCAATTGACCATGAAGTTCTGTTTTCATAGTGTGAAAGCCATCATCTGAACTCAGGTGCAAGTCATGGTTAGGTTTTTGTGAACCATAGTACTGTACATGATGAAGATGAATTCAGTCTGGACGTAAATTCAGTCTGCAACAGATACTTCAGCAATACTACATGGAAAACACTCTTTCCAGTAAAACACAAAGCTGCCTCTGCCCAATCTGGTTCAATTTTGTGCATTTCTCATCAAGAAAAGATGATTTTGGGGGTGGATATATAAAACTACTTTGCACCAATGTACATTATAATCAAAGCTTTCTATACTTTAAGCACTTTTGATGGAAAATGGGTAACACTGAATTGAATAGAGAGACATGGAGAGCAAGTTAGTCAGGCATGATAACAGATATAACTGTGAGATTAAAACTCAGTTTATGTATGAGAACTTCACATACAACATGATCACAAATCCAAAACAGTTAATGTATGCAGTTAATTAAAGGATTACATAGTTCTCTCTCAGTGCGCATGTGTGTGTGTGTGCACGTGTGTGTGAAGTTAATCAACCCCTTGTGATTGCCTTTGGGAGACGTTTAGCCTTTAATTACACTCATCAAATTATAATCCTCTCTCTGTGAATATGTGTGTCCCTTAATCTTTGAATAATTCTCTGAAACTCTGAACATGGTGCATAAATACACAAGTATGTTGAGTTTTAACATAAGCCCAGCTTGATCGCTCTCTCTGTCTAGTCTGTTGAGTTATATGATGTCATATGCTGATTTTTCAGAGATGCTGCACATACACTGATCAGGCATAACACTATGACCACCTTCCTAATATTTTGTTGGTCCCCCTTTTGGTGCCAAAACAGCCCTGACCCGTCGAGGCATGGACTCCACTAGACCCCTGAAAGTGTGCTGTGGTATCTGGCACCATCTGTTCAGCACATCCCACAGATACTCGATTGGATTGAGATCTGGGAAATTTGGAGGCCAAGTCAACACCTCAAACTCGTTGTTGTGCTCCTCAAACCATTCCTGAACCATTTTTGCTTTGTGACAGGGCGCATTATCCTGCTAAAAAAGGCCAAAGCCGCCAGGGAATACCGTTTCCGTGAAAGGGTGTACATGGTTTGCAACAATGCTTAGGTAGGTGGTGTCAAAGTAACATACACATGGATGGCAGGACCCAAGGTTTCCTAGCAGAAAATTGCCCAAAGCATCACACCACCTTGAGCAATTTGAAGTACAGTAGCTCATCTGTTGGATCGGACCACATGGGCCAGCCTTTGCTCCCCACGTGCATCACTGAGCCTTGGCCGCCCATGACCCTGTCGCAGGTTCACCACTGTTCCTTCCTTGGAAAACTTTTGATAGATACTGACCACTGCAGACCAGGAACACCCCACAAGAGCTGCAGTTTTGGAGATGCTCTGACCCAGTCATCTGGCCATCACAATTTGGCCCTTGTCAAACTCGCTCAAATCCTTACACTTGCCCATTTTTCCTGCTTCTAACACATCAACTTTGAGGAAAAAATGTTCACTTGCTGCCTAATATATCCCACCCACTAACAGGTGCCGTGATGGAGAGATAATCAGCGTTATACACTTCACCTGTCAGTGGTCATAATGTTATGCCTGATCAGTGTATACCAGAGCTTTTCATGTAAAGCATCAATTTAAAAAAAGTCTTCTGTAATGAGCAATCCACACTGAGTAAAATGATTGCTAACACTTTATTTCAACTGTCCACTTTAGACATTCTACTAACTATAAGTAACTTTGCAACTACATGTCAACTAGCAGCCATTACAGTATTAGTAGACTGTCTGCTTAATAACTGCTGACAGTTTATTTTGATGCTCTCAACAGACATTCTATTAACTATAAGTAACTTTGAAACTACATGTCAACTTATTCTACTAACCATAACACCTAACAGTCTACTAATATTCTAATGAGAGTTAGTTGACATGTAGCTGCAAATTAATGAGAGTTAGTTAACATGTACAAAAGTTGCAAAATTATAGTTGCACTTATAGTTAGTAGAATGTTTAAAGTGGACTATATCGGAATAATTTGTAACCACTTGCATGTGAGAGACAGTTGTAATTGTTTGGTTTTGTGATTCCCAATTATTGTAGCACTATTCTCATTCAATATCTAACACTTTGTAAAATATTGTCCAGCATTAAACAGCTGTGCAGCACTGTTTCTAACTGTATTCATAATTCACTTCTCGACAGGGAAGAAAAAGAAAAAGAAAAATGTTGTGTTTTGCCGCTAATGTTCAGTCACGTCTTGTTTTGATTAAAACCAGCAGACTTTGACTTTGTTCACAAACCAAAATGGTTTGATTCTAAGGATGAGAATCGCCTTTGATAAAGCCTTAAAATGGGTTGATTTATTGCCCTGGCTGGGTGGTGATATGAGAGCAGATATTAGGGAGGACCAAAGCTCATTCACTTCTTTTATGACATATATTGTAAAAATAACATTCTTCCAGCACTCATCCACAACATGGGCCATAACTCACAGAGGATTCATGGATCTCAGGGCTCTTGACTGATACATTTCTAACTGATCAGAACAAATAGTACACAAGGGATTAAAACAAGACATTAAAGTTTTCCAATTAAAGGCAGTGTTCGATCCGTTTTCCAAACCACTTGTCCTAAATAGGGTCAAGGTGCTGGAGCCTATCCCAGCATTTTGGGTCATAGGCAGGGAATCACTTTGTATGCATCTAATTCACAATTGTTCATGTGTTTGGATCATGGGGGAAACCAGAACACCCAGAGGAAACCAATACCAACACAGGGAGAACATGCAAAGTCCACAGAGAATAGCCTCCAGGCTCAGCTGCCCTGATGTCCCACTAACTGGCTCAATAAACTGAATTTGATCAGGGCTGTCACAATTTCTGACTGTTTTTGCTTAAATCTAAACCTCTTTTGTCAGAGGAACGGCACACCCACTGATGAAGAAAGAAACAGGAATACAAAACTAAAGAACTTCCTCTGACACTTATCTTCGCAAATGGCCTAAAATATGTTTCTGGAACAACATCTTTTGTTGATCTTGAAACAACATTTGTTTCAAACAAATATATTCCTTACATATACCAAACCCCCATCCAAACCATTAAAAAAAAAAAAAACTAAAATCAGAGGGAAATGAATGTTCATAATATTTTGTTTGAACCTCTAGTCCCAGTTCTAACCTTAAAATCTAATAGATGCTCCAAGACCAGCAAAGATGTTGATTCAGGAACATGTTCAACTTGGCAAATCACGGTCACTGGGCAGTCACATCATGAACCCTGCCCTTGCACTTTGAACATTTCACTTGAAGGTAAATGAAGGATCAGTGGAGAACAGAGTGTACGGAACAGAGTGTGTTTTCAATATACAGAGAGGCAGGCAGAATGTGTATATGTGTGGGGTTCATTTCCTCTAATACAGAAGTGGTACAACATTTCATCATGTTTGAGATGGTAAGGCTCATGGGAGTTTTGCTGGTTATCGCATCATCAGCATCTGCGGCACAGTGCTGAACATACAGAATTAACCAGGGCAGAGACCCTGGCTTTGTGTTCACTAGAAGACAGTTAAAGCTGCTCTAAGCATTTTTTGGAATACCATGCATAAAATGTTCCTACTTCCTGACATGGATCACTAAAATAGTTGTCCTGAGAAATCACACCTGGTTCTGTGATAGCCCTGTGCTCTGTTAACAGAAAAAAAAAAATGGAATCTGAATGCATCCCACACAAGTTATCCAATCTTGGTACTGTACTTCACTCACTGCCACTCATTCAGCACATTCAGGTTTGCTGACATTGGAGGGTTTGGGGAGAGGATGTGTGGTTGAAGCGATGGAGGGTGGTCCGATTCAGTGGCTGTGTCAGGTGGAAGTTAACAAGATGGCTAACATTTTGTACAGCAGCTTTAAAGGAATTAGATGGAATTTTTTTTTTTTTTTTTTTGACTCGTTCAAACACTTTGATTGTCAGTTCATTTGAACTACTGGTTAAACAGCCATAACTAAAATTGGTAGAAGTTTCCTTTACCTAAGCCTTTACCTACAACTAGCAAACATTAGAAACCCAGCCTTCAATTGAAGAGATACTGGATTCCGATGATCATTCCACTGAAATTGATTTAGCTGGATTCAACTTTAACAGTTGTGTGTCTGAAATGGAAACGGACAGGAAAAGTGCACCAGGAAACGTACACAACAAAAAACACACATATCCACATGGGCAATGAAATAAAAACCTTTCTCTCTAAGGACTTCCACTTTGGGCCATGTGTTGGATGTGAAACATTCCAGAAGCGTTAAATGATTCCTGAAGGAAATCCAATCCCCACGGTTTTTGCAGACCTGCAGCGTGTAGGCTAGCCCTTCATTCACTGGTTTTCTGTGGTTCAAAGGTGTTTACCATGAAAACCTTCTGTGTTTTTTTCCCACATCCCTTCCTACGTTACAGGTAAATGTCCATAATCGTTTGCGTCTCGGCGTGTGGCAGCAGAAAATCTTTGATGAATGAAGAAACCCCCTGTGAAGGGGAACAGGAAGAGTCTCTGAGGGGCCTTGATAATTCATCAAAGATACATCGATAGACCCTTCAATTCTTCACAGAAAGTCTCACACACTTAACATGACTGAGAAGGTCAGAACTTTCACCACACTCTTAGAGCAAAGGATGCTGGGACAGCCTCTGTGCCAGTTTGATTTGTCAGTTTCCTGAGCTGCAGGACATAAGGAGATCTGATTCAGACCGTGAACATTTCAAAATTGTCTTGTGATACGGACTGTGAATATTCTCTGAAGGTTTCTCATCTTAGTTCCATCTGTTAGTAAATGGCAGTGACTAAATAGATGTGTATGTGCACCCACAGTGAGTAGAAAGGTTATCTTGTCAGATTCATGTTAGCAGCTTTAGACCAGAGGCACCTAAGATGACATGAACATGACTGGCAGATGCCCACTGAAGGGACACTCATCAACAAACACCAATGTCAATCAACACACTCTATTAGTTTTTCCTTTCAGGCCACAGTTTGTGTTCTGAAACCTTCATGTCCCAACTGAGAAAACTAGTGGATAGCCTACATTTGCTCTTGATGAGTGCTCATGGACATTTACCTCTCTGTTGTGTTTGTTGGGGGTAAGTTAAGCCCGATCTGCTGATGTCACAGTCATATTGCATTGTGGTGTATGGGGCTGCCTGAAGTGTATATGAGTCAACTTGCACCATCAATCAAAATCGGGGGTCTGTCCCTATAAACTTCCCCCATCCACTTAAAGTGGAATGCCCATCGCTTTGGTGTAATGCATCAGTCATGGTCCCATAGTGGCTAAACACCCTCAGCTCCACCTGCTACAGTAGCCACGCCCCAAACTTTCGCTATAGGTTGAGATGAAAAGAGACTGACAGACCTGAGCAGACCACTCTCAATATTTTGATGGTGCCTTGGGGCTCAATGTTTACACTTTTGGGGGATATAAATCCATGAATGCCATACTAATAGTAGTCAATGAACAATAAACTGGATTAAGAGAATGTATTTTAACATAAAAAAATCTTACATACTTCACCTTTAAGGCAAGCCTTTAAAAAAAAAGGGGGTAGGGGGTGTTTCAGGGAAGGAGACTAGAGGCCTTTTTTATTTTTTTATATTTGAATGGATGTCAATGGAGAAGGGGCTTCACTACGCTGAATAAACTGCTTTTGTGGGAAAACAGATTATCACCTAATGAATCGACAGCCCACTGGCTAATCTTCAACACGCGCTGCGCAGACCGATCGGTATATGACATCAATGTACCACGAGAGCAATTAGAGAACAGACTGCTCCGTATGCTTTCGAATCACTCTCATGGTACTTCGATGTCATACACTGATCGGTCTGTGCAGCTCTGCTTCAAGTCAAACACACCTCGACTGCATTTAAGTCCAATTTTTTATTCCCTTCCCTTGATAACTTCCCATTTGTCACGTTCACTCAGATGTCCATGCTTATATTGCTTATATAGTGCCCACTACTGGCGGAACCCTTGAAATGGGTTTAAATGGAATACCCTAAGCCCTTGATCACTTAACTGGAATCTGCAATTGAGCTGATTTATTATTTACAGTTTTTTTTTTCCTTGTGAATTTGTTTTATGTATGCTTAGGCTGTTGAAGAAAAAAAAAAAAAAAAAAAATATATATATATATATATATATATAAATACACAAACGAAAATGATAACAATACAATAAACTATAACAGTCAGCTTAAAGTAGCTAAAAGTATTATGCAGTTAAATGTCAAAATAACTCCAATATCATACACTTGTCACAGTTACAGCTCAGTTTGGACTTTGTTTGCATTTGCACCATTTCCCTTTCTGTGTTAGTCACTATGGTTACCCATTTGATTTGCCATCATGTTCAGCTGTGTCACCTCGTTTGCCTGTGTATTTAAGTTCCTGTGTTCAGGTTGTCTGGTTTTGCATTGTGGTCTATGGATCTGCCCTAAATGTATATACTGAGTAGACTCACTCCCTTGGTCAAAATCGAGGGGTTGAGGGTCAATACAAATACTTCCCTCTACCATTTGACGAAGTTGAACGCACATCAAAATGGTGGTGGGGATTCCCCCAAGGGGAAGTGCTTAGGGAAGTTTGCCAGTGTATGTCTAAAAGTGAAACGCAGCCTTGATCTCTGCTCCAAGGCCTGAAATGGATGGCTCAGATAAGGGAGACATCCAAAACGTGTACTGTTAGTGTGCCTCTAGGAAAAGGGTTGAGAAACACTGCTCTAGATGTTGGTCCATGAATGCAGGGATTGGCTGCCATTCAGACACAGAAGCATTAGTGACTTCAGACACTGATGTTGGGTAATGGGATGTTAAAAAAATGTTGAACTATGAACACATCCTCCTTGGCAAAATCAATCCTAATATATTTTTCTGTATAGGGGCAGATAGTTTACAAATTCTTATTCAATTCAGAGCCTGCTCTACCACACCTGTAAACCCAAAGAGATTATCTGGTTTAAGTGCATTTCACTGCAGCTGGATCTAAAGTCTGTAAGAATGTTAAATATTTTTAAGAGCACAGTTGATCAAATGGCTTTACACTGGGCTGCCCAGTTCTGATCCTGGAGATCTAACTTCCTACAAAGTTCAACTCCAACCCTGATCAAACGCACCTGAACCAGCTAATTAAGATCTTTAGGTACACTTTACACAGTTTTGTTTGATCAGGGTTGGATCTGAACTCTGCAGGAAGGTAGATCTCCAGGAACATGATTGGGCACCCCTGCTTTATACAAATGCAGACATTTTTATTTTTTTGCAAGTACCTAGTATGTTAAGCGGCTAGTTAGCAACTAAATTTCATTTAAATGTCCCTTTCATCCATGGAAAATTATTCTGTGTTGTCAAATTTACCTTCATGGGTCATGTATTCTGAAACGGACTCCTCTGATGTGAACACAGAAATTGATTTCAAATATATTTTAACTTCAGGTGCAGTCCAGATTTCCTGCTCTTGTTCTGATTTGGTTGGAACTGGTGACTGGATTAAGTATTTTTACAGAATGTGTATAGAGGGAAGTTTTACAGAACATGTCTGGCACCCCCCGGCCTTCTCCCCAGAGCCCCACACATCGCTAACACACACACCACTCACTAACATGCTCATAAGTGCAGGTGTTTGTTTTTAATTGGCTAGTTAGCTGAGAGACGTGTCTTACCTGACTGCTTACCGCTGATGCGTATCTCATGGTGATGAAGAGCCGGTGAAGCCTGTCAGAACTCAGGATCTGACACACACAATTTGAAGTGGCACTTTGTCAGCAATTAGCCTAGATTTAGTGTCCTCATGTTGGTGTCCTGACGGGATTGTTAGGAAATGTCACTGACCTCTATTTTTTTTGGAGCAAGTCGCTGGTTTTAATGGGGTTTCCAGTGGGTGGATTTTACTAATCAGCTGATAATCAAAAGACATACTTTTCAAAATATGGAAAGATAAGAAGATAAAATGACATCACTGGAATATGTCAACATGAGAGTGCTCCCTGTTCTTCTCAAATTCGTCTCGCACATGACACGGCATTTGAATTTGAAAAAGAAACACAAAACTGACGGGAACCGCTCCGGTGGAGAACAGTGACTGGATCTAACACCTTCAGATGACACACAGCTCACATCTCTGTCGCAGTAAGTTACCGAAAGTGAAACCACACACAAAACACCTTAGCAGAGCGGCTCTCTCGCACTGTATGACGTGACAGACGACTAGTTGTCCAGTACGGTTCCGTTCACACAACGCAAATATTCCGAGAATGCGGTTGTGAGTCTTGAAAATTTACGGGTGTGAGTTCGGTTATAGAATGCAGTTGTCACTCCCGTAAATAACCGTACTGTGTGTGAACGTAACCGTATTAACTATACAGGACTGACAACCATATTCTGCTGCTGTGTGAACGTGAGTTTATTTTTCCCTTGATAGGAATCAGGTGATGGTTCAAAGCCATATTGTTTTCATCAGCTCCTAAAATACCTTCTGCATTTGAATAGTGAATTCATAGCACTACAGAATGTTTGTCTCTTTCATTATTATAGAAGCTGTGTTGGTGTTACTGAGGCAGTGGACTTGTTTTAAAGTCTATTGAGCTACCTTGCTGTCTAGATAAGAAACACCAACAGTACAACACCAATAGTGGTCCTTAAAATTGATTTCATAGACTTTGATGTTAGCATGTCAGCAGGCTACTCTAAAAAGCCTAAAAATACAATCGCACACATTTTTAATTATCTTGAATTATTATTATCAATGCTAATGAGATGTAGCCCTATTTATTAACATTTTTCTCTCTTTTCTTGGAATTTTGAATTGATTTTTTTCAATATGGGGTTGCAATTATTCAGACTATTTCTAAAATCAAGAGCAACAATATTAATAGAGTGTAAACAGACCTTTTACATTACACCTTTTACATTTTTTATATATATATATATATATATATTTGGCTCAGTCATGAAACTCTTCTGAGCAGCTGATTGGTTCACTTAAAGCCAGCCGCTTTGGCCAATCAATCTGTTTGTTCTCTCTACATAACCTTTTTATTTCCATCCTGAACCGGCTCAGCGCAGTGCTCCATGGGAATTTTCCTAGCCCTACCCCTTCCCCAGCACCACCTGCCTAGATTTGCCAGGGGGTTCTCCCTACTTTCCTTGCAGCAGCTCACATTCTATTCACTGTATTTATGTTTCGGCAGTAGCTTTTACTCATGCAGCAGCAGCGTAGCAGATCTAGTCTGCTACGACTAAGCTTATGTACATTCCATTCTCATATACTGTATTAGCATTATTTTTTAATAATATCTTTTTATTTTTTTAATAATAATTATTTTTTTAATAGTAATTAACAATTTACTATTCAGTCACCTGTAGAATAATGTTATTTGTTCTCACTTTCTGCTCAAACCCTTGAGTGATTGCATCCTTCACCTTTATGGCAGCATTTAGGATATTTTACAGGCTACTCAACTGCCCAAGCTATAGAACCTACAGCTGTTCCCTTTGTGATTCTGCCACTCATAAAAAGACATGAAATCACCGATTTTATACATTTATAGACAGCGCAAGCTCTTTTCCACAGTCCAGTGACACTCATAAACACAGACTGCCCCTCACTACACTTTTATAACGCAACCCAATCACTTGCACCCAGATGCCAAGAACCAGCTCACTCATGTCCTGAAGACTTTGACAAATGGATGACATTTACAGATTGAGTCTGATCCTGCCCTTTGGGTAATTTATAGTAGTATATACATTGTTGTAAAATGGTTAGGTTTGACTCTAAATTTTGATTGGAAGAGCATGTTGCGAAATGCAGATAAACGCACACCTGTGACCACATTCTACGTTAATGCTCCAAGTTATATTAAAGCATATTAAAAAACCTAGGCTAGCAAATTGTATTACTTGGCATATTTTGGTCGAACAGCATTTGTGGGATTACATTATAGAGCATTACATCAACTATTTGCCTGTATTATAATTTAGATCATGTTTTATTTTTAACAAAAATGCTTCTGGGTAGGTTACAGAAGGCTTGCTTCATAAAGACACCACCTTATGCCAGGTGAATACTGTATGATTTATAATAGTCCTTTACAATTGTTGCTTGTCAGACTGTACTAACATGATCCCTGCTGTAAGCCATGTCCCACTGTAGGATCTCAGCTGTCATTATTGTCAGACTGTACAGTAGTCAAGATGCGTTAAAAACGGTCACAAGCATGAAGACTCGTCTGGAGTTTTATATTATCAATCAGTGACACGTTTGGTCACTGTGAGCTGCATTACATCCAGCTAGCGAACAAAAACAATCTCGTCTTAATTTTGATCATGGCTGGGGAAAAAATTAAGACGATGTGTGTGGAGAAAGTGGTGGTTTATTGTTGTCTCAGTAACTGCGTCATCAGGTTCTGCGCTACTGTTGGTTTTTGATTTGAAGGTTGTCGTAGGAGAAGTCACACTACAGGACTGTGCCTCAAATCTTCTGACACTGCCAGATGTCGGCGAACATTTCAAACTAGCGATCAAAGATTTCAGATTTTGGTCCAGGATCAGAGGAGCCTTTTAGGACTGACAAAATCATACAGTGAATCCAGCTGTAACAAAGTTCAGTTAAGCATGCATGCCAGAGCCTCTGTCTCTATTTCACTGCACCTTACATGGAATACTCTCTTTCTGTCTGAATCTATCAGACCTCACACTGACCCTTTATTTTGCATTTTAAACATCAACACGTACGCATTGGCTACATTCCTGAAAGGAATGAGAATTGTGAGAAGGTTCACTCAATGGTCTTCAGCTTTTGAAGGAAACATGTGAATCATACGACTCTGGCAGCCTTCACATTATAGTCCACAAAACCATCTATTCACAAAACATTTGTAAATATATAAACATAATCGGCCTGTTTTTTTTGGAGCACATTCTTGACTGTGCAATGAAAAGTTCACTTTGCATTCCTATTTTTTAGGACAATTTCTATTGATCTGGAACAATGAGCAGAAGGTGGGCTCTATTTTCTTAGTTCTGCTCTGGATGTTACTCACATTAATTATGTTTATGTGCCATGAATTGAGTGTTAAAAGAATAAATTACCAAAACTGATTCTCTCATATTGTTTCAAACCCAGTATGAGAGTACATGACTATATATCACTGTATGCTTGCACTGTATGGAAAAGAAAAGCATGTATATGCTGTTATAAAACGGTTAGTTCCTGTCCTTGATTCTGATTGATCAATAGCTGTGTTTTATTCACGATAAAACACGGCTATGACCGCTTCACCCAACGGTTCTGTGTATCACTACACAACACCCTTAGCAACCACTCTTAGCAATGTAAACTGTATGTTCTCAATTGATATTGTTCATTGAAGCTTATGTATTATGTAAAAGAGTATTGTGAGAAAAAGATCTGGTGAGCGAGTTTATTACCTGCATTCAGATTTAGCATTTTCCTTCAGGTCAGTCCTATGTTCATAATAAAAAATCTGTTTAAATGTCCAATGTATTATCCTGTCCTTTTAACAGTTAAGAGGTTTTCCCGTGACTGACAGCGCCAGTCAAAGCATTTCAGTCTTTTCAATGTAAAAGTCTTCTCTACTGACTGACATACTAATGGCGCCATCTAATGGCGTAATAATGTAACTTCTGTTGCTGTTCACGATCAGGGACATTTTTTTTCCGGCGGAAGGAATGCTTTAGTGAAAGTTTACTTCATGAAAGTTGCATTGATACATATTTTTGGCTTTAATATTTGTATTGTGTGGTAACCGTTTTATAAAAGCAATAAGGTACTCGAGGCTAGTGCTGTATCGTGAATAAGTCGCGTCCGCTTCGCGTCCTACCTAACAACGGCCTTCAGCTGTGACTTATTCACGATACAGCACAGCCTCTCGTACCTTATTGCCTACTTAAATATTCCTACATTTGTGAGAAAATGTTGAAAAATTTTTTTCTAAAGTATTAAAAAAAACATTGGACAGGCTTTCTATGTACCCCCAAAAAGATATGAACACATTAACCTCAATTCATCTCATATTAACTCTCATCACATTTTTACATTGTCCTTGTCACACATTATATGTACTTTCTATAGTAGTAAGATTAAATTATGCATAATTACATGCAACTAACAGTAAACCTAATGCTATAGTAAGTGCATGTTGTTAGTTAATATTACTCAGTACTTCAATGTATAATTTTACTCTAACAAGATATACTGTACCTTTCTGTCTGACCGTCTATTTAGTTAGTTAGTTAGTTAGTTATTGAAGTTACTGTCATTTTTGGTTTAGAGGCATTAATGTGGAGTAGAGGGTCAGGAAATCGGTTTAATTTGAACTTGTGTCTCCTTGATGTTGATATTTTTGTATTTTCAGAAGTCAACTGATATATACATTACATCACATCACCATTGCAACATTACCATATTAAGTGTGTTTTATCTTCTTGGTTCATACATTTGATATGGAAGAGATCATTCACCCTGAACTGATCATAAGAATATGAGATATGATAGGGGCGCATGGCAAGATGCTCAGGTTTCTGTGGGTGGGAATCCCCCCTTTTTAAAGCAAGCTGAATTTGATGATGGTGGTCCTTATCAAAACAGGCTTCAACAAAGAGCTGCTGTAATCTTGCTGCCTAAAACACAGTCTGCAGTTACAGGACTTGTCCACGATAAATGGTGATTCATGAGTTTTTCTGACCAATTTCTTAAACAGATGTGTTTGTTATTTGGTCTGGCCACACTGTATGTTCCTTATTGCTTGCAGCTAGCTTGCTTGTTATTTATTTATTTTATTTGTGTGTGTGTGTGTGTGTGTGTGTGTATTTGTATTTTAGCAAATTATTATTTGGCTTTGTATTATATACAGCACTCTGACTCAAATAGTTAACTCACATTTTAGTACACTAAAAAAAACAACAACAACAACAAAAAAAAACATGTATACTTATATCTTATATTTACATACTGCAATAGTGTATGTACTATACTGCTGCTTATATTCCCAGCATGCACTGCAGCATGAATACATTTTTCCTTTTTTGACACTTTATATTACTTGTTTACTACTTCTGTGCTAGCATACTGTACCTATTACAAAATTTATTCAAAGTAAAAACGCAGATTCAGTTCCTGTCATTTTAAAATGTGGACTTTGAATAAGAACAGCTTCTCTTTAGTTGTTGCAGTTAAATTCAGGTGCTTAAAATGGTTTAATGACAGTCTTGCCAGGAAAAGAAAAAAAAAATAATTGAAGGCCTGATGTGGTTCACTGCTAAACACTCAATAAGAAAAAGTTCAGTAGTGCAGGTCACCTTAATAACTAACCATCACTACACACTCTATTCACACTCTCACTCAAAGATTTCTCAGGAAAACATCTGGCTTCGTGCCTTTTGCACAGATTTTTTGTTCAATTACTGTTTCTTTGCACATCAAACATCACACAAAGAAACAGACTTCTCCACATTCCGGCAGCGTGCCTCACTCCGGACAAACTTCACACACCTTCCTTTCTCTGTTTCCAACCTGTTCTCTCTTTCCACGGCCAGCACTCAAGGAGTCGCACATGAAAGAGCCGCCTATAAAAGAGAGCTAATCTCCCGG
This sequence comes from Hypophthalmichthys nobilis, assembly GCA_037950665.1. NCBI lineage: Eukaryota > Metazoa > Chordata > Actinopteri > Cypriniformes > Xenocyprididae > Hypophthalmichthys > Hypophthalmichthys nobilis. Next base: position 12,178,032 of record CM075485.1, read on the forward strand.
TTCTTAAAACACGCTGCGTTTATTTTTACAATCTGCAGCTGCACCTCCCCAGCGCCGCCAGTTACGTGTGCTTGCATGCATGCGTGTGTGTGTGTTCTGGAGTCGAAATTGAGAAGAAATGTAAGAACATATGATGGAGAAAAGAGAAAGAGACCTTTATTGTTCTCCAGAGAGGAATTATACTTTCACATTTTCTCAGGCCTTCACAATATCTGCAGTTTAGATGCTAAAAAGAAAACTTGATGTGCTACTAAAACCACTAAGCAGCATTTGCAGTGCTAACATTTAAAGAAACATTTTGTTTTAACACTAAACCAACACTAAAAAACAAAACAAACAAACAAACAAACAACAAAAAAAAAACAGCTTAATCCAGTCTCAGGTCTTTGCTAGTCTTAACTTCTTTAAGATGGTTTTGCTAAACTCACAGCTTGGCCAAATTAGGTTTTACTTGGTTGGTCGGTTGCTTAAAACCTCTCTAAAACTAACAACCCTCTTGAAAAATCCAGCACAAACCAGAATGAATTCCATCTTGGTCTAGGCTGGTTTATGCTGGTTAGAGCTGGTGGACCAGCATAGTCATGCTGTTCTCAAGCAGAATCCCAGCATTCAAAACATACTTTATGCTGGTAACCAGCAATTCTGGATTTTTCAGCAGGGAAAACAGTCCAAGTAACAAACCAGGCCAGACTGGAAGACCAACTAACCATCTTTTTTTCCCCAAAAGGAAGTCACTGAGGAAAAGTCTTGTGAGCTGGGATTGTGAATCAGGGTGATTTTTCTCCAAAGGTCAGGAATCATGGACTCATATGTGGAGTGAGAGTCAGGGTTGAGCTCTATGGCACACATTATGAGGTCCCACCCTGAAATGCGGCCTGACCCTTAAACTCTTCTGGGTTGACACCTGCTCAGTAGTCTACTAAACCCTCTGCGAGTTCACCAGGGTTTCCTGGCCAGGGTTTAGGGTCTATAGCAAAAAATCTGACTCCTCGTAGAACATCTGTGAGAACATTTAAGTCCATTAGTTGGAGATGAGAAACTCATGGACTACTCTAGACCAGTCTAGCTCTTCTCCCAAAATGTCTCCAGTACAGTGTACAAGTAAAATTAGTTAGCATAAAAAATTAACCATTACTAGTGGCAACTCTGCTTCAAATGTTTGTTCTTTTCAAACTCCTCTTTTATTCAAATAGAGTGGAGATAAAAAAAGTAGATGTGTCATTGATACGTGGGGTGTGAAAGTTGTGGCGTTGCACAACAACAGTTTGAAGCTGTCTACACTAAACGTGTCAAAGCTTAAAGTTTCAAACTCATTTGTCCTGTTGTCGGAAGTAGTGCAAGCGTGTGGAGTACAACAGATCAGTAGAATCTTATTAGAATTTGTAACTGTTGTAATTTGTTACAAACTTGTATGGATTCCTACGATCTCATTCGTACATTTTCGTACAATCTGCTTAGACCCAGTGATGGTTATGTTCATGGTTGTGTTTTCTAAGAATTTTACATTTTCTATTTGAAATTGTCACCTCATAAAATAGTTTCGCTTTCCTGTGAAATCAGGTTGGCAGGTTAGTGTCTCGTCGAGTTGCACCTCATCAAGAGTAGACCATGTCACTTACAAATGCAGAACAGTTAGTTCATGCTTTCATGAACTCAAGGCTATATTACTGTAACGCTCTACTGGGTGGTTGCCCTGCACACCTAATTAACAAACTCCAGCTGGTCCAAAACGCAGCAGCTAGAGTTCTTACTAGTACCAGGAAGTATGACCATATTAGCCCGGTTCTGTCAGCACTGCATTCGCTCCTTATTAAACATCGTAGAAATTTTAAAATCTTGCTAATTACTTACAAAGCACTAAATGGTTTAGCTCCCCAGTACCCGAGCGAGCTCTTAACACATTATAGTCCTTCACGTCTATTGTGATCTCAAAATTCTGGCCAGTTGATAATACCTAGAATATCAAAATCAACCGCAGATGGTAGATCCTTCTCCTATTTACCACCTAAACTTTAGAACAGTCTTCCTAGCGTTGTTCTGGGAGCAGACACACTCTGTCAGTTTAAATCTAGACTAAAAACATCATTAACATTATTAACATCATAAAACATTATCTACTTCTATAATTGAAATCACGTAAATTGTTAGGCTGCATAAATTAGGTCAGCTGGAACCGGGAACACTTCCCATAACACTTGATGTACTCGCTACATCAGAAGAAGAATGGTGTCTACGCTAATATTAGTCTCTCTGTTATCCCGAGGTTTACCGTAGTCAGTCGGATCCAGACCGTATCCAGATGAGATGAAGTTCCTGCACCTAGACATGACGACAACGCAGCCCTGAAGTGTCAGCTAAACTATCCCCTGCAAAGGCCTTCTTCCCTTTCCTTTTCCTATGTATAGATAAAACGTTATCAAATTTCTGATTCCAGCTCGCATAGATCCACAGAAACGAGTATTTTTTCTGTATTATGAGGGCCAGATAAGTAATTTGGCAATGTCACCTTGTAAAAAAGAATAAGCGTCTGTGCACATACACATTCAAACGTGCAAACCTATAGACTAAACACATAAATGAACGGCAAGAATGCATTAAAAGTCTTCTGTTTTCAGTTAAAAAGGTGTCATTTAAGCGGCCCCTAAGTTAATAATTAACAATTTTTACAATGGAAGTGATTCAATAAAAAAACTATTTTAGCTCAATAATAACTTTTTTCTAGAGCTGCTGTAAAGCCAAAATAATCTCTGTCCATTCATTTTCCTATTATCACTGTGAAGCTGCTTTGAAACAATCTGTATTGTAAAAAGTGCTATATAAATGAAGATGACTTGACTTGACTGATCACAGTTGGTTCTCTTTGATTTTTGTTGTCATGAGTCTGACTTGCTTAGTAAGATTATTCTCAAATTGACAGTAGTTAATCTAAAAGAGAAATTTTGATCACATTAGAAGACATTTTACATTATTGCCCTCTATGCTGCCCCCTGTGACAGTCCATACTTATATACTTGACATGCTTGAGAACACAACGTTATGAAATCATTGCTAGAAGCGTTTGTGCCCACATATTTGGATAGAGTGTGCTTCAGATTTTATCATTGAGAAGGCTAGAGACACCGCTCCTTTTATCTATCCTGAATTAGTTCTCCTGTAATATGTTCTCATTTCAACTCCCGCCATCTCCATATTATCTCATCCTAGTCCCACGGTTCTTTATTGCTCTGCAGAATGACAGATGTATTCTGATTATCTGCGCATTTGCATGTGCACTGCACTGCACTAAATGTTCCTGGATTCAGTTTGTGAGAGATTATGTGTGCGTGCGTGTGTGTGCGTGAAAGAAAACAAGTACTTGAGTTGAGGATGCATAGATGCACATACTTTATGCTGGATTTGATGTGTGTGTGATTAATGTGTGTTGTCCAGTATGAAGTGTCTGGGTTCTTTTATCAGGAGTTCAGTAAGGCAGGTCGAGTCTCTAGCACATGTCTACAGTTCTCCAGAGCAGATAACACAACCATCACTGTTGTCATGGTCACAGATAAAACACTTCACACCTCATATATCACCATTACCCACCATGCCCTGGGAATGGAAGCGTGTGATTATTAGAGTCATCTGTGTTAGTACCTAATGCAGAGTTTGATACGTTTGTAGGTTTGTATTTGCTTCATATTTGTTAATTGGCTGAAAAAATGTCCTCAGGATTTACCTTGAAATTTCTACCTACCAATGCTAAAATGTTTCTTTAGGTTTGGGGTAGGGTAGGGTAGGGTATAGGTTTGGGGTAGGGTTTGTATGTAGCAATTAATAAACATTGCTTTTCAAAGAATTTGCTAAGTTGTTTCACAGATTTTTACATGTCAGACAGACAAAAAAAATGCCATACACTTACATTAAAGAGAGACTTTGCAAATACTTTGAAAAGCAATGTGTGTATGCAGTTGTAGATGATACTATCTACCAAAACAAGCAATAATCTTTAATTAAATGTAATCAAACTGAAAATAATCTCTCTCTTCTTTTACTCTGCTCACCTCTTCACTTTCTTGTTCAATGTACCGTGTTGGGTAAATCGTCCACTAAGATCGTCCACTGAGATTACAATAGGACCACACACACACACACACACACACACTTGTGTTCATGGTTCAAATGAGAGTGATTAGAAGTTGAAAGAAACAGAACTTCATCAGTCAGATATTTCGGTATTTCAGTATTGATATGTATCGAAAAATCTATATTTTTGACGACACCACATCAGGATACACACAATTGGGCATGGCAGGGTGTGTGGCTGCCTGGTCAGGTCAGTGCAAAGCAATACATTTTTATTGCAGAAGTTATATTACTACATATAACATATAATTTGTAATTATTTAATACAAAAGAAAAGCAAGTAAATTAAAATGATCTGGTTGTTATATTCGTGTCACATAACTTTAACAGCTTCAAATGTGTCTGTTTACAACATGGTTTTGCAGCGTTGAGTATTGTAGCCAATCACAGCCATTTCTGTTGAAAATAATAATAATCAGAGGTGTTTAAGTTACCAGTGGCGAGAATCAGCTCAGTTTCTCTCAAAACGCTGTATGAGTTTACTAAGTTTTATACGCAAACAAATCCTCTCATTATAACAAACAAAGCAGAGTTTAGTCAGATTCATTTATTAAAACAGGAGTTTTTGCACTCAGTGAGTTTGCGCCTGATGCATATGGCACACTTAACTGGAAACACTTCATGGTTTTCAAAGCCGTCATCTGACTGGTTGAATTCTACAGGATGTCCAGGAGACGTGTGTGTCGCGTTCTTTGATGGTCCACCTGGAAACAAAGATAGTTTAATGCCAAACCCCCTCATGGAAGAAGAAAGCCGTCTTGTTTACAACTGTGACAATGAGCGCTTACCAGGATCAACCAAACGCTGGATTTTCAAAAGTATATGAAGTATGTAAAGTTTGCAGAACACACTCTTTATTTATCGTTCTGTTATTGTAGGGACATCAACGTTACATTTTCACGCCCTTAAACGTGACGTGGAACAAAACAAACTGTGATTGGTTGCTTTACATGTCAGTCAGGCGGCCTCTGGGCAGTCCTTAGCCAATGAAAGCTGCTATGGAGTACAGTTTTCTGTTAGTTTAGCTATACCTCTAGCTCACATTTTAGTTCATGATAGTACACTTTCTAGTGTACTCTCAGTAAACTACTAGTTTAATAGTTTTACTGAAAGTATAGTTGTAAATTATCTTAACATCATACAGTTTATTCACACCATTGAAGAGTTGTCAATAAAATCAGCCAAATGTTCATCTGTTTCTTTGTGGGTTAATACCACCGAATCAGGTTCAGTTCCACCCTATTTACTCCAAGCTATTCCACCCCATTTGTTACTCTAGACTTGAACATGTAAGTTTATCAGAAAGTATGTAAACCATATGCTGGCGTACTACCTAGAAGAAGCCAAGACAAAAAGTATGTAATACGCTACTATACAAGTCAAGTATGCTTAGAATATTAAATTATACTTTTCTTAAGAAAATCTTGATCAAAAGATTAAGTAAAAGCATCGGACATATGTACTTCACTAGAAATACCGTATGTATTGACCAGCATTATTTCTGGGTGAACATCACTGCAATGCTGGTCTAAGCTGGTCTTTTCAGCAGGTCTTACACAGGAACACATGTTGGCATGTGTTTTCAAAGACTATTGATTCTCCATTGGACAGCGTCTCCAGTCCACTTTTCAAACACAATTAGGCCTGATCCATACACACTATAGATGGCCCAATCTATCCCGTCCACATGGTCCAATGTGCTTCTAATCTAGAACCAGCACAAATCTCATTTCTATCCGTAAGACCTCCAGAAACACCCCTTGCTCTCACACATACATATTAGGGACCATGAACTGTGGTTGATGTTGATGGGTGTTTGTTTGCAGAGCTCGGTGTCCCTTTATCATGCACACAAGGGGTTTGGTTTAATAGTTGCATTTGGAAAATAAGCCACTATTAAATCCAATGACGACCATTTAAGCAGCGCTAGCTATTAGCATGTGTGTACTGCGAGTGGTAGCACTTGTCTACACAAACAAGTGCTTGAACAAACAACTTGTTAGGTTTCACTCGTCCTCTGCATTCTCCCCTCCATTGCTTCTTGAACACCGTTGAGACTTTGGCAGAGATTGCAACCACCTGTTCCTGTAACCCTTTTAACCTTCCTACCCTATTCCCTGCATCTCCCCATGCCACACTTTTTGTAATTCTGGACAAAATTCATTTATATGTTTCGATAATTGTCCCTAATTGTTTCTTTGAAGGAGACCGAGGCGTTCGGGACATCTGGCCGACACATGTCCTGCATCCATGCAGCGAGCCATGCTTTCAAACGCTTATGAGAGGGTAACTTTGTACCCAGCGGGAATTTTGTTCTCTACCGGCCTATGGGGCAAATCAGCGCCGAGCAGGGTTGATCTCTCCTAGTTGGGATGGTGACACTTTGACCCTAGTTAGATGATAAACATTGCATGAAACCGTGGCCCCCTCAGATCTACTGCGTGCTGCCGTTTGAGCCCCAGTGAGGAGCGAGGGTTCTGGGATAACTCAACCTGCTGACCCTGATGGTTAAAGTAAGGCGCTAATACCCTCATTGGGAATGGTGGAGTATCTCCACAGGGAATAGGTGTCCTCCACTCCATTCTTTTCAAACACAGTTAGGCTTGATCCATGCAAACACGACACGCATGGCCCAATCCATCCTTTCCACATGGTCCTGGTCTGTATTTTTGGGATAACTCAACCTGTTAACCCTTATGGAGAAAATAAGGAGCTAATGGTGAAGTTTCTCTGCTTGGAATGTATGTCTGGACCTGTAGTGCAAGCTAAAGGAATGTACAGAAGCTCTCTGGATTTCCCCATGTGATTATACATTCCTCATGAGAACTGCGACTGACATTCAAACAAGCATTTTTATAAGATCTGGCTCACGCACACCAATAAACAGAGAGAACTGCATTGCTATAAGGCAGAGCAAGCGTGTACATGCAAAACATTGTCAGTGTTAGTCAGAATTATTCACGTTAACATATAATTATGTGTACACCCCAAACCTACCTACTGTACATGCACATTTACGACTACACATGATCCAGGGGCTGCTACACATCATTCACTGAATCTGAATGTAAAAAATATAAACATGAAGAGCTAGAAAAACACTTGCACATGGGCCTCCTTTTCTGCTCTCTGACATAAGCTCACATGCTATAAAACACTCATTCACAGGTTTGCTTTCTCTGCTGCTTTGTGTGAGTGATGTCTCACTCCTCTCTGAGTGGCTGTCAGTCACTGGGTTATTTATCCTTCACTGATTCCCGCTCACCATCTGGGAATTCCACTTTGATTTTCTTTCCTGCAACACCTGCAGTGTTCTATTCTCTCCTCCTATATCTGTCTCTCTCTTTTCCTATTTCCTCCCTCTAAATGATTTCAGATCTCAGTAATTAATGGAGATACTAGAAAAACAGGTTGATGCACTGATGGATAAAAGTACAGACAGATGGAAGGATGCCGTGATGGATGGATGGATGGATGGACGGATATTAGATAGATGAATGGAAGGATGGATAGACAGATGGATAGTCAGAGGGATGGATGGATTGATGGAAGTTGGATGAATGTTGGATGACGGATGGATGGATGGAAGAATGTTGGATGGATGGACGGATGGCTGGATGTTGGATGAATGATTGGATGAATGATTGGATGGATGGATGGATGGATGGAGGGATGCATGGACGGATGGATGAATGTTGGATGGATGATTGGATGGATGGATGGATGGATGGCTTGATGGATGGACGGATGGATGGATGGATGGATGGACGGAATGACAAATGACAAATGACGGATGGCTTGGATGGATGATGGATGGATGGATGGCTTGATGGATGGACGGATGGATGGATGGATGGATGAATGTTGGATGGATGATTGGATGGATGGATGGATGGATGGACAGATGGATGGATGAATGTTGGATGGATGATTGGATGAATGTTGGACGGATGATTTGATGAACAATGGATGGATGGACGGACGGACGGATGGATGGATGAATGTTGGATGGAGGGATGGATGGATGGACGGACGGATGGATGGATGGAGGGATGTTGGATGAATGAATGATTGGATGAATACTGGATGGATAGATGGATGGATGGAGGGATGCATGGACGGATGGATGATTGGATGAATGAACAGATGGATGGATGGAGGGATGCTGGATGAATGAATGATTGGATGAATATTGGATGGATAGATGGATGGATGAACGGATGGATGGATGGAGGGATGGATGCATGGACGGATATTGGATAGATGAATGGAGAGATGGATAGACTTTTGGATGAATGTTGGGTGGGACAAACCTCTCTCCTCTAAACCTTAGATCAGTTCATGAATTCAGTTCCCTTTCACTTTTCAATATGTTTCTAATAAAACTCAATCTACCTCACTAAAGAAAATTAAGATTAGTCCTCAAACCTGAGAGAGAGAGAGAGAGAGAGAGAGAGTGTGTGTGTGTGTGTGTGTGTGTGTGTGATCTCATAAGTAAAAACTCTTTTTATCCAAAGCTCAACCCCAAACAATCCAGTTCTCTGTCCATCTCTGACTCCAAACAGGTGGGTGAATGAAAGCCAAGAACTTTATAGAAGATCTCTCAAGTTACCAGTTGTTTTTAAAAATGCTATGACATCAACATAATTTACATTTAGGAGACACAGGCCTCTCAGAGTGAGGCATCATGGGTACGTGGGGCTACCGGAGCAACTGCGGCTCTTTGAAGATGAGAAAGTATTTAAAAAATCTGTTAAACGAACACTAATCCTGAACAAATGTTCTCCCCAGTGCTCAGTGTTGATGACTTACTGAGGGCTCGGGGAGCACATAAAAAGAAGCAAAAGAAAAAAGCGTGAAGCAATACATTCAATGTCTGCATATAAATTATGACTTTTCAGCGAACTGGAGAGGAAGCCTTATAACTTCATTTGAAACATGCTTTTGTTACTGTTGAAAATAACATTCACAGTGAGAAAGAAAATACGGGTTTATTGTAAATGAAACATCTTGTCACTATAATAAATCACAGAAATGTTTCCTTTTTTGCTCAAGAACAGAAATGTATGTTACCACATTAATACTGCCCATGCCAGTGCAAATACAACGTAAATGTAGCATTAACACAACGTAAAACCTACATGACGACTGTAGTGTTAACCAGATCACTGAAGCAAAACTGCAACTGAAGCATGTCAGATTCTGCTTCCTGTTAGTGTCAAGCGGTTTGTGCGGTTCTACTGTTCATTTTAATAATTTACATTCTGAATGCTGCACACATGAACAATAAGACAAATGGAGAGCAAATGGAAAACTTTGCATAAGATTTTTTCTCCTGAAAAAAAAAAGTAATCACATGCAAGTTCCAGAAGAGATCTCAACAATGTCTCAAACTGTGCTCAGATTTGGCCAGATACCAAAATATACAATCAAAAGTTTTTAATATAAACATTTCTTCTCAAATTCTTTCAAGAGTTGCTGTCCACGTTAATTTTATAGCTCTATACTCTTACTGTGTGTCAACAATTGATTCATTTGTGTCTATTTTTATTTCCCCTAATGGATTTTAGAAGAAACACCAGAGACAATGTTAATACTTCAAAGAAACATAAGTGAGATTTCAAATAAAGTCCCCTGAGCAAAGAAAGAGCAACTTCTGAGCCATAATATTTCCTCTGGGTAAATAAGAAAACAGTTTCATTGAGCTGCAGATGGATTTAGCGTGTGTGAGAGCGAGTGAATGTTTGTGTACTGTATGTGTGTGTAGTGAGATTCTATCACACTAAACGCCGCATGGCTCAATGGAGCAGTTCAGAGAGCAGATGAGCGGGTGATGAAGGAAAAGTTTGAAGAAGTTCCTGTGTTTGAAAAAGAGATATATACAGGCGACCCACATACAAATAAAACATACACAGATATGCACAAGAATCCCCCCACCACTTCTCTCTCTCTCTCTCTCTCTCTCTTCTTTGGAATGTCATGCTATCTATTATTTTTAAAAGAATGTAGTAAGCAGTATGAATGGAGTGGACAGTATGCATTTTTTATGAGGGGATGTGTTCCCCAGAGTTCGCTCCTGGGTCCTATTAAGTTCTCCCTTTCTTTCAGTATTTTCATTTTCTCACAGATGCAGCCACTTTTGTATCACTCCTTGTTGCTATAACTCTGCAATACCAGATGACCTACTGCATTTTCTAAACTGTACAGTACACAACAGAGCACAATGAATGAGATACTATATATCCCACACTGAAATCTGCTCACATCTTCCATTTGGAGTGCGATAGTGTTTTCAAATTTCATTTTAATTTTAGTTTAAGTTTTAATAATAAAATGTGCTTTTTCCATTTTTATTATTTCTATTTATTTTATTTTAGTTTTAGTAATTTTAGAACTTACATTTTATTTCTGTTTGTTGCCAAGGAAATGTTTCTTTTTTCCGTTTAAGTAATATTGATATTATTTTATTTTTAAGCTGTATTTCAATTAACAACAACAAAAACAATTTTAGTAGATATTAACCATATATGTGACCCTGGACCACAAAACCAGTCATAAGTCGCACAGGTATATTTGTAGCAATAGCCAACAGTACATTGTATGGGTCAAAATTATCGATTTTTTCTTTTATGCCAAAAATCATTAGTATATTAAGTAAAGATCATGTTCCATGAAGATATTTAGTACATTTTCTATGTAAATATATTAAACATTTATTTTTGTGAGTTGATATGCATTGCTAAGGACTTAATTTGGACAACTTTAAAGGGGATTTTCTCAATATTTTGATTTTTTTTGCACCCTCAGATTCCAGATTTTCACATAATTGTATCACGGCCAAATATTGTCCTAACAAACCATACATCAATGGAAAGCTTATTTATTCAGCTTTCTGATGATGTATAAATCTCGATTTCAAAAAATTGACTCTTATGGTTTTGTGGTCCAGGGCCACTTATTAGCCTTTTACACATAATTTGATTATAAATGCCTACTATTTTTGTTTTTAATTCAAGTGTTACTGGATTCATTATTCATTACTAGTATTTAGTTCCATTGTTGGGGGTAATGCATTACAAGTAACTTGAGTTACATAATCAGATTACTTTTTAAGTAACTAGTAAAGTAATGCATTACTTTTTCAATTTAAAACAAAATATCTAAGTTACTTTTTCAAATAAGTAACACAAGTTACTTTGTTTTCACATTTATTGACTGACAGCTCTCCTGTCCCCATGTTGAGAGAAATAAAGGTCAGAGGTGTTGTGTGTGCTGTGTGAACATGATGGTTATTGTAGTTCTAGACTAAACGTGAGCATTTACTCATCTCACTTGCAGAAAAACATTCAGTATTCCTCCAAATTAATAAAACCAGTGAAATGCAATCTCAGAATTTTGAGCAAACCTGTAATAATTAACTATATTAAATATTTACTTTATGTATTTAATCTTACTTTATTAACCAATGTCTTTGCTGCTGACCTTCAGTGATCCAATTCAGCCATAGTAATAAGCACAAACTAATAAATTACTTTAGATTAGATTTAGAAACAAGAGTGTTGAACTTCTTTAATCCAGAATGGCAGCACAGCTGAAAGGTTTGAGCTGCAACCTCTACTGTACTGAAATATGCATTTCCTTCAGCCTGAGGCTTATTCATTTCACTTTTGGTGAGAAAGGGCCTTAACATTTGCCAAAAATATAACTTTTTGTTGTTGTTATTAAAAAACAAACAAGCAAGCCCAGCACAGGTGAGAAAAAGTAACTCAAAAGTAAAGTAACGCATTACTTTTCATAAAAAGTAACTAGGTAGCGCAATTAGTTACTTTTTTAGGGAGTAACGCAATATTGAAATGCATTACTTCTAAAAGTAACTTTCCCAAACACTGTTTAGTTCTCTGTCTTCCATATGCATGCAGACTTGTGTCAGGTTCCAATCTGAGCAGTGAATAATGAGAACATAAAAGAAGATAAAAACCAGAAAAGATGAAAGAGAACAATAAAATGTTCTGTAAGTTTCTTTCATTCAGTCTTGGTGATTCACATGATGCTCCATCCAGCTGATTTCCCAGCAGTTACAAACCACAGACTGAACCTGAGATTTACACACTCATTGTCATCTTTGTCCCAGTGGACAGAGTCTCTTTCAGCCCGATGTCCCGATGCAGCCCAGATCCAGGCTGGGTTCACACTGATGTGGTCGTGTCAGATGGTGAAAGAGGTTTTTATCAGGTTGGGATGTAAGTGTGTGAGAGATGCGGTTTTCTCTGAGTCATGTGGAGGCCCAATGATGAGTTAACCTAACCAGGGTTGGTATGAGACGGAGTGTTTGAGACTGTATACTACATACTGTAACCATTACTGGAGATAGTACAAAGCTTCAGAGAGCCCAAACATGTACATTGTGGATTTGAAATATATAACAACAGTAATATTGTGAAATATTATTACAATTTAAGAGAGCTTTTTCAAAACAACACTTTAAAGTAACTGAAATGTTTTTAAATATATGTTTTCCTAATGAAAAATTTTCAGCATCTTTACTCCAGTCTCCAGTGTCCTTCGATGAATAGAACGTTCAAAAGAACAGCACTTATTTGAAATAGAAATCTTTGTAACATTATAAATGTATATAAATACCTTTACCATCACTTTTGATCAAATTAATGCACCCTTTACTGTGTTCTTTTTTTATCTGTATTCTGACGACTTGAACTGAAATTTTTTATCATCACATACACAACAGGAGAAGAGAAGCATTGAGAGATGTTTCCGCTGGTTCAGAATCACCTGTCCTTCCATGTGTTTGAGCAGATGCACGTTATAAAGCGAGCTGTTTGCTGTAGGTAAAGAGAGAGCATCCTTGTGTGTGTGTATGTGTTTGGCTCAGCTTGAGCAGTGTAGCCTTGAGACACACAGTTCTAGCCACACACATAATAGAAAATGAGAAATGTGTGTGTGTGCGCGCACAAATTCTGATGGCCACATGAGTTGTGGTTTCCTGTCTGACAGATATGTGTTGTGGTATATTAGTGCAGCACCAAGTATGCACTGACACCAAGGCCGTTGATTTTGTTGAATGAGTGTGTGTATCCAAATGCATGTGTGTGGTCCAGCAGGTTCAGTGTGACTAATTGAGGGGTCTCGGGCAAGTACTGTGTTTCCCCCGTTTTCAAAAACACACATGTACACATACACTAGAGGGTAATATCTTTGAATCCATCCGTCAAGGGGATGATGGTTAAGCAGAATTATAGCTACTAGGAGTGACACAAAAGCGGCTGTCTGTGTGAGAAAAAATGAAAACAGACAGAAAATGAGAATTTAAGAGGACTCAGGAGCGAACCCTGGGGAACACATTGCCCCAAACACATAAAATGAGAATTAAAGGAATAGTTCAGTTTCAAATGAATATTAGCCCAAGCTTTACTCACCCTCAAGCCATCCTAGGTGTATATGACTTTCTTCTTTCTGATGAACAAAATCAGAAATATCCTGACGCATCCGAGCTTTATAATGGAAGCTCTTTCTTCAGCTCATACTCGTTGATCCCATTCACTGCCATTATAAAGCTCAGATGCGTCAGGATATTTATTAATAGATCTCCGATTGTGTTCTTAAGAAAGAAGAAAGTCATATACACCTAGGATGGCTTGAGGGTGAGTAAAGCTTGGGCTAATTTTCATTTGAAAGTGAACTAATCCTTTAATGTCACCTCTTCAGATTTTACATTTTGTGTTTGTACAAATGTGTCTCAGCCACAGCAGTATGATAAAAGACACCAATATACCAATATATAAAAAAACATAAATAATAATGAAAATAAACGAACTAACAAATAGTCGTGTTTGGATTGGGTGGATTTCCCATCTACCTCTTACCTCACCATAAAGACTGTATGGCCAGACGTGCCTCTTTTCAGGGCGATGTCACTCCTTTATTACAACCAGCTCTCGCACAACAAAACCATTTTGTTTTTGACAAAACATTCCGTTTCATGGGATAAATGGCTTTAATTAGACAGATCCATTTGGTTTGAGTTTTTTAGATGGGCATCACATCTTTGATGAAAGGTTCTAGTCTTTGTTTGTTTGTTTGTGAGTCTGGGGAAATAAAATCATGCCATTTAGACATAATTCAAGAAAACTTACAAATGTCACAGGAAATTTATTTTGCTATATTTTCCATATGAGATTCTGCAATCAAGGGAAATTTCCTGACCTGTATTATGATTAAAAAAGAAAAACGTTTTTTAATTGTCTCGAGGCATTTTAACTTCACCACTATAATACATTTATAAAAATGGGAAATTCTACTGTGCATTTTATGTTCTTAATACATTTGGAATTGATGTGTACTATTTAATTTTTTTTATATATATATATATAAAATCACTGTAACCAATACTGCTGTCATTACCGCTGCATTATAAAGAAAAATTTCAAGAGTTTTCATTTGTTATGAAGAAAATCAGAAACATTTCTGCCAGAACAGCAGTGTGACAGATCTAAAATGTCATTGATTTTAAGATTTTTATTTTTGACATTATAGAAGAGTACTTAATTTAATTCAGAATTTTAATTAATTGACTAATACAGCTGTTTACATTTTCTCAAAATCATTTAAAAAGTCATCCCACATCATTTACACATAATATCAGTCTACCACAGCACACAAAATACCATTTTTTTTTTTTTTTTTTTTTAAATTATTTTTCAGGATTTCAAGTCAAAAGTGTCCATAATCAAGAGAGAAAAAACAGTTAAAAATTAAAGCTGCAAGCAGCGATGAAAGGGCCCTCGCACCCGGCACCACCGCCACCTGGTGGCCTTAGGAAAACAGTGAATAGTGGGTGACATGCATGTAAGCGAGTAAATACAGGAGAAATATGGCAAAGTAATTTCCTGCTGCCAATAGGTGGCGCTTTGACTATTACTGAATATTGCCATGTTGATGTCTTCAGGCCAGGACTATTATCAAATTTATCAAGTTTGGAGCTGATCAGACATTGTATGCCTGAGTTACAACAACTTCCTGTTTCGTTGCGTTAATTGCCAATAATGTGTTAATTGCCACAATAATGTGGCGCTATGACTGTAACTGAATATTGCCATGTAAATGTCTTCAGGCCAGGACTCTAATAAAACATGTGAAGTCTGGGGCAGATCTGACATTGCCTGAGTTACAACAACTTCCTGTTTCATGGCGAAACATCG
This sequence comes from Hypophthalmichthys nobilis, assembly GCA_037950665.1. NCBI lineage: Eukaryota > Metazoa > Chordata > Actinopteri > Cypriniformes > Xenocyprididae > Hypophthalmichthys > Hypophthalmichthys nobilis. The sequence continues at coordinate 12,193,370 of CM075485.1, forward strand.
AGTTTTGTTAGGCAGCCACGGACACGCCCTTCAGCGAAAACGCTAGATCTTCACAATTTAACGTCGCAAAGGCCTTTAGATTAGACTGACCGAATATGATGTCGATCTGATTAAAGCTCTAGGAGGAGTTTGTAAAAGTACAACATCTGGAAAAAGCAAAAACTGCAGAAATTTTGCAGAAAAAATTCAAAATATCTCACTTCCTGTTGGGTTTTCTGATTTTGCACCCTCACACCATCGGTGCTCGGGCCCTAAAAAATGCCAAACACATTTTAAGTTAACTTTTCTGTGTAAATGTAATTCTATTTATTCTGTTATAATTTTCTGTGTCACTTTTACTCAAATACATGCCGTCCATTCATTTTCCAATTGGAAAATGGACCAAGAAATGTTTATTCTGTTCACATGTACAGCTCTTTTCTTTCACTGAAACGCAATTCCTACAATTCCCTGTGTGTTTTTCTGTCAGCATTCATCTGTAGAGTGAGGACAGCCCGGTGTGTGTGCATGTGAGAGAGAGTGTGTGAAAGGCTATACGTTTATGCACGTGTGTGTGTGAAGTGCGGACAGGTTTGTGGTGGAGTGCTAATATACTTCGTGATGTTTGTGCTGACAGACCTGAAGGTTCTGCACCATACCTCTTTGCTGATATGTCTATTTCTCCTTTTTGCCTTTACCGGAGTCATGTTATAAATTCAATCAACGTGTTTCTATCATTTTCCCCATTTGGCTTTTTTTTTTTTAAATTCCCATTTGACATTTTTAAATGCACTCTTTCTCTCCATCTTGCCTTATTGTGAGGGAATGTTATGAAATGTGTTTATAGGTTTAGGATAAACCACCCTGCGTTCACTGGAGACATACCAAGAGACTGTAATTAAATTGTTGCTCTTTGGAGTTGGAATCCCCTCAGAATGGGAATGTCGGGCTCTCCAGCAACCACTAATAATCCTCAGAGCAGCGGGCTGGCCGTGTGTTCCCCGTGGGCTTCCTGATGAGGGTACGAGGGACAGAACTCCAATACGCTATGTTTTCTTTTGCAGAAGGATGAAAGCATAGAATTCCAACTCTGGGATTATGTGTTTGGCCTGGCAACCCAAGTCATGAGAGATAAAACATGAAAAATTCAAGTAACTTACTCAAATCTGCCTAGTTCATAAAACACAGCAATCAAGCTTCCACCTCTTTATGAGACGAAAATGGATCTGAGTGAGAAAAATTCACAAATTTCCCTGATAGTTGGCTAGACATGGAGGCACTATAAAATCACACAGCCATAGGAAAACGTCAGGATAAATGTTTGCTTTGGCTTGACGTAGAGCCGTAGAGAGAAAATGCCTTAAGAATGGTTTGGATGAAGGACACTAGCAGTGTGTGTTCTCCATGTCTGTGCTGATGTAATTGTCTTAGCAGACATGTTTGAAGCTTGTTTTTGCTTGGGAAGATCTGAGGAGGAGAAAGTTGATGTGGTGGTAATGAGGAGACCTGAGAACTTTCATTCAGCTATAATGTCTGACCACACTTAATGTACACACACACAAACACACGTATGTACGTGTGCAGGGACTCCACTACCTCAGCTGAACATGTCATCCAACAAACTTTTATGATTCTTACAGGTTTTGTTCATCATGATAATCTTTACAAATGTTGAAGCGTAGATACAATCGGCAGAAGTAAAAAGCTAAATGTAGGCTATAAACAAACTACACCATGGTCGCACGACTTCAGCGTCACCATCAGACAGCTCTTTCGGTCTTTATTTAAAACATTTTCCCTGAAGGTTTGAGCTTGAATAGTTTGCAAGAGCGATTCTAAACACTGAGTTCACCTGTTCGGCTGATGACAACCTCTCCAACCGCCTTTTTGATTTAAAGCGAGTAAAAGCTTTTTAAAAAAACACACAGAGGGTATTACTGATGTATTTTATGTTGTAGAATAAAATATTGTGAGCTTGTTATTTCAGGCATTTTATCAAAAACCCATTCAAATATCCACTGACTTCAGGATACTGTCAACGGAAGCACTAATTCATTTCTTGGATTTGGCCTACAAAAATCTCTACACAAATCATCTCTTTTACAAGTGTTTATTAGCACTAGATATGCATTCACGCTGACACTGAGTCGCTGTGCTGTTCATCTGCAGTAACTGTTTCAGGCACATGATCACATGAGCTCCATGGCCAGCACTGCCATTGGTAGTCGCCAAATGTCATCACTGCTCATTTGCATAAAATAACCTCAGTTCTCACTGAAGTCATCAGTCCTCAATGAAAATACTGACTGACTTACTGTGAATGTTGCTATCTGCTCTCTTACATATCAAAAAATCTTTAATATTGGTTATACAAATGTTTCTAAGAGATAAATGACCAATATTTTATGTATAACTGTTGTAAAAACACGGCAACATAGGGCCACATGTGGCTTATTGATTTTATAAATCATCAGCCACAGCAATATGATAAAAGACACCAATATTTAACAAAATAAACAAATAAATAAATAAAAATAAATTATGTATGTAAATCAGTACGATTATTCTTTCTCTTTTAGGTCAGTATTTAGGTCAGTCTTATAGGTCAGATTAAAAATAGTTTCTAAAAGATTTATTTTTCTAAAAATAGCAATAATTTATCGAATTAACCATTGTAAAATGACACATCAGATTTAAAATGGTAGAAAGAACAAGGTCATAAAATTGACCAATATTCAATAAATTACTAAAATGGTTATTAAAGGTGCAATATATAAGATTTTTGCAGTAAAATATCCAAAAACCACTAGGCCAGTGTTATATATTTTGTTCACTTGAGTACGTACAATATCCCAAATGTTTCCAACTATTTGTAAATCGTGAGAAAATTGCAGTTTTAACCAAGGCTCCGGGACGTGTGAGGAGTCGCCTGTCAATTGCGTCATACTCGCGTTATCCCCGGTTTCCAGTTTTATTTTGTAAAAACCATGGAAACACCAAATACGCTTTAATATATTACATGTTTTAATAGGTAAGGGAACAACTGTTTGGTTACATTTATAGACAGAAGACTAATTGTTGTTATATAGCTCAACACGTTTAGTCTTATTGTTTAAATCTCATTTTCTTGATTTATTTTTTGAGTACCATGCTTTACCATGCCTCAGAGAAAAACACTATTTTGTCAAGTAGCTAACATAGCATAATCATATGCAGCTTTATTTTTAGTAACAGTAATACAGAATTTTCTCCATCATACAATACGTTTTAAAATTAATTGCATGCCATTTATCAACACAAGCCATCCAGCATTTAATATGATATTCTAAAATCACTCTAGCTTACTGCAGTGTGTCTCAAACAAGTGTCTCACAGCAGCCGCTGAGCGAACGCACAGAGTAACATTATAACATCGTTTTCAACACACTCAAATGTATCTAATATGATAAACAGAGCTGTGTTACCTCATACTCATGACCATGAGTAAAACAATAAAAGTTCTGCTGCTCGTGAGGCGTGTGTTGCGCAATCGCTCCAGTGGCCTCGTTTAACACTCGGTCCTGCTCTGCTTCATACTACAGTAACGTTAATAATCTCATCCATGAACATGATTTCTTCCTGAGTCCTATCCCAATTGTTTCCACCGGCTGTGATGTGAAGACCACATGTCCCAAGATTCTGCACTCAAACTTGGCGTCATTAAGCTACGCCTTTGTTTTGAATAGGCCTCTAGCGACCTCTAGCGGACAGAAATCTTACATATTGCACCTTTAATGAAAGTTAACAAATAAACTAACGATTAAATAAATATAAAATAAAAAAGAGACAGTGATAGATTTCTAAAATATTTATTTTTCTAAAACTATTGATAATTTATCTGAATTGTTAAACTTGTAAATGAACATTTGATTTTAAAATCATAGCAAGAGTAATGTGATAAAAAAAGCAACTGTTAAATCAATAATTTAAATAATTTAATACCAATAAAACTTGGTAATAATAATATTCACTTCTTCCAAGTAATCAGTGTTGCCAGGTCTGCGGTTTTCCCATGGAATTGGTCTTTTAAAGGGTTGGTTCACCCAAACATAACAATTCTGTCATTTATAACTCACCCTCACGTTGTTCCAAACCAGTAAGACTTTCGTTCACCCTCCGGAAACAAATTAAGATCTTTCTGATGAAATCTGAGAGCTTTCTGTCCCTCTATTGACAGCTATGCAACTACCACTTTCAAACCCCAGAAAAGTAGTAAAGACATCATAAAAGTAATCCATGTGACTCAGTGGTTTAACCTTAATTTTATGAAGTGGGTGGGTGAGCAATTAATGACAGAATTTTCATTTTTGGGTAAACTAACCCTTTAAGCTGTTGATTTCCATCCCCGTACATACGATTTCGGAGCTCCAACACCCTTGAAACACCCCCCAAACGTACAAATTCAATGGAGAATTCAGCCGTCCGACAGAGAACATCACATTGGGCTATTTTTGGGCTACGTTTGACTGGCCATTGGCCTACTTTTGTTGCGCAGACCTGGCAACCCTGTAAGTAATATAGTTCATAGTATATAGTTTTATTGTATTATAGTAATATAGTTGCTTTAGCATGGCTCATCCAATCAGATTTTAGAGGCATAACAATCTGTTTTATAATAGTAGAATAAGCATTGTCAGACATGGGGTGAACCTTACACACATTCTGTCTGCTAAATGAACCTGTCATTGTTTATCCTGCCACTAGAGGCTTCAGCTCTCAGGTTAAAGCAAATTCACCGCTCCCCTCTTTTATTTCAACTAATGTCCCTTCTTGATTTATCGCCTTCTTTTCTCTTCCTCGCTGTGGTTATGGGCCTGGGTTTCCCTTCTTGGTACCGCTCCCTGTTTTTCCATGCAAACACACATTAAACACACTCTTTTCCTTAGATTCCAGACCCACAGGATTCAATCTGGACAGCCATACTTCACATTCCGAGGGTAAGGAAGGCATCCCACACTACCTGTTACTGTGGTGACGGCGGTCCCGTCTGACTGGACGGTTTGTGTGGTGAGAGGTTAATGATACTCCTGAAGTCAGGGTGGAGACCAGTGTCACTATCCACACACACATGCACATACACCGAGGGGCACAGGAAACCAGCGGACTCATAAAGAGAATAATTAGAAACATATATATATCTATATATATATATATATATATACACACCGTACACACTGTGATACTGGTTCTCCATCACCGCTGATAAAGTAAAAAAATTCCAGGACACTCTTGCAGTCTGCGGTCGTGTGTGTGAGTGACTTGGCCTTGGATTCGGCTGCCAGCGTGGGTTGACAAGGAGCGGGATGTTCCGTCACGCCCGTGGGGGTTGCCGCGGTAACTCCTTTTTCCTGAGGGAATGCAGCCAGGCTTGGGGCGTCAATGTAGGCATTTTGGGAAGGTTGAGGAGACGGGGAGAGATAAACAGAGGACGCAAGATAGAGAGGGAACCCGCAGTTTGGAACGAATGCTGCAGATACTGATTCAGAAGCCTCACACACCACTTCAAAAACCCACAGAGGACGTTCTCACACACACACGCCCTCACAGCTACGCAGATGATGCCGTGTAAATCACTCGTGTGTGTACGAAACTCTGTGATTGAGGACGAATTGAAATGTAGAAAGGATGTGAGAGAAACAGTCCACACTCTGAAGTGGTTTGGAAATGGTAAACCGCCCTTTGAAAGTACTTGAGATGATCATCTCCCACGTCTGACTGTCGTTCTCACACTATGACCGTCCTAGTCCTAGAGAGGCAGGCTTTTGACTTCAGACTGAAAGTCTGTTCAACTTTGCAGCTTATTTTGGCCAAGAAATGCCTACTAGAATAGGAAACGATCATCTGAACAACATTTGAAACCGCCAACTATACAAGTTTTTTGGGCAGCAAATTCTGAAATTAAGTAGCAAACAATTGCTCAGCAGTCTCCGCTAATCTTTGTACAGACAAAGCCAAAGAAACCAAAGCTTCCTGCAATTGCAGATCAATCCTGCCCAATGGTCAGGAGGAATTTTGCACCACTCCTCTAAACAAAACTTTGTTCCAGCTCTGCAATATTCTTGGGATGTCTGGTGTGAATTGCTCTCTTGAGGTCATGCCAAACCTTCTCAATCAGGTTGAGGTCAGGACTCTGAGCTGCTCCAGAAGGAGTATTTTCTTCTGTTGCAGCTTTTCTGTTGTTGAATTACTCCTATGTCATTGTCTTGTTGTATCACTCAACATTCGTTGAGCTGCGATTGGCAGACAAATCACGTAATCCATCAAAATGTCCTGATAAACATGGGAATTCATTTTTCTGTCAATGATGGCAAGCAGGTCATGAAGCAGCAAAGCAACCCAAACTATGATGGTTCCTCCCTTATACTTCACACGTGGGATGAGATTTTGATGTTCTCCACCATGTTTCATTTGTCCAGGAGATATTTTCCTAGTAGCATGGTGGAACATCCAGGTGCTCTTTTGTCAAATTAGATGTGCAGTAATATGTTTCTGGACAGCGATGGCTTCATTCAGGATTTCCTCGAATGAACACTGCTCTTGTTTAGTGTTATATATAATGCAGATGTCACTGTTCACATTGAGTCTGTCTTGAGTCCAAGTCTTGTGATGGACTCAGGGACATTTGAACTCAGTCTTGGCTCGGGCACAACCTACTCATGTCTCAGCCTGGACTTGGACTCAAATTGAGCTTGTCTCGACTACAACACTTGTGGATATTACCAGAGGTGTTACCATGTTCCAGATACTTTCTAAAAATCTTTAGTTGGCACTTTATGATTTTATGCTAGAAAGAAAGCTAAAAACAATGAAAAGAATCAAGTGAGGACGAAAGAAAGTAGAAACAGAAAGTAGAAATAAACTAAAAAAGAAAGGAACAGAGGAGAAAACAAGAGACGAGAGATGTAGAATTGTGTGCAAAGAATATTTGTAATATTATCTCAGCCTATAGCATGATTAACTCTTACACTCCTGGCCAAGCTGAATATTGAAAACTTACTTCAACTGACAATACAACTGGGTAAGGCAAAATCCTCAGCTGTGATTCATGCTCATTCCCATATATAGATACATAACATTTTTTTTTTGAGATAAACCATTTTGAACTCAACACTTCAAGCTCAAACGTGCTGCGTAACACACGAAAATGAACCTCATTGGTTCTTGCGGAAGCTCAAGCATACTACATAACACACAAGAACTCAAATGTGCTGCGTTACACGAGGATGAACCTCATTGGTTCTTGTGGAAGCTCAAACGTGCTGCATAACACAAGAATGAATCTCATTGTTTCTTGAGGAACCTCAAACGTGCTGCGTAACACAAGAATAAACCTCATTGGTTCCTGTGGAAGCTCAAACGTGCTGTGTAACACAAGAATGAACCTCATTGGTTCTCGCATGTCAAGTGAACATGCTTGAGGTTCCGTTTACCACAACTGATGTTTGCATTAATTAATGAACATATGAATAAAATCACATCAAAGGATTTAAAGCGGCAGATGACAGAACGCTGTCCGCTGGTGTGAATGCTAATATAGTTAACTTTATAATTATCATTCTTGGTGTGAACTGGTCTTAACTGATGACTCTAGAACTTAATTCTACAACTGCTTCAATATTTGGGCTCAATAAAATTGCATGTTGCTTAAAGGATAAGTTCAGTTTGAAATGAAAATTAGCCCAAGCTTTACTCACCCTCAAGCCATCCTAGGTGTATATAACTTTCTTCTTTCTGATGAACATAATCACAGAAATATTAATAAATATCCTGACGCACCTGAGCTTTACAATAGCAGTGAAAGGGATCAATGAGTATGAGCTGAAGAAAGTGCTTCCATCCACATCCATCCATCATAAATATGTGATGCACACAGCTCCAGGGGGTTAATAAAGGCCTTCTGAAGTGAAGTGATGCATTTGTGTAAAAAAAAATCCATATTTAAACAAGTTATGAAGTAAAATATGTAGCTTCCGCCAGACCGCCTTCCGTATTGAAGTTACGAAGAAAGTAAACTGGCGTCGCGTCAGTTACACTTTTTCCGTAAGTTGAATAGGGAAGGCGTAGGACGTAGCATAAGCTTTGTGAACTGCAAGAGTTTTACACTTTCTGCGTACGATGAATACGGAAGATAGATATTCATAACTTGTTAAATATGGATTTTTTTGTCTTACCCAAACGCATCACTTCGCTTCAAAAGGCCTTTATTAACCCCCTGGAGCTGTGTGGAGCACATATTTATGATGGATGGATGTGAATGGAAGCACTTTCTTCAGCTCATTCTCATTGATCCCTTTCACTGCCATTGTAAAGCTCAAATGCGTCAGGATATTTATTAATATTTCTGCGATTATGTTCATCAGAAAGAAGAAAGTCATATACACCTAGGATGGCTTGAGGGTGAGTAAAGGTTGGGCTAATTTTCATTTCAAAGTGAACTAATCCTTTAATGCAATCTACATAAGTAGGACATGGTTCCTGGAGCAACATCCTTTGTTGGTTATTCTTATAAACCAATGAGAGCCCTCTGATTTTAGAGAAAAGTTCTGACTTTAGAGGAAAGGTCTGATTTTAAACATTTCAGATTCACCATTACTATGCTCAATGGACAAAACATTTGGATTTAAAATGTTAAGAAAATCTCATCCATACTTATTTGTATACTATTGATCCTGCATAAGGGGTACAAGTTCAGAAGTAGAATTTGTGCATTTGGCTCTGGATCTCAGACTTAATGAGACATTACTTTTCTATCCAAAGCCACACTGAGGATTTCATTATGCTACAACCAACGGTAACCAGCTTTCGAGAACAATCATCAACCAAGTATGTCTAATCAAGTATCAAAGCACATCTGATTCCTCAAATGTTTATAATTAACTAAAGCAAATGTGATCAGGGCAGAAGCACTGTCGACTGTATCCTGCAGATGGACAGGACAAGGTTAGGAAAAAAGTATATTGACTGACCAGACCGACCAGATTAGTGGTATCAGCGATTCAATCGTTCATTCATCCAAATGAAATCCAAACTTTTCAACTTAGAATCGCAAGATGTTAATCTGACAATCAAACGCAAACCTCATGTGAACCTGAACGCTGAAAATATAAAATGATAAATATTGAATAATACAGTTAAATGCAAACAACATCTGAAATCAACAAACTTTACTCTCAACAAGGTTGTAGAAAATTGGCACATAATGTTCTTTGGTCACGCAACATCGCTCAACAATTGTGAGAAATCTGAAACAACTGATATTGACATACAAAAGGACAAACATCAACAGAAAAAAGAAATGGATCAATATGATGGATACGCTTTGTTCATGAAGCTCTTTACAATTGCACATTTTCATGCTTTCCTCCAATCTAATCCTGATTTGCAGCCATGATTAAATGCCATTTAATCAGACTGATCAGTCTTGTGATAACGTGTTAAATGTCTGAAGGAAATAAACTGGTTCTGGACATGTAGATAGGACAGATTTTTGGCCACTCAAAGTACACCAATGCTTGTGAAAAAGAGTGTGTTGTATATACCCTGTGTATGTATGCATCCTTTTTATACATGGTTTTATACATGGCTTGTATGAATATGTGTATATGTATAGGTGTAGTGTATGATTGTCTATCCCTCCGTCTCTCCGTGGACGTTCTCCATATGGACTTTGAGGTAGTCGTTGCGGGTGAACTTCTTGTGGCACAGAGAGCATTCAGCCATGGGTCTGTTAGGATTATGGGTCAGTTTGTGTCTGATCAACATCTTCTTCAAACTAAAGGACAGGTCACACACCTAGAAACACACAAAGAACAACCCATTAAGAAAACATGATGTAGTTTTTTTCGATTTTTAATATCTTTATCCCAGTTTGAAGTCAACATGAAATGGATTCTTGGAGAGTAAATAGATATTTTCTTACTCTTAATGTCCATGATTCATCGGTGCATGTTATATAAATATATTACATCGTAGACAGTCCTATATTGTTGAACTAATGTGGTTCAAACGACAGAGGTGTGGTCGGTTTGGGGAAACAGTCCTGACTAGCTAGTTATTTCTACAACAATTAATTGTGCTATGTTGGTTAAGCAATGCGTTATGTCATTGTATGGGAAACACACCCCAGAACACTTCTGAAACCATCCAGAAACCAGCTAACAACATGCTAAAAAAAAAACTTTAGCCACTGAATAAGCAAAGGCCTGGCAAACCTACATTGTGGCTGTGACTTTTGTAGACCAGGACAGGACATAATAAATTAGTCTAGTAGCCATAAGTGGATTTATGTTACATAACCCATAAAAAAATACCCATGAGAGGAAGGTTTTTATTTTGGAATTCAAATTTAGTGAAGCGGCGCTTGTTTACAGACTTGATTCTGTAATGTTTTGTGTGTTAGTAAGACTTCATGCCCTGCGACCGCAGAGAGGATGTGAAGGCAACGCTCAATACATCAGACCAGACACACAAACAACCAATAACTGAATGAATAAAAACACAACCAAAGAACTGCAAGCCAGGGTCAAATCTTCTAACTATGCCATATGCTATTGGTTGAGACCCCCCCACACACACAGGTTTGTTTTTGTGAATTGTGGGGACATTCCATAGGCGTAATGGTTTTTATACTGTACAAACTGTATTTTCTATCGCCCTACACTACCCCTACCCCTAAACCTACCCATCACAGAAAACTTTCTGCATTTTTACTTTCTCTAAAAAAAAAAAAAAAAAAAAAAAAAAAAAAACTGTATGATTTATAAGCCTTTTGAAAAATGGGGACATGGGGTAATGTCCTCATAAGTCACCCTCTCCTTGTAATACCTATATCATTATACAAATTTGTGTCCTGATATGTCACAAAAACGTGCACACGCACACACACACGGACAATTGGAAACAACACTGCCAACAAAACACACACTCAAAAACTGCCAGTTTGCAAACTGAAGCCAAACCAGTAAATCGTATTCAGTTAAATCATGCAGTCAGAGCAGCGGCCTGGTGCCATGACACACACACACACACACACACCATCAGATATAGAACACAAATCCATTTCACATGATAAATCAACTTTATCTCCTCAAGAACACTCACTATTCTTTATCTCCATGAAGAGACAGTGAGAGATATTGCAGCTGTCACTTTCTTCATAAAATAAATGTAATTTTCTATTTAAACAGCATGAAAATACATTTAACGCCTTGATAGACGACTTATTAGTCTCAGTCTCTCACATGAACTGCAGATATTAATGGCTGTGGGCACATGGTGTCAGGATGTTGTATGCTGGCCATGTGGTGGTAGAAATATGTCAACCGTTAGAGATTCTGCTAAACCTCCATTGCACGATTAAAAAAAACACTAAGCAGAAAACTATAGAATACACTGAATCGCGGTCTTTGGATTTCTGTTTGAAGTGTAGAAGTTGTTTATGGTTGAAATACTGCAGCTTGGTTGCCAAGCAATGTAACAACTTTATTTTTTAAATTACAAATGACCTTAATATTGGTTTGTATTCCAAACAACAACAACAAAACATTATTTCACATGAAAAAGATTTGAAAAGAGGAAGTAATTGACTAGATTTGTATTACTTTAATAATAATATTGTAAGATATTATTACAATGTAAAATAGCTGTTTTCTATGTGAATATATATTAAAGTCTAATTTATTCCTGTGATCAAAGCTGTATTTTCAGCATCATTACTCCAGTCTTCAGTGTCACATGATCCTTCAGAAATCATTCTAATATGTTATGAATTCAAAAGAACAGCAGTTATTTGAAGTAGAAATCTTTTGTAGCATTATAAATGTCTTTACTGTCACTTTTGATAAATTTAATGCATCCTTGATGAATAAAATAATTCATTTTGAAAAAATCCTACTGACCACAAACTTTTAAATCGTATAATTTATAAATCATTTTGGGGTGTAATTTCAGATAAAAAGAACCACTTTATACTGTAATATATTGTTACTGTGACATAAAATTAATCAAACTGTCATATACGATTTTGGTCATACCGCCCATCCTACATGAAAGTTCATGTTTGTGTACTGTATCACTTTTACTCATTCTTTAGGAGTCGACTAATCAGAAACTTTTCTGCAGCTAAGATGATGCGAATGAGAAAAGAAAAAGCTTGCAAAACTCCACAGATATATATATATATTGCTTGCATTGTCATGAACAGACAATTTTTTTTATTTTGTGCGTTATCTTCAGAGAGCTTCTGGCCAACACTTGCATTCATTTCAGGGGTCTCAGAGCATGAATTCTGGCGTGTGTGTTAACATGCTAAACAAACCCAGACCCTCTCAGATGTCCACAGCACACAGTGTGGTTCAGTTGTAAAGTTCTTCACGCTCAAGTTTCACTTTACTGTCCCATTTGTTTAATTCCATTACACAATAGCTAATGCAGGACACCATACAAAAATAATTAAACACAATACACTGGAATGCAGTTTGGGGAAAGAGAAATTTTCATCCAGCAGTCAGCATACAGAACAAGCAAACACCCGAAGAATTGAAGTGTTAGAAAAGTGTTAGAAACCCTAGAGTGCTTATATTTTAATGAGAATGAGCTTGCTGAAATACATTCAAATATGTGATTTATTTATGACAAGTCACTTCAAAGTTGTTACTATATTGTGCATTTTAGTACAACTGAAACGCTGCATTGACTAATCAGAAGTAAGGTCTAGATCTATCGCTTGTGAAAAAGAAGTGTGCTTAAATGTATCGGAAGTGCACTTGTATAGTATATAGTTAAAAACTGTACTTACAGATAATATATTGATAAACCACTCAAGTGTACTTAAAGATAGCACACTTTCATGACTATGTTTCTTCACACATTTAAGTCCACTTAAAAAAGTGCCCTTCGCCATAATGTCAATCATTTTCATAAAACTTTCATTACCCCCAGAATATTTTGTTGTATGAATATCTGAACATGCAACATATCAAAAGAAAGAACAGAGCTTCTGCTTTTAAACAGAGAGAGAGAGACATTTTATTCTAGCTTCACATATTGAACAAAACGCTGAAAAAATCTAGTTTTTACAAAGACTACATCTGGAGAAGATCACATCCATCAACACCAAAGCTTCACAGTCCTGTACCTCACATTTCATGCAGTAACGTTATTCAGTTTTGATTTATATGCTGTTTATTGTTTTATGATAGCATTATTTTACATGTGCTTCTGTCGCTTGTTTCTGATTTTTTTGCCTGTGTTTTGAACAGGAGATGCATAATAGCGCAGTGGAAACACATTGTCGGCGGGGAAGCGTTTTCTAATAAATGATGAAAATTCCATCAATCGCGGGGAAAGAATTAAAGTATTTTAATCAGTACGTTTTAATCTTTTGACATGCTTTAAAGAAGTACACATATTTTGATGTGTTGACTAACATACTAGAGCACATGTAAAGTACTTTATAATTATAATAAGATTATAATTGTAACATTGTGTTATTCGATGTTAAATTTAAAGTTAATATATTTTAAATGTATTAAATTGCACTTATCATTACAAATGTGTAATTACAGATATACTGTATGTACATCTCATTACTGTAAGTACACTTTAACCATATTTCAAAGACAACAGAATTATGAAATTACAAATAAAGATACTTAAGTGTGTCAAAAAAGCACTCTACCATTGAGCTAATTGCATATAATATAAATTTAAACTAATATATTTTTATTTAATTGTAATTAACATGTCCATTAAGTGTCTGAAAACATTATAATCAGTTCACACTTTATAATATTCTTTTAAATATATTATTTCTGTAAGAGTTACTCTTTTTAAAAGTATGCTAAAATGTACTTATTTTTCACAAGGGATTCCATTTTCGTGTGTATGGAAACAACAGATTAACGAGATCTAAGCCAATAAAGTTCCTTTAGAGCAGAAGTGCAGCGATAACTGTTAAAGTGTTTCAAAATGTTCAAATCGTCTTTTTGACATTTCACAAAATAACACCACAAAGTTCCTTTCCTTTAACTTCAACAGGAGCCGTGAAAGACAGACGTGACCACCCCACAAACCACTTCAAATGCAGTCAAATACTCAGAGAAAGTGAGTCAATAATAAATGAATTTGGAGTATAGATGGTTTCTGGCACGTTAAACTTCAAAAATTCTGCGCATGAAAGAAGTGCCGGAATAATTTGCCATCATCAATGGAAGCCATTCTAACAACCGTCATCAGAGCGCCAGATTTCAGACCAAATCGGTCCAGCCTTAAAAGACTTGTCACGTCAAATGCAGAGAGAAAAAACAAGGAAACAGCCAATTTCATTCTCTTACGGTCTTTAAAAAAGTCAAAACTTAGACATGATTGCAGCTTGCCATATAAATCAAATAAATACATGGGAATGTTTCTCATTTACTTTGGTGAAATGTATGTGTAGAGACTGCTCTCTCTGTGTGTGCGTGTGTGTGTGTGCGTGTGTGTGTTTAGATTCCTCAAGAGTCTCCTGCAGAGTGTGTTCACTGCTGGCAAAGTGTTTTAGACAGAGAGGAAACTGCTAATGTGTGTGTATCTTTATATTGCTCTCTGATTCTGCATAAAAGAGAACAATAATAAAGCATTAAATTGTAAGTCTAATGGTGAAGAACATTAACAGCACACTTCTCCTCAACAAGCTGTGGGATTTGAGGAATCATTCATGTCTGTAGCACAATCAAATCATGCAGCTTTTTGAGGTCAGGTGTGCTAATACTACTGTAAGTGATCACATCTACAATGTTCATCTGATAGATGTAACAGGGCTCGACATTAACACTTGTTCAGGACAAGTGGATTTTTTGAAGGGGCAAGTGAGAGAGAATTTACTTGCCCGACTGGACAAGTAGCCTGACGTTGGCGATGACGTAATGCAAAGTATCCCCAGCTAGAAAAAAATTTTGTCACAAAATTTGCTATTTGTCACATTGTGAACAAACCTGTCGCTACTACAACTATGAAACTAAAAGCTACTGAGCAAATACAGATGGCAGAGCATGGAATAATATTACTACATAAAACAAGAAGGAAAATTGCCTAGGCCAACATACGGTATTCGAAAATTCAACTCATCTATATCCATGATATAAACATGTTCTAGACCTCCAGATATAAATATGTCTTAGATACACCATTTCAGTTATCATGATACCACCACCACCACCAAAAGTAATTAATTGTGTTTGCTTTACTATAAAACACATGGTCGTTGCGACCGCTTCACTAACACACACTCATTGTGACCCGTTTGAACAGATGCATCATTTTATGGCAAATTACAATAGCCTGAACAATAACAATACAGTGAAATAACAAACTATGGCTGTTACGGTTATGTAGCCAGGAAACTCAGGAAGATGAAGAATACTACTAGAAAACAGACTTTAATGATCAATACTCAGGAAAAAGGAATAAACACGTAAACATTAACGAGAACCGACAAACACTGAAGGCTTGAACAAACAAAGGGAGCTAACAAGATGATTAACAGCACACAAGTGAATGAAATAATTAATTAAACCGACTGAGGAAAACTAGGACACAGGACAGAACCAAAAACACAATGAAAACAACAGAACAGGGTATACTCGTGACACTAGCCCTCTAAACATGAAAAGAAATGTCATCATACCTTTAGCTTTATTCTTCAAGGCGCAGGAAGTTCGTAGGTTAATGTGTCAAATGTGCCAATCAAAATGTGACTTCGTAAAACAGAACGTCCTTATCTAAAATGTTGCTATAGTAGCCTAATATTAATGCTAGAAAAAGC
The DNA here is from genome assembly GCA_037950665.1 of Hypophthalmichthys nobilis. Classification (NCBI taxonomy): domain Eukaryota; kingdom Metazoa; phylum Chordata; class Actinopteri; order Cypriniformes; family Xenocyprididae; genus Hypophthalmichthys; species Hypophthalmichthys nobilis. The sequence continues at coordinate 12,209,190 of CM075485.1, forward strand.
CTAAGTATTCGGCAAATTGTGATTTTTTTTTTTTTTTTGTTTAAATATTATATTTTATGCTCAGTAAGATCAGTGGCCAGTTGCATAAATGCTAATCTCACAAGTTAGTCATCTAATATTTTCTTCAAGTCTGGTCATATTTTTTAAGTCATTTACATAAAAAGGTATTAGTCTAATTTGAATTTGAAAAGTAATACTGATTGGCCCTAACTAACTGCTGTTTGGTCAGACTAGTTCTCAAGAAGGTTATCAGTGAAGAACGACTTAATTTTAGGTCCGTTCCTCACAAAACCCCATTTGACTTCAGAAGACTTGAAATTTGATTCCTATGAATCACTTTTATGGAGCTTGTTTATGGTGCCTTTTTGAATCTTGAAAGCTCCAGTAATCATTCATTGTAATTGCATGGAAAGCGACATTATTCAAAATGTCCTTTCATACAGGAAGGACATGAGGGTGAGTAAATGATGAATTAATTTTAATTTTTATGTAAACTGATTGGCTGTTTGGCTGGACTGAGAAACAGAAGACTGTGTGTGAGACAGAGTCTGTGACGCAGAATGCCTTTTCAGGGACGGTGAGAAGATAAGAGGAGCTCACAACTGGTATGTTTTGGAGCTGGCCGTTCTGATTGTGTGTGTCTTAAGGCACTGAAAGGTCAGAGATGGGTCAGTTTGTGCAGGGCGGTTTCATCCTTGTGTCAGCCTGGCTGGACGTCCTCCTACTGCGGCTTTGACACCACAGTAACACCCTCACACACACACATGCAGACAGACAGCTTGAGTGTGTGCTGGTTTATGTGGCGCGCAGCAGTGAGGGCGTTCTGGTCGCTGGTCTGATGCGCGCCATGGTGCCGATTATGTGGACTCCGTGTGGGCCGCAGGGTTAAACTCAAGCCCGGCTTTAGCTCTTCCAGCGGTCTTAGACTAAACCCCGCTGAACGTCACACACTACCCACAAGCCACCTCTCTCTCTCTGCTCTTCCACTGCGGTGTGTTGAGAGCGGTTGTGTGATAGTCAGCCAGAATCAGACATAAAAAGAGCCTGTGTTTGTGTGTCAGAATGCAACATTATGCAATGCAGTTTGCATGTGTAACTCACGTCGCACTGGAAGGGCTTCTCTCCGGTGTGTGTGCGCATGTGTTCATCCAGACCGCGCTTCTGACTGAAGGCCTTGTTGCACTCGCTGCATTTATATGGCTTCTCCTGTAAGAGAGAGAACAGTAAACATTCAGAAATACTCGTTTTTGTGTGATTATAAGATGAGTGCAAATTATGTAATAACCAGTGGGGATACTTCTTAGGTGGGAGCTTGTCAATTAAAGAATCATGGCAAAACCTACATATTAATAATTCATCACTAAAGGTGATTTGTGTATTTATTTTAATTCTTAAAGGATTAGTTCACTTCAGAATTAAAATTTCCTGATAATTTACTCACCCCCATGTCATCCAAGATGTTTGCCTTTCTTTCTTCAGTTGAAAAGAAATGAAGGTTTTTGAGGAAAACATTCCAGGATTTTTCTCCATATAGTGGACTTCACTGGGGTTCAACGGGTTGAAGGTCTAAATGTCAGTTTCAGTGCAGCTTCAAAGGGCTCTACATGATCCCAGATGAGGAATAAGGATCTTATTTAGAGAAATGATCGGTCATTTTCTAAAAAAAATAAATAAATTATATACTTTTTAACCACAAATGCTCGTCTTGCACTGCTCTGTGATGTGCCACGCATTACGTAATCACGTTGGAAAGGTCATGCGTGACATAGGTGGAAGTACTTTGGTAGGGCGAAAAACTCCATCTCATTTTCTCCTCCAACTTCAAAATCGTCCGACATCGCTGTTTTACTTTTTTTTGTGAAGGGTGTTTGACTAAGTCTTTGCACGTTCGCTTTGTAAACACTGGATTGGTACTTCTGCCTATGTCATGCGTGACCTTTCCAACGTGATTACGTAATGCGAGGCGCATCGCAGAGCAGTGCAAGACGAGCATTTGTGGTTAAAAAGTATATAATTTAATTTTTTTTTAGAAAATGAAAGATGGTTTATCTAGATAAGACCCTTATTCCTCATCTGGGATCGTGTAGAGCCATTTGAAGCTGCACTGAAACTGACATTTGGACCTTCAACCCGTTGAACCCCAGTGAAGTCCACTATATGGAAAATCCTGGAATGTTTTCCTCAAAAACCTTCATTTCTTTTCAACTGAAGAAAGAAAGACATGAACATCTTGGATGACATGGGGGTGAGTAAATTATCAAGAAATTTTAACTCTGAAATGAACTAATTCTTTAATTTAATATGTGGAGGCCACTTTAAGTAATTCATTTGTATGTTGATTTTGCTGATTTTTGTTGATTTTTTTCGTCTAGCCAGACAGACACAGCAACATCGGCTCAAAGAATTGCTTGATGATGTGACAGGTTTGTCGAACAAAACTACATTAAAATTTCCCATCATTCTTGTTGCAGCAGTCTCTGCATTCTCATTTTATTAGTACAGAGCCCCAGACATGACAAAAAAAAAAACAATATATAAATATTGTGGCCACAAATTAAGATTTCATTCCTACAACTAATTAATTTTCTCATTTTAGCTATGGCTATGTTGTACTAATTGGTTTTCTTGTTTTAATTTATTAAGATTGTGTCCATCAACAAATTAATGAATCATGGGAACAAATTAGTACAACGTGGCTATGATTTAGCTTAAACGCGGGAACTAACTAATAAATCATGGAAACAAAATTATAAATTGTGGGAATGAATGTTAGGCTCTGTAGCTCTCTGATTTTGGCCTACACATCAAACTCGTTCCTCAGAATAGGGCGTTTGATATTATGACATTCAAGTCATAAATATAACATGGAAGTAGTCTAAACAAAACAAAATAATTATATTGTGAACCATAACATTTGATGTAGGATTTACTTTGAAATTGCTAGTATTAGCAATTAGTATTAGCATTTTCTCCACTTGAAGGGCACACATACTCCATACACTAGGAAGGTGGTCGTTTTAGGAGCAGAATTGGACACTCCTGATGTAGGACTTTCCTGATTAGGACTTGAAGGCAGAAAAGCCATGTGAGTGTGTAATACAAAGTGCTGCTGGAGGGACTGCCTACAGTTATTGTGTTTTTGAAGAGACTAATGAAGAGCTGATACATTTAGAGAGAGAGACAGAATAATCCCTCAGGCATGAACATACATCTGTATGTTTACAGAAACTAGAGATCCCCATTACACACACACACACTGAAGATGGTCTGGGATAAACAAATTAAGTGCCTTTCATGTGTTACACACCTGGAACTCATTTCACATGGACACACGCATACATTTACTTATATAACACACTGAAAACACACCACACTCCTGTCACACCACAAACGCATACACACTTACTGAATAAAACACACCTGGACATAATAACATACACACACTTTTGATGTCCTCCCTGTGTTGAGTCATTATTTTCATGATTTACTGTTCACCGGGTTTTTAATGTTTTTAAAGGTGCTATATGTAAGATTTTCACTTTAATAAAGCATAAAAATACCCCAATATGTTTGCAGATATTTAGGAAATATGCTAAGTTCACCTACTTTTTTTCTCAGAAAAACAATGCTACAGCCAGATATTCTACTTTGAAATGTGTGTTCCGTGTCGGAATGTCTGTCTTTGTTTTGGTCTGTGCGAAACTGCGTGCTGCCAGTTTATCCAATAGTATTTCGACATCACAGGTTGCCAGTTGGCGGAAAACACAGTGTATTGCAGCCATGGAAACCAGCAAACAAACTGGGTCAGAGAATTGCAGATTCTACCCGACCTAAAAGCCTCTGCATCCATCTAAAAATCTCTATGAACGACAGCATATGAAAACACAGATAAATCAACTCATCAGCTCATCAACTTACAGTGTGTAAGTCTCCTCAGCTTTCATTGTCAATTGCGCTCCCTCTTGTTGCGTGTCCTCAAGCTGGCAACCAGTGTCTTTGAAGGAGGGGGCGGGGCAAACAATATTTTGAATTTGGACTGCAGTACCTATTTCGACCACTGGCATTCCTACATATAGCACCTTTAAAAGAAGCTCACCAAGTATGCATTTATTTAATCAAAAATACAGAAAACACAGTAATATTTTGAAATATTATACATTTTAATAAAATAAAAAAAAGTTAAAAAGAACCGTAATTATTTAAAACAATATTTTGTTACATTATAAATGTCTTTACTGTTACTTTTGATCACTTTAATCCATTTTTGCCTTATAAAAGTATTACTTTCTTTAAAAAGCCTTTGAATATAAGTGTATATATATTACATAATATGATTTGTTTGTTAAGTATAAACCATTTTTCCAAAGGTGGACGTGCCCATTGTCAGATTTAGCTTCACAATTATTACCGCAGCTGAGTGGAAACACACAAGAAGTGTGTGTGAGCAGATGTGTGTATTAGAGACAGATATGGTGTGCGTGTGTGTGTGTGTGCATGTGTTTTGTGTGGTTTAGGTAAACCCTATGGGGACAAAACAACAAGGATGGCAATACCAGAAATCTTTGACGCAGTAGGGACATATTTAGGTCCCCATGAGGAAAATGGCTTATAAAGAATTATGTTTTTTGAAAATGTAAAAATGCATGTTTTCTGTGATGGGTCGGTTTAGGGTTAGGGGAGAGAATGGACAGTTTGTACAGTATAAAAACCATGATGTTTATAAAACATGGAAAACCAACATGCGTGTGTGTGTGTGTGTGTGTGTGTGTGTTGAGCAGTGTGGTGAACATGCGTATATTGATAGTCCAATCACACTTCCAACACCCGGCTATCACGGGAATGGGTGGACACAGGAAGAGAGAATCCTGGGAAATGGAGCAGGGTAAGGTGTGGTCACACCACACAGGATATGCAAGGTGCTGAGGATCAAGTGTGTGTGTGTGTCAGAGAGAGATGTAATAGATATGGGCCTGGGCCAGAGAGGACACGTGTGTTTGAGTAAGAGAGGCAAAAAGATTTAGTGTAAGATGAGAGTTTTGGCAATTATAGAGCATAATACATCCAGCGTGTAGCTGTGAGGCTCCCTTGCTGAATCAGATCAGCAGTAAAACCATCAGCTGGGACTATCAGCAACACGACCCCCACAAAAATACGTCAAGGTCAAGAGTCACAGGCAACAACATACATTAGATACTTACAGTACTTGAATGTTTTGCTCTACAACATTAATGCGAATTTTGAAGTTGTTATGTTAAAGGTGTTCTGGAAAAATGCTAACTTTAGCCTGCTAGCATTGAAAGCGTACGTCCCACCCTCCCTGCAAATCGCCGTACAAAGCCACGCCTCCTCCAAAACATGAACGCGCACAGACCATAAACAAGATGACCAAAGACAATGTTATTGGATTACATCATGTGTCATTCACCGGTGAGAAAACTTTACAGTACCGTGAGTAACAGTTCTACAATAACGAACGTAAATAATGTTTTAAAAACGAATTAGATGCAGCAAATGGATATGCTGGATATTTCTAACATGACGGCTGATGAAAAACTAGCAGCAGTGAGCACAAAATAAACCACATCACTGTCTATATAACCAGAAAGGTTATAGTATTTCAGCAAAAATACAATGTAAACATTGTCATAATATCAAGCGAAGGAACAACACAAAACCGATAAGAACAACACACATACTACAACAAAAACACGCTGATGACGTATGATGTCTGCGTGAACAGGCTGCACAGTGGTATGCAAATATACATTGACCGACAGGGAACAGATGCTATCGGACCGTTCGGACCAAACTGAATGAACATTTTATGGTCCTACGCCTTCCACAGTTGATATACATTTATAAAAATACATTTAGACTGCTTAACATAGCTTTTGCTATCAGGATATGAGGAGACTTCCAACCAGCATAAAAAAATGTTTCTAAAGACAATCTCCTATTGCACCTTTAATTTAAGGAGGATGTTGTGCTGAAATACAGGTCTATAAAGTGGGCAGCTTTTTACTTTGTGTCATGCAGGCCTAAACAGAAAGCAATATCTGTCACTTAAAAGGATTAGCACAGTTCTGTCACTGCTTGTTCTCATTACAGCATCTCGACTGCTTTGTTTTCATATGATGTCTTAATGGCTGTGTTTCTGTGCTGTGTCAGTCCACAGCTCATATGTTATGCTGCAGAATTACAGGATCACAGTCCATATTTGGCAAAGAGATCTAATGATGTGCTGCATCTGTTCTGCTTTCTTAGGTTTTCTTGGATTAACGCTAATGTTGCCACTCTGCCTGTGTTATAAATCTGAGAGACACTGCTATTCTAAAAGACTGGGGGAAAGATGGGAGAAGTGATAGTTATTTCAGGAAATGATGTCATAAACACCCATGCCATCCATCATCAGAGATCAGCTTTCCAAAATTATTTAGCAGATTCTGTCCAAAGCATTTCTTAGCTCCCACTATGCGATTTTTCCATTCAATCATTGTTAGACTCATTTACATAACACTTTGAAAATGTAGTTGGTGTGTGGTTACAGGTAAATGTTAACAGCCATAACGACTCAAATTCCTGCTGTGTTAATGATATTACAATCTCTGTGAACAATATATAGTTTCAGAGTGGGGCAGCTCTCGTGGTCTTCTTGGCACTGACCAGTGTATTCTTTCTCACCTTCAATTCACAATGAAGAACTCATATACTGACAATTTTGGCACTTCTTCTTCACGTTGATTTGCCAAAATGAAGTGCTATAATATGTGAAGGGGTCACCCCTATTTTGGATCATGGGCATTTGGATTTTATGGTAATAACAGGGATGTAAATGTTTAAAAACTCTCACATCTGTTAAATAAGGGGTGTAAGAACGAGCTTCCAGCGCGACAGCCGTATGCATTCGACGTGTAGTACGTCATGTCATTGTGTAGAACGTCATGTCATTGTGTACTACATCACGGAAGTTAACGCTTTTGGACGTGTGTCAAATGCGTATGGCTGTCGCGCTGGAAGCTTGTTATTTTACTTCATAAAGTGTTAAATAAAGATACTTGTCTTACACAATTGCATCGATTCGCTTCAGGAGGCCTTTATTAACACGCCTTACTCTATTAAGACCTTACTCTGATTATGAAAAAAAACTGCATTATTGGTGCACATGTAAACATAGTCACTGAAAACACCAGATTGTAAGACAAAGTGCTGTGCTTCACAACTCAAATTGCATGGTTTTGTGAAATAAGAACGTTCACGTACATGCACAGGCAGAGCAATGCAATGGCAATGAAAACAGTAAGAGAGAGATGGGGAGGTGGATGAACAGTACATTTATAAGTAAATGTGTGCATGTATGTGTGTAGTCTTACCCGAGTATGTGTACGTATGTGCATTTTAAGGCCGTCGTTCTTGCTGAAGGCCTTGTCACAGTATGGGCACTGATACGGCCGCTCACCTGAAGTCAAAACAAGGACAAACAAACATCAGACTTCCAGAAAACAACTCACTGATAGACATCCTAACACTACACATAATGTGATCAAACAAATAAACAATTATTGGCAAGAAAACTTGATATATACAACAGCAAAATGCTATGAGAAGCATAAAAGAGTGAGCGCTTTCCTCTTAATAACAAAACAAACACACAACAAAAATGACAGCAGTTAAGAAAGCATCTGATCATAGCGATGAGGATATGTTTGCATAAACTCTGCAGTTCGGCACTCCAGTCAAGTCATGTCATGTTTATTTATATAGCACTTTATACAATAGATTGAAAACAATTAGAAGTACTTCAGTTTCTACTATAAAGCGGCTCTCCAGTGTGTTCATGTTTTTACTCAAGGACGTCTGACCTCGACGGACTGAACACAAGAAATGAACCATAGAAGATTTCCACGTCAAAAAAGGCGAAGCAGCAGAGCCACACCTACCTATTACGTAATCGCCATGGACCAATGGGAGTTCGAAAGTGTTTACCAGCTGGAGATTTGGCCATAGACTGTATAAAACATGTACATAGTGTCTGTGACGTCACCCGTAGGTTTCTGAAGTGCGTTTTTGAAGCCTAAAGTGGGCAGAGCCGGCTGTCGCCATCTTGGCAGTGCGTCACTGCTCGTCATTCCCAGGCAAAGAGGCAGGATGTGGGTGGAGCTGAGGTGCCGGGTTGCTGAAACCATGCCCGCCTAGCTCGACGTGATCAAGTTAGCTCAGGCTAAAGAGCTATCTATCTCTCTTAGATACATCATTGGAAAGTTCTAAAGGTTTACTGTCAATCTGCGGTGTGTTTTACGATATAGATGCTCTAGCTTCAGTAATATTGTAATTTCTGTCGGGTGTGCAAATGACAACACGCAAAATCAAAACGGGAGTTCATACCTTTGTAATGAAATAGCGACCGCGACATGAATCCAATCCGTCGAACATGAGTAAAATGTACGGTGGCCGAGAGAGCTCAACGCGCTGCAAATGAAGAAAATAGACAAACGCGCTGCAAAAGTCCACAACGCATACAAATAGACAAACGCGCTGCAAAAGTCCACAACGCATGCAAATAGTGAAACGCGCTGCAAAAGTCCACAACACATGCAAATAGACAAACGCGCTGCAAAAGTCCACAACGCATGCAAATAGACAAACGTGCTGCAAAAGTCCACAACGCATGCAAATAGTGAAACGCGCTGCAAAAGTCCACAACACATACAAATAGACAAAAGCGCTGCAAAAGTCCACAACGCATGCAAATAGTGAAACGCGCTGCAAAAGTCCACAACGCATACAAATAGACAAACGCGCTGCAAAAGTCCACAACGCATGCAAATAGACAAATGCGCTGCAAAAGTCCACAACGCATGCAAATAGACAAACGCGCTGCAAAAGTCCACAACGCATGCAAATAGTGAAACGCGCTGCAAAAGTCCACAACGCATACAAATAGACAAGCGCGTTTGTCTATTTGCATGTGTTGTGGACTTTTGCAGCACATGTGTTGTCAAACTGATGAAGATGTTTTCTTTATTTGCTGGTGTTTTTTCTATTTGCATGTGTTTTCTTCATTTGCAGCGCGTTAAGCTCTCTAGGCCACCGTAAAAATGTCCATGATAAGCATCCAATGAAAAACATTGAAAAAGCACTTTTTGTCCACAAAAATCCATGAAATATATTGATATGTTGTCCATTATTTGTGTCATATTTCTCCTGAACGAACTGCTCTCCATCATCGTTCTTCAGTTTATGTTGTAAAACTGTATATGATCGTATACATTGCACTCTCACAAAATGAGCCCGCGTCCAAAGTATATTTTTCGAAATAGTGCAGCAGTTTTAGTTATGCAGTAAGCAGTGCTGTCGGATTTTGTGGTGTCTTGAGAGGCATAGTGTCCAGCTATTGTCATTGTAATAAATCTGACGGACAAAACTTTTAGCCAATGCCAAGACGATCCAACAACGAGTTCTGTTTATCTTCCGATGCCAAGTTCAGTGGCTGGAAATAGCTGAGGTGACGTGATGGTTAACAGACAGCAGACAAACGGCTAGTAGTGACAGCAGCAGCAATCCACCTGTCACTCAAGTGGCCACACCCTTAATTATGCAGAACTTTAAGACTTAATATAAACGGATGAGTTATAATAAAATTCACCCCCTTCACAGTTGTTGTAATAAAAAGCAAAATTAGCAATATAGACCAAAAACTTTTTTTTTTTGTACCAGGATGTAAACATGTTTTTTTCTGCTGTAAAGTTGGGCATTTTAACATGGGGGGTCTATGGGATTGACTTCCTTTTGGAGCCTGTCTGTAGCGGCCAGTCAATGAATTGCAGTTTAAGTCACTTCGGGTTGGTTTCAAGAGACCGGAAGGTCGCTGCTTGGATTTGGCAAGCTGTTTCAAACTTCAAACTTCCAAAATGAACAAACATCATTGTGGCCTAGTATAGTAGTGTATCGTAGTATATCGGTAGGCCTGTAGTATATGGGTGCCTTAATTCAGTTACTTGGATGCTAGAATATTTTCTCAAAAGTAAGACTCACAAAAAAAGACCATGATGTGGCATGATTCTTTTTGGGGTGTTTTTTAGTAATACAGTCAGTTACGTCATTGTTCAAGTCAGTTGGTTTTAACAGAACTCCACAGATCTCCATCTGAGCAAGAGTGCCAACAGTCTAATTGGTGATCAAGGCACATAATGGCATCACGATCACTCCTAATGTTCTGAACCACTACAATCAAAGCTTGGAAAAAAATGGAATCTTCTGCCTTTTTGGATTGAGAATGTTTTGATGCCAGGCATAATTCGGGTTTGGAACGGGAAACTTGGCACAGAACTTTGGAATCTGCACGATATTAAAGACTCCAATATGTTGTGGGATTCAGTGCAGAAAGTGTATTCAGCACAGAACCAGCAAAATAACATATTTGATGATTTACTTTGAGGTTATAAATGCTGCACCTTAAGGCTGGATAACTTTTGTAAAAAATTGTTCCATGTTTTTTATCACAAATACCTTTTTTAGACCAAGATCAAGTACAGCTTGACTGGATACATGAATACAGCTGCATATTGATATTTCAAACAGATATATATATGCAAACAGAATAGGCTTTAATCTTTATGAATGGGAATATATATGCGATTTGGTCCAAAGAGGGTCTAGATATATGCTGTCTGATCTTTGACTACATGAAGTCTGGAATAATGTGTCCACAAGGAATATAAAATATAAAACAGGATTTCCAAATCAATACTTCATGTGTCTTTAGATTACCAGTCTTCCTCTCCAGAAATGTAAAACCAAACACACAGGGTTTTTGTGTCTCTATCTCCACCATCTTGAACCGCAGAGACCTGAAGTGGGTGGAGCCGGTTAAGCCACGCCCCTCCGTGGATCAAAGCGTTGCTGAGCTGAATGGGAGAGATGCAATCTGAGCGCACTCAGTATCACCACAAAGGAGGAGTGACAAGCTGTCAATCAGAGAGTGGACAAACACATGGGTCTGCTTTAGATAAAGCTGATCCAGGCTGCAGATAGCAGACCAGTTATGATTGCCGCTCTACAATCCTGCAGTGTGAGGTAATAAACACTGCTTCACTGGAAGCTCAATTCACTTCTTCTGAATTTGTTTAGTCAAAAAAATGCTACTAATTAACATAATTTGAGTTAATTAGTAGCCCGATTGTTTATTTTAAAGCACCTGTCATGCCGGTGTCGTACAGTAGGTGGTGGTATGCATATCCAAGTGGGTTTGCCAACCGGCGACTGCAATTAAAAGGAAAAGAAGAAGCTCAAATATGCGTGCTTGTTTCAAGCTTCCGTGTTTAGCATATTTGATGTGCACTTATGTAAGGAATCACTCGAAAGTCATTTATTTATTATTTATTTTTATCTGCCATCAGGCTATTTGAGACACTGTTGCCATAACGTGTTGAGGTGGGTGGCGTCTTGCTTCGGACTTGACTGACAGACTGGCATTCTGACACCGCAAGCTTTGTGCTTTCACACCTTAAGTCCACCTTTTTTCCCTTTATGTTGGATTTTTTTCTGCTTATTGTACATAAAAAAAAAAAAAAACAAGAAGTTTATATCTGTAGTCCCATATTGATAATTGTGACCACACAGTCTGTTTACAGTGTCTACCACAGTGTGTGCATATGTGTGTGCATGTGTGTGTGTGTGTGTGTGTGTGTGTGTGTGCACATTTTTGTGACATGTCAGGACACAAATGTGTATAATGACATGGGTATGACATAGGTATTACAAGTAGAGGGTGACTTATGAGGACATAAGTCACATAATGTCCCCATTTTTCAAAAGGCTTATAAATCATACAGAATGAGTTTTTTTGAGAAAGTAAAAATGTTTTCTGTGATGGGTAGGTTTAGGTGTAGGTGTAGTGTAGGGGGATAGAAAATACGGTTTGTACAGTATAAAAACCATTACGCCAATGGAATGTCCCCACAATTCACAAAAACAAACCTGTGTGTGTGTGTGTGCGTGAAAATTAAAAATGATTAAACTGTGCATTAACAGTTTTAATGCGCATCTTTCAGTCAATCAGAATCAAGTATTCAGACAGACCATGGTATAAATAAAAATTATTTATACTTGTTAAAAATGAACATGTATTTAATGTAGTAATTTTATTTTCTGGTTTTCTTCAAATAAGGCAAGAAGGCCTAACTGACTTTTACCTAATGACAGACTTGTGCCAAAGTACCACTTTTTTTCCCCCCAATATTTATTATATTTCTTTCTTACGTGTATAGTTTGTATGTGTGTGCACTTGAATGAGACTAAATTTCGTTGTACAGCTGTACAATGACAATAAAGGTTTTCTATTCTATTCTATTCTATTCTATTCTATTCACTTGAAAAGACGCAGACATTTGCACATGTGCACCTTAAAAGTTGACAAACCTATTTATTTTCTTGTTTATGGTTAGTTGCTTTAATTATTTGTGTAATTATTTGTATACACATTTAAAGCCATTCCACACAATTCCACTGATTTTTGCCACATAATCAGTGCAGAAAATGCAAAAAATGCACGTTTTGTGTGGGCCTACTCATTTCTTATGAGTGTAATTACAACATGGACACTAAAATGTAAAGTGTGATCAGACAGTGTCAGACTTTAAATAATGTGGTTACATTTGCAATAAATGAAAATGGGACATCTCTCCACAGATTAAGGCTTGTTTCACATGAGTGTCTGCAGCATGTGTGTAAGTGAAGTGTAATTCATTAACAGGATACAGTATTCACACTGCACAGATAATGGCATCGTAGAAACATCGCAGGGGTTAAACTGCAAAAAGAGTTTCAGTACTGAAAGATATTTACGGTGTCACATGCTGAACTGAATGAAAATAAATGCAATGTAAAAATGCGATACAAATCTCTTTACTGACACAATCTTTTGTAATATTGTATTGTGTATAATTCGTTTTGGATCCTAATGCAGCCAAATTAGATTTCATGATAATCAAGTCAATAAAAATTATTAATGGCCCACTCCTGATTACCATGTTAAAACTGTTACACTGGAGAAAAAAAATAAAAATAATTAATATACCGTTAAATTTATTTATATATATATATATATATATATATATATATATATACAATTTTCACTTAGAGATTGCAGGCAAATTTCACAAATGATTGCAAAGAAATGGCAAGTAACACATTTTTACGTAGAAAGACTGAAATATTTAAAATAAATTAGAGTAAAAATTAAAGTACTTTTTTGTAGATCACACTCCAATAATATTTGTTTTATTTATAACTTTGAAAACCTTTGCAGTGTATCAAATATATCTTTTCTGTATATATTTTCTGTATACAGCCACAGGTACAGGCTGCAATAGTTGACTTGACAGGAAAGAAAAAACAAAAAAACTTTATGTAGGAGAGGATAATGTACGCTAATGCCCCCTATATTGCCCCTTACAACTAAGTACATGTAATATGTATACTGTGCATTATATATTGCAGTCTGATCTGGAATATGCAACATACAAATTAAGCTTTGCATGATGTCAGCAAAAAGATTTCCCCACATAAGGCACAGAGTTAGAGATAAAAGTTAGCTCATTGGCATAGCTTCTGTTGCTCTGGCATATTGTGTAGGAATTATTTAGAGAGTTTCGGAAAAGACGTAAAATATCAGGCTCACATAACCGTGAGATCCAGCTGTCACTAGCAGGAAGCAGAGAGAAAGCCAGGCACGTGAAACAAAGCTCTATTCTCATTACGGGCCTTTCTGGGCTAATGAAATAAGGGTTTTCTGGATGGAGAATGGCTCCCTTTGGAATAGGTAATGCGTCTGGCAATTGGGGCAGCCCCACAGAGAAACGTGAAATGGCAAAACATAACTTAATAAGACACTGCCTTCAGAGAGATGCCAAGTGCTGTGTTCCTGTGTGTGTCCTGATTGTGCAACAATCCAGTTTCTAATTCGCTTTCTTGTTAATGCAATCTCGAGGGAATAATTGTTGGATTCAAAAAAACTTGCATAGATTAATTAGATAAACGAAGAGATTGGCGAGAAAAACTTTTCTGCTGCCCTTTGAATAATAAGGTTAATTAGCTGAGCTTCAGGGGGAATGCACATATAAGATGTTCATTAAACACGAGACCGCTCTCCAAACGAGTCTGCCGAGACATTGCAAATGATCCGTTATGGTGGTTATTTGATGGTGACAAGCTTCCCTTGTACTTCCAAAATATGGACGTAATGCACGGTGCAAAAACCAATGCAATCCACTTAGCATAGTCCTTCATAAGTGAAGTGAAGTGACATGTGGCCAAGTATGGTGACCCATACTAGGAATTTGTGCTCTGCATTTAACCCATCCAAGTGTACACACACAGCAGTGAACACACACACACCGTGAACACACACCCGGAGCAGTGGGCAGCCATTGGGGGTACGGTGCCTTGCTCAAGGGTCTCACCTCAGTCGTGGTATTGAGGGTGGAGAGAGCGCTGGATATTCACTCCCCTCACCAACAATCCCTGCCGGACCTGAGACTCGAACCCATGACCTTTGGGTTACAAGTCCGACTCTCTATCCATTAGGCCACGACTGCCCTAATGGAAAAACGCGCCTTCCACATACTCCAAAGCATCTTCCTGCTGGAGCCACTAACCCTCATCTACATGACCAGCTGCATATGCTTACTAAAAGGTGACTGGTTTTAGGACAACATGCAAACTAAACAACCTTTATATGTGATGACATATTTTTTGCATGTGCATCTTGAAACCAGCCACATCTTAAAACACATATCACATCCCTGTATATATCTCTCGAGATTAAGTGGTTTCCTGCTTTGGTTTTTGGTCTGTATTTTGGTGTGTATTTCTGCCATCAGGAAACGTCCTCACCCTGTAAAGCTATTCATCACCATTGCGTCCGTTGCAGTCATGTTGATTTGTCTTGCATGGTTTGATGCCAATTTGCAACTTTCATTGAGAATGTCAGTGTTGGTTTACAGGTCAGCATGTTGACAAACAAGAAAATGTACTTCACAGATGTGCTTGGGTGCTTCAAGAGGGATCTGTCATTTATGTAACAAGTAGGGTGTTGGGTTAGAGCTTGTCTGAAGGACCTCTGTAGAAGACATTAGAAGAGGGATCCAACAAGATAGTGTTCAGCCCTGGACCCTTGGTCGAGGGATTTGAGCATCTGTCAGGTCTTTAAAACAGGGATTATGTCAGGACAAAAAGAGCCTGTGCTTTCATGAGCAGATGGTATTTAGGAGGACCGTTCCTGGCTGAAGTTCTGCCGCTTCTTCCACAGTCTGATGGACTATTGTCTTATAACAGGAGTCTCCAATATGTGGAGACATATCAAATACATCATCGCTTCTTCTCTTTAGGATATCGGTCTACAGTGAGTGCTTGGTTCATATCTGATGTGAGAGCAGCATCTAGCTCCACACAACATTATATTGGGGTGTTCATTCAGTTTTTAAAGACACACCTCAAAAACCCTTCATTCTGTTCACTTTGCTCTCTAGCTGTCTTTGAACATAAGAACTCGTCCTGTGTGAAAGGTCCCTAATGCCTAGTTCATACTACAGGACTTTGAATGTCGGCAGATCGCTGTGCTGTTCAGACTACATGACTTGCTGTGGAGTCTTGAAGTCGTGGCATTCACACTACATAAATGATCCACAACAGGGGGTTACACACTACACGAGCTGACAACAACGACTCTATCCGGTCCCCAAACCACATTTTATCTCGAAAACACACTACTGATCTGATGATCAGTAGTGGTTCACTAAATAAATTAATTCATTAAATACCTATTTACAATAATAAAATAACTAAAGAACTGGATGATAAAAATCAGCTTGAAAATGCTAACTCATGAAACAAAGGCGAATTTTAAGGTAGGCTATACTGTGTTTTTTCATCAGTCAACCATGAAAGTCTGGTGGTTGAAAGCTTTTTCAATTCTAGTGAGCACGCACACGTAAAATCTGAGGGAGAGCAGAGCCATGAGACCACTGTATATTTGCAAGCGCGCATCCAGTTTTGTGCTGAAGTGAAAGAAATCCGCCTGCGAGCGGAGAGATTTGTTACATGGTTGCGTTCTCGCATTTCAGTAATGCACTCTTAACAATTGTCATTAAAATAACGTCATAGAAACGGCCTCAAATGAACTATAAAAACGAGAAGAAAGTTGTATCTGAATTGCTGCAATCGTTTTCTTTATTATTGGTTAAAATGAATGGAGAATATCTTGTGTTTTTCCATGTTTTTTATCTGTTGGTATTTGATAGAATCCATGATACCATGTATCTGAACAAGATGTCCAGGACCTCCAGTGGAAAAATAGGCCCACAACATTAAAGATCCAGCAGTATATTTAACCGTGGACATGGGGTATATACACTACCAGTCAAAAGTTTGGAAACGGTAAGATTTTTAATGTTTTTAAAAGAAGTTTCGTCTGCTCACCAAGGCTGCATTTATTTAATTAAAAATACAGTAAAAACAGTAATATTGTGAAATATTATTACAATTTAAAATAACTGTTTTCTGTTTGAATATATTTTATAAATTTATTCCTGTGATCAAAGCTGAATTTTCAGCATCATTACTCCAGTCTTAAATATCACATGATCCTTCAGAAATCATTGTAATATGATGATCTGCTGCTCAAGAAACATTTATGATTATTATCAATGTTGAAAACGGTTGTGTGCTTTTTTTTCAGAACTTCTTAATGAATTCAAAAGAACAGAATTTATCTGAAATACAAAGCTTTTGTAACATTATACACTACCGTTCAAAAGTTTGGGGTCGGTAAGAATTTTTTTTTTTTTTTTTTTTTGAAAAGAAATTAAAATGAATACTTTTATTCAGCAAGGATGCATTAAATCGATCAAAAGGCAGTAAAGACATTTATAATTTTACAAATGATTATATTTCAAATAAATGCTGTTCTTTTGACCTTTCTATTCATTGAAGAATCCTGAAAAAAAAATATTGTACACAAATATTTTGTACAATTGTACACAATAAATGTTTCTTGAGCATCAGATCATCATATTAGAATGATTTCTGAAGGATCATGTGACACTGAAGACTGGAGTAATGATGCTGAAAATTCAGCTTTGATCACAGGAATAAATTACTTTATAAAATTTATTCAAACAGAAAACAGTTATTTTAAATTGTAATAATATTTCACAATATTACTGTTTTTACTTTATCTTTAATTAAATAAATGCAGCCTTGGTGAGCAGACGAAACTTCTTTTAAAAACATTAAAAATCTTACCGTGTCCAAACTTTTGACTGGTAGTGTATATCACCCCAAAATAAAAATTCTGTAATCAATTTACTCCCACTCAAGTTGTTTAAAAACTGTATGACTTGTGTATTTTTGGACCATACAATGGGAGTTAAGGGGCTCTAGTGTTGTTTGTTTTCCAGCATTCTTCAAAATATCTTGTTCTGCTGAAATTCATACAGATCTGGAGGGTGAGTAAATGATAACATGGTCTCTTTTGAGTTGGGCCAGTGAGTATCCATATAGTAGCATGCTAAAAAACTACTCAACGCTGTAGTATTGTGGTGGTGTAGGCAATCAAAACTGTGAAAATCTACTTGTTATTTTGATTTATCCAGTGGATCACTATCTGAGACCCTAGTGTGTGTGCGTGTGCGTGTGTGTGTGTGTGTGTGCGGAAAGGGGGCTAACTGATTTAGCATGTGTTGTAATGCGACACCGTCTTTGTGTGACCCGAGTGTCTCTGCTCTCTTTCCAGATCCCCGGCGGTCCCCTGTGGCCCCAGACACCCCTGTCTGCTAATCGATCCGTTTGGCACCCCCCTCGTGTGAGAGTGTGTGTGTCTGGTGAACAGATGGTTGTCCCTGTCACATGCCGAGCATTGTGCTGGTGCTACGGGGAGATCTTTGTAGCTCAGGGCCTTCAGTATGAAAGACATTAGGCCTGTCCATCACACAGTCCATCCTGGCTTCCTTATTTCATTCCAACATCCAAAACAGACTCACTCATGCAGGTTAACACATTCATACACACAAGGATTGTAAATGTAGGCTTGAATGCCGCCGGGTACGGACCAGCAGACTGGAATGGTGCAGTAATACAATATTGATGGGTTTTGACCAATAAGCGATTGACTTTGATCAGTCACAGACACACCCAATCACTTCATACTTGACCTGGTGATTACTGACAGACCTCCACAGCTAATGCTGCGGCCGCCACACATGCTTAAACGTTACCATGCATGCACTGTGTTCAGTACATGCAGTCTTACACACACTGCCGCCCAGAATGATTGACTAGTCAGTGAATAGTGACTTTTTTTGCTGATGGTGCTTTAAATGACATTAAGTGTTTTGATGTGCTGACAGTCTAAAGGCCTGTTTACACCAACACGAATGTACGGCACAAAAATTTGGCCTGGTTTGAATAAGCAATTTGGACCAATATGGAAAAAAAATGCAGACGTGATGAATGAAGATGCAAAGTCTCTCTGAAAGTAGCAAGATCGCGAAGGCTTAGGGTTCCATTTGGGACAGGGCCAGTGACGAGTGCCTGTTCTGGATACTTTGCTTAGCAAAATATTCTGTTCGTGAACACCACCAAATTGTAGTTCATGCAACAGCAGGACAGTGACCAAAAGCTTGAATCTTATCGGTTGACCTGCTTTTTTTGCAGTGCGATGTCAAAAAAAAAAATCTGTCACACTGACGCCATGTTTGTGCTGAACTGCAACGTGTCATTAAAATGTTTATCGCACCGAATTTTCACACAGAACATTCGTCTTAGTGTGAACAGGCCATACAGGTACAGTTGCAATTGTTAGCATGTTGAAACCCTCTCAAAAAAGTTACGTCTCTAAATCTGTAGTCACTTTGAAGCACCGTAACTACAGACATTGAAGGGTTAGTTAATTTCTGTCATTAATTACTCACCCTCATGTCATTCCACATCCGTAAGACCTTCGTTCAGAACACTAATTAAGATATTTTTGATAAAATTAACACTTTCAATTAACACTTTCAATGCCCAGAAAGCTACTAAAGACGTATTTAAAACAGTTCATGTGACTACAGTGATTCAACCTCAATGTTATGAAGTGACGAGAATACTTTTTGTGCACCAAAAAAAAAAATAATAATAATAATAATGACTTTATTCAAGAATATCTAGTGATGGGCAATTTCAAAACACTGCTTCATGAAGCATCAAAGCTTTACGGATATTTTGTTTCGAATCAGTGGTTCAGAGCGTGTATCAAACTGCCAAAGGCACGTGAACCATTGAAATTTTGAAACATTTATGATGTAAATGATGTGAAATGTCTATGGTGGACATGATCCTAAATCAGCCTAATTACACATTAATCAGTTTGATGAATCCTTCTGATGAATCCTGAATCTTCAACATTTATGAACTTCAAGTTCCATGTCAATGTATCATTACAGTAATCATTACAGTAAACACATGGTAGCCGGGCCTAAAGCATGGCTGTGTAACATTAATATGATTTTCGCCTTGTGAAAAAACTAAACGGCGTATCTATATATTGTATTATGTTTCATACCATTTATTTTTGTAACTGTTTACGAGTTTTGGTACGAGTATACTCAACTGCATTCATGTTTTATTCACTGGTAGTGAGAAAAAGAATGAGAAATGTTTAAGGAAACTTTGCATATGGTTATAAGTTAATTATTACTTATTACCGCCCTTCACTATCTCTGATTGGTTTAGACCACGCTATGGGCCTAATGTGTGTCTGTTGTTGAACCACAGGGAGTCTTTCAGAGTTGCTGAGACTTTTTTTTGTTTTTCCCTCGAACTGCTGGTCACACCGGTGCGACCTCAGATTTTTTTTTAGTCGCATCATTGAGAAATTAGGTCCCACGTGCGACCAAATTGCTCGCACTCTAGAGCCCTGGTCCTACTCCCAATGTTGTCATCATATCAATCAACAGTGGCAGCTACAGTAAATGAGGAAAAAATATTTCCCAAACACATCTTGAATCTGAATTCATTCAAGTGGAAAAAGCTGTTCTGTTGTTTGGATCCAGTAGTAGGCAGTTCAGTAGAGATGTTTATATCACACACATACTTAGTTTTACTGGACTAGATGGAATTCACTTTCCAGATGTGGATGGACAGTGTGTGTGTGATTGTCTAAGTGAGCACCGTTAGACTACTGTGAGGACACAGGCTCCTGCAGCGAGAACATCCTAAAGAATTACCCATCACTACGCACACACACAAACGCGCACGTGCCTCTGCTTCCTTTAGCATTACAAGATACATGTGCAGAACTTCCTACAGCTGTGCCGTAACATTTCATACTGCTATCCTTCCACATCTGAGCACCATAAACATGTCACTCCAGCCCTGAGATAATACGACTTTGTCTCCTCAAAGTTTGATTGTAGTGTGAAATCACTTATCGGATGGAAATCAAGCAAAACCCTGTCTTAAATCAAATGCAAACCTTTGACAGAAAGAGACCGTCTGACTGACCAAGGATGCGTTTCCCATAAGTATCGTTAGCCAACTATGATCGCAATTTCCGTTGTTACCAACATACTTCCACGATTTGATGTTTCCTGAATGCACAGCTCCAACAAACATTCTCAAACAGCATCGCAAAGTTGTGTGGCTGAAACTACAGCTCTGGACCTGTGGCTAGAAGCATAAATTCTTGATAGTATATGAATTTAATAGATCACGCTCTTGAGCATAATAAGCTAACATGCAGTATAATATATATATTTAATGTCTTTTAGTTTGTCAGGAGAATAAAAGCACCATTTTTGAAGAGTGTGCATGTATGAATGTGAACCCTGGAGTATGACATAAGAGGGAACCCATGATTGAACCAGATATCTGGAAATAAAGCAAAACAACAGAAAATAAAAATATGGAAGTAGTCCACAGGTTCCATGTTTGTTATTTAGAGCATTAATCTGACATCAATTCAATTGCAAACCAATTAACTGGCAGAAGTTATTACTTTACCACCTGCATGATGTCATTAACGACAGTTCTACAGCTGAACTGCTGGTTTGAATGACGAATGTGCGAAAAATTGAACTAGCTACTCACAGCTGTTTCCTGAAACCATACCTAATTTACATACATAACCTAATTTCTCCAACAATGCATCCTACTAGTTATGCAGAGAGAGATGTTGTTGTACATGACACACATCCCAGTAAGTTTTGTTTTTAAGTGTTATTTAGGGGTTTGTTTATCGGATACAATTGACCCTTCGCAATGACCTGACCCCCCTTAGTTACTGTTGCTTTGTCCGACAAGCCATGGCGCTGTCACGCCACACAGAGTGAAAAATACACTGCGGAGCAAAGAGGACACTGACAACACGTTGACAGACAAGACATAGCAGGTTACTTATGATATTAAACAAAGTAATTTTTTTAAGAAATTCGAACAATAAAAAGCGTTTTGTGGCTCTTTAATGTGTCGTGACAGATCGCTGTAGCACCTCATCTCAAGCGGCTCGTGATCCAATCATCTCTTCCTACTAGTTAATTTATAGCATCAAATAAACATAAATGAACATGAGAAGGAATGTTGTTTCAAACGCGGAAAGACGTCAGCACACACCATTTTTCAATTTCAAGTCCACCGAGGTTAATCTTCTAACTCCTGACTACTTTGTCGGACAAAATCGGCGTTATGATTGGTTAGATCGCTTGTCAATCAAACTCCCGGCGAAGGGTCAATTGATAGCACAATAACACACATTGCAAAACAAATCAATAAATTATAGCATGCAGTCTCAGACTATGCACAACATTGAAGAAATTATCAGAAACTTTCTAAACTTTGCAGTAAGAATTTCCATCCGTCAGGAAGAAATAAGCACTGACTACTTTATGGACATACAATATGTCTGACAACATGGAATATGTTGTGCGATTAAAGCCATAGTAACTTTGAAAGATTTCATGCAATGAACCTCGCAAACCCTGACAAATCCAGAGATCCGTTCATCCTGAGAAACGCTCTAAGACCAGTATCCTGTAAACATAACTTTGTTTTCCAGTGGACTGATTAAAAGCTGTGCTTAGTGCATCCCGATTCCCGGAAATTATGAAAAGCCAGCCCATTAGAGTGGAATCAGACGGGATTTTAAGAAAGCTATTGGCATTATTGTGTGTAATATCCATCAAGCGTTCAGTGAGAGGTCCATGGCCGTTTGAGGCTAAAACTAGTGGAACTCCTGCTGTTTTAGATGGATGTAATAAATTTGTAAATACCAACCTTATTTGTGTTCTACCTCACTGATTCAGTTCTCTAATACAGAAGAGCATGATACGGATTTTTGGTAGAAAAGAAATGTGGATAGGAAATATTGCTTAGACACTAGTCAAGTTGGCCTGTATAGTTACTCTGATGTAGGTTCATGTCCACCAGACACAGAGTCTGACAGAAATTGACTACAGATATTGACCATAGAGAGCATAGTGATACAATTCGCTGTCCAACAGAGGGGGTTTTCAAAATGTGGTCTGAGGGTGTTCATGAAAAACTTACAAGATTGTATTTTTAGAACTATCAAAGATAATGTGTTAACTTTCTATCTTAAAGCTGCAGTTCAGTTGTTGTGTTTATGAGTGAATTGTATTATTAACTACTATCTGGAAAAGTGTTGTGTATGACGTAATGTGTGTGGAGAATGGAAGTGAAAAGAGTAAAACAGGATAGATGAAGTTCTCTAAGCCTGTCTCGTGTGTTTTATTGTCGCTAACCAACAGATACCAACCATCAGTTTTGCCCTTTAGCGGTTAAGGCATAAAACGTCAAGTTACTCAGGAAGGAACATTGTTCTGGAAAGTACATGAGTTGGGCTTCGGCTTAGAAAGGAAGAATATGATGTTTTAAGGTGTACTGATGTAGGTATCAATTTAGGTGTCAATTTAGAAGACAATTGACAGTAGGTGTCAATTTAGAAGACAATTGACAGTAACAATGTCAAAAATACCACCCTTCTAAAAGACACAACGTAAAAAATAAATGAGTAGCTGTACATAACATAAAAGAGACAAATATCCATAATTTTCTGACTCATTGAAAATTGTATAAAAACATAAATATTAGATGAAAAACAAAGTAAACACCAAAATATGCTATGGCATGCTACATTCAATACAACAAAATTAGAAACACGGAGGTAGCCAGAAAGAAGGTGGTAAACAAAACCAAACAGGACGTAGGACTTTTCTAGTTAATGTTAGAGAAGTGTGTTCAGATCATGGCTAATGTTTTGTGTCACTTTCACCAACGACCATCAATAACATGAGCACTGACCTCATGGCTGAACTACTTTCACTGATGAGGGCACTAGACTAATGTGGCTTGATCTGTCCTGAGGGCAAACGCATAGGCTTTTCCACACACACACCTTACACATGGCGGCTGTACAATGGCTCTTTTCAGTTTCACGTAAATGAGATGTAAAACCAGGGCAACTTTAGCTTGTCTCAGGCCTTGACACCTCACATGATGTCATTCAGCCCTTCACATTCCATAAGTGTTTCCTTTAGGTCCTCCTGCATTCCTGCTGCCAACGGCACCACACTAACCCAGCAGAGTGTGCAAACAAGACGCATGCAAACATGCAGACAGAACATCCATTCACGCCGGGGACCTTGGATCTGTTTGGATGGTGTTTCCATCTTAAAACAGCCCAGTCTCCGTCGCCTTTGAAGTTCTGTACTGTATTTGGCAATCTTAATGCTGTGACGCACCAAGCCGACGGTCGGCCCATGTCGGGCTGTCATTAAGTGTCTGTAGGTCTACTACTAGTCGGACTCTTATCGGCAGCTTTCCGTCCGATTGAGTTTTTTTGTTTTTTTTGAGTCTTTGTTGAAGTACCGACGGTAAGAGAGATCACTCTGATTGGCTGTTCAGCTTAGAAAGCAATGTACAAAAGGAAAAATAAAAGTGACTAAAGCAAGCAAATGACAAAGTGAACAGGGCAAACACAGAAGGCTCTTCACATTTTTTTTTTTTTTTCATATCCGCAGTCCTAGCTTTTTTCTGATTTCTCTTTTGAATGACGAATTCAGATTACTGCCACCTGCTCGTATGGAGAGTTACTACTTCTCATGCAGTGCTAGCTAACTATTGACTGTAGTCTTTCCAATGTTTTCAAGCACATCTTTTTGTCCCAGATGGAGGCAACATGAGGCAACAACACAGTCAGCTTTCGTTGCTGCTATAGCTCTTTGATGTTGGCTTGGTGTGTCGGGGCATAAAAATGTTTTTTTAGTATTTATCCAGCAACATGTTAAGGTAGAGTCACATTAGCAAAACTGTCTATTGTAGTAGTGTAGCGATGTATGAAGCTCAGCTCACACTGAAGTCACTTTTAAACCAAGCAACTTTCTGTTGGTCAGTGTGATGAATTCAAGAGACCAACTTGAAAATGAGCAAAATCTGCGTGGGGAACTTTTTCGTCCCTCACAAAATTGACAATGACAAACTTTTGCAGAGCAATGGTAAATGTGACTGCACCTTCATTCCTAACCTGTATGGTGTTTTTTTTTTTTTTTCTCTGGAATGCAGAACTGATTAGAATTTTACAGCTTTGATAGAGGGAAAGATTTATCAGTGAAAATGACTTAAATTATAGACTACTGTTCACACAAAACTATTACATGGTTTCAGAAGATTTGGAATATAGTGCGCATATAGTCTTTTATGGTATTTTTAGGGTGCTTATACATTAGCTGAAGAGAATAAAATCATTCATAGAGCTGTTCGGTAGTACAGTTGTGACGTTATAAAATGGAAATTGTGAGGTTATGTTTTCAAAGGTAGTTTTTGTATACCGTGCTGGCTAACAAGCGGAATCCCATGTGGCGCCTGAGGATGACATCATCAGCACGTTGAGCTCAGTAAAGCTCACGCCAGTCTGGCTGTTGGAGAATAATGCAAATCCCTCTGTTCTGTGCCCTGTCAACTCCTAACCCGGCATTACCAAATAAACAGCCTTGATCACACGTATAGTAGATTCAGCTTTGTCTGAAAAGGCTGTGTTGTCACCACAAAAATGAAAAAGAGTTAAAATCACAGCTTTGTGGATGTTAATGTGCGGGTGGAATGAAAGTATTGTGTTTAGCTGAGCTTAAATGCGGATCTGAGAAACAGATGGTTGGGTTTATGATTAGGTTTAGATGTTTTAATTAGGTATGATTTCATTTATAGGAAGTACTGGGTTGAGTTTAACTTTGGCAAAAGACTATGAATCAAGCTTCTAATCAAGCAGGTTAACCAAACAAACAATCATGAGATTAACCCTTTGAACCAGCAGAGAGACTGTCAGCACTGGGTTTTAACCCCGTCGAGCAGAGGTGAGCTGGGGGAAGGACAGAGGAAGACACAACTGCAACAGAAATCAGTTGCCCTGCTAAATCCATTGCTGATATCTTCAGTGGTTTTATCTTTCAACACATATAATCCTATGACCTAAACCACACAAAATTCACTGAAGTTCTGGTTTTGTTGTGTGGTAATTACCAATATATTGGTTGATGTACTAGACCAGTGGTTACCAAACTGGGATACACGTATCCCTGGGGGTACGTGGCGTGACAGAGGGGGTACGCGAACAAAATGCTGAGTTTTGACGTTCGTTTAATTCTTCCCCATCTTAGAATAACATTAAAACCAAGCATGAATTTCATGGCACAATGCCGTAAATACATGACATCCAATCAAAATACCACATCTTTTGCGGTCAAACTGACTAAATCCATTTCCATATAAGCAGCGTGCATATGGGTGATTATAGGTTATGTCAGAGTCTGCTGCCTTAGCAGATCGCGCTACATTACTGCCGTTCTCGACAATGTACCTATAGATTTAGCACTTACTAGCATGAAGAACAAATAGCCTGGCACAGAAGGAACATAGAGATCAGTTTAAGATTCAAACTCTTGATACAAAACATACCTTTTGTGAGTTCTTGTTTTTAATGTTGATAATATTATACGAGCAAGAATGCAAATCCAGATATCCACACGTTTGCAAATGTGACATCGATTTTATAAAACAGTTCAACAAAAAAAGGGTAATGTTAGGCCTAAGTGATGTTCTTCACAGTATTGTCAGTATTTACTCTATTTTGCAACGAAATAATAGTTCCAACGAAAGCCACAACAGAACTATAACAAACACAGCGGTGTTTCGTGAACGAATCTGTGGCTTTGAATGAATCGTTCGTGAAAGTCATTGATTAAATGATTCATTAATAAATACAGCCATTTGCTTCATTACTGAATGGACGAATGACTTGGTGACTCACGCATTAAGACTTACTGGCGGTTTTAATATGTAAAGAATCCCTTGTCACGTTTTTATCATCACTGCATATTTTACTATTGAACTTTTTTTTTTATTTAAAGCATTATTAATGTTCTAAAGGTATTTATAAAGATAAAATGCACTGCAAAGTCAATTTAGGGGCAAATATAGTCCCTTAATGGAAAAGGTGCAGTCTAAGTGGAAGAGAGGGGGTACGCAAAAAGATGGTGAATGCCTCAGGGGGTACTCCACTCTAAAAAGTTTGGGAACTACTGTACTAGACAATCATGATACAATCACAACAAAGTTGTCTGCAATATAAAAACTAAGCCACAGAGTCATTTTCATGTTGTCATATGCAAATATGAGAGG
This sequence comes from Hypophthalmichthys nobilis, assembly GCA_037950665.1. NCBI lineage: Eukaryota > Metazoa > Chordata > Actinopteri > Cypriniformes > Xenocyprididae > Hypophthalmichthys > Hypophthalmichthys nobilis. The sequence continues at coordinate 12,235,917 of CM075485.1, forward strand.
GTTAATACAGAGTTACTATAATACCATCTCTGCCACATCAAAACAGCAAAAGTGGCCTCAGAGATGAAAAAGTTAAAGTTCAGTTAGTTTTTAGGAAATTGTTTTAATGATCTTATAAAAATTTCTGATCACATTTAATCATTTTTCAGATATTAAAAAATCCTTCTCCTTCAATTAGTAAAAACTAGCGGTATATTGAAAGGTGCCCTAGAACCCTATTTCACAAGATGTAATATAAGTCTAAGGTGTGTGAAGAATGTTTTAAACAATGTTTTAACTGCCTATTTTGGGGCGTAATTAAAAATGCACCGATTCAGTGCGTGTCCCCTTTAAATGCTCGTGATCCCCACCCCCAAGCTCACAACTCTATAATAAATTGCATAAACAAAGTTCACACAGCTAATATAACCCTCAAAATGAATCTTTACAAAGTGTTCGTGATGCAGCATATCAGATCATGTAAGTATAGTATTTATTTTGCGGATGTTTACATTTGATTCTGAATGAGTTTGATAGTATGCTGCGGCTAACAGGGCTAAAGCTAACGTTACACACTGTTGGAGAGATTTATAAAGAATGAAGATGCGTTTATGAATTATAGAGACTGCAAGCGTTTAAAAATTAAAATAACGACATGGCTCTGGTCTCTGTGAATACATTAAGAAACAATGGTAACTTTAACCACATTTAACAGTACATTAGAAACATGTTAACGAAACATTTAGAAAGACAATTTACAAATATCACTAAATATATCATGATATAATGGATCATGAACAGCTATTATCGACCCATCTGCCATTTTCGCTATTGTCCTTGCTTGCTTCACAATACCTGCAGAACTTCTGATGATTCGGCTGTGCAGCTCCAGATGTTAATACTGACTTGCCTTGAACATGGGCTGGCATATGCAAAAGTTGGGGACGTACATATTAATGATTCCGACTGTTGAGTCACAGTCGTTATGTTGAGATTCACCTGTTTTTCAGTGGTCTTTTGGACAAATCAAATTTTCTTAAGAAGGAGGAAACATGGTGTTTGAGACTCACTGTATGTCATTTCCATGTACAGAACTCTAATTATTTAACTATGCCAAGGTAAATTCAATTTTAAATTCTAGGGCACCTTTAAAGTATTCAAGTCAGTTCAATCAACGCCCATCTTACCTTTGTGAAAAATAACTACACTTCAGCATACTTTAAAAAAAAAGTACTTACTATGAAAATAACACACTTTAAAAGAAAATATAAGTGCAAACTTAATGAAATGCTTTTAGACACTTAAACGCAATTAATTATTTAAGTGTACTCTTTTTACAATAAGTGGCCATTTTTTCATTCATATATTATCAGGATTTTTTTTTAAATATACCTTTAAGATTTGAAGTACACTACAAGTGCACATTCAATACAATTAAGTGCACTTCTTTTTCACAAGGGAAGTAATGCTCTAGACAGTCATGCAAGTACAGCTCATCTCTACTTGAACCATTTTCCAAGCTTATGTTGTATTATCATGTCAAATCAGAAATAAAACTTGGAAACAACAGCTAAATTTAGCTTTTGTGCTCAAATGAGGTCTGTCTCCTCCTCATACTGTATTTGATATTAAACAAAATATGGACGAAAAGAGAAAGATCATCATTTCACTTTCAATAACAAGAGACAAAAGTCTCAAAAGATGTAAAAGGACTACTAAATGTCTATGCTCATTGACTTATGCTCATTGAACTGATGTTTTTGAGCATGTGTCTCTTTAAAAGAAGAAGTGCAAATAATACAAGTCCAGCTGAATGAAAGGAAAGTCGGATTTACAGGCAGCAGAGGTCAGAGGTCACAATGCTGGATGCCTACAAAGAGTGTTCTTTTCTTTCAGGTGCATCACTCACTCTCACCATGTCTACGACATTCCAACACACACATACAATGTTTCTACTCCACTGGGCATGTTTTGGCCTTGTCGAACTATGTGTGTATGAGTATGAGTGTGTGTGTGGGTGGGGGGGGTGGGGTGTGTAAGGTGCTTGTGTGTGTGTGCGTGTTGTAGTCTGTTGTCATGGCCGCACACAGGAATGTCGAGCTCTCCACTATAAAGGCTCCTTAATGAACATGCTCTCTGTCACCATGTCCACGCTGAGATGTTCACAAAGAGAAAGACACATATGTGCTGTTGTGGGTGGCATACTATATACGCTTCTATATGATAAGTCAAAGTCTGTTGTTATGCCACAAAACAAGTATCTAAAGGTTTAATACTTTAATAAAGTATCTATTGTTTTTACATATACTTAGCCAACCTCTGAAGATAGATAAGCTCAGGATGAATGATAGATCAGCAAACAGTGTAAGTGTGACTGGTGAGGAGGCACTGACCTGTGTGGCTGCGGATGTGGACTCTCAGAGTGCCGTTACTGGCAAACTTCTGGCCGCAGTACGGACAGATCTTCTCCTTCTCTCCTGTATGGGTCTAAAAGAGTACGAGAAACAGTAAAACAGAGTATTAACATTTAAGAACGATCCTCTAACTTATCTATGTTTGAAAACTGATGAACTAAAGTGATCCAATCTGATGTGATTCAAACTGAGCTGATCTATACTAAGGTGATCTGAATGAATTTGAACTGATCTGAACTGTTGTGTTTTAAACTGAGCTTATGTGATCAGAACTGAAATGAAATTATCTAAACTGAGTTGATCTGAACTAACCTGGTATTATATGATCTGAACAGAGCTGATCTGACCTGAACTGATACGAACTGAGGTGATTTGAAGTAAGGTGATTTGGAAATGAGGTGATCTAAACTGATCCGAACTCAAATTATCTGAACTAAAATGATCTGAACAGATCTGAACTGAGGGGATCTGGTCTGAACTGAAGTAATCCAAACTGGTGTGTACTGAAATGAAATGATCCGAACTGAAGTGATCCAAAGTGATCTGAACTGTTCTGACCTGACTTGATTTAAACTGAATTATTATATGTTAACTTGAACTCTTCCTCTTTAAAATGAATTGCAAGGACTTACATTTTGGATTTTTTCTCATGCAAAGCTACTGTATGGCTTTAAAAGTCCTGAAATAAATTAATAAACCTGAGGGTCAGTAAATAATAACGCCATTTTTACAGCCATGGTCACTATAAAAGTTGTGTAGTTGTGTTGTTAATTTTTGAAAAGAAAGTCATACCCAGTTTAGACTGACATCAACTGGTATGACTTTTGTAAAATGACAGGATTTTCATATTTGGGTAAACTACTCCTTCAATCACTTATGTAAAACGCAGAGCATGTATGTTCTCATGCAGATCTTTATTCATAGCGATGACATGAGTGCTATTGTTAAAGTTTAAGGGAAACATATGAATCATATCATTTTTGGGCTGTATTCCCATAAAGCTGATGTAAACAGGGCTTATCTCAGAGCGCTGGAGGGAATAGTTGCACCAGCTCCTCCACCTCCTGCTATTTTCTCCATCTCTTTATCTTTTTCTCTTTTCCTCCCTTTTCCCTCTCACTTCCTTTCCCGCCTCTTATCTCTCCTCCCATCTCCACTTCCTCACCTCCATCACTTCCTCTCCTCTCCCTCTTTCTGCACACACTCAAAGTGTGGAAAGACAGTTTAAAATGCCATTACTCTTTCTGTCTAATGCCTTAAAATGCTCCCTGTGATGTTGTATAAAAACCTGTACACGCGCGGATGCTCACACGTGTCCACCAGATGCATCTGTATACCATTAGTTTGGGGTTTGTTTGTGTCACAGAGCTGGACACGGCATTTAACATTTTGTAAAATACTTAAACAGTCAATTTTATGACTATAATATGACTGAAATATGCCTGAATATTACACGGCTTTCTGCTGTTCTTGATTCTAATTAGTCAGTCATGGCATTTTGCAGTCAAACAGTTTTGTATAACAATACTAAACTGTATATTTGATGTATTATACACTGCTAGTTTCATATCTTGTGCTCTTCACACACACAGTAATAATAATACATTAAAATTAAGTAAACAAAATAAAATGAATACTTTTATTCATCATGAATGCATTAAATTGATCAAAAGTGACAGTAAAGGTGTAAAGAGGGATAACTTCTTTTTTTTTCAAATATATGCTGTTCTGTTTTTTAATGAACTTTAACTAACCCTTGAAAAACATTAATCACAATTTCCACAAACATCTGAAGCAGCACACCTGTTTTCAACATTATATATATATATATATATATATAGTGGACTACCAGTAAAATTGATAAAAATCTGGAACCAAAAATTATTCAGACACTTTGACCTGACCATATTTAGCTTAAGTGTTATCTGACATAATTAAGATTAATTTTTTCTGACACAATTTAACTCCGAGATCATTTTTTAAAACTATAGTGAAAAAACTGTATTAATGAATGAAATATATACAGTTGAGCTCAAAAGTTTACATACCCCTTGCAGAATCTGCAAAAATGTTAATCATTTTAACAAAATAAGAAGGATCATGAAAATTGCATGTTATTTTTTATTTAGTACTGTCCTTAATAAACTATTTCACATAACAGTTGTTTAAATAAAGTCCACAAGACAAAAACAAATTGCAGAATTTATAAAAATGACCCCATTCAAAAGTTTACATACCCTTGATTCTTAATACTGTGTGTCATTACCTGGATGAGCCACGACTGTTTTTTTGTTCTGTGATGGTTGTTCATGAGTCCCTTGTTTGTTCTGAGCAGTTAAACTGAGCTCTGTTCTTCAGAAAAATCCTTCAGGTCCTGCAGATTCTTCAGTTTTCCAGCATCTTCTGCATATTTGAACCCTTTCCAGCAGTGACTGTATGATTCTGAGATCCATCTTTTCACACTGATGACAACTGAGGGACTCAGACAAAACTATTACAAAAGCTGCAAACATTCACTGATGCTCCAGAAGGAAACATGATGCGTTAAGAGTCAGGGGTGAAAACTTTTGAACAAGAAGTTGATGTGCAAGTTTTTTTTTTTTTTGTTTAAAGAACATATTTTTTCATTTAGTTCTGCCCTTTGGAAGCTACAAAAGATACTTACATGTTTCCCAGAAGACAAAAAAAAGTACAATTTATTCTGTTCATCCAATTGAAAAAAAGAGTTTACATCCCCGACTCTTAATGCGTTGTGTTTCCTTCTGGAGCATCAGTGAATGTTTGAACCTTGTTTAATACTTGTGTTTGAGTCCCTCAGTTGTCCTCAGTGTGAAAAGATGGATCTCAGAATCATACAGTCACTACTGAAAAGGGTTCAAATATGCAAAAGTTGCTGGAAAACCAAAGAATCTGCAGGACCTGAAGGATTTTTCTGAAGAACAGAGCTCAGTTTAACTGCTCAGAACAAACAAGGGACTCATGAACAACCATCACAAAACAAAAAAACAGTCGTGGCTCATCCAGGTAATGACACACAGTATTAAGAATCAAGGGTATGTAAACTTTTGAATGGGGTCATTTTTATAAATTCTGCAATTTTTTTTGTCTTGTGGACTTTATTTAAACAACTGTTATGTGAAATAGTTTATTAAGGACAGTACTAAATAAAAAATTCATGATCCTTCTTATTTTGTTAAAATGATTAACATTTTTGCAGATTCTGCAAGGGGTATGTAAACTTTTGAGCTCAACTGTATATACACACGCATACACACACACACACACACACACATATATATATATATATATATATATATATAGTTGTTAAGTAGCCTATTATTAATGTTAACTACATGTCAGGGTCTTGATCACCCTTTTGGGGGCTTATTTTAGCGATAATGACCAGCTGACTGCATATTATTGCTTACATAACCGTATTATACACACACTCTCGTCTTAGGTGGTGAGAACGGTCACACTCACTCACTCTCACATACGTAATCCCATAATAATACAGTAAAGTTTCAGTTGTCACAGACTCCATCAGGATAAAACAGCTTTTTTGCTTAAAATGTCAAGAAAAGACAGCCCAGAATCCCTCTATCATGACAGTGCGAGTGAGTGTGTGGGTGTACGGTAATGTACGACATTATTTCTACATCTCACACTCCAACGAACTAAGGACCAGCAAATAAATAAATAAAGGAATAGATTAAAATGTTGTCACTGAGCTTGATACTGTCCATTTCCATTCATTTTCTGTGAGGAAAAGCACACTCAGGACATAAAGCAATTACTTATGTGGTCTTTAAAAGAAAGAAAACCTTTTTTGGGGGAATCATTTTTTCAAATGATGGAATTTTCATGTTTGTTTGAACTATTCTTTTAAAATACCATACTGTGATGTAAGTGAAATGTGTTTAGCTATGTTATTTTTTGTTTAAACATGTTTCCCACCCATGTGGTCTTAGTTATGCTAGCACAAAAATCATTACAGACAGCCTGAAAGAAAGTTATATTTGTTTGAAAGATTATGAAAACTTTGGAATAATGGGCAGTGATGAATTATGCTGCAAAAAAAAAGTAACTTTTAAACCAAGCAGCTTTCTATTTTGAACCCATTGTGAAACCTGCATGGGGAAATCTTTTGCCCTCACATGAAATGCAGTATTGGGTGGATTACTATTGAAATGACTGGATTTGCAAAAATTTGCAGAACAACAGTAAAAGTGGCCGCACTCTTATTGGTAGCTGACAGTATTGGCAAATTAGCCAAAAATATTTAATAAACAAAGACACAAAGGGACGGGGCATATGTAGAACTTTATGAATAAATGGTGTTCAGATTCTTTGGAAATCGCCAGAGCTTAAAAACTAACCTTTTTTTTTTTTTTTTATTTGGACAATTATTAGTAACGGTTTTGATTTCATGATCACAATAAGTACTATTTAAGAGTGTCATATCAGTGATGGTGTATCTGACATGCAGCTGGGCTTCTGTCAGGCAGTAATGGAATATGGTAAAGGTTCTTTACTCTTGTGCCAGCAGCAGGTCACATTTCAGTCCTGTCTGAAATTAGACGACACAATGTCAAACTCAGCCCAGGATATCTCTACTGTAATCACATACACTGCTTTAAAACTATACTGGAGTTTGGTGTCACTGTGCTACTGTTCATGTTAAGTGGTTTACCTGAAGTATAAATCTGAGATGAAATTGAATATGAAGTTGATGGTATGTGAATACAATCATCCTCTGTGTAGATGGGGCAATAAATCATGATAGAGCTGTGGTATGCTGTGATTGGAGAGAATGTGCAGGATATAAGATGATTATGGAATTGAGTTTCACCGTGTGTGAGGAAACACATTGGAAACATTACCATGATGAAATATGTGTGAGCTAACTTCAAAAAAAAAAAAAAAAATTATAGATATATATATATATATATATATATATATTTTTTTTTTAAATTAGAAAACAGAGATCATAACTGCATATTTTACATTAAAATAATTCCATTTCGGTTCAATAAAACACACACTGGGTAAACTTCACGAAATATGTCATATTTCACCCTGATATTGAAGTAGAGGCCTATTGATCGCTCAGATCACTCTTTCGTGATATTGGCCGACTGTACATTATCATGCTTATTACACAGTGATTTACAACATGAATAAATGGACATGAATTATTGATTTGAGTTATTGTATTATGCGAGAAGTGATGAAACAGAAATAAAAAAGCAGTTATGTAGGAAATAGGTTTTTGACCACAGGATGTCATGCTTGACCAATCAGAATTTCAGGATCAAAATCAAACAAAATCAATTAGACAAACATTTCAAATCTGGGCTTGAACCTGCATCACCTGCATAAGAATCATCTGGAGCACATGCACTAACCACTGCACCAGTTTTGACACTCATCCAGTGTGGACAACAAGTCAAAAGTGTTTACCCTCTCCATCATTACAAATATGCAAACTCATGACCAGACCAAGGCTGAATCTAAAGTGATTTAAAGTTGTAAAATGTGTTACGCGGAGCTTGGAGTATTAAGATGTGGTCACATTAGCAAAAGATTCACTGTCTATTGTCTGTAGGGCTGGGTTGAAAATATTGATTTCTCGATTTTAATCGATTCTCGTTTTGATGAACCAATATCGATTCTTAAATCTCAAGAATTGTTCTTTTGGTCTGTGCTGTTTTCTGTTAATGCGTGAATAAAGCACTGAACGTTGTTTGCAGCGCACCTCCCATCCATCGCAATAAGTTTTGTGCTTCTTTACTTTTGATATGTCTCAGCTTCCAACGCTCTTTCATCTATAAACCGATCATCTCTTCCTCTTTATTACTAGTTACAGCATGAAATACACATGCATGAACATCAGTCTCATGTAAATGAATCATGTCTCATGTAATCGCTCAATCATTGTTTCGACCACCAAAGGATGTCAATAAAACAGCTGGAGAACAATAAGTCACGTAACGTCACATTTACCTCAGAAAAGACATTCAGTGTCCATAAACTCGATAGTCAGCTAGAAAAAAAAACAAAAATAACTACAGTAAGGAGCATTTTGCTAAATATGTGCAGTATATTATATATTCATTACATTTTTACTTGTTATAAAATATAAAAAAATCTGTCATGAAAGCAAATGTGTTTATAAAAGCCACCATTTAAATGTTTACATTTAAAAAAAATAATTGGAGTAGAAACATAATTATATAATTAAAAAGTTATTGTTATAACATTATAATTATTATAATAAAAACTGCCTTGTGCAATTTAAATATTTGTATACAAATCAGTTATTAATTTTAATATGTTATTATTATTATAGCAACATACCAACTGACAGGGTTCCCTGTTTACAGCATTAGTCGAGAGAGATTTATTTTCCTTAAGAAAAAAATGATGTACTATATCTAATAAATATATATATATATATATATATATATATATATATATGTTTATTTATATATATGTGTGTGTACTGTGTATAATTATTATGTATATATAAATACACACACACATACATGTATATATTTAAGAAATATTTGCATGTATATATATATATTTATATAATTTATATTATATATATATAAATATTTTATATATAAATATAACAGATTTTTGTTAAATACATACATGAATGTGTGTGTATATATGTACATAATAATCATACACAGTACACACACATATATTATGTAAACACAAAATTTTATTTTAGATATATATATATCCGATTGAATCAATATCAAATCGAATTGAGATCAGAACCGGATCAAATCGAAAGCTTGTGAATCTGAAATGAATTGAATCCTAAAACTGGTGTCACTGCCCAGCCTTAGTCAGTAGTATTGTATGTATGAAGCACTGCTCACACAGAAGTCACTTTTAAACCAATCAGCTTTCTATCTCACGTAAAATTCTGGATTGCATGATTTCCTATTGAAATGATTGGATTTTACCCATGAAAATTTGCAGACTAATGGTAAATGTGAGCTTTACGCACTTATTGGTAGTTGACAGCATTGTTAAATTAGCCAAAAAGTATTTAATAAACAAGCACACAAAGGGGCGGTGCATATGTAGCACTTGAATAAACAACGTTCAAATTATTCATAAATCAGCTGAGCTTTTTCCAGAGTTACAGATTCTGTGTTGGTTGGCTCATGACACAGATACACTGTAAAACCGAACAGTGAAATTAATTAAATTAAATGAGTTTGTTTCACTCAAATAATAATAAAGTTCATTGTACTCAATAGAAAAAAGTTGTGTGAACTCAAACTTAATATGATTGAGTTGAATTAAGTTGAGTTGCAGCAGATTTCTAAATCCCAGCATGCTTTGTGAACTTACTGAGTTTTACAGTGTACGACACTGATGAGATCTTGGATTATTTCGTGCTTTAGTACATTATGTCTGTGATTGTGAAATCACCTTCTTGTGGCTCTTGAGCACAGATGGCGTGACGAAAGCCTTCTCACACAGGTCACACTTGTACTTCTTGTGGCCATCATGTACGACCTGAATGTGCACGTTGAGCGTGTCCTTACGCTTAAAGGTGGCGTCACACTGGTCGCACTTAAACGTTCTCTCACCTGGACAGAGAAGAGCAGTAGATAGCAGTCAGTGGCATAGTAAACATCGCTTTATAACGTCACGCCCAGACTCCCTGTGAGACGCTAAACTTCAGAACAATGTTGACAGCCATTGTTCCACATTTGAAAGCGTGTCACTCAATCGTAGCTTTACAGGAACTTTCTTTGTGTCCGAATCCACTTTGCTGCCCTCAGAGTCAAAATTGTCCCATTATCCTTTTATGAGCCACTTTTTCCTTTAGAAAACAGGATGTCAGCCCTGTATATCCAGTTGTTTTGGAAGATGGAAGGGTATAAAGAAAAACGATAAATGATCAGGTAGAAAAAGCGAGGAGCTGTTCATCTCTCAGAGGAGGTCACAATTCTTTTCAGAAGATGGCACTCTGTTTGTCTTCCAAAGCTTTCTTTAAATCCCACAAAATCATAGACGCAAGGAAACGTAAATATGTGCTGTGAAAACATCTATAGAGGCTCTTGTGCTCAAACAATGCTTTCTGTAACAAACACACAGAGTCTGTGCCAAAACTCCAGTTCTGCTCTTTAAATGGTTGAACAGAGTCCAACACGTCACCGCATCTAATCACCAGCAGAACAGACTGAATGCTGGGTTATAAAAACCCGGACTATGAACAATGTCTTTAAATTAATGGGTATGCAGGGCGGCTGTCATCACATGAGATGCTAATCTTCCTGTGTTTCCATACCAGTGAATCTCTTTATTCATTAGGTGGTTTTGTTGGCATCTGAACACATGTCAGAGCCCATAAGGTGGTGTGCTATGTTCTGGAAAGAAACTGGGAATGACGTACTGTGACTCCATCTTTGATCACACATGATCGGAATTACTAGTCATGTAAGCAGTTCATGTCAGGTCAGCAACTGGTTCACAATCCACAATGGCTGTAATGTAAGAGATTGCTGGTGTGTTTGTAATTTCAGTCAGTAACAAAACACATGCAAGATTTCATTTCAGATGTTGATGACATGGAAATTCTGATGATGGACGTATTTGCTCTCCTGGTACTGAAAGACTAAAATGTGTCCTACGAGCACCAACAGCATTCTGCATCACAACATTTTGGGTAGTCGGTCCAAAATCACTTAGTAACTTTGTGCAGCATTTTGCTTCAGTGAAAAATCATTTAGGAGTTTGAGTCAACATGAAATGGCGAACATTTCTGTAACATGAAACAATATTTAAAAAGAAAATGTAAGATGAGTCCTTTTTAATCCATTGTTTTGATTGTGAAAAGTGGGCAGAATGGAGTCAGATATAAGTGAGAGTTTGCAGTGAATCGTGTTTTTGTATTAACACCGCTATTACTTTGCCCCATTGATGGTCATTAAAGGGTTAGTTCACCCAAAAATGAAAATTCTGTCATTATTACTCACCCTCATGTCTTTCTACACCCCTAAGACCTTTGTTCATCTTTAGAACACAAATTAAGACATTTGAGCTGCTTGAATATGTTCAAAGGCAGGACAGTGGTCCCACTGAAATTCTTTCAGAGGCTCCTGGGGCATATGGCAGCCGCAGCGGCAGTAACCCCGCTCGGTTTGCTTCATATGAGACCGCTTCAGCACTGGCTTCACGGCCGAGTCAACGGGCATACAACGGGCATGCAGTGTCAGGGGTGTGGACAGGCCCCCAACTGCATTGTCTTGTCAATTGCCTCGAGTTGCTAGCAGTATGCCTTGCCCTGAGCCACCTGAAAGGGCCGTTACAGGGCAAGCATGTGCTGGTCCGCATGGACAACACTGCGACCGTTGCGTACATGTTCCTGGTGTGCTCAACCTGTTGCTGAGAGGCTTCGGAGAGGCTCAGGTAGACCTGTTTGCCTCGTCAGAAACCTCTCACTGCCAGCTGTTTTACTCCCTGACTGAGGGAACACTCGGTACAGATGCACTGACACACAGCTGGCCCCGGGGCCTTCGCAAATATGCGTTTCCCCCAGTGAGCCTACTTGCACAGACCTTGTGCAAAGTCAGGGAGGACGAGGAGCAGGTCCTGCTAGTTGCGCCCTATTGGCCCAACCGGACCTGGTTCCCGGAACTCACGCTTCTCGCGACAGCCCCTCCCTGGAGCATTCCTCTGAGGAAGGACCTTCTTTCTCAGAGACGGGGCACGCTTTGGCACCCGCGTCCAGACCTCTGGAAACTCCATGTCTGGTCCGTGGATGGGATGCGGAGGTTCTAGGTGACTTACCCCACGAGGTACTTAACACCATCACTTCAGCACGTGCATCGTCTATGAGACGTGCTTACGCCTCGAAGTGGAACCTGTTCGTCGAGTGGTGTTCTTCTCGCCGAGAAGACCCCCGAAGATGTTTTATCGGAGTCGTGCTTTCCTTTTTGCAGCAAGTGTTGGAGCGTAGGCTGTCTCCCTCCACCTTCAAAGTTCATGCTGCCGCAATATCCGCATACCACGACTACATCGATGGCAAGTCTGTTGGTAAGCACGACCTGGTCATCAGGTTCCTTAGGAGGGCGACCTCCATACCCTCCCTCCATACCCTCTCGGGACCTTGCTCTGGTCCTTCAAGCACTCCAGAATGCTCCCTTTCAGCTCTTGCAGTCAGCAGACTTAAAGATTCTGTCTATGAAGACTTTGCTGCTGGTTGCATTGGCCTCAATCAAGAGGGAAGGGGACCTGCAGGCATTTTCAGTCGACAAATCGTGCCTAGAGTTCAGGCAGGGCACACCTTGTGCTTGGTAAGCCAAGGTGATGGCATCCACTATCCAATGGTCCATCCTCTGCTTGGATACAGCCTTTCCCTTCTGCTGCCCTCCGTAACAGACAAAGAGCTGGTCTGAGGTCCTGAGGCCTTGAGTTCTGTCTATATACAGTCGCAAAGCGTGGATTGGACAGCACAAAGCCAGGGCTGGGTCTGCCTCCTACAGGGGAAGCGCTTGCAGGCTCACTACCTGGTCCCTGAAGGGAGTGGTAGGAACCTTGGGCACATAGGCGTGGCCGTCGCCTGGCCCAAACTCTAGGCACGATTTGTCGATTCAGGCTCAAGTTGAATGCTTACTCTACAAGAGGTGTTGCATCCTCCTGGGTGCTGGCTCGTGGCGCCTCACTGACAGATATTTGTAGAGCTGCGGGCTGGGCGACACCTACACGTTCGCTAGATTCTATAGCCTTGGTGTCGAGCCGGTCTCCTCCCGTGTTCTCACCTCAACCGGTCAGAGGCACGGAGAGGCCCCGGCTTAGTGTCGGCTTGCTGCGCTTACATGCGCTTATTGCTCCAGAGAGTCCCTACAAGGCAGACCCTGTTGAGTCCTCTGATTACCCTTCGGCAGCCGGACGTGGCGGAGTGTCTGGCGCCAGGCCTATACTCCGTTGTATCCTTGAGAACCGGATTTAGGCTGGGTTCCATATGAGTGACCCTACGGGGATCCCATATGTGTATTCCACGGTTGCTCCTAAACGAAGCCCGTGTCTTTCCCTTTGGGAGAACCCACCTCTTATCAGGTAGGAGTCAGCCCAGTACTTCCATATGTAGTACAGCCCTACGGGGTTAGTCCATATGTACATTTCCACATAACTCCTTCTGGGAAGGATATGGCTTCCGCAGCATTCCTTTTCTAGTGAAAGGGTACACTTTCCCAGAGTTATCCAATAGTCTCACTGAATGGGTTGTGTGGAACAGCAGTGATCGAACACTCTCTGTGCTAGCCCTGCCCCACCGTCCTTTAGGCAAGGGGTGCAGGAGGCTTGCACAGAGCACTGGAAGGGCGCAGCGCCCGTGGCACTTTGGTAGGGATTCCTATTCGTCGGTCTGTCCGACATACGTCGAACGTGACCGACTGAATGGAAACGTCTCGGTTACAAAGGTAACCCTCATTCCCTGAAGGAGGGAACGGAGATGTACGTCCCGTCATCACGGTCGCTGTACCCCCCTGCGCGGCCGGCTCACCTGCTCTGCTCCTCATCGAAAACCTAAAGATGCAATGCACCTGCTGCTCATTATATATCCGCGCTGAGCAGGGCAGAGCAGCTGCTGCAAATAATTGCATGCCAATGTGCATTGGCTCATTTTAGTTACACTCAAAGTAGGTCTCTAGCGAGATTCCTATTCATCGGACTGTCCGACGTACATTTCTGTTCCCTCCTTCAGGGAACGAGGGTTACCTTTGTAACCGAGACGTTATTATCAATGTTGAAAACAGTTGTGCTGCTTCAGATTTCTGTGGAAACTGTGATGCTTTTTTTCAAAATACTTTGATAAATAGAAAGTTTAAAAGAACAGCATTTACTTGAAATAGAAATCTTTTTCAATCAATTTAATCCATCCTTCCTAAATAAATATATTAATTTCATTGAACAGAAAATCTTACGAACCCCAAACCTGTGAACGATAGTGTATATGTGATATAAGCTAAACTTTTTAATTATAGCAATTGCAATATGATCAATGAAAAATAACACAGCGATTACTCTAAAATTTGCAAAACATATTTGGAAACAAAAATGGTTTATTATAATATTTTGGAAGTGGGAAAGCTCACACTTGCTCAGACGGACAAGCACAGTGTCAATAATAGCAAAATACTGGTTGATTTGTCCATAGCTTCTGCAATGTAAATATTGAACTTTGACAAAGTGTAAAAGACACTGTGCCAAAAGACCCCGATTAAGATCTAAACCACAAACACACACGCAGACACACACACACAGGGGGGTGTTTGTGAAATATTTGTGAAGGACTTACCCCACTGAGCCACTCGGGCCTTTTAAAACGATAATGTGTGTTTAATAGATGGTCACAAAAACAGCTTTATTTCATAACCAAATATTGACACAGATGGATCAGATTATGTCACAGTGGGCCACAAACACACACACACACACACACACTGTAAATACAGCACACATCAGAGTAACCACACACAAATCCAATCCCGGACAACACTTTGTTTCTCTTTGTGCACGTCCTCTCCACCAGATACATAAAAGTGTGTTAGCCCACTAGTTCTCAGTGAAATGTGTGTGTGTGTGTGTGTGTGTGTGTGTGAGAGAGTCTCTGGGGAGGACAGCAGGAAATTCCTCTAGCTCAATAATCTCAGTGTGATCAGTCTAGACTGGGCAGAGCAGTGCTAAGATCCATCCTGCCCGGACCAGTCGGCTCCATGAGTGCCTGCACCCGCAGACACAGAGCCCAGGTTTCAGGGGGGTGTTGGGGGCTGATGGAGATGCTCGGGTCAGTCTAAGCTGAAGCCTGGACACATTTACTCTCGAGTATTCACACAAACACAGAGCACTCGTGTCTGATCTCACACACACTTACTGTTATGAATGAGAAGGTGGCGCTGTAGTGAGAACGGGGTGCGGAATAGGGCCTTACACTCCTCACACTGGAAAGGCCTCTCCTCCGAATGAGTCTACAGACAGAAGAGCAGGGCAGACAACTGATTTAGTTTTTCATTAATGGGTCAAAAACAACACAAAACAATTCATAATTCATTTAACTTATATAATGTGAAGTGTCTGGACATGGTGGACGATTAAGTAAATGAGAAATATCTCATAGACTTGAAGGTGGAACCTGAATCATATCTAAGGTACTTGAGAGTGACTGACTGATTTGAACCACCCAGAACACCCTAGAAACCATAAACGCCAAAGACTAGTGTGTCCATGGGAAGATTTATTTTTTATTTTTTTTTAAACAAAAATCTATTTTTAAGGCTGTCAAAGTAAATGTTCACTTAAGATATTAAATATATTGAACATAATTGTATTGAACATACAATTTCATCGTGCTGGTCAATAGAAATCATAGATTAATTGTGATTATTTTATTCTATTGACAGCACTAGCTAGTAAACAAAAAGTACCCCAAAAAGTAATAATAATAATAAAGATTTGTCCATATTCTGGACACAATTTTAATGTTTTTGAAAGAAGTCTCTTCTGCTCACCAAGTCTGCATTTATTTGATCAAAAACACAGTAAAAATTAAGTGAATGTTACATTTCCTAAATCAGATCAGCAGAAAAGTCTTTGCAAATCAGCCATTGTCATTGCAAAGTTATTATATTTTATGTACGTTTTTCTTTATTACTAATTGTAGTCATTTTTTGAGAAAGTAAATGTTGTCTTATTATCAATCTAGATCTGAATGTTTCTTTCTGTGCTCTTTTCTCTATTTCACACATTCTCTGTTTGGAACGTTGTGGGGTTTGGGCTTAATGTTATCTGCAGGGTGTAAAGGTCAGGGGTCATGTGGCGTCATTACAGGTCAGGGTTAGGCTGAAGGTTTTGATTAGGCTCCACAGTGGCTGATTGGGCTCCAAGATCTCCATTAAGATAAGATGGCAACAGTTTATTTGGCCAAAAATCTGTCAGATCAATCCATCGGTCCCTCTGTCTGTCTAGCCATCTGTCTTTCCTGTTTAATTCTGCCTCTCTCCCTGACTTTAAACTGGAAGATCGGACACACAGGACAAACACACAAGCTGATCAGTACCTTTTTATGGTTTTTGTAGACGTTGCGGTGAGCGAACTCCTTCCAGCACAGCTTACACTTGTACGGTTTATCTTCACTGTGGATGATCTTATGAGCAGTGGCCTGATCCAGACGCTTAAAGCTTCGGCTGCAAATATCACAGGTGTACGGACGCTTTTCTACAGACACAAAGACAACGCAACACCAACATCATGTTCTGCTCATGTGTTGTTTGTATATTATTTGCATGCATGTGAGTCTTTGTTATTTACCAGAGTGTGAGATCATGTGTCGCTTCAACTGATTCATGGAGATAAACTTTTTATCACAGGCAGTGCAGTCAAAGACCTCATGAACCTGAAATACACCAAAATTATAAGATGTAAGAACTGTAATCCACACACATACAACAATTCATACAAAACAATACTTAAAAGGATGTTTCATCCAAAAATGAAAATTCTGTCTTCAATTTTTCATCCTCATGTCGCTTTAGACCTGTATGACTTTATTTCTTGTGCAAAACACAAAAGATATTTTGAAGAATTTTGTTGACAGTTTTGGTCACCATATACTTCCACTGTATGGACAAAAAATATCTTCTGTTTCACAGAAGAAAGAAAGTCATACTGGTTTGAAACCCCCTGAGGGCCCTTTAAGGGTAAAACAATAACTTTCAAATGCTGAACTTTCAGTGTCACAAATTGTGTTTAGTAACCACAAAATAAAACACACTGACAGACCAGACCAGAACCGAACGCTCAGTGTATGAACGTAATGACCAGAACACATCTGAGGTCTTTTAACGGACCGTTGAGGGTGATTGCTGAACTCTTGGGTGGGATTTAGTTGCCTGTTCTTGTTGTGTGACCTTGAAAATATCCTTAACCCAACTCTCTCTCTCTCTCTCTCACACACACACAGATGGAAATGTAATTAAACTTCTGAGCGGTTTTGAATAGCTCCTCTGCTAAACACAATGCTGCTCAATGGGAAGAGTTATTCGGCTGAAAAATGTTCACATTTCAGTCTGTCTGAACACTTCAGTCAGATTTCTCACAAGGAATCAGGAGGTACAAATTACCGTGAACTCTAGCCAGTCAGTTTCCGTTGAAAATTACAAACGGTCAATAATAAAACTGTCAAATTTTCTCTGCTACTTCATCCAATATGATGAAAACAAGGCGCCACATGTGTACATGATGTAAAACCAGCGTTGAGGTACTTTGAAACACTATCTTTGCGAGCTACAAGGTACTAATAATTTAAAGTAGTTAAACTACAGTCAAGTTACTCTTCTGAAAAAGTAGTTTTTGCTACAAAGCAAGTGACTAACATAAAGTATCACCTACATTGAAGCTACTTAAAGTGGCAATGTCTTTTTAATTGCATGACTTCTATTATATAGTATTCATACAGTATTTATTTCTCCCAACAACTTCAAGTGTGATCATTAATTGTTTTAAATTAAATACAAATCATAAAAATAATAATACGCTGTACCACTAGTTCGATCAAACAGGTTGTTGCTGGAAAAGCATCTGAGCTACTGTCATGCTAGTGAAATCAGTAGCATTGCAGTTCCCCAACACTGTATAAAAGTTTGCACGTAATCGTCTAATTAAGCATTCGTTGAAGTTTTATACGACAGTGGATAAGTCATTGATGTCAAAAATTTCGCCACAACTATAAATCTGAGGGATTTTTCCAGTGGTACTTTATTGCCCTTCAACAAGGCCTTTTTGCAGCAATGCCTCCTTATAATTCTGTTTTGTTAAAATTTTAAGGTGTCAAGTACAATTTATGTTTTAATCTGTGTGAGAACACAATAAAGACTTATACAGGGCATACAGTATACAGGGTGGGGTAAGCTGAACCACAAAATGCAGAAGTCCACTAGACTCATTTTGTTTATGAGAAGTCATATTTATAAAGGTATAGTTCACCCACAAATTAAACTTTTGTCGTTGTTTACTTTCCCTGATATCATTCCATACCTACAAGTCATTCGATCATCGTAAAGTGTCATGAAACACAAACAACAGAGTTGGAGGCACGTTGATATTTTTAAAAAATATAATCCTATGACAACAAACTCACAAAAATCTTATCATTAGTCTTATGCATTTGGAATGACATAAGGGTGAGTAAATGATGACAAACATTTTTAGGCAAATTGACTCTTTCAGTAAAAACTGACCCATCTTACTCCACTCTCCTCTCCTCTGTGAATATATCTGCTTTTGTATGGTCATTTAATGTGAAATGTCACTATTACAGCACTCTCTTCTCTTAGTGTCTTTAAATATTGAGAGCAGAGCTACAGCTCAATTCATAGCTCTAGCGGCTTAGTTTTCTGTGAAACGCTTGGCACTTGTAATCTTCTCATGCCAGTTTATGAACATATAGAGAAATTGTCTGCATGTAGAAGTGACTCTAAAGAAAGCCATCGAGCTTCCACCCTCACAGGAGCAAATCATATTTGCAGGCTTTCCAAATGACATGGCTGGTACGAATGAACTGCAGTCAGATGGACATGGTCTGGTGCAAAAAGGAAGGTTGGACATCTATTACTCAGACAAAGATGGAGAGGGATGGAAAGCCAGGAAAAAGGTCTGTGACCAAACTGTGTGTTTGTATAACGGGCAGCCCAGGAAATCAAGTAAGGCCACAGAGATTTAAACTTCATTCTGCTGAAATTAAACTTAAATTCATCATGCAGTGGGGGAGTTTCATTTTTTCCTAACCTACATAATGCCAAATTCCTCCATCAATGAGTTGAGATGCGTTAGTTGTGCATAAATTAACTAAAATGTTAAAAGAATAGCTTCCCACTAAACTTTCTTTTAGCTAGACAGACCTTCTTTTCAAATGTTATAAACAGCAACTTAAACAACACACGCACTCTTTTATTTTAACGGTACTAACAAACCCCCCAAGTCACATTCCCAGTGAACTGCTCTCCGAAAGCAAATACAGTGAGTTTGTTTCCTTTTTCTGAGAAAATAAGTAATATCAGAAAGGCGATCAGCACATCCTCTTGTTTACTCTGAGGTCAGAAAGACTCGACCACAACTTCATAAATTAGTCACCATGTCTGATTTTGAGGCAATTGATGGTAAAATCTTGGAAGAAAATGAACAGCATCTTAAAACATCAACCTGCTCCCTTGACACATGCCCACTTCTTTTTTTTAAGAAGCCGATTTCCTAGAAGTGGTAAACACCTCACTTCTTTCTGGGACTTTTTCCAAAGTACCTGAAAACTGCAGTTGTTAAACGCCTCCTGAAAAAGAGCACTCTGGATAACACCATATTAAGCAGACCAATCTCAAATCTTCCTTTCATAGTCAAAATGGTCGGGGGAAAAAAAAAGTTGTTTTTAATCAGCTGAACAAATTCTTAAGCTCAAATGGATACTTGGACAATTATCAATCTAGTTTCCAACCGCATCATAGGCCATGTTTACAGCTTTTAGTAGACAAGGGAAAAACATTCCTGTTTACACATGGTGTTTTAATCCATTTCTTTTGTCCTTTTTCCAACCACTTCTGTCCTAATTTCTTCGAGGGAAGGGTCTATGGGCGGGTAAATGTATGGGCTTTTTCAGATCTTTCAAACTAATGGACGAAATAAACTTGCACAAACATATAAACATGGAAGGAGACGACAGAAAAACATACGGAAAGCATCAGCTTTTGTTTCTGCTCTGACAGCCGTAAGACCAGCCGAACACTGGAGCCGACTGGTGAGAGAACATTGTGCTTGGTACGTTTTTCATCTTCAAACCAAACTTGGGTCTTCAGCCGACAGTGTTTAAATCCCATCTGACTAGAGTGCTTCCCATAATATTTATGCATTAGGTCAGTAGGTGGAGAGTCTTTTGTGTCTGTCTGAACACATTCAACCACATGAGAGTTTACACTACGAAAGCAATCCGGTCGAACTACCTCTGGAATTGGTCGAAAGTGAACAAGCTCAAAACATTTTACAGCCCGTTGTATGTAGCGTTGTCTACTTGAGATCGGATTGACCAAAATGCTTCTTAATACCAGGTGTAAACAGGGCCATATTACAGAGACAGTGCTCATAAATATAATAAATGATACTCGCTTAATACTGATACAGGCAAAATATCAGATTTCTTGATCTCAGTGCTACGTTCAACAGTGTCGATCACAACATACTTCTTGACAGGCTGAAAAAAACTGGGTCGGGCTTTCTGGGATGGTCCTCCAATGGTTCTGGTCATACTTAGAAAGGAGAGGTTATTATGTGAGTATTGGTGACCATAAGTCTGAGTGGACATCCATGACATGTGGAGTCCCTCAAGGCTCAATACTTGCACCACTCCTGTTCAACCTATATATGCTGCCAATGAGCCAAATAATGAGAAAGAACCAAACTGCATATCACAGCTATGCAGATGACACCGAGATTTAGGCCTATTATAGGCTATTCGCATTCTTTACTGTGGTAAAGTAGAAAAAACACCGTAGGACAGAAACCTTTTTGCTTGCATGTCAATTTCTATTTAACACAGTTTGTGCTTGTTATTAGACTTTATAAGGCGCGTCAAGTTTATTTGTATAGCCCGTTTCGCACACCGGTGGTTAGTTTCGCTTTCTCTGCCAGCGCAAAATCAAACGTAGCCTGAATGTCTTGCCCCTGCGGAGGATAAAACTCGCTCTTCAGACCTTTTACAACAAGTGTCAGTTGCTTGTAACATCAGGAGATAACATGAAGATATTATTAAAGAGAAATGGTCTCTTTCCTGCTTGTGTCCCACATCCCTCCCAAAGCGCAGAGCGGCTATATGATGCATCTTTGTGTGGAAATAAAAAACGAATATTTTTTAGAATAATACTTTACTTTCTTATTATTTAGGTTACCATTATTTACTGATATTTATTTCATAGTTTTACAGGCTGTAGTGTGTTGTTTCACTGAAGGAATAGCTAAAATAAACATTTCAAATGGATGTTTGAGCATTTGTTTATTTTTTATTTTTTTTATATTTCAAAATTTATTTCATTGAGGTATATATACACACACAAACATACACACACAGCTCCAAATATTTACATAGATGATTACCATCATATTTAATATGTTTTTAAAAATAGGCTAGTTAAATAAAATAGTAAAGTAGTTCCAACAGATTTTCCTGTGGTACCGAAATTGGTACCGAGAACTGTACATTTTTACTGGTATTGGTACCAACTATTAGAATTTTAGAAACACTAAGTCATTGCATTTGAAAACAAAAATGAAATTCTCAAGGTGAACGCATACCTTCACTCTAGGGGTTAAACAACTAAAAATCAAGTCAGGAATCTTGGTGTGATTTTGGAGTCAGACCTTAGTTTCAGTAGTCATGTAAAAGCAATATCTTGCATATTATCATCTCAAATAAATTGCAAGAATTAGAAGCTTTGTCTCCAGTCAAGACTTAGAGAAACTTGTTCATGCTTTCATCACCATCAGGGTGGATTATTGTAATGGACTCCTCACTGGCCTTCCCAAAAAGACCATTAGACAGCTGCAGCTCATACAGAACGCTGCTGCCAGGATTCTGAGCAGAACCAAAAAATATGAACATATCACGCCAGTCCTCAGGTCCTTGCACTGGCTTCCAGTTGCATTATTACTTGTTTATAAATCACTCAATGGCCTAGGACCTCAATACTTTGCAGATATGCTCATTGAATATAAACAGTTCACTCAGATCATTAGGACCAAGTCACTTAGAAATACCAAGGGTTCACTCAAAGCAAGGAAAGTCTGCTTTTAGCTTTTAGCTTCCAGAAGTGAACAACAAAGCTGGAGAATCTCACGCAGCCAAAATGAGGATTGTCAGTAACGGTGTTCAGCCTTACATTGTTCAATCCAGAGTCGGACACTGATGGAGAGACTCAGGAAGATGTTACAACGCATGCATATGGACGTTTCTGAATGGTTAGTGGATAAATTTATGTAGTTGCTGTGGAGTTGATTCATCTCATCGACTAGCATGTGCCGTCTTGTTAATCTTTTGTGCAAAACCCGTATAGATGCCCACTATACATAGCGTACCTGTTTGCCAAACAGAGTCATACACACCAGGCTAATGTTTATGATTGCTATCAAATGCTGTGAATGGTATAATATTTTTTCCAAAACATTGCTCGGACAGAAACGCTCCTTTTTTAGCAATCAAGCTTGCCAGGGTCAACTTGCAGGCTATCCAAGCTAACGAAATAAATAGTGTTCTGTGCTCGTCTGTCCAGCGAACGACAGAACAGTTAGCATGCTTTGCTCAAACATTTGCTCGAAACAAAATGGCGTCGCCATGGGTGGAAACGTGCAGATTAAGGGGTGGTAATATTATAATAAGATTTCCTTTCTACGTTACAAGGGGAGCGGCTCATTTTTCCACATGCTTGCAGAGAAAGGATTACCAAAACAAAGTTACTGGGGTGTCCTTTTTCACGTTTTCTGGGTTGGTAGATAGATTTCATGATATGTCCCCTTTAAATACATTTTAAATCTTTTTTTTTTTTTTTTTATTCTTTTCTTTTAATGTTATTTTTATTTCTTATGCATCTGTTTTGATTATATTTTGATTTTTTTTTTATGTAAAGCACTTTGAAATGCTATTGTGTATAAAATGTGCTGTATAAATAAACTTGACTTGCCTTTTGATAGAGAACAAATGTTTGACTAAACGGATAGATGTAAATCTCAATTCAACATACTGCAACTGTAGTATATCACTAGTAAATATTCTAAATATTATAATATTACAACATAATATTAATTTATTTAAATGTATTTTTGTTTAAGAGCAAGTAAGAGTCCAATAAAACAAAAGGATGTAGAAGCGCCAAACAGGTTTGGATTTAACACTACCTGTGGGATGAATTTTACAGAAACATTAGCATTTCCTCTCTAGAGAGACTGACCGCTGCCGCACAATCAGAAACACACACCAGAGCAGCAAACGCAGATGATGCTGGTGCAGGTTGAAGCCAAATCTGGACAGCTGTGACTGGAACGGCTCGCTCTCACAACGGCTGCACTGATAACTGCTGATGAGTGAACGCTGACAGGAGGAAGTGCCTGTGTTACGTCAAGTTTAGGCAAAGAGAGTGACGATAGCATTCTCCAGGCCAAAACAGAAAGGGATGTTGGTTTGGTGGAGCAGTGAAAGCTTGGGATGCATTCCAATCATAAGAACATTAAACCTGCATTGTGGTTCTTCACCTACCTACTTCAGTCAGAAAATCAAATTACCATCATTTGTCCTTCTCAACTCACTCTGCCAAGGTTTAGCAATGCGGTTTCATTTAAAAGCATCTAAAAGTGGTATATATTTTGAAAAGGATGCCCACACACCAAACCATGAATATTACCAAGAGAAAATGGACCAGGAACAGTCAAGAGAAGCTCAGAGCTCTGACTTTTGTGGTGATTTTGGAGATGATGATGATGATGAAGTCAGCGAAGCTGTTTGTCTGATATTTCTCAGGTCTTTTTGCAGAAGGAACCCTGACGCCAGCAGGAAGGCCGGGCAGTCTGGTCTCCCAGCTCTTAAATTTCACGAGGGCCACAGGGATGAGCTTGTGAAACAAAAGACGATCTTTCTGTACACACTCACACCAGTGGAAAACCTTACAACATCAGCATGAAGCCCACCTCCTACTGAGAGACAGAGAGATGGACGGCATACAAAAGCGAAGACGGCCAAATTTCGTTTGTTCGTTTGTTTTGTTTTTTTTGGGTTTTTTTGAGCTTTTCAAAAACAATGAAACAGATGAGGAGAAATTATGTACATGGATCATACAGCAGCCAAAGAAAGAGAAAAAGAGGAAGTCAAGAACACAAGCGGGACATGAGAGATGAACAGATAGAGGCCTTGTCCTAAATGGCACACTTGACATGGATTTATCATCTAGTGATAAACATTTTAGTATGATGTTTTAGTAATATTTAAGTGTGAATTTAATATTGATTTGAATAATTGTATTTTTGTGATTATTCAGTTGCAGCGACAGATGTTATGTTTGTGTATGTGGCAGACATGTTCACAAGTCCCTAAAGGCCAAGTCCAAGTCAAGTCTTAAGATTTTGTTCTATTTTTAGCAATAGTTCTTTCAGCTAGTTTTTGTAATTAACAGTATTTTGAAGTATCAAATTAAATTTATATAGAATTATAGATTTAGAATTCTGTTTTAATCACAAAGGTCTGCAGTGTTTGATAATAACAATTAACACTGAGATATTACCGCTGACCGTTAACTAAATTTTTAAATTTAAAGAGCCAACTCAGGTGTCCTGATCACAGTGGTGGATTGATGAATGATGTACGGCCCTGGCAAAGTATGTCAGATTGTGGTTGTCTAACTGCATCCTTCAGATCCAGCCTGCAAGATGGGGAATTGCCTGGTGCAAAGCGTTTTCAGCATTACATTTTTGAGCATATTCATTAAATTACCTGATTTGCATAATTACTTTAGTGAATCAGATGGTAGAAGTATGAACTCAAAGTATGGAGAAGTGCAAGGGCTGAGGGTGCCATTTGAGACAGGGCCAGAGAAAGGACAGATGGATAGATGGCATGACAGAGGAGAAAGATTAAAGACAAAATAGATGAGCGAAAGGTAAGAAATATGAAGAGATGGACTGGATGAACGATAAGAGGAGATTTATGGAGGGATGATCTGACCTTGCGGTGCTCCTGCAGGTTGAGTGAGGATGAGCACTTCTTACTACAGATGGTGCATACCAACTTCCTGCGAGCACTCCCTACACACACACACACACACACACACAGAGATCATACATCACATGAGCAGTGGGACACATCCTGATGGCATGAAGAGATGCTAATGGAGACACTGCATCAGTTCAAACAGTCTTTCAAATAAACATCAGGAAGTCCTTAAATAAATCAGTTCCTGGTTCAGCATGAAGTACACCACCAAGACAAAAGCAAAAACAACTATACTTAACGGGGGTGAAAGGTCAGCTAACATGTAGTAAGTGGATACAAGATACCTCAATAACAGTTCTTAAAGCACTGGTATTTTAAAAGGCTTTAAAATGCCATATTCTACACTCTGTAGAACTGTATTCTATTATAAATCCACTTTAATGTCAGTCAAGGTTTCTTGCTGTAAAAACAGCCATAATTTAGGGTACGTTTACATGACAACAATATACTAAAATGGAAAAGTTTTTCCTTTGTGTTTTTGAAAAGTTCCACACACAGACGACAACATTGTCAAAAAGATCTGTGAAAGCAACTAAAACATGGTATTCTGCTGCCAGAACAGTAGTTGGCAATGTCACTTTGTAAAGAAACACTACACGTCTGCACACATATGCATTCCTCTACATATGTTTTCACAAATTCACATTTTTGTAGTTTATAGGGAGACGATACCGGTATCGTTTTACAAAAATCTGCACTTTGAAACCCGGTTTCATTTTCAGGCCCCCAAAACATCGTGTGAATGAACGGCCAAAATACATAAAATGTTTTCCATTTTCAGTTGTCGTGTAAATGCCCCCTTGGTGTTTTAGTTATTTTCCACCCTTTCACTGATCCTTTTACTTTTTTTTTTTTTTTTTTGGTACTGTATCTTTAAAATTTCAATATGTAAATGACCTCTCTTGTGATTGGTTAATTACAGCATACCGGCAAGCTGTTGAAATTTAATAAGTGTTGCCATGTAACTGTGGCCTATCACATGTTAATGAGGTAATGATTGTGATGTCACATCTTGATCATTTTGTTCACAAGTGTTAAGGCGGGGCACATTAGCGAAATTAGGTCAAATTTTGTGGGTAAAGAAGGTTCGTTATCAATAGTGTAGCGATACATGAAGCATTGCTTACTCAGAGGTCAATTTCAAACTAAGCAGCATTATATTGTTCAACACAGCGAATTTGCATCTTCAGACATAAATGTGGTGCAAAATCTGCATGGGGAACTTCCAGATAGCACGAATTCCTATTGAAATAACTGAATTTCGCCAATGGAATTTCAGCGTACAGAGGTAAACGCAACCGCAACCTTACTGGTTGTCCTAACCAGCCGTGACGGCGATACACGATATTCTATTTTAGAAACAGTTTCTATTCCTGTGACGTCGTGGCTGGAACAACAACATGAAAATGATGACAATGATAATCTCAGATACTGATTATGTGCTTTATTTAACATTAAAAGAATTCAATGTGAGTTTGAATATAATTGTGCATGAGCTTTATAGCCATACTGAAAGGGACACTGATTCACCTCAAACTGTGATCTCAGTGTGAACAAACAAGTGTATTCTATCACAAAGATTATTTCAGTCCCTCTGTATTTATTTTTTACATTTGTTATGTACTTTTGTTGCGAGTGCAGTGTGCTTGCGAAGAGACTCCGCCCACACTCTCTTCTGATTGGCTGTGATTTTTGACTGATTTTGTGACATTTTGTGGTGTGAACAGACAAACTGCTAGTCGCTGGAATCTTATCACATGTTACTTGTGGTTTTGAGAATATTTTAACATCCGAAGTGATTCATCATCTTCGAATTGGCTTTGATGTGAACATCAGAAATTATTTAAATAAATAACAAATAAAAATATAGCTGCAAGCAGCAATTATTGGGGTTCAAGTGCTTTAAGACCTTTAAGCACATGCATAAAAAGGTATTATGTTTTATTTAGCAAGCCTGTAACTATCTCGATCATCAATGGAAAAGACCATTTACAGCCAATACAGGCAATTTACTATAGGAAATATATGGTTTTTAAAGCTTTTTAACACTTATCGAGGTTGCGCCAAAAAACTAGGACTAGTTCGCCAAAGTTGGTTTTTGAAATAATCTCCAATATTGAATGAACGATTCGATGGACAGAGGCAGTCCTAAAAGCAAAGTTGCTCACAATGAGGAGTTCTACCATGTGGTAATGCATGTGAAAAATGCGAAGGCGCCCCCCGGAGGCCGATTTCTTTCAAATTTCTCACAGGCCTCTAGGGCCATGAGTCAAACAAGCTCAGCGAGTTTTGTTCCGATCAGCCTCCGTTAACCTTGTCTGATAGCTGCCCAAACTTCATTGGCCGATGGCGGACATGTTTTTGAGATGCGTCAATGTCCTCACAGACAATCATGGCACCTCAGATAAAGACACTGCATGCCAATTTTCAAGTCGATCGGACTAACGGTGAAGTAGTTATAGCCATTTTCATGTTTTTTTTTTTTTTTTGCTGTTATAGCGCCACCAAGTGGCCAGTCGCTGCGTCCTTTTTTACGCGACCACAGAAAGGGCTCTTATATAGGTGTGCTGAGCTTGGTGAAAAAATCTCATTCCATTCAGAAGTTATAGCCATTTTAGTAAAAGTGGCTCCTCCCACTTCAAATGTTTTGGCGGCCCATAGGGACTGTGAATCGAAATTTCAACTTTTTTTTTTGATAATTATTGACAATCAGACTTCAGAGAAAAAAAAAAACTAGGTCTAGTTCACAAAAGCAGGTTTTTCAAAAAATCCAAAGTACCTAAAAATTTTGCCAGATGACGATGCATCTTGTCCGACTTGAGCCAAGGATTCCAGTGATACTGTATAAGACACTTGTGCCAACGGTTCAGGAGTTATGAGCCGTTTTGTACTTTTGACCGCTGTAGCGCCCCCCGTCAGGCAGATCAGGGCGAGTCTTGGTGAGGTTATAGACGGTGTGAGTACTACCAGCCCTCAAAGTTTCAAGTCTCTACGACTTACGGTCACTTTTAGGGGATAACGCTGATCCTTGGAAGTTTTAACAATTACAATAGAGTTTCAGCACTACACGCTCAAACCCCTAATTCATAGCAAACCATTCACGCAAATTATATTTGTAATTTTTTTTTTTTTTTTTTTTTTTTTTACTGTTAATGAAACGTAATATAAAGTGTTTAGAGTAGCTGTGCAGTGTAAAAAAAAAAATAGGAAGGTGGTGTCCGTCAACTAAATATGTGCTGCATGTTGTCGGCATGCAAAGCTTAGTAAAATGTGTTAATTATAATATAGTAATTATAATAGAGATATCTAGTTTTGTACCAGCATGTTTCATTTTTTTTTTTTTTTTTTTTATTCTGAAAACTTGACATAGTGACGGCACTATCGCTCAGAGCATTTGAGGAGCCAATTCAGAGCCAATATTTTCAGCCCAGAATAGAAAAGACTTGTGAGAGAGTTTGCATAGTCAATGTTTACATCTACATAGTACACCAAAACATCAAAAAAATTCTGCTTTCCATGTCAACTTTTAAGACTCTTATTATAGCAAAACACGCACAATCATTTATGTAGCTATAAGCACTTCCACAAGCACTCAGTAAATCGTTCAGCTTTATACAGTTTGGATTCATTTGCAAATGACTGATTCACTTGTATGTGGCCAAACTGTCCAATTATAATTACTGACAATAATATTGAAAACGTCCTTTCATCAGGCGATTAGGGGTCTTTGACTAATTTTCTGAGATGTCTGCACTTCTGGCGGAGAGACAGACGCTCTGAGAGTCTGGTGAAAAGATGAGTGCAGAGAGGGAGGGAGCGCTGAACGTTTATCTGACAGACAGAGGGGATGAAGAGCGGATCAGAAACCCAGAGATTAATGAAGATGTTAAACAGCCGCTGATTAGACTCTCATTACTGACGGGTAATTTCACTCTCGCCTCAGTCTCTAGTCTGTGTGTGTGTGACCAACCTGTGTGGACGTTGGCTTTGTGTTTCTTCAGGGCGTCTTTACTCTTGAATCTCTTCCCACAGCTCTCCGCCTTACAGATGAACCGACCATCTCCTTTACACGCCTCTTTATGCTGCTCAAAACTGTCACACGCAAACACAATTTTACTTTAAAATCAACAAGAAACAGTCTCTAACCCATATTGCTCCTGTAATGTGATGTATTTCCAAGTGAAACAGGATATAGGGATTGTGAAAAATGGGCATTGCGTAGTAGAATGGAAACAGGCGACATATAGCCGGTATGGTATGGTACGGTACCTGGACTCTGAACAGAAGCTGCTGTGACACAGGACACACTGATGAACTTTTGAAGGGTCTTCTGATGAAGCTGAGCTCTCTGTACAGTGAAGAACACTACAAATAAACAGGATGTGAGCATTATGAGACACTGATATGCTGTATACTGTGAGTGTGAGTGTGTGTGTGGTACTGACTGGCGCTGCAGGGCCTGTTTAACAGGAAACTCTTTCCCGCAGGAGCTACATTTAAACTCTTTGTCCTCGGTCCTTCCTCTCTGATGAAGACTCTGAAGATGCTCCGCTAATACGTCTTCACTGGGGAAGTTGCTTTCACACAGCAGACATGGGTAATCTTCATTCTTAATCACCAGATCTACACACACACACACACACACATCTATCAACTACTGCTCGACTGATATGAGTTTTGCAATGGCATATATGAAACTGCCATATTAATCATAAAACATAATAAGAGCAGTGGATTCAAGGCACAATATTAAGCACTTTTTTCAGTTTGAACATTTTTGTCATATAATAAATAATAAATCTTTTTTTTCTTGCAAATAATATTTCAATGTCTGATTAGAAAAGTTCAGGCAGAAAAGTGTATCTTTATAATATCTGACTGATGACTGATCATGTTTGTTTAACCCTATAAAACCTACTTTATCTTTATCGTATTTGATAAGCAAATTTCTATGGCCTCTAAATTATCAACATGATCAAAACTTTGCTGAAAATCCTAGAGTAAACACAAGAATAACTTATATTAAATTACTATTATACTAAATGCTATATTAAACCCTTTTTAGAGAGACACTAAACACACACCTGTTTCTGTGCTGAGGTGTTTGCTCTCTTTACTGTTCTCATCTTCGTCTTTGATGTCCTGATCTTCCTCCAGGTCCTCCTCTTCCTCCTCCATGTCACTGTCCAGGTAACCAATCAGAAGCTCTGTATCCGTCTCGATGTCATCAACAGCCAGATAGAAGATATTTTCTCCATCCTGTTAAAAGAAACAGTGTCAGATACTTCATTCAAGGATGCACGAAACTGGTAACAAAGATTTCTATTTAAAAAAAAAATAAAAAATACTGTTCTTTTGAACTTTTTTATTCATTAAAGAAACTGTTTCCACAAAAATCTGAATCAGCACAACTGTTTTCAACATTGATAATAATGTTTATAATGTTTCTTGAGCAGCGAATCATCATATTAGAATGATTTCTGAAGGATCATGTGACACTGAAGACTGGAGTAATGATGCTGAAAATGTAGCTTTGATCAGAAATAAATTACAGTTTACTATATATTCACATAGAAAACAGCTGTTTTACATTGTAATATTTCACAATATTACTGTTTTTGCTGTATTTCTGATCAAATAAATGCAGTTTTCTTCTGCTGAGCAGAAGAGACTCTTTCAAAAACATTAAAAATCGTATTGATCCCAAACTTTTGAATGGTAGTGTATATATGTTTATTAGCCATAACATGGTCACTTCTTACAGTTTGGTGGTTTCTTTGTCCCCATAAAACAATATTAAATATTTCACATAAAATTTTAATAAACTTTCATGGTCTTTCATGCATAGATGTACCCCAATGAACTTAAAGTCATAACGATTAGACTTAGCACCTAAGAATATGTATTAAAAAAAAAAAAAAACATTTTGAAACACTTGACAAATTCCCATGTCTCTGATCATATATATTTCCAAATTAGCAATTTTATAGTATTATATATATATTCTCTTTGACATAAAATACAAATTATTTTGATTGTGATTGGACAATTTATTTTTTTACTGTGTAAAACCGTTAAATTAGTTTATGTCCCTCAAACTCCAGTCCACCCTTTTACATTGGTGCTAATTGCCCTTTAAAATCTTAAGCATATTCCCTAAATCACATGACTTTCTAGATGTGACATAATTTCCTTAGAGGGAAAGAAACTCCAAGAACAAAGTATTAGTTATAAACTTTTCTCTCTGTTCCTCGTTTTTAGGTGACTTATCTAATAGTGTAAAACATAACATGTCCACCCTGTTGTGTCAGTTTAAACTGGACATGAAAATGTTTGTTTATTTTATAAAACAGATTTTAAATATCTACTACAATTCTTCTCGTTAATCTTCTGCTAGCATGTTGTTCTTTCTTAGCTAGTAATGGCCTTTATTATCTTAAAACATCCACCCTGTTACACGCTGCACTGTAAATATGTCATGTAACAGGTTAGACAAATGCCACAGAATGTGAAATTTGAAATATTTGTTTAGGATTATTAAGTTATACTAGCCTCAGCTTGACTACGCTGTTTTTGCAACAGACATTTTCTCCCTCTGACAAGACTAAAAAAAAATAATGAAATCTTAAAAAATGTTTTCAACAAACCTCCTCAGTTCAAAATCTGTAGGAACTGTAGGAATGACCTAACAAACATAAACATCAGCTCTTGGTATCAGACAAATTTCTTTATCAGAATCTGTAACATAACTTTTGAATTTTTAAATTGTTGATGATTACTGGATATGATTTTTTTTTTTTTTTTTTTTTTTACTGAGACCTTGAAAAGAAAGACTTTTTTCAATTTGTAGACGTCAATCGTCTTGAAGTTAGATTTAAATGACCCCATTAATTGTCTCCAGTAAGATTAAAAATGCCCTCAGTTATAAATGCAGCTCAAAGGATTCAGCTTTGTGTGGCCCATGTGTGCTCAGAAATTATGACTTTTCCATTACTTTTAACATTTCTCTATTAATTTCCAGGCTTTTGAAATCACCTTATTTTTCCAGGTTTTCCATGACCATAGGAAACCTGTGTTAGTGAACGCCTACACTTTATTAACTTGAGTTAAAGTAGTCAGCAAAGTTTGACAGGTTCATTTTCAAAATATAAAAACACTACTAGCATCAGTTGTGTAAATCAAATGTGTCTTATTATTACAAATGGAATAAACTGAATTAGACGTTAAAAAGCAAAGATCCAGGTGTCAGCTGACACTGAACAGACAACACAACGGAGAGCTGCTGAGAGGAGTAATCAAACATTCACACGAGGGGAAGCGTAAGATCAACAGAGCTTCCTGATTAAGGTCAAAGGGCAAACACTTGAACCCCTGTTTAATGGCTTTATCAGACCTTCATTTCCTAAAAGGTCATGCAGAAATAAGCACAGTTGCTGTACATTATGTTAAAAACGCAGCCACAGATTTATCCACAGGGAGATGGTGAGAGAGGTGTCACGTGTGATGAAACACAGACTCAGCTCTCTTGATTTGGCTGTAATGGCCATCAGATCATCAACATCTCAAACTCTCCAGAGACCACAACTGGTAAAAACTGATTCACAAACACTGTGATGCTTTCACAAATTATTCTGCATCCATCTATGCAAAAGATCATGCAACCCTAGGAACACGTCTAACATGTGGAATCATACCGCACTATTTTTGTTGCAGTCAGTTCTACAGTGATCCCTCCAGTGAGCTATTGCACGTTTTAGCGTAAAAGAATCCCATCTTCACATGTTGAGATGAATTGTGAAAACATTTTGCAATCACAGCACTATTCTCATAATAGCATTTGAGGTGCTAAAAGTGCAACACTGCCTGGAGATTGCCAGGTCACCGCACTATTGGTAGCTCCTCAACTGCCGTATCCAACTCATGTCACCTCAAATGTTTATGTCTACATGTGTACGCCCACATGCCTGTGTGCCCGTGTGTGTGTTATTCATCTAAGGCTCATTGCACTTCTCTTATCTCCGTACTCTTTGGTGTTTTTAGATCTCTGGCACTGAGAACGCACATCAGCACCGCTAGACATAACAAACAACTCACTCCATCTCATTCCCTCTGCTGTCTACTTGTGTTTCAAAGCCTTATGCAAAGCTGCTGTCACACTCTGTGACTCTGGTCTAAAGCCTAATGAGTGCCCTACGTAGGCAGCATTTTAAGGAATCATAGGTGTGCTCCTTATGCGAAGGCTGTTGCAAAAGGCAGGCGTTCTATAATTTGAAGGCTGCATCGCATGTGTTCTTCACAGAAAAGGCAATCTTAGTGGAAAAATCCATCTAAAATGTCAGAAGTGAGTAACAAATGACAAACTAATAATGAAAAATACATATTCAATCAATTTTTTTTAATCAATGCGACGAAATTGCATGACCAACTTGAACTTCTGGGTGGGGAAATCTTTTGTCCTCACGTGAAATTGACAATCACGAAATCTGCGTGGAGAAATCTTTCGTCCTCACACAAAATTGACAATCACGAAATCTGTGTGGGGAAATTTTTCATCCTCACGCAAAATTCACAATCACGAAATCTTTGTGGAGAATTATTTTGTCCTCATGCAAAATTGACAAACAAAATCTGCATTGGGAAATCTTTCGTCTTTACGCAAAATTCACAATCACAAAATCTTCGTGGAGAAATATTTTGATCTCGCGTAAAATTCACAATCACAAAATCTGCGTAGGGAAATCTTTCGTCCTTACGTGAAATTCACAATAGCGAAATCTTCATGGGGAAATCTGTCATCCTTACGCAAAATTCACAATCACGTAATCTGCGTGGGGAAATCTTTCGTCCTCACGTGAAATTCACAATCACGAAATCTTCATAGAGAAATCTTTTGTCCTCATGCAAAATTCACAATCATGAAATCTGCGTAGCGAAGTCTTTCATCCTCACATGAAATTCACAATCACAAAATCTGCGTGGGGAAATCTTTCGTCCTAGTGTAAAATTCACAATCATGAAATTTGCGTGGGGAAATCTTTCATCCTCACGTGAAATTCACAATAACGAAATCTGCGTGGGGAAATCTTTCGTCCTTGCGCAAAATTCACAATCACGCAATCTTTGTGGAGAAATCTTTCATTTTCATGCAAAATTTACAATCACAAAATCTTCGTAGAGAAACCTTTCATCCTCACGCAAAATTCACAATCACGTAATCTGCGTGGGGAAATCTTTCGTCCTCACGTGAAATTCACAATCACGAAATCTTCGTAGAGAAATCTTTTGTCCTCATGCAAAATTCACAATCACGAAATCTGCGTGGGGAAATCTTTCGTCCTAGTGTAAAATTCACAATCATGAAATTTGCGTGGGGAAATCTTTCGTCCTCACGTGAAATTCACAATAACGAAATCTGCGTGGGAAAATCTTTTGTCCTTCCGCAAAATTCACAATCACGCAATCTTTGTGGAGAAATCTTTCATTTTCACGCAAAATTTACAATCACAAAATCTTCGTACAGAAATCTTTCATCCTCATGCAAAATTCACAATCACGAAATCTTCATGGGGAAATGTTTCATCCTCACGTAAAATTCACAATCACGAAACCTGCACTTCCTGCTTCTCGGCTGGCCAATCAATGTTAAATTTGGCCATGGCACGAGTCACAACCTCCACCAGGTCCTCATAAGCAGGGGACAGAGCTGGCGAATCCTCAAAATCCTCTGCCTTGATGCTGGCAATATCCACCTTCTCAGAGCTAGGTAAAGTCAACATCAGGCCTTCACTCGAGATGGAAGAAGCCGCTGAGCGGACTTTCGGATCCTAAGTGAGAGCACTGGAGCCCACAGCTGAGAGCTGGGAAAGGGAAGGGCCCGTCCTTTTCAAGGTCCTTTGCAAGCTTCATCCTGACCGCTCTCATCAAAGAGGGCCAGGCAAAAGTGGAGCGTTCTCAGCGGTAGCTGATCACAATGAGCACAGTCAGTCCCCTCGAGAGCTGACTGTGCAAGCTCCACTCCCAGGCAGCTCACACATATATTTAAATTGCTTATTTTCCATTTTATAGTGCTAATGTAGATAAATATAGCCTTACGGGACAAACAGACACCAAATAAGACAGACATTATTCAAAGAGCGCTTGCTTAAGACACAGAAGCTAACGCTGCTTTGTCCTGGGTATCGTTTATAGCTTCCGTGGTACACCGTCACATGTCACAGGGTGACACAGAGCCAATCAGAATTGGAATAGTTGCACACATGCTTCAGACGCAGTCACGCTGAGGTGTTTCCCATAGCGTCGTCACTGGATGCAACATGGAGTTCCCTTGAAAGGGAACCGTCATCCTCACGCAAAATTCACAATACATGGGGAAATCTTTTGTCCTCACGTGAAATTCACAATCACAAAATCCCAAAACAAAATTCCCAGTGTGGATTCCTATTGAAATGATTATATTTTGCTCACAAAATTCGCCGAACAATGGTAAATGTGACTGCATCTTTAGAGGTGGAGTCCAACTCTACTGAAATCAATTATGAGTCAAGACTTTACACTGACATACTTTGATGCACACACTTTTTGTGTATGTAGAGTGTTC
Organism: Hypophthalmichthys nobilis; assembly: GCA_037950665.1. Lineage (NCBI taxonomy): Eukaryota > Metazoa > Chordata > Actinopteri > Cypriniformes > Xenocyprididae > Hypophthalmichthys > Hypophthalmichthys nobilis. Next base: position 12,271,732 of record CM075485.1, read on the forward strand.
CAAATAAATCACTCAAATAAAGTTCCTTAGAAGGCAGCACACAGTGTATTTGAGACAGTGTAAAGAGATCTCTGTGGTTATCAGACTGTGGCATCTTGTGATACCTGAATGGCGGCCAGGTTCTTCTGCTCCTGTGAAGGGGCCTGATGAACGAAGCGAAGCCAGTTAGCATGGCGAGGGTTACTAGCATCCAGGATATACAGCACATCACCTTTATTCCCTCGAACCTGCAGAAGCACACATATTCAAAGGTTACACACAGGTTAACTCACAATATTAGATTTTTTTATATATTAAGTTGATATTAGATATTTTTTTTTTTTTTATTTTTTTTTTTTACTTTTTCTTTTAGTGTGTAATATATCTGTTTGTGCAAACAATCTGCAGTTACAAAGCACAAAGTCCACACCAACAGGAGTTGAATCTCTCCAACAGAGAAACACCTGCCTAAAACGGCCCGTTTGTAGTTCTGCCATTATTTCTGTGACGTAGCTACATCACCATGTAACACATTTGCATAATGGCCACCTACTGGCTACTTTGGTCCGCCCTCAAAAAACAGCTGGTTTTGTGGAGATTGTGTTTTTTTTTTTTTTCGCTGCAAAAGCCTTCCAACACTGACGGCATATTATATATATATATATATATATATAATAGCACCAGCTCATTAAGCCTCGGGAGCTGAAAACCTATTATGGTAAAGGGTGCTAAATTTCTGACACACATTCTAACCAATCACAATAAACTGGGCCAGCTGACCAATCAGAGCAGACTGTGCTTTTTGGAAGGACAAGCTTTAAAGAGAAAAGTGCTAAAACAGAGCATTTCAAACAGAAGGTGAAAAGAGGTGCTGCAGCAATGTCTAGTATGAGAATAATAATGTGTTTTTGAACTTTAAATCATTTAAATGCATTCTAGCAGACACCAAAAATAAAATCAAGAACTTGTAAATAAGCATAATATAAACAGTTTCAAGATCATCTTTAAAAGCCCTAATTGTTTAATAACACTATAATTTTCATCAAATGAGGAAAAAAAATGTCCCTTTCCATAATGTACAATATAATGTCATAATGTCACTTTGATTTTGTTTAGTGTTTTATTTTTTATTTATTTTCATAAAAATAGTATAAATTTTAATCTGCCATTTATCACCTATCAGCCATAACATGAAAAATCAGCCAGAATTTTAATATTAAATCCCTACTTATCATGCAAGTACAATTACATTCTTTATTTATACAACCTGGTCGACAAGTCTATCCAGTGACAATGTATTTCGATGTACCTACAAAGCAATCAAGCACTTTTTTTACTAACAAATTTACTAAAAGCAGTATTAAATGGAGAGTATCTGTTGCTGCCGTGTACACAAGTTCTTTCAACATCTGTAGCAACAGCCCAACTGCCATGTGTCCAGTGTATCATATTCTCAAACAGGACATGTTTTCTTCATATATATCTAAAACACAGTGGGGTCTTAAATCTGGAACATCGCTCTCTTCCCACAGGCATGCTCTTCACCCAAATCTGATGAATACCTATATTCCACTGTTTTTGGATACAAATTATTATTTTGAGACATTTCTCAGTCTTAACTTAGTTAAACGCCGGCTAATAGCGACTTATTCTGACTAATCTTGAAAGGTAAATTCCCTGAAATTGCCTGCATCATAACACACGAGCAGCATGAAAGAGCGGCACAGTGAAGAATTGCATACTAACATGATATATCATAATAATTATATGCACAAGTGTGTAATTTAAGAGTTTGGCTCACTATACTTTGGGCAGAAAAGTGTCATCAGGGCAGGCAGATCAGTAAATCACAGCTCTAATGTGGCTGAACACGACCTGATCTGCACTATAATTAAAACTTTAATGCAGCTGAAAATAAACTCAAATCTTTCAAGAGCAGATATTTGATGGGATATTAGATACGGCATGCACTGGGAGGCGCGTCTTGTTCCCGTAGTTCTGTCTGGCCTGGGAGAGTCAGTGTGAGTCGAGTTCATGCTGGCATGTCTCGTCCAATTAATGGTTGCCTAGAGATGAGCAGTGATGCGTCTGTCTGAACAAGAGGGGCAACAACTTCTCCAAAACGGTTAAAATTCAGTCAGACCTCAAAGATCTCTGTTTGACAAACATCACTTAGTGATCTGAGTAAATCTCTTACCCAAAGTATTAAACTTTGGTGTGTAATGCATCCCACACTCTTCGTGCTACAGACATCAATACCTCAAATCATGTGACATGTTGATGAGAGGAGTTTTTTGTCTGGTGAACACTTGCCATTGCTAGTAAAATGGGAATGCATATCTGCACATAGTATGGTTTATTAATAGGGTGTGTACAGAATTTGATCTTTTAATAATAAGCGTTTTTCACGTTTTAGAATGTCCCGTTTTCTTGCGAGTAGGCCTACGTCACGCAAATTGGTACTGTTTTTTTCTTCTAAAAAGACCTAGCCGGTTGCAAATTCTCTTTACATTTCGTATGTTACTTATTATTTGGTTATAATTAGCTAAAGCTGTATTTCTTTGAAGGAAAGTCTAAAATATCACTTAGCTTGACTAAGTGATCCAACTCTATCACGTCCTCTAGGATCAGTATGCAATTAACATGACTGATCGAATGCGTGTTTATTCTCGACATTTTATTTTGACTTTGTTCTCGAAATTTAATGATTTTATTCTTAACATTTTATTATTTTGACTTTTTTCGAGTTTTTTCTCGAAACACAACAACTTTATTCTCAAAATTTAGTGAGTTATTCTCAACATTTTATTTTGACTTTTTCTTGAAATTTAAGAGTTTTTTTCTCAAAACACAATGACTTTATTCTCAAAATTTAGTGAGTTTACTGTCAATATTTTATTTAAACTTTTTTTCTCCAAATTTAACAAGTCATTCGCTGCATAATGAATGCATAAAAGTGATCAGCTGGATATAAACTAAATCAAGTAGATGGTAACAATAATGACATTAAACATTTGGGTCAGATTTGCATGTATTTTTGTCACACTGTTTCAACCACTTGAGGTACTGCTAATGTTAGCGTCCTCTCAGCCTCGACAGCAAACATACTGCTGTTCTCTCCACCAATGCAGCATCTAGTCAACAAATTAATTTATAATGATATGAAAACACGTACAGTAGTGTACTGTATAAATACCGTTTCATTGTCTGTTTTAAATCTGCATCTGAAGTGTCCCCCTCTGTGCAGCGTGCAGTCTCGCGTGTCAAAACAAACTCCACAAGGCGTCAGAGATAGTTTTTATTTGGCCTCTAGAGGTCGCTCTCGTACTGAATAATTACAGCGAACCCTTCTCAGCCACTCCAGCAATGGACACAACCCAGAAAAACTGTTGGTATGAATTTTTTCCAATTGTTCCAGCAACTGGTTATCAGTGCTGATTAATCGGCAAATCCGATCAATCAGTAAACCTCTACTAAAATATGCTTTAATGTAACTTCTATTGAAACGTCATGTTTATTTTTAATTATACAATGATGAATGTTGCAAATGTTGCAATTTAGTACATTTAAAATATATTCACTTAAATGAATAACACACTACAGTTACAATTAAAGCTGCAAGCAGCGATGAAAGGGCCCTAGCACCTGGGGACACCGCCACCTGGTGGCCTTAGTAAAACAGTGAATAGTGGGTGACATGCATGTAAGCAAGTAAATACAGAAGAAATATGGAGAAATCATTTAGACGTGCCACACTTCCTGCTGCCAACAGATGGCGCTTTGACTATAACTGAATATTGCCATGTAGATGTCTTCAGGCCAGGACTATTATCAAACATCTGAAGTTTGGAGCAAATCAGACATTGTATGCCTGAATTACAACAACTTCCTGTTTCGTGGCGTTAATCGCATACATTAGCACTTAGCCAAGTGTTGCATGATTTAACATGTTTCTAGTATGTTTGGAACTTCGTGGCATATTGAAATGTGTTTCTGGGAGTGAATTCCACTGCAAACCATGCCATTTCCTGTTGCCAGCAGGTGGTGCTATGACTAATTTAATATATTGCCATGTAGATGTCTTTAGGCCAGGACTCTTATCACACATGTGAAGTACTTCTTTAAAGCACGACAAGTGCACAATCAATACAATTAAGCACACTTCTCAGCTACTACTAGCTACTACCTAGCAAACCATACATCAGCACATTTAAAACCACTCAGGACACCTTAGCAACTGAATATCACCATCTTAACAACCACTCCCAGCAGCCTAGCATGGTCGCGGTGAGTGTTGTGCAACCACTCACATTCTCTTCAGAAGAACATCAATGTTATTCAGTCATAAAACAGCCAAGACATAAACTAGCATCTAGCATTTTAAAGATGTTTTATCAGATATGAATTGCCTTTGAAGTGCTCCCAAGTGACACAAAAACAAAAAGCTTGGTGGCGACACATATCAAATGCATTGTGGGTAAAGCGATGGAATCATTGTTGAGTCTAGTCACCCACCTCCCACATCAGTCGTGGATCCATGCTTTCATCCAAGTCACTCAGCATCCGCTTTTCACCTGCAAACGGCCCAAATTTCTCACCCTGTGAAAGAAGAGCAAGAGTGTGTGAGAGTGTGTTGTAGGATTGGGCTTTGATGTCACATCCAGCAGTCTGTGTGGGATCTGAACATGATTAACTCAGAGCTTCACACATTTAGGCTGTGTTCACACTTGTACTTCGGTTCTCTATTGGTCTGGACCAAAAAGAAAACGATACATTTAGCCCTGGTTCATTTAGAATTCACACTGTCACTTCGACCAACGAACCTAAAGATACAAATCAGCTTTTACAACGTATATTTTGAGACAGAATTTACCTTGTGAAAGCGAACTAAACCAAGAAGAAAATGCAACATTGTAACAAATCAAGTTTCCTGTTTCAGAACAAAGCAAACAAGTCTCAAATGCCCTGTTTCCACCTGGTATTGAGATGCGTTTTTGTCAATCGGATCACAAGTAGACGAGGGAGACACATTCCCGTTTACACCTCGTATTTCAATCTGTCTCTTTTGTCCACTTTCAACCACTTCTGTCCTGATTTCTTCGAGGGGAAGGTCTATGGGTGGATAAATGTATGGGTTTTTTTTCCAGATCTTTTGATCTAAAGGATGAAATAAGCTTACAAAATTTACATATGAACGAGACCGGAGACAACAGAAAAACATACGGAGAGCATCAGCTTTAGTTTTACACCCCGTTTACACCTGTATTTAGTTTCGTCAACTTGTGATCCGATTGACCAAAACACATTTTGTCTAACAAGTTTAGACAATTCTTCCTCTCCTATAGCAGCGAATGAAGGAAAAATTAAATTCATTCGCTGCTATAGGAGAGGAATAATTGTCTAAACTTGTTAAATCATCGAAATCAACATGTATGTTAGACCCTATACCGACTAAGCTATTGAAAGAGATGCTTCCAGAGGTCATAGATCCTCTTCTTAATATCGTTAATTCATCTTTAATTCATCTTTATCACTAGGATACGTACCGAAAACTTTTGACACTATCGATCATAATATTCTTTTGAATAGACTCGATAATTATGTTGGCATTAGTGGAATTGCATTGGCATGGTTAAAATTATACTTATCAGTTCGTAGTAGTAAACGAAGAGATGTCATATTGATCACAAGTTCAATATGGAGTACCGCAAGGCAGTACTAGAACGGTTGCTTTTCACTCTGTACATGCTACCCTTGGGAAATACCATTAGGAAGCATGGTGTTAGTTTTCACTGTTACGCTGATGATACTCAGCTCTACATTTCTTCGCGCCCTGATGAAACTTGCCAATTCAAAAAATTAACAGAATGCAAAGTTTATATAAAAAATTGGATGACCAGTAATTTCCTACTACTAAATTCAGAAAAAACAGAGAATTCTAATTATTGGACCAAAAACTTCTGCACATAATAACCTAGAATACTGTCTAACACTTGATGGCTGCTCTGTTAAGTCTTCGTCGTCAGTTAGGAACCTGGGTGTGCTCTTTAATACTAATCTTTCATGTGAAAGCCACATTTCTAGCATCTGTAAAACCGCATTCTTCCATCTTAAAAATATATCTAAATTACCACATATGCTCTCAATGACAAATGCAGAACAGTAAGTTCATGCATTCATGACCTCAAGGTTAGATTACTGTAACGCTCTACTGGGTGGTTGCCCTGCTCGTCTGATAAACAAACTACAGCTGGTCCAAAACGCAGCAGCTAAAGTTCTTACTAGAACCAGGAAGTATGACCATATTAGCCCGGTTCTGTCAGCACTGCATTGGCTCCCTATTAAACATTGTATAGATTTTAAAATCTTGCTAATTACTTACAAAGCACAAAATGGTTTAGCTCCCCAGTACCTGAGCGAGCTCTTAATGCATTATAGTCCTTCACGTCTATTGCGATCTCAGAATTCTGGACAGTTGATAATACCTAGAATATTGAAATCAACCGCAGGCGGTAGATCCTTTTCCTTTTTAGCAACTAAACTTTGGAACAGTCTTCCTGGCATTGTTCGGGAAGCAGACACACTCTGTCAGTTTAAATTTAGACTAAAAACACATCTCTTTAACCTGGCATACACATAACACACTATCTACTTCTATAATTCAAATCATGTAAATTGTTAGGCTGCATAAATTAGGTCAGCCGGAACTGGGAACACTTCGTCATAACACCTGATGTACTCGCTACATCATAAGAAGAATGGCGTCTATGCTAATATTAGTCTCTCTCTGTTTATCCTGAGGTTTGCCGATGAAGGACCTGCACCTAGACACAATGAAAAGCAGCCCTAAAGTGTCAACTAAACTATCCGACATGACTAATTTTTCTGTATTATGCGGACCAGACAAGTAATTTGGCAATATCACTTTGTAAAAAAGACCAAGCATCTGCGCACACACACATTCAAACGCGCAAACCTATAGATTAAACATGTAAATGAACAGCAAGAATGCATTAAAGGTCTTCGGTTTTCAGTGGGAAAGGTGTCATTTAAGCGGCCCCTAAGTTAATAATTAACAGTTTTTACAACAGAAGTGATTCAATCAAAAACCTACTTTAGCTCAATAATAATATTTTCATAGAGCTGCTGTAAAGCCAAAACAATCTCTGTCAATTAATTTTCCTATTATCACTGTGAAGCTGCTTTGAAACAATCTGTATTGTTAAAAAAAGCACTATATAAATGAAGATGACTTGACTTGACTTGACATCTTAATACCAGGTGGAAACAGGGTGTAAACAGATACATCTCAGAATACAGTTTCAGAACATGCAATATGAATACAAAAATGGTCTGAAGCCTTGAGATGGCATTTCCTAAAGCTTGTGTAGATGTTTTCAATGCTTTTGGTGATCTGACCCAATTAAAATCTGGCAAATCGAAAAATCAAGACAATCAAAGAAAGTGGAAGAGGAGATACATGGTTGAAACTCGTGAAGACATGTACAGGTTATATTTCATGTTTCATACATAGCCTTGTGAAAAAGAAGTGCGCTTCATTGTAGTGAATGTCCACTTGTAGTGTACCTCATATCTTAAAAGTTATATATTTAAAGAAAAAACTGTACTTGCAGATAATATAAAATTAAAGAGAGCATACTTTCATGACTGTTTCTTAACACTTTGTGCACTTTGTAATAATGTTAAATAAAACGTTTTACTTCAAAGTACATTTTGAATCATTGTTTTAATAATCTTGTCATATTTTAATGAAGTGCTCTTATTTTGATGTGTTGACTAACATACTAAAGCACATATGAAGTACTTGATTATAATTTTACATGTACTGTGTAAAAAATATATATATATTGATTTTATATTATATTTTTAAATCATGAAACTTTATGAAAAAAATGTGTCTCGCATTTTCATGTCATTACCGAAACAGTGTAGGCCTATCTTTTAGTCCATTGGCTGAGACTGATTTTAACCACAATTCTACATTTTTGATCAGGAAATATTCCTGTGTCCCTCCTTCTCATAGCCTCTCTTTCATAGTAGATAGGGACCATCATTTTGAGTTAAATGTGTTCAAAAGTCTGAAAATCTGTGTGTAACTTTAAGGAACATCCCTACCAAACACCTTTTTTCTGCAATTAAGCAAACTTTTTTGGGTGTTATTCCATAAAATTTAGTTTTTATGTGTGTACAACTGTGTTAGCTAACCATGTGCCGATTAGCATCTTTGAGCTAGGCTCAAAAGTGTCTAAAATTGTCACTACCAAAACAGTCACGGCCGAAACATGTGGTGAAGTTTCGGTAGTGACAAAAGGAAACACATAATCATTTATTTGGGGGAAATAAACAAAATTTTAGTACAAAGAGACTTCACATTAGTATTTTTATATGTTTTAGTAGTGTTTTAGTATGTGAGTTGATATTCTGTAGTGTGATGTCGTCACTACCAACACATTACTGTCACTACCGAAATGTGAAGTCACGACCGATACATGGGATGTTTTGTCAAAAATAAAGTATATTGAATTATCAACTAAGATGTTATTATAGTGTTTGGTTCAATGTATATTCAAACTAATGAATCCTTAACTTTGAAATCAGTATGACAAGCTTTATGCCTTTTACAAAGAAAGATTGGATTCAAAATACAACAAATCTCATAAATTACACTTGAAATATTGTTAAAATTGTAATTGTTATTGATTTACCTGTGAAAACTTTTTTTAAAAATTGCAAAAAAATATATTTACAAGGTCAATGTAACCCTTCTTATTAAATAATTTATTATTGTGTTTCGGTAGTGACAAATTTGGGGAGAGGAAAAATATTCCAAAACTTTCTGAAAATACAATATGTGAATTAACTACACAATTACTAGAAATGTGTACCTTGGATGTTATACAATTTGCATACATACAAAATTTGTGGAAAAAGACAAATTTTTTCAAAACGTTTCCAACTCTGACTTTGAACCAATTCTGTAGAATGGCCCATATATATATCTCAGTCATTCATACAAAGTTTAGTGTATTTTCTTTGGTTGGGCTGAAATATGTTCTTGCAGGTTGTGATGTTCACACACACGTCATCTTTTAGCTGTAGAGGGTAAAAGAGGGTAAAAGTCTTGTAAACAGATATAGACCCCTTACAGACAATTACCACAGTAAACACAGTCACAGCCAAATACCATAATAACTATAAAAGTCATAATAAGTTAATATCAAATCTCTTTCAAACTGTGTAAAAACTATTTCTGGTATTGCTTTAATTTACTTTAAATAGCAGTGGAGTCTAATATCACGTAACCGTGACTGTACTGTAATAACAACAATAACTGTAGTAAATTTATGGCGGAAACGGTGGCTGGCATGGTGAATTTTTGGCGGAAACGATGGTTACCATGGTGATTGTTTGTAAGGGACGTGGCAGCACACGTAAGCACATATACACAGAGGAATGCAGCTATAACCAGGCGTTTATACTTCATACACTATGAGCAAAGTGGAGATATTGATAAAAGAAGCATTTTTCCAGAAGTTACTACTTTATCTCTCATGCTGAGGTTTGTTTTATACACACGAACCTTCTTGACTGCTCTGGAAGTGTACAGCCCCATCCCGTCCTGAACTTTAGAGGACTTCAGCACGAATCTGTCCGGCACGTACATGCCCAACATTCTCATTACTTCAGAGAGACGCCTTTCTTCGGAACAACACAAAGGAAACGCGCTCGGACACACGGGGGCTGGTTTGATGTTCTCAGCTCGCTGTGTTTGTAAATCTCAGTCCAGTCTGATCTTCCATGTTACTGTCCATACAGGAGAGGGGCACTGCGTTCCGATTGGCTGTTGGCCGTACAGGGTATGCGATTCTGCGCTCTGATTGGTGGAAAGTTTATGAACGTCCACGTTAGTGTCAGTAACAGAGAGAGTTTCTGCGATCTGTTTGGTGAAAAGTTTGTTACCGCGGGCTACATATTTTACTTTACCGGGAAAATTTAATATTTCGTACTAGATAAAACTAAATAAAACTAAAATCACGAATAATAATACTACAAATAATGATAATATCAACAACAATAATAGTGTTGTTAATAATAATAAAAATGCAATAGTTCATTTTGAAGTAATTTTTTGTGTTAGTTTATGTTTGTGGGGGACAACCAGTCCCTATGACAAAGAAGGCTATTAAGTACCTCAGAATTCAAGCAATGTTCCAGATTTAAACATATAACAGCATTAAATTAAATAAAGGGGTCATGAACTGCGTTGTTTTATTGTTTTATAATGTTTCCTGGGGTGCACTTAATGTTAGTATGGTTTTTACATCAAAAATCATTATAATTTAGAAATAAAAAGCATTTTTTTAGCCCTCTTATTTGAACGCTCTGTTTTAAGGGGCGTGTCTGCTGTGAGACTTCAGTGTAAACGCCCACTGCTGTGATTAGCTGACATCTTTCTATTTGAAATAGTTAACTATTATAGCTCTCAAGGTTAACTAATCGTGAAAAGTGCTGATTATAGCATTACATTTAGATCTTATATCGTGGCATGAAAGGTTGCAGTGATGAACAATGTAGCCGATCAGACGTTGTTGAGCGCATGAAATCTCACAGTGATCATTGCAACTAAATTTCTGCACACTAACGAATACTTTCATCATAACTAACAATGAAAACGCAATAAAACGAAGATATTTGTTGAATAAAACAGGAGTTTTGCCACGAGTCCAGAACTTAGTCACTGATAAACTTGCACTGTTTGATTGACAGCTCCAGCGATTGTAAAGGGAGCGTTCTTTGATCTTTTTCTATGTATAATTTAATCACCGTTTAAATAACAGATTATTTTCATGCTACTAAGAGAAACAACATGAAGTTGAGCGTTTAGTCACTGGATTTATTTACTGACACATAGACAAAGAACATCTAACTGTACATGAATCATTACATATCAGATCAGGCATTAGAATTAATACAGTTACTTACAAGTTGTTGCATTATTGTTGAGTATATATCGTAAAAGTCTGTTTGCAAAGCCTGTGCCAAAATGAGATTGATTTACCAAAGAATCCACAGTGAAACGTACTGAATACAAATAAATAAAGCTCAACTGAGACATTCACTTTGTTGAAAATAAATAACCATATTCCTAGCATTGGGATCCTTTGAAAGGTAAAGTTATTTTTAGTTCTGTGTCGCTCTTCTCTTCTCCTCATCTCACTAACACACCAGTGGGCAGGGCTAACATTGTAATTATGAAGTTGGCGTTGATTTCTTCTGCGGAGGCGGCGTTTCACCTATCTATGTCATACGTTCCAGGATCAGTCATTCGCTGGGACTGGTGTCAATAAAAACTTTTATTGGACTAACAAGGAAGCTTTTAGTTCTGAAACTTACGGGATATTCTTATAGTATGATGACCTCTTATATATCAAAAGCTCAAGGAAAAGTTGATTTCTCAATTCATGGCCCCTTTAACATTACCATTTTACTGACATGTTATATTTACATCTGACATCCAAACAGAGCTAATGCACCTCAGTATGAACATCAGCCTCTGCTCTGACTGTGTGGTCTCTGTTTCATGTACACATTGTGTTTTCTTTAATTGACTTTCAAAGTCATTTGATGTAATGCTCTATAAACAAGGTGGTCGCACAATCAGCCACAGTAATGGAGGATGAATGTGCATATTAGTTGCCGTTAACAATCGCGGCTTTGTGTTTGTGTGTCACATGTTTAGATGCTGTTTACTGGCCCTTCATCAGTACCTACCCACATCTATTAAAGACAGGTTTCTGCAGAAAGCAACTGAGGAAAATGGGCATACAGACAGCAATGGATGATCAGATCTAGATGAGAGAGGATACAAATACAATCACAGACACACAGGGCTTTTAAGGCCAGGCCCATTAGACTAAAACCACTATGGGTAATTTGTACAATCACTTAGTACATTTTATAGGGTTTGTACAATTGTGAGTTGTGTGTATACTGGCCGGTCATATCCACAACCACATTACTAAAGGAATTTCAACCTTTTGCATGTTCTGTTATGAAAACCAATGGAGTTTGGCATTAAGATGAAGATTCTCAAAACATCTCTTTTTGTGGCTGATGCAGAAAGTAAAGGCTGGAATACACAAGACTTTTAAAATCTAAACCAATTTTAAAACACTTTAATACACTTTCCAACATTGTAAATGGTTACAAAACCGGGCATTATAAATGACTGAGGATCACACAATAACAGACTTGAACACAACAAACTCATGCAGAACACGTGGATCTTTGCTAGAAGATGCATGACATGATTTTTGCCATCATAACAGTGTAGTTACTGCATCTGCCAGCAGGGGAGACAGTAACCAATCAATTTCTGATCAAATGTTCATAAGAAAGTTCAAAAGCAAGCTTGTTTATTTGAGATTTTGGTAAACTGGCATGAACATGAAATCCTTTTCTAGTCATGTGTAGCCATGGAAAAATATCCACCAAAAAAGTTTGTGGTTCAGTGTAAGGGAGAACAGAGCTTTTTTTAGAAAATCAGTGACATTTTTCACAAAACATTTTTAAAGTACCCCATTATGGTTTTGAATATTACTTTTCATGTTGTGTGTAATAGAGCTGTTTGTGAATGTAAAAGCTCTGCAAAGTTTTAATGATCAAAGTTAATGACAAATAAAGTTATTGTCTCATTAAAACAAAGAATGGATTCTGAGCTTCTGAAATGAGTCGTCAGCAATTCCAGTCTCACTTCCTGTTACACACTTTAACAATGTAACACATTGTAACACATTGTAACACACTATGGTCTTCATTGGTTGCCCATGAAAATGACTTTGTCCCGCCCTCAAACACTGTAGAAGAGTTTGGTTTGTGGTGTCGATATGTAAAGAAGAAGCTGTTTTCAGCACTGCAAGAGGACTCGCACTGGAATTGAATTAAATCCGTCGATTTTAATTAAAACCAACGTCATTGTTACTCTTCTTATCACTGTGTATTAAGCACCGATGAAGCTGAAATTCAGATATTCTAATGGATGTTTGGTTTCCGACACATGCTGTAAGAGGTAGACCAATCACAACAGACTGGGCCATCTGACAAATCGGAGCAGAGTAGACCAATTACAACAGACTGGGTCATCTGACCAATCAGAGCACAGTAGACCAATCACAACAGACTGGGTCATCTGACCAATCAGAGCAGAGTAGACCAATCACAACAGACTGGGTCATCTGACCAATCAGAGCAGAGTAGACCAATCACAACACACTGGGTCATCTGACCAATCAGAGCACAGGAGACCAATCACAACACACTGGGTCATCTGACCAATCAGAGCAGAGTAGACCAATCACAACACACTGGGTCATCTGACCAATCAGAGCAGAGTAGACCCATCACAACACACTGGGTCATCTGACCAATCAGAGCAGAATAGGCTCTCGGAAGGGAGGGGTTTAGAGAGACTCTTTGAGGAATAAGGTGAGGCTGCAATGTTTAATATGAGAAAATGAAAGTGTTTTCTGACCTTGGATGCATGTAAACCTATTGTAGGAGACTCCAAATCAAAATTAGTAACCTCAAAGCACTTTATATATCCCAATCAATCGTTTTAGTGGTTTTTAGTCCATATCTTGATTGTTTGAGATATGATAAATGAACCTTTAGATACACATTTATCTTATTCTCTTTTAAGAAAACAGAACAGTGATGTTTTACTGTTCAAACAGAAAAATAATGATGAAAAATTTTGATTGAAAAAATCCAGTGTTCCAAGCCATTTCATAGTATAGTTTACTCCATTTTCCCTCATTACAAACCGTGCAGCTTTGATATTTGTATTTTTGAACTATCTCCCACTTGTGGATGCATATTAATGGAAGTGAATAGAACACAAAGTCTAATATAAAGGGCCTAGTCCCGCCCAACTTCCTGTTTCGATAGGAAATACGTCAACAAAAGGAATAAAACTATGCTTTTCCGACCATTTCCTGGAGTCTTTGGAGGTTGCTGAATGCATGTGTTGAAGAGTATTTGCAGTGACAGAAGTTTGAAAGTGATCTCTGTGTGGCCCATCTTTTTCGATCCCCTGACCCCTGTGACCTCCAGAACCTCGCTGACCCCTGTTGTCAGAGTGCCTGCAGTGAGGACTGTGAGGATGGAGAGTTGCAGCGATTAGGACTCAGTGACCCTTGACCTGACCCTACACACACTCACACACACACTTGAGCATCAACTTTTACTCTCTCAGCTAGAGTCACTGATCACAGACTAATACTGACCACACACACATTTCAACTAAGGAACTGAACTAAAAGTTTGCATGAAATGCTTTGATGAAAACAGTTTTCTTATTTGTGTTGACGTATTTCCTTTTGAAACATAGTGGAGGTAGGATATCAAAAACCTTGTCTTTCTGTAAATAGCCAATAGCCATTAGTTTATAACATAGCTCAGCAAAATCACGACTTGCTATCAGTAGTCAATGACAGGTGGTTTGGGGGAGGGACATTCTTACAGAGTATTTGATTGGACAAACAAAATAATTCATTTAAAGCAATTAATATTTTTTTCAGTTTGCGTAAAGATGATTCATTTACATCAGAATTTATTGGAGTTACCATAATTAATAGAATTTCTTAGAGCTTATTAGCATTTTAATAAAGTTTCTGTGTTGTAACCAGAGTTGGAAATATGTCGTTTTCAGGATTTTTTTGAATGGCCTTCTAAAATCTCAAAAATGAGATCTCTGTAACATTTTCAACAGTTTCTCCTAGAAATAAATAAGGTTAACATCCATCAAATGGAGACTTTTGCTTGAGTCTCCTGCTTCACACTTGTCTCCTGAGACAAAAACACTCTCACAATGGTCTCCTCTAAAGATTCAGAAAAGATCTCAACAACATCACACACTGTGCTCAGATTTTAGAAGCGATCTCATCATCCTTATAAAGTGTGCGAAGTAAAAAAGCAGTCCATAAATTTAAGCCTATATTAAGAGTGAAGTTATGCAGAAATAAGGTTAATGTCAGTCTTAATTGTTAACACACAATAAGAGGATAGAGCTGTACAGTTTATGTGCATAGGGCACATCATTTGTTCTTGGAAATAGTACCTGATGTACCTAATGCCTTTATCAAAACTGACTTAGGCTACAGAAGTCTTACTACAGGAACAGCAACCCATTGAATTGCTTTTGACTCAAGCCTTGACTAATTTGATTATTAATAGATATTACATGGTAGAAATGTTTGAATACATATGGAGACATTTGAATTAGTACATACTTTTTACATTTACATTTTACATTTATTTATTTTGCAGACGCTTTTATCCAAAGCGACTTACAAGTGGGGAATACAAGCGATTCATCGTGAAGAGGCAATAGACACAAGAAATGCTCACAACATTGCTTAGAGTAATATAAGCTAGAATAGGGAGGGATTAAAGGAAGTGAAAGCATAGTTGTTGTTTTTTTAAGATGAGGTTAAGTGCTTACGAAAGAGATGAGTTTTCAGCTGTCTTTTGAATATTGCCAGGGATTCTGCATTCCGGATGAAGGTGGGGAGATCATTCCACCAGCAAGGAACAGAGAATGAACATGTTCTGGAGAGTAATTTTGTGCCTCTCTGTGATGGTACCACGAGCCTTCGCTCATTTAGCGATCACAGGTTTCTGGTAGGGATGTACACTCGTAAGAGTGAGTGGAAGTAGGAGGGTGCTGAGCCTGTGATAGATCTGTAAGCAAGCGTCAATGCCTTGAACTTGATGCGAGCAGCAAGTGGTAGCCAGTGCAGAGAGATGAAGCCCTTTTGGGCTCGTTAAGGACAAGACGTGCTGCAGCATTCTGAACCATTTGTAGAGGATTGATTGCGCATGATGGCAGTCCAGCCAGAAGAGCACTGCAGTAATCAAGCCTAGAAATGACCAGGGCCTGGACGAGAAGTTGTGTTGTATGTTCTGTTAGAAAAGGCCTGATTTTCCTGAGGTTGTGTAGTGCAAATCTGCATGACCGAGCTGTCTTCTTTATAATGTGTTCTTTGAAGGTCAATTGGTCATCAAAGATTACTCCAAGATTTATGGCCGACCTTGATGGGGTAATTGATGATGTACCTAGCTGGATGGTGAAATCGTGCTGTAGAGTCGGATTGGCAGGGAAGACGAGAAGCTCTGTCTTTGCCAGGTTGAGCTGCAGGTGATGTTCATTCATCCATGCTGAGATGTCCGTTAGACAACTTGAGATTTGTGCTGCTACTGTGGGATCATCTGGATGAAATGAAAGTGTCATCAGCATAGCAATGGTAGGAGAAACCATGTGTCTGTATGATGGGACCCAGTGATGTAGTGTATATGGAGAAGAGGAGAGGTCCAAGAACTGAACCCTGAGGAACCCCCGTGATCAGTTGATGTGCTTTGGATACCTCCCCTCTCCAGGCAATCCTAAAAGACCTACCTGTGAGATAGGATTCAAACCAGTGAAGTGGAGTTCCTGTGATTCCCAGTGAGAAGAGGGTGAACAGAAGAATCTGGTGATTCACAGTGTCAAAGGCAGCAGATAGATCCAGCAGAATGAGAACTGATGATCTGGAATCAGCATTCGCAATCCGTCTTGGTTAAATGGCCATTCTTGAAACCAGATTGTTCTCCAGATCACTTCTAAGCTTTAGATGAGACAAATATGAGAGAAATTCAGAGTTTCTAGTGTAGGAGAAAATTCTGAGCACAGTGTGTGATGTTGTTGAGATCTCTTCTAAAACTTTAGAGGAGACAAATGTGAGACTGTCAGAGTTTTTGTGTGAGAAGCAGGAGACTCAAGAAAAAGTCTCCATTTGATGTTAAACTAACTTTATCTTGAAGAAACCTTTGTGGTGTTAAAGAGATCTAATTTTTATTTTTCTCATTCATCCACACCTTCAATACATTTCAAACACAATACATACATTGTCATATTTGAAGTTGTTTAGTGTATACAGTGTTTTAAAAATCATGACCTATATTTACATGCATGAAACTATGAGGCACTGGTACACTAGTGTTACATTTGATAAGAAGAAAGTATTTTTCTCTTATACTAAACATCTTACACTTAATTCCCTTTAGTGTGTTTGGAAAATGTGCTGCATATACTAAACAATGCTGGACATTGAAGACAACTTTAAACCCTTCATATTCTGAAATGTATTTAAATGATAGATTCAGTATTTACAATATTAGGAATATATTAAATGTAAAATTTAACATGTTACTCCTAAAATAAAATTGATAACAAGATATTACAACCAGACAATAAAGAGATTGCCCATGTTTCTCATTTCAAATTCTCATTTTGGACTTTGAACTTTCTCATGTCTCAGTTGTGTCAACTTGTATTTCTCCTACATCTGAGACACTGTTGATATATATGAGAATCACAACTAAGTCTCCTGAGCTTAGAAAGAGCAACCTCTGAGCAATAAAATACTCCTATTATGGAGTCTTGAAAGAGATTGCAGCAAGACAATAAAGAGAGTCTGAGTCGAGGCGACAATGGTGATGCAACATGAATATGAAAACTTACGAATATTTCAATATGAGAGTTACGGTGAGACGCAAGATTTTCCTTACACAAAGACATCATGTGGCTTGAGAGGTTTGAGAAGTTTTTATAATGCTTTTTTGGAGTGTAACAGATCCTCATCAACTGCTGCTGTATGAAAAAGAGCAGCCTGGAGACTGATCAAAACATCTTGTGTGATCCACTGAAAAAACAGTCATAGAGGTTAGAGGGTGACTGATGATGACATAACTTTATTTTGGGGTGAACCATTCCTCTAAAGTGCTTTAGTCATTGTGAATTGATCAGCAGTTCATCCTAACTTTGCACTGTTGTCAGTAACACTGAACTATTGGAACTGATGTAATTCAGCATCTCATTCTGACTCTAGAACCCATGAGCAGTCAGACTGAGGCTGGTACCAGATCCGAACAGAAGTACAGACCATTGAGTACCGCCAAGAAAAAAAGAGATCTCTCTTTCTCTCTCACTCCTCAGGGTCTCTATTTCTTTGCACAAATATTTTCTTTGCAGACAAACCTCATTTTGGCAGTCCACACAACCGCTTTCATGGATGATTTTCCCCAGCGCTTTACCATATTTCAGAAACACTTCTGAAAACTTGATACTGAGAGATCTCTTCAAACTCGAGGTGTCTCCATCATCCAAACCTCACTCCAAACCAACCCTCAGTCTCTCCAGCGTCCCAATGAATGCTATTTCTGGCCTGTCCTGCGCTGCTGACGTTACTATATACACTGTGTTTTACTTTGTCAAGCCCCCGCTGGTTCTTGAGGGCCACCAGGATGGGAAGCGTTGATAGAGAGTGAGAGGGTGGGCAGAGAAATAGTCCTAAGAGACAGAGAGATTACAGTGAAGATAAAGCGTGAGAAAATGACTGCCACTAACAACAGACATCTGATGAAGGACAACACAGACCACCCTTTATGAGGGCGTAACAAAACTTTGTCTCCATTTTGTTCATCTTTACTCCCTTTATGCAGATGGAGACAATAATAACTCATATAAACTCTTAAAAATAAAAGATTCTTCAGTGGCTCCTAGGTTCAGAAAAGCCTAGAACTGTGCAGTTATTGAAGTGCTACTAGTTCTTGATGTTTCATTAGAAAACCAGTGAAAATTGTACCCTTATTGGTATACAGCTTGTCATTTGGGCAGTACCGTTACAGGGACACATACCTTATCTACCCTTAGAAGGAGCATTTTAGTACCTTAGTAACATGTACACTTAAGGTACTACTTTAATCTTTTTAGGGGTAAATAAGGTACAAAGATGCCACTTTAAGGGTATTGGCCAAGTGACGAGCTGTTGTACCTCTAATGGAACCTTTTTTTTTTTTTTTTTCTCGAGAATAAAATGGTGAGATCACAGCAGCCAGTTGTATAAACATAGCCACTGTGTTAAGACTGTGGCCCTGTTTCCACCTGGTATTAAGATGTTTTGTTGTTTTGGTTGATCGGATCACAAGTGGACAACACTAAATACAGGTGTAAATGGGGTCTAAAACGCTTTGAGCTTGTCCACTTTTGACCTCTTCCAGAGGTAGTTGAAAACGCATTCGACCAGATTACTTTCATAGTGTAGACGCTCATGTGGTCGAATGTGTTCAAATAGCCACTAAAGATCATCTACTCTCCTCCTACTGACCTAATGCGTAAACATTATGGGAAGCGCTAGCCAGAAGGGATTTAAACTTTGTCGGCTGAAGACCCAAGTTTGGTTTGAAGATGAAAAACGTACCAAGCACAATGTTCTCTCACCATTCCTGATTTCTAACACACACTCACAGCGTTCGGCTGGTCTTGCGGCTGTCAGGGCAGAAACGAAAGCTGCTGCTCTCTGTATGTTTTTCTGTCGTCTCTGGGTGCATTCATATGTAAATTGATGAGCTTATTTTGTCCATTAGATCGAAGGATCTGAAAAAAACCTTAAATTCACCTGCCCATAGACCCTCCCCTTGAAGAAATCAGGACAGAAGTGGTTGAAAGTAGACAAAAGAGACGGATTAAAACAGCAGGTGTAAACGGGAATGTGTCTCCCTCGTCTACTTGTGATCCGATTGACCGAAACGCATCTTAATACCAGGTAGAAACAGGGCCTGTGTTTTAAGAACTAGTCTGACCACCTTGCTGAAATATACATGATTGTTGGTCACCAGTATAAGGCATGTTTTGCATACTGGGATCAGCATGTGATGCTTGTTGCTGATTTGTTGGTCTCCATCAAGGGATCAGCTACACCAGCTCAGTTTTGCTCAAGAACAGCATGACTGTGCTGGTCCACCAGCTAGACCAGCTCTAACCAGCATAAACCAGCCTGGACCAACATGGGATTCATGCTGGTTTATGCTGGATTTTTCAGCAGGGCAATTTAAGGGTTACTCAAGGGGTAATCAGTCTTACTTTTCAGATTCAAATTAGACAAATCTACTTTGTTATGTAACTGGCATTAAAAAAGTTATGACCTGTCTAAAAGGAAAAAAAAAAAATAGATGACAAACTTGAAAGAGTTTAAGCCATTTATGCATCCCTTTTTGCTAATTGGAACCTTTACTGTTAAGGTGGCATTAAAATCTAGACTTTTTTGGAACGACTATTTATGAAACCAAGTCTACATTGTTAAATTGATCATAAGTCTTCTAAAACAGTGTAACTTGAGGAATACACAAAATTCAAGTTATTTCTCTCCACCTCAGCACCATGTTTGAGATAATTGGCAACAGATCTGACACAAAATGTGGCAGTAAAATACATTCTAAACCTTCTGGATCTGGATTTAATTGGAACCTCTATTTTTAGGAGTTATAGCTACAGTATGTACATTGACTTACCTTGAAAGATTATTTATGATACCCAGAAATCAAGTCTGCTTAAAGTCTTTAGAAACCACCCTACCTTCACCTAGGAAAAGAGACCTTGGGAAGCGTTGTGTAAAACCAGCAGGATTTATTGTTGTTCATGATGATGAACCACATTGGACCACACATTAGAAGGAGTTTTTGATCCATGTGAGGAGGTCTTTAGGTACAGATGGTCTGACCTTAGAGGAACTGCCAGGATTGCGGTTTGTGAGATCTTTTGATAGTATCAGCATTTCTGTCTTACGAACATCATCACACACAAGTGTAATAACCTGAGCTTGTATGTGGATGTTTGTGTGTGTGAAAGAGTTATTTCGGAGTCCTTCTTCACAAACTATCTTCAAAAGTGTCACTGAGCTCTAAGGATCTGGGATTCAAGCTATGCATATATATGCAAGCACACAGACACACGCATGCCAGAAATCAGATAAGAGAGGAAAAAAGTTCAGCGCTAAAAGCTGAAACCCATCACTCTGAGTTGTGGCTTCCATCCCTCTATATTTATTTCATTCACTGTTTTCTCTGGCTGTATATCTCTCACTCTTCCCCCTAACAACCACATCTCTCTCCTTTTATAGTCCCCGAAGAGTAGGCGGCCAGTACGAGACCGTTTATTCTGTGTATTTGAGTATTTTCCTCTTTTACGACACCAATGTGAACTGCTTTTACAGAGAGAAGACCTGTTTTGATAGTGCTGTTATCATCTTACTCTGAGTGAGTGTTGGCGGCGACTGCAGTAACTGTGGCTCAGAAGAATTCCACAATAGAGGATACAGCGAGGTGAATGGAGTGCGTGTGTGTAAAGACTGTGTATATATGAGTGGGATGGAAAGATTCAGAAGTTCAAAAGATAAACATAAACTCTGTTCCAAAGTCTAATGAGTTGACCTGAATGGTGTGCAACCAGTGCCAAGGCTCTTCACAAAAGTAGGCAGTACAGTTATGCTGCTTTTTAAGACACCTGTTTTGACCAAAATCTAAAGCAGTACACCACTTATCCTTTGAGAAATAAAGCCATCCCAGAAAAGCATTGCAAGATCAGGTCCTCCTCAACTATCAGTTATACTAAGTACACACAAAAGACAAAACTAAGTGAATATTTAATTACTACAATAGGAATTTCTCGCTATACATCAAAAGTGGAAAGCGTTGGTGAAAAACGTACATTTACACACAAACTGACCACCAACCACAACTTTCAGACGCCATCTTTATTTTTTAGCTCAACTGTCACAGAATGGAACGCACAGGATTGTGGGATATCAAAGGCAGCGAAGAATACATCTATGCTGCCTTCAAAAATTGATCAGATGAAGGGATCTCAAGAGACAGGAAGTGAAGCTAACATTGGATTCGGTATGCATTGGAATTCTCCGAAGGCAGCATTTTTAAAGGGGTGATTGATTATGATTTGACTTTATTAACTTTAGTTAGTGTGTGATGTTGCTGTTTGAGCATAAACAACATCTGCAAAGTTACGACGCTCAAAAGTTCAATGCAAAGGGAGATATTTTCTTTTAAAGAATTCTCTGTTTAAGGACTATAACAAACGTCTGGTAGGGACTACAATGAGCTTCTTCCCGGGTTAGTGACATCACTAACCCTAAAATTTACATAAACCCCGCCCCCGAGAACACTCAACAAAGGGGGCGAGGCCATGTTGGGCTGCTTTAGAGAAGAGGAAGAGTTGTTGTAGTAGAGTGTTGTTGCCATGTTGTCATTTTATGCCGGACTGCTTCACAAACGAGGGTCAATTCAACGCTGGATTTGCACAAAAGATTAACATGATGGCACATGCTAGTCGATGAGTTGAATCAACTCCACAGCAACTACATACATTTATCCACTAACCGTTCAGAAATGTCCAGTTTCATTCTAAAAGTTGTAACTTCTTCCTGAGTCTCTCCATCAGTGTCCGACTCCGGTTTGAACAATGTAAGGCTGAACACCGTTACTGACAGTAGTTATTTTGGCTGCGTGAGATTCTCCAGCTTTGTTGTTGTTGAGCAACTGAAGCACGAGCTGTTAAAGCTCCACCCTCTTCGGGAAAGTGGGCCAGGAGCAGCAGCTTATTTGCATTTAAAGGGACACAAACAAAAATGGCGTGTTTTTGCTCACACTCAAATAGGGGCAAATTTGACAAGCTATAATAAATGATCTGTGGGGTATTTTGAGCTGAAACTTCATAGACACATTCTGGTGACACCAGAGACTTATATTACATCTTGTGAAAGGGGCATAATAGGTCCTCTTCAAGATTTCGGACACAGCCATGATGTGATTTTGTATGAATTGTAATCAGGCACTGAAGAGAGTATCCAAGTTTGTAAAAACATTTAACTTGCTACAAGATTAATAAGACATCCAGTTTGCCTTCTAAGGTAGAGATCTGACATAAACCCTTATAAGTAACTGATTTAGAACATTACACTGGCAGCAACACTTTGCATCACACAAATAGTGAAGCACATGGGAGACATCCTCACATAAACTACACCAGAGACTCAACTTACAATGTAATTTTTATTTGAGAGTTTTAAGTTAGCACATTTCTGCAAATTCTGCCACAAAAGTAAGTAAAGGCAGATGTGTTTGGTCAGTGCATTCATGCATATTGTACATACTTAAAGTATTAGTTCACTTCAGAATTAAAATTTACTCACCCCCATGCCATCTAAGATGTTCATGTCTTTCTTTCTTCAGTTGAAAAGAAAATAGGGTTTTTGAGGAAAACATTCCAGGATTTTTCTCCATATAGTGGACTTCACTGGGGTTCAACGGGTTGAAGGTCCAAATTGCAGTTTCAGTGCAGCTTCAAAGGGCTCTACACGATCCCAGACGAGGAATAAGGGTCTTATCTAGAGAAACCATTGGTCATTTTCTAAAAAATAAAACGTATATACTGGTGCATCGCAGAGAAGTGCAAGTTGAGCATTTGTGGTTAAAAAGTATATAATTCTTTTTTTTTTTTTTTAGAAAATGACCAATGGTTCACTAGATAAGACCCTTATTCCTCGTCTGGGATCGTGTAGAGCCCTTTGAAGCTGCACTGAAACTGCAGTTTGGACCTTCAACCCATTGTACCCCAGTGAAGTCCACTATATGGAGAAAAATCCTGGAATGTTTTCCTCGAAAACCTTAATTTCTTTTTGACTGAAAAAAGAAAGACATGAACATCTTGGATGACATGGAGCTGAGTAAATTATCAGGAAATTTTAATACAATACAATATGTACAATATGCATGAATGCACTGACCAAACACATCTGCCTTTACTTACTTTTGTTGCAGAAATGTGCTAACTTTAAACTCTCAAATAAAAATTACATTGTAAGTTGAGTCTCTGGTGTAGTTATTGTGAGGATGTCTCCCATGTGCTTCACTATTTGTGTGATGCAAAGTGTTGCTGCCAGTGTAGTGTTCTAAATCAGTTACTTATAAGGGTTTATGTCAGATTTCTACCTTAGAAGGCAAATGACTATGTAGACTGTAGTGAGCAAGGGCATTCACTAGGGTTTGGTTTGAAAAAAAGAAAAGAAAAGAAAAAAGAAAAAAAGATAAATATTTGGCCTCTTCTTTTGATTCTCTTGGGATCCAGAGAATTTTGGTTTTATTAAAAACACATTCACTCTCCAAATGACCCTCTTTCTGTCAGCTTTGCAGCTTTCCCTGCTGACCATTCTCATTAGCCTCTCTGTAAAGGGATGTCCATGCCATTCCCAAACCACTGCCTCAAGCATTCCCAAACCATTCCCACACCATTTCCAATGCTCTTCCTCATTATTGCAGGGCAGAAATGAGGCTAATTTAAGCCAGGCAAGGTTCTGCCATGTCTGTAGTGATTGACAGGCTGTGAAGGGAGCTCAAACCAAGCTCCTCAGGAAAGACACTCGACTGACAGTGAGAAGTGCAGTTCGGTTTGAGCATCATGCACAAATTCTCCTGTGTGTACAAGTGTTTGTGAAGGAGAAAGAAAAACAGTGATAAAGATAATAGGAATCTGTATTGTGTAAATATGCAAGCAGTTGCATTAGTTTAAATTAAGTTCATTGTTACTGAAATTGCGACTATTTTGCATACTTTACAAACCTGGTGATTATTGTCTGTGATCAAATAGTCAAATAAACTAGCGATCAAATAATCAACAATGACCTTTATGCCTCATTAGTATCTGTATCTATGGGCTGCAATACGTAAGCTGTCCGCCATATTAGAATGGTCAAATCCAGTCTGTGACACAGAGCAAGTTGACTGTGCATCTGCAACCAAGTTATTTACATGTATGAATATCTACATAGGCAATAGACATTATCAAATTATTTTCACACCATTTCTCTTATCATTAATGTTACTCTCTATAAGGATATTGCATATTGAGTTGAAAAAACACAAACCAACACATTCTCACCTCTGAAAGATTGTCCTCTATTCTATTCGGAATTTATAGCTTGGTGATTTTTACAGCCTTAGGCTGCACAATGCTGTGAAAATTTCAATGAAAATTCATTGATTTGTTAGTGTGAGTGATGAATGGCGTCATGTTAACCATTCCAAGATGGCGGACGCGGTGACGTGTCTGAAGCGGTCGAATGTGACATCTAAGTATACATATCTATGATGAGTCATGTGAAAGATCATTTACTTCATATCAGAACATACACCTCATTCATGTGGGTATTTTCAAGCATGTATATCACACTGGCAGAGAAACACAGATCCGCTGGGATTACAATTGTCTATATTTAGTGTTTTATGTACATGAATATTGGGAGAGAAAATCTGTACATGTGACACAGAGGTGAGACACATTTACACACACCAGATTCACAAACTGAGATTATACACACACAAACTGACAGTGGGGAAACGCTTCAACAACGTTGACTTTCATATAGATTTAAAACACATTTTCATCACTAATAATTGTTGTCAATAACAAAAAAATAACAGTTAAAAAAATAAAACATTAAGAAGTATGAAATAATTTAAAAAAGTCTTCTAAACCATGTTTTTAATACAGGGCAGGAGAGCGGAGAGAAGGAGTCATGGAGCTACCTCTGCGATGGCTGGCGTAATGAATGAACCAATAGAACGTAGACATAAGGCAGACAAATGGTGCATGCAGTGGCTAAAAGAGAACTGCAACTCCTCCAAACTCCCATTTCCATGGCATTGAGGATGCAGTACAGGGACTCTTTGCATTGCAACAGCGATGGCACCCCCTGAGAACAAACCTTCAGGTGCCTAGGGTCGCCTGAGAGCGTCTGACTCGACTCGACTCGGTAATGTAAACATAAATACAGAGGTTGATATCTCACTCTACAGGCAGTTCAGTAACTGCGACACATGCAGCGTTAGCATTAGCATTGTGCGCAAGTAGTCAGTCTGCAAAACTCTCCTTAGTAGAATATCACTTCGAGTTAAATAAACTTCTTTTTTCTCATTATATATATAATATATTTACTTCTGTGCAGAGTCTGTGCTTCTGAGTCTTTTTTAACAGTACTTCCTAGTTTTCACCAGTTTACTCTGGTACTTGACTGAGTGCCCGCTGTGTCCCACCACATAAACATCCAGGAGGTAGCTCTTTCCTGCCTCCAGGCCCGTTATGGTCTCTGTGGTGACGGCCTTCTGCAGGTTGGCGCTGTGGAAGTACTTGCAAAGCACTTTCTCTGACTTGCGACGGCTCTCTGGTCCAGCGCACTGGTTCTGCTCCCGGCGCCGATGCTCTTCACCATAACTTTCAGAGACTTCGCGTCTGTAAACACAGTACTTGTTGCGCTCCTGTGTGCCAAGCCAAGCCACGGTGACGGAAGAACAGGTGCGCAACTTATCGAAAGCCTTGATGCGGGTGTCCTCGGGAAGGGCAGGGAAAGGTTGCTTTCCTCCGGCACGTGTGCTAGCCAGTACTTTCAAGGTGGAGGCACCCTTGCGGGACCCCCGCAGACGAATCAGGTACTTGGCTTTGGGCTTTCCGCGGAGCTGGAACTGACGGACACCCTCCACATTCTGAGAGAGGACAAGCTTCCCATCACGCCGCACCTGAACTTGCACCGCATCCAGACAGGCGTGCACAAAGAGTGTGACACGCTGGTGAGAGGAGACCGGTGCAAAACGGAGGAATTTGCTGCCTTTCCTCTTAATGAAGACATCGGTTACTTTCCCATCCTTGAGCTCCACTGTCTTCTGCTTGGCCTCTTCTTTGGTGCGGGCAAAAGTGCCCACGTATGCAGTGCTCATGTTGGTGCCTGTGTTGACGGCGAACACATCAAAGTAAAACTGCGTGTCTGGCTTTAGGTCCGTTACGGTAAAAATATTCTTGTTGCCTATGCAGATTTTCTGTATATCTGCCACTTTTGGCTTGGGGATATATGTGCGACTCATCTTGTTGCTCAGAGCTCTGTTAGTGGTGAGGGAACGGTCTTTGTGGAAATCATTCTCAGATGGGACGAAACCAAAATGAGCAAAGTCAAAGGGGCTGAAGTCCCGGCCGGGTTTTGGAGCAATCATGAAGGCATCATCCAAGCTCATCTTGGCCTCTGCTGCACATAAGCTCTTGAAGTTGTGCTCCTTGTTGATAACCACACAGTACTGGATTGGCTGGCCCATTACGGAGCCAGTAGGAGTGGGCTTCCAAGCCAGTGTGACAGTGGTGCGACCCAGCGCGGTAACATCAACCCTGGGGTCGTAAGGCAGTTCAGGGTATGGCTGGTCGGACTCGGGAGTTGTAGTTGAGTAAATCTTAAAGTTGCTGTCCTTTTCAGTGGAGATGATTTCCAGCTGGTACAAGCCTGAAGGGGAGCTGGTAGAGATGAATGACTCAACATCATTTCCTTTGTAGGTAAAGAGTTCGGTACCCTCATTGGCCGTGACCTGCTGTTTCTGCTGTTCCAGAGGTTCTGGCTCACCTGAGACCAAAGAAAAGACACACAAAAGATTCACAAAATTAGACCTTGGGAAACAAGCACAATAAATCAAGAGATGATGGGGAAATGAGTCTCCCCACAGAACCAACCACAAACATCAAAAACATGGCCCATACAACGGCGATTTGGAGACTTGTTTAAACCACACACAAACACAAGCCACACAAACTGTCGAACAAATGGATGTATGCACTTAAGCTCTCTCTGAACATCAGTGACTTGGACGTTTAACAGTAACTGCCACATAATGACGCATTTCCCTTACCACTCCGAATCCTCTCATCTAGTTGTTTACTTTCCACTTCCTCCCCACACCCCAATTAACACCACTGGAAAAAGAAGCAGCAATTTCCATCTTAACAGAAAGAGCATCGTTTAATGTGTTAATCCTGGTGAGGTCATTGGAAGCTACCTGATGTGATGGACAGTTAGCCACTCGTCTGCTGTGTTTTGTATCCAAACAACCCTGCACATCAGAGGGTGACTTTAACTTTACTTTCCCCAGGAGCTCTAAGCTACACAGAGATGCCTTGTGGCCTCACTGTTCCTTGAGTTCCTTTCCAAGCCCTCTCTGTTGAGCTGGGCGAGAAAACATAATATTATGTTTGTCAACCAGAGAACGAAATGAACACGAGTTGCACTCAAAGACCGGCTCCCAGTGGATATATTCCGCAAACATGGGAAAAGACTTGCGCATGAGTATATATTTACTGTGACTGCTGTACTGTAAAAAAATAAAACGCTTCCACGTCCTTGTTTACATTTAATTTATAATGTAGTCCTGCAATCACCCAGAGAAAATGTGAATTGCACAGAAGTTGCTCTGTCGTAGCTCAGGAGACTAAATCGAGTTCTCAATTATGTTTTAATGTCAACTTTGTCTCAGATGTGTCTCCTGAAATTCCCTAGGGGAAAAAACAGAGACAATTGTTGACATTCATTAAGCATTCATGCAGCTCAAACAGTGGAGCATGGCACTAGCAACACCAGGGTCATGGGTTCGATTCCCAGTCAATGCAAGGACTGATAGAAATGTATATACTTTGAATGCCAAGTAAGTTGCTTTGGATCGAAGCATCTGCCAAATGTGCAAATGTCAGTGTTTAGAGATGTAAAATCAATATGGATAGCACAGTTCGAGAAGATCTGATCTATTCTGAAACTCTCAGGAGCAGGAGACAGAAAGGAATAGGAAAAGGCATATAGGTGGTCTCAAAAAGACAGACATAGACTAGCAGCCATTGCCATGGTTTTATTTATTCACTTCAAGCGTCCATTTCCTTTCCGTTTGATCTCATTGCTGTCTTGAAACAAATGAGATGAAGATATCTTATTTGAAATGTTCTTTCTTATTGTCCAGTCCCACCAAAGTGTGTGTATGTGTATTTGATTTATTGCAGTTGTGAGTGAATGGGTACACGAGTGAGGAAATGAGTCTGAAGGCGGATATCATCAACTGTGACTGATTTGTCTTTCAGGATCTCCCAATCACAGCCAAGTCATGCCTTCAGCTGAAGCAAAACAATCTTTTTTTTTTTTTTAATCTAAATCTTTTGCATAAATCCCAAAGGTACAACAGTGAATGATAGGGGTCTCTGCATTTCATCAGCCAGGACAACCAGCCATATTGGGCCACAGACCGAGAGGAAGAGGGAAACCCAGGGCCTGGGAGTCATTACTGCACAAAGAGTCAGAGATGATCAGAGAAGCTTGTCGTCTCACAGGGAAACACCCGTGTCTTTATGTGAGCTCACACATGGACATGTTCTGCGCACACGCTTCTGCCTGGTTTCGGTCCTATACATTAGGTTTCACAGACACGTGGACAGATGCACTCTAACTGAAACAGCTACGCTGCTCCATGTGTCTGGAATGAAATACAAGGGTGTTTTGTGGAACTTTATTGATTTCTTTTTTAGGATACTGTCCAGATGGAAAAATAGAGATGTAGAGAGAGGGTGATGGGAAGAAACGAGAAAAGTACCAGGAGGGAGAGCAAAAGAGGTGGGAGTACAGCTGAGAGAGGGAGGACGAGAGTAAGAGCGAGAATCTTGCTTTGAAGAAATGCGTCGGTCATAACCTTTTGAGTTGATGAAAACAGTGGGAGGAATCCTACAGCTGTGATTGAAAGCATGTCTAGGTCACATCTCACTACAAAATTAAATTAAAAAAAGATAAATTATATTTTACATTAAGAAAATGAAGTCTAATTTTATGATAATTACAATTTGTTTCATTATTTGCTTAACAATATAGTGGTGCAGATATGATGTCAGAACCCAGAAGTCTAATTCAAACGGGTTGAAGGTCCAAATTGCAGTTTCAGTGCAGCTTCACTCTACATGATCCCAGAAGAGGAATAAGGGTCTTATCTAGAAAAACCATCGGTCATTTTCTTAAAAAAAAAACAAAAAATTATATACATTTTAAACACAATGCGCCACGCATTACGTAATCATGTCAGAAAGGTCACGCGTGATGTAGGTGAAAGTACCAATCCAATGTTTACAAAGAGAATGTGCAAAGACTAAGTCAATCTTCCTTTACAAAAAAAAGGTAAAACAACGATGTCGGATGATTTTGAAGGTGGAGGAGAAAATGAGTGTTTTCTGCCTATACGCCACGTGTGACCTTTCCAACGTGATTACGTAATGCGTGGCACATCGCTGAGCAGTGCAAGATGAGCATTTTTGGTTAAAAAGTATATAATTTTTATTTATTTTTTTTAGAAAATGACCGATCATTTCGCTAGATAAGACCCTTATTCCTCGTTTGGGATCATGTAGAGCCCTTTGAAGCTGCACTGAAACTTCAGTTTGGACCTTCAACTCGTTGAACCCCAGTGAAGTCCACTATATAGAGAAAAATCCTGGAATGTTTTCCTCAAAAACCTTAATTTCTTTTCGACTGAAGAAAGAAAGACATAAACATCCTGGTTGACATGGGGGTGAGTAAATTATCAGGAAACTTTAATTCTGAAGTGAACTAATCCTTTAACAGGGTGCATTCACGACCAATTGTAAAGACCTTTCGGCTCGCCCATTACTCCAACCTTCAGATACTCACACTTGTAAATATAGACTTCATTTTCTTTAAGTAAATAGAATTTTTTTGTCTTTTCATTTTGAGGTCACCAGGACATTCTTGACAGGTTTTGTGAGATTAACCCCTATATATGCCTATATTTTTCATTCTTGCTGCAGACATCAGATGCAGTCCATCAGTACACAGGTGCGGTCACACTGGGTCCAAATCCACACGTGCTCACAAACACACACTGATGCAGAAATGTACACTAACAGTGCTAATGATTGACCATGCTGGAAAACACTGGACACGGTCCACAGGACTTCACGGAAAACACATATTTATCTGCAGCCATGCTGTTTCGCTATTTCTGCTGAAAACTTTCCAAGGGGGCATCTATAGGAAACTCCTTTTGACCTGTTTATTTGGTTAAATCAGTCTCCAACTTGCAAACACTAATACTCTGTTCCAAAACGCAGTCTATTCCCTACATAGGCAGCATCTTAACTGAAATGTAACCTCATAATACAAATAGTGCTTCTCAAACGGGGTATGCGGGAGACTCAACTCACTATTCTTTTCAGTACAGTTATTGAATAAAATCTAAGTATATTTTAGACATTTCTCTTGCCTTATCCTCATCCCTTTCTGGGATGCCTTTCTCTGTAAAGGCCATAATTATAATTTTAGGACAGCCTTAAAATTGGGAGATTAAAATGCTGCATATGGAGGTTGCGCACTAGGTTTTGGAACAGAACCACTGCACTTAGTATTTCTTATTTTACAGTTTTCTTTAATCCTTTCAGTTTATCTTATATTTTAGTTGAAAAGAATTCCTAATCCTCCATGATTGAAATTCCTAATTTAGGAATGACTTCCTTCCTAATGAGGTTCAATCCTATGGAGATTAATGGAAGGAGATACCACTGCCTACTTTAATCCTTAAACTGTATTGAATGGCTATGGGATACATTCTCTTGTTCCACAGATCTAAGGCCAGTTTTTCCTAATAATAGTTTAGAACGTTTACATGGAAAACAAGTCTTAAATTACTGCAGAGCTGCAACATCGATTGGGAGATTTAATTCGGATACCTGATCCTTCCCCACTGCGGTCCTCTGGGAGCTCCTGCAACGTCAATCTCCACTCGAGAGGAGCGTCGCAAGGTGTAACCGTCACCAACAGAGGAGTGTTGTCTTCCTCCACCACAAAATAGTACCTGCAAGAGCGAGGAAAGTTAGCACGCACTCTGAAAATGACTACAACACAGGAATTATGCAGGAAATTAAACATGACTCACTGTATGTTGTAGCAGATGTGCTTTTGTTTGGACTAAATCGGTTTTGATGACTGTGTGAAAACTGGCCATCTGTATGCATTTATATTTTTAGGTTTTAGGTGCACTTTTAGCATAAAATTACATAAAAAGGCATACAGCAATACTTTCCACAACTCCCTAGGTATGAGACTTCCATTTTAGCAAGGTTATTCATAATGATGTTGCTGATTTAGCCTGTCTGATTGCAGTCATGTTACGTCTTTAAAAGTACATGAGATATATTAAAACCCGTCCCAAGACACAATGAGCTGAAATTAGAACTAGCTGGCCTTTCAGAGACTGCTGCCGAATTAGGACCATATTCCCCAAACACAACACTGCTACATTGGCTTTGCTGTCTCAACACATTTCCGCTATCTTTGTTAGCGTTTTTAGCACTGTGTTGCTTCTGAATTAGCATGCTTTTGACAATGCATTGCACATGGGAGATGTCTTATAAAAAGCACACCAAACACAGCTAGAGTATTTCAGCTGTAAACTATTTCTAATGCCATCTTCAGAGTGGAATAGTAGCCTACTACTTATTGCAGAGTATAGACTGAACACTGCCTACCTTTTTTTCTTTTTAGCATGTGAAACAGAGAAGAATCACGCAATTATAAACATTTCAATTAAAATGACTTCCAAGACCACATTACGTATGTTGAATTGGAACTACATCATTAATTTGTTTTCGTACAATCAGTTTATACTCCACTTATGGTTACCTTTAGGAGTGGACCAACATATGTTTCCATACAAATCACATGGTACAAATTTATACAAAATCACCATCTTTGAAAATAGTTTTCTCATGAGATTGGATTAGCACATTTATAGGAAATAAAAGCTTTTAAACTGTAATATAATATTAACAATCTTTTCTGTGAGCAGAAACACCTTACAACTCTGTGTTCTGTGAATTATTATGACAGATGTATGGTAGACTTCAATGTAATTAGCTATATTTGAGAACACTGCAATTAATTAGCAGGACACGACATTGACAGAATCACTGGCATGGACATCAAATGGAAAACGTGGAGATTCTTTGTTACTATAGAGCGTTTTTAAATTGCGAATAGCTCGGCATGCGACCATCTGTGGTGTGTTCATTCTGATTAATTCATCCAGGACCCTCAGCATAAATAACCCTGTAGCCTTTAGCTAAGACCTCGCATGTGGTACAGTTTGATAGACATGGTGAACATGGTTGAGATTCTTTCATTTGAGTCCACCTGCTACTTAAAACAGTACTTCATCAAACACACACACACACGTTTCCAGCATCTCATTTATAATACCCTCATCTAATGCATTGTGGCTATAATAGATTCCATATTTCTTCTTCCCACACACAAAGACATCCACAAAAGCACATGATCATACATACATTTTTATATCATACATATAAAAAATTTTTTTAGTATTTTTTACAAATACTACACTTGTTGTACCATGAACTAGAGTTTTTTTAGGCGAGAATATAGTTGTTTAGACATGAAATATGTGACTCATATTTAATCATAGCACCTATTTTACAATTTGTTTTGACGCTTTCGCAGATGTGAGCTCCAAGCCGTCAGCAACCGTTCAGTGCTCGTGTACCCACCAAGAACAGCTTCATCTCGGCCAGTGCTTCGGTGATTTGCCGCTGTGTCTTATAGTGGTTAAACATGAAATATGATTCATTTTGGGTACATAAAATGGTTTTATTAATCTATTGTTTGTTCCAGAGCAAATCGAAATGGGCTATGTTAAATTTAATCATTTAATATTAAGACTATATTTAACTTGCCTCCTGTAGAGCTCAGCTTTTGTACGTTTGACTGAATTGTACACGTGTTTGTTTCCTATTGTCAGTTATGATGGATGTTGTTGTTAATTTAAATATTGTTGTTCAATAAATATTGTTTTATATAAATATGTTGTATTTGGTATTGAGAAAGGGTCCATAAGTGCATAATATGGATTGAGTGAAAATTACATTAATACGCCATTAGATGGCGGCAAACTTTATGAGTGAATGAGTCAGTGAGTCTGTTTTAGCGCTGTTATGGAAAATTGTAATAACTGTATAAGGAACTTTATAAAGGACAAATACAAAGTTCGCCTTCCTCAGCGGACATTCAGACTGATTTTTATAATGGATATAATAATATTGACATTGACCTGAAGAATGAATGTTATATCAGACACAGGTAATGCTCGCTCAGGCGATCTCTCTCTCTCTCTCTAATTATGTACAACATACAATGAGTTTCAATGGAGGGACTCAACATTCCTTTGTTACTAGTTCTAAAGAGACATTTTAGAATTAGTAACAGAGGCTTGGTTAAACTGTCAACTTGAGATTTGAATCTGTGGCGGAAGGAAGTAGTTCTGCACAAAAGAGGGTTTTAAAGACACTCCGTTGATATTTCTTATTTATTTATCACACTCGTGCCGTCAAACTGTTGTATAAATGCAATATCACACTCATAGCTGTGTGATATGGCTCTATATCAGCACGCTGTGATTACCTACGGACTGAAATCAGGATTGTGTTATTCTGTAGTAATATAGTAATTACACTTTATTTTATAGAAATGCAAATATATTAACCCACCTTTTTGGTGTATCCCTGAACAGGTATCCGCTGATCTCGGCTCCATCTGGCATGACAGAAGAGTCATGAAACAGAGCTTTATCCCTGATCTGCATCTGAAAGAGGCCTTCATCACGCGTGGGCAGTTTCTGTCCCATCACCCCCAGCACCAGCAACACCAAACCATAACATCCACACATCCACGCCATCCTAAAGAGAGAGAGAGAGAGAGGCATTGTCAGTGAATGAACAAGAGAATGGGGTTTTATTCTGATTTACTGTTAATATTTTTATTGTTCATGAGCTGCGAAAAAATCATTCTGAAAGTGATTGCATCAATATTGTTCAATTGTGACGTTATCGTAATAGCTTTGGCGTGGACTTCACTATTCTTTTAGAATTAGAACAATTATTAAAACTTTATAATTATCGTTATAGTCGTTCTTGGTGTGAATGGGCCTTTAGTTGCATCACAGCCGCTAAACATGCTTTGCTACTTGGGGGAGGGGCCATACTAGTGAGCAGTGTAGTGCAGGATGAGTCATCAATATTCTTGCTCTGTTTTCTTAAAACAGAAAAACGTTTTAAATATGCCGAAATGTTATGTGCAGAAAGTGAATTTTGTAGTTTAGGAGTGCAATATTGATGACCGCAAAGCTAACACACATGAACTAAAGCAATTAAATGTAGTCTTTAAACCTGGAGAAATCAAAACAGTGTTTCTGTGCTGGAGATTAAGGACATTTAAACCATCAGTAGCATTTAAAGGTGCAATATGTAAGATTTCTGTCCGCTAGAGGCCTATTCAAAACAAAGGCGTAGCTTGATGACGGCAAGTTTGAGCGCGGAATCTTGGGACATGTGGTCTTCACATCACAGCCGGTGGAAACAATCGGGATAGGACTCAGGAAGAAATCATGTTCATGGATGAGATTATTAAGGTTATTGTAGTATGAAGCAGAGCAGGACCGAGTGTTGTGGGAGCTGAACGAGGCCGCTGGAGCGATTGCGCAACACACGCCTCACGAGCAGCGGAACTTTTATTATGTCACAGTCACCGGCGCCACTTCCGCTTTTCCGGTCATGAGGTAACGCAGCTCTGTTTATCATATTAGATACATTTGAGAGTGTTGAAAATGATGTTATAACGTTACTCTGTGCGTTCGCTCGGCGGCTGTTGTGAGACACTTGTTTGAGACACACTGCAGTAAGCTAGAGCGATTTTAGAATATCATATTAAATGCTGGATGGCTTGTGTTGATAAATGCCATGCAATTAATTTTAAAACGTATTGTATGATGGAGAAAATTTGTATTACTGTTAGTAAAAAATAAAGCTGCATCTGATTATGCTATGTTAGCTACTTGACAAAATAGTGTTTTTCTCTGAGGCATGGTAAAGCATGGTACTCAAGAAAATTAAATTTAAGCAATAAGACTAAACGTGTTGGGCTATATAACAACAATTAGTTGTCTGTCTAAACGTAACCAAACAGTTGTTCCCTTGCCTATTAAAACATGTAATATATTAAAACGTCTTTGGTGTTTCCATGGTTTTTACAAAATAAAACCGGAAACCGAAGGTAACGTGGGTATGACGCAATTGACAGGCAACTCCTCACACGTCCCGGAGCCTTGGTTAAAATTGCAATTTTCTCACAATTTACAAATAGTTGGAAACATTTGGGATATTGTAAGTTCTCAAGTGAACAAAATATATAACACTGGCCTAGTGTTTTTTGGATATTTTACTGCAAAAATCTTACATATTGCACCTTTAACGACTATTTAAAAACTCTAATGGAGAACATTAGTAAATCATTTTATGACGTACTTTTTCTAAAAAAACATCAAATTCTTCTTAACATTTAGTTAAATGCCTGGATTGCACCATCACACTACAAGAAGCAAACCAAACTACAGCCGATTTGGGATGAAGAATTCAAATGAATGTCTTTACTGACCACCTTTGAAGTTTTTTTTAACTCGAGGGGCGGCACAGCTGGGCTAAAAGACGGGTATGCGGTGGTTGATACTGCACGCAAACAACATTCAAACAACTCATGAAGACATCCAGGCACTCGGAGACGCTCACAGATGCATACATCTGCTGTGTGTGTGTGTGTTCAGTGAAAACACACACACACACACACTTTCCCTCACTAATCACTGTTTGAATGCCTGTGTAGAGTGTCCGAGCTCACAGTACAAAATATCCATGTCTGGTTGGTGTTAAACACCTGCTTATAACTATTCACAGATTCTCTTTCTCGATGATCTGCTGCATCTGTCCTGTGCACTTTTCATTGACTTGGTTTATGGATGCTGTGCTGAAGTAGATTGTGCTGGGGTGGGTAAAACCGCACAAATCTGTAGGCTAAACTGGACTACGTTCATGTATGCTGTGCTGAAGTAGACTGTGCTGCGGTGAAGAAGAAGAGCTGAACTTGGTTCAGCTGTGTTGGGCTACAGTCTAGGCTGGATTTGGCTTTGCCCGGATCACATGACATCCTCTTTCTATTGATTTGGTGCCATTGATTGGAGCTGAAGGCAAAGGCCAATCCCCCTGATATAATCAGGCTAATGATGGCAGATTAGAGTGATACTCCAGTGTCATTAACAGCAAGTGAGTGCTTGTCCTCTTAATGACCTCTCCAGGAATCCCTCCCCTCCTGCTGCCTTTATTCCTGCTTTTCTTGACCTCCTTCACTCACTCTTTATTTGCCAGTCTCAGATAGTACTCTCCTTCTCCTCCACCACTTTCATCCATTGTTTTTGTCTTTACGTGCCTTCCTCTTGCCTTTCTTTTAAAGTTGCACATTCTCATTCCCGCCTCCTTTACACTTGGGCTTTTCACTTAGGTCAGTCACAAAATCTACTTAACTGCATTTGCACACAAAGCACTGCTTTTATCATGCATTACATTTCCTCTGTTCTATCTCTCACAACAAGAGTGCTGCTTTCTCTCGGGCTGTGATTGTGTAATAGGATATTCTCTCACACAGGAAAGAGATGCTCTCTCTTAAAGGCTCATCTAAATGTATATGGGGATGCATATATACTAATGCTGGACACTTTTGGTTCAGACCCAAGTCTGTTTGACGTTTGGTTCATTTGGCTGTGGTAAAATTGTGGGGCGCACCAGTAGTTTGGTCTGGGGTACTCGGGAGTATATAAAATTTGTTTTGCAACTGGAATGAAAGTAATCCATCTTAAGGCTCGGAAAAAATAAGACTGTGTTCATTGAAGAACTTTGAAATGAATTAGGAAAACAAATTAGCTAGATGGCCATTGTCTGGGACTGGGAAGACATTGTATGATAGCGGACATCAACAGCAGATGATATTTAGGTAGGAATTATAATACTGTATCTCTTTGGGTGTAAATGTAGAACACTGCCTCGAATTCCAGTATATAACCAAGAGAAGAAAGCAAAGAAACAGGAACATGGATTTCCGTTTTCCTCTACAACTCCGCCAGGTTTGGATGCAGTTGTGTTTCCCAGACCAGAAAGGGTTCTCTTTCTAAAATAAAACTTCAAAACAAAGCCCCATCTGGAACAAATAAAAGCTAATGTTTAATTAGAGCTGAGGAGAATGTCTGATCGTAATTTGGGGGAGGATAATTTGAAGGCAGAGTCAGCCGCAATCGTGTCAACTTTGTTTTGCTCTTTTTTTTTTTTTCTACATTCATTTGTTTTTACCAAACTTTTTTTTTTTTTTTTTGTGACAGGAAAAGGTTTGTTCGCGTCCTGGATCACTTATGGACCATGTACAAATCTGAGATGTGTGATGAATTTTGGTGGTTTCGGAAGAGAGTGTGTTGTGGGAAGGTCGTAGAGTCAAGTTCATAATGTTAAACAGCTTAAACCCTTTGAAGACAACAAGCTGTAATGTTTGAATTATCATCCTCAAAATGCTCCTAATCACTTTACGTGCAAGTAAAACAACTCATTTAAATGTAATGGTGCTTTTCAAACAGTTTACTCTTTAACTTGAAGTAATTTACCTCATTTTAACCTCTTTGATTATCGTTCTATGATCTAAAGAGTCATTAAAGATAATTCTGCATTATACAAATCTTATGTCAGGTGTTTCAGAAACATCTGGCTGCATTCCACTCTGAATAGCACAATTTCCTTTTGTTACATTTCTTCTAATTATCTCTCTGGAGACAGAAATGTCATTCTCTTCAACATATGTGTATCCAAATCAGATAAAATGACCATTCATCTCCACTGGGAGTCTAGAGGCTTTATGCAACAACAGTAAAGTCTGACTGATTGATCAACAATTAGGAGCAGATAATTCTATCAGCCTGTCATTAAATGATTCAATCAGACTGATTCATTGCCACAGGAAGTGTTAACATGCAATTCACCAAGGTGAGACAGGGACTAACAGGCTCAACACACACACACACAGATGAGTAACAC
Organism: Hypophthalmichthys nobilis; assembly: GCA_037950665.1. Taxonomy (NCBI): domain Eukaryota; kingdom Metazoa; phylum Chordata; class Actinopteri; order Cypriniformes; family Xenocyprididae; genus Hypophthalmichthys; species Hypophthalmichthys nobilis. Next base: position 12,310,442 of record CM075485.1, read on the forward strand.
ATGTACGGTGCATGAAAAGCAGCACTACTGACAGGGTGAAAACACACATCGCACCAGAGCAGCTACCACCTGTCAATCAAACTGCAACAGTCCGGGCCACAAACAGCGGAGAGCCATCATTACCGCACTAACCTGTGTGGAGATGTCACTTCTTTCTCGCTTGCTTTTTAATCATGTATGACTGCAGGTTTACACACACACATGCTGCTTCCATACAGCCTCTCCTCCCTATAGAGCTCAGTGTTACATACGAGAACTCTCTCCACCAGAGGTGCAAAAGCCTTCATTTCCACAGAGATAAGGGAAACATTTCAGATTCTGTTTCAACAGAAGCACGAAGCCCTGAAACTGGAGAATGGGTGAGTTTCCCTCAGCTTCTGTCAGCGCTTCCCGAAACCTCTGAATAGACATTTACTGTGAGCTTCGTCCCCTGGGCTCCTCATGGCCCTGTCATGCATACATACGGAGCCAAGCTGGAGTTGGGAAGCTAAAGAAGGGGGAAAAGAAACCAACCTCAACAGTACACAAGAACACAATGGGGACAATGTTGGATTATGTAGGGCAATTTTGTTCCGAGAGTCAGTGGTTGCAAATCCCGGCGTCCTGCCGCACTAAGAGGTGTCCAAAACCATAGATTTTTTTTTGGTATAGCTCACTCATACATGATATTCACAAACCCGACTCAAAATCACATTCAATTAAAATCTATTTAATCTATTTTATCTATTTTAGTTTGACCACTCAGGCCCTGTTTCCATCTGGTATTAAGATGCATTTTGGTCGATCGGATCACAAGTGGACAAAACATTTTGAGCTTGTTCACTTTCAACCACTTCCAGAGGTAGTTGAAAACACATTTGACCAGATTGCTTTCATAGTGTAGATGCTCATGTGATCGAATGCGTTCAAACAGCCACAAAAGACCGTCTACTGACCTAATGTGTAAACATTATGTGAAGCGCTCTAGCAAGATGGGATTTAAACTTTGTCAGCTGAAGACCCAAGTTTGGTTTGAAGACGAAAAACGTACCAAGCTCAATGTTCTCTAACCATTTCATAGTGTTCACTTGCGGCTGTCAGAGCAAAAATGAAAGCTGATGTTTGTTTGTTTGTTCCGTATGTTTTTCTGTCATCTCCGGGCACATTCATATGTAAATTGCTTGAGCTTATTTTATCCATTAGGTCGAAACATTTGAAAAAAACCCATACATTTACCCGGCCATAGACCCTCCCCTCGAAGAAATCAGGACAGAAGTGCTTGAAAGAGGACAAAAGAGACAGATTAAAACACCAGGCGTAAACGGGAATGTGTCTCCCTCGTCTACTTGTGATCCGATCGACCAAAACACATCTTAATACCAGGAGTAAACAGGGCCTCAGATTGGATTTTTTTCCACCATTCGGGATGTGACATGTAATATATGTCCAATACTGCTCCTGGAGGGCCACTATCCTGCAGAGTTTGGCTCCAGTCCTTATCAAACACACGTTAACCAGCCAATCCAAGTCTTTAGGACTGCTGGAAACTTCCAGGTTGTTTCCAAAATCACCCCTTATACCCTTACATAGTGCACTATTTGAGGTGACAGCCATTTATAGTGGTGTCCGAATCCATAATGCAGTGTTTCCCAACCTTATTTCTGTAGGCACACCAACAATACACATTTTGAATGTCACCCTTATCTGACCCATCCATTTCAGGCCTTGGAGTCTTTACTAATGAGTTGAATCGGGTGTGTTTGATTAGGAAGAGTTTGAAAATGTGCACTATAGGTGTGCCTCCAGGAACAGGGTTGAGAAACATTACCCTAGTGGACATTATTGTCTGCACTCACTCATTCCCATAATACACCACAATAACGAGTGTACAACCACCACTAGAAAACTGCGAGAGTCACACCGAATGGATTCCTGTGTCTCGCCAGAAGATCATGTCCACAGCAGTGCACGCTCACTCGTTTACATTCACTCATTGTGGACTATATTAGAGGAGCAAGGTAGGGCAGTGGTTTTCATTCCTGGTCTGCTCTGCACATTTTTTATGTATCCCTTATTTATTACACCTAATTCAGATCTTCAGCTCATTAGATGAGAGCCCTATAAACTGAACTGAGTGTGTCAGATAAGAGAGACATACAAAATGTGCAGAGCATTGGGTCCCCAGGACCAGGACTGAAAACCACTGATGTAGGGAATAGTGAATTGGGGTATGAGGGTGATTTCAAATACACCCACAGGCAAGTGTGTTGGGGCAGGTTGGATATAAACCCTGCAGGACATTGGGCCTTCAGGAGCAGGACTGGACATACACAGCAGTGTCTCAGTTCCCTTGTGAACTGTGTGTGGTATTTGATTTGTATTGATAAGTGAATGAGTGTGCAAGTGAACAGCCACTGTCTTTCTCACCTTAAATGTTATGATTTCTTAGAAATGAGATCAGCACTTTAAAGCTGAGGATGTATCTTTATGCCAACCCTGAGCTGTGTTGGTGCTCTTGTACAGCCAAATGGCACAATGACTAATTGTTAGAGGCCGGTTTTGAGAGCTGAGGTCCAGCACTCCACAGTGGACACTTGGCTGTCCGCTGCTTGTTTACTTTGGCAAGGACCCAGAACAGAGTTTGTTGAGTAAAATCTTTGAAGATATTTGTGCATTTGAGGCACATTTGAGAGTGTGTGAACATGAGTACTGGCTACACACAGAGAAGTTGTGGAGTGTAATGTCTCCATGCGATTTGAAAATTGCTAAAGGATTAGTTCACTTCAGAACTAAAATTTCCTGATAATTTACTCACCCCCATGTTATCCAAGATGTTTATGTCTTTCTTCTTCATTCGAAAAGAAATGAAGGTTTTAGAGGAAAACATTTTTCTCCATATAGTGGACTTTACTGGGGTTCAACGGGTTGAAGGTCCAAATTGCAGTTTCAGTGCAGCTTCAAAGGGCTCTACACGATCCCAGACGAGGAATAAGGGTCTTATCTAGAGAAACCATCTGTCGTTTTCTAAAAAAATTACAATTATATACTTTTTAACCACAAATGTTCGTCTTGCAATGCGATGTCTCTGCGATGCGCCACGCATTACGTAATCATGTTGGAAAGGTCACGCGTGACGTAGGCGGAAGTACTGCGGTAGTCTCATTTTCTCCTCCAACTTCAAAATCGTCCGACATCGTTGTTTTACCTTTTTTTGTAAAGGCTGTTTGACTTAGTCTTTGCACATTCACTTTGTAGACACTGGATCGGTACTTCCGCCTACATCACGTGTGACCTTTCCAACGTGATTACGTAATGTGTGGCGCATCGCAGAGCATTGCAAGGCAAGCATTTGTGGTTAAAATGTATATAATTTTTATTTTTTTTAGAAAATGGCTGATCATTTCTAGATAAGACCCTTATTCCTCATCTCGGATCGTGTAGAGCCCTTTGAAGCTGCACTGAAACTGCAATTTGGACCTTCAACCCGTTGAATCCCAGTGAAGTCCACTATATGGAGAAAAATCCTTGAATGTTTTCCTCAGAAACCTTAAATTTCTTTTTGACTTAAGAAAGAAAGACATGAACATCTTGGATGACATGGGGGTGAGTAAATTATCAGGAAATTTTCATTCTGAAGTGAACTAATCCTTTAATAAAGTCAAAGCCACTCCAGAGTGTCCAGACTGGGATGTCCCATTTGAGCCTCTGAGTTCTTATCTCAGGAGTCTCAATTAGTACGGCGTTCGCAAATGTTCATCGGCTGAGGGTATAGGGGCCGCTTTCTCCAAGAGCCACACAAACAGACCATTGAATAGGGCGGCCCCTGACTGATGCTCACTTCATTGCTGTCTTTGTAAGATGAAGTTGAGATCTCACAGATATTCACAGACTCAAGGGACAATTTGTCCATCTCACCCCACCCATATGAGCATATCGAAGGAAGTGCACAAAAAGGCATGCTGGGAAATAAAGAAGCCACTGGCGTTTATTTATCATCTACCTACCGAGAAGGAAAATAATCTCATGTGAGCGTCGTTGTTTGCGTGTTTGGCTGACGGGACGCCCTGAATGAACCATCTCAAACTGAATTTGAGCTCAGAAGCTTTAGGAACAAACAGATATGGAAATGAAAGACCAGGGGGTCAGAAAAAGTTCGAAAAGCTGCGATTAAATCCCTGGTTCTCCTCAACAGGACATGACACACAGTCACGTCAGACCCCACAAAGACCAGCGTGAGGACGACTGTATCTCCGCATCGGACTGTCACTCCGTCGGACACACAAATGGCTATTGCAACAGTGGCGGAATTCTTTCACTGCCAGAGTTTTCATATGCAAATCAGGGTTTAGATACGCTATGCAACACAGACCTTCCCGTTCTTAGACTTTTGTTCCTGTTTCATTCTTTCCGAAAGAGGATGGGAGGCAGTGCAGCTTGGCCTCGCCGCTAAATACAGTTATTCAAATTCCCTCATTCTGAGTCTGCCTTTCATTACGTCTCCCAGCCCAGAGAAAAATATCACTCTCACCAGGAACCACATCAGGTAGCCAGCAATCCACTTCATAGTTGTTTGTGTCTGATAGGAGACTAATCCTCGCAATCCCATCGGAGAGATTAAAAAATCCACACGGTTTACTATTCAAATTCAAAAAGAAAAGGATGCAAATGGGGCTGAAATCTCACTGCATGCCACAGATGGGCAGCTGATGTGAAATTTAAAGTCAAACTTTTTCATCTTTAAAGAGATATTTTTAGTTCAGTTTTATAGGCTTACATTAATACACACAGAACATTTGCGCTGTTAAAAATTAATTTGACACTGAAAGACCATTTAAGGGAACTGCAAAACAGCTAAAACTTGATTAAACATTTGTGAGATTTTGATTTATGTTATCAGTGCCAACTTGAACATTTAAAATAAATAATCCTGAAATGTATTTAATTTTATACAACATACTGACTCCAGAACATGGTAAATTGTGGCTGTTTGGATTTTTGGGAAGAAAATATATAGACTAGACCTTAATTTCAGCACTCCAACCTAAAATACACACTTTCCCTTATTCATTCATAAACTGTAAACTGAACCTAAAACCTTGATATTGAAAAATAATCGGTGTATTTGTGAACTACTGATCTTCTCACTACTTAAACCAAGAAATAACGCAGACTTATGTAATAAGTTGTTCCTGTCATCTTTCTGAACAGAAAGGGCAGTTAACTCGTACAGCAGCAGTGCAGATATGGGCCAAAATTTCGCATCTTGCAGGTGCTTTTATGGGTTAAGGTTTGGGTTCCTAGCAAGCAGGTATTAAAAGAAAAACTCCCTATATGCCTTCCCTTCGGCGGAGACAGGAGCATTTAACACTATGAAAGACTGAATAACAGACGCACAATTGAGAGGGCGAGGACGAGTCGTGATGAATTACGTCTGGCGGATGGGAGCGCATGGGAACTGCGTCTCCAACACAATGTCCAAAAACTCCCATCCTAAAGAGCTCCACACACCTCCTCTGAGATCCAGACGAACATTAAAAGAGCCTGCGAGCTGGGGCTTGAAGCAAAGCTGTTTGAAATCTTTAACTTCCAGGAGTTCAGACCGCAGAAGCCCGTCGCTCGTGTTCTGGCAGGAGGTTCAAAGAGCGCGGGGAGTCCCGCTCCGTTTACCCGCGACTGCAGGAGTGTTTCAACTCTTTCATGAGGCGTGGAAGCATTTGGGAAATGCAAAGACAGGTAGTCTACATCTGAGCAATGTTTCAAAATAGTGCATATGATCCTTAGAGATTTTAAACGTATCTTCTCCTCGCTATGCACGGGAAACTAAAACCTAAACAGCCAAGAAAACATCGTAAACATCTCAATTTAATGTGAAGTTCTTACCTTGTTCTTTTGAGTAAAAATCACTCCAGAGCGAAATTGTCTTGCTAGAAGTTATATTTGGTTGTTTTTTGATGTCTTCCAGCAGCGCAAACTTGTGTGAGATGGAGTTTGCTGGAGAAAGTGTGGTAAAGTTGTCCTGTGGGTCTAGATTCCTGCAGTCGGGTCCGTCTGCGTGCGCGCGGCTCGAACGGAGTTTCTCTCGTCCCAAAAGTTCGTCTCTTGTCCTAGCGGGTATCCTGAGTCGTTCTCCTGCTGTTCTCCTCTGTAGAGACTGAGAGTGAAGAGAGAGTCGGACTGTGTGAAGTGTCTCTCTCTGAAGACCAGCCCACTCATCTGACACAGCGCTCAAACACACTGTCCTGCACGAGTCAACAGTCAACAAACTTCAGTGCGTGACAAAACCAAAGCCTGGGGCTACACATCATAAAATACAGAGTTATGCGTTTTTAAAAAGTGTATATTTTAAATCAACGTTGTACATAATTCTGAATATAAAGTAACACATAATTAAAAAAATTCAAAACTGACAATGCAAAATAACCTTGTAGCTTATATACACTCTAAAAATGCTGGGTTAAAAACAACACAAGTTGGGTTGAAAATGGACAAACCCAGCAGTTGGGTTAAATGTTTGCCCAATGTGCTGGGTAGTTTTATTTAACCCAACTATTGTTTAAAAATTACTATATGGCTGGCTTAAAATGAACCCAAAATAGGTTGGAAATTAAAAATCAGACACATAATTACTAGAGGCAACAATAATAATCAAAAGGTGAACATTTATTAATAAGCAATTTAATCATGTTTATTATTTAATTATTATTTATTAAATATTAATAAATGTTCATTTATTAAACATATTAATTTTTTTATTTTAATTTTTAAACAATAGTTGAGTTAAATAAAACTATCCAGTACGTTGGGCAAACATTTAACCCAAACGCTGGTTCAAAACAACCCAGTCGCTGGGTTTGTCCATTTTCAACCCAACTTGGGTTGTTTTTCACCCAGCATTGTTAGAGTGTATAATAACTTTATATTTATAAATCATAAATGTAGTTGTAATTCCTGAATATAGTTGTAACACTGCATAAAGTTAAAAATTGAATAGATACTGTTTGTATAAATTGATATATATAAAATTGGGTCAAATATGGACAAACCCAACAGTTGGGTTAAATTTTCAAATCAATTTTTTAACCCAACTGTTGGGTTTGTCCATATTTGATCCAAATTTGAGTTGAAACAACCCAGCATTTTTTATAGTGTATTGTGACTAAATGTGCAGTTTAAAACGCAAATGTATATAAATCTAAATATTGATGTAGACCCTAAATATTTTTTTATAAGAATATATTTGAATATATAATGATATCTCTAAATATATAGATGTAACTCTGAATTTATAATTTTAAATCCAAATACATATCTGAATATAAAGCCATAAATCCTAAAATATATAATCGAACTCTAAATATATACATTCAAATTAATATATTTATAAATCCTAAACTTATTTGTAAATTTGAATATAGTTTATTTACATAACTGTACAGGTGTACATCTGAATATATATATATATATATATATATATAGATATAAATATATATATATATATATATATATATAAACACACTCAATTACCTGACAGAACTCAAATGAACAACAACAAAAAAACATTGTAAAAAAATGGTTTAAAAATCCTGAGTTTTTAGCAAAAAATCATAACAAAACTGTCGTGATTTAGACCTACTGAACTGCCTTACAGCATTTCTGGACATCATCTCTGGTCAAAGTCCTGAAGGAATGTGAAAAGAATTATGATCATAATTGAAACCAGTCCTAATGACATCATATATCACACTAGAATCTTTAAACGTCAGTAAACTGAAACGCCTATTTTTGTTGTTGTTGTTATTGTTGTTACACTTTATCCACTTTATGACTATAAATAATGTTGTCAACTAGCAGTCATTAGAGTATTAGTAGACTGTCTGCTTTTAAACACTTTATTTTGATGCTCTCAACAGACATTCTATTGACTATAAGTAACTTTGCAACTACATGTCAACTTATTCTACTAACCATAACACCTAACAGTCTACTAATATTCTTAAAGAGAGTTAGTTGACATGTAGGTGCACAGTTACTTATAGTCAGTAGAACATCTAAAGTGGACCATCGAAATAAAGTGTAACCTTTTTTTTTTTTTTTTTTTTCCTGAAATTCAGGTTGTGTAGTAATTCTCATGTAAGCTCTTTAAGATTTAAATGCACTTGTGCGGCTCAGAAACACTGTGCGCTATAGGTAACTCTAAACTGAGGGACGGTGACTCCTCCTAAGGCCGGATGAGTTCTTGGTTCTGGAGACACTCATGATAGTTTAATGTAGGGCATCTGTCTCTCATCCTGCAGGTAGTCACGCAACTCCTGAAGACTTCATCAAGAGCGGTGTCACGGTGAAAACGTCCCACGATGCTTCCCATCCTTCTTTTTGTACTGCAGTATTTGTGTACTTGAATAGCTTGTGATCACCGACACACACGCGATTGTGTGGTTTGTTTGAAGAGCACAGGCATGGTTTGTTTCCTTTTGTTTGTCTGTTTACAGCCGGCCATTCCCTCCACTGCTGTCTCTGTGAGCCGCATCTATCCGAGGTGTGAAGGGGAGCTTTAACCAGGGGAAGTAAATATCTATGAATGATAACAGCAGCTTGAACAAATGCTCTCAGTGATGAATGGCCATTTATGACTGAATGAGGGTCTGAGAGCATTAAAACTTGTCTCTTCGTGTTCCTTAAATTAGATCAGGGCCAATCATTGTAGGAGTGACTTCACATATTATTGTAATTCTTGTTTTATTTCCATACAGTGTGAGAAAATGAACTCTGTTAAGATTGTTTTCCAGAGATAATCTCTGACTGTAAATGAGAGTAGGAGATCAGATGAGTTCCAGCAGACCAGTGTTAGTGAGCGCAAGTGCAATATCACCATCTAGTGGTTCTGTAGCTTTATAGGGTGTGTGTATGTGTGTGTGTGTGTGTGTGTGTGTGTGTACGTTTTTGTAATTTATGAGGACACAAATTTGTATAATGACATGGGTATTACACTGGTATTACAATGTAAACATGAAATATGAGAATATTTAATGAGTCCTCATATTAAAAATAGCTTTAACACACACAGACACACACACACACACAGACACACACACAAACCTGTGTGGGTGTGTGTGTGTGTGTGTGTGTGAACTTACAATACATACTATATAAGAACTTCACACTTTTAGTCAACACATCAAAAGAAGTGTACTTCTATAAAGCATGACAAAAGATTACTAAAACACAATGATTAAAAATGTGCCTTAAAGTAAAACTAACTTGACATTTTATAAAGTGCACTTTTTAGACTTTTTATGTGTGTTATAGTCATGTTAGTGTGCTCTTAACACTTAAGTGGCCTTTTATTTCATTAATAATATATATTATATGTCTTTTAAGATTTAAAGCACACAAGTGAACATTAAATACAATTAAGCACACTTTTTTCACAAGGTTATGTTTTTGCTGGGGTTAAATTGACCCCAAATATACACAATTTGTATATATTTTACTCCTGAACATAGATCTCAGCACTTTGATAAATGGCTACACTATTTTTAATTTTGTCATTTTATCTGAATATCATCATTTATGAGATTTAGTCAACCAAAACAGTTTTGAGGTTAATTGATCTAATTTTGTGTCTCTGGAAAATAGTGATTATGACATTGTATTATGTTGAATATGAGAGTGTTTTTGTGTCTATGTGTTAATGAGGGATTTGTGGACACATCAGTGTTTTTGAATTTGTGGAGTAAAAGTTTTTTATTTTGATAAAATTAGACCCTTGGGGTAAGACGAGCCACCCAGAATTGGCACAGAAGGCCCTGGGTGGCATGTTGTTACTTGTGTTATTATTTTTAAATTGAATACTTATTGTAATTAATGGGGTTACTATTTAATATTTCCATGAATTGGATGTACATTTCAGACATCTTCACTTTCATTAAACCTTATTGGTTAATTGAGGTAAATCATTAAGTTTGATTTTGCTGTGTTTCTATTATGACATATTTTCAATTAAAATGTGGGCAATTAAACATGTAAATAGGCCTATTCATAAGCCAAAAGATAATTTTACCTTTCAAATAAATCTTTTATTGAAATTTTGCTTTGTCTGTCATCAGTTATTCAGCTAAATTGACAAAATAAAATTTTAAATAGAACAGTTCATTTAGTATTTTACATTAATGACACTCAAAAAATATTGAGAGTTATATCAAAAATGATATCAAAAGTCTATGGTGTCTTCAGAAATCACTCAGATGAAGGGATCTCAGGAGACAGGAAGCTAACATTGGATTCGGATGAGCCTTGATGTCTTCCCACAGAGGCTTTCAGCTTTAGGATGCAGCCTCCGCTTTATCAGGTAAACCTGTTCAACTGCTAATTAATGCAAATATCTAATCAGCTGACAGCAGCTCAATGCATTTAGACATGTGGACATGATCAAGACGATCTGCTGAAGTTCAAACTGAGCATCAGAATGAGAAAGATAGGTGATTTAAGTGACTTTGAACATGACGGGCTGGTTTCAGAAACTGCTGATCTACTGGGATTTTTATCTCTAGGGTTTACAGAGAATGGTCTGAAAAAGAGAAAATATCCAGTGAGTGAAAATGCCTTGGTGAGGTCAGAGGAGAATGAATTAGAAAAGTAATTCAAATAAGCACTCGTTACAGTCGAGGTCTGCAAAAGAGCATCTCTGAATGCACAACACGTCCAACCTTGAAGCAGATGAGCTCCAGCAGCAGAAGACACACCAGTGCCACTCCTGTCAGCTGAGAACAGCAAACTGAGGCTTCAATTCACACGTGCTCACCAAAACTGGACAATAGAAGACTGGAAAAACATTGCCTGGTCTGTTGAGTCTGGATTTCTGCTGCGACATTCAGATGTTAGGGTCAGAATTTGGCGTAAACCACATGAAAGCACAGATCCATCCTGCCTTGAATCAACGATTCAGGTGGTGTAATGGTGTGGAGGATATTTTCTTGGCACACTTTGAACCTCTTAGTACCAGTTGAGCATCATTTAACATCCACCACAGCCACAGTATTGTTGTTGACCATGTCCAACCCTTTATGACCACAGTGACCATCTTCTGATCTACTTCCAACAGGATAAAACACCATGTCACAAAGCTCAAATCATCTCAAACTGGTTTCTTGATCATGGCAGTGAGTTCACTAAACTCAAATGGCCTCCACAGTCACCAGATCGTTTTGGGATGTGCTGAAATGGGAGATTCACATCATGGAATACTTAAAGCTTTTAAAACTTCTTCAAACTTTCTGGTCTGGCTTTCTCAAGCCAACTTCAAAGTTTGTCTAGACAAACTTTTTTATCTAGTTGAAAATAACATGTAATTAAGTGTTCGAAAACACTTTCTTTTTTAAAAGTACGCTAAAGTGTACTTCATTTTTACAAGGGATTTGTAGAAAAACACACTAAATCTAAATTAAGCAGATGTGTCCATTTTCTGAAGAAAACACTGGTGTTGTGGCTGGTTGCCAGGGTGTTGCTATGCTGGCTTGGCATTGCTAGGTTGTTGCTTACAGGTCAAAAGGGAGAAAGAAATCCCGGCCCAGAGTTTCTGTGACATTCTGACTCGGGTCCTTCCTTCAGTGTAAATCTATGGGATTTTATCATTGTCCTCTAGGTCAAAATAACTACTCTAACAGCACACCTCTCTTCAATCAGACACTTCATTCCAGGTGTCAGTTTGTAAATACTTTATGTTTTGGTGAATTGATGGACATTATTTTACAGACATTTCCTTTAACCCTAAAACACAACACAGTTCAAAATACAGGTGAAACACCTGTCAATCACACTTTTCTTAGAGTGTCTCGAAAATAATGAAGTTGCATTGACATGATAGTTCAACAATAATGTTTTTGAGTTTCTAAAAGGGCCTCTGCATCTTTCAGACCATGAATATGAAGCTTTGTCCATTCATCTCCATGTAAAGGCATGTACTGTATTTATACTGATATCCATTAAACCAGATCAGTCTGTAGAAGGACTCAGAAGTGTGGAGATATGAGTGTCCTGACACTGAGGATCTCAGCAGAGAGTGGAAGAAGATATTCACACCGCAAACTCGATATGAGAGATGCTGGAGACGGAAAACAGAGACATGCTGAAGAGAGTGTTATAACACACACACACACACACACACACACAGTCTTATCGTGAAGTGGTTCTCTCTAGCTGTGGAATGCTGGGCATGAATGAGATGTCACACACACACACACACAGTTTCAAGTCATTAACCTCATAGACACTTTCACCATGACAACAAGCCCTTCAGTAAACAGTTCGGGATGTTTACGGTTTCCTCTTCCTGTTCTGACTGACACAATGCGTGACCTTTGACCTCACCCTCCCTGGCATTTACTTACCACCCGCATTGAGGTTGTTAACTACCTAAACTGTTTGTGCTGCGGACGTGAACGACACCTGAAATCATGCGCTGCTAAAAGAGTGTTGTGCAGAAACTATGATGGAGACACATTCACTGAATAAATTTATAGTTGCACATGAAAAAAAAAAAAGAGTCATGTGATTTTGCCTCAACAAATCATGCTGTTTTTGCAATAATCATTTTTAACAAATTTAATCAACAACTTCGATGGAAACATATCTATAGAAACTTGGGCCAGTAAGCATCAACTAGTAACCACACAGCAACATGCTAAAAATCAACTAGAACATGGCTCATACTCACAATCTCAACTATATTCTGAAAACTATTGTTTTCAGTGTGTTCAAAATCAATATTTAGATCACTGACAGCTTCCACCATCGAGTGACAGTGAAACTAATATTTGATTGCGTGCAGTACTTGCTCTGACATTTTAAGTTTTGCTGACGATACTTCTTTTGTGTGTTCTTTTGTTTTATGCCTGCGGTAATTATGAGTGAAACATCAGGTCATCATTGTGTATCGGATATTGCCACCTTGAGGAATAAAGCTAAATTGCACTTATTCAGTCATCAAACTGCACTTTATCCATGTGTCTTTGTGACTCACATAAGTTCCCCATAAGCAGAGAGACATGATTATATGCACTAACAAAAATGCATTGCTCTCCTGTTTGTTGACTGTTTCTAAAATTAGCTTTTCTCTTCAAAACTAACTCTCTCTTGAGAGGAAGAGAAAAAAAAGAGGCAGAACGGGAATTAAAGTGGAAGAAGAAGAGCCTCGATTGGATCCAGATGCCACAACGATGGCTTATTCATGTCATTATCCAATCAGAGCAGAGTTTGATCTCATTATCCAATCAGACAGCTGCGTGTCTGTGTTTGTGTGTTCTCTGCAGGGAGCAGCGATCTGAAACATGAATGAAGTCTGAATAGGTCTCTGTGACTTATTAACTAAAAACATACACACATATGTGAAGCGTTACTGCTCAAATGTGTGTGGTGATGGCAAAGATGAATCTATCTCTCTCAGCCGCAAGCGGGAGTCCAAGCACCAGTGGCTCAAATGGATGATTGGGTGAATCAACTGACAAATATATTTCCAGAAATTATGTATTGTGAAGTCAACAGTCTTGAACCTTCACTGATATTCTGATGAAGTTTGGTGAAACAGCTTACAAGACACAACTGACTTCTAAATAAATAAAAGCATTTAAACTGATGGTAAAAGATTAGATCTAAAAGGATTTATTGTGGGAAAATTACAGCCCTTCATCTATCATTTACACAGAATGTTTCTGTGAGCCTCCGAGCATCATATTGCATGAGCAGAGATTGAGCAGAGATTGACGTCATGTGTCAAGTTCTGTTAAGTTTGGACTTCAGCAGATGTAAGTCTATTAGTTAAAATGGCTTATTCACCTTGTTTTTCAATGTTGAAGTAAGCTGTTTTCTGTGAATGTGCGAGACTTCCGATTCATTAGCCACAAATAGAAGAATAACAAAGTGCAGGAAATGTGACAAATGTGTATATCTTCGCAACACTTACATAACCTTACATAACACTTACACAACATTTTTTTTTTTTTTTTTTTTTTTGTCATAAGGGCCTTGAGACGATGATTCCCAAACTTTTTGCACATCTGACCAACAGTCTAGGAAGAGTGTGATTAATGAGAAAATAAGAAAAAGATGAAGAAGAAGACTAGAGGAGAATGAAATTTGTTTAAGTAAGCAATAAGGTATGAGAGGCTGTGCTGCACAGCTGAAGGGCGTTGTTAGGCACGACGCAAAGCGGAATAAACAAAATATGTATTAATGCAACATTCATGAAGTAAACTTTAACTAAAAGCCTTCCTTCCTCCGGAAAAAAAAATAGTCCCTGACCGTGAACAGCAACAGAAGTTACATTATTACGCCATTAGATGGTGGCAAAGACTGTCTTTATGAGTGTGTCAGTCAGTAGCGAAGACTTTTACACTGAAAAGACTGAATTGTTGTGAAGATGGAACAAGACACAACTGACAAATGCTTTGACTAGCGACTGTCAGTCACGGGAAAACCCCTTAACTGTTAAAAGTACAAGATAATACATCGGACATTTAAACAGATTTTTTATTATGAACATAGGACTGACCTGAAGGAAATGCTAAATCTGAATGCAGGTAATAAACTCGATCTCTTTCTCACAACACTCTTCTACATAAATACATAAGCTTCAATGAACAATATCAATTGAGAACATACAGTTTACATTGCTAAGAGTGGCTGCTAAGGGTGTTGTGTAGTGATACACAGAACCGTTGGGTGAAGCGGTCATAGCCGTGTTTTATCGTGAATAATACACAGCTATTGACCAATCGGAATCAAGGACAGGAACTAACCGTTTTATAAGCATTTTTAAAACTCAACACCATATTAGTATAAAAGCTTAAATTATGTAAAGAACCCAGAACCCAAGAGGCGAAACTATGATGCTTTTTGGGTAACAGCCACTAGGTGGCGCTTCGGTAGCGCGGCAGCCATTTGGGGGTGAAAATGCCAACTGGACAACAGAATCCATCACATCTTACGCACCCAAAATCGGTGAATCTCACAGCCAAACCAGAAACGCAATAGAAAATTTCTCAAATTCAGTAAATTTTATGACACCTGCAGTAAATGTTGTATTGTCTTAGCCTATGTATGTTTCATGTTATCAGTTGTGGAATCCAACCATTACACATCTGAGGTAACATAGTTAGCCTATTTTATTGAGTATTTCCATTTTATGCAACTTTACATATTTAAAGCATAGCTGTCTGTGTTTCAGTTTTTTAAATTATTATTTTAAAATCTCATAATGTTTAATCAAAATGCCATAACAGGCTCAAAACGACAAAAAAAAAAAAAAAAAAAAAAATTATATTCTCCTCATTTTGTTTTGGACAGCAGTTCAGTCAAGTCTGGCACAACCAACAAATACTACTGTAAGTGTACCATGGTGAATGACATTAACTGAATTTCCTTGCATTTTTATTGTATGAATCTATCAAACCTTTTACTCTGATGCCAAACTAGTATGAGGAAAGAATTTATTATCTTGTGACTTCCTCTAGTGGACAACACTAGTATTACAGCCTTACTTCATAGCCTTACTTACTTAACACAGAAGTCTATTTGCCACCTGTTTGCCATCTGATGTCACCTGTTGGAGTTTGGGTTCCTTGCCGCTGTCGCCTTTGGCTTGCTTAGTTGGGGACACTTGACATTTGATATTCAACAGTGCTTTGATCTGCCGACATTGACACTATTCTTTAAGAGCTGCTGTGCAGCCAAAATTATATACCAGTTATCAATGTAAAGCTGCTTTGACACAATCTGCATTGTAAAAAGCGCTATATAAATAAAGGTGACTTGACTTGACTTCATCACTCACATTGACATAAGGTGAACGTTATTTCACCAAGAACAGAGTGTTCCTGGACAACCAATTCCAACATTCCAATCAACCAATCAGATTTGAGGGACAAGTTTACTTTATGTCAAGTTTAGGCTTACAACCAGGGTTAGGTGCTTCTACATCAGAGTTATTCACCATCATTTCTCTCTGGTTTTAAAATAGGTTAAGATTTGAAAATCGTCTAGTGCGTCCCAGGCCTTAGGTTTAGGGGTAGGGATTTGGTTAGAAGTAAATTTTCAGACAGAAATGATGTTCCAGGATCTGTTGTTTCAGGAACATGTCTTTAGGCCAGTTCACACAGACGGCAACATACACTTTGTTGGTGTCTGTCGGAGCTTGTTTTCGCAGATTGAACGTGTTGAATAGAATGCCTTGATTTCGTGAGATCATGGGAGGTGTTGTCTTCACGTCTACAGCCGGTGGAAAAGAATCTGACAAGACTTAGGCAGAAATCATATTCATGGATGAGCTAATGTATTAAAAATGTATTAACATTACTGTAGTATGAAGCAGGGTGCTGGAGCTGAACGAGGCCGCTAGAGCGATTGATAATAAGACTTACTGTGTTGAGCTGTATAACATGATTAGTTTTCTGTAGATGAATGTATCCATCTAAACAGTTGCTCACCTGTCTGATAAAACACATAATATATTAAATCTTAGAAACATCTGGGACAATGTAAGTACACAAGTCAAACTATGTAATATCACTGTTCTATTGGTTTTTGGATATTTTAATCCAAAAACCTTACACGTTGTCTCTCAATATTTTGTGTGAATCGGATAATATAGTTATTTTTGACTTCTGAGTATGTAACGTATGACTGAGATGTGGCGTTGTGAGCTCGGCTCTTTGCTGTAAATGCTGACTCAGGTTCATGAGGTTCATAGTGTCTGGAACAGAGGGTAGCCTCCGTCTGTTTTCAAAGAACTTCGTGTTTTCTGTGCGGTTTTTTCTCTCCCAAAAACAGATGTCTGTGAAAAGGCGTAACACACTACAATCAACTGAATGTCGGCTATATACACACATCTGCACTTCTGTAAGAGAGTAAACATCTTTATATGTAGCCAGTGACACAGTTTACAGACTGTAAACAAACGGAAACTGTGCCCATGGGATAAGAGTTGAGAATTACACAATAAACACTTGTCATATAAGTTTATACTTACAATGTACTGCCACGCCACATACTTTAATTGATAAAACAAATGAAAGAAATGTTCATGTCTGTGTTTTCAAAAGTGCAAAGGATTTTATCCATCTCTAAAATCAGTATACCAAAAATTGTTTCCAGAGGACAAACTGATCTGTTGATTATTGATGTTGCGGACACTGTTTGTGCCTAAACTGTTGTGAACACATAATTTGAACAACAACCTCTTCTGCTGTTGATTTGTGATGTTGACAATAGGAGGAAGAACATGTGGGCCAGTTTACCTGTTAACTACAACATGATGGACCTTCAGCAACATGATTAATACCAGGTTTGAGTTGAGTTAGTTTGACCGCATGCAGAACAAACTCAGCGGCTGCGCCCGAAAGCGGGAAAATGCTCCCTGCACAGGCGGCATACAGAGGCAGGAAGCACATCATCTGTTTTTATGTCATTTCTAGAGAAAAATTAGTAGGCCTATTGTATACTAATTAAATACTAATATTACTAATTAAATATTCTCTTATTTTTCACCAATGCTCTTCTCTTTTTTTGTTGTATATCACTGAAATGTTACGCTGCTTCAGAAATCTGTCAGAAATCAGTTCTGTGAGGTAACTTTGTGTGCAAGTCTCTGTGACACGTTTGACAGGACTGTGTCTCCCTCTAGTGGCTGTTGCTCCTCAAACGAGGCTGTGAGGGACAGAATCCAGTGCGTTCAATGGATTGTATTGTAGTTTACATCCTGACTGTTGAGATGATGAAACGTCTTTCAGTAGCTAATCAAAAACTCCATAAATCAGTTTTAAAAGTTGTGCGTTGTGAAAATGACGTGATCTAGGATCTTTATTGCGTACAGTGCGTGCAGCCTCGTTTTCATAAATTCAATATGGCGTCTAAGCTGAAGGTCTTGCCACAGAGGCCTACAATTCAATATGATTATTAATCAGACAGCTCTCAATTATTTATTTGTATGAAAAAACGAGAGAACATTTAAACTCTTGCCATCATTCAGACCCCCTGATATATCAGTTTTACGCTACATAGAAGGGGAATATCGTAAGAATTTAAGGCAACCTTGACTAGTAATCTAAACTTTAGATTTAATAAATTACTAGTTTTTCTACATCATCATGAAGGGTATGGAATTAGCATCCTTATCATTGTTCTGTTTTGGTGAGATATAATCATGTTTGAATCGCAGCGCCTCATCATGTGACTTGAGCAGCTGTTACACATTAAGGAGAACTTTCAGAAAAGTCCTTCCTCCAGTGTAACATAAAGATATCAGATTACTGACACTACTGCCCACAGAAACACAATATTATCCATGGTGTAGTTAGCGCTTAAACTCAATATATAAATAGTAATATAAAGATGATTAAAATTAATAATATATTTTGTCATATATGTTTGTGTATTGCATAATGCCTTACAAGTGTGATAATTTTTTTTTTGTAAAATCACTTACAGAATTAAATTTGCATATTATATTCAATTATATTATGTTATATTATATTAGCCTATACTCTGATCTGTTATTGTTTTATTATATTATTATTATTATTATTAACTGCTTTCTGTTTTCAAGTAGCTTTTAAAATAAAATAACACTTAGGTAACATTTACATAAACATTTATATCATCATAACAATTTGAAATATATCATGCATATTTACGGCAGATTATGATCAATGTACAGTATACAGACTAGTGGAATTTGAAGATTGTACTGTCTGTTTTCACCAGTAGAGAGAGACAAAACACAAATTGATCTCCAATGATCTGTTACAGTTTTTTTAACTGCTTACACACATTTTCAAACCTTTGCCTCTTTTTTTTTTTTTTCAAAACTTTACACACAAATCCAAGAATTGCACACACAAAATGCCTCACATCACTTGCAAAATGAAGCACTGCATTAAAAATATCACAAACATATCTCAAAAGCAAACATTTGTCTTATGTTGCAAACACCTTTGCCATAATATTCTATTTTTGGATATCATATACACACAGTTATTCCAAATCTAAAGCTCTTCTATCATGAGCTCCTATGTACATTTCTGTACAAGACTGAAAGTAATTGGCAGAGAGATGTTGAAAAATTCACGGTAAATACGAAAGCAAGATTGAAACCAAACTTTTTTTTTCTTTTTTTTTTACTGTAAGCATTTGTGGTTGTGAATACAGTATTACACAGTATGAAAGAAAAGAAATACATCAACCATGTGTAGTTGGACAGAAACAATGGTTTGAAAAAGGAAATATACTTCCTGTTAGATTTTTGTGTTACATAGAGAATTGTGTGTTGTGTTTTGCAAAAAGTGTTTTATGAAATTGAAAACTGAGTTGAAGGCCGAGAATTAGTGTATGGTTTTGCAGATTTGGTGGGTGGTTCTGGTGTTTGAGTGTCAGGTTTCAGAAATTGTGTGACAAGTAAGGATTTTGTGTGTAAGAAGTTGAAAAAAACTGTAAATAGTAAAGGGATTCAAGGTTAAATAGTGTAAAAAAAAAAAAAAAAAAATTAAAAACATTCATTATGACTATTTTCTATGGAAACTGATAAAATTAAATTTACCATAATCATGGAATTTATGGTGGGGCAGGATGTGTGTGTGTGTGTGTGTGTGTGTGTTTGTGACATATCAGGACACAAATTTGTATAATGACATGGATATGACATAGGTATTACAAGGAGAGGGTGACTTATGAGGACATTACCCCATATCCCCATTTTTCAAAAGGCTTATAAATCATACAGAATGAGTTTTTTTTTATTTTTTTATTTTGAGAAAGTAAAAATGTGCACAGTTTTCTGTGATGGGTAGGTTTAGGGGTAGGGGTAATGTAGGGCGATAGAAAATACGGTTTGTGCAGTATAAAAACCATTACGCCTATGGAATGTCCCCACAATTCACAAAAACAAACCTGTGTGTGTGTGTGTGTGCGTGTGTGTGTATCCTTGTGTATCCTTGTCCTTTGGGGACATCTTGGTCCCCATGAGTCTTTTTGAAAATGTAAAAATGCAGAAACTTTTCTGTGATGGGTAAGTTTAGGGGTAGGTTTGGGGTTAGGGGAGATAATGTACAGTTTGTACAATATAAATGTTGTAAAAATGGTTCATCCATTATTATTATTATTATTATTATGTGAAACTGGGTTGAACGAGCACACTCCTGAATCTAAACCTCTGCACACACACACACACACACACACACACACACACACACACACACACACACACACACACACACACACACACACTTCCCCATTGTCTCTATAATGCTAGTGTATCTGTGTCAGTGTGTGTCTGTCTGTGTTAATGTATAATTCACTGTGTGAAGCTTGAGTTTCCAGATACATTATTGAGAGGCAGTGACAGTTTCTCTGCCTGTAGTTATACACTGACCATAAGACAACAGATTCATTTATAAATAAATAACTACCTGCTTATCTTTACTCATACAGAAAAACACATAAAACCCCAGAGTCACACTGACAGACACTGAGAGAACATTTACATCTTGAAACTCAAAAACATCTGGTTTCAATACAGGTCCAAAATAATATTTGTTTGTTTTATTTTATATTTCATTAGGTTTTCAGTATATATGTAATGTGTAAAATCACGCAGTAACAGGTTTGTGATTTGTGAGGTCATTTTATATCAGCTGAGCTTCATCGTGAAACCAAATAAGGAGCATTTCACCTAATGACATCTATTGTTTATAAGACAAACAGATCGTAAATAAACCAAACGCCGTGGCTTCGGGGAGGTCTGTCTCCTCCAGCAAGCTTCGACACACAGAGATGTTTTTGTTTACTCTGCATAATCTGTTTTTCATTTAATAAAGGCACAATAGCCTCTCACTGCACCTGCCGAGCTCCCAGAATGCATCTGGAGCTGTAGACACCTGTCACGATTGACCTCTGACCTCCAACTGGAGCTGTGAGGTCACACACAGACACATGAGCAGGGGTGTAATTAACACACTCAGACCTGTCTGTGGGCTTTGGGATTTCTTCTGAGGTTTTTTAGGCAAATGTTCAACAACTGGGAAAAAAATGAAAGCTGTTTTTGAATCAAACTCTTGTTGCGTATCATGTAGTGTTTGTGTATCATGTGAGTCTTTTCTGTGTGTTGCACAAATCTTGCTCACTTCCTGTATGAATAAACCTTGAGAATTTCGGTAACCATAAAATGTGTGTATAACAAGGATTTGAAAAAAGAGTTCTTAAAAAATGAAAGTTCTGTCATAATTTTCTTGTCATTCCAAACCTGCTCCAAAAAAACCTTCTTTCCTCTGAAAATCCAAAAAGAGATATTTAGAAGAATGTTCACGCTGCTTTTTTCCATACAGTGGACAGGTTTGTACGTAAGGTTGTTTCTGACATGGAACAAAAAATAAAATAAAATAATTGTGACTTTTTATCTCGCAATTCAGACTTTATAACTTGCAATTACAAGTTTATATCGAGCCTGCTCTCATTAGAAAAACGTACCTGTGGGAACGTTTTCGCGAGTCGCAAAATACGTACCAATACGTACATATCACTGCCGTTTCAATGTGAAATGTCTACTGAGTGGCACTAAAAGCATATTCATTTTTTATTCACATTTTTATGACAGTGGTTTTTATATGAATCACCGCAGTTCTGATTTGAAATTTTGTTCGGTGAGTGGCGCTAAAAGTGTAGTGCTCATTTATTTTTCAAAATAACGTATCACCAGCACTACACCTAAACCTACCCGATAGTGTTAACAAAAGCAAATGTGACATAAAAAGCATCCATAATCATGCTAAAACGTTCCCACAGGTACGTCTTTCCATGAGACCAGGTTGTTTATATCTCACAATTGTGAGAAAAAAAGTCAGAATTATGAGATGTAAACTTGCAATTCAGTTTTTTTCTCACTATTTCAACCTGCTTATCAATTCAGACTTTTTTTCACAATTCACCATTCACCAGGAGTTTGATTGACAGGTGATCTGACCAATCATAAACAACATTCCTTCTGATGTTCATTCATGTTTATTTTGTAGTAAAGAGATTATCGGTTCACGAGCCGCTTGAACTGAGACGTTACAGCGATCCATCACCACACATTATTAAGGAGACACTAAAAGGTATTTATTGTTTGAATTTCTTAAAAAAATGACATTTGAAAGCTGAGACTTTGTTTCATACCAAAAGTCATTATTCACTGAAAATGTTCCCTTCTGCTGTAGGTCTAAAATTGAATTTAAATAAACTGCTGCATGATCATTCACAAGACATGCGAGAAGCAGTGAGGTTTGATGTGAGAAAGAGCAATAAAAGGTTTGAAACAGCATGAATAGAGGACATCAATGTCAGAACTGTGTTTAGGGTGAACTGTCCCTTTAAATGTGCTCTCTGAAGCAGATGATTGTTTGTTGTGTAAGTTGTAGATAAAGGTGTGTGTGTGTGCTGTGTAAACAGGTGTCCAGTAGCCATGTGTCAAACACACACTCATCAGATGTGATCTCACTTTCATACTCAATCAGCACATGTGAGATGGCAAAAACCACAGGATTATTCTCATAATAAAAACAATAAGAGGTAGCGGTGATGATGAGGATGTGATGATGGCATCTTTTCTGGAGTCATTTGAGTGATTCTTAAAGGAATAGAAATATTTTTACAATTTCAAACAGCAGTTTACTATGTGAATATATAGTTAAGTGTAATTTATTCCTCTGATCAAAGCTGAATTTTCAGCATCATTACTCCAGTCTTCAGTGTCACATGATCCTTCAGAAATCATTCTGATATGATGATGTCATGTTTCATGTCTTTGGTCTGGTGTGAATGAGCAGCACATTCACTCTCACTGTCTTCAGAAGAGCTGTCTGCACATTCTGCTGGTTGTCTCTGTTAGTCACACGTTTAGATCTACATGAGGGAATGTTTGAATTTCCCTTCTGGTGATGAGAGGAAGACACATCTGACACATTTACCCTGATCTTCCTCTCATCACCATCCCCCTCTTCCTCTCTCACAGGTCGATCTCCCCTCCCCTCCTCAAATATTGCAGATCATGCTGTGATCTACAGAGGACCAGCGGGTTGGAAAAGGATGGATGCTGTCATCTGAAAAACAGTTTTAGATCATGTCAGACAGTACAAGGAAACCTTTCTGATGGAAATGTCAGTGCTATTCTTACAAAACTTGCTACACTCTTCAAAATAAAGGTTCTTTATTGGCATCGATGATTCAGTGAAGAACCTTTAACCTGTATCCACAGAATCTTTCCATTCCACAAAAGAGTCTTTATTAGTGGAAAAAGGTTCTTTGAATTATATGGGCCATTCTACAGAATTGGTGCAAACTGCTGTACCACACCCATAAAACACATTTAAAAATATTGAAATCATTTTTGCAATTTTTTTCCATTGTTGTTTTTAAAAATATATTTTTGATTTTGTTTTTTTAATTATTTTATATTTTAATTTTAAATCATGAAACTTTATGTAAAAAAATGTGTCCCACATTTTGATGTCACTACCGAAACAGTGTATGTTTTAGTCCATTGGCTGAGACTGATTTTAACCACACTTCTACATTTTTGATCAGGAAATATTCCTGTGTCCCTCCCTCTCATAGCCTCTCTTTCATAGTAGAAAGGGACCATCATTTTGAGTTAAATGTGTTCAAAAGTCTGAAAATCTGTGTTTAACTTCAAGGAACGTCACTACCAGATACCTTTTTCTGCAATTAAGCAATTTTATTCCATAAAATTTAGTTTTTATGTGTGTAAAGCTGTTCAGAACTGTGCTAGCTAACCATGTGCTGATTAGCATATTTGAGCTAGGCTCAAAAGTATCTAAAATTGTCACTACCGAAACAGTCATGACCAAAACATGTCATCATTGTTTTGGTATTGATAAAAGGAAACATATTCATTTATTTGGGGAAATAAACATAATTTTGCAAATCATTAGTATTTTATTATGTTTTAGTGTTTTAGTAAGTGAGTTAAAATCCTGTAATGTAATGTGGTCACTACCAACACATTACTGTCACTACCGAAAATGTGCAGTCACGACTGAAACATGGGATGTTTTGTCAAAAATAAAGTATATTGAATTATCAACTAAGATGTTATTATAGTGTTTGGTTCAATGTATATTCAAACTAATGAATCCTTAACTTTGAAATCAGTATGACAAGCTTTATGCCTTTTACAAAGAAAGATTGGATTCAAAACAACAAATCTCATAAATTACACTTGAAATATTGTTAAAATTGGAATTGTTATTGATTTACCTTCAAAAACTTTTATTAAAAAAATAGCAAAAAAATATATTTCCAAGGCAGATGTAAACAAAATTTAATAGGTCAATGTAACCCTTCTTATTAAATTATTTATTATTGTGTTTTGGTAGTGACAAATTTGCGGAGAGGAATTCTAAAAATACAATATGAGAATTAACTGCACAATTACTAGAAATGTGTACCTTGGATATTATACAATTTGCATACATGCAAAATTTGTGGATGTTTCCAACTCTGACTTTGAACCAATTCTGAAGAATGGCCCATATAAAATGTTCTTCACACCAGAGAAAAAAAAAGTGTCTGTGTGTGTGTGTTCTTGTATACATGGTTTATGAGGACACAAATGTGTATAATGACATGGGTATTGCAACATAAACATGGTTTATGAGGACACTTCCTGGGTTCCCATGGTGATGGGTAGGTTTAGGGGTAGGGGTAGTGTAGGGGGGTAGAATATACAGTTTGTACAGTATAAAAACCATTATGTCTATGGAGAGTCCCTGTAAACCACATGTACAAGTGTGTGTGTGTGTGTTGAGGTGGTGGGGGGTTAGGGTTTGGCTTCGTTATCACCCATTTTTAAACTCGTCAATGAAGCAATCTGTTGTGAGGATTAAGACTAAGACACACACGTGCTTTCTGCACACTCAGAGGAAGATACACTTGTGTGTTTTGGTGTGTGTGTGCTGCCCTGTTTGCATGTGTGTGGGAGTGTTTGGCAGGGTTTGTTTATTTATTACTGGTGTTTACCGAGGTTCACCTGACAATTAGTAGATTAGTGATTTGAACAAAACCTTTTTAACCAGTTTTTAAAATCAAAAATTACAATTTGGTGCGTTACTCATCCTTCATAATTTGTGGTACAGACATGAATCATGCAGCTTGTGGAGGAGAGGTGTGCTGGTACTTCTATAAGCCATATCTAACGACCCAGAACACCAAGCTTATTAGCAACCACATATAGCAACACCCTGGCCGGGTACACACACACACACACACCCTTACTCACAGAGACACACCTCAGAGGACAGTCTCACAAATACAAATGCAGACACACCTTCAAAATTCATTAAAGTCCATACGAACACCATTCACAGTCTTCATTACTCTGTATCATGTTGATTGATTTTATTGGTATTATTTTGGTAAAGTCTGTGTTTTATGACTCTTAGTGTATGATGGCTCATTCATTCCTTTTATTTATGTTAATTTACTCTCTTCGGCTATGTGTTAAAAGAAAAGAGAACAGGTAAAAGAACAGTGGAAAAGAAAAGGACAGGTAAGATACCACCTGATGTACTTGTGCCACACTGAGGGGCCATTTACATGACACCGATTTCACCTAAAAACTGAACATTTGTAATGTGTTTTGGCCATTCATTTACACTACAACAGTGTTTTTGGGGCCTGAGAACACAAACTTTTTAAAACGGGTTTCAAAGTGCAAGTTTTTGAAAACTAAAGCGTTATCGTCTCCATGTAAAAAACCTGAATTCGTGAAAACGGTTATGTTGTGCACGTGTGTGTTACGTGTTCAGTCTATAGGCACGTAGTGTTTCTTTACAATGTGACATGGCCATCTACTGGCCTGGCATGAATAATACAGTGTTTTTGTCATTTTTGCAGATCTGTGTGAACAGGGATCATTTTGACAATGTTGTCGTCTGTATGTGAAAAATGCAAAGAAAAAACGTTTCTGTTTTTATTATCATTGAGATGTAAACGTATACTCTGAGTTTTAGTGGTGTTTAGGTTAAGGAAACGTGACACCCCTTGTAATTTTGGTTTGTAGTGATAGCAGTTTATTTAGGGCATTGTAAACCCTAAAGAAACCTTTTTGTTTTGATTTCTTTGTGTGTGTTGAGTTAGTTTAAAAGGGTTTCCTTTCCTTTGGCTGTATGTTTGTTTTGTTGAATTATGTATATAAGTTGTAAATTTATGGAAATATGCTTATCAATTGTTATCTTTTTTCCATTTATACTTTGTAATAAATCCTAATGCTTTATCTAATTCAAATTCTTGTTGGTGTAATTGCCTCCTAGTACTTTTAAACTACAGGTTTTTTAATTGTGGAAAATGTTGCAACCCAATTCCCCTCAAAGATTAATGGGGGCTCGTCCGGGATTTAAACCCGGGACCTCTCACAACTCAAGAAAGAATCATACCCATATTTTTATATATATATATATATATATATATATATATATACACATATATGAAGTTTTCAGATGTTCAGTTATTTCACTTTAATGGCAATGAAAAGGACCTATTAATTGCCATTAAAGTGAAACAACTGAACCTAAACATACAAGCTTGATAAAAATGCTAATTTTAGAAGAAAATTTCAGACGGCACTTAGAGGCTTCAGTCTTCATATATATATATATATATATATATATATATATATATATATATACAGTTGCAAGAAAAAGTATGTGAACCACTTGCACAATCTGTGAAAATGTGAATAATTTTAACAAAATAAGAGAGATCATTCAAAATGCATGTTATTTTTTGTTTAGTACTGTCCTGAATAAGATATTTTACATAAAAAAAATTATATATAATATTTTTTATGTATATATATATATAATTGTATATGTTGACTTTTAACATATCACAATATATGTATGGGTTCATATATACAGATATTATGGATGATGCCATGTCTTTTGTTCTGCTTCTCTGAGTAGATATTTGTTCACTTGTAAAGTCCTCATAGAGTTTCAGCAGCTGTGTCTGTCTTTTCCAATGTTTAAC
This sequence comes from Hypophthalmichthys nobilis, assembly GCA_037950665.1. Taxonomy (NCBI): domain Eukaryota; kingdom Metazoa; phylum Chordata; class Actinopteri; order Cypriniformes; family Xenocyprididae; genus Hypophthalmichthys; species Hypophthalmichthys nobilis. The sequence goes on from CM075485.1 coordinate 12,337,490, forward strand.
AGACTCTTTACTATAATGGACTAGACTCTAGTCTATACTGGATTCATTTAATCTTTCATTTATTAGCTCAGTTTAGCTAGGCACACAAATCTTTTTTAAAAGAACCTAATCATAACAATGTCACAGACACGCCAGGCTCCACCATCACCCAGACACAGCGCACGTCATCACCAGAGTTTTAATCACTCACACCTGCAGCCCATCAGCACCCTCATTAGCAGCAGCACAAAAGGCACACGCACTCACACAGTCACTGTCCGGTCTCGTTTGCACATGGTCTTACCTGTCTGCTTACCTCAAGGACTCCTCAGAAGAATACTTACCTGTCTCCAGTGTGTTCCCAGTCTCCTCGGTGTTTCCTCGTCTCGTGTGAGTTCCTCTGTGTCTGCTCCAAGCTCCAGTCTGTCATCCGTCAACGATTCCTGCAAGATAAAGACAAGTATCAGTCCAGTATCCATATATGCCATTGCTCTAACCTGCCATCACTTACCTGCACTCTGCCATCTCTCTTTGGTTGTTCAATAAACACTGTTACCTGCATTCCTGTGTCTCAGTCCCCTTCTGTATTGTAACAAACAAAACCAATACAACTTTCCAAAATGGTTTTAAATTAGTCAAATTCATACAGTCAATGAAATGGGAGTGAAATTGTTATGAGAACTGTTCATATAGATTCAAAACATGTCTTGTACTGACATAGCTCTGAGCCTCGCATGATGATGTCATGAACTTGTGAACACTGTCAGCAGTTGTACATTACACTCTGTCACTGGGATGTACAGGTCATTAAACCAATTAAACACATGTGGCCTTATGCAACAACAAATTTAATGATTTGTGTGTCCAAAAAACTGGACAACAATCTCTTTTACACTAATTATAAGCAATAGTAATAGCACTGCTTGCCTTAACAAATGCCACTAATGATTTGAGTGTGCAAATGAGTCATTACTTTAGTGATAAACACTTAATATTGGGTGACTGTGATTATTTGATTGCTGTTGTCATTAAGATAATAAAAATAAAAACCTGAGAGTTGTATCATAACAAATTCATGTCGGGGTAAGATGTGGTTTCAGAGCTACGCAGATTTTGTGGCCTTGCTGATTTTACAGGATCAGGATTCAAACAAAAGACCATATGCTTTGTTCAGAATTTATCTGATTGTTTAAAGGAGAAGAAGGAACCATTGTGTTCAACACTGATTACACTCCTCACCCTTAAACTGATACAGCTGCCTCTTAAAGAGCCTCTAAACACACTTATATTACATGTGTGTGTGTGTGTGTGTGCACACATTTTTGTGACATGTCAGGACACAAATTTGTATAATGACATAGGTATTACAAGGAGAGGGTGACTTATGAGCACATTACCCCATGTCCCCATTTTTCAAAAGGCTTATAAATTATACAGAATTAGTTTTTTTGAGAAAGTAAAAATGTGCACAGTTTTCTGTGATGCGTAGGTTTAGGTGTAGGTGTAGTGTAGGGGGATAGAAAATACGGTTTGTACAGTATAAAAACCATTACACCTATGGAATGTCCCCACAATTTACAAAAACAAACGTGTGTGTGTGTGTGTGTTTGTGTGAGAGAGAGAGATAGAGAGAGAGAGAGAGAGAGAGAGAGAGAGAGAGGAATAAAAGTACAGTCTGTTCAATGGGTTGTACTGTTGTGTTGATCATTTGGCTAAAACTGGACAAAAAAACTCTGGAAAACATGACATGCCTATGACCATAAAACTCTATAACAGACTGTACATCTATCCCTCACAGCCATGTTTTCATTTGCATGTATTAAATATGCCATCTACCCTGACTACATTCAGTTAATTATTATGAACTCAAGCATATAAACCCAGATACATATCTCAATCTCATATCTTTTCAAATCTCAATATCATAAACAACATCAATATAAACATTAGTTCAGTGGTTCAGTCTTCATTGCATGTTCAGACGATTGGAGGGAGCAAGACAGAGGTCTTCTCAGAAATCTGAAAATAGCCCGTCTGGTAAGCAAGTCCACCGTCGATCTAAATATAGATTTGCTCAGCACAACAATTACGCCAGCTGACAGAGAGTGTCCCCCGTCCTGAGAAGCTCTGCCCAAAAAATGCCTGCTGAGGAAGTGTTATAACTGTGTCCTCCATCACTGACAGCGCATAGAAAAATATCCATCCAAGATGGCGAGAGGTCAAGTGTAATTAGTATCAAAAAATATACTTGAATACTAAGTATAAAGCAAATTTTGCAAATTTCCCAATCGTGTGGATTCCTATGCAAGTGACTGTATTTCGCCCACAAAAATTCACAGAACAACAGTAAATGTGACTGCACTGTTTGAGTGACGCGTTGTTAGCTTAGCAACATGCTAACTTTAGACTGTATTGAATTGTCTCATGTGAAACATGCTAGTTTGTGTGCGGCTGCCATTGAACAGTGCTCCACATCAGTCACTTATAAGGTTCCATTATGGTTGCCAGGTAGGCGCCTAGACAGTAGACAGTAAGGCGGCTCGCTAGGTTTTGGAACGCAGCCATAGTATGTGCTCATCATCAGACTGAGGTGTCACATTCAGTTCTGTGGCAGCTGACACACACACACACACACACACACACACACACACAAACAAACACACACACACTTACACACAAATACAACCCCCTATCCTGTTTAAGAAGGCTATACATTGAGAAGGGGACAGCAGCTGGCAGCTTGCCCTATTATAACCGCCCTCCCCCCGCCACCGCATAAACACACTTAACCCCACCCAAAAATCACACACACTAATCACAGCCAATGATTGCTCAGCACTGGCCAGGGCCGCCACACCTGCCCTTAAACTGGTAGAACTGCCCCATCTGGGCAACAAGAGCAGGAGGAGTTTATGGGCCCAACAGCTGAAGAGGAACATGGAGGAAGGGGGATGAAAAAGAGAGATCTCAAGAGGATACAAGTGATGACGAAGATGTGTGTGTGTGTTAGGCCTCAAGGGAATATGCTGTGTCATCTCTGCAGTGATCAGCTGGTGAAATTTAATTTTTTTAATCTATTAACTTTTAGCGATCAGCATGAAATTGTGAAGCACAGAAATACATTGTTTCTAGCTGTGTTTGCTAAGGCATGCATTAAAGAGATAGTTCACCCAAAAATGAAAATTATCTCATGATTTACTCACCCTCAAGCCATCCTAGGTGTATATGACTATATCTTCTTTCAGACGAACACAATCGGAGATTAATTTAAAAAATGGGGGAGGGTGATGTGATGTGTGGGGTGATGTGCCAAAAAGCGCATCCATCCATCATAAAAGTAATTCATATGACTCCAGGGTGTTAATAAAGGCCTTCTGAGGTGAAGCAATGGGTTTTTTGTAAGAAAAATATCCATATTTAAAACTTTATTAACTATAATAACTAGCTTCCAGCACACGGCCGTACACATCGATTTGCGGCAAAAGAGTGACCTCTGACCCGACGCAAGCACAAAGGATAGAGCAAAACCAAACACTGGTCACAAATTAGAAGTCTAAAATGATCATTTTTAAGAGAAATGTTGGAGGATTTCGATATAAGAGAAGAGGAGCTTGAGTTTGTTTGAACTGCGAGAGGCATCTTACGCTACTTCTACATCCTGCGTCATGCGTCGGGTCAGAGGTCACTCTTCTGCTGGAACTCGACTTGCGTGTGGCCATTGCCGGAAGCCAGTTATTATAGTTTATAAAGTTTTAAATATGGATTTTTTCTTACAAAAAACCATGGCTTCACTTCAGAAGGCCTTTATTAAAACCCCCTGGAGCCGTATGGATTATATTTTTGATGGATAGAAGTGCTTTTTGGGCTTCAAAATCTCGCCCCCCCCATTCACTCCCATTATAAAGCTTGGAAGAGCCAGGATATTTTTGAAAGGGGTCATGAACTGCGTTTTGTTATTGTTTTATAATGTTTCCTGGGGTGCACTTATAATGTTGGTATGATTTTTACATCAATAATTGTCATAATTTAGAAATAAAAGGCATTTTTCCTACCCTGATTTTAGCCCTCTGATTTGAACGCTCTGTTTTAAGGGGCGTGTCTGCTGTGACACTTCAGTGTAAACGCCCACTGCTGTGATTAGCTGACATCTTTCCATTTGAAATAACTAACTCAAAAACTTTTTGCACGTTTTTATCATTACAGCATTACATTTAGTTCTATGGCATTATATTTAGATCGTGGCATGAAAGGTTGGAGTGATGAACACCCAAACTTTTACCCAAACACGAACTAAAATCTAGGGTGTGTCTCAATCAGCTCCCTAGTTGGCCATTTTAAGCCCTGTCTCAAATCACATAATCAATCCAGTGCACTGAAACGTTCACTCCCTAAAAAGTCCCACAATGCACCGAGAAAACCAGGGAGCATTGATGTTCACACACACACACACACACACACTTAAAAGGCCAGCTGGTGTTTAGATGTAGGTTGAAATCTATACGGTGGTAATCAGCAAATTAGATTGTGTACAATGTCTGTTGGCCATATCTCCCCGTATCCCACAATCCCATTCCTGACTAACTCGGTTTCCCTTATCTCATCTATCTGTGTCCACATGCAAACACAATCATCCATCTCTGTTACTATACAGGTTTTTGTGTATGTGTGATGAAAATGAATTTCAAAGAGGACAATTACATCTGGTCAGCTGCTACGCTTGGTTATTCCAGTTTATCTCCGAACATTCTCCAGAGAGGAATGACCGATGACATAGGCAGCATGCAGGATTTGATTCTCCTGTTTAAAGGGTTAGTTCCCCCAAAAATGAAAATAATGTCATTTATTACTCACCCTCATGTCATTCTACACCCGTAAGACCTTTGTTCATCTTCGGAACACAAATTAAGATATTTTTGATGAAATCCAATGGCTTAGTGAGGCCTCCATTGCCAGCAATGGTACTTCCTCTCTCAAGATCCATAAAGGTACTAAAAACATATTTAAATCAGTTCATGTGAGTTCAGTGGTTCAATCTTAATATTATAAAGCGAGGAGAATATTTTTTGTGCACCAAAAAAACAAAATAACGACTTTTTAACAATATCTAGTGATGGCCAATTTCAAAACACTGCTTCATGAAGCTTCGGAGCTTTACGAATCGAATCAGCGGTTCGGAGCGCCAAAGTCACGTGATTTCAGCAGTTTGGCGGTTTGACACGCGATCCGAATCACTGATTCGACACAAAAGATTTGTAACGCTCCGAAGCAGTGTTTTGAAATCGGCCTTCACTAGATATTGTTAAAAAGTCGTTATTTTGTTTTTTTGGCGCACAAAAATATTCTCGTCGCTTTATAATATTAAGATTGAACCACTGAACTCACATGAATTGATTTAAATACGTCTTTAGTACCTTTATGGATTTTGAGAGAAGAAGTACCATTGCTGGCGATGCAGGCCTGACTGAGCCATCGGATTTCTTCAAAATTACCTTAATTTATGTTCCGAAGATTAACGAAGGTCTTAGGGGTGTAGAACAACATGAGGGTGAGTAATAAATTACATTATTTTCATTTCTGGGTGAACTAACCCTTTAAGGACACAGGGACTGATAACAAATCACAGGACATGTCCTTTAGCTCCAAACTGCATTTTGGGAGCATGAAAAACTTCAGGAATAATGATTCTGCGTGCAGCAGGCATGCAAATAGGAAAAGTGAGTAGACTTTGATCAATTGAGACGTGTTGGTTAATTTGTAACTGTCACAATAGCTGCTGCGTTGAGGTGAAGCCGTGATGGGCTTAGATCAATGATTATATGATTAATCTGTCCTCAGTGATTGCATCAGTGGAAAAATAAGACATTTCTGGGAATTTTGAAAGGGATTCCATAGGCTCTTGTGCTTGATGGACGGCAATATAACCCTAATGAATTGTGCTTATTGAGAGAATGACCCCCTCCAAACACATCCAAGTGTTCATTATTGATCAGGGCTAAGAGAGAGAGTGAGAGAGAGAGAGGGGCTGAAGTGCTTAAAACAAATGCCACATTTGACGTGGGAGGTACAAACACCACCAGCTGTCAAACGGGATCAGATGCTTTAAAAGGTGGACAAAGACCAGAGGGACAGAATAATGTCACCTCGTTAGGAGCACGAGGATGCTGTTTAAGCATGCATAAGGAATTAATCTCCTTGACACCCGGGTGCATTTTAATGAGATATTTTTAGATCCCATCGTCACTGCGCACATCGCATCTTCACTTATCTCCTTTCTCTTATACTATATACTTAAGTATACACTACAGTATGTACTAAACTATATTCTATAACTACACTTTTATATATTAAATGCTACAGTATGTAGAATATCTGATTACATTTTATTTTGTGTCCTTGTTACAGTGTAATTATACAATTAAGTACTGAGTAATATTAATTAACAACATGTACTTACTAAAGGATTAGGTTTGGTTTAGGGTTATTTGCTTGTAATTATGCATAATTTACTGTTATTACTATATTAAGTACATGTAACATGTAATATGTAACAAGGACAGCGTACAGTAAAATGTTACTGAATGTTATACCCATACTATTTATTACACTAAACAATATATTGAATACTTTAGTATAACCTAGATTGTATACTAGCCTATATATTACACTATATAGAATTTGCTAAATATAGTACACTATACAAGATACTTTACAGAACACTGTATACAGTAGTATACAGTGCACACTGTGTGCTTCATTATATATTAGGCCCTACGCAATACTTCAGTATAAACTGAATACCGTGCACTACCACACTAATTGTATACTGTACAATCTAGACTATATGTAGTACACTATATAGAATAAACAACACACTATACACTACAGAATAAACAAAACACTAAATGCTTCAATATAAACTAGCCAGTATACTATATAGTAGTGAACACACTACACCCTATGTACTAGACATGTATTTTACCCTACATATACTACAACAATACCACAGTATGAATGACACAGAATATACTACAAACTACACCACGTTATTCTGAACACTTCAGTATAATCTAGATTTACTATGTAGAATATACTACACTATATACCGTACACTAGTACACAATATAATAAATACTTAATAAATGACTGCATACTATGTAATGCACTACATAGGATACACAACACAATATATTAAAATAATAATAAAAAAAACTGCATACAATATAGTGAACTACATAGAATATACTGCAATACATTATATGTAGCCTACTGAATACTATGGTGTAATTTAGAATGTATATAGAATATACCACACTATATAGTATACACTACACATATATTAAATAACAGACAACTGCCTACTATATAGAGCACTACATAGAACATACTACAGTACTTACTATGTACTGAATACGAAATGTATAATCAATATTGTATAGTACACTATATAGAATATACTACATTATATAGTGTACACTACATCTATATTAAATAACAGACAACTGCCTACTATATAGAGCACTACATAGAACATACTACTTACTATGTACTGAATACTAAATGTATGATCTATATTGTATAGTACACTATATAGAATATACTACACTATATAGCATACACTACACACATATTGAATAACAAACAACTGCCTACTATATAGATCACTACATAGAACATACTACAGTACTTACTATGTACTGAATACTAAATGTATAATCTATATTGTGTAATACATTATATAGAATACACCACACTAGGCCTATAGTACACTATACAATGTAGGCTACTAAATAAGCCTATCTAGCTAAACAGCATAGTATACTGTATAGAATTCACTGCATACTATGTACTGCACTATATGCTATACTGCCACAGAAGGTCCGCCCTGTAATATGATATGTGGATGTTCATTATTTCGTCTGGCTACTAAGCAGAGTACGCACTGTGTTATGGTCATGAGTACGGAGGTTTATAAAGGCTAAAGGTGGAAAGACTGGAAGACACCCGACTGAGCAGTTGACAAACAGCTGCCATCTTTCCGACAGTGTCATTCGGGCCGGGCGGACCGGTCTGCTCTGCTGCACCTCCTGAATAATGAATGAGTGACGCGCACATTGCGGCTCGCTCTGCGGCTGAGAGGGGGGCGGGCTCGCGCATGAATTATGACGCGGCGGTGACGCGCATGCAGGAGTTTTAATCCTCTGCCGCAGCAGCAGATCAGCCGGTAACGCGAGGAGGGGGATGCACGGTCGGTCGGACGGACGGACGGATAGAACGGCTAAAAAAAGCCGCAGACAATTAAATCCGCGAACAATATTTATAGTGTGCAAAAAGGTGACCGACTCGACCGAAAGCTCCTCCTCTCTCGCTCCACACAGGCTTTAGGAAGTTACAGGACACTGCGCGTCTCTTATTGTTCCTGACCAGGCCTGGGAATACGAGAGCTGCGCTGTTTTGACGCAATTAAATGGGTGATTACGGGTTCGGCTTGTTGCAGACAGCGAACATCAGCAGCAGCAGCAGCAGCTCCACACTGTTCGGCGGAGGCGCGTTCACACCCTACTCCAGCCCGTCCCCGGTGTGCCCGAGCAGCTCGCCTCTGGTGTCCCCTCTTTTCCCGTCACATCAGCGCAACATGCAGGATGAGCCTGCGGGGTTGACAGCCTCTCAGTCCAGCGAGCAGAGCCGTTTCTCCGCTGTAGGTCACGCGCAGACAGCCGGTGACCTTCAGCACGACCGGAACATACATCAGCAGGCTGAGCCGCCGCAGCAGCAGCCGTACTCCTCCTCCACGGGCCTGGACGCCGATGCGCCATCGTCCAAGGTGAAGATCCCGATGGAGTCCCCCAGCGCCCACCACATCAACAACGGCACCGGCGGCAATAACATGCTCGCGGCCGCGTTCCCGGAGATGCAGAACCCCGGGGGCGGCGGCGGCTCAGCTTCTCCCACCCTGCCCGCTTTCGGAACGCCGTGGTCGGTGCAGACGAGCTCCCCTCCTCCGCCCGTCTCCAATTCCGCGAACGCAATAAACCCGATCCCCACCACCGAGCCGGACAACTTCTACCCGGGCATCCCCTCCTCCATCAACCCCGGCTTCTTCCAGAGCTTCTCGGCCAACCCGTGCCCGGTGCAGGGGTTCAGCAGTCCCTTTCCCCCGCAGATCAACGTGCCCCCGCAGCCGCCGCAGAACCGCAGGTCCCCGGTCAGCCCGCAGATCCCCCCGCAGCAGGGCGCGTTCCTGCAGCAGAGGAACAACTACAACCACCACCACCAGGTGAGCGAGCCAAACTACAAACACACTAGAACATAAGCACAATACGCGTTAAAAGAGTATGCAGGCCTGTGTAGAATAATAAATATGAATTGGCTGTTAAACTGTCATTGTGACGCAATCGCGGCCTTCAAACGGCTACTGTTGCGTCATAATGCAGCCATTGTGACGTCTGTGCGTTGAATACAAATGCGGCCTGCACTGCATACTACGCAGTGTACACTACGAAAATAGTATGTGAATTACTAGTATTAGTATTTTTATAACGTTATAACAATAATACATAATAGTAGTACTTCACAATATTACTGTATTTTTGTTTGAATAAAACAAAACATTAAAGAGTGATCCCAGTATGTGTCACAGTATGCAGCAGTGAATGTTTAGTATTGCAGTATGAAACATTGTGAATGGCCTTCAGTTATAATCTCAGAAATAATAACTGCCATTTTGTGCTTTTTAATGTAATTTGGTGTAATGTCATAAGTTGTGGTAGTATGATCAAATAATGAGTCACAGTGGAAATGTAAGGTCAGAGTTCAGTGCATTGTGGGATACTGAACAGCTTATACTACACATTTTTAGCAGAAGTAGTTGATTTTCACTCTGAATAATGCAGAAATAGAATATAGTATGTTTTTCCATGTGTTTTCTGGAGGGGACAGCAGGGGTGTGTTCAGTGACATCTGTCATTGAGAGTGTACAGCAGTGTCTGAGAAAGTGTTTATCACAGTAATCTGCAGTCAGAGCTGCACTATGATGGTGGCCATTTTGGTGAATGTTACTATTCCTTTGCATTTCAGCATTTCTTTGATATTATATTAAATATTCCACATTTATGACAGTGTTTGCCGCACCGCTACTGAATCTACAACAGCACAAAATAAAATATATTTAATTACATCAGAATTACAACATTTGCAGTCTGAATTGAGCAAAAAAACAATAAATACACAGCATGTCTTTTATTGTGTCGTCTTCCCTAGCAATGACAAACATACAGTATAGTCAGATTAACAAATAAAGGACTCGAGATACCAATTTGAATCAGTCTAATGTCTGTTTCCCACAGAAAACTCACATTCAGTGTTATAGGTGCAAACCCTAGTTGTGTCGCTGCAGATCTGATATGTCTCTGTGTGGGGGTGGGGTGGAGGGGAGACGGTCACATGGTTTAGGAGCGGCCCTATATCTGTCATTGTGATATTCCTACATCTGAAGTCATGCTGGTGTAACAGCTGCTAGAGTAAATGTATTTGAGCATGATATCACAGATAAGCTGGAGACGCCCTTCTTTCAGAAGTCAGGAATATTGTACTGTATGTGTGAGAGGAATGACCATAACCTTATAACACTGTATGACTTACTTTATGTCATGGATAGCATTAAGGATGCGTTACATTGACAGTAAAAACAATTATAATTTTACAAAAGATTTTGGTTACACTTCATTTTAAGGTGACAGTTATTTTGTACATGTACTGTACTTACTACATGTACTTACTATAGAGTTATGGTTATGATTAGGGTTTGGTTTAGGGTTAGTTACTTGTAATTTTGCATAATTTACTGTTATTACTATAGTAAGCACATGTAACTACGTCACCTTAATATAAAGTGTTACCAAGATTTCTATTTCAAATAAATGTTGTTCTATTCATCAAAAATCATGAAAAATAAAATGTATCACCGTTTCCACAGAACCAGCACAACTGTTTTCAACACTGACATTTACTAAATGTTTCTTAGCATCAAATCAGCATATTAGAATGATTTCTGAAGGATCATGTGACACTGAAGACTGGAGTAGTGATGCTGAAAATTCAGCTTTGATCACAGGAATAAATTACACTTTACTATATATTCACATAGAAAACAACTATTTTACATTGTAATAATAATAATAATAATAATAAAAGCTTTGGTGAGCATAAGAGACCTCTTTCAAAAATCTCTCTGCCCCTAAACTTTTCCTCAGTGTAGATATTACAATGTTTTGCTGTGAATTAAACAAAACAATTGGTTTATGTGGTAATACATGTTTCTTTTTTGACAATTAAATACTTTAAAATTTATCTCAATTCATTATTTGCACATTTTAGTTGGAATTTGATGGACATAAACCAAAAGATAAGATAATTCATAGTCATTAAATGATAAATCTGGCATCACATTATGTTCAAATCAAGCATTCAAATCAGTAAACCTAATATTATGATACCTTCATCTGATTGATTTCTGATGTATCCTTCGCTGCCTATAATATCCCACAATCCTGTGCGTGCGGTTCCATGTCACTGGAGCTGAAGACTCAAAATGGCGTCTGTAAGTTGTAGTTGCCGGTCACTGTAGTAATGAAATATATGCTCGATTAGCACCAAAACTTCTGTTTTGTTCTAGTTCATTAGATTGTTACACTGCCTCAGAAGCTTGTCTAAATATCACTTTCGCAGGGTACTTTTGACTGTGAACTCAATATGACCGTTGCATATATCTGCCAGCGCAGATTTACTTCCTGCGGCACACTTCTCTACACCATTTTTCCAGTGTCTAGACACTAATTGTCTCTCACTATCCCTTAAACACTCAACCAGATTGTATGTGCACACGCACACACACTAACACACACACTCTCTCAGGCCATTACTCAATTACGCACAGAGACATTACAGAGATGGGTGTGACTCTCGTTTGACGAAAGTTGTGCGATGACAACACCTGCTGATAGTGAAAATGTTTCTGTCATTCTTTCTGGCTTATATCCTCAGATAAAGACAGTGTGTGTTGTTGCCACTTTGTTCATGAGATGTGGAGTGTTGGATGTAAAGCTTTAAATCTTCTTACTTGTACAGCAAGGCAAAGCCTGGCCACACTCAAAGAAACACACACACACACACACACACACATACACACACACTCATTACTTCAGTCACTCTCATTCAGATTCCCTCACACACTTCCTCTACTTCTGTAGCTTGAGGTCATCTAATATGCTAGTGCTGAACCTTGATGCAGTTAATCTTTGACACATGTATGTAATAACAGTGTCTAGTCTTCCTCTTTTTGGAAAACAGAAGCGTTGATAACATCATCTTGTACATCATCTTTACAATCGCTGGAGCTGTCAATCAAACAGCGCGAGTTTATCAGTGACTGAGTTCTGGACTCGTGCCAAAACTCTCGCTTTATTCAATTAATCTCTTAGTTACATCGCGTTTTCACTGTTAGTTATGATGAAAGCATTTGTTAGTGTGCAGAAATCGAGTTGCAATGACGAGATCACTCCTTTCATGCGCTCAACAACATGTCTGTGATCGGCTACAGTGTTCATCACTGCAACCTTTCATGTCACGATCTAAATATAATGCCATAGAACTAAATGTAATGCTATAATCATTTTTACGATTGGTTAACCTTGAGAGCTGTAATAGTGAAAAACGTGCTTAAAGTTTTCGAGAGAGTAATACTTGGCTATTTCAAATGTAAAGATGTTAGCCAATCATTGTCACCCTTTAAAATTACATTAAATGCAACTAGTTGAACTTTAGAGCTCTTCTTGACCCACTTAACTAGGACTTAACTACATTTTTTTAATGTAATTTTGTAATTGTTTTGTGTTTGAAATATGGTTGGTGTGTACTGCTGAATGTATTGATAAGCATTTATGGTAAATTAATGCTTTAATGTCATTTCTATTGAAACTTATACTTCATGCATTTAAATATATTTGTAATTACACATTTATAATGATAAAGCTGCAGTTTAGTATATTTAAAATACATTCACTTTAAATGTAATATTAAATAACATAGTTCATAATTCAGTGTGTAAAGAAACATAGTGATGATAGTGTGCTCTCTTTAAGTGCACTTAAAAGGGCTTTCATTTAATTAATATTATATTATCTGCAAGAACACTACAAATGCACATTCAATATGATTAAGCACACTTCTGTTTTACAAGAGTGTCCAGATGTTTGTCCAGTGAAATGCTCTTTTAGAACGAGAATGTCTCCTTCCTCTAAAGTCACATGCTCACTGGCTATATCAACCTGAAAACTACAGCATTTTGTGCTATTTGAGGGTAATAAACAACATTTACAATACAATTCATGTTAGATTTTATTGCTGATTTAAAATATGTTATAGGAATGCGAGTGTGGCAAGTAACGCTGTACTGGCATTACTAAAAATAGATGCGTCCCCAAGATGGCCGTCTAGTGAATCGACCTGCCTTGAAATCGACTTGAACTTCAAATTCGTGTTTGCATTGAAGTGTTTGTGTTTGTGTGTGTGTGCAGCCCATGATGAAGCAGTCTCCATGGGGCAGTCATCAGGGCAGCGGCTGGAGCTCCGGAGGGATGTCCTGGGGCAGAGACCACCGGCGCGTGCCAGGCTCGCTCAACCAGATCTCTCCCATGAAGAAGCCCTTCTCCAGTAACGTCATTGCTCCACCCAAGTTCCCCCGCTCCGCTGGCTCGCTGGGACCCAAATCCTGGATTGAAGAAAACATGTTCCGTACGGACAACAACAGCAACACGCTGCTGCCTCTGCAGGTACGGGATGTGCTCTCAGGTTCATGGTCTGAAGGGAGGCGGTCAGTTCTGTCTGTTATTATGTAATTGTTGGTCAGTATACGTATGCGTATCTGTGTGTACGCCCGGTACGCCCTGTTGAGTTCAGTAGGACGCTCCAAGAGCTGGTAGAGGATCTGAAGACAGTGATGACTCACGGTGAGGTCATCAGTGTTTTGCCGGTTTCCTCCTTAAGGAGCCTGTCCTCTCCCTTCATTATTGTGAGGCATTCTGAACTCAATTCTGGACAAAAATCAACAGTTCAGTAGAGCGCTGCTATCGCCAGTGTTTGTTTAGTCTAAAAGTATAGAAATGAGCCCGTCTGGTGTCAGTGTGCTTTCTGGAAAAAATCTGTTTAAATCTCAAATGCAATCACATGTTCACATGAATATTAACCTTTATTTATGAGGAAGACTTTCTAATATCTCGTACCACTGGTATGTGTGTGTGTGTATACATAAATATATATATATATATATATTAGGGCTTTCGATTTAACGCATTAATTTAAAATTATTAAATTTTATTTTTTTAAATCTTAATCTGCTCCGCCCCAGACCTACGTAGGTCATCTAGGTCATTTCATACAGTTCATCAAGACGGCTATGAATACGATGCAGGGCAACTCACTGCGTGATGTTTTTGTTTTCCGAACAGCACAGCGGTGTTTCTGAAAGAATCAATCAAGTCAATCAATGATTCAGTGATCTATTCATAAAGAGAGTCATTTACTTAATTCCTGAATGAATCAGCTGCTTGAACGAATCAAATGAATGAATGACTCAGTGTCTTACTCATTTAGACATTTACCGCCATAGAGTATTATTTTATTAAAAAAATCATTTTCCATATGAATAAAAAACCCATTAAAGGTATAGTATACCCAAAAATGACAATTCTGTCATCATTATTCACCCATTTACACATTATGTAATAAGTTCTATGTTTAATTGTATATAATATTTATTTCTAAAGCTACTTTTTATAATGTCTATTTGATGCTTTTCTCATTTTACACAATAATGACTTTAAATTCTCTTTTGGGGGTAATTTATCAGCCAAATATGATGTGCGATTAATTTGCAATTAATTAGATGAATTGCCAAATCCTGTAATTAATTAGATAAAAAATTTAATCGCTTAACAGCTCTATATATATATATTCAACCAAACTACTAGAAATGTAGATATATACATTTTAATGCACAAAGTAAAATACAATAAAAATAATTCAGGAATGTTTTTTTTTTTACATTAAATTGCCACACAGATGGTGCCAACGAATCATTAAATTCCTTTGAATTAATTAATTGAAACAAACAATACACAGAAATCCAATTTTTTCTTCTGAAATTAAATTAAAATAGCTGAGATGCTAAAATGCTTCAGTGCTCTCACACTCAACTCCCAAAACAATAATCAAAGAGTGCATTGTGATATTGTGATATTCACAATGTTTTATATTTCCAGGTAAATGATTGCAAATATGTTCAAAATATTCTCTAGCCCTGCTTATACTTCAAAAGTTTTAGTGAGAGTCTGAAAGCTTCTGACTCTCAAACTGAAAGTGAGAAAGTGTGAGTGTGTGAAAGCTTGAAGAGGCGAGAGTCACACATTTTTGTCATGTTGTCCTATTGTTCTGTAGATGAGCAGAAACAGCAGGTTATTCACATGTGAATCACTGGATACACCCGCTCACTTCAGGGTTAAACCTCTGCTGTTCTTACTCTTTATTTTAGTATCGACCACACGGCTCCTGGTATTTTTGTCATCCATACTCTCTTTGCGGCTGGCTAAACTTGTTCAGACCCTGTGTGCTAATGACTATAGATGTGTTACTGAATTAAAGCAGTTTAGTTTTGACATATTTAACGTGTCGTTCTGTCATTAAGAGCTGTTGGTATGGTCAAGTACAGAATAACTCAGTGTTCATTGTTAGCTTGTGCTTCGTTTCGGACCAGATCAGTGTTTGGCACGTCACAGCTAATTCCTGTAAAGCCGGGCCTAACAGAACTGAGGTGAGTGTGCTCTGGCCTTCATCTCTCAGGAAACAGGTCCGGCTCCACTAGTATCTACGGTATTGTTCCGTTTGGAATTCCTGGCATTCCTCACGCCTCTCCTCTCTCCTCCTGTCCTCTCCTTCCTGCTCTGTGTTCGCTTCGTCTTCCAGAGATCAAATGCGTCATGTGCTGAAAAGAGAAACAAAACAGAAATGGAGGAAGGAGGAAAGAACAGAGAATAAAATGTGGCTATAAAGATTTCACTCAATTTTCCAAGAAATGTTTTGAACTCTTAAATTTTAATGTTAATGACAGTGTCGTAGTCGAGACGTGTTTGAATCAGGACAGGGTCGAGTCTGAATCCACATGATACGTGGTCTTGGACTCGAGGTGCGTTTACGCCATGTTGTAATTACCGTAGTTGTAAAAAGTGTTCACATCCTCATAGAACTAATTACAACTTGGAATTTTTCGGAGAGCTCCGACTTGAACCACCTGACCTCTCCAGATTCATTTTGCCGGTGATAGTGTTGCCATAGAAACGCATAATTCAGAGGACATTCAGAGTAGAATGCCACATGTTGTCATTTGGTAATTACGGTAATTATGTCCTGGTGTGAACGCATCAGTCATTAACTGATCATGTGGTCTCAGTCGTGAATCACACTCGAATGAGCTGGTCTCATTCAAGAAATACTAGAGGCAGTGGAAAAGGAAAAGAGATTATAAAAAGGTGATTCCATAAACATTTTGAATTTGAATGATATTGAATGGTAGCATAATAACCCAAAGTATGGGATCAGCATGAGTCTTCAGGCCTGTGTTCTTCTCTGGAGAACTGAGCTGCTTTTCAGACACTATTTCTGGCGATGTTGCTGAAACTATATTTAGCCGTTCCAGCCTCTCTCTGTCTGTAGCTGCGCTGTGAGCGCCTGTGAACGGACTGGATGCTGAAAACAGCTCAGGACTGATAGAAAAACCTGCTGTACCTGTGGGAGGCAGATGGCCGTGACAGATCCCATTGGAAGCATCTGTGCGTGACGCGGGCAGCACTTACTTCCTGTGTGCTTTCCAAACAGTGTCTGTCATATGCAGTTATGTGTCTGTCAGGGTATCTGTATGTCACAAAAAACAGATTTCGTGGCCAGCTCTATTAATTGGTTCCCTCGTTTCAGTTCAATCTTGCAAGCAAAGAAGTCAAGATGGCAGTGATGTGGTATTATCCTGCCACACAGCAGCTGCTGTTGGTTAATGTGTGTTTGCTGAAGATTCACCATGATGGACCACATAGTAAAACACTTCAAACTGCTCCATAATGTACAACTACAAACTATATTAAAAACAACAATGAACAGAGCATTCAACTTCTTACTGTAGAGTATTTAGTGTTAAAAAGAATAGTCAACTAATAAGGGGCGGGACTTGATTTTACCCCTCAGGATTTTATTGGATGTTAAAGGGTACATGATCTTGGTTACATGATACAATGACTTGACATTATTACAAAGTGCACTCACCCTCAAGCCATCCTAGGTGTATATGACTTTCTTCTTTCTGATGAACATAATCGGAGTTATATTAATAAATATCCTGATGCATCTGAGCTTTATAAAGGCAGTGAACAGGATCAATGAGTATGAAGCAGAAGAAAGTGTCTCCATCCACATCCATCCATCATAAACGTACTCCACATGGCTCCGGGGGCTTAGTAAAGTCCTTCTGAAGCGAAGCAATGCGTTTGTGAAAGAAAATTATCCATATTTAACAAGTTATGAAGTAAAATATCTAGCTTCTGCCACAACGCCTTCCGTATTTAACTTACGAAGAAAGTGTAAAACTCTAGCAGTTCAAAAAGCCTACGCTACGTCCTACGCCTTCCCTATTCAACTTACAAAACAAGTCTAACTGACGCGACATTGAATACTGAAGGTAGTCTAGCGGAAGCTAGATATTTTTTATTAACCCCCTGGAGCTGTGTGGAGCATGTTTTTGATGGATGGATGTGGATGGAAGTACTTTCTTCAGCTCATACTCGTGAACCCTGTTCACTGCCATTATAAAGCTTGGATGTGTCAGGAATATTTATTAATATATCTCCAATCGTGTTAATCAGAAAGAAGAAAATCATGTACACCTAGGATGGCTTGAGGGTGAGTAAAGCTTGGGCTAATTTTCATTTTAAAGTGAACTAATCCTTTAAGGGTGTTAAGAAACAGTATGAAAGTGTGTTCTCTTTAAGTGCTCTTAAGTGGACTTTTATTTCATGAATGTTATCTGTAAGTACAACACAACTAAGTGCGGCTCTTTTTCTCGAGGGTGGAGATGATGAGGGTTAAGCCTGGAGCTAGTGGCGTTGGTCTTGTTTGTGTCAGTCATCATGTGTTTCCTGTAGTGCACACACAGGTCTGACAGGGTTGCCGGGTGGCGGATGGCTGTGTTTATGTTCACATTCCTTCTTGGTCTCATTGCGGTAATGACACAGATATCTGTGGTATGTTGTTAGGCAGGTGTTGTGATTGGGAGACGGGACGCCCCTACTGGAGGGAAGAGGGATATTCTTGTAATGCAGCTGAATCACAAAAACAAGCGACACACACACACACACGTTGGATTTATTCTGCCTTAAAACAGCCACGCTCCGAGACCGGTTTGGCTGAACTTTCAGTCCAAAATACAGTAATGCTAACAAACCTGCCTGGTTAATTCCACTCGTGACAGCTCTACAAACAACATTCCACAGGGCTGGAATTCTGAGCGTGACCCAGAATCCGGTCTGCCGCAGTATTCCAGGGATTCAGGGGTGATACAAACATCTCTATTCCTGCTTAGAGCGATCAGCTCGGAAAGAATGCCGTTCCCTGTGTTCTGCGTTTGCTCCTGACTGCATTAGTGTGCTGCATGTAATCCCATAATTCCACAGCAAACATCTGTATTGCACATATATTGACATATTCCTCAACTCTGTTCCTCAGGATCGGTCCAGGATGTATGACAGCTTGAACATGCATTCACTGGAGAGCTCCCTGATCGACATCATGAGGGCGGAGCAGGACCCTTTGAAGGGTAAGATCCATTTCCTGATCACGGTGCTGTCGTCATGGGAGTCTCATAAGGCTTTAGAAGACAGGCTACTTGTGCATTGAGGAAGTAGAGGACAGATTTCACATATTATACATGGTTCATATAAGCTCAGAGTTTTATACTGATTTAGCTTTCTGTACGTTTGATTCATGGGAATTAAAGTAGGATATAATTGAGAGGGTTGCGTTGAGCTTTGTGATTTTAGCCACTTTTGGTTCAAGAAATAAATATTTCTTAATATCAAAAAGTGTGCCTATAAAATTTATAATTTTGGCTCTGAAATCTGATTGGATGACATTCAAAGCAGTTGTAAAATAGCCAAAATACTCACACCTATGGATACAACAGTTAAATGAAGATAATATTTTTTTTTGACAGTGTCTTGAAACATTTTTTTATTCATAAATTAGCCTGAGAATAAACAGTAAGCTACTTGAATGGATGTAAAATAGTGGATTTTACCATGGTATAAGACAATATTTTGCAATATTCAACAGCGCCTGTTACTCAAAAAAAGCATCTTTATCATATTTCATCAAGACTGAACAACTTCCTTTGTGAAAAAGAAGTGCGCTTTTAAAAAGAGTAGCCTTCTTGTTATGGAAATTATATACTATAAAAGAATATACTTAAATGCAAAATGAACGTGGCTTTCTGACACTTAAATGTTACTTACAATGAAATGAAAATGTATTACATTTTAAATTTATATTAATTGCAATTGGTAGGCTAATAGGTCCTTTAACTCAACCTGCTCGTAATCACATCATTATCTATAGGACACAGATGATTGGTTCCTGCTTTATCAGTAGCCAGTGAGCTGCATGCTCAATCTTCAATTACATGAGTAGCATTTGCCTTAGCAGTGCAGCACGCTTCAGAAACCCTCCACCTTCCCCAGCTCCACCTGTATAGATCTGCTATGGGTAATTCATGTACGCTATATTGTACAGCAGCAGCATGTCTTACTTGCTCACAGCAGCGTGTCGTGTACGTATTGGCAGTAGCAAGTCCCGTACTTGCTCTGCAGCAGCAGCAGCGTAGCAGATCTATTCCGCCAAGACCAAACATATCAACATTGTCATACCCATTACCATGCTAAACACTCCAGGGTTGTCATGACAGAATTGAACTTAAGTGGGTCAAAAACAGTCTTAAGTAGAACTTAAGTACATCTTTATATGTAATTTCATAATTACTTTCAAACAAAAGATTAGAACTATGATTTGAAATGTACTTAAAATGTTATGTAAAACATTTAATTTGACATTTTTCAAAGTGCACTTCATAAAAGTGTACTTTAGTGTGTTAAAAAACAGTCATGAGAGTGTGCTCGCTTTAAGTACACTTAAGTGCTAGTATTATATTATCTGTAAGCATACTTTTAATATATATATATTAAATATTATTATATATCTTATGAACATTCAATACAATTAAGTGCACTTTTCTGCCTCTGAAACGACTTTCCCTTTTGGATGACATCACAAATCCCTCTTATTTTCCCTTAAATTCCTGATGGAACTTCGCGCTTACTTTTTTCACATAGAATATCTTATTGTAAAATAGGTTTTATGTTGGAGGATTCAAGCCCTCCATGTCATAACTATTTGGGGTAAAATCACCCAGTATCGTTGTGTCCTGTGGCACAGTGGCTCAGTGGTCAGCACTGTCGCCTCACAGCATGGTGATCCCTGGTTCGAGTCCTGCCTTTCCTTATAGAGTTTGCATGTTCTCCCTGTGTCTGCGTGGGTTTCCTCCGGGTGCTCCGCCCCCACCCGCTAAATTGTCCATAGGTGTGAATGCGTGAGTGTGTGAGTCCCAAGCAATGTAATGGGGAGGGTTAGGGAAAGAACTGGTGACCTACCCTGGAAAAATCATGACCAAGAGAATTTATGGACAGTCTCTGGTGTATGGCAGGAGATGGCCATAGATTCAGCAAGAGTCAGATACGACTGAAATGGTTAATGAGTGAATGATCGTTGTGTCCGAGCTGCGTGTTTCTCTCTCCCGGGTGGGCCGAAAGCAGCGTGTGGTGCTATGGATCTGGGTGTGGCACTGCGCTACAGTCACTCTCTGTCTCTCTCACTGGAGCTTCTCGCTCAGCCTGCTGGAGCAGATGGACCAGACACATGGGGCGGCACTTACTGCAGAGAGAGGGAAGGGCGTGGGTACGGACTATATTTAGTGCAGGACACACTCTGCCACCCTGTGTGTGACAGATAAAGGGCAGGAGAGTGAATGGGGCTCTCTACGGTATCCACAGGCCCTCCTTTAAAGGGGTCATGACATGGATTTTTTTTTTAAATTATTTAAATGTATTTGTTCCACTTATAATATTATTAAAGTTTTTTGTAAAGTGGATTCTGAGCCTCTGTCTGAAATGATCCATTTTTAATGCGTGGTTCCTTTAAGGCTTGTCAGTAAACAACCACTGTTATGATTGGCCAACATCACTCTACAGGAAATAGTAACAACGGCCACTCGCTATTGCACGTGAATACATGTTTTGAAAACATTATCCATATAAAGCCGTCATTTACAAAGCACTATGAAATCATTTACTTGCAGTTTGTGATGCAGTTGCTGTCAGATCCAATACAGTCAGCTGCTTCATCTGTCAGCAGAAGTTTCTTAAAATGTGCCTTGTTTACAAAATGAAATGATCAGAACAAACATATAACCCTCCAACGCGATCAGGGTCACCAATAAACCATCCACTTGTTTCCGACGTTGGGATCCTTCTGAAGACTCTACAGAGACAAAAACCAGCTGTTTAAACTGGACGTGTCAAATTGAACGTTCTTTCACTCTTCCATTTGTCCTGTTGTCAACAGACTCAAGCGTGTGGAATATGTCAGAAATTGAACACACATCTGTATACTGTATCAGTGTAGACAGCGTCAGTCATTATAATGGCTTCAGAAACTGAATGCACATCTGTATACTGTATCAGCGTAGACAGCGTCATTATAATGACTTCAGAAACTGAACACACATCTGTATACTGTATCAGCGTAGACAGCATCAGTCATTATAATGACATCAGAAACTGAACGCACATCTGTATACTGTATCAGCGTAGACAGTGTCAGTCATTATAATGATTTCAGAAACTGTGCTATATCAGTGTAGACAGCGTCAGTCATTATAATGACTTCAGAAACTGAACGCACATCTGTATACTGTATCAGCGTAGACAGCGCCAGTCATTATAATGGCTTTAGAAACTGAATGCACATCTGTATAACGTATCAGCGTAGACAGCGTCAGTGATTATAATGACTTCAGAAACTGAACGCACATCTGTATACCGTATCAGCGTAGACAGCGTCAGTGATTATAATGACTTCAGAAACTGAATGCACATCTGTATATGTTGTCAGCATAGACAGCGTCAGTGATTATAATGACTTCAGAATTATAATGACTTCAGAAACTGAACGCACATCTGTATACTGTATCAGCGTAGACAGCGTCAGTCATTATAATGGCTTCAGAAACTGAACGCACATCTGTATACCATCAGTGTAGACAGCGTCAGTCATTATAATGGCTTCAGAAACTGGACGCACATCTGTCATGACCCCTTTAAAGTCAGCATGAAGTCAAAATTGACCATATTTACATTAATTACGATCCTGGTCTAATTTTGCATAATTGATAATGCAGCCTTTCGAAAATATTGCTGCAGTTAACACTGTAATTTAAAGTCAGCATTAAACGGAAGTTGCACTAGTCTTTTCTTCTCTATTGTGTCGTATATACGAGTGAAACACTTGTAACACAAATGTAGGGCGGGGCTTGATTTTGTCTGTGGGCAATTGATTGGATGGTTGTGGTTTGCTATTGGTGGATCTCATGTGAGTGATAGGTTGCCCCGCCCTCATCATCAGAGAAGAGAAGAGATGTCGCTGCAAGAGGGAGGGGAAGTTATTCTGATTCAAGATTACGAGGAACATGAATTTAAAACAATAATCATGTGCACGATAAATCATTTAGAATAAACACTGCAATATTCCATAAAAAACAAGAAATGTCAATTTTCATTTCATGGTGACTTTAATGTTAGTTACTGTACTAAATGTAATAAAGGTTATGACAATAACTTCAAATAATTTAAAATATCATTTGGATACACTGAGATGCTCTGGAATATTCTGTTTCAGTAAGGAATATGACATTATGGAAGTAATACAGCTTTCAAATGCCATTTCATGTTGACTTTAATCTGGGAATTGTGGGATTAACAGTAGGAAACCACCGAATTATGATCTAAATGTTTTAGTAGTTGCGGTGTAGCTGAGCTACCTGTGCATTTCATCTTTAGCGCTTCTAACATGCCGACGTTCGCTCAGTCGAACAGATGTGGGAGATGTGCTGAGCAAACCACTGCTAAGAAACCTGCTTAATAAACGTCGGCTCAGTTAATGGCTCGTCACGAGTGGTTGCCAGCATCAGGGAATGTGCTGACACTAGCTTAAGCGCTCGAAACAACACACTGCTGTTGAAACATTAAACACTTGGCACAGATACGGACCACTATACAGTATTCGTTTGTCTTGTGATGTTATTGTATGTAATCACAAAGCAGATGAAACGAAACAATAGTTTGGTTTACTGTGGACGGACGATGAGAGCTCTGTGAAACACTGTAATGTCTCTTGGAGCTTCTGCATTTAATAATTGGACAACAGATGGTGTGTGTGTGTGTGTGTGTGTGTTTGTGAGAGGACTTGGAAGAATTACAGCTGATTGTCTGTGTACCTGGACGTTTTCTAAAAAATCTGTCTGACTAGATTATGGATAAATCTCAGGACAACATGTCCAGGTCACATTTGACCCCCAAAATCAAACGAAAAAATATTTGGAATATATTTTGCATAGAGAAAAAAATACTTTTTTGCCAACATTCACTACAATATTATATATATATATATATATATATATATATATATATATATATATATATATATATATATAGATATATATATATATATACGTAGATTATTTTTTTTTTTTTGCTTTAAATGTTTTCTTTTCAGTTCTTTTTCTTTAAAAATAAAGGAATATATTTTTTCCCCTCGCTCTATCTGGGCCCCTGGAATCATCCTAACATCCCTCCATCTTGCAGAGTCCCTGACAACCACACATTTGAAGTGAATATTTCTGTGTCTTAAGTGCTCACATGTTTAACTGGGATGTGTCATGTGACAGAGCTTCGGATTCGACACACTGTTTGCATCTGTCATGTGACTGGGGTCAAACTTAAGGGTGACCTTAGTAACACAGCAAAGCTAGTTGATCATTGCTAGAAACATTCCTCATGAGAGACGGGGCTGTGTTTCAAAACCCGTTGAGACACTTCTCAGGCAGAATCCTAACATATAGACCCACTTCAGGCCATTTACACAAATAACCATAACTATATTATCTTCATACCAGCAAACGATAACGTTCTGTGTATTATTAGAACATTCTGCAGTTCTGTTGTCTGTTGCTTTAATGCACGAGCTCTTTAAAATCAAGTTCTGATTATCTGTCAATGTTTATCTCATTAATCTGCTGGAAAAAAAAAAAAAAAAGTAATTCTGAAAGTGATTCCAGTGTTATGATTATAGCTGTGATGTGGACTTCACTATTCGCATAGAATTAAAACAATTATTAAATTAATAGTTATCATCCATGGTGAAATATATACCGAAGCAAATACCATCCATTCACAACCTCTGAGTTCTTTAAAGGTTTATAAGTTACTGTTAAAAATCTGTTTTCCAATGGAAAAAAATTGCGTTTTTACTCCCGGAACCGGACTGTTGCTCTGTGTCTGATGTGGATGCTAGCTTCATAACAGCAGGGAAAACTTCTGATATGCTAAAGCTAATGATATGATGTACCAATCATAACAATGCAGAGGTTGTCAGCTGGTCTGTTCCACTGAGCTTGTGACAGTGTGATCTGGGTTTACCTTCTCTAGATGTCTAAATCTTCTCCCTACATAGACAGCTGTCTAGGTGTTAGGACACTGACACATGTTTCATACTGCTCTCTCTCTGTCTCTTCTCTCATGTTCAGGCCGTGTGGGATGTCCCCACCCCGGCGCTGACGGCCTACTCATGCTCAATGGTAATTATGACAGCGAGCTTCAGTTTGTTGTTTTCCTTCTGTCTGTAATATGCTCATGTGTAGCAGAGACCATCTTGAGAACTGGCCTGGGAATCTAGATGTGTGTGATGATGTGACAAACTCTTACTGTACTGTGTGTTTCAGCGTGACTGGATGTCTGTTAGCATCCAGGACTATTATTATTAATATAGAAGGTACATTACTATTTAATGGTTGGAGAAATGCTGCTAAACCTTTAAACGTTCTGCCTAGTCTAAAGAACATTGAAGGTCACTGTAACTTTGGACTACAAGAAACTATTTTAAAGATGTTAAGGAAGTGTTTTATAGGTATCTTATGTTTTATAATTGAGGCCCCAATGTAGTTTGTTGTCGTCATCTGTGGATCTGAAAGTCTTAAAGGTTTAAAGTCTTTCATACATGTTAGTCATATAACCGCAGTTGGCTCACTTTGCCACTTATGTTTGCGTAATATTGCTGTTGTAAAGTTATGTTTGCATTGTATGCATAGTATAGCAGTCTTGGCTGACCAATCAGCATCCAGACGGAGCGTCTGCCAGTAGGGCTCCATTGCGACTGAACTCTTGCTCGTTTCGCTGCGCTCACTTTAGATCACAGTCTCTAAAGCTGTGGTTTGCTCTCTGGTGATGCCATGTTTCAGAAACAGCTGTTGCTTTCTTTTTTGGATAATTGGATCATCATAGATTATACTCTAAAAATAACTGTCATTGTAGCCAAAAGGCTTCGTTTTGTTTGCTTTGTGTCTTTAATCAGTCAAGCATCACTATTACTACTGCTCATATTTAGGGTGAGTAATCTGAACAAACCCCTAACCAGAATAATTACAAATACAACCCCCCATAGATTTACACTGGTGGATTGACCTGAGCCATATCTCGAGACCAGGTTATCAGTTTGGGGAATGGATTTTGAATTGGTCCAGTCGTTGGCCAGGATAGATTTTTTTTTTTTTTTGATGGCTAATGCCAATATCTTAGAGAGCAGGGTGGCTGATGGCCGTTATACGTTACGATATGATTAGTGTTGGGGAAGCTGCTCTGAAATGGTAATTTGACAAGCTAAAACAGTGCATATGCAACTGATTTGACAGCTTAGAAAGGTCCACTAGATAGAAAGTGTCCATCTGCACTCATAGTCAGTGGAGTTCTCTCTGAAAGGCTTGAACCCTGAGCTGTGTAAAAAGACAGAGAGGAACGTGGAGAATTAGTTACACACTATTGCATTGTGGCGGGAAGCATATATAGAGACAGAGCGCAACGCGTCATAATCTGAAAACCACGCCCACCGGGGGGGAAAACAATCCAACCGTCTCCATTGAGTTTGTATTGCTTGAGGCTGCCTCCTTGTCATTTCTGACTTATAACAAAAAACAGAACAATGTCTAAAAGCTGCTATGTGACAAGGTGTACAGAAAACAAGCTAAAAAAAAAACCCAGAACCAAAATTTTTATAAGCTGTCGACCCAAAAAACAAGTTTTTAAGGACTAAAAAGTGGATACAGACGATTGAGACAGAGCGCGACATGTCATATTACTATGAGAACTACGCCCACTGGAGGGTAACATAATCAGCGACAGGAAATATAATATATAAAACTGACATTTGGATATTTGACTTAACAGTGACAAAATGTTTACTGCACACGTAGGCTTACTGAGGCATACTCAGTAAGTGTCAGGATCCCAAAATTTACCCATTCTTCCTGCTGATGCTTCACGTCTTATTGCCTGTATCCACTTTTGTCTCCTTAAAGGCTGGCTTTTACGGTTCGGCAGCTTATAAAAACTTAGTTCTGGGTTTTTTAGCTTGTTTTCTGTACACCTTGTCACACAGCAGCTTTAAGGCATTGTTCTGTTTTTTGTTATAAGTCAGAAATGACAAGGAGGCAGCCTCACGCAATACAAAGTCAATGGAGACAGTTGGTTTGATTGGTTTGATTATATGGAGTGGCACGGGAAGAGGTTTTCTGGAATATTGTGCTTTGGGGAATAACTTCATTCTGGTTTCAGAACAAACGCTCCTCTTAAAGGAAATTCTGTCGTCATTCACTTATCCTCATGTCCCTCCACACCCATAAGACTTTCGTTCATCTTCACAAATGAAGATCTTTTTGATGAAATCTGAGAAATTTCTGTCCCTCCATGGACAGCTATGCAACTGACACTTTGATGCTTGAAAAAGTTCATAAAGAAATCATAAAATTAATCCATATGATTCGAGTGGTTTACTCCAAATTTTCTGAAGAGACACGATCACTTTATATGATGAACAGATTAAATTCAGGCTTTTATTCATCAAAAATATCTTAATTTGTGTTCTGAAGATGAACGAAGGTCTTACAGGTGTGGAATGACATGAGGGTGAGTAAATAATGACAGAATGATCACTTTTGGATGATGATTTTACTTTTAAGAGGAACTATCACAGCTAAAATCTTTAGCACAACCTTATATTGAACCTTCAGTCGTCTGAAAAGAGCAGTTTATGCTGGTTTTGATGCTGGTCTAGCTAGGTGTGGGTGGTATAACGGGTATAACGGTTACTTGTGTATAGGTATATACTGTCTGTATTTATGTAGCACCGTGGTCCTGTGAGGCACGACATTTCGTTCCACTGTATGTCACCACATGTAGCGGAATGACAATAAAGCTCAACTTGAACTTATAAGTGAAAACCCGGTAGAAAATTTTTAACGAGTTGAATTTTTTTACCGTTCATCGTTCAGTTTGAACAATCGTGACTGTCGGGAAATGAAGTCTGCTGCAGCTTTCCAACACAGTCTCTCTATTTTACTTTTCAGCAAATTCATGTGAATTTGTATGATTTTGTTTGGACATTTTCGAAAGGATAGGTTGATGCTAACTTTTTCTATAAATCACACTGAATTTGTAGTAAACTCAGGTTGCGCCTAAATAGTCAAACACACACAAAAACATGTCAAAATGCTTGTCTTGGTGAGAATTCACATGAATACAGTGAGGTCTTCATCGTAAACAGCTGATGTGTGTCAGTATATTGGATCTGTGCATTAGCTCTTAAAGTGACAGCAGCCTAATAGAACAAGAATCAATGCGTTTAATACAGTGAAGACCATCAGTGTTTTATTTTACATCCAATTACTTAATTCAGTTTCTGTAGTATTGCTTACCTCAATACTTCTGTTAGAACGGCGTGTAAAAGTATTAGTTTTTGCTGTGGTATTAAAATTGTAATCGTTTTGTGACATTTTACTGGTGTCAAACATTTTGGTGTGGTAACAGCCTTATTTCCAGCAAAAATAATGATATCATGATCGGTCATATGGCCCATCCCTAGGTCTAGTTAGTGGAGCATGATGAGCAGCTGTAGTGAATATTTCATCAATAAACCTTTGCCTGTATTGACAGTCATGAAGTGAAGCGTTCAGTCAGCTGATTCACAGTGTTCTGTGTTGTTTGTGTTCACATGCAGCGAGGAGCTATGGGAGACGACGAGGTAAATCTGTTCGTTACACTATCTGTGTGGCATGTGTCTGTGTACGGTGTAAATGTGTGTATGCTGCTCTCTGTGTATTCAAACGCTGTGACATTTCTATCTTCATTGACCAATAGAAATAACTTGATCAGTTATCGGTATGATTACGTGTGTTTTTGAGGCTTATAATGACTGAAAACTGCACATCCCATGATGCACACAGGTATTGAGACATAAATGAATGATCCTGTCTTGGGTGGTCTGATCGCAACTGGACAGCGCTAAGTACAACAGGGTTCAGATCTCTCAAACCACTTTCAGAGATAGTCAGAAACAAGTGTGCTACGCTGAACGAGTTTGTGTCCTGTTGCACCTTAGACATGAATAACTGCTTACTAACACGGTGTATATTGAGTACACCAGAACAAGGGCCCTTGTTTGACACTTTCCGATATCAGAAGAGTGGCATTTGAGATCAGATCACCCAAGATTGATATTATTAGTGTAGGTGTCTCACCTCTTTCTCTTTTTGACAGGACGCTCCTCCCTCTTCCCCATTGATGACGGTCTCCTAGACGACGGCCATGGCAACCAGGGGGTGCTGGGCTCTCCTCACTGTTACCCCCATCAGAACGGGGAGCGCATCGAGAGGTTCTCCCGCAAGGTGTTTGTGGGTGGCCTGCCCCGACATCGACGAAGGTTTGTGTCAGAGAGGCATCCTCACATTTTTGTGACGTACTCAAATGTAATTGTGTGTGATGTTTAAAATGCCATGCCAAATTTTTAAAAATCAATAATATTGTATTCTTTTATTTTATAAAAGTCTAGATGTTTTTGAAGGCAGTTTTTGTTTGTACACCTCCTCTCTGTTTGGCAATCCAATTATTTGAATTCATTTAAAAAATGTTATTATAATAATTAATTCTAAAATTATTATATTGTTATTTTATTTTATAATATTATATTTCACTCATTATATTATATTATATTGGAGAATGTATAATAAGGGATTCTAAATATTTTATTATATTTTATTTATAATATTATATTTCTCATATATTTCTCTCATATTTCACTCATTATATTATAAATTATATTTTATTATAATATAAAATGTTTCTAAAATTCTAAAATATAATATAAAAATGATTCTAAAAATGTTTTTATTATTATATAATATTGGAGAATGTATAATGTTTATATTATATTATATTATCTTATTGAACTCGGTCTAGATGTTTTATGAAGCAGGAAGCCATCTCTCTGGTAGCAGATTACTTGATAACAGCACTGGACACATAAAACCTTAAACAGATCTGCAAACAAAATGGCTGCCGCTGATGAGAGATGTTGATTTACTGTCAGTCTGAGGAGAATTTGAACTGATCCCTCACCTCACAGATATATCAATCAGGGTTCACACTGAAACAAGCTGCAAAAGAAAAGTTCCACTTTTAACCAATGTTTACACATGTAGATTAAAATCATGATGTTTCCTGTATGAAAAAGCTTCTGCAAGCGTTCCTGCAGCTCTCTCTGATTCTCAGTGTCTCATCTCTCACACAGATGAAATCACAAGCAGTTTTCGGCGCTTTGGTCACCTGGTTGTTGATTGGCCACACAAAGCAGAGAGCAAGTCTTACTTCCCGCCTAAAGGTACTTCTAGAAAAATCACCATATTCACAGAAATCCAGGATCCGTATGTGTATACTGCACTGGGATTATTAATGTTTTGCACATTCTTATTAATTACATTTTTAATGTATGAATTAACTGAAATCGAATGACTGAATATATAATAATGAATAGCGTGTGCTCTATAACTAGTGAGAATGACCCCTCTGGATGTTGTGTTTATTCCTTTACTACATCCTTAAAGGGATAGTTCACCCAAAAATGTGTATATGACTATCTTCTTTCAGACAAACATAATCGGAGATTTATTTCAAAAATATCCTGGCTCTTTCAAGCTTTATAATGGCAGTGAATATGGGGCGAAATTTTGAAGCCCAAAAAGCGCATCCATCCATCATAAAAGTAATCCACACGGCTCCAGGGGGTTAATAAAGGCCTTCTGAAGCAAAGCAATGGGTTTTTGTAAGAAAAATACCCATATTTAAAACTTTATAAACTATAATAACTAGCTTCAAGCAGACGACCGTACGCGAGTTGAGTTCCAGCAGCAGTGGAGTGACCTTTGACCTGACGCATGATGCAATGATGAATGCAGAAGCTCAGAGGATAGAGCAAAACAAAACACCGGTCACAAATTAAAAGTCTAAAACGATAATTTATTAATCCCCTGGAGTCATATGTATTACTTTTATGATGGATGGATGTGCTTTTTTTTTTGGGCTTCAAAATCTCGCCCCCCATTCACTCCCATTATAAAGCTTGGAAGAGCCAGGATTTTTTAAAATATATCTCCGATTGTATTCGTCTGAAAGAAGATAGTCATATACACATAGGATGGCTTGAGGGTAAGTAAATCATGGGGTAATTTTCATTTTTGGGTGAACTTTCCCTTTAAGTTGTGTCCCAAATCACTCACTATACACTATGCACTTACACACTATGTACTCAACCATGTAGTGTATGAATTTTATAAGGTTATTTTGCCACTAAACATCAGAGTGCATGAAGTGTCCGACATTCCACACTTCATTTTTTCAGTTAATTTAGTGTATTTAAAGTGCACTTTTTCTATTTGGTATTTTCAGTGTGAACACACTCAAACTATTCATACTACAAAACAGTATAGAATATTGCACAAGTATGCGATTAGGGACGCACCTTTAGTTTTTGCTCATTCAGTCAGAAATGGTCGTGTTTACAGCCTTCCTTCCTGTTGTGTAGGTTACGCATTCCTCCTGTTCCAAGAGGAGAGCTCAGTGCAGGCCCTGATCGAAGCCTGTCTGGAGGAAGATGGCAAACTCTACTTGTGTGTGTCCAGCCCCACCATCAAAGACAAGCCTGTGAGTACACATACTGCACAGACAAACATCTCCGCCAGGAGTCTTAGATCTCTTTAAACCAGAAGTGACACTACAATACATCCCACTTAGGCAGGATGCCTTTATGTGTAATTTCATACTTACTTTTATTGAAATATGATTAAAGTGTACTGCCTAATATACTAACAAGCATTTATTGTAAACTAAACTATACTTAATGATAAAGTTGCAATTTAGTACAATTAAAATATATTCATTTTAAATGTAATACTGACTGAATAACACTAGTTTATATTTTAATGTTAGTCAAGTCAAAACAAGTGTACTTCTTTAAAGCACGACAAAAGATTTTTAAAACTTAGACCTGGTTTCACAGACAGGGTTTAGATTAAGCCAGGATTAGGACTCAGTTCAATTAGGATTTTCAAGTAGTTTTTATAAACGTGCCTTAGAAAAAAACATTACTGTTGTTCATCTTGAGACAAAACAATGGCTCTGACATATTTTAAGATATGCTTTCAGTTAAAACAGATCAAACATGCATTTTAGTCTAGGACTAGCTTAAGCCTTGTCTGTGAAACCGGGGGTGAATGATTTAAAATGCACTTTAAAGAAAGCTTTCAATTTGACATTATTGTGAAGTGCACTTTTTAAGGGTGCATTTAAGTTTAACAAACAGTCATGAAAGTGTAAGTGCACTTATTTTATTTAATTAATATTACATTTTAAATATATACTTTTAAGATTAGTGTACTTCTTTATCACAAGGGTATCTTTGTTTGATCTGTGTGGTGTTTGTTTCAGGTCCAGATTCGCCCGTGGAACCTGAGTGACAGTGATTTTGTGATGGATGGCTCTCAGCCGCTGGACCCTCGCAAGACCATCTTTGTAGGAGGAGTTCCTCGTCCACTGAGAGCTGGTGCGCCTAACATCTGCCTGTTTTAAATTACAGCGTATGATCTCAGCATTGTGAAGAGATGCCACTAATCACAATAAAGATTCCAGAATACATTTCACAGTAGCTGAAATAAAGTATTAAAAAGTGTCAAAGTATGCTAATGTGTGTGTTTTTTATTATTGTGTGCTGTGCAGTGGAGCTGGCCATGATCATGGACCGTCTGTATGGTGGAGTGTGTTACGCGGGCATTGACACGGATCCAGAGCTGAAGTACCCAAAGGGGGCGGGGCGTGTGGCCTTCTCCAATCAGCAGAGCTACATCGCTGCCATCAGCGCCCGATTCGTCCAGTTGCAGCATGGCGACATCGACAAACGGGTAATCTGATGACACACTATACACACTAGCATACTACACTTGCAAGTTGTGTATAGTGTTTATACTGTGCATGTTTTAAATTTTCTGTATACAGAAATGCAGATTTGACAAAATGTGTAGTATAACAAAGAACAACAAATACTGTATGCCACAGTTTCATTAATATCTCCTCTAGTTCATCCGTTACATTGAAGAGCATCCCTTGTGAAGAAGTGCACATTAGCTTACTTTTAAAGACCCCCTTGTGGTGAAAATCAAGTTTTAATGTTGTTCATATGTCTGTCTGGTGTTTTTAATATGCTTTAAGACAAACCATGTGCAAATTCATCAGTCAACACCATCATTAACTGACCGCACAAGGGAGTCTCAAGAGAAGGATATCCCGTTATATTTTTCTGCTGATATGAAAAATACGTATATAACGAAGTTTTGATGAACTATAGGCCTATCTCCACTGACGTTCTTGGTTGTTTAAAGCGTTTCTAAGGATACTGATTGTTAGAAGACAGCTGTCTGACTCATGAACGGGAACATGGTTTGTGTAACATTAGCAACACATTATTAGCTGTTTGATAACATAGTCAAGCAAAACGCTGATCATATTAATTAACGTTATGTGTCCGACGTTGTAAAAAAGCGATACCATTGTGCAGCATTTACCTCAGTAAGTTGACTAGAGTGGATCTCTGAGCTCGTGCGAGTGAGTGAAGGCGGGGCTAATTATCATATTCACAGATCTGTGTATATTAAATGAGGCAAGGATGTAGAGTTACATTCAAGCTATTTTAAAGCATTTTTTTCACAGAAAAAAAAAAAAAACGTTTAAATATGTAATTTTGGTGATCAAAGACACGTTTTAAGGGATAAAATTATTGACTTGTTCTTGTTACAGAAATAATTAAGTTCACTGTGAACTTGAGCAGGGCTTTAGTACATCTTTATATGTAATTTCATATTTACTTCTATTGTGTTTGAAATATGGTTCAAGTTACTGCTGAATGAACTGACAAGCATTTATGGTAAACTAAAATATATACTTTAATGTAATTTCTATTTAATTTCTATTTAAATAATTTGTAATTATGTATTTAGTACATTAGAAATATATTCATTTTAAATGTAATAATATCAAATAACACTACACTTTAAGTTAAAATACTTCACATGTGCTTTAGTATGTTAGTCAACACATGAAAATAAGTGTACTTCTTTAAAGCATGACAACAGATTGTTAAAAAAAGGAATTAAAATATACTTTAAAGTAAAACTTAATTTGACATTATTATAAAGTGCACAAAAGTGTACTTAAGTATGTTAAGAATAGTAATGAATTCTCATAGTAAAGCATTCTCCCCTAAAAGTGATCGGGCAGACCAAACCGTAAGTCGTAGAGATTTGAAACTTTGAGGGCTGGTAGTACTCACACCGTCTACAACGTCACCAAGGCTCGCCCCGTTTGGCCTGACGGGGGCGCTACAGCCGTCAAAAGTATGAAATGGCTCATAACTCCTGAACCGTAGGTGTAGGCTGAAGTGTCTTATATCACTGGAATCCTCAAGATGGACAAGATGCATGCCTCGGAATTGCTCATCGTTTTAGCGAAATTTTCGGGTATTTTGGATTTTTTGAAAACCGCTTGGTGGTGCTATAACATGAAAAGAAAAACATGATAACAACTACGCAACCGTTAGCCTGACTGACTTAAAAATTGGATGCAGTGTCTTGGTCCAAGGAGCCATAATGGTCTATGAGGACATTGATGTATCTCAAAAAACATGGCCATCGGCCAATGAAGTTTAAGCACCTATTAGACAAGGTTAACGGAGGCCGATCGGAACGAAACTCGGTGGGCCTGTTTGACTCATGGTCCTAGATGTCTGTGAGAATTTTGAAAGAAATCAGCCACTAGGTGGTGCTAATGAGTTTTACTGCTCTGTAATCACGTTGTTTCTCACATCCACACAATATGCATATCATTTGATAGATCTCCTCATACTGAACAACTTTGCCTCAAGAACCACTGCTGTCAATCAAATAGTTCATTAAATATTCACGATTATGTAAAAAAAACTACTTTTGCAAACTAGCCCTAGGTTTTTCACCCGATCGGAACCAAACCAGTGCAGTACAATTCTCTAGACTTTCTAGATCAATAAAAAAAAAAAAAAAAACTTTGAACTTTACCATTTGGATAACTGTAACAGGATCATTTAAAAAATGGGTGTGGCCAAGTGCACACAAAAGTCTATAACTCCTAAACGAGGACTCGAAACATCACAAAAATAGGTGAGCACGTGACATATGATAATAAACAAGCAGATCGGACAATAGGTGGTGGTATAACTGTTAAAAAGCTTTAAAACCCATATATTTCCAATGGTAAACTGCCTGTATTGACTGTAAATGGTCTTTTCCTTCTATGATTTAAGTGGTTACACATGCTTGCTAAATAAAACATAATATCTTTTTGCGCAAGTGCTTAAAGGCTTCAAAAGCTTGAACCCCGATAATTGCTCGCAGCTATATTTATTATATTATCTGCAAGTACATTTTTTATTAAAAAAATATACTGTTAAGATTTAAAGTATACTACAAATGCACATTCACTACAATTAAATGCACTTCTTTTTCACAAGGGATTGCAGTGTCGTATAGAGCATTAACTACATGTAATCACATCTCAGTTTTAGATATCATTATACCCTATTTCGTTAAATTATTAGAACATTTGGATGATTTAATGATGCTGAGAAACTCAAGGCTATAAATGTATCATTATTTCACCACACTAACTAAATTACAGCACTGTTTAATGATGACTATATCACAGTAGGAATGAACCAAATTCAACCATGTTTTGCTCATGTGTGCGGCACAGGTGGAGGTGAAGCCGTACGTGCTGGACGACCAGCTGTGTGACGAATGCCAGGGAGCGCGTTGTGGTGGAAAGTTCGCCCCGTTCTTCTGCGCCAACGTCACCTGCCTGCAGTATTACTGTGAATTCTGCTGGGCGAACATCCACTCCCGCGCCGGACGTGAGTTCCACAAGCCGCTGGTCAAAGAGGGAGCCGACCGTCCCCGCCAGATCCACTTCCGCTGGAACTAAAGACGGGAGAGCCGGGAACGTCTACTGCGGGGAGAAAAAAAAAGATGCTTAGTTTGGCCCCCGAACACAAGCTGTCAGTATAGAGTACTCAACCATATACAGTATATAGAGAATATATATGACTATAAATATATAAATATATCTTTATCTTTTGTAGCAGCCAGAAACACTACAAGCCTCAGTTTATTTCACCAAACCACTTCTTTCTCCTCCCTCCCTGTACATCTCAGGCTCGGAACAGAGTTTTTGTGGTAACTTCGTGTTTTTTAAAAAGGAGATTAAGACAAAAAAAGAGATTGATTTTTTGTAGTTTTTTCAAATTATTTTTATATGTGAGATTTAAAAAGTAGAAAGGAGAATGTTTTCGCTTGGGGGGGCAGCCTGTCCATTCTGTTCATTCGTTCTGTCCGTTCTGTGTCCGTCTGCTGCTAAATCCCCCCCTAGTGGGCAAAGTGCGCAATTGTCTCTGGAAAACCCTTGATGATGTAATCTCTGATGCCTGCCCTGGACCTCGAACCAAAGGTAGCAAAACGCGCGGCCTGAAAATGAGACGTTTGCCGCCAAATACTAAAAAAAGAGAGTAATATTTCCCCCCTCCCCGATGTTTTTGCTCCAATGTGCTCTTAGCAGGAATAGGAATGATTCAATAATGAATTACTGAGACTTTCCATTTTCCACTGGCAAAAAAGAAAAAAAAAAAAAGAAAAAAAGTCAATACCTCAGAATATTAATCTGGCTTGTTATTGCTCTACTCTTGCAATTTAATCACAAGCTATAGAAGAAGCTTTGCTGCTATATAACGAATAGATAGTGTCGGCGTTCTATGAAACGCCATTGTGACGTCACAGGCGACGTCACACACAGAAATGCAGTCCGTTCCCTCTCGCACGACATGAAAACACAGAATGTGAAATCTTTCGTGCATGTTTGTGGCTGTACATCATTTGCATGCAGTGTAAAGGTTACCAGCACATATAAGAAAGAAAAAAAAAAAAAACATGATGCATATTAACGATAAACAGAGGAATTTATGTAGCATGAGGCGAAAAAGACTCGTAGATATAAGATAATCAATACTAATAACGAAAGGAGAAAAAAAAAACAGTGTAAAATTCTTCGTAAAACCTTTGCATGCGTTGTTGTGATGATTCCTTTACGAACTTATTACGAGAGAAGTGACGTTAGTTTTTAGAATAGTGAGTTCCGCCATTTTGTAACTCGATAATTAGTCAAGAGACGGTGTGCTGTCCTGTGGTTTTCGTGTCTTGTCTTCGTGCAGTGTGAGTCTAGTTATGAATTGAGGTTTCAGTTCGATTTAAACTCTACGATCTAGAGGATCGACATTTAACCTGAACACCCCTGAACCCCTCTCATTACGACAGTCGCTTATGTATGTAGTTGGTAGGAAATGGCGAAGAAACCGTGACCTGTGGTCGTTGTCTGTGTGTGGGCGGAGCCTAGCTCCGCGTTTTCTAGTAGATTCTCCGGACAAGAACAGACGTGGAGAAAAGAGAGGAGAGAGACGTTTGAAAAGGAAGCCTGTCGGTCTCATGGACAATCTCTACAGAAGCACCGGCCCTTTGGTACTGTACTGTTCTTTCTGTTTTGCACTCTATATATCCTTGTGTTCTCGGGTTTGGTGAAGAATCCAGTGCCCTCGTCGTATGTGATTTAACCTTTCACGTGTCAACGGTGAGCTGCGATTGTGTGTTTTATTTATTGCGTATATATGTATGTGTATATTTATTTGTTGACGTGTCCCAGACTCTCGAGGACACGTGATGCACTACCTTTTTCGATTTCTCTCCTCTCATTTCTCCTCTGAGAGAACCAATCCCTCTTTCCCTGACGTTTGGAGTCGAACGCAAAACAGTCTCTTTTATTTTATTTTATTTTATTTTGTATCACGATCACTTTTTTGTGTACTGTTTCATTGTAGAAGAATTGCGACCTATTTTAAGTCTATTGGATAATTTAAATATCTTTATTTTTGCATAGTAACTTATTTGATGTATTGTGTAAGACGCTGGACCCAGATTACGGCGATCTGCTCTGAATAAGTAGCGAACGGAAGGAGATCGCCGTTTGAACGCCGAGCCGTTCGTTCTCCGTGTTCAACACTGTTGCTTCGTACGTGTATGTGTGGGTTTTCGTTGAAAAATCATATTTATTTGACTATTTTTGTAGACAGATAACTATTTGATTTAAATTGTATTTTTCTATTTCTGTAGACCTCTGAATCTCACTTGATTTGCCCACGTATTTATGGTTACGTTCACACGCAAAAGGCCGTTTCTTGAATCATCATCATCATCATCCGTGCAGTTGTGTGAGTGTGTGTGTGTGTATGAATCTATTTATGTATTATTGCTTAGCACACATGGATTTGATTACTATTTAAGTTGGTGGTGTAGTTTATTTGAAGGAAGGAAGCATTCATGGAAAACACTTGAGACTCTCCCTGGTTAGATGGAGGGTATCAGCCCTCCCCTCACTGATACTCAGAAACTTGAATATAACACATTTTGAAAGGCTTACTAACCTCGAATCTGTGTTGTGACGTGCAATACTGTTTCTAATGTTTGTATAAAAAAAAGTGAGAATTGCAGTGTATACCTTTTTAATGCAGATTTATTTTTTTCATTGCATATTTTGCAAATTTCTGATTCACAGTGTCATTTTTTACTGTCAGAAAAGATGAAACCCCTTTTTTTCATTGCAACTATTTTTAAATCCAGATATCTTTGTACTGATGTAAATGATTGTAGTTATTTTGGATAGTGTTTTGCTAACAAAAGGAGAAACTTTTTCATGCATATTTCTATTTCTTTTGTGTTTGTTGGTTTGTTTCTTGTTTTTTTGTTTGTTTTTTATTTTACTCTAATAGTAGCAAAATATTTGGGATAATTTTTCATATTATATGTCATTAATATTATTTTGTATTTTTATGTGGAAAGATATGAATATATAATTTTATGATGCTAACTGCTAAAATATTATTTCAATTTGAATTATTTTTAAAGCTAAAATCTTTGTAATAATGTTAATGTTCTAGTTTCTAAATCAAGTTTGTGTATAGATTCACACAAGTGGTTTATGAAGTGTTCAGACTGTAATTATTACTGAATGGCTCTTTGATATGCAAACTGAATATCATGTTGTTCCTTATTTTGATTTGTTTTGTATTTAAATGGGGTGTTGATTACAATCTTTTTCTTTCATTTCCTGAATAAAGACCCATTCTGTTCAGACACAAGCCACGTCTCAGCTGTAGTTATTTTTGTCTGTTTTTTGCCCAGATATTTGACATTTAAGAAGAAATATGATAGTGGTTGTGATTATTGGACAAAGCACTTTTTATAAAGTCGTCTTATAAAGATTTCCATGTGAGGCTTCGAATCTACGAGTCCTCAGGCGCCCCCTGGAGGAGGAAACACTTAATGTGGAAGATTTTTTGTTATTGTTTTTAACAATGGTAGATTCATTGGTTAATTAAAATAAATAATTAAATAATTATCCGCCTGGCAAAGTAGCTGCAATATATATATATATATATATATATATATATATACTTGACCTAGTATATATAGGTCAAGTATGTTTAAAATGTTCACAACACGTTCACAACATAACCTCTGACCTGAGCCGTTAAATATGACGGCTCTGCCTCTGACCAATGAATCGACCCGCCTGTATGTGTCGCTACGGCGCCTGACTCCGCCCATAAATCGTATCAGGTTGTTCAGTCCTGAACAGAAACCGAAACTGGAGCGAATGTGTTTCCTTACAGCTATGTCTATATAACCGCAGCTCCAACACACAAACACAAACAAGGTAAATACGCTTATGCGCATAGTTTTATAAACCTGTAAAATAAGATAACAGGTTCCCCGAGGGGCGGAGATAATATTTTTACATTAAGCGTTTCCCGCCTGGAAAACAGGGAAAGTTTTTGGAACTCTGTGAAATTGTGTGTTTGTGATACTGTGAAGACGGCCATTCAAACGGGTCATGCGACGTTCTGTAAAAATAACGAGATGTTTCAGAAGCGGCTGAACGGACAACTCGGACTAACTATGACTGGGAAGATCAAATTCAGGTTTATTTACTTGTTCAAAGATGCAATGTGAATGCCATCCAGTGTTCAAATTGAATGGGGGAGGAAAATCTCTTTCTCTTGATTTTGAAAAGAAAAAAAAAAGATAATAATAATATTATGTACTTGATGTGCTGAAGCCATTTTATTATTATTATTATTATTTGTTTGGTTAATTCTACAGATGCACCGAAACTAAGTTTCTCCACCGATAGCGATAGCCGATAATTCAGAGAGATATCTGCCGATAACGATACTGATAGTTTGGGGGTTCTGCCTTTTATACGTTCTTTTAAATGAATGATAGTTTCATTGTAATTAATGATTAATCATTATATTTTTAATTATTATATTTGGAAAGAAATGCTAATAAAAACTGTATTTTCTCCATTTCATCAACTTGTTTTAGAGTAACTGGTATCAGTTATAAACAAACACATTACTCAAATTAATATTAACAAACATTAGCTAAATTCTGAAGATTAAATTAATATTTCTTAACTTTCTGAATGTTATTAATTCAGATAATTACTATTAATATTGAACATCAAACTGATTTCTTAGCATTTTCTTTACACAAAGCTCAAATTCAGTGCATTTTCTGTGCTGTTTTTAAACTATTGGCTGATAGCCAGTTGTATGAAAATGTGCTTTTATCGGCCGATACCGATTATTATATATTGGTGCATCTCATAGTTTATTCTTTTTTTTTTTTCTTTTTTCAAAAACTCGTTTAAAAATTCGAACACTGCTGACACTTGTTACACACATACTGGCTTAGACAAGCAAATATGAAGTGTGTGTAAATGATGTTCAACTGACAGAGAGCACTTTGGGTGTTTTGTGTCACTGTAGACTTTAGGATAGAGTAAGTTGTGCTGAAAAACGCAGCCATGAGTAAGTCTAGTGAAATCAAAGATGATGTCACATCCAGCCATGAGGACAAAGACAGCGGCAGTTGCTCTCCAACTGAACCTCAAATATTCCCTGAATCCCAAAGGTGTGTGCTTTTTTTGATCAATTTGATTGTTTTATACTAAAGTATTTTGATTAAAAAGAGCCTCTTTGTTGAGTTCCTGTTATTGACCTGACTCATTGAATGGTGTTTTTCTAGTGTTGAGGTTCACCAACAGAAGAGAGTTGCCTCTCCAGTGCTTAGCTGTGTTTCTATAAAGAGTGATGCATCAATGGATCCTCCAATTAAATTCCAGAAGGAAGATCAATGGTAAAGAACTTTTCCTCTGCAAGGCTTCACCATGCCTTGATGATTTGACTGACAGCTTTCTCATCACAAGCCAACATTCAAAATATTTATTTTCTAGTTTACTTTGCTAAATGTCTATGTGCAGAAAATATAGATGGTTATTCAAAAGCAACATTGTCCTTGCTCATTTTCAGTTTTAGGCAAAATTATGAAGATCCAGTTCAGATGTAATGTAATATTTTCTAATACTAACTCGATTTTAAACCTACATTATTGTTGCAAATTCTTATATTTCTTATATTTGTCACTGAATAATTTTTACAATACATTATAAATGTAAATTTTACTGTTACGGTGCTCGGGGAAGAGGAGAGGCGAGGATCCGATTGCAGCAAAGTTTATTCAAAAACACAAACAAAAATAATCCAAACGAGGAATAGGAACAAAATCCAAACAAGAAGGCAACAGCTTTACAAAAGCAACTACCGACAACAGACTACTGAAACACAAGGGTATAAATACAGGGAAACAAGGGGCTAACGAGGAACAGGTGTGAACAATGAATCAATATGGAAACTAATGAGGGTAACTATGGAAACAGAAAAGGCAGCTACAGAAACAAAGGCAAACAGGTACTACACACAGGAAGTGAAACAAAGACTATAGAATAACACAAGACGCGTCACTTGTATTGTTTTGAATGGGAGAAGATGCAACGTGCAATATGGCAGAATAATGCCACGTTCCAGGCAACACGTAACCCGTGTTTTTCCAAACTTCTACCCATGAAAATGCACTAGAACGTCAGTCAAACCCGTGACTTCCCACCCGTGAACTCGTACTAGATCGATGTACTCCCAGTTCCGCGCTCTAACGTCACATAGCCTGCGAAACAACAATGGCAGCCCCTACGGATGCGGTGTTTATGTAAGTGCACGGTAAAATAATGTAAAATAAAAGGTATAACAGCTTCTCTTGCCTTATGCGCCGTTTTTCCTCCTCTGTTTCCCTCAAATAAGCAAGGAGTACCTTTGGGCGATAGAAATAATTGTAAATGAGCATAAGCCCCGTATGGTCCGCCATGCTGGTTTGTTTACACTCAGGCAGTTTGGCGTGACTTGCCTGGAATGCTACAAAGTCGTGAATCGTGGTTTGAAGTCGTGACTTACGGGCTCTAAGTCCTGCCTTCTAAATTAGAGCCAATTGCTGATTGGTAAAGTCATCACGTCACTGCAGCGCTCCTATGAAAACAGTTAGACTGCGCATGCATTAGCTTGATCCCGCCTGAAAAATACAGTTTTATGAGCATTTAGAAACAAACTTTATGAGACAGTTGTTGACAGATTTCATTGATGATTTCAAAAATGAAATTTAATCGAAAGCTTGGCGAACAGCTTTGGAGAATTTGATGTTTCAAAAATCCCCATTCAGAGATAGGAGCTGCACTTGCATGCCCGAGAGGCATTTCTAAGATGGCCGCCAAGTGAAATGACTTGTCTTAAAGGGACTTTAATGAAACACTGGAACAAAGGGAACAGAAAAAAAACACTTCAAAATAAAAGTCCATATATCAAAACCAAGAAACACACAACCAACAACAATACTTGATGACAAAAAAATACTGTATTGTTCCGAATATAAGACGACCCTGATTGTGAGAAATTTTTGTAAAGAAAATGCTTTTATTTGAAAATAATTTTTATATTGCATATTTTTCTATGAAAGTATGGTAAATACTGGTAAAATGTACCAAAGATCACATTTAAAAAATAAACACTTTTTGGCATACCATAAAAATAGCCCATATAACAATTAGGCTATCCATCTCATACTAGTGAAAACCATGTAGCCTACCAAAATGTCATTAGCAGTAGAAGTGAAATCTTATTGAAATCTGGGTACCGTCTTATGTTTTAAAATCAAGTACGGGGGAAGTTTGGTCCCATCAGCGAGGCACACAAACATGACAGTCATGCGACTCTAACACGGTAAGCATTTCTTTGACTGTTAGCGTTTTAAGATTGTCTTTTTGTGCGCGCAATCTTCTCACATTATATTCTGACACACAGTATTTCTTGGCACACTTGTTTTATGCGTATTTGGTGCCACCTATAGTTGCAGGTGTATTATTGATATGTAATGTTCAGTTAGTTACAGTACAGTACGATTCAGGATGGTAAACCCTGATCCGGATGGCGTTACCACCGGCAACAGTACCCTTACTTGATATGCGTGGTGTATGCTGGAAAGTAGCGATCAACGTCATTCTCGTGTGAAGAAGTAAGTGACAGTAAACAACAATGGAGGACATACAGCAGCTTTGTTTAAGCAAAGGCTGAAGGCTGCAATGAAAACAGCTGAAAAATACACATTGTGTTGCAACAGTATTATGTTGTCATTCCCCTTGTAGCACGTGCAAGTGACGATTCTTTGTCAACCAATCAACATTCTGCAGTGAGTGTCGTTCTACCATTTTTGTACCAGTACTATTGGTACTACTGTGCTAGGTACCCCAATGGAAGGGTCCCAAAAAATGGTACAGTACAGTTCGGTATTTTGGTACCATTCACAACTTCTGACAATGGAAACGGAAATAATTGCGTACTGTACTGAACTGAACCGTACCACTAGGTGGAGACGAGTTATAAAAATCTAGACCTTGAATACAAGACAAACCTGTTTTATCAGATGTGTTTCTAAGGGAAAAAAAACA
The DNA here is from genome assembly GCA_037950665.1 of Hypophthalmichthys nobilis. Taxonomy (NCBI): domain Eukaryota; kingdom Metazoa; phylum Chordata; class Actinopteri; order Cypriniformes; family Xenocyprididae; genus Hypophthalmichthys; species Hypophthalmichthys nobilis. The sequence continues at coordinate 12,381,340 of CM075485.1, forward strand.
TTGTCTTTTATTCGGAACAATACGGTAAGAAAAATGTGAATTTGCGAGATGCTTTTAAACCAAACGACTTTAAGTCATTCAAGATGTATATTTTATCAGTATTCATGTTCAGTTACACCCATGACTTTGTGTTGTTTGCGCTATGCTCTACCATTTGAGCTGCACAAATATTTGTTTTCACATTCTTTTCTTTACTCATAAATTAGGTGGTTGAGCCATTAAATGACTGTGTTCTGTTCTGTCAGTCTCCCAGCAGACTGGCTTGGTTCGTCTGCCAACACCCATGTGTCCGCTCAGAGTAATTGGTCAACGGATCCAACTAATCTCCATATGGCTGATTCTGTCTTGTATGTCTGGTCTTGTTTGTATTCATGTTGACCCTCATAAATATTCAATCATCATTTTTCATCATTTTTTTTTTTTTAAGTTTAATACATTGTTTTGATTGCAGAGAGCAGCCAGTTGAAATGCACAGTCAGTCATCCTCAAAGAAACAAATAGCTGCTATTTTGAGGGTTAGCCTTTTTATATGTTTTACATCATTCACATTCAAAACAACAGTATAATATTGAATAAAATATTGCCTGAATATTTTTCTTTTTTCTTAGCAACTTCAATGCAATGTGATCACTTTTGTAAAGAAGGAGCTCAGAAAAATCAACAGCGTTTTGGACCCTGATCTCACAGAGTGTACAGAGAGTCAACCAGAAGGAGAAGAAGATGCTCTTGAAGCCAAAGAAGCAGCAGTCAAAATCACATTACACATACTGAAGTGTATGAAGGAGCAAAGCCTCTTTGACAAGCTACGTCAATGTTAGTATGTGTGTATGGGTAGAACATAGTTATTCATTAAATACAGACAAAGTAGCAAATTGATTGTTATCTTTCTTATTTTATTTAGTTCATCAAATTGATGCATGTCAGCAAAAGCTTAAATCCAGTTTGAAGAACAGGAGCCAGTGTGTATTTGAAGGTATTGCTAAGCAAGGAAATCCAGCTCTACTCGAGAAGATCTACACAGAGCTCTACATCACAGAGGGAGGGAGTGGAGAGGTCAATAATGAGCATGAGGTGAGACAAATTGAGACAACATCCTGGAAACCAGAGACACAGGAATCACAGATCAAATGTAATGACATCTTTAAAGTCTTACCTGGGCAAAACAAACGCATCAGAACTGTGCTGACTAAAGGAGTTGCTGGAATTGGAAAAACAGTCTCTGTGCAGAAGTTTGTTCTGGACTGGGCAGAAGGAAAAGCCAATCAGGATGTTCATTTCGTATTTCCGTTGCTTTTTCGGGAGCTGAATTTGATTGGCAAAGAGCAGTACACTTTGGAGCAACTTGTTCGTTTATTCTTCAGAGAAATTGAGGAATTTAAAATTTCGAACTTTGAGAAATACAAAGTCATATTCATCTTTGATGGTTTGGATGAGTGTCGACTACCTCTTGATTTTAGGAACAACATAAGGTGCTCTGATGTAACTGTAGCAGCGTCAGTGGATGTGCTTCTGACCAATCTCATCAAGGGGAATCTGCTTCCTTCTGCTCTCCTCTGGATCACCTCTCGACCAGCAGCAACCAGTCAGATCCCTCCTGAGTGTGTCGACCAGGTCACAGAGGTACAAGGGTTCAATGACCCTCAGAAGGCTGAGTATTTCAGGAAAAGAATACCTGATCAGACTCTGGCCAACAAAATCATCACACACATCAAATCATCAAGAAGTCTGTACATCATGTGCCACATCCCAGTGTTCTGCTGGATTTCAGCCACTGTTCTGGAGAGAATGTTGGGTGACAAAGAGAGTTGCCAAATCCCCAAGTCTCTAACTGAAATGTACACACACTTCCTGATTTTCCAGACATTACAGATGAAAGATAAGTACAGGGAACAACATCACTTGGATCCACACTTGAGTAGAGATAACATTCTGTCACTTGGAAAACTGGCCTTCCAGCAACTGAGGAAAGGTTTTGTGATCTTCTATGAAGAAGACCTGACCGAGTGTGGCATTGATGTCAAGGACGCATCACTATACTCAGGACTGTGCACCCAGATCTTCAGAGAAGAGTTTGGCTTATACCAAAGGAAAGTCTATTGTTTTGTGCATCTGAGTTTCCAAGAGTATCTTGCAGCTTTGTTTGTTCACCTTCACTGGTTTACAACTCAAAAGCCCAGTAGCGATGAATTCACTATACCATTCCAAGACACAGACTTCGGAAAGCTCTGCATGGATTCGTCTCTGTTTGACCTACACAAGAGTGCTGTAAATCAGGCTTTAGAGTCAAGGAATGGGCACTTTGACCTTTTCCTCCGCTTCCTCCTCGGTCTTTCACAGGAGCGCAGTGAGACCTTGTTTCGACACCTTTCAGTACAGATTGGACATGTCGCACTCAGCAGTGAGGACACAGTCAGTTACATAAAGGATAAGCTTGGGATGGGTCTTAGCTCAGAGAGGTCCATCAATCTATTCCACTGCCTCAATGAACTGAACGACCATTCTCTTGTCAAGGAAATCCAAACCTACCTTCACTCCGGAAGACTTTCTATGGAGGTACTTTCAAATGCTCAGTGGTCGGCTCTGGTCTTTGTGCTGCTCACCAGTGATGAGGGACTGGAGATTTTTGACTTGAGAAAATTCTTCAAATCAGATGATTGTCTTTTCAAGCTTCATCCTGTTATCAAAGTCAGTCGGACTGCCATGTAAGTGCCATCAACTTTCTTGCTTCAAAAAGCATCTAAATAAAAGTTAAGTATTGAACATGTATTAAGAGATTTATCTCACAATTCTTAGATTGTCCTCGTGTAAACTGACGAAGGAAAGCTGTCCAGCTTTGGCTTCTGTTCTTGAGTCCAATCCCAATGTTCTGAGAGAACTGGACCTGAGTTTCAATGAGCTTGAAGACAGAGGGGTGAAAAGTCTCTGCTCTGGGCTGAGGAGTCCACATTGCAAACTAGAGACACTAAAGTACATTTATGCCTCTATCCTATTTACAGTATTAAGAATCAATATTATTGGTAAATGGCTATCCCTCTCAACTGTTTGTTTTTTCTAGACTGGAGTTTTGTGGACTCAGAAGAGACAGCTGTAAAGCGCTTGTTGCTGCTCTTGAGTCAAACCCATTTCATCTTAAGGAGCTGGACCTGAGCTACAATAACATCGGAAATGAGGCCGCAACCTGGATTGTGGGTGTATTGCCTGTCTGTGGGCTGGAGACACTTAGGTCTTTATTTATTTATTTGTTTATTTATTTATTTATTTTTCAGTTACTTTTTGATGAATATTGAAATGGCAGTTTAACAGCTTAATTCAGGAGTCGAAATCCTTTGGCCAAATTCACTCTTTCCGTAATCCTTTTATGAAGTCAACTTGTCTTTGAATGGGTTGGAAAATGTAAGAAAATTGTTCTTTCCAACCAAACTGTGCAGCACAGACCAATTAGTTGCGCACTAAATGATGCAGAAAACACATTAACTCACGCAGCCCAGTGGTAACATGGCACAAAGCAGCACATAACTATTCAGTGTCCCAAATTGCTAAAAACCAGAGGAACTAGTAGAAAGAGTTGATGACCCCTGACTGTATTGTTTGCATCTTTCAAGAGATATTTAATGTCACTTACAGACTTTCAAGCTGTGGGATCACAAAGGAGGCCTGTGCTTTCCTCACATCTGCTCTGAGTTCAAAACCATGCCAACTTAAGAAACTGGACCTGAGTGATAACAGACTTTGGGACTTAGGAGTTGGGCTGTTTTCTGGTTTACTTGCAAACCCAAACTGTAACCTCGAAGAGTTGAGGTAGGTGTGCAGCGATCTTATCTCTGTAAAATGTCTTTTTTTTATTTGTGTTTTATGTACTGTTTAGGGGCCAAGAACAGAAGGTACGTTGTCAACTGTTGTATTTGTTCAATTGTTTAAACAGCATTATGGTAAAAATAGAACACTACGGTAACAGTTTTCTTACCTGTTCTTGACTGCGTTTTTGCTTCAGGCTGAACATCATCTTTTGCAGTTTTTCCCCTCTGTATAGCCTAAAACACTGTGTTTGTAGTCATTCTGTTCTAAACATTGACTACACACACAGAGGTTTTTCAGATTGTCCATCGCGGCGTTCTCTCCGTATTTACGATTCTTTGCAGCCTTTAGCCAATGCCTACAACGCGCTGGATCCTTCACTGGAAACCAAAAGTAACTTACTCCCGCTAAACGTTTACTCTTTGAATTCTTGCACCCGAGAAGTCGACACCATTATGACTAAAAGTTTGTTAAGAATTATCTCCTACCAAAGCAAAGTGGTATTTGACTCTTGAAGCGTATCCATAGCAGACTGGTGGGAGTGGCATTATGGGTGCATTATGGGTGTTGCAGCCAGTTTTCTCTAGTCAGGTGTTTTCTAGTCAAGTTTTATTGAAAGCCCATTTTCCAGCGGTGAAGTACCCTAAATTTGGTACTCTTGTAAGGGAGAATCTGTTACCCTGTAATGCAAACAGCAAATCAAAATGACACTTTTGCTTCTTTTGAATATCTTCAGAACCTATAATTACCATAAGGTTTTGTAAAATTTGATACCTTGGGTCATGCCGGATTTAGTGATACCAGTTGTTTCAAATGATGCCCAACTCGATTTTACATCTTTTTTAAAATTTGTTGAAAACATACTTCAGATTTATCCTAGAATGCTAATAATCCCCACAGTTACATCACATAGTCACTGAGACAGTTGTCAAAAGTTTTTGATATGCCAAACTGTTCATGTATGTCATACAACCAATTCGCAAGTGAGGCTGTATCTTTGTTGAAGTCATATTTTACAAGGTTGTCCTAGTGCATTCATCAAATCCTCTCCAAATTTGTCACAACTGGGCAAAAGCTATTTTGAAATACCCTTCATGTGTGACACATCAATGAAATTGATGGCAAGGACATAGAGGATATAAAGCTGTATAGTATACAAACTTAGTTGGTGACCTTGGCACCATGCCCTGAGAGTAAATTATAAATTTGCATTCTAAATTATAGATCTAGTTCAAATTAGAATATATCTGCTGCCATTCTTAGCTACGTAATTGCTGCATTTTGGGCCATGTTTTTGTCAAAAATCAAAAATGACCATTATTTCTTTCTTTTTTTCAGATTAGAGAGATGCAATTTTACATTTAAAAGTTGTGGACTTGGTCTGGAGCACTCTCGTCTCACAGCTCTAGATCTTTCTGACAATGACGTGCAGGATTCTGGGATGAAGCAACTCATGAACTCACTGAAGAATCCATCCTGTAAACTTCAGAAATTAAGGTTGTGCTTCAATTTTCACAGCACTTGAAAAATGTCCTCCTGGGGTTTATAAATAATATTGTCTATAAGTTAATCACCTCACTGGAAAAAAAAAAGATTTAAAAAATATATAAATTATCTTGTCATAATGTACTCATAATAATTGACTAATCAACTCCTACATATTTACACATGATACTCATTGATTATCATAGTATTATACTCTGTAACTAGATGCCTTGAAAACTTTGTGTCATATTCTCCAGGCTGTCGTGTTGCAGACTGACAGATAAGGGTTTCTCATCTCTGGCTTCAGCTCTGAGATCAAACCCCACCAACCTGAAAGAGCTGGATTTGAGCAAAAATTTCCCTGGATGCTCTGGAATAATGCAGCTTTTTACAGTCCTCGGAGAAAAGAGCTGCGCTCTCGAAAAGATGTGGTCAGTATTTGCCAAAAGCATAGATTTAAAAACAAAACCAGCCCCAGGAACTGTCTCACCTCCTTTTTGGTCTTGGGACTTGGGCAGGTCTTATCAATTTGGGGATGCACCTTCCCATGTCCCAAGTGAAATCCCAGATACCGTACCTCCACAGACCCAATTGCACACTTCTGTGGGTTTGCCATGAGTTTAACCACCCTCAGCAATCTCAGGGCAGCGCGTAGATGTTCCAGATGTCGCTGCCAATCATTACTGTATATAATAATGTTGTCAAAGTAGGCAGTGGCATACACGGAATGGGGCTGGAGGATTTTGTCCATGAGATGCTGAAAGGTGGCAGGAGCCCCAAACAATGCGAATGGAAGCGTAATAAATTGTTGTAATCCGAACAACATTGTGAAGGCTGTTTTTTCTTTTGATAATGGTGATAAGGGGATCTGCCAATACCCTTTTGTTAAATCCAGTGTTGAGTAAAAGCGAGCCAAACCTAACCAATCAAGTAGATCGTCAGCCCGGGGCATTGGATAAGCGACAAATTTAGACACAGCATTCACCCATCTATAGTCAACACAGAAACGGACAGAGCCATCCATTTTGGGTACCAGAACTTTCAGGCTCACCCAGTTGCTATGCGATTCTCCTGTTACGCCCAACTCTAGCATGGCCCACTTTTTTCTTGTGCTCAGGTAAAAGCTAGGGATGGCTGCATGCCACTTCCCCTGCGGGATACTTACAGTCAAACCAAAATTTATTCAGACAGCTTGAACATTTCATTCATTATTTCAGTTTATTCACTATAGTTTAAAAAAATTTATTAATACAATATGACAAGATCTCAGAATTAAACGTCAGAAAACACTTTAGCAAAACATGGTCAGGTCAAAGTGTCTGAATAATTTTTGGTTCTAAATTTTTATCAATTTTACTGGTAGTCCACTGTATGAAGAATTTTTGGGTATAATGTCACAGTTTACTTTATATTGCTATCCTCACTTACATAAATGAACTACAGTGTCCTGCACCCACTAGTACAAATATATAAAAAATATCTGAATAATTTTTGGTTTGACTGTATATCCAATCTCTCCTCTTATCATGTAGCTGACCTCCTTATCCCCTCTCATCTCTGCACCCGTTTTCCCACTGCAGACTTTGCATTACCACGCCTCCCTTCGCCACAGTAGGCTTGCTGCAATAGTTGATGTTACCGGTGTTCAGCTGCAACACTGGTTATGTGACGAGGCGGCAGACTCAGTGGGATCCATGTGCAGCTTTATTAAAGATAATCGTAGTCGTACAGGCAAGGGTCAAGCACCAGCAAAAACAATGTCCAAGGCAAAACGTTACAGAAACCAGGAAGGGCAAATGGTCAGGGCAGGCGGCAGGCGAGGCAGAGTAATCCAGTAAACAGTCAGGTAAATCACAAGGCAGGCAGTAAGCAATCACAAGGTACAAGGCAGTCCAAGGTCATACACAGAATAGCAAAAAACAGGGATAAACGCTCAGTAATGTCAGCCGGGGCAAAACAAGACTTCGCAAAGGGTGAATGTGTGCGTCTGCTTAAATAGTAAATATGGTTATGGGAATCAGGTGTGTGCGTAATCAGCCCAGGCACGGGGTCATGGGAAATGTAGTCCATGGGGGTTAATACTCGGGTGAGGGAGCCCTCTGGTGGTGATCGGAGGGAGCCACAGAGGCCAGGTTCGTGACAGGTTACATCAGTTGCCCACCACAGCACTGCCCCCTACCGCCATTTTGATTTTTTATAGTAATAAAAATCATTTAGTTCAGTTCAAGAACAGACACTTCAATTAAAAACTGAACGCGTCTGCTTAATTCAGCGTGAACCAAACAAGAGTAACAGCACAGATCAGCAGCAGGACTCAGATTTCACCTCACTTTGTCCATTTCGCCTCATTCCTTAAGTGAAAACTGGTATTACCAGTGTTGTCACTCGTCGATTAACTGGTGGGAAAATTTCCTCACTGTCACATCCCTAGTGGATGGACGATAATCTTGTCCAGTTGAATGAACGGAAAACAAATAATTTTTGGCTGTACAGTTTGTAATAAGACTGTAAAATGATAACTTAGGTCCATGTAGTAGTTACCTGCAGGGTCAAGTAAAGAACTTTGGAGTCATTTTTGATTCCTCTTTGAAGTTTGATAGACAGATATAAACTGTTTTTCGAAACTGATTTTTAGATTTTTTTAGCTAGTGATTTGGAAAGAGTCATTCACACTTTTATCTTTTCCCATTTAGATTATTGTAATTCCTTTTATTTAGGCAAGGATGCTTATGAATGCTAAGAAGACTGACCATGTTACTTCATTGTTATCCTCACTGGGCTGGCTACTAGTTCAATATAAAATTCATAACAAGATTTTGATATATGTAAATTATTAACAGAAAATATGTTTCTGAAGATTGTAATTGTTGTGATTCTTTATCCCTGCAGTCTGGACTCTTGTAAACTCACTCCAGATATGTGTGGGCTAGTAGCTACAGGTCTAAGCCAAAACTTCAGTCTGAAGGATTTGAACATGAGCAACAACAGTCTGGAAGATGATGGCATTCGGCTGCTCTGTCTTGGACTACAGGATCGCAGTTGTACATTGAAGACTTTAAAGTAAGATTAAATAATCTTTTACAAAATACCCTTATTTTTCTTTTTACATTTTATCTATGTGAACAAACAACAGTAACATTGCATTAAAACAGAAAACAAAATAAATACACCCTGAAAAAAAAAAAATCAATTTAAATAAATACTCGTTTGTGAATACAGGTTCAGTGTAAACAACTTCATGACTTTTGTCTTCATTTTAGGTTATCCAACTGTGCTCTCACTGACAGCTGCTGTCAATACCTGGCATCAGTTCTCACATGTCAGTCCGTATCTGTTGAACTGGATCTTAGCAGAAACACCATCGGCCAGCAGATGGAGCAATTTCTGGGTTCTATATCAAACATCAATCTTTTATTCTAGTTTAGATGCAAGTGTAGTTTCACAGGTCAATTTGAAAGTATGTGTAATGGGTGGGGGGGGGGGGGTTATTACATGAAAAATGAAGAAGACAAAAAATGTCCATGAAATGGAATAGAATAGAATATAAAAAGAATGCAGTGAGAATTACATTCAATCTGAAGACATAATAAAGTACAAATAAGCTGCAGTTTGTGCTTATGTTATTGTCTCAGCAATTTCATTTAGTAAATTCTTCATTGTTCATTGTGTAGAGAGTGATTGGCAGGGCAAGCGTGTGACCTCACTGAGAGGCGTGTCTCTCACAGTCAGTAAATCAGCAAGGCTGAACAATCACAGCAAAGATCTCACAGAGATGCACTGATTCAGAGACAGACAGAAGCATGAGGATCGCTAAAGAGAAGTCAGAGAGAGAGAGATGATTACGCCATATGTGCTGTAAACATTCAGCTTATTCATGGATGTACAGAAGAAAGAAAAAAAGTAAAAAACAAAGAATCTGAGGCCGAGAAAATAGGGCACAGCTCCAACTAAGGAATTCAAAATAGCAAAGGACATTACTGAAAGACTCAAACAAGACGGCGAAAACAATCCTGCAACTTACTGGCAAGTTACTGTTCTTGTTGTTTAACAAGTTGAAAGAAACTGTATTTTTCTGTTTTTGTTATTGATTGTGAGATGTGCATTATAACTTTTCAATAAAAGCTGTATTTTGATGTTTATTTGCTAAGATTAGGTCTCGTTTTTCATGTGTTGGAAACGTAAGGAATAGTTCACACACACAAACACACACACACAAATTTTAATTTATTCACCCTCATGTTGTTCAAACCCACATGAGACCTTTTTCTTGTGTAACACTAAAGAAATGAATGTGTAACAACTCAGATTTGGGTCTTTTTCCTCATGCAAATATTGTATAGAGCACAAGTCATATGGATCACTGTTATACTTTTAAGGTGCTTTCATGGAGTTTTCCAGCCTCAGTCCAATTCACTTTCATTCTATATGAAAAAATAAGAACAAACCTTGCTTCAAAACATTTTCAATCATTCTGTGGTCCACAGAAAAAAACAGACATACGGGGTTGGAACAATATTAGAGTTAGTAAATGATGACAGAGATTTGATTTTTTGGGTGAACTGTTCCTTTAACAGATTAAAGTTTAGTGTTTGGACAGAGCTGAGTCTGTTGTCATCGTAACAGTGTTTGTCTCTCAAGGGAGGATGTTTGGTACTATCGTTTCACACTTCTGCTGATCATCACAGATGTTTCATTGCATTCTCCATCACAAACTGGATTTAAGGGCATATAAATGTGTGTGTTGTTCACAGCTGTGCTGGACTCATCAGACTGTACCAGTGGTGGATGAAGTACACAAATCAAGTACTTGAGTACTTGAAAAAGCCCTATTAAAATATTACTCCAGTACTCCTTTTCAATTTTACTGGAGTACTTTTACTTTTAATGCACTAAAGAATTAATTAAAAAGTACTGATTGATGAATTTGTCATACATTGATAATTACCCCTAATAATTACTGATAATTTAAGTGCGCAAACAAGTAAAAACAACAAAATATACCGTCAAATGAGGAAAAAAACAAAATGTGTGTAAATATGTTGAAAAATATAAATAATATAAAAACAGACATCACATAGGGCAAAATGTGTTAACGTTTCAAAAGAACGCCATGCAAACATACTCGTTTTACATCATTTGAAACTACTGCAGCGGAGAAGATGCTTGGCCATTAATTTATGTTATTTTAATGGTATGTTTAGTTTTTACCTAAAACCTTCCCTGTTTAGATGGTCATATACAAATGTGCTTTTTTTTTGAGCAAACCAGTATGGATGAAGTCCAACTCTCTTGGCCAATAATAAAGCAACATGTGCTTGTTTGCTCTTTGCATTACCAGATGCCTTTTACAAACCTGAATACTGAAACCACTGAAAATCTGATAGTGATAATATTAAGGTTAATATTACAAATTAAAAAAAAAAAAAAAAATCAGATATTTTAAGATTCACCACAAAGATTTTTGAAATATCAAAACTTTATTTTTCTTGTGTTAAGCATACATCTCACCAACTGTCACTGGAATTTATGCATAAAATCAATTTGCCAATTACAAGTCTTAATAGCCTTTTAATGCAAAAAAGGATTAGTGCATCTTATTTTAATAAATATATAGGCCTATCTTATTTTAAGGAGTCTTAGATATTTTTACAGTAAAACAGGACAAAAAATTATTTTTGCAGTATTAACAGAATAATTTGTTAGTATTTAGCAGTGTCTTGTGCTGGTGTTGCTCGCTGACACAGTTCAGTGATGTTGTAGCTCTGGAATGAGCTGGATCAGAGCCTCATATCATTATTCAGAGAGTCTGTAACATCACTCCAGCTCCATGCCATGCTGTCATCTGTCAACACACACACAGCCCTGCAATAGTTCAGAGTTTATAGGTGCATATTTGTGTATGTATTAACGCATGCTTTGGGTAATCGCATGCCCGTGCACATCTGAATTCTTTAGGACACATTATGTGATCTCACTGGAATACTTGGCAGGGATAAAGTGAGAGGTATGATCATAATAAACTGCTCATGTCATTGTTTTTCCATTGAAAACGTATATCTTTCGTCCCTTTCAAGACTGGACTTGCAGTTCTTCCTTTTTTAAGAGTGTCACTATTGTGTTCATTTCTAGAGGTCATTAATCATCCTCTTCGTCTTCATGTGGAAGAGTTTATTATTCCGTAATAATGACATTTCTGATTCTGATATAAATATACTGGTTTGAGTACCAGTAGGCTAAAGGAATAGTTCAGCCAAAAATGAAAATTCTTTCTTTAAGTGAACAATTTGGTTCATTGTTTTTACTTCCTTGCTTTTCTTTTCTTTTTTTACTTAGGTCTAAAGATGTGGACAGTTGTGGGTGTGGTCTGTCTCTCTCAGTGCATTATGGGTCAGCTGCTGGAGGCCAGGTCCAAAGGAGCCCTGCCTCAATTCATTTGCAGCATTCCAGGGTTGCCAGGGGCACCAGGAAAGACCGGCCCCCCTGGGCCTCATGGGGAGGATGGCCATGTTGGAATCCCAGGAAGAGATGGGAGGGATGGACGCAAGGGGGAAAAGGGAGAAAAAGGAGACCCAGGTAGAGGAACTACCTAATCCAGGGGTGTCTGGTCCTTCTCCTGGACGGCCACCATCCTGCAGAGTTTAGCTCCAATTCCAAGTAAACACACCTGAACCAGCTAATCAAGCATTTCTGAACCACTAGAAACTTAAAGGCAAGTGTTTTGAAGCTCAACTCTGCAGGACAATGGCTCTTCGGGAGCAGGATTGGACACCCCTGACCTAACCAATGAAATGGTTACCTGATTTTGTCACTGGGGAAATACAAGCAGAAGCTTGAAGCTTCATCTACTAGATAAAACTATATATACAATATAGCTATACCTAAAGACAGAGGATCATTTATATATCTATTAAATATTATACCACATTATGTTTTCATGTCAAATAATAATAAATTAAAAAATACAGTTACACAAAATATAAGATGCCAGATTTTTAATTGATGAGTAGTCAATACAATATATGACCTAGGGCAGGGGTCTCCAGATCTGCTCCTGGTGAGCTACTGTCCTGCAGACTTCAACTTCAACCCCAATCAAACACACCTGAAGCAGGTCAAGGTCTTCAGAGTTACTTGGAAATGAAAGGCAGGTGTGTTGGAGCAGGGTTGGAACTGAAGTCTGCAGGAAGGTAGCCCTCCAGGACCAGGGATAGATACCCCTTACCTAGGGTATGGTTTTACCACAAACATCAACATACATGACACAAAACGGCAAATGCAAATTCACATGTGTTGTTCATGAGAATTGCAGTGACCCATTTGCTTTCGGCAGTCTGTAAAAAGATTGATTTCATGTTGAAAGGCTGAATTCATGTTTCAGATGTGTTTTTGTGGCATTCAAGCTAAACACTAATGCTGTCACTCACTCCTTCTGCACTCAGTTGGTGTAAGCGCAGTGACTCCTGTGACGTCACGTACATACCCTCTACCTTATTGATCTAAGATCAATCTATTTGCATGAACAAGGTTGTACATTTGTGTATTGGTGTCCAATCCTGGTCCTGGAGAGCCAATGTCCTTCAGAGTATAGCTTCAACACAAGTTTCTAGTGAAGACCTTGATTAGCTGGTTCAGTTCAGGTATGTTTAATTTCAATTGAAGCCAGACTTGGTAGTACAGTGCCCCTCCAGGAGCAGGACTGTACACCCCTGCTCTAAATGTAATCCCAGAAGAAAGGTGGCTCTAACAGCGGCCTTCACCAACCTCCACCACAAAGAGGAGGTATATTCCCTCCAATTTTGTAAACTGGCTAAATTATTTGGATGACACAAGTCTTAAAACCATCTATTGGGTTGGTCTGCAGAGTGGCCTGTTGTTGGTTTTGCCAGAGATGGGGAGCTACACTTGGAGGGGGTACATCCTTATCTGTCTGCTTACCTGTGTGTGAAGGGTTTCTAAAACTCCAAACCAGTGCCTGCGCCCATAATAGAACCAGAGATAGAGCCCGCGCCTCTGCCCGCCATGGACCCAGCGCTGGAATCCACTCCCACCATGGTGCCAGAGCCTGCCACCAGGTCAATCCCAGAGCTTGCGCCCACTGCCCAGTCCATCCCAGAGCCGAGATCAGATTACAGCCTGATACTGGTGGCCCGCGGATCCAGGTCCCACCCTAGTCCCCTCGAACTTTCTCCTTCTTCACCAGTCCCGTCTTGCTAACTAGATGATCCAATCCCGTCCAGAGTCCTTTCTCAGCTCAGTCCAGCTCTCTGGCTCTGCCTCGGCCCTTCCGATCCCCAGCACTGCACAATGATGTGGATTTCTCAGCTTTACCTCAGTCCTCCAGGCCCATGACTCCACCTCGGCCTGTCACCCTGTCGGCTCTGCACTCCCTCGTCTCCACCATGGTCTGTCAGCCCTAGGACTCCTCCAGGCTCCCTCGTCCCTCAGGCTCAGCCTTAGTCAGTTGTCGCTCTGCCTCCACCACAGTCTTCCAGGTCTCCGGCTGTGCTTCAATTCTACACCTCTTCGGCTCCACCGGGCTCCTCCTTCCCTCTGGCTTTCCTGTTGTCCTCTCTCCCTCTGTCACCGCCTCGGTCTACCAAGCCCCCGTCTCTGCCTTGGTCCCGTAAGCCTTTTCTAGGCCGTGGATGTCATCCTGGTCTGTCTCCCTGTCTGCTCCAACTGGGTCTCCACATATTCCGGCTCTACCTCTGTCGGTTGGTCCCCAGGGTCAACCCGGATCATCCTTCAAAAGGGCACCCTGGCTCCTCCCTCGACGGTGTTCCCCTCTGACGGCTCCTTCAGTTCCCTGTACAACAGCACCTCCTCGTCCACCTCCAGAGCCCCCGTACTCCCTACACTTTTGGACTCGCAGTTACAGTGCAAGGATGCACCTTCCAGCAGGGGAGACAACAGTAATGGTTATGTTTGTTTCTATTGACTCTTATTTAGTTCCTTTTTCCCTGGTTTCTTTAGTTTCATTTTTCTTGGATTCTGATTATGTCCCTGTTTGTTTCTATGGTTACTTATAATTATCAACTGTATCTCATTTAGTTCTTTGTTGTTTATCTCCTGTGTACTCCTAGTGGCCTCCTGCATTTATTATTAAAGACTATTTAAAATATTATTTTTTTTATGCATGTTGCCTACACCACTATTGTTACAGTATGATGGTTTTTATTATTAATGGCAATCATTTCAGACTGGGCCAGTGCAAGTGCAGTGTTTTTTGAGAGGGTTTTGGCTAAAACAGCATCTTTAAAAGGCCTATGTTTGTTTCAGGGCTTAGAGGTCGTGTCGGGCCGAGAGGAAAACTCGGAGAGCGTGGGGAGAGAGGTTTCATTGGGAAGCGTGGACCTGAGGGTGATCCTGGAGATTTGGGGCTTCCTGGTCCTCCAGGACGTCTTGGACAGAAGGGTGACAAGGGCCAACGTGGCCCCCCGGGAGTACCAGGTATCTGCAGATGTGGAAGTTTGGTTCCCAAATCCGCTTTCTCTGTAGGTATCACCAGTAGCTACCCCACTGAAAAAGCACCTATCAAGTTCAATAAAGTCCTGTTTAATGAAGGTGGCCACTACAACCCCGAGACAGGAAAATTTATCTGTGCATACCCAGGAATATACTACTTTTCTTATGACATCACTCTGGCCAACAAGCACCTGGCCATTGGGCTGGTCCAGAACGGACAGTACCGGATAAAGACTTTTGATGCCAACACTGGAAACCATGATGTGGCGTCTGGCTCAACCGTGATGTTTCTCAACCCAGAAGATGAGGTATGGCTGGAGATCTTCTACAGGGACCAGAACGGCCTGTTTGCTGACCCCAGCTGGACTGACAGTCTGTTCTCTGGGTTTTTACTTTATGCAGATACAAACTATATGGATACATTGGCGGAAGACTACAAATAGCAGCTATGGTAACACCAATAAATGGTGCTACCTATGGCAAGTCCATCCCTGTCTTTGACCCTGGATTTGGTTGTGCTGTTTTTTCAGCATCTCACTCCATTTCCAGACACTGTTTTAATTTATAAAAAGCAGTTATGTATAAAAAAAAAAACCCAGGACAAAACTTGTCTCAAGAACCCTGCATTCTGTTCCATTCAGCTGTTTTTGCATGGAAGTCACCATGTATATTGTTGACACAAAATAGTTTCTGCTGAAAATGATGTTGTTACCGATTATACAAATAAGAATGAGATCCCTTTTTGACACTCTTGTATATACTGATTATTGATCTATATGAAAAAGGTAATCACACAATTATGATCACTTAATGTCACACTTTTTTAACCCATCCCTAATGCTAAGTAACGGTTTTAACTGGGAGTTATATATATATATATATATATATATATATACACATACATACATACATACATACAGGTGCTGGTCATATAATTAAAATATCATCAAAAAGTTGATTTATTTCACTAATTCCATTCAAAAAGTGAAACTTGTATATTATATTCATTCATTACACACAGACTGATATATTTCAAATGTTTATTTCTTTTAATTTGAATGATTATAACTGACAACTAAGGAAAATCCCAAATTCAGTATCTCAGAAAATTAGAATATTACTTAAGACCAATACAAAGAAAGGATTTTTAGAAATCTTGGCCAACTGAAAAGTATGAACATGAAAAGTATGAGCATGTACAGCACTCAATACTTAGTTGGGGCTCCTTTTGCCTGAATTACTGCAGCAATGCGGCATAGCATGGAGTCGATCAGTCTGTGGCACTGCTCAGGTGTTATAAGAGCCCAGGTTGCTCTGATAGTGGCCTTCAGCTCTTCTGCATTGTTGGGTCTGGCATATTGCATCTTCCTCTTCACAATACCCCATAGATTTTCTATGGGGTTAAGGTCAGGCGAGTTTGCTGGCCAATTAAGAACGGGGATACCATGGTCCTTAAACCAGGTACTGGTAGCTTTAGCACTGTGTGCAGGTGCCAAGTCCTGTTGGAAAATGAAATCTGCATCTCCATAAAGTTGGTCAGCAGCAGGAAGCATGAAGTGCTCTAAAACTTCCTGGTATACGGCTGCGTTGACCTTGGACCTCAGAAAACACAGTGGACCAACACCAGCAGATGACATGGAACCCCAAACCAACACTGACTGTGGAAAACTTTACACTGGACCACAAGCAACGTGGATTGTGTGCCTCTCCTCTCTTCCTCCAGACTCTGGGACCCTGATTTCCAAAGGAAATGCAAAATTTACTTTCATCAGAGAACATAACTTTGGACCACTCAGCAGCAGTCCAGTCCTTTTTTGTCTTTAGCCCAGGCGAGACGCTTCTGACACTGTCTGTTGTTCAAGAGTGGCTTGACACAAGGAATGCAACAGCTGAAACCCATGTCTTGCATACGTCTGTGCGTAGTGGTTCTTGAAGCTGCAGTCCACTCTTTGTGAATCTCCCCCACATTTTTGAATGGGTTTTGTTTCACAATCCTCTCCAGGGTGCGGTTATCCCTATTGCTTGTACACTTTTTTCTACCACATGTTTTCCTTCCCTTCGCCTCTCTATTAATGTGCTTGGACACAGAGCTCTGTGAACAGCCAGCCTCTTTTGCAATGACCTTTTGTGTCTTGCCCTCCTTGTGCAAGGTGTCAATGGTCGTCTTTTGGACAACTGTCAAGTCAGCAGTCTTCCCCATGATTGTGTAGCCTACAGAACTAGACTGAGAGACCATTTAAAGGCCTTTGCAGGTGTTTTAAGTTAATTAGCTGATTAGAGTGTGGCACCAGGTGTCTTCAATATTGAACCTTTTCACAATATTCTAATTTTCTGAGATACTGAATTTGGGATTTTCCTTAGTTGTCAGTTATAATCATCAAAATTAAAAGAAATAAACATTTGAAATATATCAGTCTGTGTGTAATGAATGAATATAATATACAAGTTTCACTTTTTGAATGGAATTAGTGAAATAAATCAACTTTTTGATGTTATTCTAATTATATGACCAGCACCTGTATATATACAGGGTTGGGGAGTAACGAAATACATGTAACTTAGTTACGTATTTAAAATACAAATTTTGAGTAACTGTATTTCATTACAGTTACATTTTAAATGGGTGCTAATCAAATAACAATTACATCCGAAAAGTATTTTAGATTACCAAAGTGATTACTTTGAATTTTAATGTCATTTATTTCATTTAAACATTAATGTAAACTGTGACGGGCAATAAATGTAAACAGCAATTGGTGATTCTCTGACAGTCTGCAAAAGCATCCTAAGCAACATTTCTACTCCTGAGTTTCAAACCCTTGCAGAATATGCAACATTTCAATAATTTTAACAAAATAAGAGAGATCATAAAAATTGCATGTTATTATTTAGCACTTTTCTGAATAAGCTTTTCTCATAACATAAGTTTACATATACTCCACAAGACAAAATGACTGAATTTATAAAAATTGACTCATTCAAAAATGTACATACCCTTGAGTCTTAAAGGATTAGTTCACTTTCAAATTAAAATTTCCTGATAATTTACTCACCCCCATGTCATCCAAGATGTCCATGTCCTTCTCTCTTCAGTCGAAAAGAAATTAAGGTTTTTGATGAAAACATTCCAGGATTTTTCTCCATATAGTGGACTTCAATGGCCTCCAAACAGTTGAAGGTCAACAGTTTCAGTGCAGCTTCAAAGCGTTCTACACGATCCCAGACGAGGAATAAGGGTCTTATCTAGAGAAACCATCGCTCATTTTCTAAAAAAAAAATTAAAATTATATACGTTTTAACCATAAATGCTGATCTTGAACTAGCTCTCTTCTTTTTCTTCTCTATTAGAATTCCGGCAGTGTAGACACTCACTGCTAAGTGTATTACTGCCCTCCACAGGTCAAAGTTTGAACTAATTGTTATATACTTGTACTAGCATATTGTATATGACAATTTAGTTCAAACTTTGACCTGTGGAGGGCAGTAATACACTTAGCGGTGTCTACACTGTCGGAATTCTAATAGAGAAGAAGAAGAAGAGCGCTAGTTTAAGATGAGCATTTATGGTTAAAATGTATAAAATTTTTTTTTTTTTTTTTTTAGAAAATGAGTGTTGGTTTCTCTAGATAAGACCCTTATTTCTCATCTGGGATCACGTAGAACGCTTTGAAGCTGCAATGAAACTGTAATTTTTACCTTCAACCATTTGGAGGCCAGTGAAGTCCACTATATGGAGAAAAATCCTGGAATGTTTTCATCAAAAACCTTAATTTCTTTTCGACTGAAGAAAGAAAGACATGAACATCTTGGATGACATGGGGGTGAGTAAATTATCAGGAAATTTTAATTTGAATATTTATTTTTAATCCTTTAACTGTCCTGTCATTACCTGGATGATCCACGACTGTTTTCATGTTTTGCGACAGTTGTTGCAATTGTAAAAAAAAAAAAAAAAAAAAAAAAAGGTAATTGTGACTTTTTATCTCTATGAGTTTAAATCTCGCAGTTGCATTTTATGAAGTTAGAATTGGGAGATATAAACTCATAATTGCGAGAAAATTTCAGAATTGCAAGTTTATCATGCAATTCTGACTTTATAACTTGCAATTGTGAGTTTATATCTTACAATTCTGATTTCTTTTCTTGCAATTCTGACTTTTTTTTTTCTTAAAATTGAGTTTATATCTCAGAATTCTGACTTTATAACTTACAATTGCAACTTTATATCACGCAATTCTGAGAAAAAAGTCAGAATTATGAGATAAATTGCAATTACCTTTTTTTTGTGTTACAAACCTGTTAGTATTCCAAAGTATTATAAAGTATTTAGATTGTTACAAAACTTGGGTAATCTACAAAATGTACAAAAGTATATATTGTTTAATTTGCTGACCAATAAATGCATAATGACATTGGCAGCCAATGCTACATTATTTTTTTGCTGTGTGACTTCATGTGTCACAAACTGCTCTGACATGGAGGTTGAGGATGCAAATGCAGTTTTATAGGGTAATCCAGAATTGTAATCCAAAAAACAGGCAAATGGTCAAAACACAGGGTAGATAATCCAAAAAAACAAAACAAAACAAAAAACAAAAAAATAAAACAAACAAACAACAGGGCAGAAAACACAGACAAACAGGGAAACCAGGCAGAAGATCAAAAACCATAACGTGAGGAAACCATAGATAGAGTGCTCAGAATTGCAGTGTGACACTAAACAAGACTTCGCAAAGAGGGAGTAAAGACACAGGTCTTAAATAGGCTGATCTTAGGATAATGAGACACAGCTGAACCTAATGAGGCAATGGGTTATGGGAAATGCAGTTTATGGTAGGAAAGCAAAGGAGTCTGGAGGAGTGCCCTCTGGTGGGTACTCTAGCTGGTGGATGTGACGTGTCTCATGAATCCAAAGATTTGAACAAAGATTTATTGTGTCGATGAGTCACTTCTTGTAACTTGAGTTCAGTTTAATTTGTCATGGGAGAGTTTTTCTGCTGTCAGAGAAAACAGCTTGACCGTCTGGACTGTTCTGAGACCTTGACCTGAACAAAAGCTCTGTGGATCTAAGGGTGTTAGAGTAATATAATATTTGTTTTGAATATGCTGGACATTTCAAAATAATATATTTTTTTTTAAAAAATCTGTTTATAAGAATAAATATTCAAGCATTTGTTTCCAGGTTGATTTCAAAGATTACATTTAAATAAATGGGATGTTTGGACCAATATCCCTGTAATTCTGTACTTGATTGTGCATGAGTGTATGTCGGTGGCATATGGAGAAGAATTACACACTAAAGGCCAATTCACACCACACAGACAAATGGCAACAATTGCCAAAAAAACAAGCTGGCCGTTGGATTTAGAGTTTTATGAAAAATAACTGTCATGTTCACACTGACACCAACAAACGCTGATTGAACGTTCACTCGGGTGAAAACAAACCCTGACCAACACCAACAGATGACAACAGGGGTAACACACTGGTCAGACAAAACCCAACAAACATGTTTACTAGCGTTTGTGCGGTGTGAATTGGCCTTTAGTTTGTAATTCTTCTCCATATGCAACCGACTATATGGGCTATTCTACAGAATTGGTTCAAAGTCAGAGTTGGAAACGTCTTGAAAAACGTGTCTTTTTCCACAAATTTTGTATGTATGCAAATTGTATAATATCCAAGGTACACATTTCTAATAATTGTGCAGTTAATTCTCATATTGTATTTTCAGAAAGTTTTGGAATATTTTTCCTCTCCACAAATTTGTCACTACCAAAACACAGTAATAAATAATTTAATAAGAAGGGTTACATTGACCTATTATCTACCTTGTAAATATTTTTTTTTTTTTCCGATTTTTAAAAAAAAGTTTTCACAGGTAAATCAATAACAATTACAATTTTAACAATATTTTAAGTGTTTGTTGTATTTTGAATCCAATCTTTCTTTGTAAAAGGCATAAAGTTTGTCATACTGATTTCAAAGTTAAGGATTCATTATTTTGAATATACGTTGAACCAAACACTATAATTACATCTTGATAATTTAATATACTTTATTTTTGACAATACATCCCATGTTTTGGTCGTGACTCCACATTTTCGGTAATGACAGTAATGCTTTGGTACAGAATTTTAACTCATACTAAAACACTAAAACATATTAAAATACTAATGATTTGGATAACTGTACTAAAATTTTGTTTATTTCCCCCAAGTAAACGATTATATGTTCCCTTTTGTCACTCCCAAAAAAAACGATGTCACTACTGAAACAGTCACGACCGAAACATGTTTTAGGTACTTTTGAGCTTAGCTCAAAGATGCTAATCAGCACATTGTTAGCTAGCACAGTTCTGAACAGTTGTACACACATAAAAACTAAATTTTATGGAATTACACCCAAAAAAGTTTGCTTAATTGCAGAAAAAAAGGTGTCTAGTAGTGACGCTCCTTAAAGTTACAAACAGATTTTCAGATTTTGAACACATTTAACTCAAAATGATGGTCCCTATCTACTATGAAAGAGAGGCTATGAGAGGGAGGGACACAGGAATATTTCCTGATCAAAAATTTAGAAGTGTGGTTAAAATCAGTCTTAGCCAATGGACTAAAACATACACTGTTTCGGTAGTGACATGAAAATGCGGGACACATTTTTTATTTTTATTTTTTACATTAAGTTTCATGATTTAAAAATGAAATATAAAATAAATATATTTTTTAACTTCACTTTTTAAGAATAAAAATATATTTTTAAAAACAACAATGGAAAAAATTGCAAAAATTATTTCAATATCATTTTCACAAGTTGAAATGGGGTTAGGGTTCGGAACAGCCACCTCCCAATTGAAAGTACCCAATAAATGATGATTTTTAATAATGTTCTCTTGAGGGATTTTGTGATCTTATAATCTACAGTCATAAATAGATGAAATCAAAACAGGGTGTAAGGTTTGTTATTGGAACTGATCTGTAGTCAAATCTCTATTACAATATGATTTTATATAGGTAATGTATATTATATAATGAAATTATATAATTTTTAAATACACCTATTTTGTGTTTAAATATAACATTATTCAGACTGTGATTACTTTAATGTTGGTTTTGTTTAAATAAACAGGAATAACAAAAGTGTTTAAAAGTGTTTTCTTTCCTATATTACAGACGTGTCCATCAGTATTTCTTTTGGTTTCAGTTTAATATGGTTCTTCTAATCGTTGAGAAGACTCTCCTCGATGGTATAAATTATTTTAAATGTTCAAGAAATAATTTTATGAACATATAGTTTTGTTTTTACATTAAATATGATTGTAGTCGTATTGTATTGTCGTGTACAATCAAATAAACGATATAACAAAAAACAAACAAGCAAACAAAACCCTACACATTCATGCAATATCGGATTAAGCGCTGCCAAGTGGCGTTACCAGATTTAGGTGATTGACGGGAGTCTTAGCCAATGAAAAGACGCGCTGACATAAAGTGGGACGGACCGGACGCGAACCGCTGCGGGTTCGGTTGAGATTATTTACATACGTTACCAGGCAGCGGGACGCAGCATGACGGTAAAACTCTACCAAAATATAACGTTATATTTAATAGCTGCTCATTCAGTGAATTAATGCTGCTCGCATTGTTGTTATCTGGAAAGCATTAGCATTTTTTTTTTTTTTTTTTACTCGGTGATGTTTATTTCCTGCATCGAGAGAGTAACGTTATAGTCTGCTGTTATTAACAGATTTAATGACTATGTGACAGAAACATCAAATGTGTGTTTATAGACGACTGTGTGTTTGCTGTGGATGATACAGTCAGTCCCTCTGCTGAAGGTTTATTACAGTTTCATCAAGAAGTTCCAGTGAAGTTCTTCCTTCTGAAGAATTGGGAAGATATCTGACATCAGTAGTTGTATTCAAAATGTCTTCGCCCAGGTAATCTTCTGTTTTTACTATTTCAGGAATAAAAACAACAAAAGTGATAGTTTTCAGACTGTTTTCTGTCCTGTTGTCTTCAGTGATGTGCGGGAGAAGATCAGGAAGAAGAAGAGAGAACTGCAGGAGTCTTTAGGAAGAGTCAGAGATGATAAACAGGTCATAACATTACACTACAGGGGTTTCAACCTGAATATAATACTGTGAATAATAAGATTAAAAAAAAAAAAAGTATGTTAATAAATTCGTTTCAATTCAATACATGAATACAGAATGTGATTAAAATTAAAAAAAAAAATAGTTGTTCATCTACTAAAGGTGCAATATGTAAGAGTTTTGCAATAAAATATTCAAAAACCACTAGGCCAGTGTTATATATTTTGTTCACCTGAGTACTTATAATATCCCAAATGTTTCCAACTATTTGTAAATCGTGAGAAAATTACAATTTTAACCAAGGCTCCGGGACGTGTGAGGAGTCGCCTGTCAATTGCGTCATACCCGCGTTACCCTTGGTTTCCGGTTTTATTTTGTTAAAACCATGGAAACACCAAAGACGCTTTAATATATTACATGTTTTAATAGGCAAGGGAGCAACTGTTTGGTTACGTTTATAGAGAGAAAACTAATTATTGTTATGTAGCTCAACACGTTTAGTCTTATTGTTTAAATCTAATTTTCTTGATTTATTTTTCGACACTATTTTGTCAAGTAGCTAACATAGCATAATCAGATGCAGCTTTATTTTTAGTAACAGTAATACAGAATTTTCTCCATCATACAATACGTTTTAAAATTAATCGCATGCCATTTATCAACACAAGTCATCCAGCATTTAATATGATATTCTAAAATCGCTCTAGCTTACTGCAGTGTTTCTCAAACAAGTGTCTCGCAGCAGCCGCCGAGCGAACGCACAGAGTAACATTATAACATCATTTTCAACACACTCAAATGTATCTAATATGATAAACAGAGCTGTGTTACCTCATACTCATGACCGGAAAAGCGGAAGTGGCGCAGACGACTGTGACATAATAAAAGTTATGCTGCTCGTGAGGCGTGTGTTCCGCAATCGCTCCAGTGGCCTCCTTCAGCTCCCACAACACTCAGTCCTGCTCTGCTTCATACTACAATAATGTTAATAATCGCATCCATGAACATGATCATGAGTCCTATCCCTATTCTTTTGCACCGGCTGTGAGGTGAAGACCACATGTCCCAAGATTCCGCGCTCAAACTTGCAGTCATCAAGCTACGCCTTTGTTTTGAATTGGCCTCTAGCGACCTCTAGCGGACAGAAATCTTACATATTGAACCTTTAAATATACTAAATTAGATTAAAATAAATAAATAAAAATGGATTAATAAATATAAATTAGATTAAAATTAAGTAAATAAATAAATTAATTAATAATACATTTACCAGTACATTACTATAGTGATATATGTATCTTAATAGAAACTAATTTTAGATTCATAATATTCATTTTTTAGTGTATAAATTGGGTGTTTATAGGCGATAGATGTAAATTTTAGGACAGTCCCTCACACGAGGATGATCACAGGTGGTCTGTATCGTCTAAAAGATTGAAAACCCCTGGTATAATATAATGATCAGTGATTGTCATTTACTATGTGTGTTGTTTATCACCTGTCTTTTTAAGGTGCTGCACTTTTGGGCAATAGAGTACAAATGTCTGGTTCCAGAACTCTATTCATTTACTCCATAGGGAAATTGTTTTTTAACAATAACATATAAACCTTTAAAGACAGCCCTACTGTGAGCTGTGTGGTTGTTAATCAATAGCATTTGCTTCTGTTGAAGCCCTCATTATTTTAACATAGTTTTAAAATAATCATGTTTAACAGCAGAATTTGTGGTGAAAAACTACATTACCCAGAAAATCACACCAATCAGAGAGTGGAGACAAGCAAAACGCGCCAGATCTCATTAGCTCCGCCCACTCCCGTGATGTAATCGAGACAGTCTCCCTCTCAAAATACTTAAATGTTTAAATATGCATGCATATTTTTTTAGTAAACCTAAAATATATTGTTTTATATATTATCAGCATTGTTAAATGAGTAGTTTTATATTTCTGCATCGTTTTTAATTTGATTGTGCTGTTCGCAGTGCTTCATGGGACTGTAGTTCTTTCCCTCACTAAAGCCGAACTTCATCTTTGTATATTTGTCCTTTTTTTTTTTTCAAATACTTTTTTGCTTCAAATCAGAGTTTGTAGTGTTGGGATTCTCCACGTAGCTGGCTCGTCACTTTAACAAAGATTTTTTTGAAATCCCTATGGGAGAAATGAATGGAAAAAATACTTCTGGAACCATTGGAAAAATGTGCAGCACTGTTTTACTCTACACACACATGCACTTACATGTTGGCTGCATTTCATGTCTGAAGCTGCTAGCCATGTTTATTAGCGTCACTGAACACATGTATGTGAAGCCTGTGCTGATCTGCTGTAGGCTTTGGTTCCGTCAGACGGGGATCTGTCTAAGGATCACGCTGCGGTGGAGGTTGGTTCTGTACTCACCTTTTCATCTTTCATCTAACACATTCTTGCTGGTCTTTCCTTCAGTGCTGCTTCATTCCTAGTTCTCTCAAATATAGACATCTATATTGCCAAGAAGAACAAAAGAGCAGCACACCTGTGAATGAGTCTCAGAACTGGTTCAAATGAGTCCAAGTCTTCTGAAGTCATGTGTTTTTAAATGAAGCGTATGAATCATATGGACCAGTTTTATTTTAATAGGCTGAGTAACAAAATTTAAACTATTCCTTCATTGCTTTTCTTCTGGGCTCTCTTGATCATTCTTTGTCTCTCTTCTTGTATCCAAGCATGTGACTTCCTTAAACTGCTTCTGAGCAGTGAAGATAATGCCGTGTGTTATCAGTTTATTACTAACAGCTCTAGACCTGTCACGATTACTGAATACTGATCGTGGTTATTTGATCTAGAAGATAACGGCAATAATTGCATTATATTATATTATATTATATTTTTATCAATCGATTAAAAACTAACTAACTAATTAATCACAATCAGGGTATCTTCCATTCATTCATTTTTTGATTTAATATTGAAATCAGAAAAACTTGAAAACGGTACTTTTTTTCGTTTTTCATTTTTAAAAAGAAAACGAAAAAACAAAAAATTGGCTTGATTTTTCGTTTTTTCATTCTGGGATTGGAAACGAATAATCAGCTTGAATATTCAATCTCTACATGTGGGCGGGAATGAAACGCCTCTTTCCACTGATTAGTCAACCAGACAAATATAAACATATAAAACATATATATATATATATATATATATAGTGTCCATTAGGTAGTGTTGATGATCATATATTTTTTATTGTAATATTCTTTAATATGTTATATTAGGAGCTGGCAGGTGGAGAAGAGGACCTTGGTGAGACACTCAGACGCTCAGTGATGGCAAAGAGAATGAAAAAAAAGAAGAAGGTCAGGACTGTGCTAACTTCAGAAATAGTGCATGATTACCAATATGTAGATTATTTATTTATTTATATTTTTTTATAATACAATAACGACTACTGCAACAATAAAAACTTGATATTAATCATGAATATTTCATTACTATTTATTTATTTATTTAAGAAAATGGCTATTAAAAGTTAAGTAATAATGCAATCAGTTTTAATCATTCATTCATTTCTGCTTTTTGACATAGTGACTACAACAACAATATAAACATATTACTTATGAATATTTCATATGTATTTATTTAGTAAATGACTATAAAAATGTAATAATGCAATCAGTTTTAATAATTAATTTGCTTCTGTTTTTTAGACACAGTGATGATTACTACAACAATAAAACATAATGTTAATTATTATTATTATTATTACTGTTATGCTATTCTCATTTTTATTTTGAAAGTGAATGGCTCTAAAAAGTTCAGTAATAATGCAAAGAATACATTAAATAGTGATGTAATAGTGTTGGGTGATGCTCTTCAGGGACCAGATAAAGAACCATTACCTGGTTAAAGTTCAAAAGTGTGGATATTGGTACAAAATATCAGTCCTTAGAGGCTGTGAAAGACTCACCTCATACCTCATGCGCTTGTATTTGTTTTGTCTTTAATGTCTGCTTGTGGTCTCCATGTTGTAGCTGCTTAAAGAGATAGCGGTAGAGTCTCCTCCAGATGAGGAGGTGACAGCAGTGCAGGAGGTGAGAGAGGAGCAGGAGCGGGGAGGAAGCCCTCCAGTGCGCTCTCCGAGAGGTGAGGCTATAGACCTCATTACAGAGCATAGGTTTATATATAGCGTGTGATGACTATAAATTCATAATGTGAAGCTGTTCCATTTGGTTGTGTGCACACTATTCTCTCATCTTCACAATCGCTCTAGATCTTCCTCCTCGTCCTGTGATGAGGCCAGGATCCAGCCAATCAGAGACCACCATGAGACGGCGTGTGACTGAGAAGCTGAGAGCAGCGAAGGTAAAGGTCATATAGGACCAGTGAGAGGAGAACAGAACATGTATTTCGGAATACTAACTCACGATTGTGCCGTCTCTTCAGTCTAAAGCCGCTAGTCTTCTAGAGCAGGAGAGCATCACTGAGCCTGCCAGCCGCCTGCACAGTCTACGGGACAGAGACACCCTCACTCGATTCGATAGAGACGTAAGCACCCCTTTGAAACAGGAAAATCACAATGGTCATGAATTGCAAAGAAAACTGTCAACGTGTGAATGTATGAAAACTTAATTTGTTTTGGTATGGTCATTCTTTGTCTCATTTAGTTTCCCTCTCACCATAAACCAAATGTTGTAATATGTACTTCCGTTCAAATTTTGGGATCAGTAAGATTTTTTTTTAAAGAAATTAATTATTTTATTCAGCAAAGACCATTCAAATGATCAGAAGTGACAGTAATGACATTCTTTTAAACTTTCTATTTATCGAAAATCATGAAAAATAAAACGTATCACTGTTTCCACAAAAATCTGAAGAAGCACAACTGTTTTCAACATTGATAATAATCATAAATGTTTCATGAGCATTAAATCAGCATATTAGAATGATTTCTGAAGGGTCATGTGACACTGAAGACTGGAGTTATGATGCTGAAAATTCAGTTTTGATCACAGGAATAAATTACACTTTACTATATATTCACATAGAAAACAGCTGTTTTAATTTATAATAATAATTAGATTTTTTACTGTATTTCTGATCAAATAAATGCAACCTTGGTGAGCAGAAGACATAAAAAAAAACAAAAAAATCTTACTGTCCCCAAACTTTTGAACAGAAGTAAGTACAGATGACTTTATATATATATATATATAGTAGTAATGTAGTGGTACACAAACATGATGGTTCGGTACATACCTCGGTTTTGAAGTCACGGTATGGTACAGCAGAATGGAGAAAACTAAACATATATTTTTTTTGTTTGTTTTTTTTTTTTTTTTTTTACAAATGTGTCTCCTTACATAAATTCAGTTACAAATAAAATCGTCTTGAGGATAAAAATCTACCTCAGCTAATGCAGCAAACTATATAGGGAGCCCTTACTTACACATTACTATAATATTAAACATTATAATTAACAACAGAGCCCAAACTATTAAATTCAGTTGCTATTTATTTTTAGATATAATAATAAACACTCAAAAAAAAAAAAATAAATAAATATATATATATAAGGCAGGTTTTGCATCAACTTCTAAATCTAATTATAAAGTTATTTTTCTACTCCAATTCATTTTTGAAATATAATAATTTACACAGTTACTGTCATAACTTGTTTTCATGACAAATTTATTAAATAATTAAGACATTATTAACAGGTAAAGTAAATATAATGAATATATGAGCTAATATATTGCATATATGTAGTGAAATGCTCCCTCTAGAGTTCATTTCTCTAGTGAACTAACATGCTGTGGACACTAAATGATTCGACTGAGGTAAATGTAATGCTACATGAGATATTATTCTCAAGCTGTTTTAATGATGTCTTTCCATGGTTGAAACACTGGTTTCAGATTACACGTAAACATACCAATTGATCGTCTCTTCTTCTGCGGTTTTTACTGGTAGCAAACAGCAATGCATTACCATGCACACCCCCTTCTGGATTGGAGTGTGGATCGCCTGTGACTGACTGTATTTGTCGTCTGTCTGTATGCACCGAACCGTGACGTTCGTACCGTTCGGTTTGGGGGAAATATATGTAACGTTACACCCCTAATATTTTGTAATTAAGAGTAAAACACAGTTTAGAAGTTTGAGATGTAGTCTGATGTGCTCACATCCTGTCATGGTATGCTCCTCCAGACGGATCCAGATCTGCGGGCTGATGAAGACTCATCTTTCGCTGCCAGGCTGAAGTTTCGTGACACAGCCAGACGTGCAGTCAAAGACAAAAGGGTAAGAAATGCCTGTTTCTCCTGCGAGGACGAAGAGCACTCTTTAGGAGGAAACTAAAGTGATAGATACATATTATAAAATAATAGATTCTGACTAGTCTACATTGTGCATAGTTGCATGTGTGTATAAATAAAGATGATATTTCCCACATAAGGTGAAGTATAAATGAACAGAACTGACAGAATTAATTAAGAAGTAACCTAGAAATCCTCCAATCCTGACATAGATGTGTTTGGTTTCTGAGCAGACCGAGACTGGTTTGCCGACCGCTGAAGAGGCGTACAACTTCTTCACCTTCAACTTCGACCCAGAGCCTCAACAGCAAAGCCGACGCAAGAAAAGACGTTCCAGGAGAAGAGAAGCAGAGGAGGAAGGAGAGGGGGAATCAGGGGAAGAAGACAAAGAGGATGAAGAAGAAGAGGAAGAAGAGAGAGAGTGTGAAGGAGAGGAAGAGTCTGAAGCCAGGGTGACTTGTGTTTGTGTTCTAGAAAAAACAACAAAGACAGTATATGTACTCTATGTAAAGATGGACACTAACAAACAACAATGTAATATCCACATTAAAATTATATCAGTGATCAAACATTAACCATTCAATCAGCAGACATATTTTAGGGTCCGAGAACCAAAATATTAGGTTAAAATTGATATACATTATACATATTTTAATATATGACTTATCACCCTTTTCCCAACATTTTTCCTGATGCAGTCTTTCAATTAATATCAGCTCATAAAAATGGCATTTATTGTCATTTTAAAGAACCCCAAAAAAAAAAAAAAAGTTTATGAAATATAACGTGCTATATTTATATTTCATATAAACTCCCCTTAATGGGATTCAATCGCTGTTTAGGATGAAGATGCCCCACTGGTCAGAGATGAGGAGGAGGATTTGTTCATCATTGACCAATCAACACAGGACTTCCTGGAAGTGAGGAGGGCGGAGTATATGGACTACAGTAGGCGACTGCAGAGGGAGCGAGAGACACTGTTTGTTCCCAGCATGAGGCCAGGTACAAAAACACAGACACTCTTTATCTTTACCCTCCTAGAGCAGCTCAAGTGATGGGTTTACCATGTTTCACACAGTTCCTGCCTCCAGTAAGCTGCCCGAGAATGTGCGTCCCCGTTACCTGGAGGAGGAGGGGCTGTATGTGGGGGAGAGGCCACCCGTCTGCCTGACAAATCAGAGCATTTTGGAAAACCGAATACTCAAGCAGAATGAGGTAATTCAAGAAACTGTTTCAACAAAACTTTATATACTAACTTCTATAAAAATGATCCTGTAAAAAACAAATGCTGTTATGTGTAATGGGAGTGTTTGTGATTTCTGCAGGGGAGGAAGTGGTTTGGAGATGACGGGCGCATCATGGCTCTGCCCGACCCAATCAAAGAGTCCTCGTCCAGACCGCCTCTCTTCCACCTGGAGGATGAGCTGGACCCAGCGCTGCAGACTGTCTACAGAAAGGTGAGGGATCCAGTTAATGATGACAATGATTTGATTATATTTCCTGTGTTTTTGTGCTGTACCTTGGCGAGTTCAGGCCTGTCATGGACCGCTAACTCCCGAAGATTTTCATATTCTGTGTGGTAGTGAGTTCACAGCAATGACAGAAATGATCTGTTCCATCAAGTGACAATAATTGCCCCTTAAATTGATTTCTGGGGGCATTTTTACCTTCATTTCCCTAATTTTTGTAGATGTGTGCACTATCTTTTATGCTAAAGTATATTTAATAATCAAGCAATTAATCACATTCATTCAATAATTAACACTCAAATAAAAACTGAGTTGCATATAAACACTTAAATTGCTCATAATGCTTTATAAGGTTTATTATATAGTTATGTTTCTACTCCAATTTGTTGTTAAAATATAAACCCTTCAGAGCGAACCCACTTCCTCCAAAACACATGAACACTCACAGCCAGAGCAGAGTCTGCAAAGCATCATGAGAGACGGCGTTAAATGACCTCATGTCTCAAAACACATAACATCACAATAATAATGAACGTAAACAACTTACAGAGCTCTAGTTGTACCACCTGACTGCTGCAGATTCATTTCAGCATTGATAGTGTTGACATAGAAACACATAAATCCGAGTCTGGGGACGTGAACAGAACGTCACGGGTTGCCATCTCGTTATTATGGTTAGGATATGGCGTAAACGCAGCATTGGTTTGTTTCAGGAGGAACTGTAAAATGCGGCTGATGTTTGTTTGTGGTGCTCAGTGACTAACATCTGTCTACAATGCGCTGATGACGTGTGAAGTCTGTGTGAGCAGATGTGTGGAGGAATGGAAATACATGTGTTGACAGGCAGGTACAACAACGTATTTGTGTTGAGTGCAATGACTGGACGAACATTTTTTGGACCTGAGACTTCCACAGAAGATATATGTACATGTTTTAATATTTAGACCACTTTTATTATTGACTTCTATCAGTATGTGAAGAGACTTTCAATCAGAATAACAAAAGGTGTTTATAAAATAAATTGCCTACCTTACCTTTAAATTGCACACCCCTTTTTTGAGAGTGTATATGTGGCCCTTTACACAAGTTCCCAGGCTGCTGCAATGAGCGCTTTCATAGAGTAACTAGTTATTAGATTTTACCAAAGTTTTGTGTAATTCAAAGCAAACATGACTGTGCTAAATGTGCTGGTTTTGGATAAGAGTTTTCTCTGGTCCCAAGACACCAGACCTCTGATGCTCATCTGGAGTTGAAGAATCAGTTGCTTTCTTTCCCATGTAAATTACTGAAATTAACACAAGGCCCTGTTCACAACCTATTTTCCTTTTTTGACTTTAGAAGATCATTAATTCCAGGGACCACACTGTCATCGAAAACATGGAAATATCTGGGAATCTTAAGATTGTGACTCGTCTGGAAAACATCATTGAAATGAATAAAATCTCTAAAATGTCTGTAGTAAATAATTTTTTTTGCTACTTTAGCTTAGCTCTAAAATATGTCATGCGCTAGAAATTGCTCTTTGTGGTTGACTTTTAAAAATCATGCTAAAATGCAATCCTGTGATGTTTACTAGCACTTTTTGGTGTCATATCCTCCATGCAGCCTGTTTCCAGGCAATATGAAGCGCCAATAATATTTGTGGAGATAAGAGGTGTGAGAACGGAGATGGGATCCAGATGTGTGATGATGTCACAGATCCTGCTGTGAGACGGAGCAGTGAGGTCACATGTGCCTGTCACGCCTTACAGAACTCAAAATAGGAGATATGTAATAGACATTAGGATACACACACACACACACAATGGAGTGATAACACACCCCTTCAGCCATGTGTGTTTAATAAGAGCTGCTTGAGTATTATGATTGCTGCATGCAGATAGAAATGACTCAGAAGAAGAAAACACCATGAGCACATCTGAATATTAATGCGCTCACAGACATGTGGAACTAATTGAAAAAGTGTTCTGCTAATGCAACCCATAACAACATAAAAGAGTGAAAATGTGAGTGAAACATCAAGTGTCCATCAGGAGCATATGGCTGATACACAGTACAGGCAGTAGAGGAGGAGTGTTGACTGTGTTCGTCAATCCTGTTAGCTGAGAAAGAAAAACATTACAGGCATGCTACAAAATAGGACCTGAAGCTATTCAAAAAAAAGTTTTTTCTTTTTTCTTTTTCAGCAAGTGACAAACAAAAATGTTGACATGTCTACATAGAGTTTAAAACTCTGATTTATGTTATTATCAAATCGCTAAAAGCTAAATTGCAAATTAGAGAATGGAGCAGAATTTGTTTATTTATTTATTTTATTTATGTGTTATTTCTCTCCACCATGCTGTAGAAAAGGATATTTAGATATTTACTTTTTTTGGTGTCAATTTTAAATTTTAAATGCAATGACTACAAACCAACATTTGGTCCCAGACTAGTTAGCCTCTACTATGTACGGGTGAATTTAGGCAAAATCTGCAACCCTGTTATTCATTCTAGATTTTTATTTTAATTTATTTACTTTTTATTTTCTACAGTTTTTTCTAGTTAATGTTTTTGATAGCACTTTAGGTTAGGGTCCAATTCTCAATATTAACTAGTTGCTTATTAGCATGCATATTACTAGGATATTGGCTGTTTATTAGTACTTATAAAGCACATATTAATGCCTTATTCTGCATAAACTTATTCTACATCTCTTAATCCTACCCCATACGTAAACTTAACAACTACCTTACTAACTATTAATAAGCAGTAATTAGGAGTTTATTAAGGGAAAAGTCATAGATAATAGTGAGAATTTGACACTAAAGTGTGACCTTGTTTTTAATTATAGCTAGAAAATGTAAAAAAAAATCACACAATGAAGGTATTAAACTGTATTCAAATATGTCCCACATTTTGGTAACAGGGCAGTGATATTTTTGTATTCATATACTGTTGTTCATACATATATATATATATATATATATATATATATATATATATATATATATTCAGTTTTTAGTTTAGTAGTGTTAGTAGTTATGTGAGTTATGTGAGTTTGTCATTTTTTTATTTTTTTAAATATTTAATTTGATTTAGTTTTCAAAGTTTAAGTTTTATTATATTTAAGTAATATTTATTATATTTTATTTCAACTTTATTTCAATTACCAAATTAAAAAAAAACATTGTTTCAATGCAAACTCTATAAAAGGCTTGTAAAAATGGCAAACTTAATTTAAAATAAATAGTCAAGTCAGTTTTTGTGTAGAATTCAAAGCAGCTTTACAGAAAATCATGATGTTAATGTTTATAATATCTTAATACATTTGAATATCTTGCCTATTATTTGCTTTACATGAATATATTGTATGTATGCAAATAAAGTTGGATATATTTATATATATCCAACTTTATATATAGAGCTGTGCGATAATATAGGTTACATTTTGCTACAATATAAACAATCACAAAGTTAAGATTTGATGATTAGGATACCTGTAAGCAGGACCTAAAATTAACAAACAGCGCACAAATACTAAACTGAGCTCTGTATCATGTCTTCTTGCACTTGAGCAGACAAATTCACACAAAATTATGTCAAAAATTAAATT
Organism: Hypophthalmichthys nobilis; assembly: GCA_037950665.1. Lineage (NCBI taxonomy): Eukaryota > Metazoa > Chordata > Actinopteri > Cypriniformes > Xenocyprididae > Hypophthalmichthys > Hypophthalmichthys nobilis. The sequence continues at coordinate 12,415,527 of CM075485.1, forward strand.
ATGTATTCTAGTAAACATAGTTGGTTATGTCTTAAGTGAACAAACAGTTGAGAAAGTAAACACTTGTATAGTATCAGTATATTATATCCGTGCATTAGCTCTTAAAGTGACAGCAGCATAATATTCCTGTTGCTGTTTTTAATGTTAATCAAACAACAAATGACAAAGAAAAAATCACTCACTACTCTTGACTGAATAACTTTTATAACTTTAATAAGGATTAATAAAGATGTTTAATTTAAAGAGTGAAGACGTAGGACATCACGCTGCAACAGAGTTAACAAACATAATATCCTAAAAATAACAAAAAATCTACTTTTAAGACTATTTATGGAAATGCATAATGAATGATATGTCTTCTTTCTGAATTAATGACAGATGGTGTTTCCACTGTTGTCTGCTCTCTCTCAGGCTCTGAAGTCCAAGCATGTGAACCTCTACATATCTGGAATGGGCGATCCCCAAGCAGACTACCAGCTGGATGTAGATGTATCGGGCCTCATCTTCTCCCATCATCCTCTCTTCAGCCGTGAACATGTGCTGGCAGCCCGTCTCGCCCAGCTGTACGATCAGCACCTGACCAGACAGCACAAGAACCTCACGCGACTCCTGACCGATAAGGTAAACCAGAAGAGTGGCATCAAAACCAAGCTTCCTGTTCTCAAGTTCTCGTACAGGTCTCAAAACTCATTCTGAAAGTGTGTTTGTGTAGTTGAACGGCTTGAGGAACACGATTCATAATATGCTTGAGCTACACAGAGGAGAGGCTCTGAGTCAGGTGACCCAGCAGAGGATAGCAGAATACAAACAGGAAGTGAGGTAAGAAACTTTTAATCACCCCTACCTTCAGTATAGTCATTCTGTCACCCTTAAATCTGTCTTGGGACTGTATTGTCAGACACACTCGTCAGTTGCGTGATGTGGAGCAGGAGAAGGACAGAGCTCTCCTCAAAAACATCATCAGAGTGTGGAAGGAGCTCAAAGCTCTCAGAGACTTCCAGAGATTCACCAACACGCCCTTCAAACTCTTCCTCAGGAGGTATGGCTTCTGTCACATGTGCTTCCACTCTGTGTTTGTGCTCTGTTTAATGGGACATGTGAATTTACCTCTGCAGGGAGAAGGTGGAGAGAGAGCAGGACGAGCAGGAGTATGAGGATGACATTATGGCGGAAGTGTCGGAGCTGCAGGCGGAGACGGAGGAAGATTATCAGAAGAAGATGAGTGAATACAGAAGACGACATGAGGAATGGAAATCCTGGAAGAGAAAACAGGTTCTACTATATGCAATTGTTTGCATTCTCATTGGTAGTTGCCATGTAACTCTTTCATTTAAAATCAATGATTTTGTCTCTTTGTTCCTGCAAATCGTTGTCAATGTTAATAGCCTCTTATGTTGTTTTAAAAACTACTGTTTATGCATTCATAATCCTGTTTAAAAACAGACTGACAGGAGATGTTCACAACATGCATCTGATTCTCTCAGAAAGCCATAAAGAAAAAGCAGAAAAAGAAAAGACAGCAGGAAGAAGAAGAGGAAGAGGATGAGGAAAGTGAGGAAGAGCTGGGTGAGGAGCCAGAGAAGCCAGATCCTCCAGAGAAACCAGACATGAGCGCCCTGGAAGAGCACGTGCGGGAGAAGGCTGCCAGGATCCGAAGGAAACCTGGAGAACCGCTTCTGATTCCAGAACTCACTGTCTCCGGTCCTGTCACCCCCAATGAGCAGTGTCCACGGTGAATGAACACACACAACACACTGACACACTTACCTCAGTCTTTATAAAGTTACATAAATGAGGGCCGGTTCACACAGAACGCGTTTTTCCATTTCACTGCGCTACTTTTCTATTGTCTTTCAATGTAAACACGTGCTAGATGGATGTGTTTGACCATTGCGCTCGTGTCTTGCATATCGTGCAGCGTCTCATGCATGACACGGCATTCTAAAATATGTGGCACTCAAGTTAAATTCAAATTTTAAAAAACACACTTGCCTTTTTCACTTTTACTGACCTGCCTTGTGTTAATGGCCCCTAACGGTGTTTGACAAGGTAAGCAACACTATTCAGAGCTCGACATTAAGACATGTCATGTGCTTGTCCTTCGGATAAGTAAATCGGTCATGCACTTGTCAGAGTAAAAAAGTTACTTGTCCGGGAGGAAAAATAGGATTTTTGGTGGTGTAAACATAATTAATTCTGAAACAATATTTTCATCAGTGTTACTTAAATATTTTTGATTTTTTTTTTCCCACAGGGTGTCATTTACCTTTTTAAAGGCCATTTTTTTTAACCTTATTAAATCTATACGTTATCTTTTATGTTGATCAACAAAGACACTATAGGGCTGTTACCAATCAAATTAAATAATTTACACTGCAAAATTACAACTGCAATAAATAATGTTATGAGATTAATGATTTAAATACATTTTTGAATATGCAAATAAGAAATGTTGGGGGAAAAATGCAATGATTCTTTTAAACATGAAACTGAACCACCAGTAGGTGGTGGCAAGTCACTTAACAAGTGAGTCATTGAGTCATTCATTCAATTGATTCTTTCAAAACATTGAATCATTCAGTAATGAAACATGGCTGAATGTTGCTGTGAGATGTGCTTTGCTTCTGCTGTGATCTTTGTTCGGAACTATTTTTGTTGGTGAAACAGAACAAAAACAGTCAATATTGTGTCTAAAATGTAAGTAACTTACATTTTAGACATTTTAAACAACTACTTGTTTATTGAACTATAAAATCAATGTAACATTTTCAATTGTGATAATATTTGGCAAAACGGCTCCCTTGGTCGTTTTATGTTACTTAACTATGTCATCCGTTATAAATAAAAAAAACTCAACATTTTAAATGTTTACCTCAGTATGTTTCTTATCTGAATTTCTTTGTTTGCTGTTACGCTCATTTGTTTGATTTTGTTTGATAAAAGTCTCTCACAAAGAGACAGGCAGCACTATCCTCAACAGCGCCACCTTGTTACCAGAAATACACTATCCATTATCAATCGCTGTTTACACTGAATCTAATAATATCAGAATCATTCTCACATTTCGATGGTTCCCTAGTTATTTTTTTATCTTTGATGTTTTAATCAGGCCACTCTTTCACTTGCCCCTTCAAAAAAAAAAAACTCTTGTCCCGGACAAGATGACAAGCGTTAGCCTTAGCAACTACCCAGGATGTTCAAGCCACCACCCTCAACACCCTTGCTACTGCACAGCAATCTGCTAAAAACATGTAGAATACCTTAAGGCTATGACACACAAATCAACGGCTGGCCAGTGTTGGGTCATGGTTGAGCATTTTTCGGTCTTGTTTGCAGTGTGTTCTACACTGTACTACACCAGCTGAACCCCCATCTGCAGGTTTTGTAGCAAGTTTAATTAACGTAATGTGCTAGTTTTCAGTTGGCTAGCGTATTTGTGATGTGTTCAAGCACAGACACAGGGGACACGAGGCAACAACACAGTCCGCTTTTGACGCTGCTAGTTCTTTGATGTCAGTTTGAGGTGTCTAGGCACTGGCAACCACCCACAACACTCTTGCAACCTTAAAACCACTCAGAACACCTTAGCAACTCCCTGGCAACCACCCACAACACACTTGCAATCTTAAAACTACTCAGAACACCTTAGCAACTCCCTTGCAACCTTAAAACCACTCAGAACACCTTAGCAACTCCCTGGCAACCACCCACAACACACTTGCAATCTTAAAACTACTCAGAACACCTTAGCAACTCCCTTGCAACCTTAAAACCACTCAGAACACCTTAGCAACTCCCTTGCAACCTTAAAACCACTCAGGACACCTTAGCAACTCCCTGGAAACCACCCCCACAACACCCTTGCAACCTTAAAACCACCCAGTACATCTTAGCAACTCCCTGGCAACTACCCACAACACCCTTGCAACCTTAAAACCACTCAGAACACCGTAGCAACTCCCTGGCAACCACCCACAACACCCTTGCAACCTTAAAACCACCCAGAATACCTTAGCAACCCCATGGAAACCACCCCCACAACACCCTTGCAACCTTAAAACCACTCAGAACACCGTAGCAACTCCCTGGCAACCACCCACAACACCCTTGCAACCTTAAAACCACTCAGAACACCTTAGCAACTCCCTGGAAACCACCCCCACAACACCCTTGCAACCTTAAAACCACTCAGAACATCTTAGCAACTTCCTGGAAACCACCCCCACAACACCCTTGCAACCTTAAAACCACTCAGAACACCCACAACACCATCCACTGTTTCAGGCACTTTTGCCTGGGTTTCTCCAGACTCAGAGTTTCTCCAGAAAACGTAATGTAAACTAGTTTTTGTTTGTGCCTTGTCTAGTGCCGAGTTCGCTCGTAGAGAGGATGTGGCCAAACGTGACCTCTTCATCAAGGTCCTGTACAACGATAAAGAAGTTTCCAGGACAGACAGCCGAGCCCTCAACATGGATTTCAGAGTCCACTTTGGTCAGATCTTCAACCTGAAGATAGTGAACTGGCCAGAAAGCATCAAACTGCAGGTACAGTTGGTTGTGTGTAGGGCTGAATGTTAGTTGACTAGAAGAGGCTTAGTCGACCAAGACTTTATTTGTTGGTTAGCGGTGGGTCCTTGTGGTAATTACAGTATGTCGGGCGGGAAATCAAAACGTCCGCCTATCATCCATCGATCCAACTTTACACAGCTTCTCATTAACCTAGATAAATGTGCGCTATTATATATCCAAGTGTTTGTGCGGTTAAAGTATAGCACGCTTTACTGCAAGACATGGAGGCGCCGGCGCGATCACTTGCATTTTTTCAACTTAAAATACTTTTTGTCATACAGATCAGAGTAATACATCATTCAAAACTGTAAAGTTTCTACTTTTATTTGTGTAAACTCACAATAACAAAACATTGTGCTTTTGTAAAATAAAGAAAACAAACAAGATGCACTTTTTGCCGTCTCGGTCTCTGTAAACAGCAGCGCATCACATAAATGAACCAAAACTCAGCATATAGGCTACTTGCCTCACAGACATGAGAAATATATCTATGGAAAGCTTGAAACGTCTACCTTTAAACTAACCAATCTGAATCGAAAACAAATGCTCTCTGATTATGCAATCCATATGAAAGGTGCATTTTTCTCTATAGGCCCGTTACTGCGGAGATGAAGAGTCAGCATCATCAACTTCATCTTTGCAGCTGACACTGACTCAGAAAACACTAGTTTATTAATAAACAATTAAAATGTTATTTTATAATAATAAACATATGTAAACTTGCTATTTTTTCGACACATTCAGAATCATTACTTTTGCCAGTGCTTTGCGGCATGCTTTACATGTGTGCTTGAGCGCGAAGCATATATTCCGCCCCCTGTATATTTAAGTAATTAAATTAATATAAATGTGCGATTAGTCGACTAATGGCTTAAATGAACAACTTCTAGTCGACTAGAAAAATCTTTAGTCTGGGGAGCCCTAGTTGTGTGTATACGCACAATTGCATTGGCATGTGTCTGTATATGTTTGAAATTTTCTGGATGTTGTCTTGCAGGTGTTTGAGAGCGTGGGCTCATCTTCCACCCAGCTGGCTGAGGTGTGTGTGCCACTTCCAGAGACTTCCGTCCTGACCGGCAGTGCACCATCTGAGGAGATGGAGTTCAGCAGCAACCAGAGGGTCACCTTCAGCCACGAGGGTGTCGGCAGTGGTATAAACATCTCTTAAACCTGCCTAAACAGATTCCTGTGTGTCACCGAATCAAGGGTGTCTCAGATTGTAGGAGGTGAAATGAGGTTGTTTTATATCTGGTTTGTTGTAGGTGTTGCATTCTCTTTTGAGGCTGACGGCACTAACACACAGACTCTGCTGACGTCAGGGAAGCTCTCCTGCTGCGTGTCATGGGCCGTAGGGGAAGATGACGTCCCCCTCGCTCCCCCATCCACTCAGCCTGGAGGGGGCCTGTACAGGTCAGAGAGCCAAACAGAGATCCAGCCCTCCATTAGCTGGCTGTTTTCAGAGTTGTGCTGGGTAAGATGGACTGCTTTCTCTCTCTTCAGTGGTCTCGGGCAGATGGACGCAATAGCCTGTATCGGGGCCTCTGGTCTGAATGACATGAAGAAATTGGGGAAGTGGGCAGCTGAGTCTCGGCTCGACCCCAACGACCCCAACAACGTCTCCATGATGCAGCTACTCTCGGTACATTTCCCAGAATTCTCTCCAACTCTTGAATGCACGTTTAATCACTGTGAGTCACACGACTGTGCCTATTAGCCATTCTAATTTGAATAAGATCAGCGCCGGTACGTTTCCATTGATGGTGAAATATGCAGTTCAGTCATTATAAAAAAATATTTGACTACTCAACTCCACAGTAGAGAATACCAATAGGAGTCTATTGTTCAAGAGTGCTGTGTTTTGTCTCTGTGTCTCTGTAGGTAGTGAGTGGTGGAGATGTGGCCGTTCCTGAATACTTTCGTCTGGAGCAGCTTCAGGAGGAGTTTAATTTTCTGACTGATGAGGAGCTGCAGCGTTCACGTCGCTTCCGTCTCCTGAGGCTGCGGAGTCAGGAGGTGGCGGAGTTCCGGCACTTTAAATGTGTCCCCTCCATGGAGCGGGAGATATCCGAAAAAGTGTTCCAGGTGAGATCACTTAACCTCTGTGAAAACAGCATTATAACGGACATGCTGAACTGTCTGTGGAGTGCTGGGTGTCCTAAGATTGTTCAAGCCAAGGACTTCAAAGAGATAAGGTTTGAAAAAGATATAAACAATGGCAAGACTGTCCAGGTAGGAGTTGAAAGTTGCACTGAAACATTGAAAAGAAAACATAAAAAAATAGTCAATTCGTATAGTTTATTGTAGCACCACCTAGTGTCGAGTAGATGTCTGTGCAGGTCTGTGAATGAAACAGACAGTGAATATAGGTTTCCAGCAGCTGCAACAGTCTTATCTTTTTAGGAAGTATGTACCTGTAATTAGTTCATATGTTTATTGAACATATGTAAGAACAAGCAGGTGGATTTGTGTCGATTTTGTTTCAGGATTATGAGAAGAGACTAAAGGAGGGCGAGATCATCGATACAAAAGAGCACATTGATTCACATCGAGCCCTCGTGGCCAAATATCTACAAAAAGTGAGTGAAAATACAGTAAAACAGTAATATTGTGTAATATTATTACAATTTAAAACAGCTGTTTTCTATGTGAATATATAGTAAAGTGTAATTTATTCATGTGATCAAAGTTGAATTTTAGGCATCATTACTCCAATCTTCAGTGTCACATTATCCTTCAGAAATCATTCTAATATGTTATTATTTTATGAAATTCAAAAGAACAATATTTATTTAAAATAGAAATCTTACTGACCCTAAATATCTTTTTTTCGGTTTGTCTTTATGTTTAATTATGTAAGGACAGTGGACAGTATTGTGAGTTATGGATTGGTCAGCAAAGGGCCCTTAAAATCAAATTCTCTGTTTGTCTCTCTGTCTCAGGTTCGGGAGTCAGTCATTAATCGTTCCCTTATAGCGAAGCATCATTTTATCCTGTCTGATGTGGTTTCAGAGGACGAGGTTCCCAGCATCGGGTAAACGGCTCTATTGTTGATCTAATTCACTTCTGCAGACTTTAAATAGAGGCGTACTGAATCAGACTCCACCCACTCCTAGACGTCATATTCAGATATGGTCTGGTACATATACTCACCCACTAACAAATGCTGACACTTTCTTTGAAGCTAAATCCAGTTCATGTGCTGCAGTTCATTAAGGCCACGTACACACTGTAAGTTTCAGGAGTGACAACCGCATTTAAATGCGGGAGTGAATCCCCTAAATTAGCATTACATGTGTGTACGGAACATGACTCACTCTCGAAAATGCGATGATTGACAGCTTGGAAACCATAGCGACGTTCTGGCGTCTCTCATGTTTGGTATCCGTTAATGTGACCAAAGTAATATTACAGTGACAAAACACTCGTTATTTTCAGCAGTTTAACTAAACACAGTCGACGGAGGTGTCCTGTTTTGTTTATGCTTGTACAGCCTGTTTCACACAGAGCAAATGGGTTTATGGAGTTATTAAAGTGAGCAGACATGAATCACGATATTTTGGTCTTATTTTCAGCATAAAGCATTTGGATTTATTTTGGTTTATTATGGGCTTATTCTTGTTCGCTGATTTTACTAGCAAGATCTGGCAACTCGAATGAGTCAAGGCTTTCCCCGTGATTCACCGCGCATACAGAAGAGAGACACATCTCAGATGAACATTAAAAAACGTCATTAACAACTAGTTGTTCAGTTCGGTTCCGTACACACAGCATAGAATTTCTGTAAATGCGGTTGTCACTACCTGTATTTTTTGGGATTTAATTCGGTTGTAGAATACGGTTATCACTTCTGTATTTTACTGAACTGTGTGTGTACAGAACGCGATTAAGCACTAAAAGTTGAACTGACAACCGAATTCAGCTGCAGTGTGTACATGGCCTAAATAACTTTAGTATTTGATGATGATTATATAGAAGATTAACATGTTTTAAGGCAGTTTATGGTATGTTCCTGCCATGAGCAGTGTAGTTTGAGCACAGACTGCTGAGCGTAAGGCTTTATCTAATCTTAGACCTGTATAAAGTGACCTTTATTTGACAATTCTCGTCTTTTATTTCTCTTTTTTTCTCTTGTATGTTTGTATATTCAGTGGTCCAGGTGCTGGGTATGTCCTGAGGATTTTTTTTGTTCTTTTCTCAGTCTTCCGTATTCCTTTATTTTCCTTGTGTTCCTCCCCTCAGATCTGTGTGTTCATGAGGTGCCATTTTCTGTAGAATTAGTCAGTGTAAAGTATGTTAGAGGAGTCCAGTCACACACTCAGAGTGTGTTTGTGTGTTTGATCTGCTGTACGTTGAGTACTGATAGTGTGTTTAGAGTAACAGCACTGATGTATTTATTTAATAATCCTCATGTTCTTCCAAACCCATATTACATTCTTTCTTTGTGGAGCACTAAAGGAATGGTTTAGCTTAATGTTCATGCTGCTCTTTTCCATATAATGAAATCATACATCGACTAACATTATAAGTGATTAAAGCTCTGTGTGAGGAACAGGCTGAAAGAAAATCCTCCTCCATTTTAGCTTTCACAGCCATAATGATATTCAGAACAACATCATGATTGCTTTTTTGCAGCAGTTCAATAAACAAACAAAAAAAACTTGAATTTTAGACACAATATTGTCTCTGCCAACAAAAATAATTCCATGCAGAATCAACACAGTAGTGGTGATTCATTCCTGAATAAATTAGTGTTTGAATGAATCAGTTGAGTGAATGATTCAATGACTCACTCATAAAGATTTAATAATTATGTTTATAGTTCGTATTTTCATGCACAGGAGACCTTGTCAACAACAACAACAAAAAATAGCCTAATACACAACTCATGTGTACACACATACAGTGCTCAGCGTAAATGAGTACACCCCCTTTGAAAAGTAACATTTTAAACAATATCTCAATGAACACAAAAACAATTTCCAAAATGTTGACAAGACTAAGTTTAATATAACATCTGTTTAACTACATGAAAGTAAGATTAGATTACACATTTTTCAGTTTTACTCAAATTAGGGTGATGCAAAAATGAGTACACCCCACAACAAAAACTACTACATCTAGTAGTTTGTATGGCCTCCATGATTTTTAATGACAGCACCAAGTCTTCTAGGCATGGAATGAACAAGTTGGCAACATTTTGCAACATCTATCTTTTTCCATTCTTCAAGAATGACCTCTTTTAGAGAGGATGGAGAGTGATGCTCAACTTGTCTCTTCAGAATTCACCATAGGTGTTCGATTGGGTTCAGATCAGGAGCCACTGAATCACTTTCACCCTGTTCTTCTTCAGAAATCCAACAGTGGCCTAAGAGGTGTGTTTAGGATCATTGTCATGTTGGAAAAGTGCATGACGACCAAGGGCACGGAGTGATGGTAGCATCTTCTCTTTCAGTATAGAGCAGTACATCTGTGAATTCATGATACCATCAATGAAATGCAGCTTCCCGTCACCTGCAGCACTCATGCAGCCCCACATAAGGACACTGCTACCACCATGTTTTACTGTAGGCACCATGCATTTTTCTTTGTATTCCTCAACTTTGCGACGCCACACAGTTTTGAAGCCATCAGTTCCAAAAACATTTATCTTGGTCTCATCACTCCAGAGTATAGAGTCCCAGTAGTCTTCATCTTTGTCAGCATGGGCCCTGGCAAACTCTAGGCAGGCTTTTTTGTGCCTGGGCTTTAGGAGAGGCTTCTTTCGTGGACGGCACCCATGCGTGCCATTCCTCTGCAGTGTACGCCATATTGTGTCATGGGAAATAGTCACCCTAGTTTGGCTTTCTAGTTCTTTAGATAACTGCAGTGAACTTGCATGCCGATTTTCTTCAGCCCTTCTCATCAGAAGACGCTCCTGTCGAGGTGTTAACTTCCGTGGACATCCTGGATGTCTCTGTAAGATGGTTGCAGTTCCATCTTTTTAAAATTTTTGCTACAGTATTTTGACTGATAAGTAAAGCTTTGCTGATCTTCTTGTAGCCTTCACCTTTCTGGTGTAAAGAAATTATTTTCTTTCTCAGGTCTTGTGACATTTCTCTTCCATGTGGTGCCATTGCTGACAGCATGAAATGAGAAGGGGTTTTAACACCCTTTTATAGTCAACTGTCTTCTGGACACCTGTGTAATGAATAATTAGACTCACCTGTGGTTGAATTAGAAAATAGTCTAAAATTTAGCTTTGCTTCAGAGACTTTCAGTGGGGTTTACTCATTTTTGCATCACCCTGATTTGAGTAAAACTGAAAATTTTGTTCTCTAAGTTATATTATTAACCTTACTTTCATGTTATAAATTAAACAGATGTTATATAAAACTTAGTCTTGTCAACATTTTGGAAATTGTTTTTGTGTTCATTGAGATATTGTTTAAAATGTTACTTTTCAAAGGGTGTACTCATTTACGCTGAGCACTGTACATTTTTTCTTAACCTCTTTATGATGTTAATGCCTCTTTGAATATTCTAAGCTCATGTGCCCCATGGTAGTAAATTGCATAAAGCACATCTAGATTATATCCCTATGAGGGCTTTCCACAACCTTTCCTTTTTTCCTTTACAGCCGTTATTCTCAGAAACCATATGAAGTTTCTACATTTTTTCGTAAATTTCGTAAAAAAAAAAAATAAAAATAGTACAGAAATTGATTAATCATGATTTGTTCATTAATGCGGTCATAAGCAATGTCACAAAAATGTATGCATATGCACAGTTAGTGAATGAAAACCAGTCACTTATTTCACTCTAGAATGAATCAGTATTTTTGAATGAAATGGATGAGTGAATGATTCAATTGACTCCCTCATAAAGAGTCGCTATCTACTGACTTAATGATGTCACCTGCAGAAAGAGTCACTAATTAGATTTGCACAATCATGCATAAACGCATGAATTTATTCTTAAACTCGTTGTAATGTTAATGAATATCGAATGTCCTTGATGAGTGCTCACGTGCCCCATGGTAGTAATTTGCATAAAACATGCCTAGATTATCTCCATATAAGAACTTTCCGCAATCTTTCCTTTATAGCTTTTTGTTACTCTCAGAAACCAAATTTACATTTTTTGTAAATTTAGAAAAAAGTGATACAAACAATGAATGTTGTTGGACTTCCTTATCAGCACTCTTGAAATGCTGCTCAACCAATCAAATTCAAGGACCGATCAGTTGTATAACATTAAAGAGGTCATGAAATAAAATGCTATGTTGTGTGTTCAACATCAGCATCTGTTAGTAGATGTGCGTTTGTCTGTGTTCAGGGTAGAATTGGAGACTTTAAACAAATAAACTGGATGTAAGTCCTGTGTCTCAATGTCTGTTGTTCAAGCTGAATGTCAACTCAAATCCCTCACTAATACTGCAGTGTGTTATGGGATATCTGCACACTGACTCTCAGCGGATGCTCTTTCAGAGTGTTGGGCTGGAACCTGTTCAAACTGGCCGAGCCCAAGCGGCCCCTGAAGCCTCGGAGGAAGGAGAGGAAGAAAGTGAGTGCTCAGAACCTCTCCGATGGAGACATCAAACTCCTGGTCAACATCATCAGAGGATACGACATCCCTGTCCGCAGACCTTACGCCAGGTACCTGTACACACCCAGGACAGTTGACCAATATGAAGACACTAAATGACTACTTTCTCTTATGTATCGTTTGTTGTATTTTCAGCAAACCCCCTGTGTCGGCTAAGTCTGGAAGATCTTTCGCAGAGCCATTTGCAGCTCCTGTGTCGTCCCAAACACCCCAACAGGGCAGTGAGTGGCCCTTCGGACAGGTAACAGCATGATGGCATCACTGCTCCATACCTATATCGGTCCAATCCACTTTGTTTTTTCTCCTATTACACAGCCAGGACTCCGTACAAACACCATATTTTTTTAGTACATACACAAAACAGACATATTAATGTACTAGCAAATATTCACAGAATTTTTTGTTTAGGTGTTGGTTTACATTTTCAGCTGCGTCTCTCAAAAATTGCCTACTGCACCTTTAACTATACCTGTGTGTAAATATGTGTGTGTGCTTTAGCCTCTGATCAGGCCGTTTGTGGAGGTGTCTTTCCAGCGTTCAGTGCTTCAGACGTCTACCGCCGAGGGTCCAAACCCTTGCTGGAATGAGGAGATAGTTCTGCCATTCAGGTCAGACTAGAAGCTCACATTATCACATTAACATGTCATGGTTTTTGACCGCTGAAAATTTACTCATGGAGCTGCAATAAGATCTCCATATCTCTGGGACTGAACAATCGAGGGCCTTTAAAATGAAGATACCAAAAGGAAAGTTTAAGAACCAGAATCTAAAATGATATTAAGATATCTTTAATACTTCTTGAGTTACAGGCATGCAAACTTGAGGCAAAAACTGTTGGCATATAATGAAACAAAGATTGCTAAAGTCAACAGATTTTACTAAAAGACCTACCAATCTCTGTGTAAAAATAAAATAATGATGCTGCCATCTTTCTCAAGTCATTTTTACACCCTTGTAAATTGGCTCCAAATCTCAGGTGAAAATTGTAATTTTGAAAATAGTGGATTACTCAGTAAATAGACATCTGTGACATTTAATATTTTGGCTTTCATCACTATTTAGGGCCTGAGCACCGATGGTGTGAGGACCCTATTGTTATTGCTTGGTCAATTCTTCTTCTCTGAAATTAATCGCATTTTTGAGGGCCTAAACATGCTTGAAATCTCAAGAAACTTTGCACACGCGTCAGAAGTGGTGAAAATTTACGTCTGATATAGGTTTCAGAATTATGTGTGGCAAAATTTCAATTAAGCGCCTTTTGCGCTAAGTTTCACGTACAGGTATGATATATAAGTGAGAGATTTTGAATTTTCTCTGCAAAAATTTTTGCAGTTTTTGCCATTTCCAGGCGTTGTACTTTAACAAACTTCTCCTACAGATTTTATCAGATAGACATCATAATGTTGTCAGTCTAATCTAAAGACCTTTGCGACGTTAAATTGTGAAGATCTTGAGTTTTCACTGAAGGGCGTGTCCGTGGCGGCCTGACAAAATTTGTTGTTTCGCCATGAAACAGGAAGTTGTTGTAACTCGGGCAGACAATGTGTGATCTGCCCCAAACTTCACATAGTTTATTAGAGTCCTGACCTGAAGACATCTACAAGGCAATATTCAGTTTCAGTCATAGCGCCACCTATGGGCAACAGGAAATGACATGTTTTACACTGTGATTAACTCCTCATGGAGATTTAACCAGATCAACATCATATGTTGCCAGTCTAATCTTAAGGCCTTAGCGATGTTAAATATCAAAGATCTTGAGTTTTTGCTGAACGGCGTGTCCATGGCGGCCTGACAAAGTCTGATGTTTCGACATTAAACAGGAAGCTGTTGTAAGTCAGGCATACAATGTCCGATCTGCTCCAAACTTCACATGTGTGATAAGAGTCCTGGCCTAAAGACATCTATATGCCAATATTCAGTTAGTCATAGTGCCACCTGTTGACAACAGGAAATGGCATGCTTAGTGTAATTCACTCCCAGAAACACATTTCAATATGCCACAAAGTACCAAACATACTAGAAACATGTTAAATCATGCAACACTTGGCTAAGTGCTAATGTATGCAATTATTGCCACAAAACAGAAACTCAGGCATACAAAATGCAATCTGCCTCAAACTTCACATGTTTGATAAGTGCCCTGGCCTGAAGACATCTACATGCCAAAATGTAGTTTTAGTCATAGTGCCTCTAGCTGGTAGCAGAAAGTGTGGCAAATACAAATGACTGACGTAATCCTCCTATATTTATTTACTTAAATGCATATTGCTCTGTTTTCCTAAAGCCACCGGGAGGCAGTGGCATGGGTGCGAGGGCTCTTTCATCGCTGCTTGCAGCTTTAATTATGTTTGTCTTTCTACAGAAACAATATTAACAAAATCAAAAAATTTGAGCCAGAGAAGTTTCTGAAATTTGGTTGATTTGACATGGAATGACCCTATAGCTCTGTGCTAAAACCTAGTGAACTGCTTGCTGTCTACATAGGCAGCTGTCTTCTAAGGTGGCCTCCTGACTGAAATGAAACCTCATATGTGGCTCATTTGAAATGCTCTACATTGTCAGCGGCTACACAACTAGCACGTTGCTAAACTAATGACACAATACTCTAATCATCATAAAAAACCACATCACATAGAACAAAATGGGGGTAAAATGGCCAATTTTTTCTTGATATTCTCCATTATTGACTGAAGAATAAATATTTTAAAATAAATGTACATTAATAATATTTATTATTTCTCTTGACAAATTATAATTTCTTTCATTTTTCAATTTTTCTTGATATTCTCCAGTACTGAATAAAGCACAAGTTTTTTTTCTTTTAAAGAAATGTATATCAATAATATTTATTATTTCTTGACAGATGTATTTGTATTGATATTGTCCAGTATTGAATGAGGCATACATATTTTAAAAATAAATTTACATTTATCATTTAAATTTTTTAATTAATATTCTCCTGTATTAAATGAAGCATAAAGATTTTTTTTAATAAATTTACATTAATAATATTTATTATTTCTCTTGAAATGTTTCAGTTTCTTCTAACTCTTTTCATTGAGCAATGAAACAGTTTGGCTTGTCTTAAAAGGCTGCATAATGTCCCTGTCTAACAGCCTTCATATTGGGAGTGCACCTTAAAATGCTGGTTTGGTTGGCAGTTCATTAGGATTTTATATGAAATAAGTTCAAAATCATATCAAACATAGTCAGAAGTGTTATTTTCTCAGTTTTCACATGATGTGAACAGCTGTTTTCCCTTGATCTCAGTGCTCCAAACGGAGACTACAGCTCCACCAGTCTGCAGTCGGTCAGAGATGAGGTCTTCATCAACATCTTCGATGAGCTTCTCTATGATGTGGTGGAGGTGAGAAACATTCAGAAGTGCTATTCCCAGACTCATTTAAATATTCATGATGTGATAGTGACATCAGTTGTCGGTCTTAACTCCTTCAGGACGAGCGGGAGAGAGGAAACACTATTCACACCCGTATAGAGCGGCACTGGCTCGGCTCCATCAAGATTCCCTTCAGCACCATCTACCTGCAGTCCCGGGCAAGATACCACATGCTAACACTTCATACACACTCTGTCATTTCATTTATCATTTCAAGTAGAAACGCTCATGTTTAAGGAATGAGCTGAAAAAAAAACAAAAAAAATGTTGAACTTTGGCCTCTGGATAGCTATAGCGGTGTCATTTAAAAAACAGGCACCCAAAAGCCTATCGTTCCTAAACGAATACTCAGAACTTCGCATCATTACGTGAGTACATGCAGCACATGATTCTAAAGAAGCATGTGCTTACATGCTTGCTAAATAAAACATAATACCTTTTTACACATGTGCTTAAAGGCTTTAAAGCGCCTGATAAATGCTGCTCACAGCTATATTTTTCAGTTTGAAAAATATAGCTGCGAGCATTTTTGTCATTTTTCAGTTTGCAAAATGACAGTGTGAATTCTAAGTGAACCAGGACTAAATACGTCATTTTCTTTTTTGGTCCACACCAAATTAACCAAGAGAACTGAACTACAAGTGTGAACACAGCCTTAAATTTGATTGGCTGTTTTATTTCAGTAAAGCTGAAAATATATTGTGATCTTGATGTTGTATGTTTAGATTGACGGAACGTTTAAGGTGTCCACTCCTCCAGTGCTGCTTGGTTACAGTAAGGAGCGCAGTTTGGGCAGTGAAGGTGGATATGACACCACCCGCAGCCTGAGCGAAGGAACCTTCCTCAGCCTCTTCATCACCATCGAACCGCAGCTGGTGCCTGGAGACACCATCAGAGAGAAGGTACAGGAGCCAGAGCTGTGCCATGTGATCATACATTTTATGATTTTTTTTTTTTTTTTTCAGTATTGTTTTTTTCTCTCTCTCTCTTTCTTGTCTTTGGACTGCTTTTATTAGATGAAGGAAGTAAAGGTAACAGATTTGGAGTCTGATATCCCAGATATCATAGTTTTATTAAGAAATATTCTGTGATCAGTACAAGTACAGCATCTGTGAGCATCATAGAGCTTTACTTGTATTACTTGTAATTTAACCCAGAACATCCTTTGAGTGTTGTGTGTTTAGAGCTCTCTCCATGTCAAATTTACTTGTTTATACACTACCATTCAAAAGTTTGGGGTCAGTAAGATTTTTTTTTTCTTAAGAAATATTATTTTATTCAGTAGGAATGCCATAAATTTATCAAAGTGACAGTAAAGACATTTATAATGTTACAAAAGATTTCTGTTTCAAATAAATGTTGTTGTTTTGAACTTTCCATTCATCAAATAATCCTAAAAAATACAAAATATCACAGTTTCCACAAAAATATGTCTGTTTTCAACACTGATATAATCATAAATGTTTCTTGAGCAGCAGATCAGCATATTAGAATGATTTCTGAAGGATCATGTGACACTGAAGACTGGAGTAATGATGCTGAAAATTCAGCTTTAATCACATGAATAAATTACAATTTACTATATATTCACATAGAAAACAGCTGTTTTACATTGTAATAATATTTCACAGTATTACTGTTTTACTGTATTTTTGATTGGTCAGCATCAGAGATTTCTTTCAAAAACATTAAAAAATTCATACTGACCCCAAACAGTAATGTACTGTATCTAAGATTAGCAACATTATGCTCAAATTCATTAATAAGAAACTAAAAAATAGCTCCCAGATGAGTGTAGATGACCTCTCTCTCCTCTCAGTTTGACACTCAGGAAGTCGAGCGTTTGCTGATAGCGAGTGAAGTGTTTGAGAAGGAGGCGAGCCGGCGTTTCCCCGACCGGCCCTGTCTCACCACCGTCATTGACATCAACGGCAAAACCGTCTTCGTCACACGCTTCATCCGGCCTCTGAATCCCCCACAGGAGCTGCTGGACGCGTTCCCCAGCAGTCCTCAGGAGACCGCGGTCCGTCCGCACACACACTCGTTCTGTCTGTGTCACTCTTTCTCTGTGGTCATTCTGCTCATCCTCACGTTCTCTCTCCTCAGGAGTTAGTCGCACGATATGTGGCGCTCATCCCTTCTCTTCCAGACAGCGTGTCATTTGCGGGAGTCTGTGACTTATGGAGCACGTGTGACGTGAGGCGCTTCTCTCATCATATGCTTCTGTTCTTTCAGTTTGTGTCATATATATACATATGTTCGCTGTTTGATTTGTGCTGTTTTTAGCAATTCCTAACATTGCTAGCTGGAGATGAGGAGGAGCATGCTGTGCTGCTCTGTAACTACTTCCTCTCAATGGGGAAAAGGGCGTGGTTGATCATAGGCACCGCCATTCCTGAGGTGAGTCACAGGCCACTCGGCTAATTTACTGTTGTTTAGCTAATTTACGCAGGTGAAATCCTGTCATTTCAATAGGAATCCAACAGTCAGGAATGTACCGTGAGGATGAAAGATTTCAACAGGATTTAGATCAGGTTCCAGTTGATCACGTGAATTCGCCACACTGACCATCAGGAAGCTGCTTGCTTTGAACACACTTGTGTGTGAGCTGTGCTTCATACATCAATACACTACTGGCAACAGACATGGACCGTTTTTCCCCTGCAAAATTTCCCAGATCATCATGGCACATTGGCATGACCCACTTGAACCTGAAATCTGCGTGTGAACATCTTTCATCCTCCCGTGACGTTTCGCAGAAAATGTTCTAATGTGACCGCATCTTTCTCATCTCTGTGTTAGTGAGACTATGACAACATACATCAGTGGAGATGGACATGTGTTGTTGTTTTATGGGTTTGTGTCGTTGTTTCAGGGCCCTACAGCGTACGTCTTAACGTATGAGCAGAACCGCTATCTGATCTGGAATCCCAGCACTGGGCAGCACTACGGACAGTATGACATATTCTGCCCCTTACAGACCATTGGCTGCCTAATCAACGCTGACAATGTTAGTAAAACCACATAAAACTCAGAACTGACTTCATATATGGACATTGTTCTGTGCAAAAACACATTTTACAATCAATTTGAAATACACTACTGATCAAAAGTTTGGAATAATAAGACTTTGTATTGTTTTTAAAAGAAGTTTCGTATACTCACTAAAGCTGTATTTATTTGAACAAAAATACAGTAAAAACAGTAATATTGTGAAATATTATTACAGTGTAAAACAGCTGTTTTCTATGTGAATATAAAGTAAAATGTAATTTGTTCCTGTGATCAAAGCTGTATTTTCAGCATCATTACTCCAGTCTTCAGTGTCACATGATCCTTCAGAAATCATTCTAATATGATGATTTGCTGCTCAAGAAACATTTATGATTATCAATGTTGAAATCAGAATCTTAAAATGAATCAAAAGCACCCCTCTCAGCAATTATCAACAATAATATAGTGGTGAATAAAACAAAATGCATTTGAATTCTAATTAATAATGTGTACAAAACAATAACAAATTGCTCAAAAGTCATAAAATTCCTGTTTATTTTTACGTATCTGCCGTCAGTCTGACGTTGTTGGTACAGGCTTGACTGACATATGTGCATTCTGACAAGCTTACTAAATACAAGCAGTAAAATACAAGTATATTATGTATAGTATTTCAATAGTTATTCATAATAGCATATTCATAACTCTGACCACAGTCTGTTTACAAAAGCAATCCACATATAGTTAAAATCCACATATTCAAAAATATCACATAATTCATTGATGCCTGTTTGTCATGTATAATAAATCAACCACTCACAGTGGCACAGCTAGCTCAAATTTCATTGGATAATGTGAAGTGGAATGGTAATATCTCTGACTTATTTAGAAATTGGTTGAAAACTATATAGTAGCCACTATCTGCTTTCAGTTTTTGAACAAAGTGAAATAGCTAAAAGAAAAAGAAAAAAGATTTGCATTTGTGGAGCGTTCTGGATCTGCATTTTGTCTCATTTTACAACTGAACTGCGTTGCTTAAAAATCAGATGTGAATCGAGTGCAAAACTCCGCAAAACCGTGCGGCACCAGAGGACACATTAATAATAAGTAGTGTTCAATTTACTCTTATTTATGTAGGTTAGGAAACATATACACATATACATATACACTACCATTCAAAAGTTTGGGGTAAGATTTTCTTTAAAAAAAAAAAAAAGAAAGAAAGAAAGAAAAGAAAATAAATTAATATTTTATTCAGCAAGGACACATTAAATTGATTAAAAGTGACAGTAAAGGCTTTTATAATGTTACAAAATATTTTTATTTTAAAAAAATGCTGTTTCAATGTTTCCACAGAAATCTGAAGCAGGACAGCTGTTTTTAACATTGATAATAATCATAAATGTTTCTTGAGCAGCAAATCAGCATATTAGAATGATTTCTGAAGGATCATGTGACACTGAAGACTGGAGTAATGATGCTGAAAATTCAGCTTTGATCACAGGAATAAATTACACTTTACTATATATTCACATAGAAAACAGCTGTTTTATATTGCAATAATATTTCACAGTTTTTACTTTGTTTTTGATGAGCCTTGGTGAGCAGAAGAGACTTCTTTCAAAAACATTAAAAAAAATCTTTACAAACTTTTGACCTGTAGTGTATGTTTACACAAAAATGCAATTTCTGTCAAAGCTGCATTGAAGTTGATTACAGTGTGTTTTGGCTTTTATTTTATGTGAAATGATGAAATAGTGTATGATTATGTAATTTACATTTATTAGTATATGTGTGTCCGTGTGTCTCAGGTGTGGTTTAATATCCAGCCGTACGCTGCACCCGTGAGAATGAGTTTTGATGTCTCTAAGCCAAAGCTCTGGAAGCCGTTCTTCTCGCGAGCGTTCCCTGATCCCGGCCTCTCTTGTGTGCAGGTGAGGACGGATCCACCAATCACAGGCTTCCATTTAACAGGCTCACATTGTGTTGTCAGAACTGATTCTGAGTAATGTTTTTCAGCCGGAGGCACTAGTGTACAGACGCATGGACAGAGCTGCTGCTGTGGAGTTACAAGACAGGTTAGTGGTAAAAGTCTTGTTTATCAGACACGCACCAGTTCATTTTAAGTTTTTATTTTTATCTTTTTTCTCTGAAATGTGTCACTTTGGTTGTCAGTGGCATTGCATAGATTGTAATTTTTACATTAAACATGCAGAAGTTCTGCTATGATTTGTATTTTTATGTTTTACATCAGATAAATCAGCTGTTTTAACAGGGGTGTGTGGACTTTTTTTTATCCACCTCTGTGCTCCTGTGATGTAGGATAGAGAAGGTTTTGAGGGAGAAGATCATGGATTGGCGTCCGCGTCACCCCACGCGCTGGAACCGCTACTGCATCTCTACGCTACGACAGTTCCTGCCAAAATTAGAGCTGAGCAGAGGACGAGAGGTGGCCGAGGAACATCGCCTCGAGCTGCAGAGCCTTCTGGGAGAATATAGGGTGAGTGTTCTGCTAGAAATTACACTTTACACGTTCCCTGGTTTTGTGTTTTGAAGTGTACTTTCTGTTCTTATCGTTCCCAGTGTTCACATCTTCTGTTTAGTTCATAGTGTACTTTGTTTCTATAGTTGCCCTTGTTTGTTGCCATAGTGATTGATTACACTCACCTGTTCCTGAAGCCTCTCGTTATCCAGTGTCTTTATACCCTAGTTACTCATTTTGTTTGTTTAAATAAATGTTTATCCTTCAATTGGATCCTTCTCCCCGTCTCTCTGAAACCTCCCGCATTACAAATAGCCTGACATACTGCCCAAATGTCAGCTAGTTTAGCTATCACTGTTCTTAGATCAGTATAAGGGCCAGATGTGATGAGATGATATTTAATCATACATGTTAATTGTTCTGTTTCAGATATCTGGGTTTCCCCTTCACCTTCCTTTCTCAGAGATTCGGCCAATCATTGAAGCTGTACACAGCACAGGCGTTCATAAGGTTGAAGCGGCAAATGTAGAGTTTGCCCTGGCGGTCCACGTGCACCCGTACCCCGGTAACGTGCTCTCCGTTTGGGTCTACATTGCCTCCCTGGTCAGTGCACACTAGATCTCAGCAGAGTAATCATCAAAAGACTTCCAGATGTGCTATATAAAATGAATATCATATTTTAAATACATTTTTGATTTTGTAGAGCTCCTGCTGGTGTGTTTTAACACTACATCTACTAATATTAGCTCTCTTATTTATTCTTAAAGAAACTTAGTCTGTAATGTTATTTATGTGTGATTTTAAAACTTTTATACATTTTTATTCTGTATATTTTTCAAGCTTGTACTGAATTGATATGTATGAAATATTTTTAAGCCATTTTTATTACACAAGATTGCTAACTTTGTACTGAGGCACAATTAAGTGTTGAAATTGTGCAATATTAGTGCTACAGAATAAAACCGTGCAGATGTTTTTAACTGTTCGCTGCTTTGCATGTGACATTATAATTCTTCAGAGAGACTTCAGCTCTGCAGAGATGTTATCACTGTGTGACTGATGGATTTGTCTGCTTCAGACAGACAGAAACGGATCTATCAGATCTGTCAGCTGTTATCAGCTCTGTTTGGTTGGGACTTGTTAGGTCTTGCTGGTGTTTTTGGTTGTTCGTATCAGTATGTTGATTTCAGAGAAGTGTCCCCTCAGTGTCATGAAGGATAATCAAACGTTGTGAACATCCTGATGACAGTTATACAGTGAGAGGCTTCACTGGACACATAGAAACTGTGTTTACCTCCTCTTTTTCCAAGGATCAAAATATTTTTTGAATATTACCTTTCATGTAGTGTGTAATATAGCTGTTTGTGAATGGCCGCAAAGTTTTAAAGATCAAAGTCCACAACAAATATAGTTAATATCTCCTAAAAGAAAAAACTATTCTGAACTGCCAAAACAAGTCATCAGCAAGTCCAGTTTCACTTCCTGTTATATACCTGGGTCAATGACGTGACGGGTCATTTTTTTGTCCAAAGGCCTTCATAATAATAAAAAACAAAGCTATGACATTTAAAGTATGTAAGGCAGTACAACTAGATCTCTTTTATTGAATCCAAAAGGTTTTAATTATATTTTGCAACATATAAAGGTATTTTAAAGATTTTGAAGTGTCAAAAGGTCATTCGGTTTAACCGTCCAAAGGCCAATATAGCCATTTCATTTGTGATTAAAATATCTTAAATTGTAATAAATGTATATATTTTTTTATTCTGGCATGATTTTATAACATCATATATAAACATAGTGCAAAATGGTATTAAAATTATGTGTAGAAGTCGTTGCTCTGTTATGAGAAAGAATGTCTGGAAAAATGAATTTCCACATGTGAATGAATGTCATTCGGAGTAACCAATATAAAGGGACCATTTTGGATCAAGTGTGCGGTCAATATCATGTGACAGGATGTGCCATCATTCAGAGACCTGCAAAGGACCACACAGTCGTAAAGCAAAGTATCTAACTCTTTTAACTATTTGAAAAATTAATGTTTTCACTTGCTCGTACGCATGTCCCGAATCATCATGTCATTCGGTACAACCGCTATAAAACATGGAAAATTTTGTAATATTTAAAAAACTTGTACTAAATACAAAATATCTGATTGTCCTTTTGCTAGCTAGCTAGATATCAGCCTGTTAGCATTGTTTAAAAATATCGTCATTCGGTATAACCAAAAGTGTCATTCGGTTAAAATTTTGGTTAAACCGAATGACTTTTTTGGTGACAAATTTTGTCCAACTTGTAAAAACTGACAAAAGCAATGTTAATTGATTATAAAAACCACATAATCTCATTGTTAACACTTAATAAAACTTCAAAATTAATTATATCTCCATTATGTGTTTTTTTTACACTTTTAAAAACCTTATCTGTCAATGACCCAGCTACGTAACAATGTGCATAATGCCAGCATATGGTCTTCATTGGCTGCCCGCAAACATCTGACCAATCAGGTCAATCACAACAGACTGGGTCATCTGACTAATCAGATCAGAGTAGACCAATCACAACAGACTGGACCATCTGACTAATCAGATCAGAGTAGACCAATCACAACAGACTGGGTCATCTGACCAATCAGAGCAGAGTAGGTGTGTGGAAAGGCGGGGTTTAGAGAAAATTCTTCAAAAAGAACACAAAGAATGGCCTTCTGAGCTGCCATAGTTGCAACTCTTGTGTCATCAGAACAGGGTGTTCAACGCACCACCGTTTCCGTTTAAAAAATGTTTTGCAACATTTGTCGGCGCTGAACGCAGCCTGGATCTTTGAACAAACTGTTTTCAGACACTGTGAGAAAAGAGGTGATGCGTGTAAATCTATTGTAGGAGACTCCAAAACAAAATTAGGAGCCTTTAAAATAGCATAGTCGGGGCACTTTGCTGAAATATGAGTCAAATTATTGTGATCAGACTGAAATGATAGATCTGCAGAGCTGTAGGTGCTACACACAATCTGAAACAGCATTTCACATTTATCATGGTGTTTAGGAGTAACTGTGTCTGTCCTGCTTCCTCTTTATTACCTCAGTGAGTATTATGTAATATGTATTCATGTGTCTGACCTTAGAACGTTTTAGAAATTCAGAACAATTTGTTTTTTCCCTGAGGAGGACATTTTGAGAAAGCTGCAGTTGTTTTCATAGCACAGTGAACTCTTTACTCTCAGAAGATCAAGGAACCTTGTGATTCTTCATGACGAGAGCTCTTTAAAGACGTGACCTGCACTGGAATGTTTTCAAATCATGTTTTCTGCTTTCATAATGTGCTCTAAATCCACCCTTCCTCTCTCCACACTTTACTGTATTAAACACAGACAGCACTAAAGACATTGGTACAAAATCTGTGAATGGAAGCACAACGACATGCAAAAATAACCAGAAAATAAACCTCTAGGGATATCAAGCTTTGCACTGAGATTATTATTAGGTTAAAGCAAATATTGTAATCACCACTAGATGGCTCCTCTTCATCATATGGGTTTAATTTATCAGCTCAAATCTGTTTACATGCTAAAGGCCATGAGTGCAGATCACAGCTGTATCGAATCAGGCTATTAGACACCAGACACATGATTACAGCAGTGAATAAAAAAAACGAGGTCACTGGTTCAAGCTGTAAAATCAAAAATATCTCAGAGTTTTCTTAGTCTGAGGTTGAAGCTTCTACATTTCATACACACCAGGGCACAGATGATAACCACAATAATCCATACATAGCAATATCCATTGAGCCTCAGACACATTGTTCTCTGGCATCTGATCAAACACGGCGTTATGAAAATGAAACAAGTCTGTTGCTGTCATTATTCTGATAAGAACAGCAACCCTGCCCTCTTTCATGTCTGTTTGAACACAAATAAGTGTATTGTTGATGGTGGTGACTATGTGTAATTTCCCTCAGGAATGTACAAATGCAGTATAGACAGCGTCTAGACGTTTATGTCAATGAGACGAGAATGAAACCATGGCAAAAACAGCCCCTGAGTGAAGTATTGTTTTTATGACATGAATACACTGCATATATACTGACCGAAATTTAGCCAATCAGACGGAATCTGCAGAATCTTTTGCTTTTTTCACACGATTTTGGGTGAAAATTAGTGGAATTTTGCAGAGTTGAATTTGAACTTAGTCAAAAGCGTTGTTAATGTGAAGTTCTGCACATGTAGATTGGCACGTCTCTCTGGTTGAAAGTCTTCTTCTCTTTTTTGCAGTTGCAAGGGGGTTCTGTGTGGTTGCTAGGTGGTTCTTACTGACCCAAGCCTAAAGAGTCCATTCTCAAGTCTCTTTAATATTCTGGTCTCTAGATATTACTTGGGTCCCTACTTCATCAATAATATTACACATTTAATTTTTTTTTTTTTTTTTAAGTACTGACAGTAAAACCATTGATGATGCAAAATTACCCAACAAAACAGGCAACTTTATGTTTATCATAGATGTTTGATAAACCGTTCCACCAAGACCCAGAAGGGGGCAGCAGTGAGCCAATGCCATATGCAGCACTGCAGTTCTTTATATTGATTCATTTGAATGCCGCTCCTGTGTTTGCATGAATGTGTGTGAATGTCATTACATCAGACGTCTGTGTGTGTGCGAGGTTGTAGATTATCCTGCCGAAGGCGTCATTGAGATGTTGCGGTCATGCGTGAAGTCAGATGGTGAAAGCCGGCATTGTGTGAGTCCAGCCTGAAACTCTGACTCTAAATCTGGGCTCGAGGAGGAACAAACTTGCCCTGAAGAGAGCATGTTTCTGTGCTGAGTACTGTGGTCGGGTCACGCTGGAGATGACCGGACTTTACACGACAGCAAACTGTGACGAGAGAGAGAAAGGAAATGCAGAATAGTGGTTTGCTTGTGCTGAGGTTGGAAAGTCCCTCTGGCTAATGGAGAGCAGCTTATACAACTATGATCAGATCAGAAGTGACCATCACACTGACCTTAGCATCGGAAATTACAAATTACTTTTTGGAAGAAATAAGAAAATTAAGTAAAATTATTTCTTTTATTTTTAATTTTTTTTTTAATTTATTTAATTTTTTTAAAGCACCTGTAAAGCCACAATTCCACCGCAAGAACTTTCCCCAGGAGCTAAGGACTTTGGGGTGGTACTCGGTGTGTTTCGACCACAGGAACCAGGGTCTAAATGAAATTCCGGGTAAAAAATTCTCCCTCAGAAAGTACCTGCTCGCTAGGTAGTACCGGAATTTTCAGGGGTGGGACTTGGGCGCTGAACATGCTGATTGGTTGAGTTCACGCAGCATTTTGATTGTTTGACTCCACGCAGCATTTTATTTCAACCACCATTTTTAAAGTCTGTTGCAGTGCGTGCAGTAAGAGTTTGCTATTTGAATTAACAGTGGAGTTTAAAAATACGACAGATGACGACGATGTTCGGAGGACGAAATCCAGCTGGAACTGAAAAGTTTTGAGCAGTCCTACGTCACCGGACTTAATCTTCATGGTACTTTAGAGAGCGATGGAAACGCAGACAGCAACAGGTCTGGGGGAAAAAAGCTCCTGGGACAAATTGTTCCGGGTAATTTTGGTGGAAAAGCGGCATAAGTCAAGCAAAGCCCTAAAACATAATGCCTAAAAGAAACGCATAATAAAAGTAAATTCTTAACCTGGCGCAATGTAACAAGGTTGTGGCAACAAATTTGTCTAAGCTGAAAGCAAAAATGCTGTGATGTCACAATCAGAGTAAATGAAAACACATATGATATTTATATATATAACTGTCTAGTACTTTCCATAAAAATGTAGTTCCTATCGTTTCTATTTTATGAGTAATTCAATTTTGTAATGTTGGCAATCTACAGTACATATGAATGCATTTACAGCGCAAAACTATGCAAATCTTTTGAGTGTTCAATGCAAAATCAAACAGTTTCATTTAGCTATCATCTGCATAATTGTTCGGAAATATTCAAACTATAACAATCTGACTCCATGACCTACACACATAAACCTATGCACAGATTTTTACCATCACACTTGCATACACATTTGCACAAACACAAATGTGCACACTATTACACAGACACAAATGATGTCTGAAGCAATCATTCTCACCCAATCTAGCCTCAACCAAGAGGACACAGAAAAAGTCATCTTGTGTGATCTATGGTTCTTCTAGAGGCCTGTGGCCTCCTGGGTGATCTGGAGACCAGACCAGGGACTCTCCTCTGCTCCTCCCCACACTGCTGCTCACTTTATAGGCCA
The DNA here is from genome assembly GCA_037950665.1 of Hypophthalmichthys nobilis. Lineage (NCBI taxonomy): Eukaryota > Metazoa > Chordata > Actinopteri > Cypriniformes > Xenocyprididae > Hypophthalmichthys > Hypophthalmichthys nobilis. Next base: position 12,442,835 of record CM075485.1, read on the forward strand.
CACACTCTTCTTTGTTGCTGTGATTTATGGAGCTCCATCTGTTACTGCCACATCTATTCACAACCAGGTATGTGTGCATGGAAAAACGAGGCATGAGCTACTATCACTGTCAGGGACTGGGAATGAGGAAGAGACTTCAGAGAATTTGAAAGAAGTGTGCATGCTTATTGTAGGCCAATCAAGTGTGTTTTTGCATATTAGTGAACGCTGTGTTACCTGATGCCTCATTGTGTTCTTTTATATGTAACCTGCAATGATTCGGAGAGAATGTGTGAGGTGCATTCATTCACTTGATACTCTGATGCTGAGAGATACTGCACGAGAGTGTGTGTGTGAACCCACAAAGAGCTCTATTTAATGTGTGAATGAGGGCTGATTGCACCTGAGTCAGTTTCCTACTGACCAACAGAGTCGTAATTGTTTGATTTTTTTCACTCTGCATTCTTTGGCTGTGGTCTTGATTACCATCGCACACATTTCCCGGGGCTCTTGTTTTGAGATTCATTCGTTCTCCTTTTCACTTCATCTGTTGGATATGTTTCGGCTGAGTGACACCATTAAGAGAGCATATGGGAACATGGACATTTTAGTTTCCGTAGAGAGAGAAAGATACTTGAACTCAAGCAGCAGTTTGATTCAAACATCTATAATATTAGGTTTGAAAATGAGAGTATGACAGGTATGAGGGACAAGTTGGAGAGGTCAGTAGAGGATGGCAGATGGCCGATATAATTCATATATGGTTTTGAAACTTTTTCTATGAGTACTGAATTCTGTTAATGAAAATGTATACAACATTAATACTGATGATAATAATAAGAGTGTCCAAGACAATCTAGTATAAAATAATGTTTCAAGAATTGTACTCTTTGTATTAGTGTCATGTGGATTTGGAAAATTGTAATTTTTACCGTATCAATTCCAGCGCGAGTCTTCATCCTTTAGAAGTGCATGCAAAGTGGATTCGCAGTGCAGAAAAAAGCATCTTCTCGACATATCGACAACACCAACCAAACTCTTCCAGGCCTCAGCTACAACTATAGTGTTTGAGGGCTGGTCAAAGTATACATTGTTCACCGGCAGCCCATAGGCGGGCATTATGCAATTTTATTACAAACCTACATAGGTTTGTGCAGAAAGTAAGACTGGAATTACTGACGACTCGTTTCAAGCAGTTCAGAATGGACCCTGTTCACAGACAGGGTGATGACGTGATGACGCATTTCCACAGTTACCTATCTGTCAGTTACTGCAATGTTGTGTTGATGTACTGACATTGAGGGTCAGCCCTCTGATACTTTGGGAAAAGGCCAATGAGAATTGGCGAGTGAAATTTTCATGCGCCACTCCCCTGGACATATGGGTATAAAAGGAGAACTTATGCATCCACTCATTCTGATTTGTTCTTCTGAGCCGTGCGGTGGTACTTTCATTGCTCAGCCCATTCACCTCTACGAAGAGGCTGAGTATTGCTAGCGATTACGGCGCTTCACAGAGGTCTCTCTCACTGGGCACGGATAAGTGCAGAGGGCTTCTCTTGGTGCTATAGTTAAAAGAGCAGCTTCCTCCTAAAAGAGCTAAAAGCACAGACGGAAAGTGCCATTTTAAAGATGCCTTTCTGCCTGTTTGTTTCTGAATGCGGTCAATGTCTCTTGTCCTCGGACGGCCACAATCTCTGCCTTGCATGTTTGAGTCGTCCCCACACTGAGAAAGCGTTCATGGATGGCTCATGTCCTTATTGTGAAAACATGACTATGGCAACATTGCAGTCATGACTCTCTTTTCTAGTCATAGAAGGAGTCACTTCAGCCGCTCCCCACCCGGTCCTTCTGCAATGCACAAGGCCGCGACAGCAAGCGCTGAGGGCGATATGAGGGCAACAACGGGAGCATTTCCGCCGGGTCAATCCCCACGGACTTCCCGTTCCTTGTCACGCACGTTTTGTCTGGTGGAGTTCGTGGATGAGTTAGGCAGCTTGTCTTATGGCAAACTTAATTTCTCATTCAGGGCTCCGGATGATGATGAGCTGTTGATTGCAGCATTGGCAGGTGGGCTGATGCCTTACGATGCTGAAGACTCGGCTGGGCTCCCACCTTCGGGTGTGGTAGCTCAGTCTGAGTTTGATGCGGAGTCGGCAGCCATGCTTGTCCTGGCCGCCTCGAACATGGGGCTCGAGTAGAATCATCTGCCCTGTCCCAAGCACTCGCGGTTGGATGATTGGTATCTGGGTTCAGGGCGCAACTCTCAGCCGCGCCCCGCCCTGCCCTCAGTGCCTTTCCTCCCAGGTCCTGCTTCACAAGCTCTTCTGCCCTCACTATCCTAGATGGTGGGCCGGCCACGGGGTACACGGAGGTTCTCCAGGTGGAGTGTGCAAATGCGATGCACTTATGCCCGCAGAACGCCGCCACCTGGCAGAATCGTCCTAGGCTCCCGTCCAGAACCTGTAAGTTCACTTTGTCTCTGATGGCGAAGGCTTACAGCTGTCCCTTTTGTTTGCTGAACTGTTGTATAAAATCAATCTCACATTTGCAATTGTGTGGATATTTGGGGAAAATTGCATTCTTGCTTGATCTCCATGCACAGTCTGTGTCTATATTTGTTCTTCATGGTAAATCTTTGCTAAATCCCCACTTTTACAAACATACATTGTCAAGAGCGACAGTAATGTAGCATGATTTGCTATGGCAAATGTAGCAAAAATATGCATGCTGCATGTGTGGATACAGTCAGTTTTGACCGCTAAGATGAGGTAATTTGATTGAATGTCATGTATTTGACCTTTTACTGCATTTTGCCTGTCAGAAATACAGCCTCGGTTTTAATGGATGGCAAGAATCAGGATTTTGTTTGCGTACCCCCTCTGTCAACTCATGTACCCCCAGGGGTACGCATACCCCAGTTTGTGAACTACTGCCCTAGAACAAGTGTCCAGGCATGTTGTTGTCGTCCAAGTCAGGCTGACATTGTGCAAAGTCAGGGAGGATGAAGAACAGGTCCTGCAGGTTGCACAGTACTGGCCCACCCAGACTTGGTTCTCGGACCTCATGCTCCTTGCGACAGCCTGGCGAATCCCAGAGGAAGGACTTCCTTTCTCGGGGACGGGGCACAATCTAGCACCCGCACCCAGACCTCTGGAATCTCCACCTCTGGCCCCTGGATGGGACGTGGAAGACTTGAGTGGGTTATTACCAGCGGTGATGGACTCTGTCACTCAGGCTAGAGCCCCCTCTACCAAGCGGGCCTATGCTTTGAAGTGGAGTCTGCTAATTGGTGTTTTTCCAGAGGGGAAGATCCATAGAGATGCACAGTCGAGACAGTGCTTTCCTTCCTGCTGGAGAGGTTCAGGTTCAGGTTCCTTTATTGGTGAGGTTGGCACATCACAATGCAGTGGACGGTAAGTCTTTAGGGAAATACGACCTGATCATTAGTTTCCTCAGAGGTGCCAGGAGGTTAAATCTTTCTAGGTCACACCTTATTATCTCGTGGGACCTCTCTATAGTCTTGCTGGGCCTACAGAGAGCTCCTTTTGTGCCCATGGAGTCAGTAGATTTAAGTGCCCTCTCCTTGAAGAAGGCACTCCTGACCGCGCTCACTTTCATCAAGAGGTTTGGGGACTTGCAGGCATTCTCTGTCAGCATAACGTGCCTTGAGTTCGATCCAGCATACTCTCACGTGATCCTGAGACCCCAGCCGGGCTACGTGCCCAAAGTTCTCACTACCCTTTTTAGGGATCAAGTGGTGAACTTGCAAGCACTGCCTGCAGATGAGGCAGATCCAGTCTTATCGTTGCTGTGTCCAGTACAGGCCCTGTGTATTTATTTGGACCACATTGAGAGCTTTAGATACTCTGAGTATCTCTTTGTTTGTTTTGGGGGACAGCAGAAAGGGAAGGCTGTCTCCAAACAGATGATTGCCCACTGGATCATGGATGCCATTGCCTTGGCATACTAGGCACAAGGTGTGCCATGACCCTTAGGATTGCGAGCACACTCCACGAAGAGTGTTGCCTCCTCCTGTGCTTTAGCCAACAGCACCTCTCTAACAGACATCTGCAGAGCGGCGGGCTGGGCGACATCTAATACCTTCGCAAGATTTTACAATCTCTGGGTTGAGCTAGTTTCGTCCCTTGTGTTGTAACAGGTAAGCTGCAGGCAACTGGCCAGGTGTACAGTTTGCACACGTCGCCTTTCCCCTCCCTGAGGTGATAATGTGCACTTTTTCTTGACCAGGTGGACATGGTTTACCCTCCATTACCCTGCGGCAGTTCAGTTCGTACCCCCAGTACTCGTGAAGTATGGCCTTTTCAGGTCAACCCATTTAGTTGGGCTAGGTGATCCATATGTAGTGATTCCCTGATGGTAATCCAATATGATGTATTGACCACAATATGATTTCCTTGATGGTAAACCCGTGTCTTCCCCTACACAGATCTCTGCTCTGCCACCAGTCACTGTGTTTAAAAAGCTCAAAAGCTTCTCCCTTTTCAGGTAGAACCTACCACAGGGACTTCTTTCCAATGTGGTACTTTCCAGTTGGCAAGTCCATGCGATATATTCTCAACATGTTAACTACTTCTCGGGCAGGATGTGGTCTCCTTAGTGTTCTTTCTCCTACCTAGGAGGAAGAGCACTTCCCCAGTGCTAACGTCTTGGGTATGTTATGATGTTGAGAGTGCACCTGTTAACCGGCACGCAGTAGTATTATCACTTCAGTAACGAAGTGACTGACAGATAGTGAACGTCAAAGTAATATAAAGTGTTACCTTTTTCTCTCTTTTGGAAAGTTGTGGAAACGCTATCATGTTTTTTTTTTTTTTTTCTTTTGCTATTGGAGCAAATGGGAATACAAAAATTATATTTGCTGTCATCACCCATTCACCGGTATAGAAGTTTAACTCTTAACTATGACAAATTGAGCTGAAAAATGTGGAAATGTGAAAAGGGTCTATCGCTTCTTTCTTTTGGGAGACAATAACTCCATTTATCTGCACTTTGATCCTTGAAACTTTGTGGACATTTTACATTCACAAACACGCTACATGAAAGGTAATATCTGAAAAATCAGAACTGGGGCACTTTACATTTCTGCAGAAATTAAAAACATGCTTATAATAGAAGAGGAGCATTAAAGTCAATGTATGTATGAATTTGTTTAAATTATTTTAACACTTTACAAGAAGGTCCCATTAGTTAATGCATTCACTATCATTAACAATAAGCAATACTTTTATTACAGTATTCATCTTTGTTAAGTGTTTTAGAAGTATTTTTCATTGTTAATTCATGTTAACTAATGTAGTTAACTAATGTTAACAAATGGAATCGTACTGTAAAGTGTTACCAATTAATTAATCTGGACAAAAGAAATAAATGTCATGTCACTGACCTACTAAACATGTTGTCATTTTAACTTAAGTAGTGGTTGACAATATTTTAATGGTAAATATTATATATAATTCATGTAAGCAATATCACAAAAGTAAAAATGATGCTGTTATGAATATCAGCATTGTCACAAACACAAGGAGGTGGTGTATCACTGACTCCTACTGCCCCCCATCACTGTCATCAAGTGTGTGTGTGTATGTGTGTGTGTGTGCTCTGCATGTCTCTGGGCTAATTAGACTGTGTGCTAATTACAGTGCTAACTTTAGCGCTACCGGCAGCTCGGGTCTAATCTGGGACGGGCTGTGGGACAACCTGTCCCTGAGTGTGTGTGACGCACTCGCCCAGTTTAAAAAGATCTAGTTCTATCATCGGGGGATTCTGACACACACACGACTGCAGGGCAAAATGGAGAGGAGAGAATGATGATAAATGGTGGAAGTTTTTAGAGATTGTGTGTGTGTGTGTGTGTGTGTGTAAGGAGGAATTAACTCACCTATACTGTGTTATGCTTTTATACTTGAAGAAATGTTAAATCTTGCTAACTTCACTTTGTTCATGTCTTCGTAGGTAAAAGTGATTCATAAGTATAAGAAATAATACCTTTTAAAGATATTTTTTAGGATTAGGTTTAAGGTTTGAGTCTGCAGTCTTTATAATTAGCTTCATATAAAATGTGTGTGTGATGGTAATGGGTCTTTTTCAGGTAAGTCAGACCTTATCAAATGTCATTTCACAGTTTCACACTGACCCAGCATTAAGTGAAGAGTGAGAGATATTTCACAAACCAAAGCTGAACGTGATCACATTTCTTAGTGCTCGCTGGAGGTCACGAGTAACTGATACCAGATATATTAGAGATTACCAGCACAAAACCTGGTGAGGATGCACAGATCAGTGAAAGAGAGAAGCTTGGAGGGAGGGAGAGGTATTTGAAACTCTATTCAATTGTACAGCACACTTTAACCAGCTGAAGGGAGACACAGAAAGTGTGCAAGGGGTCTGTTATTAGAGAAAAGAAACAAAAAATACTTTTTTAGGCTGTGTACTATGGTATTTTCATAGTTCTTTGAACAGGTACCATGATACTACATGTGTGTTTTGGAAATGGTAACATTTTACTGCTGTTTTGGGGACATACTATTGTATTTCTGTTTAGTTTCAGGAGTTCAGACAGTTCAGCAGTTCACAGGCATGTTGGGGTGTGTTTCCTGTACAACAAATACAGTAACTCACTGCTTAACTACAATGCATTGTTGGAGAAATTAACTAGTAATGGCTAATTTCCAAATCTGTAGCAACTTTGTTGCACATCTGCCATTTGAACCATGTTGATTCAGCAATATAGAACTGTCGTTAATGACGTCATACATGGAGTAATAACATCTGCTAATTAATTAATTGTTAGAGATTGAATTAAAGTCAGATTATAACTAACATCTGAGGGCTATTTCGCCATTTTTGTTCTCTGTTGTTTTGTTTTATTTTTAGTTAACTAACAATGCTTTTGGGAAAATCAGCCCTGGTTGTGATGTCAAAATTGCGAATCGGTGGGTTGTGAATATTAATTAAATTATGCACTAATTATTTGACATGATCTTTGATATAAAAGTAGGTTCTCATTACAATGATTTGAGGGAACAATTATTCTTTTTCACCAATTCAAGAGCTCAGAGCAACTTGGGACCTATTTAATTTGCATAGTTCATTCCAACATCAACCACCGTCTTTCCTGGGATTTTGTGTATTAATGGATAAATGTTTGGTTGAGCAAATATTACTTGTTGAACCAATGCTGATGTTTGTGTAAAGGGGAATATCCAATCATATTGGCAGTCATATTTATGTGAAACCACATATGACAAAGGTGTTTGAATAATTGTCTGGTGACAGGATGTGTTCTGAAAATGTGTAAGCGCTGAAACGTTGTGCGCCAGACAGAAGCCGTGCTGATGGGGATAACAGACACATTTCCCCCTCAGAAGCTCCAGACGGATGCAGACAGCAGGAGAAACCCCCTTCAGCTGATGGGGAAAAAACAGATGAGAAATGACACAATATGGAGTGAGGTCAGATATGTTGAGGAAACACTGATTTCTGAAGGAATGGAGAGGTTAAAGTAGCTGAGGAAGAGGATGATTAGTCACAGTTTCATTCCTCGCTGCTGTTGAATGGGGTGATGTCATCATTTAAGGTCAAGCCTGTCTCTTCCTCTGATGTGATGGAAGAGGAAAGCCAGAGAACAACAACAAAACTCCCTTTCTGTTGATGCTAGAAACTACTTTTAGCAGCTGATCTCAAATATGATATTAAACATCTGTATCTTATTTTCTTGTTAATATAAAACCATTTATTTATTTGTTCATTTATAAGTGCTGCAAGTACTGGGATGAAGGTCGACATACACAAATGCATTAAGCAATGTAAGGTCGGTTTCATTGTGTTCTGAAATGTGTCATAAAGCAAATCATAACACACTGCAAGTATGTGTCACATTCTCAGTACTCTTGTTACCACAAGGGGTGCTATAGTGGACATTAGTGTAAACCATCATCTACTATCTTTCAGATTGTTACAAATTGGTAACTAGTACCATGTTTCAACAAGGGATCAATACCATCCATTCAAAACCAGTTTTTATACGCCATGATTTGGGAATTTGATACTTAATGTTTTGTGAACACTGGAAGTCAAGTTTTCTTCAATACTGACAGTGGTAAAACACAGATGGAAACAAACGGCATCAAACATTTCCCAACATCCTAAATACAAATTAATTAAATACTGAGTCCATGAAGAGCAAATGTCCAGAAAAAGAAAAACAGTCTTTTGTAGCGCACAGAGATGTCCAAACATTGGCCAGCATAAACACATAGATGTCACCACAGTCTCCAACAGTCATCTTCTCTTGAAATGATTATTTGAAGTAATCCACAAATGGGTTAATCCAGACATGTGAATCCAAGAAATAGGGACAGAAAATTGCAATTATAAAACAGATAGTTCCAGTCCTTGATTCTGATTGGTTGAGCTGCGTTCAAAGCCGTTGTGAATTACTCTGCAAACACACCTGCATCACATCAATATTACTGCGCGACTACATCAGTGTGTTTCTTCTGAACAACTACAGTGCTTGCTGGAAGAAATATAATTTTTATTAACAGCATTACATTTTTATGTCTGTGTGTTTACTTTATGAAACCTTGCCAGGTATGTGGAATAACCATTTTATGAAAGCAGCAAGCCCTGTGAAGCTGTGATTTACAGTGAATTTAGTTTTAGGCACTAAGAATGTCCTTTAGCTGTTCTATATTCACTCTAAACTATGGCTTCACAGGGCTTATTGCTAGTGTCTGGCTTCAATAAACTTCCAAACAACATGCCACAAACGAGTAAGTGTAGGCCTCTTACGCTCACTGTGACTGCGTCCGAAATCAAATATTTCCCTACTGTATAGTATGTGAAAAACAGTACGGCAAAAGATTACTATAACCGAATACATAGTGTTTGAAAAACAGTAGGCGAAAAGTCCCCGGACGACCTACTACTTCCGGCAAGTTTCTGAAGTGTGCATTCACTGGACACTTTATTATTCCATGAGGCCACAGGAGAGGAGAATGAATGGAGGTGAAGTGACTCAGCTGACGCTGGTAGGTCACATGATAATGACAACATGAATGTAGTACGTCCGGATTACATTCTTACTATATAGATCATACTTTTTTAACAGTCAGGAAGTAAACTCAAATTCAAATGTAGCACCTACTCAGACAGTACACCATTTCGGGCACAGTGTGTGTTTGTGTGGGGTTTTTTTCAAGATGGCTGCCCTACCCCCTCTTTACCATGTGGCTTCCATAGAAAATAAGAGTTCTTCTGGGTCAGATAAAAGTCCCTTTAAAGCATGACTATAATATTACCTGAACCAACTAAAAATAGCCATTATTTAACTTAAGCTTATCCTCGTGAATCCATAATGGTCATCATATGTTACATAACACACATTCTGAAGGTGAGAGGATGTCTCAAAACCCTTCGTCTGGCTTTATGCTCCATTAAAAACGTGACAAGATAATAACAGTGATTACGCTTTCACTGAAACAGGGATTAACTCAATGTCTAGGTTCAGTGGAGACCCACTTTAGTCTTCATAAAGGCTCACACAAACACCTGTGTGATCAAACAGTGGTTTTGCGTAAAGAAACTCTTAAGTAACCAGCGTGATGTGCACTGAACTGTGACGCCAGGGTTTACTATGGAACACAGATGTTACAATGGCACTAGCAGCGTGTGAATGAGTGTTTGTGTGTGGATCTATGAAGATAGTGAGCTGTTATGCAACTAATTGCTTGAGCTGCCATTTTCAAGTCTTGCTTCTAAAACCATCCAAGCATGATTAAGTCAAAATCTTAACGCAGTGTTCTGTGTTCAGTATACATTGTTTTGGTGTGGCATCTATGGCATCATTCTGTTGATTATCTCAAAATATGGATTTGTCCCTCAGTTTGTAAAAACAAAATGTACTAAATGTACTTACAATGGAAGTTTATGGGCCAGCAAAAATGACAATTGTACAATACAAACAATACTAAAGTCAGTGATTCAACTGGGAAACCCACGCACTTCTAAAATGTAGCTATACCATTAATGCACTGTATGTGAAAATAATGGTAAGTTAAATAGTTAGATTTTAAATAAATTGATTAGCTTTATATTCACAACACAACACAACACAACACAACACAACACAACACAACACAACACAACACAACACAACACAACACAACACAACACAACACAACACAACACAACACAACACAACACAACACAACACAACACAACACAACACAACACAACACAACACAACACAACACAACACAACACAACACACATGGAGACATCCACCTGATGCCAACATATACACGAGACCCGACACTGAACAAAGGAATGACAGGAACTTAAATACAGAGATAATTAACTCAAATGACAAACAGCTGTGATGATTGGGATTAGCGTCCATCGTGACAGATTGTGGCGGGAAACTAGACAAAGGAAACACATGTGACTGAAAGTAACAAACAAAAAGTCTGTGAAACAGAAACTAACTAAACAGAACCGTGACAGTCATTGGTTATCCAACAGGTGGATGTTTTGTTTGCTTTTAAAAGTGTCATTATGTGTTTTGTTTGTATCAAGAGAGGTGCATTTTGTGGTGTAACCCTTGTAAAAAAGAAAGTACACTGTAGTATACTAAAAGAGCACTTACAGTGTAATAAAAACAATAAAATGATTATACTTAAGTGATAAATGAATGTAATGTTTCTGACTCTTGTTGTTTACAATTAAATGAAAATGTATTATAGTTTACATTTATATTAACTGCAATTAGCTGAACTATAGGGTGTTTTTTGACACACTTAAGTAGGACTTTAGTACATCTTTATGTAATTTTATGGTAAACTTAACTATGTTTTAATGTCATTCTATTGTAACTTGTGTGTCATGTATTTAAACATATTTGTAATTACAAATTTATTATGATGAAGTTGCAAAATAGTACATTTACGTATAGAGGACCTATTCTGCTTTTCTCCATGTTTTCATCTTTCTTTATTGTGTCATGTTGCTGTTTGAGCATGAAAAAGTTTTCCAAAGTCCCTCTAGTGGGAGTTATTCTCTATATCAGTGTCACTGTTTCTGAACTCCCTGAAATGCCTCCATTGTAGTCTCGAGTTTTCTTCACAATATTCCTCATTTAAATAATTCACGCGAAGAATAAAGGGGCAGGGCCTGGTTGAGTTAGTTAGTAGTGTGTTGAAACTGGTGGTTATGGTAAGGGGCGGGACATTTCCCAAACACCAATCACAACACACTGCTCCAGCCGACCAATCAGAGCACATTGTGCTTTTCAGAAGAAGGGGCTTCATAGAGACAGGAACTAAACAAAGCGTTACTGATAGACTGGGAAGAGAGGAGATGCAACAATGGAGAATATGAGGAAAATAATGAACATTCAAGCAGGAAAACCTGTTCTAGTAGAGCTCAAAAACAACATCAAGACTTTGAGAAAGGGCATAATAGGTCCTCTTTAAAATATACTTCAATGTAACTTTAAATGTAATATCAAATGACACAATACAACTGATTTTTTGTACTATTGCTGTAAACACTTGTGACTTTCTAACTTTGAAATGTTTTGGCCAGCGTGTTTTTTTCTTCTTCCCGATTTTACATCTACAGCCCCCCTCCACACCCACCCTTATCAATAAATAGACAGGGGTTAAAAACACTGCAGGGATGGCATTACACACCCTCTGTGGCATTTCCTCCACTTCCTGTGTGTGTGTGTGTGTGTGTGAGAGAGAGTGTGTGTGTGTGTGTGGATACCTTATTATCATCAGAGGAGTGTGTTTGTGTGTGTGAAAGTAACTAAATGGCACTTTATCTAAGTTCTAACAACAGCAATATCACATTTTATTTAAAAACAATAATAATTTCCTAAAGATATAGCAAAAAAAATTACTGAGTGAACCTTTGAAGGGTTAGTTCACCCAAAAATGAAAATTCAGTCATTAATTACTCACCCTCATGTCGTTCCACACCCGTAAGACCTTTTTGTGCGCCAAAAATAACAAAATAGCAACTTTATTCCACAATATCTAGTGATGGGCGATTTCAAAACACTGCTTCATGAAGCTTTAAAGCTTTACAAATCATGTGTTTCGAATCAGAGGTTCGGAGCACCAAAATCACATAATTTCATTAAACGAGGCTTCGTTACGTCATAAGTGTTTTGAAACTTCAATAGTTCACGTCACAGTTTGATACGTGCTCCGAACCACTGATTCAAAACAAATGATTCGCAAAGCTTCGAAGCTTCATGAAGCAGTGTTTTGAAATCGCCCATCACTAGATATTGTTGAATAAAGGCGCTATTTTGTTATTTTTGGCGCACAAAAAGTATTCTCATTGCTTCATAACATTAAGGTTGAAGCACTGTAGTCACATGAACTGTTTTAAATATGTTTTTAGTAGCTTTCTGGGCACTGAAAAAGGGAGTGTTATTGCTGGTGATGCAGGCCTTACTGAGCCATCAGATTTTATCAAAAAATATCTTAATTTGTGTTCCGAAAATGGTCATATGGGTGTGGAATGACATGAGGGTGAGTAATAAATGACTACCTATCCCTTTAAACTTGGATTGATAAAGTATTTGTAATATTGACCAAATTAAACAATATAATGATGCAAATTGTGGACAGACAGTAAAACATATTTAAAACTGGTCAATTTTCTCAGTTCAGAGAACACTGCCAAGTCTAGCAAAAAATGAATGTAGTAGCATGTTAGTTGGCTGGAATGGGTAGACAGTATCTTCTAAGACGCAGTAGTAGACAAAACAGCGTCTGGATAATGTGGTTAACTACAGCTGTCTCTGACTCTCATAATTGTGTGTCTCTTTTAATGTAATGTGAAGTGTCTGTCTCTCAGTAAGTCATGGCTTCATATGTGCTGTAACTATCAGCTGCAAAAATGACATGTCCTAATTTGAATGAAGCCATCTATGACACATCTGGTCTTAGTTAAAACATCACTACTACTATAAATATTTAAAAAAGGATTTTCACGTGCTGAAATGTTTCCCTGATAACATATGGCAACAATTACAAACCATAATTACAGCCACTGGCTCAAAATTTAACCATAACCAAAAATAAAACTGAGACACCATATTAGAAGATTAATGTAAACACTCATCCCAACTCTCTTTTTAACACTTTCACACACATTGCTTCTTGAGTCGTGCCTAAGCCAAACCTTTGTGAAAAAGAAGTGTGCTTAATTGTAATGAATGTGCTCTTCTGTATATATTTATATAATAGATATTTTTAAAATCTGTACTTGCAGATACTATAATGATAAAAATGGCCATTTATGTGTGTTTAAAGAGAGCGCACTTTCATGACTTTCTTAACACACTTAAGTACACTTGTGCACATTATAATGTCAAATTACATTTTTTTAAAGTACATTTAAATTCATTGTTTTGATCATCTTTTTTTGTGCTTTAAAGAAGTACACTTAATTTGATGTGACTAACACTAAAGCACACACAAAGTACTTGATTATCATTTTATCTTTGACTGTAGTGTGTTTTTCGCTATTTGAAAGTAAATATATTTTAATTGTACTAAATTGCAACTTCATCATTACAAATGTGTAACTACAAATATATTTAGATATACTATATGGCAAATGAGTTTCAATAGAAATGACATTAAAGTATATTTTAGTTTACTATAAATGTTTGTCGGTACATTCAACAGTAAACTTTAACCATATTTCAAAGACAAAATTAAATTACATATAAAGATGTAAACTAGAACTGAAATGGGTCAAAAACGCACTCTATAGTTCAGCTACTTCCATTTAATATAAATTTAAACTATAATACATTTTCATTTAATTGTAAATAACAATTGTAAATAACAAATGTCTAAAAACATTACATTCACTTAAGTATATTATTTCTGTAATTTAAGTGCTCTTTTTAAACTAACACTAAACTGTACTACTTTCTCACAAGGGAAAGCACTGCAACAAGCTCAGAGAATGAATTTATTCAAGATGGCGGACAAGAAGAATGTTGATTATACACTTACGATTCATTCAATACTGAACAGTTGAAACGAAATAGTTTGATCTACTGTATTTAAAATTGACTATTTTACCCAATATTTGTGGGCTTATTAGACTTTCACTTTGTTATCTTAGCAACATTGTCCTTTTCATTGCCTTTATTTTATTCAAATTTCTTTAAGTGCTGGAGTGATGCTCAGTGAATTGTGGGTAAATGTATGGATTGGAATCTCACTTAAGATGGCAGAATACCCTGTGAAGTCCACTCATGGTCAAATGGAACATACCTTAGGTTTTGGAGCCATTATCAAATCCACACATATATAAAGAAGTATTCCCATACAGTAAAGCGGTGTTTGAAATCGCCCCCTATACCCTCATTTATTATTCCACAATTGATTTTAAGGAATTTTAGGAGAACATCCGAGGCTAATATGATAATGGAAGTGAGCTTTCTCTTTCTGTCCTGTAGAGGTTGTTTTACTGTTGTTGGTGTCTCTGACAGACACACCCTGTACGGCTCCTTGCTGCCGATGACATCACTCTCAGTGTCGGTAAGAGTCCAGGGAAAGTCTGGGAATCAAGACCCGTCCCTTGGGTCCATCAGTCATCGGTCCACACGTCTGATCTCATATCAGTAGTGTACTGTCATAATAAACTTCATTATTATTCAGTGGGTGGTGAGGCTGATCAAAGATCAGTGTTTGGCTCAAGAGAAAGGCTCCAGGTTTGTGTACTGTTTTATATCCTTCTATTATCGTACAAAGTTCAAATTCTACACATATACACACTTATTGTCTGTCTAATATCATCTTCCTTCTTTTCAAACTACATCTACTGTGAATATTTTAGCACTTGCGCTGAATGTTTTTGAGACATTTTGGTTTGCTTGTTGTTGTTTAAGATCATGTAATAGTTTAAGATAAGAGCCAGCAGCTCCTCTGGGCATTTATTATGTATACAGAAGGAAGTGTAATTATAATTATAATCATAGATCTCTTTGTATTCAGTTCTTTAGAATATCCAGTGGCTTCACTTCATTAGATTTCTACAGAGGAATATGCTCTTTTCAATATAATGCAAGTCAGTGATGATTTTACAAAACACACCATAAAACTGTCTCAAGAGTAGTCCTTGTGCACTAAAGTCACATGATAAGAGAAGATTTGTGAGTTAGTTCTTTTGAGTCACATCTTTTCAATGAATCAGTTGATCTACTCCACAGAATCAATAATTCGTTCATGAGTCGGATTGATTCAGTGAGTGATGAGGAAGATTATCAGTGGATGATTTGCCGTTTCTAGTCTCAACCTTAATATTATAAAGCGACGAGAATACTTTTTGTGTGCCAAAAATAACAAAATAGCAACTTTATTCCACAATATCTAGTGATAGGCGATTTCAAAACACTGCTTCGTGAAGCTTTGAAGCTTTACGAATCATGTGTTTCGAATCAGAGGTTCGGAGCGCCAAAATCACAATTTCATTAAACAAGGCTTCGTTACGTCATAAGTGTTTTGAAACTTCAATAGTTCACGTGACTTTGGCAGTTTGATACGTGCTCCGAACCACTGATTCAAAACAAATGATTTGCAAAGCTTCGAAGCTTCATGAAGCAGTGTTTTGAAATCGCCCTTCATTAGATATTGTTGAATAAAGTCGCTATTTTGTTATTTTTGGCACACAAAAAGTATTCTCACCGCTTCATAACATTAAGGTTGAAGCACTGTAGTCACATGAACCGTTTTAAATGTTTTTAGTAGCTTTTTGGGCACTGAAAAAGGGAGTGTTATTGCTGGTGATGCAGGCCTCACTGAGCCATCGGATTTTATCAAAAATATCTTAATTTGTGTTCCGAAGATGAACGAAGGTCTTATGGGTGTGGAACGACATGAGGGTGAGTAATAAATGAGCAGCAGCAAGATTATCAGTGAATGATTTGCCCTGTTTCTAACACAAATCTATTATATGACTTAATAAGTCTTGGATATAGTGCATGAGTCCTTGTGACTAGACTACTGTTATGATACAGTGCTTTTTAAAAACTTGACAGTACCAGTCCTCATTCACTTTCACTACTGAAAAGAGTAAAAATTATCCTTTTGCATTCCAGAAAGAACGTCATACAGTTTTGAACTACTTGAGAGTGAATAACTCTTTAGGAATAAAAAAAAAAAAGGTAACCTGATTTTGAGTGTGTCTTCTTGACTAGCATCACTGGTCTTTATAAAACTGCTTGTCTAGCTGAGGAAACGTTTGGGGAATATTGTTGATCTAAAATGATTTTGTATGCACATTAAGAGTAATTCACAAGTACCCATGACGCAGTATGCTGGCTAAAATATAAAATGTGCATTATACAAAGTTACATGAAATTAAAAACCCATCAAAGAATAAATACAAATAGTAAAAACTGTATTCAGTAGCACAAACTCTGGCTCTGATATTTAACATTTCAAACTCTCACTCATCCTCTCCCACTCTCTTCAATTCTCTCACACTCCTTCATTTCTCAGCCTCTATCTCAGTATCTGCTTTGTCTTCTGAAGAGGCATAATCAGATATAAACCCACTTTATGACATTTGCCTGGTTTACTGTGACCTACATACAGACATCGTGATCAGAATGTGGGTTAGATCACCACAGCACACAGTCATGACCGTGACAACACTGATTCACAGCACCAGTAAGGACCATACAAATGTCCATATGTCTGTCTGTTGTCTGTCTGGGCTCTTTTGACATGGTCAAGTTAGCAGTCATCTAGAAACAACTTAACAACAGTAAAGTGATAGCATCATAGTAATAGCATTATCGTGGCAAGATTTTAATTGAACAAGCATTACTACACTTTTCTTCAGAAAATGTAAAAAATAAAGTTACTATTAAGAAGGCTGATAAGAAGGTTAATAGTTTTGTAGAGCTTTGGGAGAAAAGGAAAACACTGAAAAAAACACAGAAACTTCCCACTGAAAGTTTCTTTGGAGGAAAAAAAAACAAACAAAATAAAACTTCTACTGAATTTCTGGAAGTTATTTTGAAAACAAAACGATAGCCCTCTTAGTGAAAGCGTTCAGATCTCCATGGAATTCCCTCCTCATCTATTAGTGTGTAGTCCTGCAGTCTGGCCACAGAGCTTGGCAGCTGCCCAGACCCACTCAATAGCAGCTTTTCAGGGGCTTTTAAAGACGGCTTGTTCATATGCGGCGTCCTGCTGCAGCAGGAGCAGTAAAGACTGTGCAGATGAAGACAAACCCTGATGAGATACTGACACAGTTCAACATGAGAACATGACCCAAAAGATCGCAGCAGCTACTGTAGTAGCCCATACATTAAAAAAATCAAGACAAGTAAAAATCCCTTGTCATAAATACTAGAAAATGTCCATCATCATTTGGAACCAATCCTAATGACATCAAATATCTTATAAGAATCAAATTACAGCCTACTTAATTGACCATTTTCAATCATTTATCCAAGCCAGTCTTATGTAACGTGCATGTGGCAACATTTTTGCAAAATTATATTATGTTGCTTCTTACGCATTTCATGGCAGTTTCAAAGTGAGTGCCGATAAAAAGCGCATTCTCCAAAACAGATGAACGTGACTGTGGTAACATTTTATTAATACGACCGCGGCCCGTGTGCATATCACAGCAGTTAGGAAATAAAATATCCTGTTAATGGCACTATAAGATTATTGCCTTAAATAACATGCAACCCTTCCAATAAATCTAACTGGAAGCAAGTAAATTAAAGCAATCTTGTTGTTATATTCATGTCACATGAGTTCAACAGCACGGCAATGTGTCTATTTACAGTGTGATTTTGCAGCGTTGAGTATTGTAGCCAATCACAGCCATTTCTGTTGAAAATAATGACCAATCAGAGGTGTTTAAGTTACCGGTAGTGAGAATCTGTTTAGTATCGCTCAAAATGCTGAATGTTTAGTGCAAGTTTACTTAGTTTTACATGTGCACAAATCCTTTCATTATAACAAACAAAGAAGAGACACAATGCAAATAAAAGGTTAATTCTAGAGTTTAGTCAGATTCATTGATTAAAACTGGATCACTGATTTTCACACTGAATGAGTTTGCTCTGAAGTGACTGACAGCTTCACTGATTAGTTGCCTGTGTAATTTCATTTGCAATTTGAAGAAAAGTTTTTGTTTTTCATGAGACTTTGTGACCTTTCCTTACTTCACACTTCAGTACAAAAAGAGACAAAAATAGAAGAAAAAAACAGATTTTGTAATGTTATAATAGTGATTTGATCATCTCTAAAAATAAATTCAAAAGCAAAATTTGTGAAAACTATATTAGGGAGTGGAAATGGCTAATGAGCCAATAAATGCTCCTCCGCCATCTAGTGGTTATAGTAGTAATTTCATGTATTTTTTATTTTAAAATAAAAGTGTTTGTATTTCACCAAGTTTTAGTTTTCCTACATTGTGAAACTTTTAGTTTTACAAATTCAGACAATCTTTGAAGAATGAACAAAAATGTTTTTGGTCATCACATTAAAAATAACATTTAAATTGGATAATATTCAGAGTTTTAATGTTTGAAATGTAGAAAATGTGAAGTAGGCTACTTGAAAGTCTTTAAAGTCCTTAATTCTTATAACAGTGGTCTATAACTGTCTAATTTGCTGGGTTATGATCAAAGCTATATGTGATTCATCTATGAATGCACACACACACACACACACACTTGTCGTCAAGTCAATGGAGTAAGTTTTGAGGATGTCATCAGTGTTCGCCATACCTTGGCTTTTGGTGAATCTCTGGAACAGCCTCCTTTGCTGACACAGAATAGACAGAATTCTCAGGAAAGGCTCTTTAGCCAACTTGGAGAAGGCAGAGGAGGTGGGAGGCAGGGCGGGAACAGCAAAGACATAAATAATTCAGTGCTGAGAGATGAATCAGGCTTGATCCAGGATGGTGAAACAGGCAGGGTGCAAACATTTGTGCTCTCCTCTCAGGGGCTCAAGAGTTCAACACATCTACATCCGGCTTTTTGACGGGAAAGAGCTCCACACCATCCCCTCACATTCCACCAGTATTCCCTTGGTGATAGACAATGTTGCCGGCTCATGCACCTGGTCCGATTCGTGAGACTTGGGCTCTGGGGCAATATATGGCTCAGGCGTGGGCTCTGGCATTGCGGCAGACTCAGGCTCTGCGTCTATGGTGGGCTCAGGCTTCACATCCTTGTGATCCTTCTCCATTTCACCGATGGTAAAGGGGGATCCACAGTGAAACAGGACCCAGTCCACAAACTCCTGGCAGCTCCATCGTGGTCCGTCTCCGGGCAGAACACACAGAGGCTGTCTTCATTGTAATGTACCAGATGGTCAAGGTCTAAAATGTCCTCTGTGTCTCTAAATGGAGCGATGTCCCTGGGAGAGGAGGAGGATTCTAACTGCCACTAGTTGTTCTGCCTGTTCTTCTGTCAGCAATGGTTGCAATAACGACGAGAAATGGCAGGATCTAAATGCAGCAGTAGATTTATTAAACAAAAACTGAAAGAAACAAAATACTCAGAGTACTTAGACTGGAACAGAACAACTGGTAAAAAAAAACAAGAATAGACAAATGAACTGAACTAAACACAGGGCTTAAATACAAAAGGTAAACTAATCAACAACAGAACAACAGAAAAATAACACATATCACCCATAACACTCCGCAAGTCTTCTGTGTTCGGGCTTCCTAGGGATGCTGGACTTCAGGAACAATGTTTAAAATTTGTTTAATTCTGTTCCTGACAATTATAATGTTAATTTAGCTGTCTGTGATGCACATTTCATGGAAGACAGCTTCCATGATGTACAAGAGTTCAATGCTGGATTTGCACAAAGGCTATTACTGAAAGATGAAGCAGTTCCCACTTTAAAAGCAGAAGCTGCTGTTTATGGTCCCCAACCTGTAAGTATGTTTATTGTTTATAAAGTTATATAGTTTCTGTGGCTATTTTTTGGTTGCAATCAAGGACGTAAACAAAAACCAACGCGGTTTGGCTTCACTAGCCAGTTAGCTAAATTCTATTTCATACTTCCCCAACAAATGCCTACAAACACCAACAAACTTCTATGTAGTCACACCAGCGAACTTCTGTTGGTGTTTGTTAGTGTTTCTGTACAGCATTGTTTCATTGCGGCTTTTATGTTGTTTACCCACATGCTCGTTGAACAATACCTTTACAAAAATGCTACTACTCAGTCATGTATTTAGCTACAGTAAAGCTTTAATCAGGATAACACTATATATCGAAAGCTAACATAAACAGCAGTAACATTTACAAATGTCAGCATATCTAAACACTTTGACAAAAATACAAACAAAAATATTACCATTCATAAACTTCCTTTAAAATCCATGCTTGCAGAGGTTCTGCTTGACCCTCTTCATTACTGCTATCTGGGTCTGATTCGGGCTCAAATTGATATGGCAATATTGACGCCATTATTTACATTTGGAACTTTTGCCCATAATGGTAAGGGGCGTGGCGTTTCCGGACAACGTGAACTAGGCACTTCAGCAAATCATAATATACTGGGCCAGCTAACCAATCTGAGTCCATTGCGAATTTCGGAGGGAGTGGTATCACAGAACCAGAATGTCAACAGGCCGTTCAAATGACAATGGAGACAGTGGTGTAGAATAAAGGTAAAATATATGAAAAATACAGCGTTTTTTTTTTTAAAAACAAAGCATTAAGACATGTTAAACTGTGCCCCATAAACACAATCAAGCCTAGAAAAAAAAAAAAACAGTGAACCACCCCTTTAACAGTTTTGAAAAGAGTATGTAAATGTGCAAATTGGCCTGTATAAAATTTTGGTGGTGTTTATGTCTGAGTGAGAAAAGAATTTATGTAATTTGAAAGATGTCATCATTGAATGCATTTTATCTCAAAGCAATGATAAATGATCCACAGTTTATCCCACATAGACTGATGCTGTGATCACTGTGTGAAGAGCTTTGAAAAAGTGACCTAAGTACTGAGAACTGTGTCCAAGTGATTGTAAAAAACGAATGGCACCAGTGTTCATTTCAGTTGGAAACTGCAGAGAACTTTATGTATTAATGCATTTTGGAGTTTTGCAAAAATGTAGGTAAAGGCATGTTTTTCCTGTAAGCCTGTGTTGGAATTCTTGAAGGATCCCTAATTGCTCCCTTCGGGATTGGTGCCAAATTATGAATTATGAAACTCCATTAGCAATCCATTAGCATGCTTTTAGAGTTGTTGCACAACAATACATAATGCACCTGTTATGAAATGAAAGGTTATTTCTGCCAGCTCCAAAAGAGAAGTGTAACTTTATAGGGAAAGTTTAAAAGAACATTAAAGGGAAACTCTTCTCCCTAATACTTTTCCTGTCCTCTCTTCAATGCAATCAATATTACATAGTCCAAAATTACATTTAAAAGCAAACGATTCGAGTTTTTAGTTTGTAAATAGGGTAAACCCCATTTTATGGCGACAAAATGTCCCCACAAAGATGTCAATGTCTGAAATCCTTGTGGGGACAAAAAAAAAAACAAAAAACTTCTAAATCATAAACATGCAGAAAGTTTTCTGTGATGGGTAGGTTTAGGGTTAGGGAAGAGAATGTACAGTTTGTACAGTATACAAATCATTATGTCTATAGAAAGCCGCCATAAAACATGAAAACCCAATGTGTGTGTGTGTGTGTGTGTGCGTGTGTGCATGTGTGTGTGTGTGTGTTATATAAGCTCTATTATAAGTTATAAAGAAACAACATGCTGAGTGAATTATTATGTTCCAGGGAAAGCTCTGTAGGACGGCTGAAGATGTGGATGGCCTGTAATCAAAAGGTCTTGTCTAGACACCTCTCACATAGCTACTGTGCTTACGACACATATGCAACGGATACACTGTGTGCAGCTTCTTTTCAACAGCGCACATAAAAATACTTACCAATGTCTTTAAACAGATCCAGACTGTGTGTTTGAACGGAAATGCTCAGTAGAGATATGAATCCCTGCAGTGTAGATCTAAATACTTGACATACCACAAAACATCAGAAAGACAAAACTGCTCAAAGGCATGTGTTGTGTTATTAGACCATATGTAATATACTATTATTATTTTTCCTGTAATATGTACAAAGCTCTTTGTAGAACTCAAAAGAACTCTAGTCAAATTTATTGTAATTGTTGATAAACCAAATGTTTTTTTTTTTAGCATAATTAAAAGATGAATGTAATGTGTAATTTTGTGTCACTAAACAGAATTAAATAAATGAATATTTACATTTTGTCCAACAAAGAAATAAATACAAATCTATAGTTGATTGACCAGTTAAAAAAAAATAAATAAATAAGCAGAAAACATCCTAGCCACCTGAATTAAATATGCCATTAAGTTTAATTTCTTAAATCATAACCAACATTCCCCTAAAATTATAAACACATTGTGTATCCCAATAACGTTTGTAATACTTTAAATATTGTATTTTATATAAAATATATTGTAATTTATATAAAATATTGAAACCCCTGCATTTCTGTCAGATAATGCACTACTTCTCCCAGAAAATTGTTGCAATTACAAATGATTTGGTATTTTCATGTTTATTTCTTTTGTTTGCATTAGAACAACACAACAACAACAAAAAGCCAAAAAAAAAAAAAAGAGCCAAATCTGAGTCATTCCACATGGAACTCCAAAAAAAAAAATGGACTGGACGAAATTATTGCCACCTTTTCAAAATCTTCATATATAATTGTATTTCAAGCATCTGATACTCCTTTAATTTGTAATTAAACTCACCTGTAGCAATTTACAGGTGCTGGCAATATTGAAATCACACTTGCAACCAGTTAAAATGGGAAAAGTTGACTCAACCTTTGTGTTGTGTGTCTGTGTGTGCCACACTGAGCATGAAGAAAAGAGAGTATAGAATTCTTCTGAGGATTTTAGAACCAAATTTATAAAAAAGCATGTGTGAAAAGAGTGCAGAATGGCTCAGTTTCTTTGGCTCGTTTTTTTTTTTTTTTTTTTTTTTTTTTTTTTTTTCAGTGCAAACAAAAGAAGTAAACATGAGAATACCAAAGAATTTTTAATTGCAGCAATTTTCTGGGAGTAGTACACCATCTGACAGAAATGCAGGGGTGCCAGAATTTTTGGCCATGACTGTATCTACTAAATATAACTTTATTGTAACGCTCAGTCTTAATGTTTCAGTTTAATGTTTGATGGACTTTTAGTTTGTAACCCATTGTTTTCCAGTGTTGTGTTCCTGTTTCCTATGTTCCCCACTTTCCTGTTCTTCATTTGGAATCTCACTTGGAGAGAGCATGTTCTCACCTGTTTGCAGTCTGCCTGCCTAGTGGTGATGTGTTCCACAGACCCAAAGCCAATACCAGCCAAAGAACTAGAGCCAATGTTCACCATGGAGCCAGAGCCTGAAGCCATGTCTGTCCCAGTGGGGTTATTAGTGGAACTGGATGACGAAGAGTGGCTTATAGACTGGGATTTGGCAGAGCCTGTTCCTATCCTTGTCCCCACCCATGAACGTCTTCCCCCTCTGGTGGTCCTATCTGGCTGGCTGGATGTCCTGGTCCCATCTGGGGGTCCCATCCCGTCCTCCCTCCTCCACTGGTTCCAACTAGGGCTGGGTATTGACACAATTTTCAAGATTCGATTCGATTACTATTCACATGCTTGCGATTCGATTATGATTTCGATTCAATTATTTTGGATGTAGTATATAAGATACTGTACATGGCAAATTTTCTAGAGGAAAAAAGTCAACTAATGCTGTAAACTACGCATGTGAGTCAGTTGGTACTACTATAATAATATTGAAGGTTAAATTAACTTATTTATATACAAACACTTAAATTACATTCAATGATGTTTTATTATAAATAAAGTTTAGAATTCCATAATCACATTTCTACTCCAGTTCGTTTTTTTTTTTTTTAAATATAAACATTTAAATCGCGGCTGTCATAACTGATTTATTCAAACATGCATTAAATATTGAAGAACATTATAATGAATATGTAACGGTGCATAGCTATATCAGAATGCTGCTTTCTAGAGTTCACTTTTCTAGCTGACTAATGAGTTTATGGTCACTGAATATGGTTTTTTTTGAGGTAAATGTGACTTTACATGACATTGTTTACAAGCTGTTTTATTGACATCTTTCCGAGGTTGAAAGACTGATTAAGCTATTACACGAGACATGATACGGATTTCGGTATGTTGTACTGTATATTTTAACATGCCTTCAGATGTTTAGTCGTGTTTATTTTGTGCTGTTAAAGCGGAGGAGAGGATGTTCACATGCCGCTTCTCTTTAACTGAGGCTCTAAAGTGATCTGTCAAGTCACATTAAACAGTGCCAAAACGGTATTTATTTTTTGAATCTCATAATAAGATGGACGTAATTTGAAATCTGAGACTTTGCTTCATATCAAAAGTAACAAAGCACAAAGATTACTGCGATTTATTGGATGGGAGGCACGCTACATGTTCTGTGCATTCATCAACTGAAAACAGACTAGACTAATCGATTCTTGGGATTTAAGAATCGATATCAGTTCGTAAAAATGAGAATTGATTAAAATTGAGAAATCGATATTTTTTTACCCAGCCCTAGTTCCAACCAACCTTCAGTCTCATTTGTCGCCCAGCACCAAGTCTTCTTTGTTGCCGTTGGTTCCACCCAGCACCAAATCTGTTTATACCTCCCACTCCCTCCACCTCTGCCAATCTCATCCAGTTCCTTGGCCCCATCTCTTCAGCTCCTCCTTCGGTGGCTCCGCTCAACTGCTCAGATCAGCCTTGGGCTTCTCTGTCTCTAGCTCTGCCATGGTGTGTGGTGATCCTCCACCTTGGGCCTCCGAGCCAGTTGCTCCACCTTGGCCCGTCGACCAGTTGGCTCCACTTTGGCTCCTCGCTCCCTTGACTCTTTGGCTCCTCACGGCTCTAGCAGGCTCCCTCATCCCTCTGGCTCCACCTTAGTCAGGCGTTGCTCTGCCTATGCCACAGACTTATGGGCCTTTGGCTGCACCTCATCTCTCCACCTCTTCAGCTCCATCGGGCTCCGGCTTCACCTCAGTACTCAGTTGCACTGGCTCTGGCTCAGTTCTCTGGCACCCTGGCTTCACCTCGGCCCTGTAGCTCCTCCTTGGTCTCCAGGACCTTCTGTGTCAACTGGTCTCTTCGACTCCACCTGGGTCTCCACCACCATCAGATCCACCTCAGGCAGTCATCCTCCTGGCAAGGCTCCATCATGGCTCCTCCCTCCCTCAACTCTGCCGTGGGCTTATGTCCTGGGATTCCTGCTGAAGGTTCCACCTTGGCTCCTACCTTCATCGTCTTCTTTCTGGCTACCTACTCCATTGTCTCCTCCCTGGCTACTCCCTCCCTCCACACCCTCATGGACTGTTATGGTGCAAGGATGCACCTTTTTGGGAGGGGGGACATAATATAATGATCAGTCTTGTTTCAGTTTAGTTTTAGATGGACTTTTATTTTGTATCACCTTTTTTTTTTTTTTTTTTTTTTTCCCGCTTTCCTGCTTTTCATTTTTTTTTACCATTGTTACTGATTTAGCTGCCCACCTTTTTCTAGTTTGCCCTGTGCATATATAGCCCTCAGGTATGTTCAGTTCCTTGTCTTGTGGTGTTTTTACTGCCACATGCTTCTCTTGTGATCATCTTCATTGTGGATTATCTTCTTTGTTTCTATTTATAAATAAAGTGCTGCAATTAGATCCCCTTCTCCTTGTTATGCCTGCAACATGTTCTCCAACCAATACGATCATATAGGTCGTTTGTCACTTCCCTGAAATACGACCCATGGGAGCGTTTACTAAAGTTGCGCCCCTATCGACAACAGGACACTTTCATTTTAATTCATGAAATACGACCCATAGGAGCGTTTACTAAAGTTGCGCCCCTATCGGCAACAGGACACTTTCATTTTAATGCATTGTTCCCTTTTATCTGCGTCACATTTCAGGTTTCGCGTAGCTCAATTACCAGAGCATTGCAATAACAATATGCAATCATGTGATCATGCGATCGTGGGGCACGTCCTGATATTGCTGAGTTAGATGCGTTCCTGGGTCAACATATTTTGTTGATCCTGGAACAACATTCTAGTCTGAAAATTTAGTCTTAACCCTATTCCTACCCCTAAACCTAACCCTACCCATAAGTTATCCCAAAAATCAGAGGGAAATGATAGATGAATAACACTGATGTAGAAGCACCAATTCATGATTTTAAGCCTAAACTTGACATAATCTGTAAACTTGTCCCTCAAATCTGATTGGTTGATTTGAATGTTGTTCCAGGATCAACAAAAATGTTGACCCAGGAACATGTTGAACTCAGCAATATCAGGTTATGCATCATGGGTTCGATCCCAGGGAATGCATGTGCTCATAAAGTGTATATGCACTATAAATCACTAAGGTAGGTTTAGGGGTGGGGTGGATGTAGTTGTTAATAAAAAAATGAGTTTTGCTAAATGGAAATAGGAGAAATGGTGTAAAAAGTCCACACATTGCATTTAAATGAACATGCATTTTGATTGGTAACAACAGTCATACGTCATTTCATGACGACAGGTGTAACACGACACTGTCATTATTTTTACGCCAGCTTGAGGGCGCATGACTTTAAAACGTAAATATAGGTCGTAATAAGGTGCTTGAAAAACGACCTATAGGGTCGTTTTTTTTTTGGAGGACAGTCTCTTTGCCTGACCTGCTGTGACATTTATTAGACCTACCTAATATTTTATTGGCCATGTTATTCTTAGTGATAGATGACTTATAATTGTAATGCTTGGAAGGACACAATTTTTTGCAATATGTAATTTTCAAAATGTGTAGTAAATATACACTGCTGTTCAAATTGTTGTGGTCAGTAAGATATTTAAAAATAAATTAATACTTTTATTCAGCAAGGATGCATTAAATTGATCAAAAGTGACACTAAAGACATTTATATTGTTACAAAGGTTTGTATTTCAAATAAACCCCACACCCTGACAGACTGCTTTCGCGAACAATGATAAAAGACTTTTCTCCACGCCCCAGCCTCTGTTGTCAGTTGATGTTTTCTGTAGGTTTGTTGATGGTGCATGTTCCTTGTTCCATGCATTCCCTGGTTCTCTATTCCTTTTGTTTCTAGTTTTAGTTTATATTTGCTCGATAAACTCCTTGTGCTTCGCTAGCTCTGCTCTACTCCTACCTTCTCTTCCACTCCTGCCAGACATTATAGCCATGTCCCACGCATAATGATTTTTTTTGCAGCCTAGTGACTGAAATTCGCACAGGGCCTCATGTCATGCTGAGACAGATCTGACAGGTAGTTCCACCCCAAACTCACACCATTGATTTATCTTCATGTCAACATGTTGAGCCGCTCAGACAAACAGAGCAGTGTTTTAAAAACCCCAAATAGCTATAGTGTTTATATTTCAAAATCACCCTAAAAAATGTTTTACTCTGCACATTAAACTGGGATGCAAGAAAGTATTTTGAATTCCATACAGCTGATGATGTATGTTTATGGAAACATATGTTTTCAGAGCAACAGTAATTAGGCTACTGTGGTTGTTGTGTTGTTAATTACTAAATGTGCCTTTACTACTCTTTAACACAGAATCTTTTATCTATTACAAATACTGCATTAGACTATTTGAATCAGAAGAATAGAAAAAAGCCTTTTCTGAAGCTCTCCATGTTTTAATGAGGATGTGGGCTGTGGACGCTTAAAGCCATTTGCGATTGGTTGTAATTTGAGCTTTCTCCTGTGATGATTGGCTTGTTTTTGCATGTTCCTGAGTGGTGCATGTAAGAAGTGCGTGAGCATTGTGTTTCGCCCTGCAGGGTTCACCTGTGACCCTCTTCCACACCCTCAGAGCACCCAGCAGAGCTTTATGTTGGGGTCACGACCTTTCACCTGTCTCTCAAAAACTACCCACAGAGAGGTCACGCTTCAGAAGAGAGAGAACCAGAGAAAGAGAAATGTGCCCTCATCTTTTGTTTCTTGTCAGCAGCACAAACCTACTTCCTCTTTCTGTCCCTCATAGATTCAGATTCAAGTTTATAAACATGGTACAAAACTTTACACTGCCAAAGCATTAGGAACATTAGTCTGTATATACATGAGAACACATTTAGACACATTAACAATTACATTTTTTTTAAAATATATTTAGAGAGGGGAAAAAAAAAGGTAGATTTCACATTTTCTGGAAAAAAAGAGCATGCAAAAAAGCAAACTGCTAATAAAAGTAACAGTTCGCTTTTTCTTAACAAGACACATGTTGTCTGTAGAACAAGTAGTGTGAGAAAAGTTATGCACCAAAAGTTTATTACTTACTACTTTAACCATATTTTGACCCTAACCAATTATGAACAATAGTAAGAGTGAATTGTATTTCTAATTAGCATCACAGACAAATCATCACAATAATCAACAGTGAATAAGGCTTTTTTGAAGTACAGATTTGTGTGATTGTCCATATTGCTGTTGCTTCTTTGCCATACAATGACAGAGAGGAAGATACACATCCTGTCTGGCAGAATGACTCTTCCTTGTTACCGTACAGGAAACGCAGGGGAACTCAGCTGTGTTGGCAGCCACAGACACGCTTCAGTCCCATCAGGGTAAACTTCTGTCTTCATGAGTTCTTTATGAACAAAACTCTACACCAAACATGTGCCCTTCATATGTGTCCAGTTTTCTGGTACTTTCCAGAGTACGGCTTGTTTAAAAATGTTAAAGATTGTTTGTTTTCCCCTTTAATGAACTTAATGCTACCTAATTGCCATTACTGTACTGTTATTGCTCATACAGCCATATAGGGATCAGAATATAATAGAGGCTTGAGAGCTCTTTTGATCTGGGCCCATAAGCGCCTAGTTCCCTTTCAAAGTGGAATGAGACACTGCATCTTGGATTGACACTATGGGGAGCGCCATCAGCGTGACCGGTGCCTGAAGCATGTGTGCAAATATGACAATTTCACTGGCTGATGACAATCTATGATATCATTACTAGAGCGCCCGGTAGTATAAGAGGTGAGTATAATAAGTCACTGGCTCAAGCGATCTGTTAGATCAAGATGTGCTATCTCTAGATCCAGCAGATGCTGGCGCCATCCAGCCAGGATGAGGCAGATATGGTTGAGGAAGGTGAAGATATTGTTTGTAGTGAGCCCTCTCAGCCTGCAAGTCCCACATTCAAGGAGCTGCTGGATGTGATGGCCCATGCCATGACTAGATTAGATCTGGTTTAGGTAGAGACAGGAAGTCATTTGTGGCAGACTTAACAAGCCGTTCCTGTCAGGTCATAACCATCCCGCTCCTATGAGCCTTCCGTTTCCACCTGAAATTCACACAGATGTAGAGAAGTCATAGAAGAAGCCATATTCAGCCTGTATCTATCATTTCCAACATTCTAATTATTCAAATGTGGAGGGACTGTGCGAGCGAGGATATGTGATGATGCCTCCTGTTGAAGAGATGCTTGATTGCTATCTCTCTCAGGGTGAATCATCCTCTCTGAAGGCTCCAAACCTGCCATCAAAGCCATTACAGACCACCTTGAGCTTGAATGACATAGCATATGTGGTAGCAAATCCACCGGTGGTGTCTTGCACACGATGGCCGTGTTGCAGGCATACCAGGTGGATCTGCTAAGAGATTTGGATCAGTCTCCTGAAGGGGTCTGCCATTGGTTGATCAATGTCACCGATGGTGGCAACAGAGAGGCATTTGTGACTGAACTTGGTGGATATCAAGTAGAAAGAGTAAAACTTTTCCCCTTAACACCTAAACAAACAATTTTGTGAATATTTCCTAGATGTCTGTTTTGTGTGTGTGCTGGAAAAAAAAATTGTTTGTACATAGTCCTAGCTGTGTAAATATGAGAAAAAACAAAGTGAATTGGACCAATCCATGGAACACCAAAACACTCTTATAGCCAATCAGCAACAGGGGGTGTATCTGCTCATGATGGGGGAGGAGAGAGAGTGAGCAAGCTGGACATGTAGACTGTAGAAAGTGAGATGGCTGAGATATTAAAGAGGAAAAGGTCAGAGGAATATAATTGAAAGAAGAAGGGTTACGATCAGGCAAATGCTATAGTATGTAAAATGTAAAATAATTGCAAAGTCTTCACTGTATACATTAAATACAGATGAATACTTATTAAATCTACAAAAGTTATTCATTAAAGAGCAGTGAGTGATTTTATCTTTGTTTTTTGTTGTTTGAGTAACATAAATGACACACTGCAGCAGGTTTATTAGGCTGCTGTCACTTTAAGAGCTGCACAGATCCAATATTCTGTTACACATGCGTTTTCTTTCTCAACTGTTTACATTCACTTAAGACATAACCGACTGTGTCTAAGAGGATACTCGCCCAAAACAGCATTTTGACATTTTTGAGTGTAGGCTATTTGACTGTTTTGCGTATCCAAAGCCCACAGTATACTTTGCTTATGCACGTTCTGCTCCGTCTTGGAGAGCGTGCACAGAAAGCCGCCCGGGGAACAATATCTCTTTCGCAGCTTAATGCACTTTTAATAACACTGACAAGAAATGTTTAGGTGGCACAATAATTGTTTTACCTCGATTATCTTGTTTTCATAAAAGTCATTGGAAGCCGAAATCGAAAATCATTTTGATTATTAGCACAGCTCTGCGTTAGAGAGCGGAAGGCCTGGAAATGGAGGTCAAGGCTGTGTGCTCAATATGTGAGTAAGATTGGTTTTGCTGTGTTTCACAGAACCAAGATATGCTGGGGGGGTTGGGGGGAAGGGAAGGGTGTGTTTGTCAATTTCAAATATCACAGTGTTTCTCAGAAATTATGGTGGCAGAGAGAGCTCAGCGCGCAAATAGAAAAATACCAGTAAATTAAGAAAACATTTTCACCAGACAACACATGTGCTGCAAAACAATGCAACCAAATACAGAAATGCATGTGTTTTCTGCAGTATGTTGAGCTCTCTCGGCCACCGTAGAAATCACGTACTGCACCTTTAATAATGATTCAAATTAAATAACCAATAATAAAATAAAGGAAAAATAGATTTGACTTCTTTATATACCTTTAGGCATTAAATGAAAAATTAGCATAGTGATAATAATATAAGCATAGTCATAATTACTTCTATTG
Source organism: Hypophthalmichthys nobilis (assembly GCA_037950665.1). Classification (NCBI taxonomy): domain Eukaryota; kingdom Metazoa; phylum Chordata; class Actinopteri; order Cypriniformes; family Xenocyprididae; genus Hypophthalmichthys; species Hypophthalmichthys nobilis. The sequence continues at coordinate 12,474,054 of CM075485.1, forward strand.
TCTTTGAAATATGATTAAAGTGTACTGCCTAATGTACTGACAAGCATTTATGATAAACTAAAATATATTTTAATATAATTTCTATTGAAATTTGTATGTCATGTATTTAAATACATTTGTAATTACACATTTGTAATGATGAAGTTGCAGTTTAGTACATTTAAAATAAATTACCTTTAAATGCAACATCAAATTATACACTACAGTTAAAATGTTAATAAACTGGCGCTGAACTGGAACTTGACAAATTGACTGGAATGTGAAGCTGAAAACTATCAACACAGAGGGTGTTTGGTGTGTGACGGCAGACGCTAAGGGCAGTGCTGTTTATACAGATATTGAGGGCAGGGTGAGAAAGAAAAAAAGGTTTTGCCATCAAAATCAGGTCAATCTGAGGAACAACACTTTCACTCTTCTGTCTCCCTGTGTCTGTCTGAGGTATAGAGGAACATATTTTGAAAGCCCACATAAGCAGTATGAATTTCTGTGTAAATCATTTATAAAACCATAGTATGTGTCAGTTTACATACAAATGGTTTTACAAATGATTTAGGCAGAAGTTCATTGTGCTTGTGTTTCATGAATGAGGTCCATAGTATCTTTACAAGTATATACTATATTTTGGCAATGCACTCAATATGGGTGTCTGTGTGTAAAATACATGAACTAAATATGTGAGGGATTCCTTAGGAACAGTTTAAAAGAGGATGTGTGTGTGTGTGTGTGTGTGTGTGTGTTAAAAAGGGTAACAGGAAACGTATGGAAAACAGCTGTCGACCAATCGAGGCTGCTGTCTGTCATTACCTCATCAATCTGATTTTACTCACACTCACACACACACACACACACACACTGCACATCCTGTTGTGTTTTTGTCTGTTGATAGCACAAAGCAAAAATGTTTAAAAAAAAATCCACTTTAAAATGCATCTGCCAAGTTCTTAGAAATTTACGCTTTGTATTCTATTATTATTTGTAAATTATACATTTTCGCAGTTAATCACTTAATAATGTGGCGTAACAATCAAATAAAAAGTAACAACAAATATTCATAACACTTTGATTTTTTTAATCAATTTTATTCATTATTTTCAAAACATTTTAAAAGCTTTTTATGCCATAAAAAGAAGTATCTAATGTTTTTCAGAGACATGTCAACCTCCCACAAGTCATGAGGGTCTACAGGGGTCTTTGTGATATAATTTCTTTATTTCAAGTTGTTTTTTTTTTTTCTTTTTTTTCTTGCCACATGACAAAAATATGCTACATGACTGGTGAAAAAAAAAAAACCTGCTTTATTACAGGTGGATTAATTATTTATTTACAGGTGTTTTTAATTATTTATGAATTACTTTCTTTTTTTCTTCTTCTTCTTCTTCTTTTTTTTTTAATTGACCCATCAAATTGACTTTCTTAAATTAAATCTGGGGAAAAACACCCACCTAGTGTGTGTGTGTGTTGTCCTGGTAAACCCTACGTTATGGGGAAAAATGTCCCCACAAAGATAGTAATATCCAAAATCCTTGTCCTTGTGGGGGCATTTCTTGGTCTCCATTAGGAAAACAGCTTATAAATCACACAGTTTTCTGTGAAGGGTTAGAATATACAGTTTGTACAGAATAAAAATCCTTATGTCTATGGAAAGTTCCCATAAAACATAAAAACCCAGTGTGTGTGTGTGTGTGTGTGTTTGCTTCCTGATATACACACAGGTGTGAGTCTCATGTGTTAGACTGTATCCGGGGGCAGCAGGCCAGGGCCTGTTCACCTGTGTTATATTTTGGTTGTGTATGCATGGATTCCTTTGTGTGTGTGTGTGTGTGTGTGTGTGTGTGTGTGTGTATGTGAGTGTCTTCCAAGTGTAAGCTAAACATTCTTCCACATTTCCATGTTTTCATTCTGTTGAGTTGTGTGTTTTCACAGTGAGAGTGTTTTGATTATGTTCACTGAGTTATTACATATAAGTATCCAGGACTAAATTTGGATTACAACTTTTGGTTCTTGTGGTCAGATAATGTTTAGTGATGTTTATAGCTGCATTTATTATGTTTACCTCAGTGTCTATTTTCTATCTGTCCTGCTCAGTCTGTTCCTCTGTTAGTGCACACGTTCTTCAGTAACATACCTGTCCTTTATCTGCAACAGTCGCATAAGGTCAGGGTTGAGCATACTGGGTTCACTGATATGTGCGTAGAGGTCAGAGGTTACAGAGATGAAATGACCCTCATAGGTCAATCAGAGTCTATTGTCTGCCAAGAGAAGAGACTGGGATGTGATGTCAAAGGTCAAAGTTTGGGGATAATGATGGGCAGACTGAAGTGCAGCCATGCGTGTGTGGGCTGTCAACTTCACACATTTCTACATTTTGATTTCACTGTAGTGTGATCAGACATCCCAGTTTCAACAATTCTGTCGTGGTGGGTCCTAACAATTTATAAAAATTGGTAACACTTTTGATGCTCCACTTTCTAACTATAAGTAACTTTGAAAGTACATGCCAACTTATTCTATTAACCTGAATCTTAAACCTAACCTAACAGTCTACTAATACTCTTATAAGATTTAGTTGGCATGTAGTTGCAAAGTTACAAATTAGTCGAATGTCTAAATTGGACAATCAAAATAAAGTGTAACCTCAAGTTGATTTGATTTTAGAAAGCCTTTCAATCTCTTCTGTGGTCACGTGAGCATCAGAACTGGACCACGGAGCAATGGAAGAAGTTGGAGTGATGAATCATGTTTTCTTTCACATCACGTGGACGGCCAGGTGCATGTGCGTCGATTACCTGGGGATCACATGGCACCAGGATGCACTATGGGAAGAACGCAAGCCGGCGGAGGCAGTGTGATGCTTTGGGCAATGTTCTGTTGGGAAACCTTGGGTCCTGCCATCCATGTGTATGTTACTTTGACACGTACCACCTACCTAAGCATTGTTGCAGACCATGTACACCCTTTCATGGAAACGGTATCCCCTGGTGGCTGTGGCCTCTTTCAGCAGGATAATGTGCCCTGCCACAAAGCAAAAATGGTTCAGGAATGGTTTGAGGAGCACAACAACGAGTTTAAGGTGTTGACTTGGCCTCCAAATTCCCCAGATCTCAATCCAATCGAGCATCTGTGGGATGTGCTGAACAAACAAGTCCGATCCATGGAGGCCCCACCTCGCAACTTATAGGACTTAAAGGATCTGCTGCTAACATCTTGGTGTCAGATACCACAGCACACCTTCAGGGGTCTAGTGGAGTCCATGCCTCAACGGGTCAGGGCTGTTTTGGCAGCAAAAGGGGGACCAACACAGTATTAGGAAGGTGGTCAGTGTGTGTGTGTGTGTGTATGTATATATATATATATATATATATATATATATATATATATATATATAACTACAGAATATAGAAGAAAGCATTAATGCTGGCTATTATATGCTATAATGCTAATATTTTTATTATGGAGATACCTCAGGGTTCAGTACTTGGCCCCCTTCCTCTTCTCAATATACATGTAAAACTGATGATTGATGATGCCTGTGGGTCATTGGGGAGAAGAGTTGAAAATAGTTACTCACGCATGCTGACTGGTTCTTTTGATTGTTTAAGTTGTGAATCCATCTCTTAATCATTAATTTGGATGTTACATACACATTGTTGAGTATGTAATTCTGGAACACAACTTGTCTTACACAATTGGACCTGTCCCACTATACAAGTTCACTACTCCACCTGACCACTCAATTTAGAATGGGTGGATAAGTATGTGATAATGTACAGTCACCTGTTCAGCACTAAAAATTTAACTCCAACAGGATCCCAATGCAAAGCAAAAAAGAAACAGAGAGTGGAGTCAAATGAGAGCCATGAAAAGACAGGAAATCAGTTGCCTGGGCCCACAGTTAATCGTACAGTTTAGCAGTCACAAATATTACTTGAGTGTTTGAGGAAAAAGATCATTCAGTAGTTCAAATAGTTCTTGACTTCCACGTTCCCTTGGCATCCACTGACATTTTTATGGCAATAATCATTTCTACATTTTCTTTCTTAGAACATTTTTATTGTCAAGAGAATATAAAAACTCTTATTTTAGATATTTAGGGCACAAGAAATACCAAAGCTCTGTTATAAAAAATATAGAAATCCCATGATGCAATGGGAAAATTTCTTTGTGGGAGTGTAGCATTTATCAGTGTCTCTTTACTTTGGCAGAATATTTGTTTTTGGTTTGGCTGAACACCAGTTGAGCTTAAGCCACCATGTGCAGGTCCAGTTTCATGGCATGATAAATGTACTTTTACAAGATCTGCTGTCAGAATGGAGTTTAGAGATGCAGAGAAAATCTGCCTTGTGGTTACACTTTATTTCGATGGTCCACTTTAGACATTCTACTAACTATAAGTAACTATGCACCTACATGCCAACTATCACTCACTAGAGTATTAGTAGACTGTTATGTTAGGGATATGTGTACTTAGGGATAAAGTACTTAAATATGGTGATTCCCAAAATGCGATTTCACAGTGAAATCACAAAACACGTGATTTCCAGTTTCTGTGCTTCTGATTTCTCTCCAGTTGTTGTTCAGAAGGAAACAAAACTCTGATGCAGTGTTGGGGAAAGTTACTTTTAAAAGTAATGCATTACAATATTGCGTTACTTCCTGAAAAAGTATCTAATTGCGTTACTTAGTTACTTTTTATGAAAAGTAGTGCATTACATTACTTCTGCTTTACTTTTTCTCACCTGGGCTGTGCTGTTTGTTTGTTTTTTAATAAAGACAAAAAAAGGTGTTTTTTTTTTTTTTTTGGCAAATGTTAAGGCCCTTTCACACCAAAAGTGAAATGAACAAGCCTCAGGCTGAAGGAAATGCATATTTACGCCTGTACAGTAGAGGGCGCAGCTCAAACAAACCTTACAGCTGTGCTGCCATTCTGGATTAAGAATAATAGGAAGAAGAATTGGATACAGAAGAAGGTGGTCAGCACTCTTATTTCTAAATCTAAAATAATTTTTGCTTATTAGTATGGTTGAATTGGATCATTGAAGATTAGCAGCAAAGACAACACATCTGCTCTTTATTTCTCTCAACATGGGGACATGAGAGCTGTCAGTCAATAAATGTGAAAAAGTAACTTGCATTACTTATTTGAAAATGTAACTTAGATATTTTGTTGTAAAAAGTAATGCATTACTTTACTAGTTACTTGAAAAAGTAATCTGATTACATATCTCAAGTTACTTGTAATGCGTAACCCCCAACACTACTCTGATGGCAACAGGAAGTAAACACTGTTATTTGAGGCAATGACAAATGGCCATTTCCTGTCTGGGGAGGAAAGAATGTACTCAAACCAAAATGGTACAACCTTCCTCTGCAGCACCCAGCAACAACACCAGCTTTCTACAATCTAAATGTGTATATGTTTTTCTTAGCTGTGTGTTTTAGGAATGCCCTAGGGCCCCACTAACTGGCTGCTTTTGACACATACAGTGTGTGTGTGTGTGTGTGTGTGTGTATGTGTGTGTGTGTGTGAAAGAGGCATTGTTACATAGTCTTAATGTCGGTCTCTGCTCCACTCGGACACAAACAGACACTACACATTTTAGAGAGCCATGTTTTGTCTCGTTTTGGGTTGTAGCAAACTGTGGGTGTGTGTTGTGCGATACTGATCTTGTTTACAGTTCAGTCAGCCATATTGAGACCTTTCAGATTCAGGAAATGAGGGCGTACAGGGATTGACAACATTTCAGGGTAGGAATTTGTGTGTGGGGGCGGGGGGGGGAGACCTTATTTATGGATAGAAGGGGATAAAAGTACAATGTTTTTTTCAATATGATATGAAACATTTGGAGAGTAAAAGCCATTGAATAGACTGTACATGCATACCTCACAGTCTTGTTTTCTTTTGTGAAATATTAAATATGTCGTCTACCCTGTTAAGGTCTACTGGTGTGTGTGTCTCTCTGTGTGTTTGTTTCTTAATGAGTTGGACACCTGCTGAGGAAGCTTTTAAGAGCTTAACCTGTCAGTTCTCACCTTCACTCATCTTTAGCCTGAAAGAAGCTTGAGGAACCTGGGGCTATTTTAATCCTTGTGTTGAAGTTCAAGACAGTGAACACCATCAAGTCTTGGTGGTCACAGACAGATGCCCAAGGAGTGTGTCTGATCTGTTAAATGTGTGGTGAGGGGGTTACTAAGGTCAAGTCCACTCTACACCTTTTCAATGTTAAAATATATGTTTAATCGTTTAGGTTAATATAGTAAATGTCCAACTCGGACGTGTGATTTTCCCAGGTAGCATAAGCATCCTGACATCGCAATCTGGCTATCTGTGAGTTTGGGGCGGGACCCGTTTTGCAAAACCATTGGTAAAACCTAGTGAACTACTCCCCTGCTGTCTACAAAGGCAGTTGTCTTTCAAGGCAGCATAGCAGAAATGAAGCCTCATAAGTGATTGATTTTGAACATTCAACATAGGCAGTCACTCTGAGTGCAACACACTCAGATTCTAACATAAAACGCAAAGACGACGCAATGATTTTCATATAATTTGATGTTAGCATGTAGCTAAGCTAACAATGTGATACTCTAATAAGCACAAAACACAGCAAACAGAAGTTTTGGCTTTAATAGTATTTTAAATTAGTTTAAAGTGTTTGTATTGATACCCTCTGTTCATCGCAGTGCATTCTGGGATTAGAATATCTTGTGGAAGATCTTTGTGTCAGAACTGTGCCTAAAAATGCTGTCTAGGTAGGAAGCTGTAGGTTTTGGCAGCTAACATCTGGTATAGTCTTGTAATACAGCATCACAACTTATGTTAGTGTGATTCTAACAAACTGTGTAGTTTGTAGAGTTGTAGACTCTTTGCTTGTGTGTCATGTGGCCCCGTCCATTGTGCTCCATGACTGTAGCAGATGTGCGCTAAACAATGCAATGGATAAATAAAAGGAAACTGTGTATAAATAGCCTAGTGTGTGTGTGTGTGTGTGTGTGTGTGCAGCTGCAGAGCTCAAGCATGTGAAGGCATTTGGACCTATAAAGACATTCAAAACTAACCATATGTGCCTTTTTGTCTTTACTCGATGACTCTTTCTCTCATTTCAGCAGGTGTTTGGCATGTGATGTAACAAAGATTACCTGTAATAAAACTGGACATGTTTGTGTGCTTCTGTGTATGTGCGTGTGAAGATCTATATGCTGGTAGACAGGGTTGAAGATTTAAATAAAGCTCAGATAAGAGACCCAGAAATAAATCTCTCTCTCTGTTACAGTGCTCCCACCTAACCTTAAACTGCACACACGCACACATATACACTCAGAATAATGCTATCAGCCCCTGATAACGTCAGCGCTGAACATGCTGATAAAACACAATGCTGCAGTGCTTCTGAAATGATGACCTCTTACAACATGCAGGAAATGATTATCAGAGCCAAAACGAAATGAGAGAAAGAGAGAGACTGCAACAAATAGATGAATATAGAGCAGAAAAGTTTGGGTAAACATCCCTCTCATATTCTCCATGGGCAAACTGATTTTTAGTGATAACAGATACCACGAGCTTCAAGATCAGCGGTGGTGGAATGTAAGGGGGAAGATTAGGGCAATTTTAAGGGCCCCCCAGCTGACAGGGGTCCTGCAGTACCTCAACATTTTTTTCAGCCTGATTTTGTGATTTAAATGGCATAGTTAACCAATAAAAACCTGCATACCCTTATACCGTGTCCTAACCAGATGTGATGCGATATGATTCCAGAGACAAAAATTTGCCAACACCGGATGCAAAGCGATGCCATACTTGTTGTTTCAGTCAAGATGTCCCAGAAAAATAGAAACCGTTTCTAAAATAGAATAGTTGCGTGTCGCTGTCGCGGCTAGTTAGGACAAAAACTCAGATTAACATGGAAAAGATACTTTTTATTGCATGTCGCGGCGCGTCATGGTTGGGACATGGTGTTAAGGTGTGGTCAGATTTATCTTTGTTCAGCAAATTCACAGTCATTTCAATAGGAATCCATGCAATCTGGAATGGATTTCCCCACGCAGATTTTGCAGTGGGTTCACTTGGATTCACCGCGTTGACAAACAGAAAGCTGGTTTGAAAGTGACTTCTGTGTGAGCTGTACTTCATACATCACCACACTATTGACCATAGACAAGGGGCCATGAAATTTCTCTAATGTGACCATACTTTTTTATTCCTGGATATAGCTAGCCAATCAGAGCTTGCCGGATCCGGACAGTTCTTTCCTTTTTTGTGTTCAGTATGCATCAGACAATCTGTGAATAGACCTGTCTGTGGCTGAAGCCCAAAGTATACATCAGTTTTGACGGGAACACTTTGGGGCCTTTACATGACACTGTTTTCAACTAAAAATGGAAAACTTTTTATGCGTTTTGGCTGTTCATTTACACGACAACAGCGTTTTGTGGTGTGAAAAACTTTTGAAAACGTGATTCAAAGTGCAAGCTTTTGAAAACGATACTGTTATTGTCTCCATGTAAACTACAAAAACGTGAATTTGTGAAAACAGTGACGCCATGCACGTGTGTGTAGAGTACCTCAGAGATGACGTGTTTTTGTAGGCCAACCCGGAAGTTAGCGGCACGGGTTCCCTCGATCGAAAGCCTATGCATTTTTCCCATAAACTTTTGGAAAATTACAAAAAAAATAAGCTCTGTGTTTAACAAAGGTTTATGACACTTACACGTTTTGTCTATCAAGATAATCTTTACAAGTTAACACAACATTTATACATTTTGAAGCCTAAATAAAGTCGTCAGATATAAAAAGCTAACAGTAGGCTATAAACGGACTACAGCACACCATGGTCGCGGATCAATGTCACCACCACCAAGCTTCCTCAAACTTTATTTAAAAAACAACGTTATTTAAAAAACATGCTCGCATGCTCGCTGAATACTTATCCACTTTTTCATGAGAAATGCTGTCCAAATGTCCTGTTTGTCATGATGACGTCTAAAGTCCCCGCCAAAGGAAGTAGTCCCTTTTAGCAACTGCCGTTTTTAAGACACAATAAAGGTTTAAAAAATCACAAGCGGGTTATAACGGGTGTGTTTTATGTCATAGATCAAAACGTGAAAATATTTAGAGGCTTTGTTAACCACAGACCTTATTTCAGGCAATTTAGCAAAAACCCATTTAAAACGCATAGTCTTTAGGGCAATGGAACCGGAAGTCCTAAAATGCTAACTCGCTTCCGGGTTTACAAAAACACGTCATCTCTGTGGTACTCAATTATGTGTTCAATCTATAGGCGCTTAGTGTTTCTTTACAAAGTGACATCGCCATCTACTGGCCTGGCAGCAGAATACAGCGTTTTTAGTCGTTTTCTCAGATCTGTGTGAACAGGGATCAATTTGTTAATGTTGTTGTCTGGACACGAAAAATGCAAAGGAAAAATGTTTCCTTTTTTAGTGCAATGTTGTCATGTAAACGTATCCTTAGTGTCTGCAGAAGTAAGAACTACTAAAAATGCTAGCTGTGCACATACAGTGCACAAGTACTATGCTGATGGCGAAATTTACATAACACACACTGTAAGCATACCCTAACATACATGTAAAATCGGAAGTATATTTTGGCTTGAGGCTAACCTTTCACTGACCTTCAGCGTAATAACTGACCTGGGGATGGTTGAACTATGTTAGTAATGATGGAACTTGTGACCATAGTTGGCTAACGATGCTTTTGGGAAACACACCCCTGGTTAAAAAGCAGAGGTTGATCTCTTAGAAACAACTGGAGATATGTATTGAGAGAGTGTATGTGTTGAGTTTATGTTTAAGAGTGAATTAGTTACATTTGAGTTGATTTTCTCTGAAAGGAGAACACTCTGGTTCTAGAACTGATGTTCTCTTTCCTTCTGTCTTTCGTCCTAGTTTCCTGTATTCTGTGACAGCACCTTGGGGAGTTATGGGGAGAAAGAGGGGCGAGGAGAACGAGAGCTTAGAGAGTAGAGGCTGTGTAGGTTGTATTTAGTCGCTAAAGGTTCAGCTGTCCTATATTAGTGACACACTTGAGGCGAAAGACGAGCCGAGCAGTGTATCTGACGATCAGAGCCGTATGTGTGACTGGGAGCTGAGACGAACCAGTATGTGTCAGTCTGAAGAGGTGTGTGTGTTACAGTTGTTTTCTGTTGAGATTTGGTTTCAAAGGCAGGTGTGTTACTGAGACCCTATTAAAGATACGTGTGGGTGTGTTCATGTTTAGTTTATCCTCAGGGTGCCACGTGAATGTCATCATGACCTTTTGGAACTGAAAAACATAATCCAAACAGCTTGCAGGATTCAAAGATGTCTCCAGGTTTGGCTAACTTTTATAACTTTAGACATGAAGAGTCTAAGGGCGTTTTCACACCTGGCTTGCTTAGAGCGTTTGTTTCGGAACTTGGTGCATTTTTATTTAGGCATATTTGAATAGGAGATGCAAAACAAACAAACAAACAAAAAAAAAAACTGCACTAATATCACCTGGTAGTCTCAGCCCAACTAAAACTAAGACTCTGGAGTGGTTTGCTTGAGATGAGAAAGCAATCTGACCTGACGGACCAACAAACCAAGCTGTATCATAATCCATAATGGGAAATGTGTTAAAAAGCTTATTCTGTGGGTGAGCACATTAGTTATGAAAACTGAAGATCTTAAAATGTAATTGCTCTTCTCTGAAAGAGATGCATTGCAAGAATGCTGTCCCAAAAAAGCCTTGATTCCCACTCTGATAAATTAGTAGAGTTAGTTGACATAGGTGCAATGTTACTTATAATCATCAGAATATCTTAAGGGGACCATCAAAATAAAGTGTTAACAAAACTCTCACTTGAAATGTCACTTTTCAAGATAAAAGACAAAAAATAATAATGCATATATGCGTGTATGTATATATATATATATATGTAACAAATTTATAAACGTATCTTCATATCTTCTCATATGTTGATTGTCCCCTCAGGGTAATGCTGGGTCATGAAGTTGGTTAGTAACGGTTGTCGACCACTCTTTTCTGTGGTATGTTTACAGTACCTTGGTTTTAGTGTAGTTAGCTAACATTAGAGCCAAGAGCTAACAGAACCATGTTTGTAATTTTATAGCTAATGTAATTAGTCATTCATCACTTTGTTTTTTTTAAGTGATGCCACAATGAATTCCCCACTCAGAGGGGAATTTTATTGCTCAATCTGGTAACCTTAGACATTGTTGAGATCCAGCGGTGTAACTAGGATCTACATGACCGAAATTACATCATACAATAACACTTTAAAAATAAAAATTTCCCAAGAATACCTTTTTGGGATTGAGGGATTGACAGTGGATCAGAGAAAGAGTGGTTTAGAGTGTCCAAAAGTTGAGAAATGCAAAACTTTATGCAAAACGTTAAGTAAAAAGTGACATGCAGCAGCCAGTCTCTGTGAGGTGCAGATCGTGACATCTGTCATGAGCCTGATAGTTATGCCAGAGTTTCTGCTGGATTTAGTGCACAAATCATATTCTTTACACATTTCTATATTTATTCTTTCATTGTGACTAAACTAACTGGGTTAAATGGGTTATGTATTAAACTTACACAGTATCTTAAACTATAATCCTGCCACTGTAAACCTGAATAAGTTCGGCTAACTCAAAAAAATTTAGATAATCAGTGACATCATTTTTTTTTTCTTTTTTTTGAGTTTTGAGTTTTGTTCCAAATATTAAGCAAGCAGAACTATCAAGTTTTGAGTTTGTAGTACTCATGCATGTTAATTGCTCCTAACTTGAAGTACTGAGTTAGCTAACTCATACATTTTGATAGCAATTAACATAAAAGATTTAGTTAATTAACTTTTTTATTTTGAGTTCTTGCCAATCAAATTAGTTATTTACTGTAAACTCTAATAAGTTGTCAGAACTCAAAAAAGTTGAATGAGATTTTTTTTTAATTAAGAAACTCAAAGTTTAAGTAAGATTTTTATTTTGAATCATACATTTTTGTTGTTCTTAACTTGAACTTGTACATTAATTTATACATTTAACTTAAAATTATCAGGTTATCTCAATGTATATATTTAGCTAGCTATAACAAACTAATGTTAACAATAGCATGGTATAGCACTTACTGAATGAGTACAGCAACTTAAAAGATGTAACTTACCTGCTCTCAAACCAAGCAGCGTGACGGTAACTCCAAAAACCCACATTAAACTCTTCTAAATTAACATAACAAAACATTAATCACTACTAAATCTCCCACTTAACATTAATATTGCACAAAAAAAAAAAAAAAAAAAAAAAAAAAAAAAAACAACAACATTATATAACACTTAATTTTAGCATTTACTCTCCCTTTCGAGTGCCATGGACAAAGCATGCTGGGAAATAGAAATCCCAGCCCAGTTTCAGTTAAACTAGTCTAAATTAAAAGAAATTAGTTCATAAAACTCAAAACAATGAAACAGTTTAGTTTACTTGAAATCTTGTTTACTTTCAGTGCTGTGAACTCAAAAGATAAAGAAAGTTCTAAATACTCATAACAGTTAATTTAACTGAACTAATTTGTTTAATTTAAGTTTGCCCTACTCAAACCAATTAAGTATTTTGAGCGTTAGGGTTTACAGTGTGTGCATATATGATGATTATATTGGCCGTGCACTAAATACAACTAAAGTTTGTCCAAGACCGCATTTTCTTGTCATGGGCTTGGGAGCATTTGGACAGACACGTTTTGTGGTCTGTGCCGACTCGTGCATATGATCCACTTGTTCACTGTAGATGTTCGAGTGACCCTAATGAGAAACCAGGCTTCATTCACCCAAAAGAATATTTACACTGTCTGAATCGTTCAGACCTTTCAAGTCTCTGTCTCAAGTCTGGTCTTGTCTGGTCTTCAACCCTGGTAGATTATACAATGATGATCTACAACACTGATAGTTTTCTTCCGTTGCATTGGACACACATTGTTCTTAAAATTTCATCTAGTGGGGTGCAATATACGTGTTCAGAAATACTGCGATAATGTGCAATATCCCTGCAATATAACCTGCACTGCTGGTAGTCATGCTACTGTTTAAATCTCCACTGAAAGAAACTTGTAGCAACAAGTGAAATTAAAGATATGATGATTTCATGCTCTGTAAAACAACAGCTCCTAAATGAAACAAAATACATATGAGATCAGAATGAGAATAAGGCTGTTTTATGTGCAGAACAGAGAGATGACTCACAGGTTCACCATCTGTGTCTACACACACACACACTGTGTGTCTGCACAGCATGCGGTGCAGCAGATCTGCCTGCAGCAGTTTACCGTGTTGATCTGTGTATTACAGGACACAGTCCAGGATATAAATTATACTCAACCTGCAGTCACAAATTTGTTGGATCTCTAAAGTATGTGTAAGCAAATATTTATACTGAAAACAGCTCTGCCAGTTAAACTGGATAATGTCTATAACTGAATCCCTTTGAGAGAAGAAGCCCTCTGTTTTTGGCAGTACGTACTAAATATTCACATTCTTAAAATTTCTTGGCTGATGAATTTTACATGATGGTTTTTGACAATGCACACAATGCAAACGAGAACCAAAATAGTATATTTGATGGTGGGCTTCGTAATGTTTGTTTGGAGTTTGTTTTGAAACAGTTTGCCAAAGCCAACTTTCCAAATTTCACTCCAGCTGGTAAATACTTTCGAACAACCATTTCATAGGTAGGTGTGGCTCTGCTGCTCCGCCTTCTTTGACACAGAAATCTTTTCCGGTTCATTTCTTCTATTCAGTCCGTCGAGGTCAGACGTCCACGAGTAGAAACATGAACACACTGGAGAGCTGCTTTGTGATTCTAACTGAAAGAGATACTGACACTGTTTTTCATGTTTAATACTGTAAAGCTCCTTGCTTTAAAGCAATACGCTGTATAAAGTGGTATATAAAAAAAACAAGACTTGACTTGATGTTACTGGAGTGCTGAATTGCTGAGCAGATGCAAACATATTCTCATCACTATGATAAGATGCTTTCTGAACTGCTGTTTTCTCACCTCTGTCATTTTTGTTTTAATTTTGTTATTGAGAAGAAAGCGCACAACACATATTTACATATTCATCTAAGCAGTGTGGGCGGCGTTGGATGTTCACTAACAGTATAATTCTTTTTACAAAAAATAACTTGGCCATGAGAATATCAGGGACTTTACTAGGTTCAGTTTATAATCACCTAACAAATCATCTATAACACTGTAGGAACCATCTGAAACCTGTGTTTAAGCAAAAGTCAAAGGCACCACAATGTCACCACAAATCACCACAATGATACCAGGATGCTGTGGGTGGTTGCCAGGATGTTACTACAATCCCTGGCAAAAATTATGGAATCACCACACTTAGAGGATGTTTACCTAGATTGTTTATGTAATCACTCAATGTTGAGAAAAAAATTACAGAATCATCTTTTAATTTCATTCATTTTAATTTCAATCATTTTAAAACAAATACTGGGACAAGTCTAAAAATGCTAATTAGTCAGCAGTTAAGAGGGAGTGTTTACACACCTTAATGGGTTGTTTGACTTGGCTAATTGAAATGAAATATGACCCCAACAAGAGAGTTCTCAGTTGAAACAATGGAAAGGATTATAAAACTCCTTCAACACGGAATGTGGCCAAAGGAGTTGGTTGCTCCCAGTCAGCTGTGTTTAAAATCTGTGGCAAGTATAAACTAAATGGGAAGGTCATAAAGGAAAACATACGGGCAGCAAGGAAGATGTCACAGCGTCAGGATATAAAACTCAAAGCAATATGCCTTTAAAATAGAAAATACACAACAAAGGAAAAACAAATGGACAGAATCAGGAGCCAATGTTTGTGACAGAACTTTAAGTAACCAGCTGAATGAAATGGGCTTTACATATAGAAAAACCAAAGGGAAACCAGCACTAACACTTAAACAGAAGAAAACAAAGTTGCAGTGGGCTAAAGAGAAGCAATGCTGTAGTGTGGATGATTGGATGAAAGTGATATTCAGTGAAGAATCGCAAGTCTGCATTAGCCAAGGAGATGATGCTGGAACTTTTGCCAGGTGCAGTTCTAATGAAACATATAAAGATGACTGCCTGAAGAAAACAATCTAATTTCCCAACTCATTTATGATATGGGGGTGCATGTCAGGTAAACGACCAGGGGAGATGGCAGTCATTACATCAACAGTCAATGCACAGGTGTACATTGAATTTTTGGACACTTTTCTCATTCTATCCATAGAAAATAGGTTTAGTGATGATGAAATCATTTTTCAGGATGATAATGCATCTTGCCACAGAGCAAAGAGTTTTAAAGCTTTTCTTCTGGAAAGGCATATCAACTCAATGACATGGCCAGCAAACAGTCCAGATCTCAATCCAATTGAAAATTTATGGTGGAAATTAAAAATACTGGTCTATGACAAGGCTCCATCCTGCAAAGCTGATCTGTCAAACGCTTTTTGAGAAAGTTGGAACCTGAGTGATGGGGAATATTGTTTTTCATTAGTGAAGTCCATGCCTCCAAGAATTCAAGCTATCAAAAGCCAGAGGAGGAAAAAACTATTTTTTTGTTGTTGATGATTCCATCCCAATACTGAGTGATTCTATATTTTTTCTCTACTTGTGCTGGAAAAAAAAAAAAAAAAAAAAATGTAAGTGGATTTGTTTGAGGTTTGTGTCATGAAGCCAGAATGTTAAGCTATTGAACAAAACCTTGTTTGTGACATATCTGTGATTTGTTTGTTTGCTATAAATAAACAATCTGTGAACACCCTCTAAGTGTGGTGATTTCATAATGTTTGCCAGGCGTTTTAGTAATGCCCTGGCAACCACCCACAGCATCCTGGTATCATTGTGGTGACTTTTGCACAGGTAAACACTGTTCACATTTTCTTCTAAACATGTAAACCTAGTTGTCAGTGTTGTTAAATGTTTGTCTTGTTTTTGGGAGTTGTCTGTTGATGGTAGAAGAAAGTCTAGAAATGAAATCTTCTGCTGTCTGTTTGTCACTCAGTTTGCTGTGTCAGTACATTCTTTACATTCTGAGATATTCATACTTTTAGCTCAACAAACATCTGGGCCCTGTTACTGCTTTGTGAACGTGTATACATGTCTAAAAGCAGTTTTGACACAGATAACCCTTTATTAGTCAGACATGTGCTCTCCTGTTTAATGGTTTTGGTCGTCCAGCCAACAATGAAAGCAGAAAACCATGTCCAAATGAATTGCAGTGTTTCTCTCTCTTCATGTTTTCACATTTCAGATTTGTTGGGACAGGGAGAGACTTGTGTGTATTAAGAAGTATTCACAATTTTCATTTTCAAAATATTTTATCTGAAAGATCATAGCCATAACATAAACATCATTGATCATAATCTAGAAAAAAAATACAATCGTTTGCTTATCATGGTATGATTAAAAAACAAAACAAAACAGATAAAACATATTTATACTATGAAAAAAAGTGTAACCTTCACTCATCCTCAACTCTCGTCCTCACTGAAAAAAGGAGCATTTATTGAAACTGAGACGCAAGAACATCCTCAACCTTCCGACATCAAATGTGTGAATACATTTGAATTTTTATGTCAAAATTTTGGACTTACTCATGTTAGTAAGCATCCCTAACCCACACAGAACACAGTAACACATTAAAAACCACATAGAAAAAAAATCTAGTTAATATCTCTGTGTACAAGCAAACTTAGAAAGAAAATCCATTGCAGTGTCCAGTGGTACTTTTGACTTCAGTTATATTTGGTTTGTATTTTAGAGACTGTGGTTTGAGTTTTAATACCAAACATATGGGATCCCAATACTGGCTTACCCACACCATTTTTTTTAAGTGTCTGTTAAAAACCGCTGTCTATTTCTGCCTTTGTGCATAAAATGAGCTTTTTATGTGCTCTGTATGCGTAGCTCCTGTGCATGTGTTTAATGCACTTTCAGAGTAATAATGTACAGCAGCGTGATTGTGAAGGGTTGATGTTTGTACGTCAATATAAATAGTTTTGAGGTCATACCAAAGCCACTGGAAGGCAAGCCTGCAACCTTAAGCCAAAAAAGTGTAACGGCTAATGCTAACGCTCCGCCTCTGGCGGTACGCAAGAAAGGAGAACAGAGGCTGTTTTTTGAATGGATGTCAATGGATGAGAGGTTTCACTATGCTGATTAAACAGCTTTTGTGGGGAAATAGCTAATCATTTAATTAATTGACAGCCTGTTCGCTAATCTTCAGCATGTTTTACACTAAACAATACTTTCGTTGGGGACTATATGTAGATTTTAGCTTGATAAAAATGTATTTTTTTAAGAGAAGGCAGACTAGGGAATGTTGTGACTGATGTCACTGCCATTACACAATAGGCTGAGAGGTGCAGGACGTGATTAAGTTAGCCGTTGCGCTTTCTCCAATGGTCAGAGATACAGACCCTCTCATCTCCCTATAATATACAATCTCTGGTCATACTATCATAATAGCCATCAGTTACCATATGACTGAAATGACATCACATCCTGTTTGCTTTCAAATTTCCAGAGATCCAGAGCAGGAAGTAGGAAGCTTCCAGTTGCAGCGCGAACGTGCTGTTGTGGTAGTCACCTGGCCTGTAAACTGAGAGCTCATGCTCACTGCTGTTTGGTTGAGAGTCTTTCAGATGTGTAATCAATGAGTCACTCAATGGCTCATAGCCAATCAGGAGAACAAGATAACTCTGATTGCCTCCCATCACAATAGCCAAGTATACAATAGTGTATTTTTAACTGATGTCACATTATGATGCATTTCCTGCACGTGATTTTATCTGAAATGAGTGGCTTGCTTGTTTTAACAAGCCAGTCACTGAAAAATTGGTGACGTTATCAGTGGACAGTTGAATCGTTTTCTCTAAATGATCTAAAAGGTTCTAAATGGTAGACAGCAACATTGTGCCGCTTTCTAAGCTATTTTGACTAAAACACTATACTTTACCCAAGTGCGATTTGATAATATTCCATTGACAAGCAATTTGTCCACAATGATTGTGAAAATTATAGGTGTGTTTGACTTTACGCAGATCTGACTTGAAGTTGTGCATGTTGGTTAAATTTTTTCCAACTTCAGATACTATAAACGCCGTGCCAATGTTACAAACACCAAAGTATTGTGAGAGCAATTCATGCAGTTCTCTTAGACACCACAAAGCAGTTGTAAGAGCTCTAATAATAACACTTATTTCATGGCTGTTTCACAATTGGCCAGACTCACTGACAACAATGACATGTTTATTCTGACACCTTCAGTTATGCTAATGCCCACAAAGCTGTTTTTATAACAGTTAAAACTGTTTCATTTTAATGTTGTATTATGTTATGTTTATCAAAATAAAAGACAAGTCCCACTTTGTTAGTATTTAACCTATAATATAGATGTACCTTGAAGTTTCTTACATATAGACACTTTATTATGCAGCACATAATCAACTGAATGAAAAGAGTTTATGATTGCTATATGAAGTTTTATTAAGGTTTGGGAGGAGATTATCTACCCACTCAGCACGAGATATATATATATATATATATATATATATATAAAGAGAGAGAGAGAGAGAGAGAGCCTACTTAACTCTGTCCTGCGACAGTTTTCCAGCATCCCTCCACCACCCCAACTCTCGATTGTTACTGTCCCAGTCAGGGATATGGGGGTAGTACTTTGGGTTCAAAAATTCGGAGCCCTCCCCTCAGACAGCATGCCAAATATGCACACTGTTTACTCTGATTATATGTTAGTGTGAATTTGTGAAGTATAATGTAGCAAATTAGCTCAAAAGGAAATATGAATAATTAATTATAACAGGTTAAAATTAATTATAAATATTTGGATTGGTTAACCGAATTAACTTGATGTAGCTGAATTATTAATCAATTAATCTGTTTGTCCAGCAAACACTCAGTATTGATTGCCTATCAACTCTCAGAACGGGTACTTTTCATGGCCATAGAAAAATAAATCTTTCTTAGCATGTAGCTGTGATCCCATCATTAAAGGGACATTGATTTAAAAGCAGGGACCAGAATCAAAACTCATGTGAAATATACACAAAAGTTTTATTTAACTAAATCTCGAACACATATCTAATCTAAACAAACACATACACACAATCATGCATACATGGGTAAAATGGATAAAAGTTAAAGTGAATGAAACCGGAACAGAAACATAGAATGAAGCTATGGAAAAGAGTTATTTAAGAATCAGAAAGATCAGTTTCTCAGTTCAAAGAACCTTTGTTAACGAAGTGGTCTACCGCTTATACTAAACCTCTGTTTAGTTACTTAATTGTACGATACTTGCAACGCCTTAGCGGTTGAACGAGCGTTCAGAGGCAGTCTCGGGAGAAAGTCTTGATAGTTCCGTGAGTCGATGGTGTTGAAGTTGCAGTTAATTTCTTCCGTGTCAAACAAAGAAATGATGATGAACTTGCGGTGGTAGTTTGACTCTGTTACTGAAGTTACACATGGTTTGATATGTTGAGGCCTGCTAGCACGGTCCAGCTCTGGGTCTGGGTGAGGTCCCACACGAACAGCAACCAAGAGACACACAGAAGAGAGAAGAAGAGAGTGTGGGTGCTCTTTCATTTCTGTGGATGGTCACTCCTCCCAGGAGTCATTTAGCCATTGGTAACTTTAGCTTTCAGAGGGAAAGTTTATGACCCTTTGTCTTCGAGCATCATATTTTGCATATTTAACTGAATTTCGTATTGATGCAGAATCTATTAAAGATTCTTGTAATACTAATATATTGCATAGGTTTCAACATATAATATAGATGACCATTTAGATCATCAAAACACAAATTCATAGATACCAAGAATGGTATAGGTGAGGTTACATTAACTAGTGGTTCTATCATAAAGCATGAATAAAACGGTATACAATACCAAAGATGTGTATAATTCAAACATCATTTTTTTATGACAAATATTACATTTAATCTACTTCATCACAGAAATAGAAATAATCTGAATAATCTGAGAATGTCCATCATGCATTAGAACATGAAGGGTGCCCTGTACAGCCCGGAAGCTAGTACTCTATAATGCCAATGTTCACTTAGTATGATTTTGGTGTGCCTAATAGCCTTTGCTGAGGTCTAATGGATGACATTTTGGATGACATTAGTCTTTCCAGGAAACTCTGAAAAGACATCAGAGAATTGCCTTACCTGGTTTGTTCCACCACTTTAGCAAGTTGGGATAGATCTGCTTCAGCCATCTACATCCAGGCTGATGGACTCTGCTCATCCCCAGCCCCACCTGCTCAGATGCTGTGTAAGGACCCTGCCACGACACTAAGAATTTTTGAGTTATCACAGGGGATTAACTCCAAGACATGATAACCTGGGTGAAACTTGCTTGGGCTAGGCATTTGTACACATATTGCTGGGCACGCTGGGCTTCCACTAGGTTTTCTTGGACCATGGGCATCACTCATTCAGTCCTTTCCCTCATAGCCCATACATGCTCCACTACAGTTCTGTGTGGTGACTGTTCCTCTGTCCAGGAACTCCCTTGGTTGTCGACCAAACAGCAGTTCAAAAGGAGTAAATCCTGTGGAGGCCTGGGGCATTTTTCTGACACAAATACATCATGAGCATGAGGCCATCCTCAGTGACCACCTGTCTCAGCATTCTCTTTGAAGTTTGGTTAAACCTTTCTACCAGGCCATCCATTTGGAGGTGATACACAGAGTTGAGGAGTTGTTTTACCTGCAGCAGTTTATAGAGGTCCACTATAAGCCAGGATACAAAAGAAAATGGTCTGTGAAAATCTATTTGGGGATTTAAACGCAGCTAAACAGCATGAAGAGTTCTTAGCAATGTTCTTTGATGTAGCCGTCTTGGGTTGTGTAATCCACAATGACTAAGATGTGCTCATTGCCTTAAGCAAACTTAACTTAGAGTCATTTAGCACTCAAACTCTGGAACACTCTTCCTAGCTCTGTTCAGGAAGCAGACACACTCTGTCAGTTTAAATCTATACTAAAAACACATCTCTTTAACCTGGCATACACATAACGCATTATCACATTTCTATGATTCACATCCATTAAAGGATTGTTAGGCTAGATAAATTAAGTCAACTGGAACTGGGAATACTTCCCATAACACCCAATGTACTTGTTACAACATAAGAAGAATGGCATCTATGCTAATATTAGTCTCTCGGTTTATCCCGAGGTTACCACAGTCAGCCGTATCCGGTCCATATCCAGATCAGAAGGTGGACCTGCACCAAGACGTTACCACAATGCAGCCCTGAAAGTCAGCAGAGATCTTGTCAACATGACAGCTATCAGCACAGATAGCACACTGAACTGACTTCAGCTGAACAATGACACTGTTTTCTTTTAGAGCTGCTGTACAGCCAAAATGAACTCTGTTTGCATCATTGAATCATTTTCCTGTTATCACTATAAAGCTGCTTTGAAACAATCTGTATTGTACAAAGCATTTTATGAATAAAGGTGACTTGACTTGACAGCGGATCCACCAAATCCATCCCAGTTCACTCAAAGGGCATCTTAATGATAGGCAGTGGAATAAGATAGCTGGGGGGACATTGCCGGGCTGCTGTTCTCTGGCAAACTGCACAAGTCTGGCAAAAGCATCTCACTTCTACCTCCATGCCAGGCTGGTGGTACTGATCGCTTATGCGTTGGCTGTGTTCACAAGCTCAATCACATTCTTTGTGTTCGTTGTTCTTCCTCCCCTGCCTCTGGGTAACACAGTAAAACAACCATTTTCCACAATGAAATGTGGAGTGGGATGAGGCCCGGAGCATCCACCAATTCCTCAGTTGGTCACCTTCACACTGCACTCTCCTGAAAGGGAGTGTTCTTTGTAAGAACTCATTGGCTCAGGCATTGGGTTTGGGGATCGCAGTGTGAAGTGCTGTTTCTAATCGACTCCACCCTCTCCTGCCTAGTTGCCATCTGCTCAGTGAACTGCTGCTGGTGGAGATTAATGTCAGTTTGTGGACAATGTCATCCATGTTGAGAGAGAGAGAGCTAATGTGTAATGGAAGAAAAATCTTCATGATTTTCTTAATATGTTCTCACCCTTGTGCTGCCCACATTCTCCACCACTTGTGGCAGGAGGCATGAAGCACAGACACAATATGCAGAAGAATTTACCCCAAAGGGCTCTTTATTAGACAGTACATTTAGGTTTTAAGTTGGTTGGTGTGAATAGTGGCTGCAGTGCTGGCTGTGACTTGTGTTGTGCTGTGATAAACTTCCCCTGGTGAACCAATTTTCTCCTTATTAACTTCCTTAGGTGTGTGATGGCAAGAGTCTTGTGCTGATTGGGCTTACTTATCAGTAGTTCCTGGGAAGGAGATACAGAAGAACACAGCGTAAGATTAGTCTGGATTTTAAACTATTCTCTTCCTTCTTTAGTGCTGTTTATATGCCAAACTTCTGATGAGCTTCAGGTGTGCCCGAACAGCAGGTTCTGCTTTGTGTTGATAGAATGTGCTCTGACACTGTTTTTCATGTTCTGTAATTGTTGTTAATGATAAACCAAAAACAGATTGCTTATTAAATTGAATTGATTCAGATATATTGTTGATGGGTATAATTACTCATAATAACTCAAATTTGAAAAAAAAAAGTCTTGATAGCACTAAGTAAAAATATGCTATTAAACAAGTATTATTGAAAATATACTTAATGTTGGTTCTACATTAATTTGGGAATTCAATATGTAAATGTATTTATGTTTACAAAATCTATCTGTGATTAATCTCATAAACCAGTGTGATTAATTATTAAAAAGTTTTAAATCAATTTACAGCTTTAATTAGCTTTATGTTTCCCTTGTAGGGTGGGCCAGACTTCACAATAACAGACAGTAACCTGAATCTCACACAAACCCAAACAGTGTTGCCCCTGTGTGCCCTGTGCGGGTGTGTCTATGTGCTTATGGCATTTTTACAAGGACGTTTATTATTATTTATGCTGCATTGTATCTTTTGTCATGAATAAGGTCGTAAATATGTTAGGTGTGTGTGTTTTAGTATAAAACTGAAGTGTGATGGAAACACTTAAGTCTCAGGAAGCAGGAATGACCGTTGGACTCTACTGAGGGACTTTCCTCAAGAGTGTGCAACAGTCATCAAAACAATGCCAATGTTTTACACCACGTCTCATACAATTTCACTGATTTCCTCTGGTGGTGTTGGTGTTTATGTGTGTTAGCTAAAGTGTTTTCTTCTCTTCTGTTGACTGAAGGTCAACTAAGTGTATGGTTCCTACAGTTACACCCTACAGTTTTCAAAGCATTAGCTCCTGAGTGCTGAGCAGAAATCCCATCTCTACGTCTATATCAGACTGTTTTCAGATCTATTTCTGTATGTGTAGCCTCTTTAAAGTGACCCAATTGTGTGTATGTGTGTGTAGAGAGGAGGACGGTTCGCCCTTGGCTCTTTTCTCGTTTTCTTAACCCCTCAGCTTCTCTCCAACTTTCTTTGTCTTAAACTCTTTCTTTTGTTCCAGTCATTTTTTTTTTTTTACAATTTGCATTGCCTGCAGCATTTACTGTGATCCATTTACTGCATCCACAAAATGTGATTGACTGTGTGTGTGTCTTGTGATATGATGGTGCATCAGGAGAAAGATCATCAGATATATGCGCTCTCTCTCTCTCTCTCTCTCTCTCGCGCTCTCTCTCTCTGATCTCATAGAGGTGTGGACGCGGTGGACACTCAGCCTGACTTTGAGAATCAGTCTCAAGTTGTGTGTGTGTGTGTTTGACAGCAAGCAGGACTGCTTGAGCCCATGGACATGGAATTAAACTTACTAAGGATTTTACTCTCAAGAAAACTGTGTGAATCCATCCAAAGGGCAGGAAACAGTGGCAAAGCTGTTTAAAAGGTGAGTTTATGGCTGTTATTTATTCATTCACAATGGGAATGAATTTTATATAGACTCAATGTTTAGTGACAACAACCAAATACTGTTTTTATTGTAATGATGCCTGTGCAGATGGTTGTAGGACAGTTTTTCATGTTTATCAGGTTCTTGCTGTGAGTGTGTTGTACTGATATGTGTAGTTGTAGGAGTATTTATGTGTTTTTATTTGTATAGACAGAGGCATCATGGTATTATTGAGCTTTAAGATGTCAATTAGAAAGCTATTTTTCGTAAAACTATTCATGAACATCCAACTGGACACATATCCACAATTAAATTATGTTTATTTATATTTACTATAAATTTTATCTTCTTATCTAATTTATCTTGTTCTAATGATATTTTCACTCGTAAACCAGAAAGTGGTAGTGCTTTAAGACATTTTTTCCCCATGTATGCTAATAACTGAGTTTGTATGGTTGTGTTTTCTGGATTTTCATAAGACCAGTCTGTGTGTATCTATAAGCAAATATTTGATACGCAACGTTGTGTTAGCATTTACATATCAAAGAGATAAAATACTAAAAATGTGTTGAAATCATTCTATGAGTGTGTGAATGTGCGGCTGTACACAAAGTCATTGTTTTTTTTTTATTTAAAATAATTATTGTTATATTTTTGAAACTGTGATGTTTTTTAGATTTTTCAGTAGCACTTTTTTTTTACAGCCCTATTTTGCATGTACATACTATGTGCTTATTGTAGTAATGACACTAACTGGGTAATAACTAATAACTAGGTACTAAACTAGGTACCTAAACCTAACTTAACCCATGTAGTCACCTTACATCACTCAGTATTTCCATGGGTAAATACACTGTAAGTAACATTGAAAGTGCACATACTGTAAAATAAATTGCAACTGATTTTTTTCATTTTTCTTCAACACATACACATACTGTACACACATGTTAGTCAGAGGAAGACCATTTCCACCTCCTGTTGACTGCTCACCCAGCGTGATCATCTGAGGCCAAACAGCACTTCCTCCATCACACACACACACACACGTTTGTTTTTGTGAATTGTGGGGATATTCCATAGGCGTAATGGTTTTTATACTGTACAAACCGTATTTTCTATCGCCCTACACTACCCCTATTCCTAAACCTACCCATAAACCTACAGTAAACTGGGCACATTTTTACTTTCTCACAAAAACTCATTTTGTATGATTTATAAGCTTTTTGAAAAATGGGGACATGGGGTAATGTCCTCATAAGTCACCCTCTCCTTGTAATACCTATGTAATACCCATGTCATTATACAAATTTGTGTCCTGATATGTCACAAAAATTTGTGGACACACACACACACACACACACACACACAATGACGCTGACCCCTTAAAACACAATATCCATCCTAAAACACAATATCCATCTTATTACATGGCCATTAAACATTGATTTGAGTTGAATTTTGGAAATGGAGTGACACAAGAGACCTGAAACTAGCACAGTTTAGTAAATTTATCGTCAAAACAACCTCTAACACTTGAGCATAATCATGCAAAGACAAACAGAAAGACAGATGCAGAAAGACAGGCACCTGCTGAAATGTTGTCTATTATAAGGATGCATCTGAGAACATTTGCATTAGGTGGACTGTGACAATTTTCATGCATGCAAACTTACAACAAATGTTAACTTGTATTTGCCCATATAGTGTAAGAGCAGAGTGTTTACCCTCTCTGTCTGAGTGAGGGACCAACTCATTTATTAACCATTTTCTTTTGTGTGGGCCATCCCGACCCTCAGATCCCCGTTGCAGGGCCTGCCACCAAACCTGTTGTCAGCTGTCTTCCTGGCAACCCCCACTCCACCCGTCTGCATTGTGTGTGTTTGTTACTTTGATATAGTCAGGGGTACAAAACTGTTCCCAGAATTTAGCTTAATCCAGCAAATTGGATTAATAAATAATATTCAGTATTTAATATAGCCCTAATACAACCGTAACCCCAACCCTTAGCTTTTCATTAAAATGTGATTTCAATAAACAAATTCCTCTAGTCTGGAAGATCTAGTTCCTGCAAGTAACAGTCATTTTCAGGTAGAGACATTGAACAAAGTAATCAAATGTAAAATAACACTGAATAGTCTTATAAATTAAACAGATTAATCCTTATTAAAGTTACAAAAGTTATTCAGACAAGAGCATGATGAATGATTTTTTTCTTTGTCCTTTAATGTTTTATTAATATTAAAAACAGACAGCAGCAGGAATATTATCAGTTTAACATATAATGCACAGATCCAATAGACTGATCCTGGCACACATCTTTCTCTACTGTTTACGTTCACTTAAGCCATAACCAATTATGTTTACTAGGAGACATGCTGAGACGGGCATTTTTGACATCTTTTTTTGTGAATTTGTCCGTTCAAGCACAAGAAGAAGTGAAATTCAGTATTCGCACGCTGTCTGAGATGGGGATTTCTGGGTGCGTGCTTGGATGCTCACACAGCATGCAAGTAACGAATTAAGGTCCCTTTCACATCTTTTTGTGCTTGAATATTTAAATTGGCAAGGCTTAAACTTTCATTACGATGCAGCGCTGTCCGGCCAACTAACGATTGACTCACTTTCATATACCCACCAACACTTATTTTTACTCATATTTGGCGTGTTAATTTTATATAACCCTGGTTATATGTGTGTGTGAGTGTATTCCCTCTCTGCTCTCAATTTTAAAACCTGCCGTCTTTTCTTTGGACCCTGCATCACATTTACTATTTAACACACTTCTTACATATAAAAGGTATCTAAACTTCACATGACATAAATGTGTGTAATATGTCACAAACAAAACAAAACCATTTGAATTATTCTGTTTAACTCAAACTCTCCCGTCATCTAGATTTAAAATGAAGCTCGGGATTCGCGATGATTCGCCACATTGGGTCCCATGACCATAATCTATTAAATTACTTCCTTGAAGTGACCATCGCACGTTCCCTTAACTAAAGGACTTGTGGAAGGATCCTTCATGAAGGGGATTCAGATGTTCACTTTCGTTTGGAAAGCCCCTAGAAATGACGTACCCTTCCCGAAGTGCCCTTCATGAGCACAGAAACCATTAGGAATTTGTCCATAGTTTTAGCACAGCTGGAGTTATACATTTACCAGTCAGAATCCAGGACTGCAGCTATTTGTTTTATAAAAAAAAATGAAAACACTTTACAATCAGCTTCAGTTGGTTAACTTTAGTTAAAGGATTAGTTCACTCTGAAATGAAAATTAGCCCAAGCTTTACTCACCCTCAAGCCATCCTAGGAGTATATGACTTTCTTCTTTCTGATGAACATAATCGCAGAAATATTAATAAATATCCTGACGCATCCGTGCTTTATAATGGCAGTGGATCAATGAGTATGAGCCGAGGAAAGCCCTTCCATCCACATCCATCCATCATAAATATGTGCTCCACACGGCTCCGGGGGGTTAATAAAGGCCTTCTAAATCGAAGCGATATATCCATATTTAAACAAGTTATGAAGTAAAATATGTAGCTTCCGCACGAGCCGCCTTCCATGATTATGTATTTTATAGTAATTTCTTCACCTTCCTACAGCATGCAGCATGATTCAGTGTTGTGTCTCAGTGCTTTCATCTCCTCTGTTGGAACATTAGCTTTGATATGCAAACATTTTTGGAATTATGCAAATGTCCAAACTACACTTTTAAAAAATGCAGTCCTTATATTGTGCTTATTATTTTATTATTATGTTTACACAAACATCCTTTTCATACAATATCTGTTTGTGCAAATAGAACTGAGCACACAATGGTATAGAGCTGTCCTCAGTTAACACTGAACATGTGTGAACTACACCTGTAGGATATAAGGGTGAATGGGTGCATGTGTGCTTGTGTGAAATCTCACCCTCTCCCTGTTACCTGGAGGGGTTTGTTCAGTTAGTTTGATTGATCAGGGATTATACTCTGAAACTGTGAATGGAGCTGGATTTGGGTGTGTGAGAGAGACTTTAATCCATCAGTTCTAACTGACAGAAGCTCTTATAGCTTCTGTTACACTGAAGCACACACACACACACACAAACACACACACACACGTTTGTTTTTGTGAATTGTGGGGACATTCCATAGGCGTAATGGTTTTTATACTGTACAAACTGTATTTTCTATCGCCCTACACCAGCCCTACACCTAAACCTACCCATCACAGAAAACTGTGCACATTTTTACTTTCTTCTGTATGATTTATGAGCCTTTTGAAAAATGGGGACATGGGGACAGATGGGGACTATGTCATACCGATGTCATTATACAAATTTGTGTCCCGATATGTCACAAAAACACGCGCGCACACACACACACACACACACATTTATACATAAATGTTTGACCATGTGACAAATCCAGATTACTGTCAGTGAAAACAGAGGTGGTTCAACAAGGTTTTGCAGGTGTGTGTGTGTGTGTGTGTGTGTGTCTGTGTCTGTGTGTGTATGTGATGAGCTGCATGCTGGAGCTGAGAGGTTGTCACTATTTAATTTGGGTCACTGGATATGAATAGCCCTGCCGATTGAGGATAGTCAAACTAGTTACTGTGTGTGTGTGTGTGTGCGTTCCACCAGTGCTCATTAAAAGGTATTATCACTTTCACAGTTGCCTATCATACTGCATAAAATAGCAGTGTGTTTCTTAGGTGTTCAGAGGGTGTGTGTGTGTGTGTGTGTGTGTGTGTGTTTAAGGTGTGTTAGAGTCACTTGTACTAGCATGTACCTCTGTTATCTACTTCTGTCTTAGTCTCTCTTTAACTTGAGTCAATTGTGAATGAATTCAAAGCCACAAATCTATTTACTTCACACTTACTAATTACCCTGTGAAAGACTGAACATGATTCAATCTTTAGTTTTGACCACAGACGTCTGCATGACGCATGAGACAATGATGTGATGCTGATGTTTGTTGGCTTGAAGTCTTGTCCATACCCTCCTTCAGTTGCTCACTCATCACTTTGTTTGTTTGGTGTGCTCATTTGTCAGTTTGTTTGCTTTGTTTATTTGTTTGATTGCTTGTCAGTTCGTAAAAAAAAATATTCTGGCCAAAATGTATTTTAAATATTTGCTAAATACATGTTGTAAACAGCACAGCTTAAAGGGTTAGTTCACCCAAAAATGAAAGTTCTGTCATTAATCACTCACCCTCATGTCACACAGGTAAGACCTTCATTCATCTTCAGAACACAAATTAAGATATTTTTGATGAAATCCGAGAGGTATATGACTCGTCCATAGACAGCAATATAATCAACACTTTCAAGGTCCAGAAAGGCACTAAAGACATCGTTAAAACAGTCGACATGAAGCGACGAGAATGCTTTTTGTGCGCAAAAACAAAACAAAAATAACAACTTTATTCAACAATATCTTCTCTACCCTGTCAATCTGTTACGCTGATCACTTCATATATATTTAATTTTTTTTTTCCTGCACAACAATAATTGAATCTTTGACGACGGAATAAGTGCAATTCACCTTTATTCCACAAGGTGGCAATGTCTGATACACAATGATGAAGTGACGTTTCATTCAGACAGAAAATGAAAGAATAGGAAATTATCATTGGCAAAACGTGAAATGGCTCAACGATTTACTGCAGAGCAAGTACTGAACGCAATCAAACATGACTCTCACTGTCACTTGATGGATCAAAATATTGATTTTGAAGATACTGAAAATGATATCGTTTTTTTTGAGATCGTGAATGGGCTCATATTCGCGATCTCAAACATATTCTCAAAACTATCATGCTGAATGTACTGGGAAATGAGCTCTGACGAGGACAGTGATGATGGCATAAAACATCTGCTCAAAATGAACCTTTCCAAGCTCCAAAAGGTAACAAAATATGCTTTGTTTTATTCTTCTGTAATTGTTACTCTAATATCAGAGGAGTTTTGTATTATCGTGACAGGTAGAGATCCATCCGTGTTAGATATATCTGGGATGCTAAAGACCCAAATATGTAAGAATGATTGGCGAAACATTCATGCATTTAAGGGTTAATGTAACTTCTAATTAAACAATACTATAAAGTGCACATTTTAAAAAGTGTACATACGTTTGTTAAGAAACAGTCATTAAAGTGTGCTCTCTTTAAGAACACTTATAGGCACAGTATGTTTTTTTTCGCCGCTAGGAGTTGCCTCTTCAAAACCATAAGCTGTCAAGTCAAAGTTGTCGCAAAGCTCTCACCATCTCGGAAACGCCACGCCGATATTGATCCTCGTTTTATTTCTCCTTTTGTCCCAAAGTTTGCTTGCCATGGTCTATAATGTCTGAACAAAACAACAACAGCTTGCCGCTAGACCATATCCAGCAGTCCACGTCTGTTGCCATGGTTACTATACAGCACAAGGAAACCAGGTATAATGCAGATATTACGTCATTGACAGGCGACAAGTGACAAGGGAGGGACGGGCACTATTTAAAATTGTGAATTTCTCTGAATTTACAAATTCTTGGAAACATTTAGGATAACGTTAGTACACAGCTGAACGAAATATATAACACTGTGCAAGTGGTTTTTGGATATTTTAATATAAAAATCTTACATATTGTGCCTTTAAGTGGCCTTTTACATCATTAAAATTATCTTCAAGTAGACTACAGTTTTTAAATATACTTTTAAGATTTGAAATACACTACAATTACATATTCAATACAATTAAGCACACTTTTTCATAAGGGATAAGCTCAAAGAAAAAGGTATCCAAGTTGATGGACTAAGCAAGAGAATTTTAAAATATGATTTATTTAATAGTGAACTGTATTGAAAAGATTTTTTTTTTTTTTTTTTTAACCCAATATTTGTGTCTGCAGTGTATTTTATGTTTATTAGAATTGTGCTAATGCCAGGCTCGGTTCTAATTGTGAGTAGTTTCTCTCGTGAGTAGTACCATTTGTATGATGAAAGAGTTGCTGCCTACAGTTTGTAGCGTGTTCTACATCGGTCACTTGTGAGGTCCCATCTCATGTTACCGTCACTTTACCTTAAGACTGTCAGAACTTTATCAGAGACAAAAAATGTTTGCAATTATTTGTCTGTTAGTGTGAGCAGTGAGCAGGTCACATGATGACAAACTTTTGCTGTGCCAAAATACAAATACTTAAAATAAGGCACATGATTTAAAGGAACAAGAAATTTCCTGGACTTCACAGAAAGTCAAAAGAGAAAGCAAGAGAGAGAGAGAGAGAGAGAGAGAGAGGCATTCTGTGGAAGTGTAATTTGTTGCAGTGGGAGAGGGAGGAGCCACAGGGAGGGAGATCTGGGAAGAGAATCCAGAACTACTCAATGTGTGAGTGACAAGCAGACCGTCAAGACGTAGCTTGTGAACCCAGGATATACTGAATGTGTGTGTGTGTGCAGATACCCTCAGTATCACTCACACAGACGGAGCAGTCCTGTGTGTCTCAGGGAGAATGTAGAGTGAATTGAAGGATTAGAGGAGTGTGTGTGTGTGTGTGGCACTGGTCTGGAATACTAAGTGGATATGTAATCAAATCTGGATCGAGCTGCGATGCCTACGGGTAAGAGATCACACTTGCGATAAGCATCATGAACAGATTGATACTGTTATCATTTGAGGGTGTTACTTTTGTGTACACTTGATTCCTTTAGACTTGTTGGTTATGTGCAGAAACAGATTAAAGATGTCTTTATGGCTTGTAATGTCATTTCAGCTCTTGAAACCATTCTGTGAATGTGTGTAGCAACATTTGAACACTTCTCTGATTGATGTCAGAGCTGGTGTGTGTGTGTGTGTGTGTGTGTGTAACACTCCCCGAGTCCTGCCGTTAGGGCACTCTCTGTTTAACTAAACATACTGCTATGTCTGTATCTCTCTGTGTGTGTGTGTGTGTGTGTGTGTGTGTGTGTGTGTGTGTGTGTGTGTGTTTTGGCAAGTTGTGAACTGAGAGTGTTTATTTGGCTTGGTATAAGCTGGTGGGCGCATGTATCAAACAGAAGTCCTCTACACAACCTCAACTGACTGAAGTGTTTGTAAGTGCATGTGTGTGTGTGTTGGTTTACTTAGCCGTACTTTGGGTACAAAATTGGCTCCAGACATTAGCTAGATCAGACAAAACCTTTACTTAAAGACATCGTCAAAAACTAAATAAAGTAAATAATAAAGTAAAAAATAAATTGTTCTTTTAAAGGAAGGTTTGTGTTAGTTTGAAGTCATTATAACTGATTTTAAAAGCTAAAGTAGATCTGTTATTTGTGAGCATGTGTGTATAAGATTTTACATTAATGTCAGCGGTATTACACTGTAAATAAGGATTGTTTGAAGTGAAAACTATTTTAAAGTATATCCTATTTTTTGTCAAGTGTAGATGTGTGTATTGTAATAAGTAAGTGTATGTTTCGTTCATGTTGTTGTTGTGAGGAAACCTCTGTCTCTCTCCCCCACCCCTGACCTAAATTAGTCCCCCATGGGTTGAGGTTTTTGGGGGGATAATAACAGTTTAGAGTCTGCTTTAGACAATACCAGCACCCCCTCAGGACATCTGTCCCGAGAGCAATACACCCCCCGGGACACGACCCAGCTGGAGACGGCGAGAAAGAGTTTGAAGCGTGTGTTTGAAAAATGGCATAGAAGAATTTAGTCAAAACCTGTCAGAACTTATTTGCAGATAACAATTACTTGTTTCAAAAGTTCAAAAAGCAGTCGTCCTAGGAGGTTTTACCCTCCCTCATTCAGAGCTTCACGTTAGAGATTTCACTTCTGTGAGAAACAGCATTTTGAAAGTATAGAATTGTGCAAAAAGTGTACCTTTAGGGCTACAACAGCTTGTCACTGGGCCAGAACCACTAAATGTACAACTTTGTGCCTCATCTACCCCTAAAAGGTTCATAGTAGTACTTTAAGGATACATATTACAACTCTGAGGTACCAATATGCACTTTTTAGAGGTAGATAAGGTGCATAGATGTCAAGCTGACAAGCTGTACCTCTAAAGTTCAGTGTACTTTTTTCTGCAAATCAGGAAGTTGCCGAAGTCTGTTCATTTGGATCCTTTGTGCGTGTGCATTTGTGTGCTGGGTTATAAATGTGTGCCGTATATAAATGTCAGGTTTAGGTTTCTCTGAAGCAAATCCATCTCAGTGAAATCTAATCTGTGGGTAGCACTGGGGCAGTGGGTCACCAGCGGACATTCACCCCCTTTATGTGTGTGTGTGTGTGTGTGTTAGTATGTTCATTCATGCAGGATAAGTCCCTTTGTCACATTCTATTCTTTAAATGCATTCAGTCCTCTAAGAGAACTTCTTACCAACCTGTCAGTAATTGGTTGTTATAAATGTGTAATTACCGCATTGTACTTAAATGCACACTGTGTTATACATGTGTATTAAAGCATATATTATCCGAGAGAGGAGGAAAAAAGTGAATCGTACATGTTAATGATATCACATTGCTGCTGTCTGGGAAAAGAAGCACATACATAAAAGATCCTGATCCTCCAGACAGGGCAGACACAGTTCAGATGTCATACCGGACAGCAGATGACTGCATAGATCATTAGAGAAAGTCTGATCTATGATCAGCCATCCATCAAGAACGTGAATGAGTCTGTCCTCCTCCCGTATGGAATAGATAAATTGATGTTTAAGATTTTCCTTGGACTGCAGTCAGGCTGTTTCGTCTTCTCCCATTCTTTGATGTGCTATAGTAGATAGAGAGTCTGTCTGGGAAAAAGTAACTCTCTTTCTTTCTACTGTGCATCAGGTCTTTACACAAAACATTCATTCTGACTCATCTTTTCAGTCACTGAGTTAAAATGTCCAACTGTGAGAACATTCTGCATCAGATCTCCGATTGGCCTGATGATTTTTGAGAGATAATGAGCGGTCTGATTGCAGGAAATGGGCAGTGAAGAAGAGCTATTTATAGAGATGATTACTCTGAGTCATTATGTTTGATTGAGAGATAAGACAGGGTTTTTCTAATGATCTGAAGAAAAGGAGACGTTTGGGAATGTTTTAAATGCGTTGATTCCAGCTCCAGAAGTTGTGGTGGAGTTCCAACATGTCTCAGAGAGCAGAGTGTGAGTGTGTGTGCCGCTCTCGTGCTGGAGAGAGTTAATCCCGTTGGTTATGGACACGCAGCTCTCGCTGCAAAACACACACTGTCGTGGAGATATCAAGACCGTGAGAGCTTTGTCTAATTTTGTGCATGTGTCTGATTCTTTTCATGTTCAGTGATCAGAGATCTCTTAAAGCAGACGTGACAGTGTAAAATCGTTGTGTTTGCATATGTTTTACGCTGTTGGATTCGTTTATAATGAATACACACAAATGACAGTGTTTGAGACTGAAAAATCACTGCATGGTACAGAAGACCAAGGTATAATTTTAAACATATGCAATATAGCATGATATATTTAATGAAAATCTGTCAATGACGCATATGTGTAAACGAATTTGCAAACTGACACACTTATTTGAGGCCACATACACAAAAAATGCTGGGCTAAAAACAACCCAAGTTGTTGTTTTAACCCACTGATTGGGTTGTTTTAACCTAACAGTTGGGTTGTTATAACCCAGCGAATGGGTTTTAACCTCGCAAATGGGTTGTTTTAACCCAGCAATTGGGTTGTTTTAACCCAGCGATTGGGTTGTTTTAACCCACGAATGGGTTGTTTTAACCCAGCGATTGGGTTGTTTTAACCCAGCGATTGGGTTGTTTTAACCCACGAATGGGTTGTTTTAACCCAGCGATTGGGTTGTTTTTAACCTAACAGTTGGGTTGTTTTTACCCCGCGAATGGGTTGTTTTAACGCAGTGATTGGGTTGTTTTAACCTAACAGTTGAGTTGTTTTAACCCAGCGAATTGGTTGTTTTAACCTAGCAATTGGGTTGTTTTACCCCCGTGAATGGGTTGTTTTAACCTAACAGTTGGGATGTTTTAACCTAGCGGTTGGGTTGTTTTAACCCAGCAATTGGGTTGTTTTAACCCAGCGAATGGGTTGTTTTAACCCAGTGATTGGGTTGTTTTAACCTAGCGGCTGGGTTGTTTTAACCCTACAAATGGGTTGTTTTAACCCAGTGATTGGGTTGTTTTAACCCAGCAAATGGGTTGTTTTCATCCAGTTGGTTTGGGTTAAATGTTTGCCCAACCTGCTGGGTAGTTTTATTTAACTAAACTATTGTTCAAAAAATTACTGTATTGCTCGCTTAAAGTGAACCCAAAATATGTTGGAAATGAACATTTATTAATATGTTTAATAAATGAACATTTATTAATATGATCAATAAATAAACATTTCTTAATATGTTTAATAAATTAACATTTATTGATATGTTTAATAAATTAACATTTATTAATAAGTTTAATTAATAATTAAACAATAAACATTTATTAAATTGCTTATTAATAGATGTTTACCTTTTAATTATTATTGTTGCGTCTAGTAATTATGTGTCTGATTTTTAATTTCCAGCATATTTTGGATTCATTTTAAGCCAGCCATATAGTCATTTTAATCAAAAGTTGAGTTAAATAAAACTACCCAGCATGTTGGGTCAAACATTTAACCCAACTTGGGTTGTTTTTAACCCAACATTTTTTAGGGTACAGGATAATGAGTTCTTCAGACTGGATGCACCATTAAAAATTGACCTTATCAGTCTGAGCGAATAGACAAGTCTAACAGATAACACTACAAAGCTTAGACCAAAAAAGTATAGACATGGAAATGCTACAGATAATTAAAGGAAAAAAATTATGTCATTCGACGTCAGATTTTTTTCTTTCACAAACACAAAAGGAAAACAAAGGTACCATAAAAGCACCATAAAATAATCATAAAACTAGTCCATATAATTCATGTGTTATTAGTCTTCTGGAGCTATATTTACAGCTTTGTGTGAAGACCGAAGTTCACTGATAAGCTCCCTAACATCATTTACAGTATAAATGCTCCATACACCTTTTGTAGCTTGTAAATGAGTACGAGAATTTTAATTTTTGAGTAAGCCACTTCTTAAACGATAAATCAGAATGGTGCAGGTAAAATGGTTATGACAGATCACAGATGACAGCAGAACTTCATAAGAACTCACTTAGTGCTAAATGAAGCATTCAAAGATCATCTGCAGTCAACCATCTTAAATATGTTCATGATGATAATGTTAATGCTTTGATGTTCTCACAAGCTTCTAATTTCAGTTCCTGCAATAGTTTCCAGTGGAGCACAGTTCACTGGTCAGAACAAAAATACACACACCTCACCAGCTCACATTCCCTGCAGAAGGACGTGTGTGTTGTAGCATGTTAGCTAGAATATAGAATTAATAACATCAGCTGCTCCCTTTAGATACATCTGATTGTACATATCTGATTATGCAGAAGAGTATGACATGTTTATGAGTGTGTGTTTGGAAACAATTATGTTTACTGTACAGTATGTGTGGTAAGGAACTGCTTACTGTGCGTAATGACAGGGCGGAAATATACACAGACTGCAGTTATCCGACTGTCACACTCCAGCTCACGCACACCGCACATTATCACTGTGTATACTGTACATCTCTGTGAAACATCTATCTATCCATCCATCCATCCATCCATAGCAACACCTTGGCAACAAGCCAGAAAACCTAGTAACCGTACAGAAACATTGTACTAACATCCAGTCAGACTGAAGTCTGTGAGTTTTTCATGGGGAAACACTACACACATTGTCTTCAAAAAATGGAAAGATTTAGTTAACATGTTAGTTTGTGTGCAACCTCCAACCAATACGCCCATATAGGTCGTTTGTCACTTCCCTGAAATACGACCCATAGGAGCGTTTACTAAAGTTGCGCCCCTATCGACAACAGGACACTTTCATTTTAATGCATTCTACCCTTTTATCTGCACCATACTTCGGGTTTCGCGTGGCTCAATTGGTAAAGCATTGCAA
The DNA here is from genome assembly GCA_037950665.1 of Hypophthalmichthys nobilis. Lineage (NCBI taxonomy): Eukaryota > Metazoa > Chordata > Actinopteri > Cypriniformes > Xenocyprididae > Hypophthalmichthys > Hypophthalmichthys nobilis. Next base: position 12,510,958 of record CM075485.1, read on the forward strand.
TATACAACAATATGCAATCATGTGATCATGCGATTGTGGGTTCGATCCCAGGAAACGCATGTGCTCATAAAGAGTATATGCACTATAAATCACTAAGGGTAGGTTTAGGGTTGGGGTAGGTGTAGTCGTTAATAAAAAAATGAGTTTTGCTAAATGGAAATAGGACAAATGGCGGATAAGGGACAGTGTAAAAACTCCACACATTGCATTTAAATGAACAAGCATTTTGATTGGTAATGACAGTCATACGTCATTTCATGACGACAGACGTAACACGACACTGTCGTTATTTTTACGCCAGCTAGAGGGCGTATGACTTTAAAACGTAAATATAGGTCGTAATAAGGTGCTTGAAAAAATTTTGTGTGAGTATTACTTTGTCTTTTATTTAAAACTAATACACTTATAGTTTTACTATGTGTACGCAGCAAAGTTTGTGATAGACATCTCATTTACTGTGAATTAATTATAATGTATTGTGTATTTATAACTGCATTATATATGATATCAGCCATTGAAAACCCCATACTGGTTGACCACTAGTGTGTTTTGAGTAAAGATAGAGTAAAAATAGGTTTAAATGGGACGTCCAGGCCTCAGGAAAAGCTCAACTGTACCGCTTAGCTCACAGCTGGATGGACTTCAGCTCAAAGTCTGTATTTAAAACCTTTATTGACATCCAGCTATATATAAACACTCACACACACACACACACACACATGACTTAAGTTTGGGACTCTCTCAAAATCTCTTTCTCCCTCCAGTAAACTATAAAAGCTCTGCATTCACAGGCCTGAACTCCTTCAACCCTCTGAATGTGTGTGTCACTGTAAAATGTGCAGCATTCATCTGAAGAGGGCTGTTGGGGGACTATTTGATGTTGTCTGTCTGATGAACAGACGAGAGCGAGGCTGTGTGTGTGTGAGAGAGAGAGAGAGAGAGGTCTTTGTCCTTTAGTCTCCTCTGAATTATGTCATGTTTGAGTCTCTCAGCAGTAGCGCTCAGAGGGGGCAGACGGGGGGCTTAATCCGCCTTAAACCCCCCTAGTTACTCTCTCCCCCTTCTTCATCCTCCTTCTATCATTCACTGTGAGGAATGGATATGTGTGTGTGTGTGTGTGTGTGTGTGTGTGTGTTTCTAAGCCAGGATTGTGATATGAAGAGAGTGGGAAATTGAGTCCAGCTGCCCACCTTCTGATTTTACCTCTGAGTCATACTGTAAGCAATGAAGCTTCATAAGACTACATAGAGCTTCATAAGGCTTCAACAAATAACTTAACACATCCGCACAGACCCTTAACTGCAGTAATGAATTTGCATGCTAAATGATAAAACAGGTGAAAAATCCCATAGACTTATTATTATATTAAAGCGGGGAACTGGACCATATTGTCTTTGTCAGTAAGCAACACCCTAGAAACCACTTAGCAATGGGATGAGAATACCTTGACAACCATCTAGCAACCAAATAACAATGCCTTAACAATCACCTAGAACACCATAGCAACCATCTAGTAATGCCTTTGCATAGCAACACCCTAGTAACCACTTAGAATCACCCAGAACATCCTAGCAACTGTGTAGCAACAGATATGTTACTATATCTTATATACTATATCACTGTACTTATGCAGATCAAAGTGTAAATATAAAAGAAGAACACTGGATATCAGGTTTAGCTGAAATTTAAGCTGGTGAAACCCAGAATCCTGTGCTAAATAAACCAAAGGCTTAGAGCTGTAATGTGTTTGGTTGCAATGATCAAAGTGAACATGATCTTATACAAATGTCTTTACATTTATCACACACACACACACACACACTCAGAGACAGCCTTATTTTCTTCTTAAACCATTGCTTGGTTTACGGTTACCTCTGAGCTTCTTAGCCTTTGAAGTTCAACAGCACACACCATGCTTGTGTTTATTGCATTTTTCTCTCTCTCTCTCTCTCTCTCTCTCTCTCTCTGTGTGTGTGTGTGTGTAAGGTTGTAAAGTCATGAGCAGCTGATTTTTACAGCGTGTATCATTGACATTGACGGCGTGGGTGAAAGAGTGAGTGAAACAATGAGTGTGGGATCATGGACAAACAAAAGTAGTTCCAGTCATGTGATAGTTGGAGTTTCTCTTGAACGAGAAACATGGTCTATACAAACACACATAAAGACGCACAAGATATTGTCTATGTTTCTCACAGCTCAGTGATGAGTTGCATGAGCTCAGATTGTGTGTATTGTAATCAATTCTATCATGACAAATGCCTTATTAAGCCTCTTCAAAAGGCAAAGATTCATTTATCAGCTGAAATGATAATGTTTCAGGGACAGAGCACCAATTATCAAAAGGTCTGTTTACACCAAGAACGAATATAATGAGATAATTATAAAGTTTTAATAATCCTTCTCATCACTGTGAAACCGAACAGTGAAATTAATTAAATGAAATGATTTTGTTTCACTCAAATAATAATGAAAGTTCATTGTACTTAATAGAAAAAAAGTTGTGTGAACTCAAAATGTCATTATAGTAAACTGAACTTAATATGATTGAGTTGAGTTGCAGCAGATTTCTAAATCCCAGCATCCTTTGCATCAGACTGTATAAATAAAGGCTGAAATTAAGTGTAATTTTTTGTGTTTTTGCACAAAATTAGCAAAGGAAGAGTGTTTAATGCTGTGTTATGTTGGATTCTGTTATGTTAGTTTTGTAGGGTTACCATTGTGGTGAAGAGTAGAGCCTCTGAGCAGTCAATCAGAATCCACCAGACTTTAAAGAAGCTTGAACATTTACAGTGGCAGACGACAAAACTGCAGAATGTGCTTATGAACAGAACGTGTGTTATCATCTGTTCATGGATGTTAATATTATCTCTATAGTTATCGTTGTTGGTGTGAAAGGGCCTTTCTCTGAAGAGATTCAGGGTGCTTTCACACTAGCACTTTTAGTGTGCACCCAGTGTGACGCCAGAGTTCAGTTCGTTTGGATGAGCTGAACGCTGTCTCCCTAATTTGTGTGTGACCCGTGAACCGTACTGGAGTCCTCCTAAAAGGTTGGTGTGGGGTACGGTTCATGTGAACTCCGGTACGGTTCGCTGCTGATATGAACGCAATCATACTAAATCGTGTAAGTGAACCGGTGTTGATGACGCATGATTGGAAAAAACTGTTTATGTTTGTCTCGCTCACTTCCTGACAAGCGTGACTGACGCACTGCAAAAGAAAAGGACTACCGCATTCTTTAGAAACTTTGCAGTACATTTGCAGCACATAGATGCAAGTGCCGTTATGTGCTGACACTGAAAACAAAACAAAATTATAAAAGTGAGGTGATGCATTTTGCCGCCTTCTCTTGAGTCGTTGTTATTAAGCAACAGCTGCTGCTGTGATGGTGCACCCTAAATCTGTTCATCAGGGTCTCCAGCCCTGTTTCTGGTGAGCTACCATCCTATTTACCTCCAACCCCAATCAGACACACCTGAAGCAGATAATCAAGGTGTTCAGGGTTACGTGGAAATCTGGATCTGAAGTCTGCTGGAAGCTCACTCTCCAGGAGCAGGGTTAGAGACCCCTAATGGACATGATAACTGTGTCATGCTTGATCTGCATTTGTGTTTTGCTTCAGTTGGATTTAGAGTTACTTTTGCACTGTTCTCAGTTCAGTTTCCAGTGTTTTCTTTGTTCATGCTCTTATGTTGCCATGGTTTTGATTTGCCCTCATGTGTCTCATCTGTGTCTTGTTAATTACCTCGTTTAGTCCCTTGTATTTCTCTCTGTAGATAAAGCGCTCGTTTTCAGCTATTCTTTGTCAGATCTCATCTATAATTACGTGTTTTTGTTTCCTGTATTCCTGAGAAGTGAGTTTGAGTTGGTTTTCATTAAAAGAACTGCTTGCAAATAGATCCAGCACTTTTATTTTAGTCTTTATTCAACCCCAGCATGACAAACCATTGAATTGTGATTAATATGGTTTCATTTGACATGTTGGATTGGATTGATATTGGTCTTTAATGGCTTTCAATGAATGACAGCAAATAATTTGGAATGGAACAGGAGTACTTCTGACAAATCTGACAGAACTGCTTTTATAAAATTATTAACCGAAAACCAAATCTGCTTTTGTAGCTTATCCTGTGATAATCAACACAGAAGAGTACAGTTTTCTAGTTCAGTGGAGTTTTGTGCGATCAGGGTCACACCGTCCCATCCCACCTCTCCTGCTGTCCTGCTAGATCAGGTGATATATTAACAGCACTGTACAGGTACAGTGTATCAGCACAGGTCAAGTTATTTAAGGTTAATCAAGGTTTAATTTATTTAAAATGTTTGTCTAATGACCCAGGATTTGAGCTCTTCTTGTCTGTGACCTCATTGCGAGATTTGCTTTTGACCTGATTATTAAAACGGCACTGTTAATTCTGACATGTCAGACATAGCAAAAATACAATGAACTTTAATATATATGAACTACAGCTGACATTAGTATGTGTTATATGGTTATGATGAGCTGGAAAAGGTCCTGAGCTGTTAAAAACAGAAAGGCGTGTGGCGTCCCCGTCAGTGGTGGTTAGACTCTTTTCAAGTTATTCATCTTTTTATGACTGGGCATAACTTTTTAAGTCAGTTACGTAAAAAGGTAGACTGTTTAACTGAAATATTTTAATTTGTGCCATGATGCATTTGTGTTGTAAATCTTATTGTTGTAGATTGAGTCTCTTTTATGTTTTCAGTCACACTTACAAGGCCATATGATAATGATTAATAATCGTTGGCTTTTCTTCTAATGGTCAATGGAAACTGATGAAACTCTATGTGCTATGATACTTGACACTTGACCGGTTGCGTTTCCACTCCTGTTGTTAGTCTGGGATAGTATGTGAGATCAGTACTGGAATGCCAAAGGTGCCCAGATGGTGTACTTTTTTATGCCTGTGGATTTTCAGTCCATGCATGCTTTTTTGAGCTAACATTGGCCACATACCCTTGTGCAACAGTCTTTTGACCTGTGGGGGAAAAAAATCCCCTTCCTAAAATATAAAGGAAGGTATATGTTTTAATTTATAAAAAACAAAACAAAACAAACAAACAAAAAAAACATTTATACTGTGTAAAAGTAAGAGTAAGAGTGATATAAAGAAGATAACATGTTGTTATAAATGAAATAACTGACTCTTATTTTATTACTGTACTGAAGCCAAAGAAAGTTATTATAAAAAATAGTATTAACTTTTTGAAAAAGTAGTGCACTTTAATGTACATTTAAAGAGTTCTTATGAAAATAATATACTTTAAAAGAATACTTAAGTAAATTCTTAAAATGAATATATAGTTAAAGTGTACTGCCAAATGTGCTGACAAACATAAGATTTAATGTCCATTGAACATTAAAATATTAATTTCTATTGTAACTTGTATGTCTTGTGTTTAAATATATATTTGTAATTACACATTTGCAATTGTTAAGTTGCAATTTAGTACATTTCAAATATATTAATTTTAAAAGTAATATCAGTAACACTTTATTTTACAGTGTCCTTATTACACACGTCACATATAGTTACTGTAGTAATAACTATAAATTATTCATAATTACATGCAACTAACCCTAAACCAAACCCTCGTCCTAATCCTAACCCTATAGGAAGTACTTGTAGTTAATTAATATTACTCAGAACTTACATGTATAATTACACTTAAACAGAAACACCTTAAATTAAGTGTAACCCAGTTAAAAATATAATCAGGTATTTTACGTGCTTTAGTATGTTAGTCAACACATCAAAATAAGTGTACTTCTTTAAAACATGACAAAAGATTAAAACATAATGATTTAAAATGAACTTTAAAATGTAATTTGACATTATTACAAAGTGCACTTAAGTGTGTTAAAGAAATCTAGGGTAACGCTTTATTGTACAGTGTCCTTGTTACAAACAGTAATAGTTACTATTGTATAAAGCTTTTTGCAATAAATAGCATTCCAGAAGAGCTTTACATAACTAAACATACATTTTGTGAAATCTCAGGTTGTCCACAGACACTCAGAAACCTCTTGCAGACCTCTGGGAATCCCAGGAGCCCTTGACCAGCACAACCAGTCTTCTGTTTGTGATTTGCATATTTTAAAGCAACAGTGTGCTGACATTTTGTGTTTTTAATAGGTAAAACATTGCAAATAAGTTTCAAACTGAACCACAACTGACAAACTGATGCATGAGCAGTGTACAAACACATCCACAGAAGTTTATTTTACTTGAACATGACCCCACCCAGCAAACACACCATCAGCAGTGAACCTGAGGCATGAACAGGCTTTAACATATACAGACATATTCATTTATATTTCCAATAGTTCAAACTGAAGTAAACATGCTACGCAAAAGCATATGTATTTACTTGAGATTGTGTTTGTTGGTGGCCGAATCTCATTTTGTGTTTGTTGTTTGTCAAGTGAAAGTGGGTCAGTGTGTGAGTTTGTTATGCGCAGGAATTAACCAATCAGAGGCTTGCTCAGACAATCAAGAGCCAATCATGTGGCTTTTTTCTGGAGTCCTGGATAATATAGATGGCTCCGTGTTGAGTGAGTAATGACGGTGATTATTCATAACTGGCAGCTGAGAAGGAGACATGTGGTTGACTATGAGACAAAAAGAAAGTCTTAGATTCCCTGGAATCCCTTTATATGGTTTTGTTGTCACAGAGCGATTACTTGCATTCGACTGGCTTCCATGATGTGATTTGGTGCGAACTGTATGAAATATTGTAATTCAACACTTCACTTTGTCCCATATGTACAGTATATATTACCCCTTTCCACTGCTGTAATCTACCTATTGTGTGAATGGAGTGTAAAAATGACCATGTTACACTGAGTTGATTGTGTGTGCACACCTGTGCTGGTGTGTGTGGAGTGGGTGCGTCTGGATGGTCTTACAGTGTTGTGTTAGTGAGTCTGACAATAGACGGTCTACAACCACACACGCGCACAAACACGCGCACACACGCACACACATGTACACGCACACACACACACACATGCACACACACACACACTTGCTTTAACACACACAGTCACACAGAGCTCTCTTTCATTTCACCCAGAGAATAAAATGTCTCCATTACACGTTAATCTGCTCATTAAAGCCTCTCTCTTTCAGTGCTGGCCTTTCTTTTTATGAAAGACTGTGTGTGTGTGTGTGTGTGTGTTCCCATGGTAATTCAGTTGAAGTGATGTGGTGAGTGCCTGTCAACTGCTGTTTTAAGACACAGCTGAATCGTGCCCAACATCAGAGACGCATGCAAACACTCTACCTAGCAGTAAAAGCTCATAAAATTAAATAAAATAAACACTAAATTTTGAAATTTTCTCAAGAAAATGTGAATAGTGCTACTCTCCACCACAATGCTAAGCTGTTGTGGGGGTTGATATGCGGTTGCTAGGGTTTTTGAGTGGTTTCTAGGAAGTTACTGTCCCAAGTCCAGATTCTAGTCACCCTCAATGATATCTGGTCTCTAGAAACTGAGTCCCTCTCTAGAAACCACCCTTAATACCCAAGTTATCACTTAGCATTATGCTAAAAACACATTAGCAAGCACATAGAAGCATCCACAACACCAAGTTTTTGTAGTAAATATAAAAATAATGTATTGTAGAGTTCTGTTCTGTTCTATGTTGTTATTATTGGTTTGTCACATTTTAGTCTGAGATAATGAGACAGTGAGACTAAGAATAGTTATAGCACATTACAAGTAACTTGAGTTATGTAATCAGATTACTTTTTCAAATAACAAGTAAAGTAACGCATTACTTTTTAAATTTACAACGAAATATGTTACTTTTTCAAATAAGTAACGCAAGTTACTTTTTCGCATTTATTCACTGACAGCTCTCCTGTCCCCATGTTGAGAGAAGTGCTCTGTGTGAACATGATGGTTATTGTAGTTCTAGACTGAATGTGAGCATTTACTCATCTCACTTGCACAAAAACAGTCAGTATTCCTTAAAATCAATAAAAACTGTGAAATGCAATCTCAGAATATTGCACAAACCTGCAATAATTCAATATATTAAACTAAATAAATATACTTTAAGTATTTAATCTCACTTTATTTCCAATTCAACCATACTAATAAGCAAAAAATACTTTAGATAAACATCACATTTGTTCAATCCAGAATGGCAGCACAGCTGTAAGGTTTGTTTGAGCTGTGCCCTCTACTGTACAGGTGTGAATATGCATTTCCTTCAGCCTGAGGCTTATTCATTTCACTTTTGGTGTGAAAGGGCCTTAACATTTGCCAAAAATAGAACTTTCTGTTGCTATTAAAAAACAAATAAGCAAGCCCAGGCCAGATGAGAAAAAGTAACGCAAAAGTAATGCAACACATTACTTTTCATAAAAAGTAATTAAGTAATGCAATTAGTTACTTTTTTTAAGAAGTAACGCAATATTGTAATGCATTACTTTTAAAAGTAATTTTCCTCAACACTGATTATAGCTACTAGTATCTAACAGAAGATTAAAGTTTAGCTTTCTCCTCAATTGTGAAAGCACTGTTGTCTGAAGAACAAACCCCAAAAGAGTGTGTATGGTGAACACCACACAGGAATGCTAGAGATTGCTGTGGGTTTCTTAGGATGTTTTTGTGTAAGTTCCCTCTTGAGATCTGAGTCTGTGGGTATCGAATATGTAATTGCAGTGGCTGGGTTTTTGGGGTTGTAGTTTTTGTGTGTGTTTTTGGAATGTATGACATTGTCAGATTTGTGACATTACTACTTTTTATGCAGTGCTAAAGTAAATATACTGCTGCTCACTTTCAGAAGTTGTAGTGATGCTTTCTTTTGTGAAATGTGAAGAATTTGAAATGTGTATGTTGGTTATATTATTATCGCAATATGGCATATTGCAGTTTTCTTCAATATCATCTAACCAATTTGTACTTTTTATCTTTCAGAAGATTATCCATTCTCCACTGATGTTTTGCCGCCACTCCCGGAGGTCCCTGTTGGAGGGGCGGTCTTAAGCCAGGCGGGAGGTCCCATCAGAAACTCTGCCCTAAGATACTGCTCCTCACGCAGCATGGACGCCACGCACTGCAACGACCGACCGGTGAGCTACGGCTCCACGTCTTCGTCCGCCTCCTCCCGTGACAGTCACTGTTCGCTGGGGGGTCGGCCAGTATTAGGCTCCGCCCCTGAGCGGGATCATGATTCTGGAGCCATCCGATTGGAGCTGGTGCCTGCCCGACAGCTGGAGGAGGAGGAGGAGGAGGAGACAGGAATACAAACACCTACACCGACCAATCAGGGGGATGCAGATATTCAGTCACCAGAAGGACGTAAAATCCAGTATGTGGACAGAGTGGTGGAGGAAATTCTTGAAACGGAAAAAACCTACGTTCAGGACCTTCGCAGTATAGTCCAGGTATGAAAGACACAAAGCATGTGCGTTCACTTCCTGAGCATGACATGTAGCCAATCACTGTGTCAGAAATCACATACTAGGTATTACATTTGGTTTGAAACTTACTACACAACCATTAAAAAGTATGTTCCATATAGTATGAATGTGCATAGTATTTACAATGTGATGTGAAATTCAGACATATTCAGACAAATTCAGTCATTGTCATGTGACCTATAGCATCAGTTGCGACGCATCACTGTCATTCAAAAATCCTCACCCGTGGCCTTATTGGATAGTAAAGTGTCCATCAAATGCACTCTTTAGAATCTCACCAGAAGTAGTAGTAGGTTCAATGTACCTTTGTAAAAGTGGGGATTTAACACTTACTAGCATGAAGAACAAGGGATCAAACTCTCTTCGATACAAAAACATACCCTGTGTGAGATCTTGTTTTTAATGTTGACCATATATTATACGAGCAAGAATGCAATTTTTTCCCAAATATCCACGCGATCGCAAATGTAACATTGATTTTATACAACAGCTCAACAAACAAAAAGGGTAATATTAAGTGATGTACATTTTAAACACAGTACACAGCAGTGTTTCATGAATGAATCTGCGGCTTTGAACGAATCGAGTCAATGATTCAATGACCCAATCATGAATATAGCCACTTGCTTTATTACTGAACGAATAAACAAACATTTTCTTCAGTAATTTTATTGACAAGATTTATTTTAAGATTTTTTTTTAATCATATGACTTTTTTGTCCCGAGGAACACAATAGGAGAACTTTTAAAGAATGTTCACACTGCTCTTTCCATACATTGTAAATGGATGGTTATTCTTACTGTTGAGCAAAAAAGGAAAGCTTTTAGGTCATTCTTCAAACTTGTAGTGTTGTGAATATGTATGTATATGCAATAACCAATGGCGCTTGTTGTCACTGACCTGACCTGGTTTGACAAATCCTGATAAAGACTTAAAATTCATTTTTTTGGATTATTTGGATCATGGATCATTTTATAGCTTGATAGCATCTTTAACATAACATGTTCTTCAGAACATTTCCTTTTGTGTTCCATGGAAGAAAGTCATGCAGATTTGTTCAATGACAGGATGGCGAGTAAATGATGACAAAAACATCTAGTTTTGGGTGAACTGTCCCTGAAAGTACCTTGCTCATGGACACAAATGGTAGTGACTGTCCAGTGTGTGTGTTTCCCATACTTGGGATCAAACCTTGAACCGTTGTCCTTAACCATCAGGCTACCACTCCCCATAAAGCATGATTACTGGAGCTCTTTGAGTAAGATGCATGTGTATGTGTGTTTCTTTGTGTATGATTTATTTAGCTGTCAAATGTAAAGTGCACATGGCTGTCATTTGACCTAGAGAGCGAGGAGATGAATGCTAAACTTATCCTCTCACCCTTGCCCTGATTTTCTCACTCTTTCTCGCTTAATGTGGGGATGGAGAGTTTTAGGGTTCGCAACCCCCTTCCCCACCTACTCCTCTATACATACACATTCACAGACCCCCTGGCACTAAGAGAATGATAGATGGTTTGAGGAGAGAATAGGATAAAAGAAAAACAGGCAGAATGGATGGAGAGGACAGATAAAGGAGTGGAAAGTAGGCTATGAAAACAACTTTAAAAGAAACTGTTCTGCTAACACATGAGTGTGTCTGTAAAGTAAAACTCTGAAGGCAACATATTCTCACTTAGTAATAATTTCTCCTTCTATTGGCTTGTTTACAGCATATTTGTGAGCTAAAGAATGTAATAAAAGCCACTACCCATAATGCACTGTTAGTTGGTTATTCCTGCTGATCTATCGATTTGATGATGTTTTCTTTTAGAAATAGGAATTTAGTATTCTTCACTATGGTCTCCCACCTTATAAAGCGCAAGAATCTTGTAATCTTACTTAAATTACATATGTTAATGAGTGAGGGGCACTGAAACATTTAGCTGAACTTTAGCTTTGGTTGAATTTAACTTAAAATTAGATCCAACAATATTTGGCAGACCCCGCCCCAACCCTATAAATCATGGATCCTCTGCTGAAGACCTCTGGTTTAACAAAGTTCACCATGTTTATATCCAATGTGCAGATTTTTGCTCCCCTTTTGCTCCCCTCCCAATCTGACAGCAAAGTACGGCTTGTAAGTGTTGTTATTGTTAACTAAAACTTAAAGGGGACATATCCTGAAAATCTGACTTTTTCCGTGTTTAAGTGCTGTAATAGGCTCCATGGTCCATCTGCCAAACCAGAAAACATGAAAAAGTTCAACCCAGTAATTTGTTTTGGTAAGTTTTTCTCTGCAAGCATGTGAAAAAACAAGCTGCTCAGATTTCGCTCCCCTTGTGATGTAGGAAGGGGATCTTATTATAATATTACCACCCCTTAATCTGCACGTTTCCACCTATAGCACCGCCATTTTGTTTTTGCAAGTGACAACGGTGTACCAGTTCTAATGCCATGGCAAATGTTTGAGCAAAGCATGCCAACTGTTCTGTTGTTGGCTGCACAGACGAGCACAGAACACTATTTATTTTGTTAGCTTGGATAGCCTGCAAGTTGACCCTGGCAAGCTCGATTGCTAAAAAAGGAGCGTTTCTGTCCGAGCGATATTTTGGAAAAAATATTAGACCATTCACAGCATTTGATAGCAATCATAAACGTTAGCCTGGTGTGTATGGCTCAGTTTGGCAAACAGGTACGCTAGGTATAGTGGGCATCTATACGAGTTTTGCACAAAAGATTAACATGACGGCACATACTAGTCGATGAGTTGAATCAACTTCACAGCAACTACATAAATTTATCCTCTAACCATTCAGAAACGTCCAGATGCATTCTAAAAGTTGTAACTTCTATCTGGCAACTATCTGAAATAAAATAAGTCAAAGTATTAAAATTACTACAACTAAAACTGAAATACACAATTTTCAGTGTACCGTTTACACTTCATAGATTACACACTTTATTGCACTTGAAATGACTTCTTCATGGTGATTTTCACAAGTTTGACATGATTAAAATATAATCAGCTGATTCTGTTATTGTGTTTATTACCTCAGTACATCTTCTGCACTTTTAAGTAGAAAACCGTGGCATGCTCAAAGAAAGCAAAGCAGGCACTTCCAGATTTATTAATGATAATGTTGTGATACCAGATTATTGTTCAGTTTTGAAAATGATACAACCTCTATGTCTGTGTTTGTGTGAGCGGGGTGTTGACACAGGGTGTGTATTATAGCAGACACAGAATGGTTATTTCACACTGCCTGAGGGTGTTCAGGGAAAGATTTGTATCTGAGTGAAAGAATCACTTATCTCGTCTGTCAACCAGGGCGGAGCAGAAGATGCAGCTCAAATACAGATTCTAACATGCTTATATTTGTGTATGTGAGAGCTCACTGGGGGCTTCTGTAGTTCATACAATTTTTTTCCTCCATTCTTAAGGCTGTGACAAACCAAGCCAATGTATAAGAACTAGTGGCGACGAAAGCCGACTGTCAACTGGCACATGCGTTCTGGAAATAACCGTCTATTTCAGTGGGTATCAGTATATTCTTCATTCAAAAAGAGAAAACGAAACTAGGACTGCAGATAAACAAAGCAGCGCTGGCTTCCGATTTTGAATATTATTCATGCTGATCACTATCTTCATTCCAGTCGGCTAAAACAAGGCCACGTTTGATTAATTCATTCTCTGGTTTTAGGTCAATCGTGGCCATGTTGTACAAATTTGCTCCCTCATTTTAATTTAGTAAATGAGGCCACGATTGACCTAAAATGAGGGAACAAGTCGTAGGAACAAAATCTTAATTCATGGCCACAATATCTTATTTTTTCCCGCATTTTTAATTGACCCCTAATTAAGCCTTGAAACCCCAAAGGAAGTCTTAACAAAGGTTTTATGAGGAACATGAGGAACATTTCGACAGTGTTTTCACACAACCTGCATTAATTGAAGAGGTAACTATAGCAACAGCAGATTGTTTGAGCTCTACTTTATGTTAATATCATGATACATCAACAAAGAATACTCATTATTTATGTCTTTATGTACGTACCATGTCACAAGTATATCTCAGAAAACTTTGCTTTAAATAAAAATGTTTAAGATACAAATAACCACAGATCATACCAAAGTTGACCGTCCCGGCCATTGTATAATTTGCATAATGGGAATGGCAAATACCATTCGTTGATGCTACTATGTGCATCAAAGTGTCGCTCCCAGAGTACTTTACATAACTTGCAGACATAGCCAATCTACTGATGTGCAAATGTTAATGTGAGAGTTGGAGCAGGTCTGTCTGTCTGAAGAACTCGTGGCCGGTCAGGGCAGGACCCTGTCTGATGCCAGGCGTGTGCTGCCCATCTCACATGAGCGCTGATGAGATTATTCATCCTTTCATCTGTCTCTCCACAGGATTACATGGACTGCATCAGCAATCAGTCTCTGCTGCTGTTGGGAGATGAAGAGAGGAACTCTTTATTTGGAAACATCCGTGACATCTACCGTTTTAACAGGTACACAGACACATCCTGCTAGTGACAAAAGCATCTCTTTAGAGTGTAATGGGTGTTTGCCACTTTACATTAAATATACGTTTTAAAACCAGGCACACATGTTTTTTTTTTTTTAGATAAACTATTCTGTAACATAAAATTAAACTATCATGCAACTAGCATGGTGATTTTGGTCTATTCCAAACCAGAGGTCTTGACCATCTCAGTCATTTCCAACAATTAAAATCATACAACGTCATAATTGAAATAAAAATGATTACTTGCTATTCAGATTATTCTAAAAGTTAGAAATAGAGGACAAATAGAGGACAGCCTGAAATGTTACCATAACAAATCTGGAGTCTCTACCTCAAACCTTCTAGCGCCACTAACAGTTCAAAGATTAACTCATGTTTATGCTCATAACTTTTGATGTGTAAGTCCTAGAAACAAAATTCTTTTTCCCTCTGATTCCATGGCTCTTGCTGATTCGAATGCACGAATTTCGAATTCGAATTTCACCCAATTTCCAACATGAACATTTCTCTGCCATTTTGAACTCCTCCTACAGCATTTGTCCAATTTGCATGAAATTTGGTATATGCCATCTACTCACACTCCATGCAAAAAGTTATTAAAAGATTTTTGATCGGCCAATCCATTCTGATATTGCACGTCAACGAATTTGACGGCGAGCATGCAAAAATGGATTTGATGCTGTATCTTCGTAATGATTTGGTGTATTGACACCAAACTTGGTATATGTCATTACAGGCATGACTTGGGGGTACATGCACAGTATCATCACATCGCCACCTACTGGTGCCGAGATAGGATAAATGGCTATTTTTGATTATAACTATTGAATGCCTTGTCCTAAAGTCATGATGGTCTCCTTAGATTCGTTGAGGCATGCCGAGTTGAACGATATGCAATTTTCTTTGGTCGGCTATTTGGGCATCGAATGCTTTTTGTCATAAAATGCTGTGTTTTACGAATGCATTGAACGTATCCTTACGAAACTCGGTATGATTCTTCGAGGCCATGTTCTGAGAGGACCTGTAAAGTTTTAGATCAGTGCCCCATTGTGGTCAAGAGATATAATGAAATTTATGAAAATACTTATAACATGAAAAATTCAACATATTGTCATTTAACTTACATCATTAGATTTGTTGGCTCATGCCGAGTCCTACAATACCAAATTTTCCATATTCCATATTCTACCAAACTTACTGTCCGCCAAGAAGTTTTTCGAACTCCTCCTACAAAATTTGTTCGATTTGTATGAAATTTGGTATGTAGCATCTACAGACACTCATGACAAAAGTTATTAAAAGATTTTTTATAGACCCAACCGTTGTTTTATACTGTGTCAACAAATTTGACTGCGAGCACGCCAAAATGGATATGCGGCTGTATCTTTGCAAAAGTTTTGTGTATTGACACAAAACTTGGTACATGTCATCACAGGCATGACTTGAGGGGGCATGCAGAGTTTCATCATAGCGCCACCTACTGATCAGAAGTTATAAACCATGTTATTGTTATAAGTGCTTTAACTGATGTAATTTAAACAGCTTTATCCTAACCTTATGATCACAGATGTCCACACATATTTCCTTTTCTGCCCTTATTCGGCTTGACCCCGTAATTGCTGCTTGCAGCTATATTTTCATGTGTATTTCTAAAACTACTAGTTTTAAATGGTGTGAACTGTATCTAGACAATGTCTCACATTTGATAACTTTAAGTTAAGTTGGTAATGTCATATTAATGAAAATAAAGATAACAAAACAGCTAATTTAACATTTAGTTTGAACTCCCGAGGTTGACTAACACATTCCCTAAAGGTTAAACATCTCACTTCACTGATCATCTGCCGAAAAAGAACAACATGACTTGTTTAGGAGTATCATGTGTGCAATGCCCTACTCAGAGAAACTGTCCTTTATGGCCTGTTAAGGGAATATCTTCTGTTTTACACTGTCTGTTGTATTTGATGTCATGTCTTTCCTCAGTTCATCTCACTTTGGACCACACACACACACACACACACACACACACCTGCACATTTTGCCAGACTCACACCAGATTCAGCCCACACACACTCACAGAGTGTTATTTCACATAAAGCGACCACACACACACACACGCACATGCATTCACAATGCTTTTCAATTCATGGAAGTGGGTCTTTCCTTTGCAGCCCATGGCCTACAATACACCGCATAACTGCAAGAGATTTTGAATAGTTTCATAACGGCTCAATCCGGCTACATGGATGTGAGTAACAATATATAATGAATGTGTGTGTGTGTTTCAGTGATCTGCTTCATGACCTGGAGAAGTGTAACGCCAACCCAGTTGCCATTGCCAAGTGTTTCGTAGCCAAGGTAAAAACTCTTTTTTTTTTTTTTTGTGATTTTGTTTTCTTCACACAGCAAACCTTAAAGGTTAGATCACTTAAAAATGGCCCTCGGGTTATTACAAACCATAATTAAGACTTTCTTTCCTTCATGAAATGCAAATGTAGGAATTATGAAGAATGCTCATGCTGTCGGGCTCAAAGCTATCACATGGTCACACACAAACAATCATCAACTCTATTATGCCTATTACGTGTTATAATTAGTTTCCGACCTCAAGTGTCTCTTTTGACTGGTGTAATAATACATGCTTGAGTGTGTGTTCACTGTTTTATAGCTCTAATTAACAGCTGCTGGAATGCAGCTGGTTTCTGTGGTTTTCTGTTCTGTGGTTTTGTGTGGTAACTGCTTTGTTTTCTTGGGGTGATTGTTGTGCTAATGTGGCGTTAGCAGGGGGCTGACAATTTACACGGTGTAAATGACTGAGGCTTACGAGAACTCATATAAAGCCCAAAACCCACACATTCAGACCAGCCCTGAGTGAAAAACTGGCCTTCAGAGGTCTGCAGAGGTCTGTGTTCATGTCTGTGAAATACTGTTTGAGAGATACACAGATCAGTGCTTTGATTAACGCACATCAGCCCGGCTCTCTTTGAATAAATACTCTAACACAGGCTTTCACTCAGACACACACTTTGTGTTCAGTGTTTGTAATTGGTTATTGCTTAAGTGTGTGTTTTTCTGACAAACTTTAAAACAGAACATCAAAATATGGTATTTATGAACAATGGTAATTAATCATGGCTCAGAGTTTACAAAAGGAATCTTAAATCTGTGTGTGTTTACAGTGCACAAAAAAAGTGTCCCTAGAAATTATCAAAATCTGACAAAACACTGTCCTCAAAGGTAAATATCAATTTAAAAAAGTCAAATATATCAATATATCAAAACAAATAAATTTTATGTGAATAAACACAGTCTGTAGTTGTTGTCAGATGTTAATCTTTTTTAATATTTCAATATTTGCCACCTGGAGTTGATTTTATAGAGCATGTATGTCAATAAGTTTAAATAATATATTTGAAATTAATTAAGATAATTAAATAGGTCTATATATAAAATTAGAAATTCATTTATTAAATGGAAATTTGCCCCGCAATTTTATAGATGTAACTGTTGTATTTATTAGAAATATATGATGACACTTTTATTCAAAGCAACTTACAGAGAGGAATACAACAAATAAATTAATTTTAAGTTCCTCATCCAATCAGTCTAAACTATATCAGTGTTCATTTACTATTATGTATACTGTATACTATTATAATATTATTATAATATATAATATTAATATAATAAATTTCAGTAATTTTGTTATGTCTTATTAGGTTTTTTAATATTTCTACAGTTGTAATTTATTGTTTATTTTAGTTTTAGTTTTAGTAATTCAATGTTAACTTATTTCAGTTAGTTGCCAAGCAAATATTTCTAATGTTCATTTACATTAATTAAGTTTAGTGTTTCATTTAATATTTTTATTTTATTTTATATTTCAATTACTGAGATTATTTTTTTAATAACAATAATAAACTGTGCTGTTTTATGGTATGGTAACATCTAAATGAACTTGTTTTATTCCAGTCATAAATATTATTTAATATTGCCAAATCAACATAACACATTAATTTATAACAATAATTTTTTTATAGGTTAAATCAAGTAGAAAAAGCTCATTAAAGTAACAATTGCAGGTTTCCACTTTTTACAGTGTATAAAGATCAGTGTTCTCAAGGTTAGTCATCATTAGCAAATACTCCCAGAACTGTGTGTGTGTGTGTGTGTGTGTGTGTGTTTAAAGGCATTACTCAGCCAGTTCTGTGGTATTGATATCACAAAGGAGCTTCAGGATTCCAGTAAGAGCGAGAGGTTTTATTACATCTGATTCCTATCAAAGCTTTGCTGAGAACACTACCCTTTCTCTCTCACTCTGCTGAGGACAAACGTATTTCTCTGAGAACAGTAAGGATCCTCCACCTGCTGTTTGCAGTTCAGACAGAAGCATTTACAACCCTAAAACAGAAGAGTTCTAGTGGTCCTGGATGCTGATTGCTCAATGCAGTTGCCCATACACACCAAAACGCAAATATAGTAACAGCTCTGACACGAAACTAAGCTGACATTAATATTGATATTGGAGCACATGTGCTAAAAGCTATGACACGGCTCTGACTGCGGTTTTTGTTCTAAGTCTATAGCATTATCAAACAGTAAACACACATCTGGTTGTGCTCCAGACTTTAGAAAACAGGAGAGTATTTTGACATTTTCCCATGGAGAACCTTCCACTCACTGTGTATGTGTGTGTGTGTTTGAGTCACAGCACTTATGCAGGGACACATTCATTAATAAAGCTACCTGTGTGTGTGTGTGCGCGCGCAGATGTGAAAGCCGACGGGGGTGGCCGAGAGAAGGGATATTAGAGGAAGAGGATAAATGGCTCTTTGATACTCAGACTCTCTGTACTTTTCTAAGTTCTTTGATGTTCATATAGGCGGAATGAGAGAGCAAAAGACTCAGATGAAGGAGGAGAAGAGAAAGATTTAATCAGAGCACACTCACATCTAGCATTACTGTAAACACAACATCAGGACTCATATTACAGTCACCATGTGTACAGTGTGTGTGTGTGTGTGTGTGTGTGTGTGTGTGTGTGCGCACTGACCCTGTATGCGTCATCCTGATGTGATCTTTTAGAGCAAGCCTATGTGCAGAAACAGACACACACACACTGACATAGCCGTCTACATCTGGACATACCCTTGTGAAAAAGAAGTACACTTCATACTTTAAATTACTTACTGTAAGTACAAACGGAATGTAATGTTTTGGGACACTTAAACTGATGTTGAATGAAAATGAATAATAGTTTAAATTTAGATTTATTGCCGAACTGTAGAATGGTTTTTGACCCACTTAAGTAGGACTTAAGTACATATTTATATGTAATTTTCATAATTCTATTATCTTTAAAATATAAAGTGTATTTCATGCATTGACAAGCATTTATGGAAAACTAAAATATCCTTTAATTTCATTTCTAATGAAACTTGTATGTCATTAAATATATTTGTAATTACACATTTGTAACAATAAAGTTGCAATTTAGTTCATTTTAAATATATTAATTTAAATGTAATATCGAATAACACACTACAGTTAAAATTATAATCAAGTACTTTCAAAATAAGTGTACTTCTTTAAAGCATGACAAAAGATTATTAAAAATAATGATTTAAAATGTAGTTTAACGTTTTAATTTGATATTATTACAAAGTGCATATTTTAAAAGAGGACTTAAGTGTTACTTAATCATGAAAGTGTGCTATACTTAAACTGCCTTTTATTTCATTAATATTATATTCTTTGTGATTACAGACTTCTTGTCAGTTACTTTTGTTTTGTGTGTGCTTTCATTTATCAAATTTAGGATTGATTTAGATATAAACATATATAGAGCTCATCAAATATGGTACAGGGAATCTCAGCCAAACTTGCTTGACACGCAAGAGCAAAGCTCAAGTGTGCCGGTGTGATGTGTTTGAGAACAAGCCTCATTGGTTCTTGCACTTCAAGCGAGTATGGTTGATATTCCGTTTACCATATCTGATGAGCTCTATGAATGTGTCTTACAAGTCTGGAACAACATGCGGTTGAGTAAATGATGACAGAATGTTTATTTTTGGGTGAACTAACCCTTTAAATATTAAATTAAGCATGTTACTTGTCCTTTACCGTCACAGAAACCTTTCTGCGTTATTTTTCATTAAGGTATTATTTAATATGTTTATCTAGTTATTTTCCTTGGCTGACCGCCATGTCTTCCTAACCCTAATTTCCTTATTGTTTTTCAGAGTGAAGACTTCCACATATACACACAGTACTGCACAAATTATCCAAGGTAAGAAATACGTCCTGTGGTTTGTGGTTGTAGTTCACTTCCTGTGGTTTGTGTGTTGCCATCTTTCATTTAGTACAGAGCTTTATAAGACTTCAAGAGCAGTGGCCGTCTCAGATGCCTGTGTGTGTGTGGAATGTGAGACATGTGAGAGTGTGTGGTCATATTATATGTTGTGTGTGTGCATGTGTATAACACCACTGGAGTCTAAGAGTCTGTTTCTATATGTTGACCCCTGAGGGAAACCCCCTCTCTGCCTGCCTGTCTGGCTCTCTATCACCTGTTCAATCTGACCCTTAGTTTATTACATTTAAAGTGCACCAAGTAACCTATTGCACTTATTTTACCCCTAAAAATGAGATAAAGACAACAGTTATGGTGGCCGCCAAGATGACCGGGGTGTGCTTCCAAAAAGCATAGTTAGCCAACTATGGTCACAGGTTGCATCATTACCATCATAGTTCAACGATTCGCTGTTTCCTGAAAACATAGTTCCAATGAACATTCATAAAGGCCCCCACATACTTACAGTGAAGTTCTTTTTCGTTCTTTGCTTAGGGGTAAAATAAGTTCAAAGTACTTCGATTTGGTCTGATTTCGTTCTAAACGACGTCACACCAGTTCATTATTTGTTTTTTCTTGAAGTATATCAGAGCCTTAAAGGGTTAGTTCACCCAAAAATGAAAATAATGTCATTAATTACTCACCCTCATGCCGTTCCACACCCGTAAGACCTTCGTTAATCTTCGGAACACAAATTAACATTTCCTCTCTCAAGATCCACTAAAAACATATTTAAATCAGTTCATGTGAGTACAGTGGTTCAATATTAATATTATAAAGTGACGAGAATACTTTTAGTGCAGCAAAAAAACAAAATAATGACTTATTTAGTGATGGCCGATTTCAAAACACTGCTTCAGGAAGCTTCGGAGCATAATGAATCAGCGTGTCGAATCATGATTCAGATCGCGTGTCAAACCGTCAGACTGCTGAAATCACGTGACTTTGGCGCTCCGAACCGCTGATTCGACACGCTGATTCATTATGCTCCGAAGCTTCCTGAAGCAGTGTTTTGAAATCGGCCATCACTATATAAGTCGTTATTTTGTTTTTTTTGGCGCACCAAAAATATTCTCGTCGCTTTATAATATTAATATTGAACCACTGTACTCGCATGAACTGATTTAAATATGTTTTTAGTACCTTTATGGATTTTGAGAGAGGAAATGTCATTGCTCCCTATGCAGGCCTCACGGAGCCATCGGATTTCAACAAAAATATCTCAATTTGCTTTCCAAAGATTAACAAAGGTCTTACAGGTGTGGAAAGGCATGAGGGTGAGTAATAAATGACAGAATTTTCATTTTTGGGTGAACTAACCCTTTAAGCAGCATCGCAAAGTTATAATCGCAGACATATCATTTCTTTTTAGTATGTGGATTGAAATAGATCATGCTCCTGAGCAAAATAAGATGACATGCAGCACAATCTATAGCTTTCATTCCATATACAAATTTCATTCAGCGTCTTTTACTCTGTCAGGTGAATGAAAGTACCATTTTTGAAGAGTGTGCATGTGTGTATGTGAACCCCAGAGTATGACATAAGAGCGAACCCACGAATGAATCAGAAATCTGCAAAACAACAGAGAGTGCTCCTCAGATTCCATTTTCATTATTTACAACAACAATCTGACATTAATTTGATCTCAAGCCAATTATTTAGCAGAAGTTATTACTCCACCATCTATGTGACGATGTCTAACCTCAGTTCTATTGTTGATCCAGTGTTTTGCACAACAGATGTGCAACAAAGTCATTAGAGTTTTGGGAAATAGTCATGACTAGACTAATGGATGATGAATATGCTTGTTATTAGAGTAAAATGGCATTGGCAACTGTCACACAACTTCCAGTAGTTAGGGGCAGTGTTGCCAAGTCTGCAGTTTTCCCACAGAATTGGGCTACTTTAACACTGTTGCCGCGGGTTGTTTTTCATGTCTGCGAGATGAAGCAACCCCAAATAACATTTAGCCCCTGGAATGCGAATTTTACCATGGGAACCCCACCTAAAACACGGATTTTACCCCCAGAACGTGATTTTTACCAGGGGACCCCTCTGAAACGCAATTGGGTTTTTAGTATATGTTGAGTATATGGTTACCTGGATTTTGAAGTTTGCCAAATTAGTGCATCAAATCTTTGAAAGATACTTGTTTGAGACATTTAATAGCAAATAAACCAGACATCCATGAGCAGAACTGTTTTCTGAGTTACTTCTGTGAATCACATACAATTTCTGATTATGAACTCTACACACTTTTTTTTTCACATTTCTTTTTAGTAGACTGACACTACTGTGGACCAAGTGGACCAGACTACTCAAAACATATGCAAGACTAGCTACACACTACAATTAGTGTTTTATTCTATACTAAAATAAACATGCTGATGAGAGATAAGTTCCTAGAGATAAGAAATAGCGTAACATTGCCTGGTTAGCAAGCTGCATTGGGTCAACTTCACAAACATTTGTCTTGGTGTGTGAATGGGCAAACAAGAATCAAAGATGGAAATATAAAGAGTAATTCACTCAACAGTGCTGAGGCCTTGAATAAAGGTTATTGGAGATTAATGTGAATATGTGTCAAATATATTTGCCTTTGGGTGCTTGTATGTGTGCGGAGATTTGAATCTATTCATAAGCCTGAAATTTGACAAAGTTCAACAAAAGCACTGACATACAACACCTTTCCCTCGTGTGTTCGCACACACCCAATTTTCTTTTCATTTTTATCAAACACACACACACTGGTGCAGCACGTGCTGTCACAAGTCCTACTTTTGATTTTAAGAGAAATTAAAAGTGACATGACTCAGTAGTAGTCTCATCAGATGCTGAAAAATGTGTGTGTGTGTGTGTGTGTGTGTGTTTGTGTCTGAATGGATTCTTGTCTGGGCCATGGAGAGCCTCTCTCCACACCCTCACACAGCTGTTGACCCTAACCAAGGTCATATGGCATGCACACACACACACACATACAGTAACACCCCTGAAAGCAATAGCTGTATCTCAGTGATACTCGGGTCATATTTCCCATTGGGACAATGTGAAGTCTGTGAGCAGGATGCTGGAATGCGCGCACACACACACACACACACACACACACACACACACACACACACTGTCCCAGTGCTTACTGAGGTGTGGCAGCAGATCCAATAAACTGTAAAATCTGTGTTTTAACAGAAGGGCTCGACCTTGCGCTCTCAACCATGTGTACATGTGTTTTTGATGTGTGTGTGTGTGTGTGTGTGTGTGTGTGTGTTTATGTATGCAGCAATATACAGTACATTGGCCCCAAAAAAGTTTTGGACACTTAGACTTGATCACCCAAAAATAAAACCTCTGAAATCAGTTACTCACCGTCATGTTGTTCCAAACATGTATTTTTTTTCCTCCATGGAACACAAAAAACATATTTTGAAGAAAGTTTCAACTGTTTTTGTCCATGCAATGAAAATCAGTGGGGTCCAAAACAACATAGGACCGCTGTGACTTTCATTGTATAGGAAAAAACAACAGTCCGCACAATAACAGTTACAAAGTTATACAGGTTTCCAACAACATGAATAAAGATGACAGAAATTTCACTATTGGGTGAACTATCCCTTTAGGACAATTTTAAAAATGTCTGAATGTAATTACGTTAGATCACGTCAAACCAAGTATAATACAACATAAAACATTTCACAAAAAGTTTGTTGGGTTTTAAATGATAAAAGTGATATAAGGGCAGTGTGAACTGATGGATTCCATTCATCGTTAATGTCATAAACTACACATGGTTACTTTTCTAGGACACCTGTGTGAACGTGAGCGGAACTGACTTCATACATCGACCTGATCAGCTGATTAAAAATTATTTTGTATCTAATGCAATGTCATTCAGACATTTTAAATCCACTTAAGTGTATTTTGGCCATTGCATCAGAGATATATAATCAATAATATGTGTGGGACCTGTTTACATTGTGCGCATCTGCTGAGGTCTGTGAGTAGAAATGTTTTCATTGACAATGTGTTTGTGTGCATCTGCAGGTCCGTTGCTGTCTTGACAGAGTGCATGCGGAACAAAATGGTGGCAAAGTTTCTGCGAGAGCGTCAGGAAAGTCTTAAACACTCCCTTCCTCTCGGCTCTTACCTGCTTAAACCTGTCCAGAGGATCCTAAAGTACCATCTACTACTGCATGTAAGTATACACACACACACACACACACAGAGAATGACCTTCTTAGTTCACCTGTACATAAAAACACACACGTAGAGATGGTCATAGCACTGATCTGAAGTCTGAGGTGTACTGGTGTCTTGCAGGAGATCGCCACTCATCTGGAGAAGGATTCAGAGATGTATGACGTGATCCAGGAGGCGATCGACACCATGCAGAGGGTGGCCTGGCACATCAATGACATGAAGAGAAAACACGAGCATGCAGTGAGGCTGCAGGTTTGTGTACCCTAACTCAAAGAGGAGTCCATGCAGTTGTTTAGAACATGGTAGCTGTTTTTTGCTTGCACAAGCTGGTGTAGATGGTCTACAAGAAGGGTGTCCTACTCTACCTCTGGAGGACAATCTTCCTGAGGGGTTAAACTTCATTAAACATACCTAAACCAGTTAATCATTGTCTTCAGGATGACTACACTTCCAGGAGAATGTGTTGGAGCAGGTTGGAACTAAACTCTGTAGGAAAGTGGCCCTCCTGAAGCAGGATTAGACACCCCTAGTCTATTATGTCAGCACCACACAAGACCACTAGCTAGTAGTCCAGTTGATTAAACATTGAGACTCTGTCCTTGAATAGAAAAATTGCCATAAATGACTAGCCTGGATCAGTTCAAACCCACTACCAACTCCCTTAAGTTGCTTTAGCTGCAGGGTGCACGCTTTTTTATGGGTGTGTGGTAACAGATAATAGAACATTAGGTTTGAGACTCATCAGACATAAACGTTATTCCCAACTTGCCTGTCGGCTAAAGTCATGTATGTGGAAAGTAAAACTCCTCCTCTTCTGCTCTTCTGCTCTTCTCTTCTCTCCCTCAGGAGATTCAGAGTTTGCTGACTAACTGGAAGGGCCCTGATCTGATTGGCTATGGCGAGCTGGTTCTCGAGGGAACATTCCGTATCCAGAGAGCGAAAAATGAGAGAACGCTCTTCCTGTTCGACAAACTTTTGCTGATCACCAAGAAACGCGAGGAGACTTACACCTACAAGGCCCACATCCTGGTGAGAGGCCGTATACCTACTACACTCTAAAACATGCTGGGTTAAAAATAACCCAAGTTGGGTTATTTTGACCCAGCGGTTGGGTTAAATGTTCAAACATTTAACCCAAGTGCTGGGTTAAAACAACCCAAATGCTGCATTTGTCCATATGTTTTTAACCCAGCATTTTTTAGAATGTAGTTTCACCTGCTGAACAACCAGGTCAAGGTGGTCAAGCTGTTTATCGGTTCATGGTAGCTTTCTTTTTGCTGGTAGTTAGACTCTGCCAAGGTGCTCTACCAGCTCAGCCTCATCCTCACCTGCCGGAACCCCAGCTGATTAACATGTTACACCAACTTGGACCAGCCAATGTCCTTAAGGGTGTGGAAATGGTTTTCTAAACTTTGGTGTGAACTAACAAACTGCCCCTGAGTCCACTTCAAAAGGTGGCATAGGGTAATTGGGTTCAAATGAATCCAGTTCACAATTGGTAAAAAAGCAATCTCTCGTGAGTAAACTGTGAATGAGGATGCACAAGTTGATCTTTACACACTCCTGCTCATAATGCAATTCTCATTGTTGCTTGTCTCCGAAATATGACCTTCAGAGAGCAGCTTGCATTCTTTGCATCTCTTGCAGTGTATCCTTGGCAAACACAAGTGACATTCTGTGTGTGTAAAGTTTGGTGGAAAATCCAAAGACACAAATAAGTCATTATGTAGCTACTACAGTAAACAGCTCCGGATTGCACTCACAATGAGGATGTGAACATACCGTAGTTTGGACCCAAATAGTACAGTGTGAAAATAGACCTGCAGGGGCAAGTATCATGCAACTGATCCACTGACTGAATTGACCAGCTCAAAAAATAAACTGGGTTTAATTGAACTTTCCAAGCTTGTCACTGGGGCAGTACCCTCAATGTGACACCTTTGTATCTTATCAAGGGTTCGTAGTAGTACCATAAGTGTACATATTACTACCTTACTAGGAGCATATGGTATTACTACTCCAAAGTATTTATATACACCCTTTGGGGGTGAAGAAGGTACAAAGGTGTCACTTTGAGGGTACTGCCCCAGTGAGAAGCTGTTGTACCCCTAAAGCCCTTGGTATACTTCGTTTTTTTATGTGTACGTGCGCAATCTAATGCACAGCCTTGGAAAGTATACTTCATTTGACTCGTACGCGTACACAGGCGTTCCGACGCATGCACAGTTTTGAGCTATCTCTTGCCACGAGTTACAGCCCATGTAAATATCTTTGTATTCTTTCATGGTAGAGTTGTACAAATGAGAGTACTTTCTAACCTCTTCGCACAACCTCTCGTCTATGTAGGCCTCCATTGTCGCTCTAGAGATACTATTTTTACTTTTTTTTCTGACAGTGTGTAAATGAAATGTGCATAAATTGTTGTCTATAATCTCTATTCTATTTTTATTCCCATCTCTACAATTTTGCAGTGCTGTAACCTAATGTTGGTAGAAGTCATTCCTAAAGAACCTCTAAGCTTCAGTGTGTTTCACTACAAGAACCCCAAAATTCAACACACTGTGCAGGTAATTTTTCAAACTTTATCACACACACACACACACACACATCATGTAACGGAAGATCAGCAGGTTATGTTAACACACAGTGGAATGTTCAGCATGAGGCCAGGCTTTTGACGGACAGCCAATCGCCTTGAACTTTATCCTAGTAAAACCACACCCAACTACCTACAGGCTTGAGCAAGTATGACTATACACACACATAAGTGTAACGGTACGAGTCTAGCCTAAAGCCAGTGCTGTTATATCTGACCTGTGTCTTCAGCCGAGCAGTCATAAATATGATGCAGTGTGTGCCACAGAAGACTGAACCAACAGAACGCCGTAATTCACCTCGTCTCCTAATGATCACTGTTATCTCAGAAACTAATACATGCCTTTCTGTTCACCTTTAACCCTAAGAGGTTATGAGATAGAACATCCATCCATCCATCCATCTACCCATGACCCTGTGTCTTTATAACAACTTTTTTTAAATGTATTACTGTAATGAAAAATGAGAGAGCTTACTTTCTTTTGAAATGAACTGTATACAAGTGCGTCACTGCTGAGTGGTGGTTCCAGTCGATCACATATGTATGTTAGTTACTGATTGTGCTGACGTTCACCCTGTTGATGAAAGTGTTTGTTTTGATTTTGATGATTGGTGTTGATGTTCTTTGATTACTGGATGACTCGGTCACAGCAGTTTTATAGAGGTGTGTCAATTATCCAAAATTTGCAGATTGTGCTGATATATCTCTAATCCACTTTCAGGCAAAGTCTCAACAGGACAAGAGAATGTGGGTCCTGCATCTAAAACGACTGATCCTTGAAAACCATCCTGCCAAAATACCGGCCAAGGTTAGAGCACACACATACACATACTGTCCTAACTCTGCTTCTGTACAGTGTGCTCAGTGATTAGGCAGTTGTGGCCAAATCTGGCTATTCACACTCAACTATGTCATGATAAAGTAGTTCACATCTCAAAGAGAATGAAAGAACTTCGAAGGTGAAGCAGAAGTTTCTGTACTTACAGAAGTGAAGGCATAGTGCCACCCAGAGGCCATTCAGTTGTTAAAATTCAAATTTTTACAGAGAAAAGATGCACGTCTATACTCAAAGGTACTCGTTTAAATGATTTTACTAATTTCAAGATCCTGAATTGTTTTCTATGCGTATTTATTTACCTTTAGTAGGGTAAACCACATGTAAATGTGTCTGAATCATATTTTGCCTCAAAATCAAAAGAAAATAATATTTTGCATTAAAAACATGGTCTGTTTTTAGGACCATTCAGATGTTTTGCATTGTGACATTTTTCATTATTCACCCAAATTCTCATCACTGTAATAAAATAACCGTAACAATTTCAAGTTTTTTTTTCCTCAATAATTTTTTAAAAAAGTTTAATTTATAAAATGAATAATTTATAATTATTTTATTTTATAAAAAAATAATTATTGCATAATAATAAATTTTTATATAAAAAACATATATAATTAGCATAAATTCAAGGTATTTCGTCAAAAACTACATATGAATAAATAGTATTTGAGGAAGTCCATTTTCTTTCTGTCTCTCCACAGGCTAAGCAGGCCATTCTGGAGATGGATACCGCAAGTAAGTATTATCTAAACTTCAAATTGAAAGCCACACACCACTATATGTGGTACTTTATGTGTGTTTGCAATGACTAGAATTCATATACTTTTCTTAACTTTTTTCCAGACCACCCAAGTTTTAACTTCAACTCTGATGACAAGAGAGTGAACACTAAAGAGGGTCCCTCGCCCCGGAGAGTACGCAGGAAGACAGGTGAGACCCACAGCACAAACAAACAAACATTGTTTTTCATTGATCATCATTTCACTCATTGCTGTACATGTCTTTCTGTCTCATCAGAGCCCTTATCTAAGTTATTGAAAAACTCCAAACATATAAGTAAGTAAAATTTGTTTGAAAAATAATTGAGAAAAAATTATGCCTGCAAATAATTATAATCATTTAGACATTTGATTTACATATAGATTTTTTTCTTTCTCTCTTCCTTATTGTTGCTGTAGTATCCAGTCCAGATATACAGAAGGTAAAGGACACCATAACATGCAAGCATCAATGCATTATAGACCTTATGCGCCAGAGAAACAAGTGTGCCACCATATTTATAATATTGTCTTTGAACTTCCATTTTTGTGGTAGCTCTGTATATTTCTATGGCATCGCTGTCAAAGAATAATTAGCTGGTGAAGCGGATTTACTTATTGTAGAGTTAATGAAAGTTATTGTGAGTGTTGGGAGCATTGTAATGGGGGTTGCATAAGGTCTATACAAATCTAAAAAAAAAAAAAAAAAAAAAAAAATTTAAATGTATTTGCTCCTCACAGCGTTCTAGTTTTGGAGTCACTCTGCTGTCACCTGTGGCCCATCTGGGTTCTATTGGCCGATCCCGTAGCCTTGTCAGCGAATCACAGGAATCTCTGGACCCTGGTGACCACAGTGATGCAGACGAAGAGTCACATCCACAGGATGCTGATGATGAGGATGAAACTGGTTTGGTTAGTCTGAATTGACATTTGATGTTTTTTTTCACCCAATTAATAATTACGTAGAGGTCTGTTAAAGGGTTAGTTCACCCAAACATGAAATTTCTGTCATTAATTACTCACCCTCATGTCATTCCACACCCGTAAGACCTTCATTCATCTACAGAACATACATTTTTTTTGATGAAATCCAAGAGTTTTTTTTATCCTCCATTGAAAGCAACGAAAATTTCCACATTCAAGGTCCAGAAAAGTAAGTAAAAACATTGTTAAAATAGTCAACGTGACGAGAGCGGTTCAACCTTAATGTTATGAAGTGACAAGAATACTTTTTGTGTGCAAAAACAAAAATAACTTTATTCAACAATATCCTCTCTTCTGTGTCTTCTGTTGAAATTCTGGCCAATAATGAGCCGGTGTTCGGATGTAAACATGGAAGTTCTACAACGCAAATAGCGTAGCAGAATGACAGGGGAGAGATGAATTTGTTGAATAAAGTCGTTATTTTTGTTTTGTATTTGCGCTCAAAAAGTAATTTCATCGGTTTGTAACATTAAGGTTGAACCACTGTAGTCATGTCGACTGTTTTAACGATGTCTTTACTCTTTTCTGGACCTTGAATGTGGTATTTATGTTGGTTTCTATGGGGGATAAAAACCTCTTGGATTTCATCAAAAATATCTTAATTTGTGTTCCGAAGATGAACGAGGGTCTTACGGGTGTAAGGCTGAGTAATTAATGACAGAAATTTCATTTTTGGGTGAACTAACCTTTTAAAATAGCAGCAAATAAGGAGGTGCTAGTAGGGTAAGTGTAACGACTCGTCACACGAAGTAGGATCCATAAGCAGGCTTTTATTAACAGCAATCGTGGTCAGACAGGCTATGATCAAACAACAGCAGACTTGAACAACGGAGGGCAGACAGAATCGTGGTCGTGAGACAGGCAGTAGATCAGGGCAGGCAGATAACAATCACAGATCAGAAACCAGGCAAATAGTCCAATGGGCAGGCAGCAGAGAATCGTAAACGGGAATCAAACAGGGTCACAACAGGAAGGCAAACACAGTAAAGAACGCTCAGAAATGCAAACCATAGTAATACAAGACCTCACAAAGAGGACTGGTCTGAAGGCAGTTTATATAGGCCAGGTAACGAGCCGCAGCTGATTGAGGTAATCAGTGCCAAGGTACGGGGCCGATGGGAAATGTAGTGTGCGTGTGTATGTGTGCGAGTGTCAGTTTTCAAGTGAGGGCGCCCTCTGATGGCCAGAGGAGGGAATCACGGAGTTCGTCTCTGTGACAGTAAGGGTGTAGGTTCTGAGCTGCCTACATAATGATGTCAAACTTCAGCCACTCCAGATTAAGCTAACAAACTAGTCGTGACTAGTCCTAGCCTGTTTTCTAAATCAGAAGTACAATTGTTTGTAAAATAATTAGTGGTGCTTGCTAAGAAAAAACTGAACAAGAGACCAAAAGCATATCTAGAGAACAAAATATATCTAGAAGCCACCCAGAAAATCCTAGCTGTATAGCAGTGTCCAGACAACATCTTAGCATTGTGCCTGCAATCTTTGTAAGGACATTCACCTCTCTTATTTTCAAATATAAAGATGATTTTGAAAAATGTTCTGAGAGACAACTTTTGCACAACCAGAGCTCTGGGGGCAAGCTGAGAGTGCCAGGGAAGGGTAGCCGGAAAAGACTAAACCAGCAAGTGTCGGTGGACAGCATTGACCAGTGGAGAAACCACAATCTTACTCATGCAGACCTCCAGGTAAGGACATGGTGACACATGATGTGGCTGGGACATAGTTCACACCACTAATTATTTTGTTAAATAATTATTTTGAGATTTAGCAACATCTCAACGAATGAAGTTTGCTTGCATTTATACTTAGAAAAGCAAACAGATCATTAGAAAAAGAATAAAAGTTAGAATGCTCTCATGCTTTGAAAAATCGATCAGTCTCACAATTGTCGTTATCAATATTTTATTTTAGTTTCTGCAGCAATAATCTAATGTATGGTAAATGTTTTTCATTAATTTTTCATTCAGACTGCTAAAGAGTCCCTGCAAAATAAGGTTATCACCCCCCCTATCCTACGGGTGACCGCACCTCCTGAAACAGACAGAAATGAACACATGTCTAACAGGCTGGCAACTGGAGAGGAACCTTCTTTCCGCAACATATGGACAGATCATCGAGTCCGGAGGGCTATGTTTCCCACTCGTCAAAAGAGTTTCCAAATTGATGATGATGAAGACATCTATCAGATGTTCCTGCCAACGGAGAATGATGTAAGCAGTCATGATGCCGAGAGTGACCATGAAACTGCTGACCATCCAGAAAGACCCTGTAGCTGGCATGTTGAACAGAATAAAACATCACGCCTAGATCTTCCTACAAGCGGGAAAAGAATACTTCGCAGGGCCAGCAGTGTTGGAGAAAACCAGAGTGAGCAACTAAGTCCTACCAAGCGAGCCCTACAAGAGGAAGAGACCAACAACCAGACTGAGTCTTCAAGCAATGAAATCTCAGGGTCATCATCTGCCGAGCAGTTAACAATCGATGATATCGAGAATGTTTATGACAACATTAGTTACGAGGAGCTCCAGGCCATGGGGCTTATCCGCAAGGATCAAGTTAACCATGCAAAGGTCAAATCTAGGATAGCTCCTCAAGTTATCATAACTCCAACTGAAACTGAGAGTTCATGTGGGAGCAATAGGTCTTCTGGTCAAGAGGGGGAGCCATTTGAGCTGCAAATTGTTGAGGATGAGGAGAATGTCTATGACACCATTGTCTTTCAGGAGCCCCCAGTCCTTGCAGCTGAGATGGATGGTGGAAAACCAGAGGGTTTGCAGACATCTGAGGTAGATCTCATGACTAGCCAGATTTTAAGAGGGTTTGTATCTGAGGAAAAAATCTGTCCTACAAATATGACAGAGGCGGATCAGAACCACATTCCCTCTGCTGCAATTTCAGACCCTGAAACATCTCAGCTTTCCACAGCTGATCATACATTGGAGAAAGTGGATGAGATCTGGACGGATTTGGAAAACTACATCCGGAAAAATGAAAAGAAACCGGACAGACTTCCAGCTGCATTTCCTGTAAGCGGAACAGACAACGCATGTAAAACACATGACTCTCCCAAAAAAGGACATCATTCCTCACACAAAGCACAAGACTCTCCAAGAAAAACACATAACTCCCCAAGTAAAGTGAACAGGTTACAACAGAGAAGTAATGATTCCCAATGTAAAGCACAAGAATCTCCAAGCAAGAAAGCTAATTCTGCACAAAAGTCAAGTGATTCTTCATGTAAATTACCCTTAAAAACAACCCCTGTTGTTTGTGCTGCACCTGGATCGCCTAACCCACCCGCTAATCCCCCTCCAGGTCTCCAGATCCCTATCCTCAACATTCCAGAACTCCCAGAAACTACATTGGATGAGAAAGACGGAGCGTTGTGTTCTCCTGTAGCCCCTTCCCTTCCTTTGCCTCCTACCCCTGAGCCTCAACCTGGCACAGTGAAGAGCATTCGCAATAAACTGGCAAGATTAAGCAGCGGAAGTTTCCGGATGGACGATGAGGACATCCCTCCACCGAAGGACACAGAGCTTCATGCCCTGTTTGGTAGCATGGACTCTGGCTCCTCCAGTCTGCTGCTGGGTGTGGAAGCTGGGGACCAGGTTCTTGAGCTTGGGGAGAGGGGCAAGAACAGAGTGTTCCTCATGGCTAGGCAGTACAGTCAGAAGATCAAAAAGGCCAACCAGTTACTGAAGATGAAGAGCATGGACCATGAACCCAGTTGTGCTAAGCTAAGGCTAAGCAAACAGAAGGACCTGGCAGCTATACTGGAGGAGAAGAAACAAGGTGGCACTGCAATAGGTAAGACATACTTTATGGCTAATGTTATTCTTTCATAGATGCAAAGATTGAACAAAGTTGGTATATTGGTTTATGAATGCCTCTGCCTTTCCTCCTTTCTTCTGCTTAGGGGCAAGAATAGCAGAGTACTCTCATTTGTATGAACAGGTGGTTTTTAAGGGTTCTCCGACCACTCCTCCAGTGCTGAAGTCATCTATCAGCATTGCCGGCCCTCATCCACTTTTCCCCAGCACCACTTCCTCCCCTTCCTTATCTGAGAGCTCTACACAAGAGTCCGACTGGTTGAACTGCACATACAGTAATGGGGAACTTGCTGATTTTGTGTCCTGGCCAGCAGAAACAGCAGTATGCACTTCAACCCCACAGAGAGGACTGACTCCTGCAAGTTCTACCCCTGCTTTGAAGAACCTCCCGCCTACTCCTATTACTCCACCCAATCAGCGTTGGAGTGCTTGTGTGACACCAAGTAAAGATGACTCTGATCACATTTATACTTCAATTGGACCACGAAACACTAAGGTGCCATCCTATAATCGCTGCCAGTCCTCATCTTCATTGATAGACCAGACTGGAAAAGAAAATGGCAGGGGTCAGTGTAATCGGGTGTGGGAAGTGGACGGCAAAGAGTCAAGGACACAGTTGCCTCGACAGCACAGCCTCCCAGAATGCCCAGTCCAGGGGACTTCAGACCTCTCAGCGCCATGTGATATCACACTGCGGGACTCACAACAAATACTTGTGCTGAACAGAAAGGTGCCACTGAATGCGCAAAGTGCCACTGAGAATTATCTGGCCAACTTTAAAGACACTGGAGATGATGATGACGATTATGTAGAGATACGTTCTGAAGATGAGGGTGAAGAACAGAAGCAAGAAATAGCTATGCCACACAGCCCTCCTCAAGGCAACATGCAAACCCTCGTAAAAGAACAGCAGGCTTCCACTAACCCTGATATGGCTCTGCAGGGATACTTGTGGAATGATCCGGATTGCAGCCAGCAAGATGTAAATCAGCCCACTATTGTCCAGTCACTGAGGGAAAAGTTCCAGTGTCTCAGCTCAAGCAGTTTTGCATAGGAAGCAGGAATGATGGACAACATGTCACATGCTTAGCTCATACAAGGAGGAAATGAGACACAACAAACTTAAACGTCCACATGGAACATGTTACACAACTTAAAGACACAACACAAAGCACATGATATACTACATTTTAACATTGTGCTTTACAGTACACTCAACAACACCATACAATGCACTCAACACCATACAATTTGTAAATTATGGATTCAAGCATTAGCTACTTTGCTCATCTCTCATCACACTCACACAGTAAGATACAGATCTAAGCAGGAACACTACACAACATCTTTCAAATTATATCTTTCTTTTCCTTAACATAAAGACCCAAGAATTGTGTCAAATGACTTAAGTCATGGTACAGGTAAGATCATGGTTCTAAGTTTTACAAAGTTTCAAAGGGAACTATAATTCAGAAAAGAAAGAAAATGAAAGAAGAACACTAGCTACATGGGCTTGAATCATAGACACAACTTAAACTTATTTCTCTCTTAAAATGTTACAATATTCTCAAACTACTGGTTATAATATTCTAGTACATGTACATAAATGTTTCCATACAAGCTTTAAGATAAGGCGCACATGCCTGGTGATGTTAATTAAATTATCTGCCATAATTTCTGTGTAAACATGTTGACAGTTCCTTAAGCCAATAATTAAATATTTTCCTTTTAATTGTGTAGACGTTAGTAAATTTGGTTATGTAGGTGGCTGCATCTACAGGAAACTATGCTAACATCAGCCAATGGCCGTTCAGTGTGTAATTTGTAATATTTGCATGCCACATTTTCTCCAGGCCAAGAATACATAGAATCCATATATATTTTACTATGCTGTACATTAGATATAGATATAGATTTATCAGACTGGAAAGTCATAAGTATATTTAAAAGGTGGTCAAGTTTTGCTAAAATCCTAGTTACAATCAACCATGTCTCAGAAATTAGCATAATATCAGTAAATATGGAGTAAATTTGCAATAATGTTTTTAGATTTAATTTAATTTAGCATCATGACAGGACCACCACTAGAACATCGGCAAGAAAACACAGGACAGTATAATTTATAGTGTTAATTTTAGATTAATCTGTTCAGGGGACCATGTTGCAGAATGAGAAGTTTGAGGTGTCAGAAACGTACTGTAATTTGATGTAAATTTGAGTTTAATACTGTGTTGTCTGATCATTTAATTGTGTTTAGTGTTTAAAATATTCAGCATTGGCTGTCCCCACCCTGTCTCCGCATTCAAACTACACACTGTCTGTCACCCCAAAGATTTTGATATTTTTATTAGTGATTTTCACAGCACATTTCAGTTTATTTTTCCTATTTATTTCTGGGTAAATTTTATGTACTTCAGCCCCCCACCGCATTTTCAAATGTCGCTTTCGATTTGATGAAACAATATTTATTATATGTTTCGACTGGTTGTTCAGCAAGTATGGTTTTTGAAAAAGAAAAAAAAAGTTTATAATGTGTAGCTCTGTTGTTGTATGAGCATTGTTCATGTTCAAAATGTTACAAGAATCCTCCTGAAACCAGGAGTAAATGATATAAATAAAAGTACCAGTGTAAATAAACTGAATTTAAATATGGATGGAAGATTTGAATGAAGTATGTTTATATAGTTTTTCTTTCTTTTTATTTAGTTGTACATTTCGTTCACTGGTGGGGACTGTTATCCATTGGAATTGTTACTTTTGCACTTTTCCTCCTTTTAAACATTCTGTTTGTAAAGATGTACATATTTATGAATGTTGTCATTTACCTATTTTCATGATTTTAATTTAATTTTTTGACATTTGTTTTGTTTTTATAACTGCCCTGTAGTAACTGGTCGAAGATGTATTGTAGGCAACAAATAAACCTTCAATTAAAATAAAACTGCTTTTGCCTTCAAGTTAAATTTTTGTTTATAGTTTCATCAGACACTTTTTAACAAGAATGTTTTAATAAGGAAATGAAGGGAATTTTTGGATTCCTTAATACAAGATGCAGGAAAAAACAAAAACTCTAATTTATATATTATCTGTATTCAAACATAGATGCATCCTTCACTGCCTTTGATATCCCACAATCCTGCTTGTTCCATTTCGTGACAGTTGAGCTAAAAAATAAAGATGGCATCTGAAAGTTGTGATTGCTGGTCAGTTTGTGTGTAAATGTATGTTTTTGACCAACTTTTTCCACATTTGATGTTTTGGTAACACTTTACAATAAGGTTCATTAGTTAAACATTAGTTAATGTTTTAACTATGAAATAACCATGAGCAATACATTTGTTACTGTATTTTCTAATCTTCGTTAACGCTTAATGAAAATACAGCTGTTCGTTGTTTGTTCATGTTAGCTTATTAATATTAATAAGATTTCAATAATGTATTAGTAAATGTTGAAATTAACATTAACAAAGATTAATAAATGCTGTATAGGCTAAGTGCAGTTCATTATTAGTTCATGTTAACTAATGTACTTAACTAATGTTAACTAATGAACCTTATTGTAAAGTGTTACCGAAATTACTATTGTAATTAAATATTCGCTTAGTTTTCACCAAAACTTGCTCTATTTTGCTGTTGATCTCACGCAGTGGTGGACGAAGTACACAAATCAAGTACTTGAGTAAAAGTACAGATATGTATTATAAAATATTACTCAAGTGAAAGTATTTAGAGCTCCTTTTTAATTTTACTTGAGTGAAAGTACAAAAGTACTTGATTTTTAATGTACTTAAGTAAAAAAGTACTAATTGATGAATGTTTATTTTGTAATTTTATATAGGCCACTTTAATTTTATATTATGTATTTTATATAATCCTATTGCTCAAAATTATTTCAAATAGCCAGCACTAGTCAGTATGGATGGAAGATTAGTGGATGCAGATACGTAATATGTAATGTGTCTTGACAAACAATATAAAAACAGACTAAACATATTGGGCTAAATACATTACATTTTAAGAAATTGCTAAAGCAGAGGGGAAGATGAACGTGCATGCGTTATTTTAATTTGTGTTAGAGTTGCACGATTCTGGATAAAATGAGAATCAAGTTTTTTTTTTGTTTGTTTGTTTCAAATAGAGATCATGATTCTCGCACGATTCTGAACAGACAACTAAACAAAATAACATAATTATTCACTGGAGGACAAAATATTAATTGCTGCAGTCTATTTAAAAATATTTAATTTAAGTGAATTATTTAAAAAAAAAATGGGTTTGAATGAATGATTTAATGACTCACTCATAACTACTTCACTTGTTTCATCACTGGATGAATCAATGTTTTTGAACAAATTTTTTGAATGAATCATTCAATGTCAAATACCTTTTATGTCACTTTGGCGTCTCCTACTGGCGTAATGATGTAATCGATACGACCGTTATTTGAAGCGGCAAGTTAGTTTTAAAATGTGATTTGATCTGATTGAATCGAATCAGGTAGGTGTGGACGTGCCCGCATTAAAGCATTTCAGTGGGCTTAAACAGATCGCCCTTTACAGCAGACTTAGTTCAAAAACAACTGACAGTTGTGACCTAAATTTGATTTTCAGTACAATAATTAATCCTAAAATTCAACATTAGTAGGCTGACTTACTTTTCGCCATCAGTCGTGCGCGCACTCGAGGATCCCCAGTTCTTGGCTAATTTTCAGTCAGATTTGTAAATTCAGTTCACTGGAGACTCGCTCTGAATGGATCATTGAATCAGTGAGTCGTTGACTCGAGAACAGCTGCAATACGATCAGTCCAATTCGCGAATGAATTGTTGATATGATTTGTGAACCGATTTAACAGGATGATTGAAGATAAGACCCTTATTCCTCGTCTGGTATCGTTTAAAGCCCTTTGAAGCTGCAGTGAAACTGTAATTTTGACCTTCAACAGTGGAGTCCATTGAAGTCCACTATAATCCTGGAATGTTTTCATCAAAAACCTTAATTTCTTTTTGACTGAAGAAAGAAGGACATGGACATCTTGGATGACATGGGGGTGAGTAAATTATCAGGGAAATTTTATTTGAAAGTGAACTAATCCTTTAAGTACAGTAACGAATTAAAAATACTTCATTACTGTCCACCACTGATCACACGTCATCAGCGCATTGTAGACAGAGGTCAGTCATCGGGCGCCATAAACAAACAGCAGCACCTTTTACAGTTCCTTCTGAACCAAAACAACTAGCTTCTTGTGACGCTTTGCAGAATCTGCTGTGTGCGTTCATGTGTTTTGAAGGAGGTGAAGACGAAGGGAGGGCGGGATCTCATGCTTTCAAAGCTAGCTTGCTATGGCTAGCTGCTCCAAAATTGCCTACCCTACCTTTAAGACATCATCACCCTGTCCATTTTTTTTCTGAAATGCTTTATGAATTAACATTACTGACAGCAGCAGTTATATTAGGGTTCTGTCACTTTAAGAGCGAATGCACGGATCCACCGATACACATGCGTTTTCTTTCTCAGCTGTTAACATTCATTTAAGACATAACCGACTGTGTTTACATGAATACTCACTAAAACGGGGATTTTGACATAATTTTGTGTTTATTTGACCGTTTAAGCGCAATAAGCCGTGAAAAAGAACTCAGTTTGACTCAGAGGTGCACGTGCGTGCTTTGGCTGAGAGCACAGAGAAATCCATCACAGCGTATGATTAGCCTACTGAACGGATTAAAATCACTTGAATGTTTAAATTGGCAAGACTTAAAACAACCTGCAAAAATACAGTTCTATCAACTGTAAACAGATCTGGTGATGTGAAGCCATTTGCACATTTTGAGAGAGAGAGAGAGAGACAGAACAGCACAGAAGAGTATCGGAAAGCAGTAAGCAGTTAAAAAAATACAAGCGCCGTTAGATGTCTTTCTAGATAACACTTATTCTCACACTAAAGATTAATTTATATTTAAATAGCACTTAGGTTTAAAGTAGGCATAAAATAAAAGTTTCTATGGTATGGTATGGTAAATACTTTGCATGACTGAAAACATATTTAGGACTGTGAGCAAAAGCTAGCCTATATAACCAGCCATAAGGGGAAAACAAAACTATTCTGACAAATTTGAAAATGTGAAGGGCTGCCCTAGTGAAAAAATGAAAGAAAAAAAAAAACCTATACCAAAATCTATTTAAAATACATTTCATACTAAGTATACTTTAAATCCGTTTACATATTTATTGACATATCACTTAAACTGATGTAAAATTATAATTAAACTTTATTTGAAGTACTTTATTGCACAATGCACATTTCTTAATATTATGGCTAAAGGTGTGTAATATCACTATTGTATGATCTTTGTATAATATCAGAATTCAAACGCAAGATACTTAAAGTGTCCCTTACGAAAAAGAAGTATACTTCATGTTCATTTTATGAAGTATATTTAAGTAATGTTCAAGTATATTTTAAGTATACTTTATGTCGTAAGTACTATCAATGTACTAGTAGTAAACTTGTAAGTGTACTATTTCAGTACTGATTGGGACTAAATTGGTCCACTTTTTAGTATCTAAAGTATATGTTTAAGTGCACTTTAAGTGTAACAGTAGTAAACTTTAAGTGCACAACAGTTCATCTGAAATATAAAGCTTTTGCAACATTATAAATGTTTATACTGTCACTTTTGATCAATTTAATGCATCCTTGCTGAATAAAAGTATTAATTTCTTTAGTACAATCAAATATACTTAAGTATATCTTTAGTTGGACCTCAGCACCACTTCCACACAATTAAAGTGCATTAAATACAAATTAGTTGTTCCAATTTAGCAGACTTTAATTACACCAGTTTAGTATACCAAAAGTTTACCAATTGCAGGGTATAATTATTTAGCACATAAATATGTAAATGTATTTGTAGTATACTTATCACAAAATAAATGTATTTCAAATACATTTTAGTATATTTGTTTCACTAGGGTGGAATTTGTCATCATGCACAGTTTACTTATTTATTCTAAACCATGTAATATGCATAGCAATTTATAGTATACAGTTGCTGCCATTTCCCAGTTCACTCACCAGTATGTCTGATCCACAAACAAATAAGCATTTTGATGTGTTAAATCTGCTGAATCAATCTGAGGAACTGTCCCAAATATCCACACTTACGCTCTTAGCACTTGGCCACTTGTCTACTTTCATACTTCACCTCTGATCAGTTTTATACATTTGTAGATGTTTTAATTATGCAATAGTATAATTAAAAGGAATAATAGTAGTTAATAGTCTCATATTGGTGTTTAGCTGAGCCGAACAAACAAGCCCTGAAAATTGATAAAAGAACACATATTATACAGACACTTGATATTTAATCTTATTAGATGATTAGTTAATTGCATTTGATAGATTTTACTTTAAATAAAACATTTGCGATATGTTTGTAAAAGGTGTTTTTATGCATGTTTGGCCTGAGCTTTTGTTGTATTTACACTGTTCTGACCAGCAAGCGTCACCAGCGAGTGGCGTTTCGAACGCTTCGAAACAGTGAATCGTTTTGATTCAAAGCTTTGTTTCTCCCATCACTAGTGGTGAACACACAGTAAAAGGACTGCCGCTGCTCCACCACTCCACTAGATGTCGCTCAATCTTAGTAAATGCCTTGACGAAACCCATCGAATGAATTGCCGGATTCAATCAGGGAATTGTAGTTTTTAATATCTCTAACGGTCTTTTGTTTAATCTTTGTTGTTTTATAGTTCTTTATAGACATTAAAAATATATATAGATTCGGAGAGGTTAAGTGGCTCATGTATGTGTTTAGTGTGAACTGAAAGAAAGCTGCTCATCAGGACTGATCTGGAACTTTCCACACGCGCCCCTCCCGAGCTCACCCTACCCATAACGCACTGCGAAACGTCTCCATTCTTTCCAACATGTCGAACATGTCCATGACAGAGGGTCCGTTAACCGTGCTCGGCCAGAGGACGAGCGGCGAGTCCGTTAGGTCTCAGAACGGTGAGTCGTGTCATATTTACCCTCAATAAAACAAAGCGCGCGATAAATGGCCCGATGTGGCGATGATTTAACGGAAGCGCCGTGGCGGCCGGTGTCTCGAGCAGCACGTGCGGCTTAGAGGAATCAGTGTATTTAATACTGAATCTGTTACAAAAGACGAGTTCAGCCTTAAGCGCCGTGTCCTGGAGTCGTTTATAGGTGATTTCTGTGTTCTGCTCGCTGTCGGTGCAGTGAATATGCTTCTTGAGGCGTGAGCCGGTACATGATCCATCACTCTGTGCAGGAGCAGCAGCGCATGTGTTACTCTATCAGACGAATGAATCATGTGAAATATGAAGTATGAGTGATGCCATGATGGGTAAAAGTGCTTGCCTGCACCACACGATACAGTAACGTGGAAGAAAGATATGTAACACATGCATATATGGACATACATGTAACTGTAAGGTGACTTAAGACTTCTTCTTTTGTGTGATGCTGCATCATCCACGCCCCGTTTATGCTGCCATATAAGCCCACACTGCATAAACAAACACTTACATGACCGAGTTACGCTTCACTAACCGTTTGTGTTTTAACTATGCATTAAATTACACAGTAACGTTTTTGGAATGCATGCTACACTGAATAAATATGTTGAGCTGAAAAGTTCAGTATTCATGTGCTGATATGATTTATGTGTTTATTTTCAGTCATGGCCGCTGCGTCCATCGCTAACATCGTC
This sequence comes from Hypophthalmichthys nobilis, assembly GCA_037950665.1. Taxonomy (NCBI): domain Eukaryota; kingdom Metazoa; phylum Chordata; class Actinopteri; order Cypriniformes; family Xenocyprididae; genus Hypophthalmichthys; species Hypophthalmichthys nobilis. The sequence goes on from CM075485.1 coordinate 12,553,224, forward strand.
AAGAGCTCTCTCGGTCCTGTCGGGCTGGACAAGATGCTGGTGGACGACATTGGAGTAAGTTTAAACACTTTTCTCTGTCTGTCAGGGTGATCTTCACCTCTTTCCTGACGAGCCCACTGCGTTTTAGATCAGGGAGGCACTTCCGGTTTGAAGAAGTAACAGTAGCACCTTGTAGTGTTTCAATGGCGGAAAGACATCACAGTAAAACAGTTTGTAAACAATGTCACGTAGCATTTGCCTCAGAAAAGCCATTCAGTGTCCACAGCTTGTTAGTTTGCTAGAGAAATTAAGTCTTTCGCTTGATATATGCACTATATTAACCTATGTATTCATTATATTTTACTTAATCTGTTAGTGATGTCTTGATTATTTAATGCAAATAAATCTGTCGTGAAAATGACAGCCACTATGTAGAAATGATTGTGTCAACAACGAATTGAAGTAAAACATAATTGTGTAATTAGATTTAGGCCCTGTCTACACGAAGCCAGATCTTTCCCTATCCAATCTTTTTTTTTTTCCTCGTCTCAAGAAATATCTGCCTATACATGAAAGTTCAAAACGATGTAGTATACATGCCAGACCAGTATGTGGCACTGTAATTCTGCCACTGAGATACACTTAAAACAGAGAGTAAGACTTGGAGCATGCGCATAAACCTTGCGCGCTGTATACAAACTTAGAAATAACACTTTATTTTGGCTCAGTAGCTTCTGCAGCACGAACACAAGCATCTAGAGTCAACAACATTTATTTATAAAGCACATTTAAACACAATATAGATTGTTCCAAAGTGCTGTACAAAGTACAAAACAGATCTACACAAGAATAATTTACAGGTTTCCAAACGCTGAAGAATAAAAATACGATTTAAGGGAAGATTTAAAAATGTCCAATGAAGGAGCCGACCTCACATGATAAGGGAGACCATTCTAAAGCTTGGGCCCAGCCACAGAAAAGGCCCGATCACCCTTTAATTTATAGCAACACCAAGGCACAGTTAAGAGCAAGTGAGTAGAAGATCTAAGTGCCCTAGTGGGACAGTATGGTACAAGATCATCACTTACATATCTTGGTGCATGGCCAGACAACGCTTTATAAACAAACATAAGGATCTTAAAATCAACTCTAAATTTAATGGGAAGCCAGTGAAGGGATGCTAAAATAGGGGAGATGTGGTCCCTCTTTTTAGACCCAGTCAGAAGTCTTGCATTTTGAACAACTTGCAATCGTGATAATGAAGACTGAGGGAGACCAGAATAAAGAGAGTTGCAATAATCTAATCGTGATGTTACAAGAGCATGAATCACAACTTCTAAATCTTTGCTTGAAAGGAGATGCTTCAACTTTGCAATTGATCTTAAATGGAAAAAAAACTTACTCTAATAACAGCACTAATTTGTTTATCAATAAATAGTGAAGAGTCAAAGATCACTCCAAGGTTTTTGATTTGTTTGTGTACATTTGTGGAAAGAGGACCTAACTGGGCTTCCAGAGCAGGAGAGGAGTTTGCAGGACAACCTAGAATTAAAACCTCTGTTTTATCCTCATTTAGCTGCAAAAAATTGTTTGCCATCCACCTCTTGATATCATTTACACATTTCAGTAGCACATCAGATGAACCAGTGGTGTCAAGCCTTACTGGAAGGTAAAACTGGGAATCGTCTGCATAACAGTGATATGAAATGTTGCATTTCTGAAAAATGAGGGCCAAGGGAAGTATATAAAGGGAAAACAATAAAGGTCCCAAAATTGATCCCTAGGGCACACCACACAAAACAGGTGCAGATGACGAGGAAAAATTCCCTAAATTTACAGAAAAAGTCCTATTCTCGAGGTAAGAAGCAAACCATTGCAATACAGTGCCTTTGACACCTACCATACATTCTAGTCGTTCAAGAAGAATGCTGTGGTCAATGGTATCAAATGCCGCACTCAGGTCCAACAAAACCAGCACAACGCAAGAGCCTGAATCCAGAGCAAGCAAGATATCATTTGTGACCCTCAACAGAGCTGACTCAGTGCTATGTAATGATCTAAAACCAGATTGGAATCAGATCATCATATAGATCATCTTTCTGATTGGAAACATTAGAAATAGTGATGCACCAAAATGATTGATTATTATTATTTTTACAGACAGAAATTAAAGTTTTCATTTAGCTGAAAATATAAAATATATTTAATAGAATATATAAATTTAAATAAATTGAATAGAATATAAAACTTTCTGCGGTTGAAACACTGAGCGATTACATGAGACATGGTTCATTTACAAGAGACAGAACATTCCTTCTGATGTTCATGTGTCTTTGCTGTTGTAACTAGTAGTAAAGAGGAAGAGATTATCAGTTCATGAGATGCTACAGTGATCTGTCACGTCACATTAAAGAATGCCAAAACCACATTTATTGTTTGAATTAAGTTATAAATTGGACATCATTTGGGAGCTCAGACTTTTTGCATCAAATGTAAAGCACAAAGCTTATTGTGATTGTTGGATGGGAGGTGTGCTTTTCAACTGAAAACAGCACAGACTAAAAGATCTTGTTCATCACATGAAAATCCACTGTTGTCAGTCCAGATCTAGCGTGTTTCCGGTTCTTTTGCTAATGCTAGTGGGTGTGTGTTTCAGGACGTGACCATCACCAATGACGGGGCCACCATCCTGAAGCTGCTGGAAGTGGAACACCCGGCGGCCAAGGTTCTCTGTGAACTGGCAGAGCTCCAGGATCAGGAGGTTGGAGATGGCACAACATCAGTGGTGAGATGTTTCTTACTTCAGATGAGTGTCTATTATAAAAAAACTCTTCCTTCTGGGCTGTGTCAGTGTGTGTAGCTATGCTAACAGGTCACAGAAGCTGTCTGTCTCCGGCTGCTTCCACATGTCTGACCGACAGTGTTGACTGGATCTCAGAGAAGGATTGTGTTGTAGAAACCACTCATCTGTGTGTGTGTGTGTGTGTGTAGGTGATCATTGCCGCTGAGCTGCTGAAGAGTGCAGATGAGCTGGTCAAGCAGAAGATTCACCCCACTTCCATCATCAGTGGATACAGACTGGCCTGCAAGTAAGAGTCACTTCCTGTGCCTTATTGTTGAAGCATGATTCAGCAGGACGTTTGCATTAATCTATGTTTGCTGTGGTTTGTAGGGAGGCAGTCAGATACATCAACGAGAATCTGACCATCAGCACAGATGACTTGGGCAGAGAGTGTCTCATCAATGCTGCCAAGACCTCCATGTCCTCTAAGATCATCGGAGTGTATCCTCTGTGTTGTGCTGTTTGCTCTCCGCTGTGTTAATAAGGAATAACTGTGTTTACAAAATGATGCCAAACTGCCCGTTTTGTCGAGTATCCTCGTAAGCAGAGTCTTAAATGAACATAAAGAGCCGTAACGACATTGGATGTGTGTTAGATCTTATAGCAGACTAATAAACCTGCTGCTGTCTGCCATTAATGTTAATCAAAGAACATAAGAAGAAAATCTGAATAACTTTTGTAGCTTTAATAAAATATAATCTATATTTTAATCTAAATTATGCAGTGAAGACTGTGAAGTGTTTGATAACTGCTTTATATTTCCTACCTGGTAGATCAAATATTTAAAATACACCATCTTTATGTTGTTTCTACGTTAATTTGGAGATTAAATGTGAAATTATTACAATATAAAAATATAATAAACTTTAATGTTAGGTGTGATTAATGTGATTACACACATGTATGAGATAAACGGGCATAAAAGATGTAGCTTTAAATGTTGCCATACAAAGTTAATGATATTAATATTTAATAATTTTATAGGATACAGTAATATTGTGAAATATTACAATTTAAAATGTTTTCTATTTAAATATATTTTAAAATGTTATTTATTCCTGTGATGTAATGTTTACATACACAGGTTTATATACATAAATACTTGCATGTTATATTTATTTATTTCAGAAAATTGTTATTGGATTGCCATCATGGTAGCATCCAAAAAAAAATTATATTATGTTACACTTATGTAAGTCCACTTCATGGTATCAAAAAAGCATAATACTGTGATACTTTTATTGACGTTTGTAAGTCTTTAAGTAGCTTTCCTTGACGCTGTGTTAGTGATGCTGATTTTTTTGCTAATATGGTGGTGGACGCTGCCCTGGCTGTGAAGTTTGTTGATGGTAAAGGTGTGGCTCGCTATCCCATCAACTCTGTTAATGTGCTGAAGGCTCACGGACGCAGCCAGAAAGAAAGTTTCCTCGTCAACGGATATGCTCTGAACTGCACTGTGGGATCACAAGGTCTGTTCGTGCACTGCTTGGTTTTTAGCATTAGTATATGCTAGTGTGACTGTGCTAAAACGACTTGTATTTGTTTAGGAATGGTAAAGCGCGTGCCCAATGCCAAGATTGCCTGTCTGGACTTCAGCCTGCAGAAAACCAAGATGAAGATGGGTGTTCAGGTGGTCATCAGTGATCCAGAGAAACTTGACCAAATCAGACAAAGGTGAGGTCACATTATGTTCCCCTCCTCGGAAACTACACGCATCTGTGCTGTTTGGAGTTATACGCGTGTAGTTATAACTGCCCAAAGTCACATGCGTGTCTTTTATTTTATTCCACCAAACGTTTGGGGTCTATATTCAACATTGATAATAATCATAAATGTCTCTTGAGCAGCAAATCATCATATTAGAATGATTTCTGAAGGATCATGTGACACTGAAGACTGGAGTAATGATGCTGAAAATTCAGCTTTACCATCACAGAAATAACAGAAAACTCTTATTTTTAAATTGTAATGATATTTCACAATATTATAATTATTTACTGTATTTTTAAATAAATGAATGCAGCCTTGGTGAATGGTTATTTACTTAAAATAAATTGTTTTTGTAATAAAATATTAATATACTGTGTGTGTGTGTATAGATAATAAAATAACACAGGTGAGCATAAAAGACTATTTTATTTAAAAAATCATACTGACTCCAAACTTTTGAACAGTAGTTTATCAATTAATTAGTTAATATCAGTGGTTATATTGCATGTTCCTTTTTCGAATTGCTTGAAAATCCACTTCATGCAAGCATTTTTTGTGATATATATATATGGGCGTTTTTGCGAAATTGATGCGTTTCCATTGGCCGTATTTTCAATTTGCGCAATTTGAAGGGTAATGGAAATGCAGCTACTGATAACGGAGTCGTGGAAACGTAAATTTATCAGGTGAGCTTCACTTTGAATCACCGTGCAACAAGCTATATCTCAGCATTTTGATAAGGGCACAAAGCCACATACACTTTTGATATAGTTCATTTGACAGATGCTTTGCCAAAGCAAAATACAATGTAAGAAACCTTTTGTTATTTTCAGAAGTTGAACATTTTTCGATTTATGAAACTGAAAGTCACCAGTCTGGTAACTGATTGGGAAACACTGCTGTCATAAATTTCGCTCTCAAGCTATCACTGTATGATTGATATTAGCACCATTTTAATTCTGTGCCTCTCTTGCATCTGTCTCTCAGGGAATCGGACATCACGAAGGAGCGCATTCAGAAGATCCTGGCGTCGGGGGCAAACGTGATTCTGAGCACCGGAGGCATTGATGACATGTGTCTGAAGTACTTTGTAGATGCTGGAGCCATGGCTGTGAGGAGAGTGCTCAAGAAGGACCTCAAACGCATCGCCAAAGCCACTGGCGGTCAGCTGACTACACTTGCTTTTATCTACCCTTAAGATTAGATTCAGTCTTTAATTTTGATGAACAATGTTTTCACTCTTCTCTTACAGCCACTGTTTGCTCATCTCTGTCTAACCTGGAGGGAGAGGAGACGTTTGAGGCGGCCATGTTGGGTCAGGCGGAGGAGGTGGTGCAGGAGAGAGTGTGTGATGACGAGCTCATCCTGGTCAAAAAGTGAGATCATGTTCTTTTTCTCTCATCAGAACCTGAAGGACAGAGCTTATCACTGATATTAACTTGATTCTGGAGATAAATGTATAGGATGTCTGTCTGTTACCTCCTTCAGAGATTGAGTGAAATGTGTCAAAATCCACACGGCCGGTACAGTGAAAGTGTGGCGCCAAGCTGGGCAATTTGTACATAAATTCGAGTGTATTTGACCATTTAACCACTATTAGCAACGCAAAGAGCTTATTTTGGTCTTTGTGAGCTGTTTGTGAGGCGGCTTTAAATCCGAGCGCTCACAGAGTGCGCGAGTGCTGAATGGTTTAAAATTGCTTGAATGTTTACATTGGCAAGACTTAAAAAGATGTTCAAATGATAAGCTTGAGTGACACTGGCCCAATTGTGAGGGACAGTTCTGTCAGCTGCACAGCGTTTTTAGCATATCGCTATAGTGCAGCGTGACTGATGTGGAGGAGAGAGAGAGAGAGAGAGTGAGCATGCGCGAGCGAGCTGATTCACTGACGCTGTTTGTTAAATTACGGCTAAGAAAGTTTTCGAATTGCTGATTTGATCTGATAATCTGTGTGGATTAATTTGCTTATTCAACCTAAATGCTATAGTGAATATATTTTTGTGGGAATTTCCCGCATTGTAAGCGTGGATTAGCGTGAATCTGCGTGGATTAATTTGCTTATTCAACCTAAATGCTATAGTGAATATATTTTTGTGGGAATTTCCCGCATTGTAAGCGTGAAAATTTGTACTCGTTCCTGCAGTTTTCACAATACCTGCAATCCTGCGCTGAAATTCAGGCCCTGAAAGAGTTGCTATTAAATACATTTTCCAACAAAACATTGAAGAAATATAAAAAAAACTGTTTCTTTACTATAAGCCAGTCTCTTTTGAACTTCACTAATCACTCAAACCAGCAACACATTACAGTATCAAACTGGTGTGTCAGAGGTGAATATGTGGTGGTTATAAATAGGGCTGCAAAAAATGATTTTGATAAGCGATTAATCTAATGATTATTAGAACAGTTAATCGACTAATCAGTGATTATTTCACTGATTAATCTGTAAGTTTGATATTACATTAGTTGCGTTACAGCGCCCCACTGGTCAAACTGCGATATTGCAGGCCCTAAAAATAGGTCATTTGATTTCCAAAGACTATTCGACAACAAAAGTATTTGTCCACAATTTTTTGTCCACGTTGTCGATAATGTCGACTAACAGTTTCAGTCCAAGTTATAAAGCGTTTTAGGTTTCTTCTCATCATGTAAGCACATGTTATCACTTTGAGAAAACCAGTGGGAAAATTCCTGAGAAAATATTTACTGATGATTGTACTATATACCAGATATAATGCTGTATAATTAACCATTTAAGTTAAATAGGGTTTGAGAAATCTACAGAGAGGTTTGGAAATTTGAGTCTGGAAAAGTATGGAATTTTGAAATTGAAAATGTGTAGAAACCCTGAATAAATATGCCCAGAAAGTTTTGGAAAAGTCATGGAAATTTGTTTCACAAATATCTATATAATAAAATGTTTAATTGATAATATAATTTAAATTACAATACTTAGCAATCGGGCATTCAGTCATGTGACATTATTTTCTGTGTGAAGTACTGTTTGGCAAAATCGCAGCCTGTACTTACTATTAGGACAGATAGCAAGCAAACAAATAGCATTGATAGTCATTCATTTTAGTTGAGATACATGATACATTTGAACATGAATTTTTATTATTTTACATGTGTTCACAGAAATTCATGGAACATTAGGTTATGAATATTTACCTTAAAAGTCAAAAATGAGTTGGTAAAACTGCATGATCCAGATGTGTGGGCTCATGTACCTCTCATTCGGCATGAATGCAAATGTTTCCATATAAACATAGTAATGCTAGAACTGAAATGTTGTTTGTGTGTATTTGTGTGTGCTTGACCCTTATTTCGTTATGTAACTTGCATTGGATAATAAGTCACAGCACATTTGATGACAGTGTGACATGTATTCGGCACATTTTGCACTTAACTCCATTGCACGGGACCTTGTAGAAGTGTTTTGCATTGCAAACAACTTTGTTTTATTAACTTTTCATTTCCCTCTGTGTATTTCAGCACAAAGGCACGTACGTGTGCGTCTCTCATCTTGCGCGGGGCAAATGATTTCATGTGTGATGAGATGGAGCGCTCGCTGCATGACGCCCTGTGTGTGGTCAAGAGAGTGCTGGAGTCCAAATCTGTGGTACCAGGAGGTGGCGCTGTGGAGGCAGCGCTGTCCATCTATCTGGAGAACTACGCTACAAGCATGGTGAGGAGCCAGTCTGTCAGCTGCTGGGAACTTGTTTGTATTTTTATGTGATGTACATCAAGTCATCATGACATGTTAAGTTATAATAAACTAGCATGGGTAAATTATAGCTGATATATAAATGCAGGCAATGCATTTAAATGCAGGCAACAAAAGTCAATTTTTTATTGTCGGAATGAAGTTGAGAGCAGTTTCTATGGTTTACTGTGCGTGATTGCATGTATGAACACATTCCCATCTGTTGGATGGCTTGTGCGGTGGGAGACTGAGAGTCGTGAGAGGGAAAGGGACAGATAAACTGCTCTGCTGACAGCTGCGTTCATCCTGCTCAGAACAAATATGCCTAATTCATCATTGACAATTATTAACCCTCACTAGACCTGTGTGTGATCTGTTACAGACTATTCATTCATTTTCTCTATTGAGAAATAGGTTTGTAGTGACTTGTTATCAGTAAACCTTTCTAGACAGACTACTGTTATCTCGTAGGTTAAATTAATCTATACGTCGGTGAGATTTCAGCTTTTTTATTTATTTTTTTTTTTTCACATTTTGATTGCTGAACTCTCAAAGAATAGTTAAAAGCCCAATATGTACGATTTTTGGATTTAAAATATCCAAAAACCACTAGAACAGGGTTATATATTTTGTTGACTTGTGTACTTACATTATCCCAAATGTTTCCAAGAACGTTTAAATCCAGAGAAATAAGCGATTTTAACCAGGATACAAAGCGTGTCCGTGCGTCGCCTATCAATGACATCATACACGCGTTACCCTCGATTTGTAGAAATCATGGAAACGCCAAAGATGCTTTAATATATTGTTTTGTTAGACAGATGAGCAACAGTTTGGATACATTCATCGACAGAAAACTAATCATGTTATATAGCTCAACACAGTCTTATTGTTTAAATCTTGTTTTCTTGATTCACCGTGAGTACCATGATTTACCATGACTAATATCGATCTATCTTACTGCAGTGTGCAACAGGTGTCTCAAAGTTGCCACCTAGCGAACAACACACTCAAATGTATCTAATATGATAAACAGCGATGTGTTACCTCATATACTTGACCGGAAGAAGCGGAGGCGCTCGTCTGCAACGTAATAAAAGCTCCACTGCTCTTGAGCCGTGTGTCGCGCTCGTCTCATTAGCAATCACTACAGCGGCCTCATTCAGCTCTTACATCACTTGGCCCTGTGCTGCTTCATACTACAGTAATGTTAATAATCTCATACATGAATATGATTTCTGCCCAAGTCCCGTCGGATTCTTTCCACCGGCTGTAGACGTGAAGACAACACCTCCCATGATTCCGCGAAATCAAGCTACACGTTTGTTTTGCATAAGCGACCTCTAATGGCGAATATTACATATTGTGCCTTTAAAACCACAATCTTGAAAAGAGTAGTCAATGTTGAAACAGGAATTGTAGCAGAATCTATTTAAATTTTTCAATATTCTGAAAATATTCTGGGGGAATTCAGGTGGTCACTGCTGCACTGTGTTGGTAATACACAGTAATTGTGCTTTTTAATAATTTGCTTGTGAAGTGGTGATATAACTATTGTGTGTGTGTGTGTGTGTGTGTGTGTGTGTGTGTAGGGTTCCCGTGAGCAGCTGGCTATTGCTGAATTTGCTCGCTCTCTGCTCATCATTCCTAAGACTCTGGCAGTCAACGCTGCACAAGACTCCACTGACCTGGTGGCCAAACTCAGAGCCTTCCACAACGAGGCTCAAGTCAACCCTGAACGCAAGAACCTCAAATGGTTAGTGTTGCTCTCTTATCACACCGGGAACCTGATCAGGTCTTAGAAATACGACTGCACTGTCACACAGCAGACAAACATACAATCAGGAATAAAGATTGTGGTGTTTAGAAGTAAGGTTTTGGTTTACTTGCCTGAAATGTCTTTTAAATGGCTTTGTAGATTGATGGGATTTGTTCAGACTATAATCTGGAAATTATATGGCCAATTATGGATTAAACTGAGAGCCAGTGCAGTTTAAAAATAGATGGATTACTCTGTTTAACCGTGTGTCTGCACTTAGGATCGGGTTGGACCTGGTAAACGGAAAGCCGAGAGACAACAAGCAGGCGGGAGTGTATGAACCCACCATGGTCAAAACCAAGAGTCTGAAGTTCGCCACAGAGGCAGCCATCACCATCCTTCGAATCGACGACCTCATCAAGCTCTTCCCTGACCAGAAAGAGGGCGGGCCCTCCTACCAGGACGCCGTCCAATCAGGCTCTCTGGAGGATTAAATCCAGCTGCATCAAATCATCAGTTGGCTGGTTCTGGTGTCACTCCGCTCAGCTTTGTATTTATATTTGGATCCAACAGATGAGCTGTTAGTGTAGAATGTGCACTTTGTTTGGGTCACTTGTTTTTTGCTGTTAACATGGCTATTGGTCATGTGTAATGTAACAAATGTTCCTTTTTCTGCCATTTCAAAAAACAATAAACCAGAATGGTGTAAAAAAGGAAAATTGTTTCTGACATTTTGTTAAAGATATTAAAACCATGTATTAAAAGAGCAGAAGCTGACTTTACAGTACATTTATGAATTAGTGCTTTTGTAATTTAATATTTTAACTGAATGGACTTTTAGACAAAGGCAATTATTAAATAAATACAGTAAGACCAAAACAATCACCCCAATTATGAATTACCTCCACCTCCTTTTTAAGCTGTGAGTGTCTGAGCTGCTTCTTTCCATGCAGCAAAACTGGATGGTGATTTATACCACACTTTACATCATTTTATTCTTTTTGTAATTTTCCATGAAAATAGCCTCAGATGCTGACATGCCATTAAATAAAATTACACTGAACTTTACATCATTTTATTCTCCAACTTTTAAGCTGTTATTCACAAATAATCAAATAAAGGTAGCATGAATCACCACCCACTTTTCTTCCATGGCAAACAGGCTGCTCTTCATAAAACTGGTAACATTTTTCATATTTGGGGTGAACTCTTCAAGAACTTAAACAAAAATCATACTGAACGTCAAGTTGTTTTGCTTTTCAGTAGTTAACTGCTTGGCCTCAGCTGGTGAAATTGGCTTTTTAACAATAAACATGGCCTAAACTTGATATTACAACACCTGCAGTTTCAAATTTTGGCAATAAAAACAAAAATAAATATACAGCATTCAAATTCATATTGTGAAAAAGGCATTTCCTGTACATTGAGTCATATGACAAGTTTGCATTTAGACCATCCCAGCAGTCTTGAAGACTTACTGACAAGTTGGATATAATGAATGTAGTTACTTCCACAAAAAAAAAAAAAAGGAACCTCAAGCTTTCTCAGGCCAGTGCACACTGATTAGCATCTCCATGGATCCAGTGGCATATCTGGGCGTACTTGCTGGGTGTTATTCTGACTGCCACATTATAATCCTTTTGTATCCCATCAACATCCACCCGCTGGTGTCCAGAGAACACACCAATTACCCTCCTCTTCCACTTCCCTTTTCCTGCCTGATCTCGTAGCCTCATGTACACACCGGCTCCACTTGATCCCTTCTGCGCATCACAATACTGGTACATTAGGTCATTAGATTCCTCCAAGACCAAACAGAACCGATAGACCACCTTTCCTAACTGATCATTATCAAAACCAGAGAAGTGGATTCTTGCAGCTGGGATGTCCTTGACTACAGGAACAACACCTAACTCCATGAACTTCATCTTATGGGGTCGTTTGAGCTCCAGAAGGGCGTAATCGTAGTCGGCTGAGACCTCCTTGCCTGCTCTCCTCATCCAACCGGTTGGTACTTGAGTTCGTTTGACGCGTGTCCACCGGAGCGCTGGTTGCCTGGACTGGTCTGAATCTGTCTCTCGCCTAAAACGGTTCTTCCTTTTCCTCCTGTGTTCTCTAACTTGTCCATCAGTGGCTACATCTCCTTCATTTCCCGCTTCACTTTCTCTCCTCTTTTCTCCTCTCCTGCCTCCTCGTTGGCGCCCTCCCCTGCGTTTGGAGCGAAGCTTCATGATACCCACTCGGAGCCTCTTGGTCCCTTTCAAATAGTCTTGGCCATTGTGCACACAGTGGGCGGAAGTCAGTACATGTCTTGGAGAAACCAAGATGCCTGAGCAACCCGTAGAGAGCTTCACTGATGCAGAGAAGGGGTAATTGGTGGTGAAGTGTTTATCTGTGATCACAAAGCGCTCGTCCATGCCGTATACCTGCCGTTTTCTGCGTTTAAGGTGTCCTGTCTTGCAGACAACGGAAGAGGATGTGTTTCTTAATTCAGTGACCCCTTCCAGTTTTATTTTGGTGAAAATGCGTGTTCCATTCTCGTAGATCGTTTCATAAGACAGTAGTCGTTCTAGCTCAGCAGGCCTCGGTTCTGGCAGCTTTCGCTGGCACTCGATCCCACACATCACTCCTGGCTCACTCGAGTAGTCAGCAGTGAATTCCGGGCTTTGAAGCCTCACTGTGCTTTCGTCCAGGACCATTGGGACTTTCATCGGTGTCAAGTGGCAGTCGTCTTCATTGTTTGGGATAGAAGCATGGGTAGAGACCAAAGATACAGCCACAGCCAGTGTAGTCAGACTAAACCACAAAGATGCCATTTTTTCACCTCTTCCTGAAGGTAAACGAGACAACAGTTCAGGAGTGAAGCTAAAAACAATCATCAACTTAATGATCAACATCAAGGTGCCAATCCAAGTCATTGAACAGACTAGACTTTAGTACTGTATTGACGTCTACTCTGACAAAGGGTTTTTTTACACTTAGTCACTTCATGCGTCTCAATCGATCAGATTGCTGATTGAGTTTGCACGATCCATTTACACTTATACTCCTGATATTTGTACAGAAATTCAACTTTGGATTTCACTTCGGGGAGGGATAATGCAGGGCTACAAAATTTTGGTGCATTTGATATGGCAAATGAAAATTAAAAACAGGAGGAGGTTACTTCGACAGTTGCAGTACACAGTTAACAGATGTCTGTTTTGCTGAAGAGAGACACTCCCATTGACTATCTCTCGTCACAGGAATTGATCATATTCACTAAATGTTCTTAAAGGATTAGTTCACTTCAGAATTAAAATTTCCTGATAATTTACTCACCCCCATGTCATCCAAGATGTTTAAATTTTAATTATGAAGTCAACTTATCCTTTAAGAACTTCCGCAATAATATAAGCCAGCTGGAAAACTTCCGGTGAAATGTCACTTGTTGGTGTGTCGGTATCTTCAATGTCCTGAGGTAGCTTTAACAGCATCAATGGTGTAATACTTAGTTTATAATCAGAATATAGTCACTTAATTAGTCAGGCCTAGCGTTAATTTAGTTATTCAAACGTAAGAAGACATATAAAAAAGACGTGTCTCAGTGTTCCTCCTAAGCAAAATTCAATTCAACCATCACTTTCATGTGAAAAAACATCAAATGTAAATTAATGATTTATTGTGCACTTTAGTTAGATTCATTGAATAAAATGTGAGTTTTCAAAAGTGTGCTGAAATCATTGAGTTTGCACTGCACTGACTGACAGCTTCTGTGATTACAAAGAGCGCGGTGCTCACTTTGTGTAATTCATTCATTAAAAAAGTTCATACTTCACCATACTTTATACTTCACCTTGACAAAATATATTTTTAAACCTACTGATTTTATAATGTTTAATATTTATTCAAAAGTGAAACTGAGTGAAAAACTATTACAGGATATGGCTAATATATGCGCAAATAAATGGTCCTCTGCCACCATCTGATGGTTATAGTAATAATTCATGTCTTTTTTTATTGTTGAATAAAAGTTTTTTCTATTAAATGTTGGATTTCCTACATCTTGAAACATTTGGTTTTACAAATGGGGACGATCTCAGAAGGATGAACAAATAATTTTTGGTCATCACATTAAAAATAAAAATTTTAATGTGACCGTGCATATGGTCAACTGCAATGCTGATATAGTTCCATTTTGAGAAGAGTAAAATTAACAGGTCTTGAACAACCAGATGCATTTAAACTTGGTTCAAACCACCTCTGGAGGTCATAAAACATATACCAAGTGTAAATACTGTACCTTCTAACAGTAATAGTTCAACTAACTGCGTGGAAAGGGTTGAGCTGAGTAAAGGGAAAAACTCTATAATTTCACTTTCCCTTAATCCCTCCCTATTTCCAGCTTGTGCTACTCTAAGCAATGTCTGAAACTTTGTATTTTGAACACTTCTTGTGTCTATTTGCCTCTTTATGACAAATCGCTTGCTGTATTCCTCACTTGAAAGTTGCTTTGGATAAAAGCGTCTGCAAAATGAATAAATGTAAATAGTGTGCGAGGCCAGCAATGAAATACTGCAGATGGAGCTTTAAGAAGGATGTTATTGTACCCTATAAAGCCAAGAGGTTAGGACTGCAAGAGAAAGCTCTGTGCAACATGTTTAAAAATAAATTAATAAATAAAAACTAGGTAAAGTCTAGGGCTTTATAAAACTACAAATGAAACTACAAAATTACGAATGAAAAAAAAAAAAAAATATATATATATATATATATATAAACAATATTATTATCATTATTGCTAAATAAAAATATTAAACCAAATAAGAATTATTACTATTGTAATAACTTTCATTATAAAAATAATGATAAATAATTAATAAATAAAAAATAATATTAATAATATTTTTATTTTACAGAAAACTTGTATGGAAAACTGCGGGGTTACCTGTTAAACACGTAAGTAGCCTATAAATAAATAGAAAGGTCTAAGAATTTATTTTAAAATATTATATTATTTTGATAAAAATCTGTGACTAATTTGTTTATTTTTGTAAGGAGGTATGCCTGATTGTTGATATAAACCAATTTTATATAATCAGAATATTTTAATGACATGTCGAAAGTTATTGAACAACAAAAAACAAAAGAAGGCTTCCATAGTGAAAATACAGACAAAAAAAAAAAATGTATGCTGAACACAATTATTGGCACCCTTTACTGATATTTGGTGGCAGAATCTTTGGCAGCAACGACAGCCTCTCAACGTTTCTTGTATCCATACAGAAGCTTCCTCCACCTTTCTGCTGGTGTTTCTCTTCTATTGCTATGCACTCAAACTCTTAGGTCTTTTATGTTTACAGGAGTCATTTTTCTACTCTCTCCAAAGGTTTTCAATGGGATTTAGGTCAGGACTCATTGACTCAAACTGTCCATCTTGTCCTTTTCAGCCATTCTTTGGTGCTGTTAGATCCGTCATCCTGCTGAAAGACCTCAAACTTTATGATCTGGCACTAGGTAACACATTTCACTTTAAAACGCTTTGGTAATCTTCTGATTTCATCATTCCTTTGATAGTCCAATGCCTGGGTAGGGTGTTCTTTTTTCTTATACAGCCTTCATTTTGTCACCTGTAAACAAACTAATGCACTGCATTTCCAAACAGCTCTACTTTACATTCTAAAAAAATCCATAAAAATAGGGCACAAATGTATTATTGTACTGCACTGTACTAATTTGAAGCAATTTTCCGTATTTATTTTTTACAGGTGTTTTACCTGTATTTTGAATTATATACTGCATTACGCTGTGTTTTAAAGTTAATGGAAATGTCCGTAAAATTGATGGATAATGTACTGTGTGATGAGCTGCTAGTACTTTTTTTACAGATGTATTTCTTACAATGAAGAACGTTATCCCAGAAAGACTGTGGCTTACAGGAAAGATTTTGTAAACAATATTGTCTGTTTGTTCCTGTCTTTCAGTAGCGGTGTCCTTGGCCTTCACTCATGGAGCCCTTGGTTCAGTGTGTGGTGTGTATGGCACTGGATGAGGGTCAGCCTGAAGCTTTATCGATGTCTTGCATGGTTTTTTCCACAGTCTGCACCGACCTTCGCAGCCTTCTCTCACTGAGTTTCTTCTTGGCGCCGCATCCTCGAAGTGTCTTAACAGTTTTGTGACTGTGAAACTTCTTGATAACATCATGAACTGTTGAAACAGGGATTTCAAGATCTTTGCCAATTGACCCTTCGCCGGGAGTTTGATTGACAAGCGATCTAACCAATCATAACGCCGAATCCGCCATTTTGTCCAACAAAGCAGTCAGGAGTTAAAAGATTAACCTCAGTGGACTTGAACGCGCCATGACTTGTCGGACAAAGCAACAGTAACTAAGGGGGGCGGGTCTTTGCGAAGGGTCAATTGCCTTGTAGCCTTTGAATATGTTTCTGGATAACAGCACTTCTGATGCTCTCAGACAGCTCTCTCGTCTCCAACATTGTGAAAAAGAAACTGTAAACAATCAGCCCCTTTTTATGAAGTAAAACCATCAGGTCATGTGAACACTGAAAATTAAGAACAGGTGAGTTTTATTGTTTGTGTTTGTTTGTTTGTTTGTTTGTTAAATAGGTTAATTTATATTTATTTCTTAAGATATTCTAAATTCTGTACTTAGAATTCAGGGGTGCCAATAATTCTGTCCAAGTATAGCTGTATAAAAAAGTCATAGTTAATAGTTTGTGTTACCGAAAATTAAACATGAATTACACATGAATAACGCAGAGTAGACAGTTCTGTAGAGAGAGTAGGATCGTGTTATTGCTGAATTTAAAAAGTAGCCTTAGTGAGAAAGGGTAAAGAAAACCACTGATATTTCGGCATAATGTATAAATAACGCAGCAAGTAAACACTATTGTGAAAAGATATGGATTACTTATGTTATTAGCCTACTGTATTTAACTGTCTCTGCCTAATTGGCACGTTTTGCGCTGCATGTTTCTAATTTACATGCAACATTTGAAAAAAAAAAAATAATTAAAATATGTACTCACCCTCAAACTTTATGCTGAGAGACGAAAACTGCGCAGCTGTGGACTCTTCTGTAACTGATCGGATGAATGTGTTGAGGAGCAGCGCGCTCTCTGCTGTGATGCACGAGACCGTTCAGAGAGAGAGAGAGAGAGAGAGAGAGAAGCATCTGGATCTGATGGGATATTAAATGAAATGATAAAACACACAAGCAGTAAATTCCAATTGGCCATTCTAAAACTATTCAATGTGGTTCTGAGTGTAGGTTACTTCCCTGACATCTGGAATCAAGGCTTGATAACACCAAACCTTAAAAACGGAGATAAATTTGATCCTAACAACTACAGAGGCATCTGTGTGAGCAGCAACTTGGGTAAGGTATTGTGTAGCATAATAAATGTTTGACTATTAAACTTTATCATCACACACAATGTACTGATTTTTACAATTTTATTTATTTATTTATTTTTGGATTTTTTACAAATCTGATTTTTTATCAAATTACCGTACATCTGATCACATCTATACATTACATATTCTAATTGAAAAACATGTTAACCAAGATAAAGGTAAAATATATGCATGCTGTATCGACTTCAAAAAAGCTTTTGACTCAGTTTGGCACCAAGGACTAATTTACGAAATTATTCAAAGTGGCATAGGAGGTAAAACCTATGACCTTATCAAATCAATGTACACTGAAAGTAAATGTGGCGTAAAAATCAGCACCAAACGTACAAGGTATCTTTCCCAGGAGCGTGGAGTGAGACAGGGCTGCTGCTTAAGCCCAACATTATTTAACATTTACATCAATGAACTGGCGAGCAGTCTGGAGCGATCTGCAGCCCCTGGCCTCACCCTACACAACTCACAGATCAGATGCCTGCTGTATGCAGATGATCTGGTTCTGCTGTCTCCCACTCAACATGGTTTACAGCAGAACCTGCTAGAGCAATACTGCCAGACCTGGGCCCTGACGGTCAACCTGAATAAAACCAAAATTATGATATTTCAGAAAAGATCCAGATCCTAGGGAAAACCAGATAACACACATCACACTACAACTAGCTGGGTTTGAAAATCACATTCACAGGAAACTTTAATAATGCTGTGACAGAACTGAGAGACAAAGCACACAGGGCCTTCTACACCATAAAATGGCAATGTCCTATAGAAATCCCTATGAGAATTTGGCTGAAAATATTAGAATCAGTAACTGAGCCCATTGCATTCTATGGCAGTGAGGTGTGGGGTCCACTGACAAATCCAAATCAAGATCTCACCAAATGGGAAAAACATCCAATTGAAACCCTGCACGCAGAACTCTTTAAAACTCTATTACATGTGCACCGGCATACAACAAATAACGCATGCAGAGCAGAATTAGTCAAATACCCTCTAATCATAAAGATACAAAAAAGGGCAATAAAATTCGGGAAACATCTGAAACTTAGTGACCCCCAATCATATCATTATAAAGCCCTGCAATACCAAGAGATGAGCAAAAAAAGCAACCCCTTCCCTCAGCTGATCCAGAGCTTCAGTCCTGATGTTTCATAAACATCTACTGATGCTCTGAATCACAACATCAGAATCAATCAGATTACTGCACAAATCAAACAGAATTACATCACTCATTGGGGCAAACCCAAACACAACAACAGAGTAAAATCCAATGCTATTCGGCCCTAAAGAGAGAGTACAGTATGGCAGAGTATAGAGACAGGCAGACACAGAAAAACATGGCTGCCCCGGGAGCAGAGATTGTGTTCACACTGAGATCTGAATCAGATGGAAACAGAACTGCACTTCCTAACAGAATGCTCCAAATACACGGACATACGGACAGTGTTCTATGATAAAATACAGCAGATCCATCCAACATTTAAAACTCTTTCAAACCAGGAGAAACTGCCATATCTATTAGGAGAATGCAAGAACTGCTGTGTGTTTGCTGCTCAATATGTGTCTGCCTGTCACCATAGAAGAGAAAACACTCAATCTGCCCTGATCTGATGTTTCCAGCACATGTAGATTATATTAAACCATATTACTCTGTAATATTACTTAGATGTACATTTTGGTTCTGTAAATCTGTCAAATCCCTCATCTTTTTTTTTTTTTTTTTTTTTTTCTGGTTGATATACTTACATTAGTAATTCATTTTGCACTATGCTTAATACTTTTATATATTATTATTACTATTATTATTATTATTATTTTTTTTCTGTTAATACATACTCATATGTAAATACATAATGCACTATTTGTAAGCAGCCCAGCTGCAATTGCTTTGGCAATACAAATGTATAGTTTTTGTCATGCCAATAAAGCACACTTGAATTGAACTGAATTGAGAGAGAGAGAGAGATGGGAACAAGCGAATAACTACACTAGTTATTTGTGGAAAGCACACCACCCAAGCCGTTTAAACGAGGCTACGTGCAGTTATTTTAATTATACATGGGTTAAAGCAGTAAGTTGATATCTCTTACAAATGTTTTATCATATCATAAAATAAAAAATAAAAACTGAGTTGGAATCTTCTTCAGACGCTCTAGGACGATTCCTATTTTGTTTAATTAACTGTAAAGTGCAATATTAGGAATATTGTCACCACACAACAACTGATTTTTATTTTATTTATTTATTTTTTTGACTGACCATTTTCACAGACTGTGATGATGCTTTTTAACTGTCTACTCACATTTAAGACGTCTGCTTTAAACATTACAATGCTCATGATAACTTTCGTTAAGCTAATTACTCTACAAGAGCCATATGCCACAGAAATATAAGGAGCTACCTCACAAGCGGAAGTTCAAGACAATATTCTGAAGATGGCTGCGTGCACGTTTCTCTAGAATCTGGAGAATAATGCAGCGTTCCAGGCAGGTTTTTGAGCCTGTAAGTCACGACTTCGAACCACGACTCACGCTTTTGTAGCGTTCCAGGCAAGTCATGCCAAACTGCGTGTAAACAAACCAGCATGGCTGACCATAACGGGCTTGTGCTCATTTACAATTATTTCTATCGCCAAAGGTGCTTACTCCTTGCTTATTTGAGGGAAACGGAGGCGGAAAAACGGCGCATAAGGCAAGAGAAGCTGTTATACCTTTTATTTTACGTTATTTTACCGTGCACTTGCATAAATACCGCATCCGTATGAATTGTTGCCATTGTTGTTTCGCGGGCTATGTGACGTCAGAGCGCGGAACTGGGAGTACATCGATCTAGTACGAGGTCACGGGTTGACTGCCGTTCCAGTGCATTTTCACCGGTAGAAGGTTTGAAAAACACGGGTCACGGGTTGCCTGGAACGCGGCATAAGGTCTGGAGAAATTTACCCAACTATATGATGACTCACGCTTCTGAGAAACCCGGAAGTGTGAAAAGGGTCAATTGGAAATGTCAAGGTAAATATCACTTAAGTGTGTCAAACAGTGTGTGTAGGGTTGGGAACAGAGAAACGGTTCTCATCCGGAACCGGTAGTGTTTTTTTTTAAAGAACCGGAACCGTGCAAGATTTCTAAGTTTCGGTTCCGAAAACGGTTCTGGTGTGATGGGCGAAGTGCGGGGAGCGTATCCTTTAATAGAGACGTCTCACCTCATGAATATTATACCAATGAATGTACTGAAAAGCCCTCGCGCTATACGTCAGATATCAATGTAGAGAGAGAGAGAGGTGCACAAAGCTGCACGGTTAATCTTTAAAAGATCGCGTTCTGGATTTCATCACCCACATGCACTAATTCCTAAATGACACTAGGTGGCAACAAATTACTGTTAAAAATGTGTCGATCACTGAATCATTCTTTCAGAAACAAGTCTTTATGAACAAGTATTTATTATACCTGTCTGGATCTTACATGTGTGTTCAAGCATCTTATCTAATTTGTGGTAACACTTTACATTAAGGTTCATTTATGAACTAACCATGAGTTAGCTTATGCAACTTATGTTAACTAATGAACCTTATTGTAAAGTGTTAGCGAATATGAGATTAGCAGTCTGTTAAATTCATTTTACAAGAATAATAAACACAAAAAGGACTGTTTGAGTCAAGTATTGTGCATTTTTCCCTTACTACTATTTTTTTATTAGTTGTTTAATTAATGGAACCGGAACCAGAATCATTAGGCAGAACCGGAATCAGAACCGGAACCGGGAAATTTCTTACAATTCCCAACCCTAAGTGTGTGTTTACAATTTGTATGATGAATTTTCATATTTGAATATAAACTCAGGGTCTGGGAGAAGGTTAAAACTGTTAAATCTATTCATAAAAGGCATTTGAAAAGTTAATGAAGGCATGGCAGGACGTTTTTAATGGGCTATATACATTGTGTGTGTGTATAGCCCCTGCTGGAACCGACTTCACATATTCAGTCATGGTGACCTAAGCTCAGCTATCTTTGCTCTCTGTCTGCTGTTTTTCATCTCACCATCATTTGTCTGCAGTCATAAAGCATGAAGATACCATCAAACTAATGCAGTGGTGTCCAGTTGCTGTCCTGACCACTAAACTCAGCCTTGTGAGAGCCAGGGCCTGACCACTACCTGTTTTCATGTTGTGGAATGTAGAGGTATGCATCTGTCTGGCACTTCTGACCACTTCTACTGCTTGCAAATTATCCGACCTATTGCCATCTCAACCTGGGAATAAATGGTTACAAAGATAACTATAGGATTTGTGCACTGCAGCTTTGATTGATGGTTACTCACAACCATACAACCCACTTACAAACATACTTTTCCCTTTATACACAACACCTGCAGTACTATACACGCTCATAAATCTGACTGTATTCAGCATATGTTTAGTATGTACTTCAAGCTGTTCTACACTCTATATTAAATCATCAACTAAATCCTATCACGAGGCTTCAGCACACACCCATGAACGTAAAAAACAACTTTCTCTGACGCACATCTATTTCTTAACTGACCGGACTCTCATTGATGAAAACCAAAATAAATTCTGTCCTTTCTAAATTGCATCAAAAATACAAGCTTAGCTTAATTATTATTTGAGAAACCAGATCATAAAATATCCAGAAGACATCAGTTACTCTGTTTAATTAGATTGTGGGTTGTTTTTCAGCAAAAATGAAAAGTTAATGATAATAATACTTTTGAGCCATCTGAAAGGACAGCACTGAAGCGCAGGATCATAGTGCAAAAACACCATCAAGTCTTATTGCACTTGAATGGTCAAATACACATGCGATTATGTCAAAATGCTCATTGTGTGGAGTATTCATGTAAACACAGCCAGTTCTGTCTCAAATGAAAGTAAGCAGTTGGGTGTAAACGGATGTATATCAGTATATTGGACTGGTGCGTTCAGTCTTAAAGTGACAGCAGCCTTATATACCTGCTGCTCTGTCATTAATGTGAATCAAACAAAAGAGAACATAACTTACTGCTTGACTGAATAACTTTTTAGTTTTAATAAGAATAAATTCATATTTATTCATATTTATTTATTCTATATCATGCAGTGAAAACTATGCAATATTTTACTTTTACATTTATTACGTTTCTGTACTAATTCTAACTACATGGTAAATTAATCTATTGTCCCTGAAAAATGTAATTCATATTTTTGTTATATTGTATTTGTCCAATTGTTTATCATTTGCTTCTATCTTATTTTTAATAACAGAAATTAGATAAAATAACACATAATAATTATATCGTGATTTATTTATCGGTTATTTAACTATATCAGGGTTTATTTATTTATTCATTTGGTCATATCACCCACCCCTAGTACAGAGGGAGGTTGCTGTTTAGATTTCAGGAAAAATCTGAGAAGTAGGAGAAATTTCCCCTTGTTGTTTTTTTGCTGTCTCAAAGAAATGACTGAAATATTATACAGGTATCATAGGGATTTTTCTTGCATAGTCCATACAGAAGAAAAAAATCAAGCCAAAATAAATTTCAAATATGCTAAATATATGTTTTAAATAGTTTGGCTTAAAGAAATATGTTTCAAATTGAAAATATATTTCATTTAAACCTTAAAATGACAAAATATATTGCAAAATGTCCTTCAAGGGGCAAGAAAATACATTTCCAAACTTAAAGGTTTACTAAAGGTAAAATAAACATTTTCTTATCAATTTTCTCATTGCAAGTGGATAGTAACCAACATGTTGACACTTCAAAAACCACACAAATGAACATGACAGTAATTCATGCGACCCCAGTGGATCAATCAATGTCTTCTGAAGTGAAACAATAGATATATGTAAGAAAAATACTAATATTTTAAACCTTTTCAGCTAAACCATTGATTCCACTTGCATTATGTCACACTTGAGAACACAGGCAAACAAGGATAATTAATCACACACACCTGAACTGAATAACAAAACAAATCTGTAACTATGACAACAAAGTTAGGGAAACGGTGTAAACCAAAAACAGTTCAGGATTGTGACAATATGGACTCACAGATGAATTATGTTTCTAAAAAAATATTTTTGTGTATTCATCTGAGGGTGAGTAAATGATAAGATAATGAGATTGTCTTTTGGGTTGGATTTTAAAATGCATTTTGGGTAAATGCAAAATGTTTATATAATGTTTATATATTTAAATATAAGTTTAGTTAAACACAGATCAGGCATAACATTATGACCATTGACAGGTGAAGTATATAGCACTGATTATCTCTTCATCACGGCACCTGTTAGTGGGTGGGATATATTAGGCAGCAAGTGAACATTTTGTCCTCAAAGTTGATGTGTTAGAAGCAGGAAAAATAGGCAAGCGTAAGGATTTGAACGAGTTTGACCAAGGGCCAAATTGTGATGGCCAGATGACTGGGTCAGAGCATCTCCAAAACTGCATCTCTTGTGGGGTGTTTCTGGTCTGCAGTGGTCAGTATCTATCAAAAGTGGTCCAAGTAAGGAACAGTGGTGAACCTGCGACAGGTTCATGGGCGGCCAAGGCTCATTGATGCAGGTGGGGAGCGAAGGCTGGCCTGTGTGGTCCGATCCAACAGATGAGCTACTGTACCTCAAATTGCTCAAGAAGTTAATGCTGGTTCTGATAGAAAAGTGTCAGAATACACAGTGCATCACAGTTTGTTGCGTATGGGGCTGCGTAGCTGCAGACCAGTCAGGGTGCCCATGCTGACCCCGTCCACCGCCAAAAGCGCCAACAGTGGAATCAGAACTGGACCAAGGAGCAATGAAAGAAAGTGGCCTGGTGTAATGAATCATGTTTTCTTTTACATCACGTGGATGGCCGGGTGCGTTTGCGTCGCTTACCTGTGGAACACATGGCACCAGGATGCACTATGGGAAGAAGGCAAGCCGGCGGAGGCAGTGTGATGCTTTGGGCAATGTTTTGCTGGGATACCTTGGGTCTTGCCATCCATGTGGATGTTACTTCGGCACGTACCACCTACCTAAGCATTGTTGCAGACCATGTATACCTTTTCATGGAAATGGTATTCCCTGGTGGCTGTGGCCTCTTTCAGCAAGATAATGCACCCTGCCACAAAGCAAAAATGGTTCAGGAATGGTTTGAGGAGCACAACAATGAGTTTAAGGTGTTGACTTGGCCTCCAAATACCCCAGAATCCAATCGAGCACTTGTGGGATGTGCTGAACAAACAAGTCCGATCCATGGAAGCCCCACCTCGCAACTTAGAGGACTTAAGGGATCTGCTGCTAACATCTTAGTGCAAGATACCACAGCACACCTTCAGGGGTCTAGTGGAGTCCATTCTTCGATGGGTCAAGGCTGTTTTGGCAGCAAAAGGGGGACCAACACAATATTAGGAAGGTGGTCATAATGTTATGCCTGATCAGTGTATATTATAACTGAAACATATTGATAATATATTTATAAATTATATACATATTTTTAATAAATATTAGCAATAGATTTATGTATAGTTTGAACTGTATAGTTTGAAATATATTTATTTCAATTGATATTATTAAAATTAAATTTTATGTGTGTGTGTACATTTTATATATATATATATATATATATATATATATATATATATATATATATATATATATATATATATGCATGTGTGTGTGTGTGTTTCCCTCTGTATGAGAAAGGTTGTAGTGCTCTGGCATGGGTTATCCCTCTGGGGTCTGAGGTGTTTTCTGAGCCCTGGAGATGTTTTGATATGCCCTGACACTTGTGCTTATTTCTGTTACTTTTAACATTTTCATGCCTAAAGGCTGATTACACTGTATTCAGCATTAACTACGCTACAATAATATGTGAGCAACAGTGAGGCAAGAAGGACGAGGCCGAGGGCCGTGAGAACAGGGCGAGACCAGTGCGGCGCGCGTCCTGCTTGCCACAAGCATGTATGCAAAAGTTTGTAGTTTTGAGAAAATTACGTTTATGCATGGTTTGTGAAAAAAAACATTGTCACTGAAATAAGCCCATAAAACCCATACTGATTATTTGTCAGTATGGCACATTATTGAGCACACTGATCTAAACAGTCATGTATCTTTGTGGCATTCCTGAAACAGTTCCTGTTCAACACACCTGTCATTTCCAAGGTGTTTCCTTTTTCATTTTACCATGTTTGTGTAGAAGCTTGCTGATGTTGGTACAGCGTTCTCAGAGAAAAAACAGTTTGAAGAGACTTGTGTGAAAGTTTGAGTCAGCAGGACTCATCAGTGGCATCTGCTCCCTGTAAAAAAAAAAAAACCTAACAAAAACAAATACTGTGAACATGCTGAAATCAGGAGCAATTAGGGCCACACGATTTGGGGGGAAAAAAATCTAATTGCAATTTTTCTGTGTAAAATTGTGATTTAAAATTTACAAAAATATAAAAACACCAAGTTTGTTGTACTTGTATGGCTGCATAAAATAATAATAATAACAATAATAATTTTACTTCACAGAAAACTTTTATTTTTTGGGAGAAAGTCTAAATATGCCTCACAGAAGTAAAATAACTTATGACATTCCAGAAAATCCCTAATACAGCTATTGCTGTAGCTGAATAAAAAGATAGATATGCTTTGACATAAATTTCCACAAAACTAAGCAGAACATTCCTTTGAATTTGATGTTTTCCTCTAGATGTGAAGGCATTTTTTTCTGGATCAAGTTCTATCAGTGCAATATCAAACAAGCAACAGCACAACTTTGAGTAATATTGCTTTCATACAATTCTATAAACAAGAATTTAATATCACCTGACATTTCAGACACAATGTGGACATAATTTTTACTCTGAAAATTGTTTCAGTTGAAGCCAAAGCAGAATCAAGCACTGGACTTCTACATATGAAATATCAGTACTATTCAAAACAAATTAGCTGACCAGAATGTTCCTTTTCTGGTACCAGAGAGAGAGGAAAAAAAAGGTTTCAAAAACAAAAATTTTAAAAACATGAGTAGGAATGAAAATCTGTTCACGGTTCTCTCAGTATTTTAAAGACACATCCTAACATATCATCTTTAATTTCACGTTGTCATATGAGCAACAAGTCAGTAATTACACATATTTAGGTATGAAGATTTAGGCCTCAATGAAATTCTCAGTACACATAAAAGAGTATCAGTTCATGGTCCATTTTGTGTGTTAAACATGATGAAAGGTTATTGTTCAGTAATAAGTTTAGAACCGTTCTGATTCAGTGAGTGAGTTGGTAACCAGAATCAAACAACTTTTTTTGACCAATTTATTTAAAGAACTAAATCTTAAGAATAATATGTTCACAAATCACTGGTCATGTGTATGTTGATTTGTTTTTCCAGTGACACTATAGACAACCAACACAGGAAACAGCAGTGCAGGTCTGTTTTGCAGAGCAGCATTTTATGGTGTTTTGCCCACATAGACAAACCTTCAAGAACCATTAACGTAACCAAGAAAAGACATAAAAAATCATACAGTCCACATATTTTTCACTGTTCCTAATCATGGCTCATGCTGAATGAGACTTAGTCAAACCAAAATTTATTCAGACACCTTGAACATTTCATTCATTAATACGGTTTATTCACTATAGTTTAAAAAATATGACAAGATCTCAGAGTTAAAATGTGTCAGAAAAAAATAATCTTAATTATGTCAGATAACACTTAAGCAAAACATGGTCAGGTCAAAGTGTCTGAACAATTTTTGGTCCCAAATTTGTATCAGTTTTACTGGTAGTCCGCTGTATGAAGAATTTTGAGGGTATAATATGTCACAGTTTACTTTATTTTGCTATCCTCACTTACATAAATGAACTATAGTGTCCTGCACCCACTATAAAAAATTATAGTGTCTAAATAATTTTTGGTTTTACTGTATTTAGTAGACATAAACAGGTTTTGCAGAGGCCAGCAAAATACCACACAAACAGATGCATTGACGCATACATATCCTTTTCATCTGTTTATGTGAATATTTGCAACTGCAGCCTCAGGCTACAGCATAAATACTGATGTTTTTGTCTGCAACTGATTATGTCTTATGAGCCTGTGAATTGTCAGTACAACTTTGCAGGTTCAATCAATCTGTTTGGAATTTTGATTTAAACAGACAGTTCATAAAATAGAAGGAAAATGACTCATATAATCAGAATCAGGAACAAGTGTGACTTGTTTGTGGCTTTCTCATGCCTGCTTCTCTTGATTAAAGTAATAGCTAAAACAGCTATTTCTCAGAAAGATTCCTTTCATCTGAAAGATTTAACATTCCCACAGATGATTGTAGAGTTTAAGAGTTCATGAAACTGTAAAACACATTTTTGAGATTTGCCTGATACGTGAGCATGCAAGCATGGCAGAGAACTCAAAAGTATTCACAGAACATACATGAGAGTGGTTTCTTTTATTTGATTTTTCATGGTATACGTATTAGTATTCTCATTTATAAATACATTTCTCAGAATATATGCTATATGCCCAAAAGCAATATTGGTTTTGGTGGCAGTGCTGCTTTGTTCTGAGTCATCTTTAAAATTTCTTCATGATTTCATGAGCCTCTATTTGTGCTATAAATTAATCAGACTCATATGTTTGGTGGCTTGTGTGAACCATATATGTGAGTAATTAGATCAGTTTCCCCTGTTTCAACATTTGATTGATGTGGTTACATTTTACAGGAGTGTATTTGAGTATATCTATTATATATTTTGTTTATTCACTAAAAAGTAAACTATGAAGGGATCAATTGTGCAGGAAAATTATACAAGTCTGCACAATAGCACCAATAGTTTGTGAATGCTATGAATTCTCTCACTCTTACACACAATTTCAAGTTAAAGGTCACTAAAAGTCTATCCCATGCAAATGTGCATGTGCCTGGGGCAGATTATCACCAAAAAAGCATTTAGGGGTCAAACTGTTTTAGGAGCCAAATTATTTTAGGAATCTGTTCATATAAATGTGAAACATGTAAACACACACACATACTAAAAGTTTGAACCTGACATTCACAATATGCTTTGATAAACAATAAAAATCAAGACAGATGGATGTTCCTGTTTGTTTCTATCAATATTGTCTCCATTTTTGTTCAGACACTGTAGTCAATATCAGGTATAGACCAGCCTCAAGCATCACATTGAAGATGTTAGTCAGACAGTATAAGTGGGTGGCTGTTGACCAGAATGATCTGTGAAAAGGTCCAGACCTTCTGCCCTGAGTCAAAAATCTCACCATGTGAGACTACAATAGGAATGACTTAAGGGTTCTCTCACAGACAATGATTTTGAGCAACAAAGCTGACAAAGTCACTCATTCTCAATGAGAGTTGACATATCTGACGCTGACCAACAGTGAGCGTTGGCTATGTGTTGCAGGCAAGTTCTGTGATGCAACAACAGTATTAAAACTGTTACATTGCAACAAAGTTTCTTACATTGCAATATTGTTACACTGCAAATTTATATGCAGCAACGATGCAGGTACTACCAATGGAAATCAAGACATTTGAGCTTGTGATCCATCTCCTGTCAGACACTGTTGTTGAGTATCGGCAAGATGGAGGTAATCTGAAAAAATTAAAGTTACTATGAGTGATTTCACTGTTCAAAATGATTTGGCACGTCAGCTAACCACTGGGATACCTCAGGGTTCAGTGCTTGGTCCGCTAATCTTCTCTATCTGCAGAACCTCACTGGGCACTATCATAAAAGCAAACGGCTTGTCTCCAGGCTCTTTATTTCAAGATTGGACTACTGCAATTTTGTGTTGGCTGTAATTAAACTTTTGCAGATAATCCAGAACACGATTGCGCATCTGATCTTCAATAAACCATACAAGTCTAATGACACACCTTACTGGTTTCACTCTACTAGCTACCTGTAGCTGCCCTTCTACAAATCCAAGGCTCTGACCTTGATCTTCAGGACTGCCACTGGCATCACACCCTCCTACCTCAACACACTCCAATACAAATCTGAGTTTCTTTCCTGCCCCTAGTGAGCAAGCGTTGCCCAGTGATTTGATACACAAAGTCACATTCCAGAATCTTTACTCTCTCTGCTCCCCTGTGGTGGAGAAGCTTCCAGCCTCCATCTGATCACCATTACAATCTTCAAGAATCAGCTGAAGACACATCTCTTCCTCTTGTTTTAACTAAAGGCTAATCCTATAAATGTTTATCTTTTCTCTATTTTTTGAATCCCACTCTTTCGATAAAAATGGGGTCCACATATCCACATAGTGTGGACATTACCAAACTAAACAAGTTATTAATTCAGTGACATCACTCTTTTTTTGTCACTTCAGATGCAGTGCTAGAAAATCACGGAATCAGTGGTACGTGTCTTGATTCGGTAATGTAGTTGCTTACACCAATCCTGCATTCTTGGGACAAATCAATACATAGTACAGAGAGAGCATGATGTTTAAAAGCACCAGCTCCATAGGCATAAACAAAACACAGAACATTGTTGACGGTAGTTTACTAACAATTGTTAAATAATAAAACATCTCTGGTGTTTGTTTTGTCAAAAATAGGTAACATTGGGCGGCTTAAACTGTTGTCATCCATGTGTCTTGTTTATAGCAGTGAGGTGCCAGAAGTTTGCTATGGTTATCCCTGATGCATGTTCAGGAGTAATTCCTGTATTCCATACGATCAGACCCCCCTCAGGTCAGGGGTTTTCAGATTTTACAAATCCAGGGATCCAGGGATCCGGTGATGTCAAGGAACTAGATTTTCTCCGAAAATCATGATATAACTTTGATTAAAGGGATAGTTCACCCAAATATGAAAATTTTGTCATCACTTACTCACCCTCAAGTTGTTCCAAACCTGTACAAGTTTCTTTCTTCTGTTGAACACAGAAGAAGACATTTTTTTCCTACTATGGAAATCAGTGGCTACCGTCAACTGTCTGGTTACCAGTATTCTTCAAAATATCTTTTTTTGTGTTCAACAGAAGATTGAAGCTCATACAGGTTTGGAACAACTTGAGGGTAAGTGATAAACTCACAAAACTTGTATACGTGGCCCAAAAGCCCAAACCAAGACCAGACAGACAACTGACACACACAGACTCAGCAAGATCTGTAATTTGTCTCTCTTTATTTCCACTCCAGCATGAGAAACACAAGATAGCTGACAACACGTGTGCTTAATCACAGTTTAGATGAGATGAAAGAGAGGAAGATGAATTACAGGAGTACTAATGATGAGAATGTTCTTTGTGATTCACACTTATGGCAGTGACCTCAAGCACTGCGTCATTATTGACATACACTCATTCTCACATGTGCATGATGATTGTTAGAAGAGAATGGGCTGTTTTGTTTGTTTGTTTGTTTGTTTTACTATTACTGACATTTTTTTTTTTGCAAACATTGACATGATTGATATTGACTGTCTCAGCAGAAACAACTGTATTTCATGGTGTGTGATAAGGGTTGGGTATCCAACAAATCCTTCTCCCTAAGTAGAACATTTCAGCATGCAACTCGTCCTACTCTACATGCGCTACATACAGGAATGACACCTCAAATCCTCGAGGACTTGTTGAGATGAGGACTTGGAGGACCCAAGCTATATCATTGAGATTTGGGGTGGGCTCTTTTGACCAGAGTACCTTAGTAACCACCTAGCAACAAGTCTTGCACAGGATAGCACTCACATGTTTTTTCTGCAAATGAAAAAAAAAACCTCTTTTTTTTTATTATATTGCTTTGCAATATGGGACTTAGGACCACCAGTGTAATTTTATTGCATGACCTCTCTCTCTCTCTCTCTCTCTCTCTCTCACTCACTCACTCACTCACTCACTCACTCAATTCAATTCATATTGCTTTATTGGCATGACATATTTAGGTACATATTGCCAAAGCATTGCATAAAGCAAAACAAAAACAAATAAAAAACAAACATACAAACAAGAACATATTTAAAATGCATATATATATATATATATATATATATATATATATATATTTATACACATATTAATAGTATTATAATATAGATGTGTTCACTCAGTACCTCTTAGTTTGTGGCAATTATAAATATGGTGTGCTACTAAAGAGGAAGAAGGTTCTTCACCAAGTAATATTTTCAGTTTGTCAGTTTCATGGAGTGACTGGAACTCAGGGATAATATGCTGTATTTGACAGTACAGTGACTCTCTTAAGGTTGTGTATTTATCACAGTGGAGGAGGAAGTGTGCGTCTGTCTCAACCGCCCCTGATCTGCATTCATTACAGACTCGTTCTTCTTTAGGTAACCATGTCTTCTTATGTCGCCCTCTTTCTATGGCCAGCTGGTGGTCACTAAGTCTGTACTTGGTTAATAAATTCCTGTGTGTTGTGTTCCTGACTGAGGTGAGATATTCAGCCAGACTGTACTCTCTGTTAAGTCTAAGATAACACTGGAGACGACTTTGCTCTTTGGTTTGTTCTTTCCAATGCTGCATGTATGTCCCTTTCTCTTTACTCATAATTTCTTTAACTCTTGCAGGGTTTTCAGGAGCAGTGATTTTGAACGCTTTGTTTGTCAGTTCTGACACCATTGCACGAAGATGACTTTTCTGAGCACTCAGTTCTTGTGTTTTTAGTGCTTTAAAATGAAGTTTCTTCAGGACTAGATTTTAAGTCTATCCAGAACTTTAAAGCTCTACATAAGAACTCTACATGTGGACCTTCTAAGGGATGTTTGTCCCAAACCTTATGGCTGTAGTTACTCTTAAACCCCAGACCTCATGTCCATATAAGGCAAAAGGCAGTATCACACTATCAAAAATCCTTGTCCAAATTCTGATTGGAATGTTTATTTTGAATAATTTAGTTCGTATGGCATGCATTGCTCTGCGGGCTTTTATAAGTAATGTTTTAATAGCCAAATTGAAATTTCCAGTTGGTGTTAAAACCAAACCAAGATAATTATGTTGTAAAGAGTGCTGAAGAGTGGTGTTGTTTATAGTAAATGCATGTTTATGCTCCAGATTTCTGTTTTTTTTCTGAAATATCATAATCTTAGTTTTTTGGATGTTGACTTCTAAGGCCCAGTCATGGCAGTATTTAGTTAAAATGTCTAGGTTGTTCTGGAGACCTTCTGCCGTTTTAGATATAATTAGTAAGTCGTCTGCATACAGTAAATATTTGACTTCTGTGTCAAATAGTTGTAGTCCTGGACTCTATGATTGGTCCAGTAGATCTGCCAATTCATTAATATAAATGTTAAATAAAGTTGGGCAGCAGCCTTGTCTGACCCCTCTCTCTTGGGAAAAATATTCTGTTCTCTGTTGACCAATTTTTACTGCACATTTATTTTGATTATACATGTTTTTAATTAAGTTGTATATTTTACCCCCAATACCACTTTGAATGATTTTATAAAACAATCCTTTATGCCAAATGGAGCTTTCTTGAAATCTACGAAGCATGCACATATTTTTCCGTCTTTCTTTTGATGTACATGTTTGTTTATTAATGTGTGTAGTGTATGCATATGATCAGTGGTTCGATGTTTAGGAAGGAAGCCAATTTGAGATTTGCTGATGACATTGTGCTGCTTTAAGAAAAATAAACACTCACTCACTCACACACACACACACACACACACACACACGTTGGCAGAATCTCCCCATTTATCAAGTTCAAACACAAACACCCAAATGAGTGCTCATTTTAGGACACACTATAATTTTACATAATCACAGTTTCTCCATTTAACTCTCACCTCAGTTGAGAATATAGGAGCATCTTTGCAAACACATACAACTCTCAGCTTAAATCTGAGAACGACTAGTTTTCCGTCAAGACATATTTTACAGAATATGTGGATCAGCACAGTATCAACAACTTTTCAATATACAAACATGAAAAGAAATGTCAAACACTGAAATGTATTAGGCTAATATTACCATGAACTGCATAGGTCAAACAACATGTAAAATTATTAACATGACAATCTGACAATATTGGTAAACAACAACAAGCCAAGCTATTTTTTTTTTTTTTTTTTTTTCAAATCAATGGGACACTTAATCTATGGATGTGTCTTCATTTTGCTCAGTGAGTTTTAACATTTGCATTTAATTTTATTAAAATTAATTTTATCTATATTATTATTCTAGAATTGTTTTCTTCTCTGCCATCCGCACCCCTATCAGAACAGACCTGTGACCCATTTTTGGGTCATGACCCATCAATTGACTTTTTCAACACTTCCACATCTCTTTTCTTCTCTCTCTCTCTCTTTGATTTATCATTTTGTTTAAAGGCATCTGGGTATGAAAGAGTGTCTGCCCTTATGAAACAAAAATATATGTGAAAATGCTATAATGTGATATATTAAATAATACATTCTCATACAGTATATCGGAATCTAGTGCTTATATTTTTCAGTATTCTGCAATATATGCATGAATGTATACCTATATAGCAAAAACAAGACAAAACTGTACTACATTTTTACATGTAATAGCTTTATTGAAACACTCAAATCATTTCTCTTTCATTAGTTAACGCATGGGTTTATATACAGCATTAAATGTCTCAAAAATGCATTCCCAAAATACCTACAAAGGTAAATTTGCTTTCCACATATTTCAACAGAAGAAAGTTCAAACTGTTGAACTGTTTCAGACTGTTCAAATTACAAACTGTTTGACAAAATCTACAGTATTTTTTATTATTAATATTATTATTTTTTTTTTTACACGCATCTTGCCTAAACATTTTAGTCCTCCACACTGTATCTTGGTGGTATGCATGCATAGAGGATTGCATGTTGTGGCAGATCAATTAGCACACCTTTTTGTCACATCAAATAGTTTCCTGACCTGCAAAACTCGTTTCAGACCAACTACATTTTCTACAATGATCAATGCACATGTGTGATCTATTATACTCTCTTCCAAGAGCAAAGCATTTTCTGTTGTAAACAGTGATTATGTGTCCATTCTGAAACAAAACAGTGAAGCTGTTCCTTTTCGCTATAGAGAATTATTGTAATAGTTGTCCTTAGACTAGAAGTCACTGAATATTTCCACAAATGTATCCACAGTGATTGAAAGTTGCTCCCTCATGGCTAGTATCTCTTCACTAGTAAGTTTTGAATGATGCAAACCAGGGGTAACAATCTGATCTGTTACTATTTCAAACTTTGTCAGTATTTTTTGACCACTTAAATTCTTATACAGCTGGATGCATTCAGACAGCATTTCAGCTTCATTCCTCAAAAGAGGCAATAATTGTCTCTGTGTGAATTCTTTCATTGTCTACAAAGGAACACACTGAGTGCCATTTTTAGTATTTCCCCCATTAAATGACTCAGAAAATTATCCTGAATGTGCCCACAAAGGGCAATTATTTACAGATTCAGGCTAATGGAGACATAAATGTACATTAAATGACACATTTTGCTTTCCATACAGTATTTCAAAATTTTTGACAAAATCTACAACCATTTTTTTCATATCTTTTTAACTCCCCTGTTGTAATAACATGAATGTTACAAGGATTAACCAGTGCTGGTAAAACACCTGGAGCAGAATTCCCTTTAGCTCAAAGATACTATAAAACAGTAGCCAGTTTCTGAACCACTATTCAGCCATTTGCCGAACCAGACCAAGATGTATATTATGCATATGGTCAGGAGGCATGCCAGATATGACGTCAAAGTGTGGAATGGCACAGTGTGGGGCACACTGTACACTGCCCTTCACTACTTTTGTCACCAATGTAATACTCACAGACTGAACAACATATGTAAAATTGTAAGTGACCTTTTATTGGCTTAAGCTCTTTTAAGAATAGATGCCTTGAGGTTGACAGTGCATTTGTGGACAGTGAATATTAATCAAATCTAGAAGATCAGAAAAGGCCCACCAGTGAGTCTGTGTCTCAAAACAAAAGCAAGTATAAGTAAAAAGTCTGACCTGTGGTTACCAACTTCTCCCAACCATGATTCCTCATTTTCTGACTCATCAGTACGGTCTTCATAAGTAAGGTAAAGTTGTTCTCTCCTGCCAAGAATGGATTCTGTTCTCCAAGTTATCAGATAACTGATGCGGGGCTTAAATTTGGTAGAGTCTTTAAGTGAAGGTCACACACCTTGGAACATTCATCCTCAAACAAGAGTGGAGATGTAGGATATTTGGGCATGAATTCATTACTGTCTGCATGCAGGCTCTGTAATAGGGAAAAAAGGAAAAAGTCAATTCTGATCAGAAAAATCAGACAATAAAACAATAAAATCATATAATCATTTGTGTCTTCTTGCACTTGAATATTTAAATTGGCCTCTTATTTGGGTCTTCCGGCTCAATTTTGCCATATTGTCACAGCCACACCAGTTCATTTGTGTGTATATACAACACAAGTGTGCCTATTTTGTTTACGACCATCTAGCTTTTTCAAATCACGTCCACGATTTATGTTTATTTATTTATTTATTGTGGTCACATAGCGACTGCCACCATTTCATATCATTTCGTAGCGACTTCATAACTTTTTTCGGTCTAAAATGACTAAACAACACCTGAGGTAAATGAAGCAAGCATCAGTTGTATGCTAATACAGAACTGCGACTTTGCTGTTTATTAATCATCTAGGATGAATCAAAATAACTTTTTTTCCCCCCAACATTTTGTTGTTGCTGGAATCTCTGCTATATCGGAACCATGGAGAATATATTTTCTTTTCATTCTGTCCAATTCTTCCCTTGGGACATATGCGAGTAGTTGAACTTTTGAGTGTGACTTGTGAACGGCAATTCAGGCAGTGATTAATCCACAAAACCGACACGTTTCAGACCAACGAGTAATAGCCAATCACAGCATAAAGAGGGCTTTGGGTTTGGGGGAAAAGACCACTA
Organism: Hypophthalmichthys nobilis; assembly: GCA_037950665.1. Lineage (NCBI taxonomy): Eukaryota > Metazoa > Chordata > Actinopteri > Cypriniformes > Xenocyprididae > Hypophthalmichthys > Hypophthalmichthys nobilis. The sequence goes on from CM075485.1 coordinate 12,589,519, forward strand.
AAATGAAAATAAGCAAGGGTTACTTTTCTTGTGAGAATTTTTAAAATAAATTGTCTAAGTATCGATATGCCCTAGTTCTTTGACTATGGGACCAGACAAAGATGCGGTTAGCATTGTACCAACAAACTGGATAAGTGACTTTGACCCAACAGATACATCCAGAACATATCTTGTGAAGAAGCCTGTCAAAGGATGGCAAGTTGTAGTGGTGCTACAGTTAGCAGGCAAGTTCATGCCCTTAAATTTAACAGTGATCAAAAGGTAAATTAGAAAACGTTTAGGGAGATTTTTCTGTCCCACTGCGCTGCTTCTCCATTGTTTTTCTATGTGTGCTTGGGTCTCAAGTCGCGCATGAAAAGGCGTTCTAAAAACACAGTCGCTCAAGTTATTAGAATACTTCTTTGAGCTAGGGCTTAGGCAGAGCATTCTAGCAACATCACATGAGCAGAGTGCTGTTGTTTCTTCGAAAATCAGCACAGCTGTGGTTCAACCGGAGGTAATCAGCCTTCAAAATACTGTTTTGTAGCTTGAAATGATGTTAATTTTTATTTTATTTTATTTTTTTTATATCAAATAGACAACACGAGTGGAAACACAAGTAATGACATAATTAATCCTATATTTTTTTTAACCAGTTCTTGGATGACAAAAAAAAAAAAAAAAAAAAGTAAAGTAACATAACATCTGAGAAGGACTAGGAATATCAATCTGAAAACGGGCATGTACTAGACTATCTCTCAAATTTCTAGCCCATTTATAAACTATCAGTGGAAGATGTTAGAAGAGAACACTTAAATTCGGATCAGAATTGAACAAATGCCAATGCTTTTTAAAAATAGATCTTATCAGATTGGATTTGGAGGAATACATTTTAATTAAAGCAAAGGAATGTTTTTTTTTTGTTTTTTTTTTTGTCTTCTTTTTAAACAACTCAGAACGTGAATTTTGAAAAGATGTATCGAATGCTTCATCGACCCATTCAGTAGGGTAACCCCTATCTAAAAATTTCTTTTCCAGGATTTTCCAGGAAAATCTAAATCAGAATGACAAATCCTCCTCAGCCTATAAAATTGACTCTTAGTCAATCCCCTTTTTAAAGCAGTTGAATGGAAGCTCGTAGCGAGTAACGGAGTATTACGATCAGTGTCTTTTGTAAATAACGTATTCAAAGTATCTTTATGCTTCTGTACACATATCTAAAAAGTGTACTCTGGACAAATTAACTGCCAAAGTGAATTCCAGGTCCTCCTCAAAGTTATTTAAGATCAATACAAATTCTCGAACCTTATTGAGATCTCCAAAAAAGATACAAAAAAATGTCATCAATATACCTATACCACTTAATGATCTGTGAACAGAAATGTTTTTTTCACTATTAAATACATAACAATGTTAAAACAACAACAACAACAACCCATTAATAAATTAGCAGAGTTCGGGGCAAAAATAGAACCCATTGCCATGCCACTAACCTGAAGAAAATAATTTCTGTCAAAACGAAATAATTATATTTCAAAACATACGAGGCTATAGCTATCCTGTTGCGCCCCATTTTGTTTCTTTGAATCATGATGTCTCCTTTGTGGTATTGAAAAAGTGAGTGTGCCACCGAAAGGGGGTGATAATGAAATGTTTTTACAGAGACTCGAGTTATACTGTGGCATTCAAGATGGCGGTGCGCTTGAGTGCAGCAGCTCTAGGCTCTTCAACGTGGTGTTGTTTTTTGTGTATTTTTTGGTGTGTATGTTTGTGTTGGCTGAGCTCTACCAAGCTAAGAATGTTTACAGTCAACATGAGTTAATAAAATATAGATTACAATCCAGGGCGGTTGTCACGCCTGATTTTCAACGGGCTCACAACATTCCAGCGGACATTGCAAGACCATACAGGTCTCCGTGGATTGTCATCAGGTCCATCAAGCGGCACAGAAGGTGCAGAGAAAGGAAGCAGAAGCAGGGATGCCAAGCGGGCCTACTTACCAGGCTAAGGGAACAGCCCCACAAACCACCACTCCCATACATATTCCTCTCTAACGCCAGGTCCATTGTACAAAAAAATGGACTAGATGGAGCTGCTGGTTGCTGCTGAAAATTCCGTCCGTGACTGTTGCATCATGATAATAACAGAGACCTGGCTTCACCCAGCGATCCCCAATACTGCTGTAGAGCTAGCAGGCTATGCACCGGCAAGATCTCGATGGAAACACTGATAAGAGCAGAAGTGGAGGACTTTGTATATACGTACATAATGATTGGTGCTCACAAAGCCGCATTATAGATAAACACTGTTAATCAGATATAGAGGCTCTGACGAGCCTGGTCTCATTAGAAAAACGTACCTGTGGGAACGTTTTCGCAAGTCGCAAAATACGTACCAATACGTACATATCACTGCAGTTTTAATGTGAAATGTCCACTGAGTGGCGCTAAAAGCATGTTCACTTTTTTGCCGGAACAGATAAACGTGAATATGGTACGTTTTTATACCGTTGGTTTTTATATGAATCACCGCAGTTCTGATTTGAAATTTTGTCCAGTGAGTGGAGCTATTTTTCTAAAATAATGTACCACCAACACTACACCTAAACCTACCCAATAGTGTTCACAAAAGCAAATGTGAAATAAAAAGCATACGTAATCGTGCCGTTTTAGCTTGTTTTGATCTCTCATCTTTGAGTTCTTTTACCGTGACTCGTTTTTACCCGGATTCGTACCCAAGGCGAAAGTCCAAAATATATTTGTTTACAAATCATGTACTTTGGTAAAAAGCGTTTTGAAGTCATAACATAATATTGTGCAAGGAGACGTAAAAATAAGTCTTTATTAATCCATAATCTGACCCTGTAATCGTCACTGTGTATGAAAACGATTAAAAGCGCTTGCTGTTTTACTGCCTCTAGTGTTCATTTCTGTTGGAAACTGCAGTGATATGTACGTATTGGTATGTATTTTTGCGACTCGCAAAAACGTTCCCACGGGTACGTCTTTCCTTGAGACCAGGTTGACTCTAACAGTCGCTTACAGAACTTTTCATCTAATGAGAGAGCTAACAACAGTGGTTACCACAGCCGTTTACATCCCGCCAGATGCTAATATTGGCTCAACTTTTGGGCACTTATACAAAACTGTAAATAAACATTAAAGGGCCTATCCTGACGGAGTGATTCCAGAATTCACACAACATGTGAAATGTCCCAGCAAAGGAAGTAATATGCTTGATCACGTGTATTCAAACATTAAGCATGCCTACAGAGCTGTGCCCCTTCCACATCTGGGCCTGTCCGACCACATTTTGCTATTCCTCATCCCAGCTTATATCCCCCTCCGGAGGAAAATAAAGCCCATCACAAAAACTGTTAAAACCTGGCCTGATGGAGCTCTTTCCCAGCTACAAAATTGCTTTGCACAGACCAAAAGGGGATTATTTGAATATCAAGTATTAGAGGAGTATATGCAAACTGTTCTGTTTTATATTACAAGTTGTACTGACACAGTCACAGTGAACAAACACATCCGAGTTTATCCAAATCAGAAACCATGGATGACGAAAGAAGTCCGCATTCTTCTCAAAGCACGGGATACTGCCTTCAAGTCAAGTCACGGCAAGAGCTGACCTAAAAAGAGGCATTAAAGATGCAAAAAAAGGCCTATAAGAGAAAGATTGAGGAACATTTTACAGATAACAACACAAGGCGGGTGTGGCAAGGAGTACAATATATTACAAACTACCAGCAGCACTTTAAACTCTAACAACGATGCTTCGCTAGCAGAGGAGCTGATCTGTTTCTTTGCTCAGTCTGAAGTAAAAAATTCACTCTCACATTCATCTCCACCTGACACAGGCCTCCAGCTGTACAGGTACATGAAGTGAGACAGATGTTTAAAACTGTAAACCCAGTATTACAGATGGAGTACCTGGCAGGGTGCTCAAAGGCCTGTGTGTACCAACTTGCTCTTGTCTTCACCAACATCTTCAATCTGTCCCTTTTACAGGCCATTGTTCCATCATGCCTGAAATCAGCCACTATCATTCCAGTCCCAAAAAGGCCTGACATGGACAGTCTAAGTGACTACAGACCCGTTGCTCTTACTCCGAATGTTATGAAGCGAGAGAGTGGTACTGAGGCATATTAAAACTAGCCTCCCACCTACTTTCGACCCACATCAATTTGCATATAGGTCAAACAGGTCTACGAAGGATGCAATTACCACAGCTCTCCACATAGCACTGGATCACTTGGAACATACGTATGTTCGCTTGCTCTTCATCGATTATAGCTCTGCTTTTAACACCATATTACCAGACATAATGATCAGGAAGCTGCTTCACCTGGGCCTCTCCACTAACATCTGTTCTTGGATTATGGACTTTCTCACAAATCGTCCACAATCTGTCAAGCTCGGCTCCAACCTCTCCTCCACTCTCACAATCAGCACTGGCTCCCCACAAGGCTGCGTGCTGAGCCCACTACTGTACTCACTGTACACGTATGACTGCATTCCAATTCATGTCTCAAATTCTATAATCAAATTTGCGGATGACACAACAATTGTTGGACTAATTTCAGGAGAAGACGAGTCTGCCTACCGAGACGAGGTGCAGCGACTGACAGTATGGTGCTCTACAAACAACCTGGTACTGAATACAAAAAAACAAAAACAAAGGAACTCATTCTAGATTTCAGGAAGTGCAGAGCTGACCCCCTTCCCATCTTCATAAATGGAGATTGTGTTGGAAGAGTTCACAGCTTTAAATTCCTGGGAACCCACATACACTATATTGCCAAAAGTTTTGGGACACCTGCCTTTACTTGCACATGAACTTTAATAACATCCGATTCTTAATCCGTAGGGTTTAATATGGAGTTGGCCCACCCTTTGCAGCTATAACAGCCTCAACTCTTCTGGGAAGGCTTTCCACAAGGTTTAGGAATGTGTTTATGGGAATTTTTGACCATTCTTCTAGGTTCTTCATGCCAAAGGTGTTCTGTCGGGTTGAGGTCAGGACTCTGTGCAGGTCAGTCAAGTTCCTCCACACCAAACTCGCTCATCCATGTCTTTATGGACCTTGCTTTATGCACTGGTACGCAGTCATATTAGAACAAGAAGGGGCCATCCCCAAACTGTTCCCACAAAGTTGGGAGCATGAAATTGTCCAAAATGTCTTGGTATGCTGAAGCATTAAGAGTTCCTTTCACTGGAACTAAGGGGCCAAGCCCAACCCCTGAAAAACAACCCCACACCATAATCTGGCAACCGCCAAACCCAGACTCGTCCATCGGATTGCCAGACAGAGAAGTGTGATTCGTCACTCCAGAGAACACGTCTCCACTGCTCTAGAGTCCAGTGGCAGCGTGCTTTACACCACTGTGTCCGATGCTTTGCATTGCACTTGGTGATGTAAGGCTTGGATGCAGCTGCTCGGCCATGGAAACCCATTCCATGAAGCTCTCTACACACTGTTCTTGAGCTAATCTGAAGGTCACACAAAGTTTGGAGGTCTGTGGCTATTGACTCTGCAGAAAGTTGGTGACTTCTGCGCACTGTGCACCTCAGCATGCGCTGACCCCGCTCTGTGATTTTATGTGGCCTACCACTTCGTTATGATATGACATACTGTTATGATACCACTAACAGTTGACCGTGGAATATTTAGTAGTGAGGAAATTTCACGAATGGACTTATTGCACAGGTGGCAACCTATCACAATACGACGCTTGAATTCACTGAGCTCCTGAGAGCGACCCATTCTTTCACAAATGTTTGTAGAAGCAGTCTGCATGCCTAGGTGCTTGATTTTATACACCTGTGGTCATGGAAGTGATTGGAACACCTGAATTCAATGATTTGGAGGGGTGTCTCAATACTTTTGGCAATATAGTGTATCTGACAACCTCTCCTGGTCTGCCAATACCACAGCTACTATTAAAAAGGCTCAGCAGCGTTTGCACTTTCTGCGTGTCCTAAAGAAGAACAATCTATGTAGAATACTGCTGGTGACCTTCTACCACTCCACAATAGAGAGCATCCTCACAGCGTGGTATGCTGGCTGCTCAGCAGCAAACAACAACAACAACAAAAAAAAACACTACAGAGGGTTGTTGATACAGCACAAATCAACAGATTGTCATAGACTGTTCCCACCCTGGCCATTCCCTGTTTGACCTCTTGCCCTTGGGAAAGACGCTACAGGTCAATAAAAGCTTGGACTTCCAGATTCATGAACAGTTTTTATCCTAAGGCCGTACACACTCTTAATCAATACACATAATGTCTATGCACCCCATATTTCATAGTTTATTTATTTGTTCATCTTTCATTCTATTTATGTTCTTGTGCAACATGTGGTACAGTATCTGTGCAATTCTATTTATATGATTGTGTGTATGTATTTATGTTAGTGTGCATGTTATGTTGTGTTACGTAGTTGGAAGGGCACTCAAAATTTCGTTGTATTTTAAATGCAATGATAATAAAGGCTTCTTATCTTATCTTATCTTATCTTATTGGATTGTTACACTTCAGATCTTATCACCTTTGTGAATGAATGCTGAATCATTATTCAATGTGATGCTATAGAGTGTTATAATTTTCTTGTGATGTTTTTTTTTGTGATTATACTTTAGTGGTTTTTGTGGTTATACTTTAGGCTTTATCCCCTATGAATATTTTATTATTATTTAATGTGTTGTTACATAAAATGTTTTGTGTGTGTGTGTGTGTGTGTGTGTGCGCGTGTGTTTTTGTGACATATCAGGACACAAATTTGTATAATGACATAGGTATGAAATAGGTATTACAAAGAGAGGGTGACTTATGAGGACATTACCCCATGTCCCCATTTTTCAAAAGGCTTATAAATCATACAGAATGAGTTTTTGTGAGAAAGTAAAAATGTGCACAGTTTCCTGTGATGGGTAGGTTTAGGTGTAGGGGTAGTGTAGGGGGATAGAATGTACAGTTTGTTCAGTATAAAAACCATTACGCCTATGGAAACAAACCTGTGTGTGTGTGTTAATTTTTGAAGTGGCCCATTTGATGATGATGAGGTTGTAATGATGCATTAAGTAACTGATTGTGATTGATAATTGATGGTTCTTTGCAGTAATTGGTCATGAGTTGATTTTTTATATTTTTGTGCTTTGAATAGTTTGTCTATGCCTGATGAAGGTCATGGGACCGAAATGTTGTGACTAATAAAGATATTTTCGACTAATAAGATATTATACTTATTATATACATTAAAGATATTTGTGACTAATAAGATATTATACTTTTGTAAGCATTGATAATGTGCGTGACTTTCTTTCGTTTTTGATTTTTTACTTTTTTGGTCATTCTCCTATGCACCTATCTATTACCTGAAGGTATGTGAGGGTAATTGCTAATTGATTCCCATATATATGTTAAAAGATAGTGCCTATATGTTTATATGTTCAAATGTATGTATACTTTATATATTTGTAACTATATATATATATATATATATAGTTCAGGCATGAAACTCTAACGAACGCTGATAGGTTCTTTCAACGGCGTGGTACAAGCCATTCATAAGTACTTCCAAATCCACATAATCATATATATCGTACCCTAGCCTGTGATTGGCACGATATGAAAGCTTCCGTTTCACCCCACATGTGTGTGTGTGTGTGTGTGTTAAAATATTGTACATCTATATTCAAATATATTTATACTCAATATGTACTGTATATATTTACAAATATATAACTGCCACTAGTGCACCGGGCTCCCTCACCACTGCACTCACTCACTCACTCCCTCTCTCCTCCATTCGCAATCACCTGAGTACTGATCGCCCGCACCTGTAACTAATTCCAGAGTCCCTCAGGACTCACTGTAAAAGCAGCTCCTGGTCAGTTCAACATCGTCTGACTTCTGTATAGGATTAGAGTTCAGTTGTCCCTGGAATAATGACTTACCTGATGCTTACCTGGACATTTGTTTCCTTCATTTGTGGATTACCAGTCTGCTGTACTATTTCCAAGGACTTACCTGAGACTTTACCTGCTTTTTCCTGCTCACTGCAAGTTTTTGCAAGCATTTGTTATCGTTTTGAGCTTCTTGGAAGTCGTATTTCAGTTCATCTGTTTTTCTAATAGTGCTTTCTGGCTTTACAGACTCCTGCGTGATTATGCACATTGTGCGCTACCAGTTAGTAAATGTTTCTGATTTGATATGTGATGAGACACTTGAAGTGTGATATCTGAATATGTGACTGTTACGTTTGATTAATGAACTCCAGCACTTGAGTCCATATACTTCTCTATAACCGTGGTTCTCAAACCTGTCCTGGAGGACCACCAACCCTGCACATTTTGTATGTCTCCCTCCTCTATCACACCTGATTCAACTCATGAGCTCATTAGACTGCAAGACCTGAAATGAGTGTGTCTGATATAGGGAGACACACAAAATGTGCAGGGCTGGTGGTACTCCAGGACCAGTTTGAGAACCACTGGTCTATAGCATTACAATAATTACATATACTGTATATATCCATATATGTGAATTTATTACAGTATATGTAGTATTTCCTCAGAATTGTGTACATATATTGCTCATACATATTCCCATATAAATGTGACTATATGTACAACATATTTTAAAATATATTTAAGTACACACTACCATTTTTTTTTTTTAATAATATGCTCATCTATATATTATGAAGTGTATTATTGAATATAAAATGACTTGCATTACAATATATAAGGATATATGTTGTTGTGTATTTACCAATATATGAAAACGGCAATTCCTTATGTATTACTCAGTATATTGTAATATATTAACACAATGTATTATTCTATATAATTATGAATATACTGAATTATTTAAAATATTGAGCCTTAATTTATAAGGAAATATATTTTCTTTGTGTAAGGGTGTGTCTTTGTTTATGTGGGCTCACATGCACTTTCTTATTGTGTTGTTCTTATATCATAGGCCAGTGGTTGTCAACTGGTGTGTCGCAAACCAAAAATGAGTGACAGATTTTGTTCTTATATGGTTGCAGACAGCCAGGGAAAACAATATTAAATGCAAATAACGTAAGGCAACTAGCCATATAATCATGAATAATTAGTACAGCAAAATAAATACGACCCAGACTACATTAAAATTGTGTTCACTTTTGGGATGAACATGATTGGTTGACCACAAGGTGTTTTGTGCAGTGAGGCTGCATGAAGCATAAAAGAAACAACAGAAGTTTAATTTTGTACAGTATCGACAATTTTGGTGGGCCTGATGTGTTGAGATGCCAACTGATGTCCTGTGTAAAATCTGGTTCCTGATGCATTGAGAACCACTGTCATGGCGGGTGGTCATGGGTGCTCTGACGTCCCTAAAGCAGCTCATTTTCCAAATTCAGGGTGAGATCAGGTAAACCGAGCCTCTCAATGTCACCAATATACTTGGAGTTACCCTACAGCTGGATAGTTTAGGAAGAAGAAGGGATTTGACATATGTTTGTGTTTGTGGATGCTTGTGTGTATCTCTTTATCATCTGACTGAAATTCTTATAATTCATTGTTTTGATTAGTCAGAGTTTAATTTATGTGTCTATTCTAATTGTTTATCTTGACTATGGGAAAATGCTAGAAGAGCCTTTACTGAAAGTTATTTTATAAATTAACTGCATCCTCTCTAATCCATGCATAAGTGCTCTAAACACAAAGGACACTGAACTCTCTGCATTGTTTGTTGATTGCTAAACTTTAGCTTGTCATTCATTTCTCATCTGGGACTAGATCTCTTCAATCTCACATTATGAGCGAAACAGAATAGCAAGGTGAGGTGCAAATACAAGGTGTACTGACTGAAAGCTATTATTCACATTATTCATAATCTTCACCACATTGTGAAGAAACAATTTGAGGCATGTTTGTCATTTTAGACAAACAAAATGATTGGAAAAGAGCTGCATGAACATTCTTCAAAATTTCTCCTTCATGTTCCACAGAAGGGTTTGGAATGGTGATGGAATATTAATTTTGGGTTAACTATTACCTCAAACATTTTGAAATGAATGACTTAACGAATGATTTATTTGTGAAGAGTTAATTAAAGGTGAATAAATACAATAATACAATTTCTGGGGCTTTTTTTTTATTATTATTTTTATTTATTTTTTTTTTTTTTACAGAAAGCACTTTTTTTTTACCAAAGGGTGCATGCTTGCCATCTGTTGATAACAATGCTTTCATAAGTGATGCTAAAACAGTTTTGTGAGTCTCTCTCTAGGTAACAGCATCTGCTAAATGACTTTCATGAGTTCACACTAACAAATAATTAGAGTAAAAGAGTATGCATATTTGGTGTGCTGTCCGGGGTATGGCTCTGAGGTCGGAATCTGCCCCGAACCCAGAGTACTTCCCTTTGATCCCTGGCTGGGATAGGAATAATCGAGAGTGAGGAGTTGGGGTGGAGGGGGGATGCTCTATATATATGCCTCCTCTCGTGCTGATAGGGTAGATCATTTGAACGTGCTCCTCCTGAACTCCTCGTGAACTCCTGAGCTGATTTTAAACACCCCATTATATATTCAATCATCTGATTCCTGGTATATTTCTCAAGAAACGATCCTGCTACTCATTCTCAATTATTCCACCATAGATAAACAGCAAATTTATTATACAAATTCAGTTAATAGTTTGAAAAAATTTTTTTTAAATCTCAGATGACTGGCATTTTCTGATAATTAGTATGTTTCTGATGATTGTTGCACATTGATAATTTGCTAGACTAGAGTTTCTCAGCCATGGTGGTGATGTTGCAGCAACAGAGATTCACATATGGGACTGATCAAGAGTTCAGCCTAATAAACAGATGCAGCACCTGCCAAGTAACGTGCACACACACAACCCTGCAGAAATCCTATCTATCTGAGCACTATAAATCTGGCATGAAGACATTATTGTACTGTAAATACTGCAGGGGCGTTTCCTCCGAGGAGGCAAGGGAGGCAGTGCCTCCTCAAAAAAAAAAAAAAAAATAGGATGAGAAAATAATCCATATTACATATAAAACAACACAAATATTACAAATTATGGCATTAAAAAGAGCGCAAGTCACTCGTATTTCTGAAGGAACACTGCCCAACAGCGACACCCGCAGGTAAAGTTACAGCAGGAGTCATGCCTCCCTTTCCACTCATAGAAAACCACAGAAAACCATTAGACCCCCGGCGTGCGGTGGGTTTTGTGGGGGGTAATTGAGAATGAATGGGGGAAAGTCACGTGAGAGGAGGCAATGTTAAAAAGAATATTATAAAAGAATAATATTAAAAAGAAAAACATCAATACACAAATAAAATATATTGTTTAAATTATTATTGCCTTTAGTTATTATTTTGGAATGAATGTAGAAATGCTTAAAACACTAACTTGATGAGATTGACTTGGTTTTGATAAATAGAACATTTATTACAATACATTGTTAATGTAAAATTACAAAATAGAATTGTATTTGGTTTCTTTTTTCTTTTTTGATGTAATGTTCATTTAACAAGGAAGATGTGTCAATGTTAAGAGTAATGCACATGAATTTACTTTGATTCATAAATAAATAAAACATACACTAAATGAGAATTAACCTACCACTGATCATACTTGAGGTTAGCGATTAACAGAGTATAAAGTATTAAACTGACATTTTAGCTCAAACCCTAATCAAACAAACTACCTGTAATTTTCTAGTAACTCTGAATACCTTGCTGCATCCTACTCAAAATACTTCCCTCCTATGTACTACAGGGGTGTTCAAACTCAGTCGAGGGCCACTGTCCAGCAGGGTTGAGCTCCAGCTTGCCTCAATACACCTGCCTGGAAGTTTCTAGTATGCCTAATTAGACCTTGATTAGCTGGTTCAGGTGTGTTTAATTGGGGTTGGAGCTAAACTTTGCAGGAGAGCGGCCCTCCAGGAGCAGGATTGGAAACCCCTGGCTCTCGAGGGAATTGAAGGCACTCACAGTGATGCATTCATGGCTGTTCTCACATGATTCTTTCAGAGTGACAGAATCTGGCATTTGAACTTAGTACGCTTATCTCCTGAGGGGATTAAATACTCGTTGTCTGATGCGGTCACAGTGATTTGTTCCACTCAGGCTGGACTCTCTCTTGACGGATGAGAGTTAATTACCTACTCTCTGCGGCTCGAGTCCCATGGCCACCATTGTGGTGAGGTGGGATCGAGCGTGGGGGTTGTAGGCAGAGCGCGGGAGGAGGAATATTTTTGTTTAAGCTGCTCTTGCTAGCTCTGGTACTGCTACTGATTAATTTGCTAGATCTAATTCTGAGGAATGAGACGCAGAATTAAGGTTGAAGCTGCCTCCCCTTGAACATAGGTCCCTTATGTTCTCTGAGGTTGCAGCCACCTCCCCTAGAGGCAGGGGTTAAGCAGGTGGCTCCTTTATAAGCCTTTAAATTAAAGTGTTTTGCTGAGGCCTCCACTCTCCAGATTTTTTTAAAGGTTTAAAGGGGGGTGCGAACAAAAAAGTAAGAGAACCACTGTTCTAGAAAGTTGTTGTTTTTCTAAGGTCTCCACTCACCTGAGCTCCATCTGGACAGTGACATCAAGTGTGTTGGCTCTCTGTGGGCCGCTGTGATAAGCTGTCCTTAAGGTGGAGTGTAGTTTGGCCTCCTCTTGCTTTAGAAAGTTGTTCTGCTGAGGCTTCTGCTCTTCTAAGCTCCATTTAGACAGCCACATCAAGTGTATTGGCCCTCGGTGGGCTGTTGTGGTAAGCTGTCTTCAAGATGGGCGTTGTTTGGCCTCTTCTCATTCTAAACTCGTTCTGCTGATGCCTCTTCTCTCTCGAGCTCAATCAAGGACAGTGACATCAAGTGTGTCAGCTCTCTGTGGGCAGCTGTGATAACCTGGCTTTAAGATTGAGCATAGTATGGCCTCCGCTCACTATAGAGAGTTGTTCTGCTGAGGCTCCATTTAGCAGTGACATCGATCTCCAAGCTGCTTTCTACCTCTGTGTGGGGTCCCTTAAGAAATGGGTGGCTCCCTTATTATAAACTGGGGGCAGCCACCTCCTTTTAAGTTGCTTTAGTAGGCGGCTCCCTTTTTGATATGCTGAAGTTTCAAGCTCTCTCTCTCTCATTTGGGAATATATAAGTAGGAAGCTCCCTTGTGGTAATGAAGTTGTTGCTGCCTCCCCCAGAATTGGGGTCCCCTAAGCAGGAGGCTCCTTCATTTATCTAGAAGAAACTGCCTTCCCTGTTTCAAGTTCTTTTAATAGACAGTTTCCCTAAAATGTTTAGCATATTTGCAAGGTTGTAACTACCTCCCCCTATAGTGGGTTCTTAAGCAGGTTGCTCCCTTGTGTTAGCAGTGAAGTAGTAACAGCCTCCCCCACTCAAGGACCCTAAGCAGACAGTTTTCTTCAGGTGCTCCAAAGATCGATAGTTTGGTTGAGCTTGGGCGTCCCCTCCGGGGTTCTGCAAGCAGGTCCTCTGCTCCCACAAGAAAGCTTGTGATGATCCCCAGACTACAGGGGTTATCGTGCAGTGTACCCTCCCCTTTACTGGGACAACTTCTCTTGGGCCTTCAGACTCATTTTGGCTCAGGCAGACTTCGGAGACTATAGCAAGGCTAACACTTTGCAGCCTTTTTCTAGTTTCGTCTAGTGGGCATAGGTCACCCTTCCCTTTTAGGGTTTCTTTATTAGGGTCTATCGTCCCTGGTTCTAGCCTAGTCTAAGTTGGGGATCACAGTCTTTGGTGAGCATTGGACTCCCATCACTCAACTTTCTGCTGAGAACCCATCTCTGGGCCCTGGTGAGAAGTGGTATTTGCTTGAGCTTTGCATCCCTTCTAATTGGTTGTGCACCCTTAATTCAGGATTGTTGGCCTTGCGAGATGCGAGATTCATGCCTCCCCCTAATGGCAGGTTTCTAAGTAGCTTCCTTATGTTTCATAAGGCCACGGCTGCCTGCCCAAAAGTTTGGTTTTCAAGCAGGTGGGCCCTTCATGAGTCAATAACAAGGTTAAAGTTGACTCCCCCTGATAGTGGGTCCCTTAAGTAGACAACTCCCTTAGGTTGTGAGTGACAGGCGAGGGAACCATTGTTTTCCTGTTCCAGTATTCCCTTAAAGATATTGTCTGTCATTGCGGCTGACATTACCAGACCTTTGTAACCATGGTTCTCTGAAAAGCAGAAGGAGACACTGCATCTCTCTACCATGCATCGGGCCTGCCTGTCTACGTCTCCTTCAGACAAAGAAGTTGATGACGTCTAATACAGGATTTATACTCACGCTCACACCAATAGTGAAGTCACGGACTGCCGTCAGCCAATGACATTGTCACGTTTAAACACGTACTTCAGAAAATGATCAAGCTGGAAGCATTCCCCAAAGTGTCCTTTAGAGGATGCAGTGTCTCGTTCTCCTTCTCAGGGAACCATGGTTACATGTGTAACCTGAGATGTTTTAACGATTGCAAAGTAAAGTCAAATTCAAATGTACCTACTCAGACAGTATGCAATTTTGAACGCGGCACTTGATTAGCTTGCTCAGGTGTCTTTGATTAGAAATAGAGCCAAACTCTGCAGGGCAGTGGCCCTCCAGGGCTGGATTTGAGAAACCCTGAACTACAGCAACCACCCAGAACACTAGCAACACCCTAGCAATTAACAACTGCCTTCAATCTTTGTGCTACAGAAATGAATAATTTCTCAAAACAATTTTTACACACACACACACACACAAAAACAACAACAACAAAAAAAAAAGGTTAAAAATCCTGTAGACTTAAATAGGAAGGGGCCACACACGTATCAGTTCAATGTGACACTACAGTACCTGGAGCATCATCTGTTCACAGTGCTGTTATCTTAATGGTCACCATGATAAATGAAACTTTACGGAGCCCCGCACATGACATGCATGAAAAAAAATAGTTGGCTAAATTGTGTGCACAATTTACTAATTTGTTCCTTCGATTTACTAAATCGTGTGCACAATTTAGTAAATTGAGGGAAAGAATTAATAAATCGTGCGAAGATTGTGCGCAAGATTTACTTTTTTTCTTGCATGCTATGTGTGGGCTTCCGTAAAACTTTTCTAGCCACATGGACAAACACAGGCTCAGTGTTTGACAAGCCAGCTGGTGTTTTGATCGTCACATGAAAAAAAGGATGATCAATTTTCAAAAAGGACCAATTTTCACAGGATGAAGACTACTTATATTTTTCTTTTAAGGTTGAAATGCAGTGATCAAAAATACAGATTAAAGACTACTGAAATGCTGGGGCAGGATTTAAGCAGGGTGTGGACTCTGTTTTAAAGCAGAACACAACATAATATTATTGACTTTTCTAAAGTCAAAGCCACAGGACACATTATTGTATATAATTTTTATATATGTTTTTATATACATATATATCTAATATTTAATGACATTTGTCATCATTTCAATTTAGTTAAGCATTATATAAGGTGATAAAATTTGTAAACCATTTGGAGATTCAGGTCCCCTGAGCAATGTTGTTTTAGTTTGAAGCTTTAAATCTAATATTATTTATACATGAAACAGTGCTTTGCACAGAAATGTAAAACTTGACGTGTTTATTGATACCCTTACGAAAAAGAAGTATACTTCAAGTTAATTTTATCAAGTATACTTAAGTAATGTTCAAGTATATTTTTGAAGTATACTTTATGTAGTAAATATACTAGTATCAATGTACTAGTAGTTAACTTGTAAGTGTACTATTTTAATACCGCTTGGGACTAAACTGGCTCAACTGAAGTATACATTTAAGTGTACTATAAATGTAACCGTAAACTTTAAGTACACAACTATACAGCTTTGTTTCTCATTTGTACTGCATCTGTACTACAAGTGAACTTATAAGTATACTAGTAATTTACTATTTTAATACTAGTAGTACATTTTAATATATAAAAGTACACTTTGAAATATACTCTCAGTAAACTACTAGTTTAGTGCAAGTAACATACTTGTAAGTTTTCTTTACGTGAACATAACATCACACTTACAGTTTACTTTTTTTTTTACTTTTTATATATTATTTTTGCACTTTAAGTATACTATGTTCCTATTTAGGTATTATATTTTATAGACTACTTGAAATACCTTTAACTGTACTTTAACTCATTCCATTTTAAAAAACATTTTATTCTAGCTTCATAAATCCTTTTTTATCAACACTTAAATGTGGGTAAGTTTAATTTAAAAAAAAAAAAAATGAAACATTTTAAACAAAAAGCTGAGAAAATTGCACTAGCCTATGTCCGGATGGAATTCAGAACGATGATCAAACACAGGTGGAGTAGATAGATATATGCGTGAGTAATCTTCTATCGCTTGTTTCAGCTTCTTCTCCTGCATGATACGGAGATTCTGTATTATTTCAGAAGATGTGTAACAGCGCCCCCTACCGTATATAGCCTGAAAATTCAGTCAAGGCGAGGAAAGAGGGAAGTAGATTTGAAGTAAATTCCTATGTACACTACCAGTGGACTAGCCTACACAAAAATTCAGATACTCAGAAATAGGAATATATCTGTTTTCTTTATAAATCAATATTTTCAAATGATGTACTTTTATACTGTACTTTTATAAATATACTTTTAAGTATATCTTGATCAAAGACTGAGTCCAAGTATAGGCCAAATATACTTAGACTTTTCTGTCAGTATAAGTCAAGCATACTTAAGTGCAATTTTAAGTATATTTTTCAGAAGTACATAAAGTGTATTTCTAAAAAGTATATAAAAAGTAGACTAAAAGTATACTTTCTTATTTTTAGTTTAAAAGAAGCATGCTAATAGCACACTTGAATAAACTTCTTTTTCGTAAGGGTAGTCATAACACAATGCTATGCAAAGATATGACAAGCCAATACTCAGATTCAGATTCCTTCAAATATTAGCTGTCTCAGCCCAGTTCACCACATTATGACCATGTGGTTGCATGACTGTGACTGAGTGAATGAATACAGTCATTGCTCACAGCAGTGTATATAAACATTGACACTGGACAAGGACAATGTTTTTGAGTTGTTTCTCAATGTTTTTTGAGAAATGATATTTGTGTAAATCAGAAAACCATAATATTCAGCCAGAAATACAAAATATAGAGTGTACTTTGCAAACGGTTTTGTAGATTTGAGATTTGAGCACTGATAAAAGCATTAAACTGCCAGCCTTTGAGTTTATTCACTGAGAATGGTTAGATGTTGGAGCTTGACCACATCCAATATGACGATGTCAAGCAAATGAATAACAAAGACCCTTGTGACAGAAAGAGTCAAACCTGCTTTTTTACAGTTTTGCAACACTAAAAAAAAAAACTGACCATCTACAGTATATACTGTACAATCTCTCACAAGCCATTTCAACCTCATACTCAGATAAGCCCCTTACTCAAGTTTTGTGAGAATGGTTTCCACAGCAGATCAGATAGACAATGGTCCATCTGATTGATTAAACAAGACCTGTGGCGCCCTTTAGTGGTGGCCTATTTAGTGTATTCTTCTTACAGCTTTCACAGTCACTTTGGTACATTTCTCAGATCATAATTTAAATTCTCAAAACTATTATGCAATTATGTACAATTGTCTGCTTGTAACGATCAGCCTTATTGTTAGAAGTTACTTGGATTAAAATCGGGTCAGATTCTACTGTGTGAGATATCGGAGCGTTTAAAAAGATGAGAGAGATGACAATTTTAAAATGAAAATCAAATGTGCACAATAAAACTAGGAAACCTCAGGCTGTTTAAAGAACTGAAACCATTCAGCTGCGCACAAGTTCAAGATCGTTTGCGATTTATAAATTTCACATCTGAAAGAGAGACGTACACTTGTTTCTGTGTGTACGTTCATTCTATGAATCACACGTACGCACATCTGAGAAATGAAATGATTCGAATAAAATGGCTAAGAAAACATGAATACCTATTAAAACTCATATACAGTGGGTACGGAAAGTATTCAGACCCCCTTAAATTTTCAGTTTTTCTTTTTGAATAAATCTGCAAAAATGTCAACAATTCTGTGTTTTTCTGTCAATATGGGGTGCTGTGTGTACATTAATGAGGAAAAAAAATGAACTTAAATGATTTTAGCAAATGGCTGCAATATAACAAAGAGTGAAAAATTTAAGGGGGTCTGAATACTTTCCGTACCCACTGTAATTGAAATAGTGAATTAGATCATGGAATACTGAGTGAATTTTTGACCATTTAAAAAATATATATATATTCCTCACCTCCAGGCATATTAATAAAGGGGCTCACACTATAGCTAAATTTATCACTAAAGCTAAATATAGCTAAACTTGTTCAGTCAGCTTGTTCTGGTTCTCAAAACCCCCAATAGCTTGTTCTCCATGGTTGCATCTTCATGAATGAGACATGCAGATAACTACATACTGTAGTTCAAAGATTATACAACTCTTCAACAATTCCGAGTTTGTTTCAAAAACGAACTGAAAAAGTTAACACTAAATGTTGAACTTTCTATATTGTCAAAATAAATCATTGCAACAGTAGGAAAAAGGAAAAAAAAATGTGTTGCCTTATACTGTGATATCACATTGCAGAATATTTCAGTCCAGAGACATGTGACGCATATATATAACAAATACATGCATGCACAGTTTTAACGCAACTTTAATCGCCTTTTTGGTTATTTCATGACTTAATTGACGACAGAACTACGACGCTGCATGCTTGTAGTTTCTTTTGCGCTTTATTTATAGTGAAGTGATAAACAGCGCGCCGTATTTGCGCGTGATTGAAAAGTGCGCGCCACGAGCACAGTATAATGGCTGACACGACAAGAAAGTACGTTTTTTCTGAGTTTTACTGATATAGATCATCTGACCGCAGATACTCGTTTTCTCAGCATCTGACAGGAGTGTCACCGGCTTTCACACACGTCTTTCTAAATAAAAGTGGCATCAGAAAAACAGAGTATTACGTTTGTTGTTGTTTCTTTGACTGCACACATTTCGACCCACTCAAAACGGTCTTGCAACCCACCAGTTGAGAAACATTGACGTAGGCTAGCCTATATATAATGTTCTGCTGAAGCTCATTCGGCACCTGTATCCTTTCTGCGCGCGTTTGACTTGCGCCTGGCGCTGAGGTGAAGTTGGAGTGTGCGTCTGAAAAGTCTCCCATTTTTTTGTGGTCTTAAAGAGACGGTTCTGTGTTTAAATAAACGTGAATCTTGTCAAGAAAAAAGGAGACAGAAACAGCAGATGTGAGTGGGGTGGCCAAAGGCCACCCCGGCCACCCCCTGGCTCCGCCCCTGTGCACAGGTGTGCCTTAGGCTGGCCACCGTAAAAGGCCACTCTAAAATGTACAGTTTTACTGTATTGGGGGGGTCCGAAAACCAGTCAGTATCTGGTGTGACCACCATTTGCCTCACGCAGTGCAACACATCTCCTTCGCATAGAGTTGATCAGGTTGTTGATTGAGGCCTGTGGAATGTTGGTCCACTCCTCTTCAATGGCTGTGCAAAGTTGCTGGATATTGGCAGGAACTGGAACACGCTGTCATATACGCCGATCCAGAGCATCCCAAACATGCTCAATGGGTGACATGTCCGGTGAGTATGCTGGCCATGCAAAAGCTTGGATGTTTTCAGCTTCCAGGAATTGTGTACAGATCCTTGCAACATGGGGCCATGCATTATCATGCTGCAACATGAGGTGATGGTCGTGGATGAATGGCACAACAATAGGCCTCAGGATCTCATCACGGTATCTCTGTGCATTCAAAATGCCATCAATAAAATGCACGTGTGTTCGTTGTCCATAACATACGCCTGTGGTTACACGTGGTCTGCGGGTGTGAGGCCGAAATGGATGGATTGTTTCGGCAAAGGAGAAGTGCTCACTAACACAGATTTAGACAGATTTGTGAACAATATTTGAGAGAAATAGGCCTTTTGTGTACAGGGAAAAAGTCTAAGATCTTTGTGTTTAGCTCATGAAAAATGGGGGCAAGAACAAAGGTGTTGCGTTTATAATTTTGTTCAGTGTAAATGCTACTATTTTATAATCAAAATTTAGGACTATGTTAGAGAGGGATAGAAGTCATTTTTATGGATGATAGGAATTTTTCATTACAAACATTACCTTATTTGAATGATCTACAAAAATGTGAGCTTATGAGTTTCTTAATTTGTGATTTGTAGAGTAGGATTAGTACTGCAATGAAAAAAGTTAACTGTTGTTTTGTGTTTGTGAGAGAGAAAAGAAAAAAAAAATAGTTTGCATCTCCTAAAACATTTTTTCAATGTCTTTACCGAAATATTCTCTACAAATTCCACTGTCATAGGTGCTCAGTTTTGCTATAATAATACTAGATATTATACAGCACATGCATAATTTGAGTCGATATGATAAATTTTTTCCAGTCACATTTTATCAATGCCAAACCACATCTTATTAACTACTATTAATATTGTATATAATCAATATATAAACAAGTGATATTTAATTGTTAACAAGAGATTGGCTGGACCCTGCTGACCCAATCAGTATTTCTTGTCCAATAGTCATACTTTAATTTTCCTGTTTCTCTAGTTTTGCATCCTTCTCGTGGGCATTTAATAATGACTTTTCAGTGTGAGTTAAACCTCTTTTTTGGCCCATAATATGTATTTAAAAAAAAAAAAAAAGTAATTTAAAAAGTTTTGTCTATGGTATTGAAATTGTGGGTTACATCTTTGTCACCTTTTTTACTCAAGGAGTTTACATTCCTGATAATACAAGAGTGAGGAACTTACATTTTAATTGCAAAGGAAAACCAATTCATATTCTTCTGTCCTCTATATTTAAGGGTAAGATTTCTTTATAAATAATCGTGTCACCCTTATGTCTTTATTTTTGTGGAACACAAAAGAAGAGAGTCACTTCAGTTTCAGTCACCATTAGAAAAGAAACCGTGATAGTGAATTGTGACTGAGGCTGTCAGTCTCATGTTCTGCCTTACATCTCGTTTTGTGCTACAATAAAAATAACGTTTGATACAAAAGAACATGACCAGTTTTATTCTTGAGTAAATATTTATTTATTTATTTTTTAAACTTGAGACTGTTTATATTAGCCTGTAATTTAATTATATACCTCTTTGTATGTATTTGAATGTAACTGCCTTTTCTATTAGTCATACTGAAGGTTTGTATACTATAGGTTGTATGCTCTTAACATCTTAACATTATTACATAAACAGGCTAATTTATATATTAGTAAGTATTTGAGATTTTTAAAACAGAAAATGTGTTAATTGTATAAAGATTTCAACCAACTGAAATCAACATCGTTTCAACGTGAGGTAATCAAACCAGATCGATTTCATGTTGAATACGTGTTTATTCTATAGCATCGTTTCATTCAACTGATATCAACATTGTTTCAGCATAAGGTAAGCAAACTATCTGCGTCGATTTTACCTTAGTTTTGAATGGCTTGTCTGACATTGGTCTTTGATGCCGTGAGAAACATCGATTCTAGGTTGATTCTATGTCAGTGTGCTATCTGGGTGTAGCCTGAAAGGTTCAGCCTAAATAAATAAAGGTCATAGAAAGCCCATGCAGAGCGGTAAGGATTTACAGCTTTGCATCGTCCACACATCGGCCGGAGAGCATTTGCGATCAAATGGCGACGTCTCAGCAACATTTTCCCAATTAGCAAACGCTCTCAGAGCTAGCCTACATCTTGGCAATGGAACTTTGTCCATCGGGTCGACATCGGCCCGACGTACGTGTGCTATCTGGGTATAATTCTAAAGTGAAGGTCATGGCATGGTCATGGCTATTTATTTGGATCAGTATTCTAAAGTGAGAAACATGATAACTCTCTAGTAACTACTGTCATTGTAAACTTTTGAAGTTTTTGTACAGTTTTATATAGTAATTCCTTCTGATGTATTTGGTAACACTTAAGTAATTACTAGTGGGTTACCATGATCTTCACTTTAGAATACTGATCCAAATAAGTAGTAGTTCCTTTAGAATTATGTAGTAACTCTTGAGTGTTACTATCCAATACTTTACAAAAACCTCAAAAGTAGGGATGCACCGATACGGATACCAGTATCGGTATCGGGCGATACCAAGCTTATGTACTTGTACTCGTAAAAATACCCTCGATACCATAGACCGATACCTCACGTGACGTAACTGACAGAATTTTCCGTGCACAGAGACACAGATGGCAGCAGCAGAAACAATGTCAGTCTCAGAGTCTGCATGCTTTCAATCACAATTCGTTATCGATTAGAGAAGGCGGGATAGGCGGAATCGCGCTGAATGACAGACCAGAAGCACTCTCTCTCTCTCGCACGCGCTCTCTCTCTCTTTCTTGCGCGCGATCCCAGTTCTCTCAGACAGTGCGCGATCAGTTCTCCTTGCGCCTGAATGGTCAAATGCACACATAGTTGTCAAAATGTCCATTGTGTGGAGTATCTCACGTAAATACAGTCGGTTATGGCTTAAGTGGACGTAAACATTTGGGTGAAAACAGGATATGTGTCAGTATCCATGGATTCGGTCTTAAAGGGACCGTAGCCTATAGGCTATTTGTCATTAATGTTAATAAATCAACAAAAGATGTTAAATAAATGTATACATGGTAAATAAACCTACTGTATCTGAAAAAGAGTTTATTTAATTTGTATCTATAGTATTTGTTGTATTGTTTGTAATTTGTTTGTAAATTTCTTTTTATATAACAACAATTATATATATTGGTAATTATGCCCTTTGAAGGTTATTGGACACTGTGAAATTTTTGTTCTTTAAGTTTGTGACAAGCACATAAAAATGATTACTTTTTTCATTAGAGCAACAATAAAGAAGCTGTCCTACATTCATTAGTCTCACTGTGTTGTGCTTGGAAAACTGCAACATCAAAAAAAAAAAAAAAAAAGAGAGAGAGAGAGAAATTAATAAATGTATAGGCATCGGTATTGGCGAGTACTAGAAAAAAGTATCGATACTCGTACTCGGTCCTTAAAAAATGGTATCGGTGCATCCCTACTCAAAAGTTTACAATGACTTTAGTTACTTTAGTAACAGTAGTTACTAGATAATTATCATATTTCTCACTTTAGAATACTGATTTATATAATTAGTAATTCCTTCTGAAGGATTTGATACTTCAGTCGTTACTAGTGGGTTACCATGATCTTCACTTTAGAATTAATGGTAGCACTTCATTTTACAGTCATGTTCCCCATGTAGCCTACATACTGTGTACTTATTATAGTAATTGCAATAACTGGGTAAGGTACTAACCCTGAACCTACCCCTAAACCTAACCCTAACCCATGTAGTTACCTTATATTACCCAGTATTTTCTTAGGTAAATATACTGTAAGTACACGCAAGTGCACATACTGTAAAATTAAACATTATGCATTATTCACATTAATTATGAACCTGCATGTAGTAGTTCTTAGTAGTTCTCTGGGAGGTATGAAAAAAACAGTAGCTACTGATTAGCTAATAGTGAACTACCACCTTCAACTGAGCACTATTACTTACTAATTCATTAATCAGAGTTTCTTGTTAGTTAATAGTAGTTACTAGAGTGTTAACAATGCATTACTCATTTGTTCCTGTGTAGTTATTCATTAATGAAGGATCAGTATTCTAAAGTGTTATCCATGAATTTGTGAAAACGGTGACATCATGAGCATGTTTATTATGTGTTCAGTCTCGTATATGTTTCTTTGCAAAGTGACATCGCCAACTATTCGCCTGGCAGCATAATACAGCGTTTTAGTCGTTTTCTCAGATCTGTGTGAATGGAGGTCGTTTGACAATGTTGTCGCCTGTACAAGAAAAACGCAAAGGAAACTTTTCCGTTTTTAGTACATTGTTGTCATGTAAACATAACCTAAGTCATATTATCAGTGACTACATTCAATTTTTTTTTTAACATGTAAGACAAAAAGCAGTATGCCATAAAAGTAGGATGTCAGAATTTCACAATTTCACAAAACTTCACAAGAGAGAATTATTACTGGAATTGCTTTTGTGTTTATTACCATCATGCTTTATTTTCGATTGACTCACTGTCCTACAGCAATTAGTAGACCAAACCACATTGTGTGTGTGTGTGAGAGAGAGAGAGAGAGAGAGAGTGTGTCCTTTATGTCACACCTTTCTTTTGTGTAGAATACTTGCCTTCAGGCTGTTGATTGACCTGATTTTCTTTTTATCTTTTGATATTATGATATAAAGATGTTATTTTCATATGAGCACCTACACATTAAATAATATGTTCACATCTGTGGCTTTCTTTGTGGTTTTCATGCATTTGGTAGACACTTTTATCCAAAGTGACTTACATTGTATTTAGGTACACTGCAAAAAAATGCTATTTTTGTTTGTCAGAGTATTTGTCAGATTGTATTTTTTCAAGTACAAATATCTAAAAATTCTTAAATCAAGATACATTTTCCAAACAAGAAATTATCTGCCAATGGGGTAAGCAAAATATTCTTAATGCAAATGGAAAACAAGATTTTTTTTTCTTACCCCACTGGCAGATAATAGATATTACATATTAGATATTTTGACTGGAAACAAGACAAAAATACCAAGAAAGCAGTGTATTTTATTAGTTCATGCAATAAAAAAGCACTTTTTCATTTCCTTGGCTTTTAAAAACACATCTAGGCTAATTAACATTTATTTCAGTGTATAATGTTCAGAAAAACAAGCAAGAACCTTGAAGCCCTTGGCATGTTTTGAAATGAAAGAGGGTGGTTCAGGCTATGCCAAGCATGTGAAAAACTGTACTCAGCAAACCGGCTTGGTCAGTAGTTAATACATTTCATAAGAGCGCACATATGTGTCACAGACACGCCAGGTTCCATCCAATCACAGCGCACTCAATCCCCAGAATACTGATCACCGACACCTGCACCTCATCTACTCACTCATCAACTCACTTTAAAAGACACTCACACACCCTCACTCACTGTCCGGTCTCGTTTGAGTAAAGTCATGCTAATGCTTCTCTCAAGGACTCCTTACCTGTGTACTTACCTGTCTCCAGCGTCTACCAACCTCCTTGTGTGTAACCTCCTCGTGTGTGAGTGTCTCCATTCTCCAGCGACTGCCTATAACTATATCAAAGACAATATCATCATCCTCATCCAAATACCATCAACTCAACCTCACATACTCACCTGCTGCACTATTTACTCTGCTGTGTGTTATAATAAACCATCTTGCTTCACTTCCTGTCTCTGCGCCATCTGTACTGTAACAATATGACATTCTCAATTCAGAGAACTCCAATTCAGAGAACTCCTTTATCTGGAACACACATCACTGTTTTATCATTCCATAATTTATGAACTTTATGCAATTATTGAACAGAACTGAATCAACATTGAACTGACTTCAGCTGAACAATGACACTATTGTCTTTTTAGAAATGCTTTACAGCAGAAGTGAATTCTGTTTGCATCATTGATCATTATTCTCCTACCATAGTGTTTTTACAAGAATGTTATTCCTCACCAATCATTATTTGTGTAGATTTTAAAACTGTAATAGAGCGCAACTCGGACTCGGATGCTTCAAAAAGTTAAAGAGATGGTAAAACTAATCCATATGAATCGAGCGGTTTAGTCCAAATTTTCCGAAGAGTCTCGCTTTATATGTTGAACAGATTTAATCTAGGCTTTTATTCACATTGATCAGTGAATCAATGAGGTTCATTCTCAAGTGTTATGTCAGCAATAAGGTTTGTTCTCATGCGTCAGGCAAGTATGGTTGAGGTTCTGTTTATGTTCGCTGAGCAGTGTTATGTGAATAAAAGCTTAAATTAAATTTGAAAAGTGAAAATGAAAACTATTTTTATATCTCTATAAAAGTTTTGAAGCGTCAGAGTTTTGGGTGAATAGACTGTCAAAGGAGGGACAGAAATCTCTCAGATTTCATTAAAAATATATTCATTTGCGTTTTGAAGACGAACGAAAGTCTTACGGGTTTGGAACGACCTGTTGAAGTGCTCCAGAAATTGCTCTTTTAACCTAATTTCTAAACATCTCTTCTCAAGGGGGATTTTTTTTTTTTTTTTTGCAGCAACTTTGATAGCTAAATTAGATATTTTTATCCACAAATCAACTTTGTCTAACATAGTTTTACTGTAAATGGAGAAAATATCAATGTATCCATATGGCAACTTTGTACCACAGTGGAACTGCAGTAATGTATTTCCCCATTGGGATTTTTTATAGATAGTAGCATCAATAATTTGATTGTAGTTATTTATTTATTTGAAGTATTTATTGTAGTATAGTTGTATTTATGTATAAATAAATATCAATTTCTAAAAGAAATGTGCATTTAAATAAAAAAGAAAATCATAATTTTTTAGAAAAACTAGTTTTTTGACCATTTTCCATTGTGGTACAGCATTGCTATATGGCAACGTTTCCCTAAGTCTTGTTAACATTAGTTAATGCACTGTGAACTAACATGAACAAATGATGAACAACTGTATTTACATTAACTTACGTTAACGAAGATTAGTAAATACAGGAACAAATGTATTGCTAATAGTTAGTTAGTTAACACATTAACTAATGTCTTATTGTAAAGTGTTACCAAAAGTCTTAAATGATTGTGTAGCATTATGAGAAAATCTGTGTCAGTTCTGCATCATGTGCGTCAGGTCTGCTGCTGTAGTGGACATTCACCGTTAGCTCATATTTTTTCAGAGCCCATGTTAACAGATTACAGCATTCACAACACACGCAGAGGTGGCGCGGCAGCACGTTGCAGGACCAGAGCAGAAGCGGCAGTGCCACAATCGTTTCACCCCGAGTCTATTTTTGCTGCGCAGCTCATGCTGATTTAAAGCCTCAGTGCATTGTTCTAGTTTTAAATAGACCTGAGTTAACACGAATACATGAAAACACATTATTGCCAGAAATTTTTTGTCTAAACCTCAGAAGCCTTGTTAACTAAAGGCTGGCCCACATTAAAAGATTTTTAAAATCTTATCAGATTTTCAAAATGTCAGAGACCACAAACATGATGATAAAAAACTCATAGATTCAACAGTTTTGTTCCTGTGGAGTGTCGTAATGTGACCAAGACAGCTCACCACACACTAACAGATTCCATTCACAAACAGCCAGAGTCCCGACTGTGAACAAGGGAAATCTCACAAAATCTCTCGCGATCAAACATACTTTAGAGTAAACAAACATGGTGGAGGATAGGCAAGAAGAAATGGCGATAATATTGTTTCGACTGCTTTTTTTACAGAAAAATTGCTGGAAAGAAAGAGAAAAAGGTTTGGATGAAGTCATGTTATGCTTCTGTCTTCCATCATTTGGTATCGTTTTGTTCCACGTGACAATCTACAGAATACGTGTGCATTTATCCTCAGGGTTCCCCCCGCACAACAGGATTTCTAATAATCTGTAGAACCATCAAGATAATCGGGACTTTACCTAGGATTGTCAGAAGGGGAGAATTGGGCCCAAAATCAACCCGATAAAACTAGAGGTATATCTTAACTTCAAGATTACTTTAATCATATAAACAACATCTACTACATATATATATTTCAAATTAAAATGTTTATTGCGCCAAATTGGACGAATGTTGGTAAAGTTATAACACAGCAGGTTACAAGATGGTTAATAGTTTAAACAACTTTATTGCATAACTCATGAGAAATCTGCATGAAAAAAACTGCTCATCCTGTTTGTTCTTTTACCTTCAGGGGAAAATTAGTTAAGGTCACAAACTTTGGCTGTATCTGTGCATTCTAAGTGCATTGTTTACTCAGATATCAAGACTGTAGCAATACTGGTTTCCATCAGCAATAGAAACACTAGGAATTTCTCAGAATACCTTCTTTTGTGTCATACAGAAAACAGAAAAGGATACAGGTTTAAAACGAGAGTAAATGATGCCAGAATGATCATTTTTGGGTGATCCCTTTAAGGTTTTGGTTTGCCAGAGGGTCATACAGAAGATAATGTTGGCATAAAAAGAAGGGCCTTTTATCGACCCTCATTAGGCACAAAATCAACCATCAGACTTTCTGAATACAGATGATCTTGCAGATTACAGCACTTTCACAGTTCACATTAGTTTTATTTCATGGAAGAATCAAAGTCTGTCAAACTGCATTACTGAAGCTGAGCTGAAGAGCATGAAGAGAATGACAGATGTCAAAAACATGATGTACACAATCCCGCGCAATCTGATTTCTGCATTCCTGTCATTTCAGAGAATCGATCACACATCACACTACAGCAATACCTATAGATTATACAATCTGATTCCAAGTCATTCCTGAACATCTGGTGGGTCACTAGAAATACACCCAAAATCAATGAAACTGAACTTATCATTTGATCAGCTGAACCTGTAATAATTGCTCATGGGTGTGACATGCCACTTTGAGTCAGATGCTACTGAATATTTACCCAGTGGTGCCTGCAGGTCAGACTCTATACCTGACAAACTCTTAAGAGGACAAACACACATACAATACAACACACAGTGGCTTATGAAGTAGAGCTCTTGCCTGTAGTTCATTCAGATTATTGACTAAGACTCAATCTAATATTCCTTCACAGAGAGAGATTTTCCAGTGCAGGGCTTTGTGAAGATAAAACTCCTTCTAAGAACAAAGATCTGGGGTACGTACAGGATTATATTTACAATGAATTAACTATTGTCACTGTTTATTTGCATATATTTCAAAAACAGGAGTTTTGAACCCTGAAATAAATATCTACAGAGAGCAGAAATTGAACTGACTGAGTTATGACCATCTGCAGATATTGATTTAGTTTTTGTCTATAGGTCTTTTTTCATCAGACATTAATTTTCTTGCTTTGTCTGAGAAAAAAGAGCTGGTTTGTCTTGAAAGAGCTGTTTATTCCCTGATTTTAATTTTCTTTAGCAGGCAGAAGAACTTTCACTTGTTTAGGTTTTTGTCTACCTGACAAATAACACAGATGTTTCTGTAACATGATGTTCACTAGAGATCATCATTTTGGGGTCAGGAAGATTATTGAGGTTTTTAAAAAGAGGGTTATTATGTTCACCAAGGGTGCGTTTATTTGATTAGAAATGTAAATATTGTTTTATTATTAACTTAAAATAACTGTTTTCTATTTGAATAATTGAAAAAAAATGAGTAGTGTTCAAAAGAACAGCATTTATTTGAAATATAAATCTATTGTAACATAATTAATGTCTTTACGGAATAAGACAGTTCATTTCTTTAAAAATTTGTGAATCCAAAATTTTGAACTGTAGTATACAGTAGTGTCTAAAAGTGGTAACACTTTACAATAAGGTCTCATTTGTTAACATTAGTTACTGCATTAACTAACATGAACTAACAATGAGCAATACATTTGTTACAGTATTCATTCATCTTTGTTTATGTTAAATTAATTAAAAAAATATATGGTGATTCATTGATTCATGATTCATGTTAGTTCGCAGTACATTAACTAATGTTATCAAATACAACTTTTGATTTTAATAATGTATTAGTAAATGTTGAAATTAATATTAACTAAGATGAATAAATGCTGTAGAAGTATTGTTAATTCTTAGTTCATGTTAACTGAAGTAGATAAATAATGTTAACAAATGAAATTTTTTTTGTAAAGTGTTACCTCAAAAGTGATGTCCAGAGGGGATATTTGTTTTTAATGACCCTACAAATTTGATTAAACCATCAAAATACAACAGCTACAGGTTTTATTTTACTATGCAAGAAAAATGCATAGAAAAATGACAGCCTGGACAAGAATGATTTCCGCACAATTTGGTATGTTTCATTGCGTTATTATCATAAATAAATCAATCGACTCCAAACACAACTATGCAATATGATTACAAAATCTTTTTATTTTTTATTACACATTAACACATTTTTAATAATATTTGAATAAAGGGTGAAAATGATTCTAGGCCACACATCACTTTTGACCACTACTACACACACACCTACACATACACACTTTGAACTTTCTATTCATCAAAGAATCCTCATAAATAAAATGTATCACAGTTTCCACAAAAATCTGAAGCAGCACAACTGTTTTCAAAGCTGATAAAAATCATAAATGTTTCTTGAGCAGCAAATCATCATATTAGAATGATTTCTGAAGGATCATGTGACACTGAAGACTGGAGTAATGATACTGAAAATTCAGCTTTGATCACAGGAATAAATTACATTTTACTATATATGTTAACATAGAAAACAGCTATTTTTCATTGGAATAACATTTCACCATTTTTATTGTGTTTTTGATCACGTTAAAAGTGCGTATTTCTAGATACTTTAAATGGTCATCCTAAACTTAATGGTATTTTACTTAAATTTGACAGATAATAATTTTCAAAAGTACAAATCACCCCCTCAATTAATATGAACTCTTGAAAGTTCTGTGTATGATAATATATTATACAAACATTAGTAAATTGCTGCATACAAATGTTTGCATATTAGGACATTAAGTCTTGTTGTGTCAGCTAGCCATTGATACTTAATCTCTGCTGCTGTCATTCTAGATATAAACACAATGAATTGACATGATGAGACCAACAATGAGAAAAAAACTGCTCAGCAACAAAGTTCTTATCCTGTTTCTTCTCTTCTGCGGTGAGTTACACACACACAGTCTGATTTAAATTCAATTCAAACGCTTTATTGTCTATCTCCACAGAGTAGAAAATTGTCTTTTGAAAAAGGCTCAACAAACAACATAAGCAACAATTAAATAAACTAAAATATATTACGTGAACCTCACACACCTCCAGTAGCATTCATCATATTGTCCTATTAAAATGTCAGTAGCAGTTGCCAACTGAGACTGACCACAAGGCATTTTGGGACATTTTTTAAAAGTGTTGAGTCAGCAAATCCAGCAGTAGTCTCTGCATACTGGTATACATGCATGGTTAGCGTTGTCCAGAGAGCCAAGCCTGGCTGTAAATGAAACTTTTTACACAATGAATGACTCTGTGTTTCTGAATTAATCGCTTGAATGAATGACTCGCTCATTAAGACAATCGCCACCCGCAGAAAGAGTCACTGTAAATCTTGTTGTTGAGAAGACCTTTGAGTTTCTGTGTATATGATGTTGTGATAGTGTTATCAAATTAAACCGTGAAATGCTGCTGAAGTGACTCTCAGAGCAACTCTGCCGATGCCAAAGTTCATGTCCTCATATGAGGACATACACTGAAAACACCACAAGCATCACACATGCTTCAGTATGTGTGTAGTGGACAAAACTGTGGTGCTCATTCACACAGACATGCAGAACATGCAGACTACAGATTCAATAGCAGTCTTTTTGAGCTTTAATATTCCTAGTCCATGCATCTATATGGTATTTGCCATGTTAAAGAGAGTTACTTGTTGCAGTCCCCCCCACCCACCCAATACACTCTACATTGCACACTGAATAGAAGCAGCAATTGTTTTTGCTCCGATATGGCAGTATTTGAAAAAGACATACTGTACGCAAGTTTGAAATTGGCATACCGCCCAGCACTAGCACAAACTTTGCTGAAGCATACTTAGGTATCTACCTAAAATTGCCTCATGGTATAGGCCTAGGGGTAAACAAAGTTGCCAGAGCTGTTTGACTGAATACCTGAATACAATCAAAACTTAAAGGGACCTCCTGGTGTTAAGACGTAAATGATGTCTCTTACTGAAATATGTAGTAGAAAACCCATGAAAGATTTACGTTATTTAAAAAATACATTACATATTTGGACTGATTTGGACAATGGGCGGCGCCATTTTGTTTGCGTTCTTAACGCAACACAACTCAGAATATAATATACGGTTGAATAAATTTTGGTTATAATTTTCAGTCGATGAGCCACAAGAGAAGTGATGTAAGTCTTTACTGCTTCACTAGCGATAAGAGGAGAAAAGAATGGAGTTGTGAAGAAAAGAGTTGTGAAGAATGTTGATGAATAAAACTTCCTAAAGATCCGCGTTTTTGTTCTCTTCACAAGCCCTGGTGCCTTTGAGGCTTTTAGAAGACCACAGCTGAAAGAGCTTACAGTTGCCGATGGATATAAGTGTATGCTTTAACCAAATGCTGCGCCTGTCGTAGAGACTGACGAAGGTAAGCCTATAACACATCTCGATTGAGACAGACTGCCTCAAAGCTCACGTGCGCTGTGATTAGGGCTGAAACGATTAGTCGACATTATCGACAATGTCGACAATAAAAAATTGTCGAATAGTCTTTTGATCTCATATGATCTATTTGAAAGGCCTGCAATAACGCGGTTTGACCAGTTTGACCTGTAGCGCAATACTGTAATGCAGCCCTCCCGGATCGAATCCAACAGAAGAAGACGGTGCTTTGGAGTGCATAGTGCAAACAAAGTCGAATCTGTAAAATGTGGGAGTTTAACATAGCATAAAACATAACGTTTAGCATAACTACAAAAAATGCTGTCATGCAAGGCCACCAACTCTCATTCAAACTCACTGTTCGCCACACGTCCATTTTCTCACGCAGTGAAAGATACATAGCAGGGCATAGAGGACACAGACAGTGCGCCGACAGATGAGACAGATCAGGTTACTTTTGAAATAAAACAAAGTCTTTTAAATTCTGTCAATTTTACTATGGGATTCAAACAATACATGTGGTTTTGGCATTATTTAATGTGGAGTGACAGATCGTTGTAGCGCCTCAGGTCAAGCGGCACATGAACCTATTATCTCTTCCTCTTTTCTGCTATTACAGCACAAAATAAACATGAATGAATATTAAAAAGTATGTTGAAAGGTACAGTACAATTTACTGAAATGAATCCAGCTCTAATGTAATCACTTAATCAGAGTTTCAACCGCAGAAAGACCGCAATAAAACAGCTTGCAAACAAATATGTCACAAACTGTTACATTTACCTCAGGAAAACCATTCAGTGACCATAAACTCTATAGTTTGTAAAAAGAAAAAAAAAGAAATCTAGAGAGGAGCATTTTTCAGAAATTTTTGCACAATATTACATATTCATATTTTTACTCTTATTAAAAAGTTATTACAATTCCCAGACTTAATAAAAACAGAGTACATCATTTTAACAGTATTTTTAACAAATTCATTAAAAATACACTTTCAAAAGCTGAAGTGATTTCCTTGTTTTAATTATTAGTTAAAGTATAACTCAGTATTTTAACTTAAATTGAAAAGGCTGATCGTGTTTTAAAAGGAACCCCGCGGATATTAAGACCTGTAGCCTATGCGTTACTAGATTACCGTTGCACCAAAACATACAGATAAATAGCCTCAGTCATAAGGGCTAAAGTGAAGAGAACAAAGACGCAGTTAGGAAGTTTTATTTGTCCACATTCTGCACAACTTCCCATTCTTTTCTCCTCTTATTGCTAGTAAAGCAGTAAGCAATATGACAGTGTCAGTAGAGCAGTTAGTGCAACCATTTCATGTCACCGACATAGAACGCAAACATTGTCCAAATATAATTTTTTAAATAACGTAAATCTTTCATGGGTTTTCTACTACATATTTCAGTAAGAGACATCATTTACGTTATATTAAGCCATACATGTCAAGGAAAGCAGAGGACCCAGAAGCGAATGGCCAGTTCAGGTACAGTTTATTAAAGCAACTGAGACAAAACACAGGCAGTCTGCCGAGCACCTGCTTCTTGGGTGCTCGCAGCTGGAAAACAGTCCAAAAGAAACAAATGGAGAACTTGGGCTTGGCAGAGGGCTCGCAGCAATGTTGAGACTCCGTCCCGGACTTGGAGTGACTGTACCGCAGGTGGCAGGTGATCCACATGATCTCTGGCTGCAGGGAGACTGGGCAGAGAACAGGTATGACGTACACGGCAGTGCCAAACAGATAAGACTGGGACTTGGACCTTGTTAGCATAAAGAGCCGAGTAACACGTAAGAAAACACATATAATAATCTGGCAAAGAGGCAGATTATAAGAAAACAGCAGAGAGAAATGGCAAAGAAAATTAGAGTAGAGAAGGAACAGGTGTGGAAATGATCAGCGCAAACGCTGATTGCAATGACAAGCAGCTGAGTCTAAGTAGCAATAATGATAGGGGAAAAGAGAAACAGGGAGAATATCAAACCTAACTCATGACAATACAAGTCTTAACACCAGGGGTTCCCTTTAAGGCTGGACTAACTGCTATTTAAGCCTGTGTAGTTTAAAAATTGCTTGTAAAGTACATCTGGATTTCTATGTGTTGGTTCATTTAGGATGGGTCTCAAACTCTTCATAAGGCATTTACGTGGTGGATAAAAAGCTGGGTCAAAAGCTGCAAAACATTTGACATTAAACAAACAAACAAACTGACAACTGTGCATGTATATCTTTTAGTCAGTGAGGTCTTTCTCAAATTCTCAACAGGTAAATTAAACAGTTTGTTGTCAATACAAATGCATTGTAACAGATTTGTCATGGGTGAACTGTGCTCAGTACAGAGACATCTTTTCGTTCACATGTACAACAGTGTGACTATGACAAGTCTGCGACATGTTCAGAAGCTGCTGTCACACATATTCACCCCTAGCCTTTCAGCTTCAGCCACTCCTATCGTTTACTTGCCCCTACAATCTTTCATTGTTTTTTGACATTTGACATTTGTGCGAAACACAGTTAAGACACATGGAATCGCCATGGTTGCTAAACTGATAATAAAATGCTAGAGTTAGCACTTGATAATTCTGTAGTACTCCCACAGAAGAATCATTCACAAATTTGTACACAAAGTAATGCGCATGCTCGGACCTCAAGCGTAGATGCCAATAAACTCTACTGTACTGATATACAATACAGAAATAGAGCGCTGCAGTGATGACATGTTCAATATGAAGAGCCTTGCAAACAGCATAGGAAATAAGGGAACATCGATATAAGTGGAGATGGTAATTCAGCCATTCAGTCAGTCATTGCGCATCACTCCAGCACATGAATATAGGGATATAATAGTGAACACTGTGAATCACATTGGAGCAGCAGGCAGTGAGCGGCATCATAAACTGCACACAAAAACCTTGCTGGTTCTCGCTTGTCTCACACACTGGGTCTGTTTTCCTGCACAACAGCTTTGCTTTATTTTTCAGCCATCTTGTGAGGGTGCATCCGTCCCCATTGAAAAAAACAGCATATGCTGGTTAGGTATGTTTTGAAAAATGGCAGCTGGTTTGAGCTGGTTTATCCTGGTCCTTAGCTGGTCATGAGCTGGTTAAACTGGTCCTAAACTGGTCCTAAGCAACTAGCTCCAGCTCAGGACCAGCTCACATTTCTCCAGTGAATCCCTCTGCCTTTTTATTTGATTCTCAAATGTATAAGGGTACACTTACACAACAACAATGTACCAAAAACTGAATTTTTTCCTTTGCGTTTTTTCATGTACAGATGACAACACAGATTCGATGAAAGAGACTAAAACGCTGTATTCTGCTGCCAGGCCAGTAGTTGGTGATGTCACTTTATAAAGAAACACTACGCACCTATAGACTGAACACATAATACGCATGCGCGTGCCGTCACCGTTTTCACAAATTTATGTTTTTATACAGTAGCTTACATAGAGACAATAATGGTATTGTTTTCAAAAACTTGCACTTTGAAATCCATTTTCAAAAGATTGTGTTTACAGGCCTGCCCAATATGCCGTTGTCATGTAAATGAACGGCCAAAACACACAAAAAGTTTTCAGTTTTTAGTGTAAACACCCCCTGAATGTAAGAAACTGATTTCCACATTTTTAAAATTAACTGATTTTTTTTTTTTTTCAAATGAATCCTATCTAATAATGATGCATTATCTGTTCCTTATAATAAAAGCATGAAAGATACCTGTCCTGCTTCTGTTTAGTGTATTTACAAATCAAAACAGCTAATGTAACAGTTCCATCATCATCAGCTGTGATTCACTGGTGTGGGATTTCACTGGTTCAGGATCTCATACAGATGTGCTACATCTACATGCGTGTACCTTCGGCAGGTGTCTGTCTGTAAGGCTATGTTCACAAGGAATCTGATCTCAATTTATTGACTGTACACATTGTGTGTCGTAACTTTTCAGATCAAATTTGTGTGTCCATGCCGCTCTTTCATTTTGCAGAATATCTGTATTGGTTTCTATGACAATGACGTTTAGTTGGTAGGCATATGCCAAAAACAACAACAGCAACATGGAGGGGTTTGCAATACGGATCACGTTTCATGTGATTTTTGTCCGTTCACACTAAATCTGATTGGATTTCAATGGGATATGCACGAAAATCGGATTTGGACTGACAGTCTGAAAGTATCCTAAAAGCTTGTTCTGCTTCAAAGTTTCAACAGCACTCTCTGCTGGCATGTTTTGTTATCGCTCCCTCTATAGGCGTGCTTACCTGTCTCGTTTCTAATGTTCCTTCCTAAATATTATATCAACAGATCTATCTACAGGAGTTGTTTCCACAGTTTTTAGCAGATATTTCTGCAAGTTTATCCTTTCATGGGTGTGTCTTTGAGCAGTTTGCCAGTGTCATGCTAAGTGACCATGGTGATATTCAGTACAGCTTGACTGCAAATGAGGTGATGCGTTTTCCTTTGTAGCCTGTAGAAATATTTTGAAATGCTGCTTATCTCTTCATTTTATATAGAACAAAAAAGGTAAATTAATGCCAGAATGAAAGACAGTCACGCATTGGAATGTCATAGATAATCACTAAGTCTGAAATCTCATTGAACCAGAGTATATGTGTGTGTGTGTGTATATATATATATATATATATACTACCAGTCAAAAGTTTGGACACGGTAAGATTTTTAATGTTTTTAAAAGAAGTTTCGTCTGCTCACCAAGGCTGCATTTATTTAATTAAAAATACAGTAAAAACAGTAATATTGTGAAATATTATTACAATTTAAAATAACTGTTTTCTGTTTGAATATATTTTATAAAGTAATTTATTCCTGTGATCAAAGCTGAATTTTCAGCATCATTACTCCAGTCTTCAGAGTCACATGATCCTTCAGAAATCATTCTAATATGCTGATCTGCTGCTCAAGAAACGTTTATTGTGTACAATTGTACAAAATATTTGTGTACAATATTTTTTTTTCAGGATTCTTTGATGAATAGAAAGTTCAAAAGAATGGCATTTATTTGAAATATAATCTTTTGTAACATTATAAATGCCTTTACTGTCACTTTTGATCAATTTAATGCATCCTTGCTGAATAAAAGTATTAATTTCTTTAATTTCTTTTAAAAAAAAAATAAAATAAACAATTCTTACTGACCCCAAACATTTGAAAGTTAGTGTATAATGTTACAAAAGCTTTGTATTTCAGATAAATGCTGTTCTTCTGAACTTTCTATTCATCAAGGAATCTTGAAAAAAAAAAAGTACACAACTGTTTTCAACATTGATAATAATCATAAATGTTTCCTGAGCAGCAAATCAGCATATTAGAATGATTTCTGAAGGATCATGTGACACTGAAGACTGGAGTAATGATGCTGAAAATTCAGCTTTGCCATCACAGGAATAAATTACTTTATAAAATATATTCAAACAGAAAACAGTTATTTTAAATTGTAATAATATTTCACAATATTACTGTTTTTACTGTATTTTTAATTAAATAAATGCAGCCTTGGTGAGCAGACAAAACTTCTTTTAAAAACAATCTTACCGTGTCCAAACTTTTGACTGGTAGTGTATATATGAGCAATATCACACTCCTAGCTGTGTGATATGGCTGTATATCAGCATGGCTGTGATTCGGCCGTAGGTGATATTGCGTTTATACAACAGTTCGACGGCACGAGTGTGTAAATAAATAAGAAATAACAATGGAGTGTCTTTAAAACCCTCTTTTGTGCAGAACTACTTCCTTCTGCCACGGATTCAAATCTCAAGTTGACAGTTTGACCAAGCCTCCGTTACTAATTCTAAAATGTCACTTTAGAACTAGTAACGAAGGAACGTTGAGTCCCTCCATTGAAACTCATTGTATTTTGTACATAATTAGAGAGAGAGAGAGAGAGAGATCGCCTGAGCGAGCATTACCTGTGTCTGATATAACATTCATTCTTCAGATCAATGTCCATAATATTATAACCATTATAAAAATCCATTTGAATGTCCGCTGAGGAAAGCAATCTTTGCATTTGTCCTTTTTACGGTTATGGGAATTTTCCATAACATACAGCGCTAAAACAACTTTGTTTGCAAAAGTCCCTTTCAATTTAAAAGTCTTTTGCGACTGACTCATTGAATGAGTCTCATTCACTCGTAGGCTGCAATCCAAAAACCTAGACAGCTGACTTGTTGCCTCACTGCCCTATCAGGCAATGACTTGTAAGGCAGCATTTGTCCATGAAGGCATCTCACAAAAAACTGATTTCAGACAGACTTCTGAGGCAGCAAAATAGCACAAGTTTTGGTGAAAACTAATCAAATATTTTTCATTTACACGCAAACTGACTGCAAACGCAACTTCCGGACGCCATCTTTATTTTTTAACGCAACTGTCACAGAATGGAACACACTGGATTGTGAGAAATCAAAGACAGCGAAGGATACATCTATGCTGTCTTCAAAAGTCGATGAGATGAAGGTATCTCATGAGACAGGAAGTGAAGCTAACATTGGATTCAGACGTGCCTTGATGCCTTCCTACCTTGAAATGTGTCCTTAGGAGGTAGCACCATTTTCGGACGCAGTCTAGTTTGCTGCCATTTAATGGCGTATTAATGTAACTTTCACTCAATCCATATTATGCACTAATGGACCCTTTCTCAATACCAAATACAACATATTATTTATATAAAATAATATTTATTGAACAACAATAGCCATTATAAATGACAATAGGAAATAAACACAATTGTACAATTCAGTCAAATGTACAAAAGCAGTGCTCTACAGGATGTAAGTTAAATATAGTCATAATATTAAATTATTATTACTGAACGGCCGCTGACGGCCTGGAGCTTGCATTTCCAAAAACATCTAAATTGTAAAATAGGCACTATGATTGAATACGAGTCACATATTTCAGGTCTAAACAACTACATTCTCGCCTAAAAAACTCTTAAAACTACAGTTCGTGGTACAACAAGTGTAGTATTTGCAAAAATTACGGTGGATTTGCTCAGCCACCATGACTGTCGCTTCAAGCGGAGTGATACAAATGGTGAAAAGGTAGGAGTGCTGTTATCACTAGAATATCGCACAGCTATCAGCCAATCAGATTCGAGAACCAGAAAGAACTGTTGTGTATACTGTATAAATTACAAAATTTAAATATGCCTGAAATCATTTTTATGTGATTGTTTGTCTGTTGTTATAATATAATTACTATAGTTATGTTATTGGCAAATGGATTTATTTAACTAAATATACTATATACTGAGATTTTAATGCCCTTGTTGATTAAAATTATGAAAAGTGGTTATAAAATTATAAAACTGTTAGCAAGTTGAAGCAGATCTATTTCTGCCCTGGTCATTTCTCTGCACGAATGTTAGCATTGCTTTTTACAAACTCTGCTACAAATATAGATTTGTGTTGATCCAGGAAAGTACATCAAAGAGCCTGAGAGAGAATTCAGCATTTGTTAGAAATCAGTTTCTCCTCCTCACTTGAGTCATGCCTGATGTGTTTGACTGTTAAATATGATAAAATTAGCTAAAAAAATTAGGGAAAAAATATGAACTACATGAACAAGCAATAAAGTCAAATGTGGTCAGAGGGGATTTCCCAAGATGCCTTGTTTCTGCTGTCTTAACTGAAATAAATAAATGATTTTTTTTTTTTTTATTGTTTCCTTAGGCTGCTTTACTTCAGTACTGTATGGAGAGGTGAGTAGAGCAAACACATACTACTAATAATAATGATAAAGAGACGGTCTAAATCATTGAACTCTGAAAACTTCTCCACAATGCTGGATCGACTTACTGGAAAATGTCTCAGGTTATGCATGTAACCATGGTTCATTGAGAGGTGGAACGAGACACTGCATCTTCTGAGGACACTATGGGGAATGACACCAGTCATGGCATTTCCCATAGTGTCCTCTAGAGGACACAGTGTCTCGTTCCCATTCGAAAGGGAACCACCAGGGGGCCCCCTTGCTCATTACTATGTAAAATAATCATGATGGTTATATACCATAATGTGAACATTTCTTTATAACATGCTCATGTGCGGAGTCTACTAAACATTTGCGGAGTCGTGGAAATATTTTTAATAATGATTTATATTTATTCAATAACTGTTTTGGACTCAGACATCATGCAGTGCGGCAGATAATAACATGTATCTTGACGTGGCTATGGCTGCAAAACAAAACTATCCTTCTGGAACAGAAAAAAAAGTGCCAAGAACGAAGAAATGTATTTTTGTAACATTTTAATTTCTTATTTAGTCTTGACAAAGCAATAAATTCATAAGCAACTCCAGTTCAGTCCATTTTGTTTCATTAGAAATGCCCCATGATGAAATGTAGGCTAACTTTCAGTTTTTTCTACACAGGTTTGAGTCAAAATGGTCAAACCCAACCGTTAACATTAAAGAAACCCAACCCAACATTAAAAAATGTAACCCAACGGTTGGGTTTGTCCATATTTTACCCAAATTTGGGTTGAAACAACCATGCCTTTTTAGTTATCATGCTGTAATTTCATTAGTAAATCTCGCATTTAGAAAGCCAATTTGGCTGTGTGTTATGATTTTTCTGACAGCTAGATGGTGCCAGAGCATTACTACTAAAAAGCATTTATTTAGCTGTCAACAAAAATTTGGTTTCTTACTGCAAATTTAACATGTTTTTACAGGTTTCCCTTTACATATTTAACTTGCAGTTTGTTTCCTTGATGTTTTAATTACATTAGCTATAGAAAATTGGCAGTGCACATTGCATACTGAAAACCATGATAATTATTACTTACGTTTATGGAAATTTTGGAGGTTTTTAAGAATGCACTGATAGGGGCCCCTTCACAAAGTTTTGCTTAGGGCCCCCAAAAGTGTAGGATTGGCACTGACTATAATTTAGTGTTGGGAATCATGACCCTCTTTCATGATATTTGATTCCTCACAGTATAATTTAAAACAGAAAATTTTGCACAGAATGCACAGAGTAACGTTATAACATAATTTTAAACACTCTCAAATGTACCTCATATGATAAACAGAGCTGCATTACTTCATACTCATGATCGGAATAAGTGGAAGCGGCGCCGGCGACTATGGCATAATAAAAGTTCCGCTGCTTGTGAGGCGTGTGTCCTCGTTCAGCTCCCACAACACTCAGTCCTGCTCTGCTTCATACTACAGTAATGTTAATAATCTCATCCATGAACATGATTTCTTCCTGAGTCCTATCCCGATTGTTTCCACCGGCTGTGATGTGAAGACCACATGTCCCAAGATTCCGCACTCAAACTTGCCGTCATCAAGCTATGCCTTTGTTTTGAATAGGCCTCTAGCAACCTCTAGCGGACAGAAATCTTACATATCGCACCTTATTATTAGTATTTAATTTATTTCTCATGATAATATATTGGATGATGGATCATTTTGAATATGCTGGAATCATGTCCAAATGTGTTTTTGTGTTTTGTTTTATCTTTAGAATGTCACAATTCATTTCAACGGTAAGTTCAAACACTTATTTTTATTGATCCCATTGCTGATACGACAGCATTATTCTAGTGTGACTGAAACAAATATCTTTGAAGCTGATATGTCTGGCTCTGTTCAATCTTTTTCCCAGCAGAATATCAGCAGTCAGAGAACAGGTCAGAATGGTTATCATTGTCATCTGTCTGAACAGATCAAAGTCTTTACACCTTTATTCTGAATCCTGAATTCACTTCATTTTAACAAGTGATTTGTCTTGTTCCCAAACAGGACTGTTGATATCTCGATGCAAACATGCAACTCAGTGGAGGTGAACCACGCAACCTCATTGGTAAGGTCAAGTGGGTAAGGCCCACTTTTGCCTAAAATACCACACAAAACAGCTGTTAACAGTAACATATCCAACTCCTTGTTCTTGTTATTGAAACAAAGGAGCAGCACATATGACATTTAAATCAGTAATAGCAGAGATTGATTAAGGGGAATTAGGCTTGACTCTGACTCTTCAGTAAACAGTCTCATTAATTATGGTTTTCTGTTTCTCAGGTGATCAGTGCCGTAGGCCACATGAGCAGTCAAGCGCTGTGCGCCATGATGCGTGACGTAAATGCTGCTAAACTGCAGCGACTGCACATGCAGCTCAGACACGTCATTGAATCAGCGCTGAATTTCTCTGCTGAACTGGTCAGTAACTCACACCACACACGAGTCCCACTCCATCTCTCATCCATCTGCCTGTTTGACGAATCACAGCTTTCTGTCTTTTCCAGAACCCACAGACAAATGTCAGTGTGGCTGCTCTCTTTACTTCTTTGGACTATCTCACCGAAACAACTGTCCACAATCTGCCGTTTGTGGAGAACTGGCTGTATTTGAAGTTTCTGCCTGTCCTGTCATATA
This sequence comes from Hypophthalmichthys nobilis, assembly GCA_037950665.1. Taxonomy (NCBI): domain Eukaryota; kingdom Metazoa; phylum Chordata; class Actinopteri; order Cypriniformes; family Xenocyprididae; genus Hypophthalmichthys; species Hypophthalmichthys nobilis. The sequence continues at coordinate 12,632,112 of CM075485.1, forward strand.
TGAACGAAGAGATTGTGACACGACTGAGCCAGGTGAACTTCACCTGTGGAGCCTTCCACGTGATGTACGTGACTTTTCAAACAAATACATACACTGGATCATGGTCAATACGGTTTAAAATAGTTGTTTTCAATGTGAATATATAAACTGTAATATATTCCTGTGATCAAAGCTGAATTTTCAGCATCATTACTCCAGTCTTCAGTGACACATGATCCTTCAGAAATCATTCTAATATGCTGATGTGCTGCTCAAGAAACATTTCTGATTATTATCAATGTTGAAAACAGTTGTGCTGCTTCAGATTTCTGTGGAAACTGATACATTTTATTTTTCAGGATTCTTTGATGAATAGAAAATTCAAAAGAACAGCATTTATTCGAAATAGAATCTTTGTCACATTATAAATATCTTTACTGTCACTTTTGATTAATTTAATGCATTCTTGAGGAATAAAAATATACATTTCTAGTATATAAAAAGGTCTTACTGACCCCAAACCCTTGAATGGTAGTGTATATTTACATTTGAATCTTTCACCTTAATACAGTGAGTGCTGTTTATTTTTTCTGAATGGACAGTGTGAAAGTCCTCAGCAGAGAGGAATCGCTGATCACAGACGGACAGCAGAAACTGATCTTCACTCATCTCATTTACTCTTACCTGTCCAGGACAGATACAGCAGGTACTCAGACATTAACTGACAAATGTATTGGAGGGATTTTATGGAGGATTGCATGTCACGGTTGCCAAATGTTCAATTTCCAGGCTGCTTTTCAAGTATCACCAACAACAATGAATGGCTACAGAGGAATTTTGGGATCTTTTCTAAATACGCAACTCTCAGTCAACTGCAAACACTCAACAGCAATTTCACTGAGGTGAGTTATGTTCTTAAAGTAATGATCTATCAACTGTCATGATGCAAATGAACTTCTGCTAATAACTCATGTACTTTGCAGTTGGATTCATTAATATTACTGAGTCCATCTCAAGTGGCAGAGTTTACTGTAACTTCTGGAGCACTGAACAACGTGAATCTAACCAACATCATTTTTGACCGTCTGGAGGAAGGTCATGCTTTTCAGAATACTGATGAGTTTTTCTGGACACTAATTCAGTCTGAGGTAAAAAAACAAAAACAAAAACAAACAACAACAACAACAACAAAATCATCACACTAAAAGCCTGCTTGGACATAACGTCATTAATCCTGTTGATAGAACTTAAGTTTAGTTAATTATTTTAAATGAAGTGTCAAAGACGAAGTAGCCCTGATCGTCACTGCTGGGGAAGCAACACTGCCACACACTTACTTACAAATGCATACATACCTCATTCACGCTCCATTTTCATTCCCCCTGCCATAGCATGATAGCACGTGGACACATTGAATTATCCGTTCCCCTTCCATCAGTATCCACATCCTCAGAAATTTCAATACACACTACACTTTGTTTGATGTTTCGTCCTGGTTATGTCTTTATTTTTGTATGATTGTTTAATGTGAAGTGTGTTAGTCAGCCTTCCGGGTTAAAATGCTACGCCGGTCAAACCGAATGAACGAGTGGCATACTTAATATTTGACCCAGTCTGTGAAAACCTAGCTAAAGTCATTTTGTGTGTGTGTGTGTGTGTGTGTGCGTGTGTGTGAGATTCACTGTTTTCTACATAAAATCACCCTTCATAATGTAAAAAATTTCCCATGTAAAAACAAGCTTATTTTTTAAACTGCAATACATTTGAAACATAATTATCCTGACTATGTGCCACATTAAAGCTGAGATTCTCCCATTTTCAGTGATACATAACACATTTATGGGAAAATTCTTTTGTAAAAACAGGTCTATTTACCAAGTGAAAAATAAATGTATTTTATTTCATGATAAGTATACTAAAAATACATTGACATGTCTATGTAATAACTGAAAAAACACTGTAAATGTAGTTATTTCATGCTTCCGTCAAGCCCAAACTTAGTACACTACATATTAGTTTGTAAAGTAATGTACCTTTTACAAATGCAATTGGGGAAGGATGAAATATATTTTCATCTTTAAGAAAGTTTACTGGCCAGGTTCTTAATTCCATCTACAACATGTTTGAAACTTGTTAAAAGTGATTATCATAATGATGTTCTCTGAGCACAAAAAAAAAAAAAAAAACTTTAAATATGACCTACAAACGCACACACACCAAAATCTATACATAATATACCCACCCATAAACTAACTGGACGAAACCTTTGAAAGAGAATGCTCACTTCATAACCCAATGACATTTCCATGCTCACTCAACCAAACAACTAGTGTCTGTAAGGGGTGAATGAGGCGACTCATCTTATGATCCTGTAGCTGTATGAAGGCCATATTAACGTTTGTCTGTGGGGATTATTTGTATGTTGTCAAATCATTAAAGGAAACAAGGTCGCTGTTTGAGTTCTCACCTAAGAATGATACAAGAGACAATATCACATTATGTGTATAGATATTTGTTTGTTCCTTCGACCCTTAAAAATGTCTGAAGTAATGTAATAATATGATTTTGACATAGGCCTATATATAGTGACGTGATGTGACGTGTCCCATACTCAGAATTTGTGCTCTGCATTTATCAAGTCTCAAGACTACTTTATTTATAGAACCCTTTCCACTACAAAGTAGACCAAAGGACTGTACAGCAACAATAAAAGAAAAACATTTAAAGCAATATACATCATCCAAAGGTCAACAGTTAAAAGCCATAGAAAACAAGTATGTTTTCACGCAAGATTTAAAAACATCAACTGAGGGTGCAGATCTGATGTCAGGTGGAAGGGTATTCCACAGTCTTGGGCCAGCAACCGAAAATGAATGATCGCCTTTTGTTTTCAGGCGAGTTTTCGGAACTGAGAGCAGTAAGCAATTAAATTATCTTTGAGATCTACCAGAGTTCATATGAATCAGGTCCGTAATATATTCTGGGGCCATCTCATGGACAGCTTTAAAAACGTACAGCAATACCTTGTAATGAATCCGATATTTAACCGGAAGCCAATGCAGCTTTTCCAAAACTGGAGTAATATGCTCCCTTTTCTTTGTGTTAGTAAGGAGCCTCGCAGCTGCATTCTGGACCTATTGCAATTTTGAAATAAGAGTTTGGCTTACTCCCAGATAAAGAGCATTACAGTAGTCCAAACGGGACTGCATTGGCTCAAGCTTGCTTACCTCAGTCATGGTATTGAGCACTGTACATTCACTCCCCCCACCAACAATTCCTGTCGGTACTGAGATTTGAACCCGCAACCTTTGGGTTACAAGTACAACTCTCTAACCATTAGGACACGACTGCCCCATATAGGCTACAGTATGAGTGTACGAGTATCAGTGAAGGGGGCAACAACCGAACTTACTAGATTGCACACTATTTGGAACCTGTATAACACTTTCTCTGAAGCCTGTATTTTAATGCATTATAAACAACATTAGAACATGTTGTATCAACTGATAAATAATCATAACAGTAGTTATAATACATTATAATACTTAGCTATTTGTGGTTATGACTTTTAAGAATATGATGCATTATAAGACCAGATGAACCCTGAATTTATAATGCATCATAAGGGTAGTCTTATAATGCATCATAATGCCTTATTAAAAAAATATATAATGTATTGTATCATCTAATCGATAATCGTAACAACAGTAATAATACTTACCTATTTGTAGTTGTAACTATTAAGAATATGATGAATTACAACACAAAATGAACACAATTTTATCGGCTTAAGTTATTATATATCCCATAGTTTAATATTTTAATTTCCCATGTCTCATATCTTGACATTGTTTACTGAAGATCAGCATAGCATCATATTTTATGGGAGTATTTTTTTTCCAATATTCAAAATGAATAGATTATGACCAACAAATAAATACAACGCCAATGTTGCTACAAAGAAAAAAAAAAAAAAAACACTGATCACTGTTTGTTCGTCTTTTCCTCTAGGCTGTGGACATCAATCCTGTGGTGAGGGACATCATGATGAATCGAGCCTTCGCCATCCTCAGCCTCCATTTTGAAGACTTCGAGAGCCACGACTGGGTTTCCTGGTTCACCGTGAAGCTGGTTCCCCTCCTCCCCAGCTTGACTGCAGAGATGCTCCAGAGAGTAACATCTTACACAGACTGCGACGCATACCACGTCATGTACGTATCGCTCTCTGCCAAATGCCGCACAGCTCTGTAAAGCGTGTCTCATAGCATTGTCAGTGAAAACACAGGGACATTTCCCAAGCTGTTTTTTCGGTGCGGCGGTGTGAAAAAGCACGTTAGAGAGGCATCGTCCTTACCGTCTTTTTGATTTGATCTTTCCAATGTAGCGTTGGGGCCCTGAGCAGCGTCTTTGAGCAGATGACCTCGCTGAGACAGCAGGAGCTCACTCCAGTCTTGTTGGGCTACCTGAAGCAGAGCCGCGCATCGGGTAGGTCCAGTGGAGCCGGCCCTTTGTTGGTCCTGTGCGCGCTGAAAGACAGCGCTGCTCTGTGTCTGTGAACATCTGTCTCTCCTAACGAGTCTTTCTCCTGCCGGCTATCGTTTCAGGCTCAACCTGCGGGTCCAACAGCAGCAGCCTCAGCACTTGTCTTTGGGCATGCTTTGGCAAATTCTCCATCTACGTGGATTACGAGGACCTGCGCGGGCTCATCGAGGGCTTCGGCAGTGTAAGGGGCCCGCCGCGCTACACAATTGTTCTTGTGACAGTTTTGGGCAAACCATGTTGTTTTCTACAAACGTTGCCGTTTTCTCCCCTGCAGTTTGAGGCACTGGACCTGCTGAGCGCTTCTCAAGTTGCTCAGCTGGCAGCACGGTCTGGCGCGCTGAACAACGCAGATCTGATCCGCCTGGTCTTTGACCGCCTGGACGGCGACAATGCTCTCCAGGATGTTGGCGAGTTCTTGACCGCTCTCCTCAGGACGTCGCAGGTATGTTCTCGTCACTAAGACGGCGAGGAATGCTCTAACCTTACTTTCTGTGTGCCAAAAGAATCCAAGGGCCCTCAGCGACGCCAATGTTGCTAGAAAGAAAAAAAAGACAGAAAAAACAAAACACTGCTCTCTGTTTGTTCGTCTTTTCCTCTAGGCTGTGGACATCAATCCTGTGGTGAGGGACATCATGATGAATCGAGCCTTCGCCATCCTCAGCCTCCATTTTGAAGACTTCGAGAGCCACGACTGGGTTTCCTGGTTCACCGTGAAGCTGGTTCCCCTCCTCCCCAGCTTGACTGCAGAGATGCTCCAGAGAGTAACATCTTACACAGACTGCGACGCATACCACGTCATGTACGTATCGCTCTCTGCCAAATGCCGCACAGCTCTGTAAAGCGTGTCTCATAGCATTGTCAGTGAAAACACAGGGACATTTCCCAAGCTGTTTTTGGTGCGGCGGTGTGAAAAAGCACGTTAGAGAGGCATCGTCCTTACCGTCTTTTTGATTTGATCTTTCCAATGTAGCGTTGGGGCCCTGAGCAGCGTCTTTGAGCAGATGACCTCGCTGAGACAGCAGGAGCTCACTCCAGTCTTGTTGGGCTACCTGAAGCAGAGCCGCGCATCGGGTAGGTCCAGTGGAGCCGGCCCTTTGTTGGTCCTGTGCGCGCTGAAAGACAGCGCTGCTCTGTGTCTGTGAACATCTGTCTCTCCTAACGAGTCTTTCTCCTGCCGGCTATCGTTTCAGGCTCAACCTGCGGGTCCAACAGCAGCAGCCTCAGCACTTGTCTTTGGGCATGCTTTGGCAAATTCTCCATCTACGTGGATTACGAGGACCTGCGCGGGCTCATCGAGGGCTTCGGCAGTGTAAGGGGCCCGCCGCTACACAATTGTTCTTGTGACAGTTTTGGGCAAACCATGTTGTTTTCTACAAACGTTGCCGTTTTCTCCCCTGCAGTTTGAGGCACTGGACCTGCTGAGCGCTTCTCAAGTTGCTCAGCTGGCAGCACGGTCTGGCGCTGAACAACGCAGATCTGATCCGCCTGGTCTTTGACCGCCTGGACGGCGACAATGCTCTCCAGGATGTTGGCGAGTTCTTGACCGCTCTCCTCAGGACGTCGCAGGTATGTTCTCGTCACTAAGACGCCGAGGATGCACTAACCTTACTTTCTGTGTGCCAAAAGAATCCAAGGGGCCTCAGCGACGCCAATGTTGCTAGAAAGAAAAAAAAGACAGAAAAAACAAAACACTGCTCTCTGTTTGTTCGTCTTTTCCTCTAGGCTGTGGACATCAATCCTGTGGTGAGGGACATCATGATGAATCGAGCCTTCGCCATCCTCAGCCTCCATTTTGAAGACTTCGAGAGCCACGACTGGGTTTCCTGGTTCACCGTGAAGCTGGTTCCCCTCCTCCCCAGCTTGACTGCAGAGATGCTCCAGAGAGTAACATCTTACACAGACTGCGGCGCATACCACGTCATGTATGTATCGCTCTCTGCCAAATGCCGCACAGCTCTGTAAAGCGTGTCTCATAGCATTGTCAGTGAAAACACAGGGACATTTCCCAAGCTGTTTTTTCGGTGCGGCGGTGTGAAAAAGCACGTTAGAGAGGCATCGTCCTTACCGTCTTTTGATTTGATCTTTCCAATGTAGCGTTGGGGCCCTGAGCAGCGTCTTTGAGCAGATGACCTCGCTGAGACAGCAGGAGCTCACTCCAGTCTTGTTGGGCTACCTGAAGCAGAGCCGCGCATCGGGTAGGTCCAGTGGAGCCGGCCCTTTGTTGGTCCTGTGCGAGCTGAAAGACAGCGCTGCTCTGTGTCTGTGAACATCTGTCTCTCCTAACGAGTCTTTCTCCTGCCGGCTATCGTTTCAGGCTCAACCTGCGGGTCCAACAGCAGCAGCCTCAGCACTTGTCTTTGGGCATGCTTTGGCAAATTCTCCATCTACGTGGATTACGAGGACCTGCGCGGGCTCATCGAGGGCTTTGGCAGTGTAAGGGGCCCGCGCTACACAATTGTTCTTGTGACAGTTTTGGGCAAACCATGTTGTTTTCTACAAGCGTTGCCGTTTTCTCCCCTGCAGTTTGAGGCACTGGACCTGCTGAGCGCTTCTCAAGTTGCTCAGCTGGCAGCACGGTCTGGCGCGCTGAACAACGCAGATCTGATCCGCCTGGTCTTTGACCGCCTGGACGGCGACAATGCTCTCCAGGATGTTGGCGAGTTCTTGACCGCTCTCCTCAGGACGTCGCAGGTATGTTCTCGTCCACTAAGACGTCCTGAGGATGCACTAACCTTACTTTCTGTGTGCCAAAAGAATCCAAGGGCCCTCAGCGACGCCAATGTTGCTAGAAAGAAAAAAAGACAGAAAAACAAAACACTGCTCTCTGTTTGTTCGTCTTTTCCTCTAGGCTGTGGACATCAATCCTGTGGTGAGGACATCATGATGAATCGAGCCTTCGCCATCCTCAGCCTCCATTTTGAAGACTTCGAGAGCCACGACTGGGTTTCCTGGTTCACCGTGAAGCTGGTTCCCCTCCTCCCCAGCTTGACTGCAGAGATGCTCCAGAGAGTAACATCTTACACAGACTGCGGCGCATACCACGTCATGTACGTATCGCTCTCTGCCAAATGCCGCACAGCTCTGTAAAGCGTGTCTCATAGCATTGTCAGTGAAAACACAGGGACATTTCCCAAGCTGTTTTTGGTGCGGCGGTGTGAAAAAGCACGTTAGAGAGGCATCGTCCTTACCGTCTTTTGATTTGATCTTTCCAATGTAGCGTTGGGGCCCTGAGCAGCGTCTTTGAGCAGATGACCTCGCTGAGACAGCAGGAGCTCACTCCAGTCTTGTTGGGCTACCTGAAGCAGAGCCGCGCATCGGGTAGGTCCAGTGGAGCCGGCCCTTTGTTGGTCCTGTGCGCGCTGAAAGACAGCGCTGCTCTGTGTCTGTGAACATCTGTCTCTCCTAACGAGTCTTTCTCCTGCCCGCTATCGTTTCAGGCTCAACCTGCGGGTCCAACAGCAGCAGCCTCAGCACTTGTCTTTGGGCATGCTTTGGCAAATTCTCCATCTACGTGGATTACGAGGACCTGCGCGGGCTCATCGAGGGCTTCGGCAGTGTAAGGGGCCCGCCGCGCTACACAATTGTTCTTGTGACAGTTTTGGGCAAACCATGTTGTTTTCTACAAGCGTTGCCGTTTTCTCCCCTGCAGTTTGAGGCACTGGACCTGCTGAGCGCTTCTCAAGTTGCTCAGCTGGCAGCACGGTCTGGCGCGCTGAACAACGCAGATCTGATCCGCCTGGTCTTTGACCGCCTGGGCGGCGACAATGCTCTCCAGGATGTTGGCGAGTTCTTGACCGCTCTCCTCAGGACGTCGCAGGTATGTTCTCGTCACTAAGACGCCTGAGGATGCACTAACCTTACTTTCTGTGTGCCAAAAGAATCCAAGGGCCCTCAGCGACGCCAATGTTGCTAGAAAGAAAAAAAAGACAGAAAAAACAAAACACTGCTCTCTGTTTGTTCGTCTTTTCCTCTAGGCTGTGGACATCAATCCTGTGGTGAGGGACATCATGATGAATCGAGCCTTCGCCATCCTCAGCCTCCATTTTGAAGACTTCGAGAGCCACGACTGGGTTTCCTGGTTCACCGTGAAGCTGGTTCCCCTCCTCCCCAGCTTGACTGCAGAGATGCTCCAGAGAGTAACATCTTACACAGACTGCGACGCATACCACGTCATGTACGTATCGCTCTCTGCCAAATGCCGCACAGCTCTGTAAAGCGTGTCTCATAGCATTGTCAGTGAAAACACAGGGACATTTCCCAAGCTGTTTTTTCGGTGCGAGCGGTGTGAAAAAGCACGTTAGAGAGGCATCGTCCTTACCGTCTTTTTGATTTGATCTTTCCAATGTAGCGTTGGGGCCCTGAGCAGCGTCTTTGAGCAGATGACCTCGCTGAGACAGCAGGAGCTCACTCCAGTCTTGTTGGGCTACCTGAAGCAGAGCCGCGCATCGGGTAGGTCCAGTGGAGCCGGCCCTTTGTTGGTCCTGTGCGCGCTGAAAGACAGCGCTGCTCTGTGTCTGTGAACATCTGTCTCTCCTAACGAGTCTTTCTCCTGCCCGCTATCGTTTCAGGCTCAACCTGCGGGTCCAACAGCAGCAGCCTCAGCACTTGTCTTTGGGCATGCTTTGGCAAATTCTCCATCTACGTGGATTACGAGGACCTGCTGGCTCATCGAGGGCTTCGGCAGTGTAAGGGGCCCGCGCGCTACACAATTGTTCTTGTGACAGTTTTGGGCAAACCATGTTGTTTTCTACAAGCGTTGCCGTTTTCTCCCCTGCAGTTTGAGGCACTGGACCTGCTGAGCGCTTCTCAAGTTGCTCAGCTGGCAGCACGGTCTGGCGCGCTGAACAACGCAGATCTGATCCGCCTGGTCTTTGACCGCCTGGACGGCGACAATGCTCTCCAGGATGTTGGCGAGTTCTTGACCGCTCTCCTCAGGACGTCGCAGGTATGTTCTCGTCACTAAGACGCCGAGGATGCACTAACCTTACTTTCTGTGTGCCAAAGAATCCAAGGGGCCTCAGCGACGCCAATGTTGCTAGAAAGAAAAAGACAGAAAAACAAAACACTGCTCTCTGTTTGTTCGTCTTTTCCTCTAGGCTGTGGACATCAATCCTGTGGTGAGGGACATCATGATGAATCGAGCCTTCGCCATCCTCAGCCTCCATTTTGAAGACTTGAGAGCCACGACTGGGTTTCCTGGTTCACCGTGAAGCTGGTTCCCCTCCTCCCCAGCTTGACTGCAGAGATGCTCCAGAGAGTAACATCTTACACAGACTGCGGCGCATACCACGTCATGTACGTATCGCTCTCTGCCAAATGCCGCACAGCTCTGTAAAGCGTGTCTCATAGCATTGTCAGTGAAAACACAGGGACATTTCCCAAGCTGTTTTTTCGGTGCGGCGGTGTGAAAAAGCACGTTAGAGAGGCATCGTCCTTACCGTCTTTTGATTTGATCTTTCCAATGTAGCGTTGGGGCCCTGAGCAGCGTCTTTGAGCAGATGACCTCGCTGAGACAGCAGGAGCTCACTCCAGTCTTGTTGGGCTACCTGAAGCAGAGCCGCGCATCGGGTAGGTCCAGTGGAGCCGGCCCTTTGTTGGTCCTGTGCGCGCTGAAAGACAGCGCTGCTCTGTGTCTGTGAACATCTGTCTCTCCTAACGAGTCTTTCTCCTGCCCGCTATCGTTTCAGGCTCAACCTGCGGGTCCAACAGCAGCAGCCTCAGCACTTGTCTTTGGGCATGCTTTGGCAAATTCTCCATCTACGTGGATTACGAGGACCTGCGCGGGCTCATCGAGGGCTTCGGCAGTGTAAGGGGCCCGCCGCGCTACACAATTGTTCTTGTGACAGTTTTGGGCAAACCATGTTGTTTTCTACAAACGTTGCCGCTTTCTCCCTGCAGTTTGAGGCACTGGACCTGCTGAGCGCTTCTCAAGTTGCTCAGCTGGCAGCACGGTTCTGGCGCGCTGAACAACGCAGATCTGATCCGCCTGGTCTTTGACCGCCTGGACGGCGACAATGCTCTCCAGGATGTTGGCGAGTTCTTGACCGCTCTCCTCAGGACGCCGCAGGTATGTTCTCGCCACTAAGACGCCCTGAGGATGCACTAACCTTACTTTCTGTGTGCCAAAAGAATCCAAGGGCCCTCAGCGACGCCAATGTTGCTAGAAAGAAAAAAAGACAGAAAAAACAAAACACTGCTCTCTGTTTGTTCGTCTTTTCCTCTAGGCTGTGGACATCAATCCTGTGGTGAGGGACATCATGATGAATCGAGCCTTCGCCATCCTCAGCCTCCATTTTGAAGACTTCGAGCCACGACTGGGTTTCCTGGTTCACCGTGAAGCTGGTTCCTCCTCCCCAGCTTGACTGCAGAGATGCTCCAGAGAGTAACATCTTACACAGACTGCGACGCATACCACGTCATGTACGTGACGCTCTCTGCCAAATGCCGCACAGCTCTGTAAAGCGTGTCTCATAGCATTGTCAGTGAAAACACAGGGACATTTCCCAAGCTGTTTTTTCGGTGCGGCGGTGTGAAAAAGCACGTTAGAGAGGCATCGCCCTTACCGTCTTTTTTGATTTGATCTTTCCAATGTAGCGTTAGGGCCCTGAGCAGCGTCTTTGAGCAGATGACCTCGCTGAGACAGCAGGAGCTCACTCCAGTCTTGTTGGGCTACCTGAAGCAGAGCCGCAGCATCGGGTAGGTCCAGTGGAGCCGGCCCTTTGTTGGTCCTGTGCAGCTGAAAGACAGCGCTGCTCTGTGTCTGTGAACATCTGTCTCTCCTAACGAGTCTTTCTCCTGCCCGCTATCGCTTTCAGGCTCAACCTGCGGGTCCAACAGCAGCAGCCTCAGCACTTGTCTTTGGGCATGCTTTGGCAAATTCTCCATCTACGTGGATTACGAGGACCTGCGCGGGCTCATCGAGGGCTTCGGCAGTGTAAGGGGCCCGCCGCGCTACACAATTGTTCTTGTGACAGTTTTGGGCAAACCATGTTGTTTTCTACAAACGTTGCCGCTTTCTCCCCTGCAGTTTGAGGCACTGGACCTGCTGAGCGCTTCTCAAGTTGCTCAGCTGGCAGCACGGTCTGGCGCGCTGAACAACGCAGATCTGATCCGCCTGGTCTTTGACCGCCTGGACGGCGACAATGCTCTCCAGGATGTTGGCGAGTTCTTGACCGCTCTCCTCAGGACGCCGCAGGTATGTTCTCGTCACTAAGACGCCCTGAGGATGCACTAACCTTACTTTCTGTGTGCCAAAAGAATCCAAGGGCCTCAGCGACGCCAATGTTGCTAGAAAGAAAAAGACAGAAAAACAAAACACTGCTCTCTGTTTGTTCGTCCTTTTCCTCTAGGCTGTGGACATCAATCCTGTGGTGAGGGACATCATGATGAATCGAGCCTTCGCCATCCTCAGCCTCCATTTTGAAGACTTCGAGAGCCACGACTGGGTTTCCTGGTTCACCGTGAAGCTGGTTCCTCCTCCCCAGCTTGACTGCAGAGATGCTCCAGAGAGTAACATCTTACACAGACTGCGACGCATACCACGTCATGTACGTATCGCTCTCTGCCAAATGCCGCACAGCTCTGTAAAGCGTGTCTCATAGCATTGTCAGTGAAAACACAGGGACATTTCCCAAGCTGTTTTTTCGGTGCGAGCGGTGTGAAAAAGCACGTTAGAGAGGCATCGCCCTTACCGTCTTTTGATTTGATCTTTCCAATGTAGCGTTGGGGCCCTGAGCAGCGTCTTTGAGCAGATGACCTCGCTGAGACAGCAGGAGCTCACTCCAGTCTTGTTGGGCTACCTGAAGCAGAGCCGCGCATCGGGTAGGTCCAGTGGAGCCGGCCCTTTGTTGGTCCTGTGCGCTGAAAGACAGCGCTGCTCTGTGTCTGTGAACATCTGTCTCTCCTAACGAGTTTTTCTCCTGCCCGCTATCGTTTCAGGCTCAACCTGCGGGTCCAACAGCAGCAGCCTCAGCACTTGTCTTTGGGCATGCTTTGGCAAATTCTCCATCTACGTGGATTACGAGGACCTGCGCGGGCTCATCGAGGGCTTCGGCAGTGTAAGGGGCCCGCCGCGCTACACAATTGTTCTTGTGACAGTTTTGGGCAAACCATGTTGTTTTCTACAAACGTTGCCGTTTTCTCCCCTGCAGTTTGAGGCACTGGACCTGCTGAGCGCTTCTCAAGTTGCTCAGCTGGCAGCACGGTCTGGCGCGCTGAACAACGCAGATCTGATCCGCCTGGTCTTTGACCGCCTGGACGGCGACAATGCTCTCCAGGATGTTGGCGAGTTCTTGACCGCTCTCCTCAGGACGTCGCAGGTATGTTCTCGTAACCTTACTTTCTGTGTGCCAAAAGAATCCAAGGGGCCTCAGCGACGCCAATGTTGCTAGAAAGAAAAAGACAGAAAAACAAAACACTGCTCTCTGTTTGTTCGTCTTTTCCTCTAGGCTGTGGACATCAATCCTGTGGTGAGGGACATCATGATGAATCGAGCCTTCGCCATCCTCAGCCTCCATTTTGAAGACTTCGAGAGCCACGACTGGGTTTCCTGGTTCACCGTGAAGCTGGTTCCTCCTCCCCAGCTTGACTGCAGAGATGCTCCAGAGAGTAACATCTTACACAGACTGCGACGCATACCACGTCATGTACGTACGCTCTCTGCCAAATGCCGCACAGCTCTGTAAAGCGTGTCTCATAGCATTGTCAGTGAAAACACAGGGACATTTCCCAAGCTGTTTTTTCGGTGCGAGCGGTGTGAAAAAGCACGTTAGAGAGGCATCGCCCTTACCGTCTTTTTGATTTGATCTTTCCAATGTAGCGTTGGGGCCCTGAGCAGCGTCTTTGAGCAGATGACCTCGCTGAGACAGCAGGAGCTCACTCCAGTCTTGTTGGGCTACCTGAAGCAGAGCCGCGCATCGGGTAGGTCCAGTGGAGCCGGCCCTTTGTTGGTCCTGTGCGCGCTGAAAGACAGCGCTGCTCTGTGTCTGTGAACATCTGTCTCTCCTAACGAGTCTTTCTCCTGCCCGCTATCGCTTTCAGGCTCAACCTGCGGGTCCAACAGCAGCAGCCTCAGCACTTGTCTTTGGGCATGCTTTGGCAAATTCTCCATCTACGTGGATTACGAGGACCTGCGCGGGCTCATCGAGGGCTTGGCAGTGTAAAGGGGCCCGCCGCGCTACACAATTGTTCTTGTGACAGTTTTGGGCAAACCATGTTGTTTTCTACAAACGTTGCCGCTTTCTCCCCTGCAGTTTGAGGCACTGGACCTGCTGGCGCTTCTCAAGTTGCTCAGCTGGCAGCACGGTCTGGCGCGCTGAACAACGCAGATCTGATCCGCCTGGTCTTTGACCGCCTGGACGGCGACAATGCTCTCCAGGATGTTGGCGAGTTCTTGACCGCTCTCCTCAGGACGTCGCAGGTATGTTCTCGTAACCTTACGCGTCCTGAGGATGCACTAACCTTACTTTCTGTGTGCCAAAAGAATCCAAGGGCCTCAGCGACGCCAATGTTGCTAGAAAGAAAAAAGACAGAAAAACAAAACACTGCTCTCTGTTTGTTCGTCTTTTCCTCTAGGCTGTGGACATCAATCCTGTGGTGAGGGACATCATGATGAATCGAGCCTTCGCCATCCTCAGCCTCCATTTTGAAGACTTCGAGAGCCACGACTGGGTTTCCTGGTTCACCGTGAAGCTGGTTCCCCTCCTCCCCAGCTTGACTGCAGAGATGCTCCAGAGAGTAACATCTTACACAGACTGCGACGCATACCACGTCATGTACGTGACGCTCTCTGCCAAATGCCGCACAGCTCTGTAAAGCGTGTCTCATAGCATTGTCAGTGAAAACACAGGGACATTTCCCAAGCTGTTTTTTCGGTGAGCGGTGTGAAAAAGCACGTTAGAGAGGCATCGTCCTTACCGTCTTTTTGATTTGATCTTTCCAATGTAGCGTTGGGGCCCTGAGCAGCGTCTTTGAGCAGATGACCTCGCTGAGACAGCAGGAGCTCACTCCAGTCTTGTTGGGCTACCTGAAGCAGAGCCGCGCATCGGGTAGGTCCAGTGGAGCCGGCCCTTTGTTGGTCCTGTGCGAGCTGAAAGACAGCGCTGCTCTGTGTCTGTGAACATCTGTCTCTTCTAACGAGTTTTTCTCCTGCCCGCTATCGTTTCAGGCTCAACCTGCGGGTCCAACAGCAGCAGCCTCAGCACTTGTCTTTGGGCATGCTTTGGCAAATTCTCCATCTACGTGGATTACGAGGACCTGCGCGGGCTCATCGAGGGCTTCGGCAGTGTAAGGGGCCCGCCGCGCTACACAATTGTTCTTGTGACAGTTTTGGGCAAACCATGTTGTTTTCTACAAACGTTGCCGTTTTCTCCCCTGCAGTTTGAGGCACTGGACCTGCTGAGCGCTTCTCAAGTTGCTCAGCTGGCAGCACGGTCTGGCGCTGAACAACGCAGATCTGATCCGCCTGGTCTTTGACCGCCTGGACGGCGACAATGCTCTCCAGGATGTTGGCGAGTTCTTGACCGCTCTCCTCAGGACGCCGCAGGTATGTTCTCGTCACTAAGACGCCCTGAGGATGCACTAACCTTACTTTCTGTGTGCCAAAAGAATCCAAGGGGCCTCAGCGACGCCAATGTTGCTAGAAAGAAAAAAAAGACAGAAAAAACAAAACACTGCTCTCTGTTTGTTCGTCTTTTCCTCTAGGCTGTGGACATCAATCCTGTGGTGAGGACATCATGATGAATCGAGCCTTCGCCATCCTCAGCCTCCATTTTGAAGACTTCGAGAGCCACGACTGGGTTTCCTGGTTCACCGTGAAGCTGGTTCCTCCTCCCCAGCTTGACTGCAGAGATGCTCCAGAGAGTAACATCTTACACAGACTGCGACGCATACCACGTCATGTACGTATCGCTCTCTGCCAAATGCCGCACAGCTCTGTAAAGCGTGTCTCATAGCATTGTCAGTGAAAACACAGGGACATTTCCCAAGCTGTTTTTTCGGTGCGAGCGGTGTGAAAAAGCACGTTAGAGAGGCATCGCCCTTACCGTCTTTTGATTTGATCTTTCCAATGTAGCGTTGGGGCCCTGAGCAGCGTCTTTGAGCAGATGACCTCGCTGAGACAGCAGGAGCTCACTCCAGTCTTGTTGGGCTACCTGAAGCAGAGCCGCATCGGGTAGGTCCAGTGGAGCCGGCCCTTTGTTGGTCCTGCGCGCTGAAAGACAGCGCTGCTCTGTGTCTGTGAACATCTGTCTCTCCTAACGAGTCTTTCTCCTGCCCGCTATCGTTTCAGGCTCAACCTGCGGGTCCAACAGCAGCAGCCTCAGCACTTGTCTTTGGGCATGCTTTGGCAAATTCTCCATCTACGTGGATTACGAGGACCTGCGCTGGCTCATCGAGGGCTTCGGCAGTGTAAGGGGCCCGCCGCTACACAATTGTTCTTGTGACAGTTTTGGGCAAACCATGTTGTTTTCTACAAGCGTTGCCGTTTTCTCCCCTGCAGTTTGAGGCACTGGACCTGCTGGCGCTTCTCAAGTTGCTCAGCTGGCAGCACGGTCTGGCGCGCTGAACAACGCAGATCTGATCCGCCTGGTCTTTGACCGCCTGGACGGCGACAATGCTCTCCAGGATGTTGGCGAGTTCTTGACCGCTCTCCTCAGGACGCCGCAGGTATGTTCTCGCCACTAAGACGCCCTGAGGATGCACTAACCTTACTTTCTGTGTGCCAAAAGAATCCAAGGGCCTCAGCGACGCCAATGTTGCTAGAAAGAAAAAGACAGAAAAACAAAACACTGCTCTCTGTTTGTTCGTCTTTTCCTCTAGGCTGTGGACATCAATCCTGTGGTGAGGGACATCATGATGAATCGAGCCTTCGCCATCCTCAGCCTCCATTTTGAAGACTTCGAGAGCCACGACTGGGTTTCCTGGTTCACCGTGAAGCTGGTTCCCCTCCTCCCCAGCTTGACTGCAGAGATGCTCCAGAGAGTAACATCTTACACAGACTGCGACGCATACCACGTCATGTACGTGACGCTCTCTGCCAAATGCCGCACAGCTCTGTAAAGCGTGTCTCATAGCATTGTCAGTGAAAACACAGGGACATTTCCCAAGCTGTTTTTTCGGTGCGGCGGTGTGAAAAAGCACGTGTGAAAAAACGTTAGAGAGGCATCGTCTTTACCGTCTTTTGATTTGATCTTTCCAATGTAGCGTTGGGGCCCTGAGCAGCGTCTTTGAGCAGATGACCTCGCTGAGACAGCAGGAGCTCACTCCAGTCTTGTTGGGCTACCTGAAGCAGAGCCGCGCATCGGGTAGGTCCAGTGGAGCCGGCCCTTTGTTGGTCCTGTGCGCGCTGAAAGACAGCGCTGCTCTGTGTCTGTGAACATCTGTCTCTCCTAACGAGTCTTTCTCCTGCCCGCTATCGTTTCAGGCTCAACCTGCGGGTCCAACAGCAGCAGCCTCAGCACTTGTCTTTGGGCATGCTTTGGCAAATTCTCCATCTACGTGGATTACGAGGACCTGCGCGGGCTCATCGAGGGCTTCGGCAGTGTAAGGGGCCCGCCTACTACACAATTGTTCTTGTGACAGTTTTGGGCAAACCATGTTGTTTTCTACAAACGTTGCCGCTTTCTCCCCTGCAGTTTGAGGCACTGGACCTGCTGGCGCTTCTCAAGTTGCTCAGCTGGCAGCACGGTCTGGCGCGCTGAACAACGCAGATCTGATCCGCCTGGTCTTTGACCGCCTGGACGGCGACAATGCTCTCCAGGATGTTGGCGAGTTCTTGACCGCTCTCCTCAGGACGTCGCAGGTATGTTCTCGTCACTAAGACGTCCTGAGGATGCACTAACCTTACTTTCTGTGTGCCAAAAGAATCCAAGGGCCCTCAGCGACGCCAATGTTGCTAGAAAGAAAAAAAGACAGAAAAAACAAAACACTGCTCTCTGTTTGTTCGTCTTTTCCTCTAGGCTGTGGACATCAATCCTGTGGTGAGGACATCATGATGAATCGAGCCTTCGCCATCCTCAGCCTCCATTTTGAAGACTTCGAGAGCCACGACTGGGTTTCCTGGTTCACCGTGAAGCTGGTTCCTCCTCCCCAGCTTGACTGCAGAGATGCTCCAGAGAGTAACATCTTACACAGACTGCGACGCATACCACGTCATGTACGTGACGCTCTCTGCCAAATGCCGCACAGCTCTGTAAAGCGTGTCTCATAGCATTGTCAGTGAAAACACAGGGACATTTCCCAAGCTGTTTTTTCGTGCGAGCGGTGTGAAAAAGCACGTTAGAGAGGCATCGTCCTTACCGTCTTTTGATTTGATCTTTCCAATGTAGCGTTGGGGCCCTGAGCAGCGTCTTTGAGCAGATGACCTCGCTGAGACAGCAGGAGCTCACTCCAGTCTTGTTGGGCTACCTGAAGCAGAGCCGCATCGGGTAGGTCCAGTGGAGCCGGCCCTTTGTTGGTCCAGCGCTGAAAGACAGCGCTGCTCTGTGTCTGTGAACATCTGTCTCTCCTAACGAGTCTTTCTCCTGCCCGCTATCGCTTTCAGGCTCAACCTGCGGGTCCAACAGCAGCAGCCTCAGCACTTGTCTTTGGGCATGCTTTGGCAAATTCTCCATCTACGTGGATTACGAGGACCTGCGCGGGCTCATCGAGGGCTTCGGCAGTGTAAGGGGCCCGCCGCTACACAATTGTTCTTGTGACAGTTTTGGGCAAACCATGTTGTTTTCTACAAACGTTGCCGCTTTTCTCCTGCAGTTTGAGGCACTGGACCTGCTGAGCGCTTCTCAAGTTGCTCAGCTGGCAGCACGATCTGGCGCGCTGAACAACGCAGATCTGATCCGCCTGGTCTTTGACCGCCTGGACGGCGACAATGCTCTCCAGGATGTTGGCGAGTTCTTGACCGCTCTCCTCAGGACGTCGCAGGTATGTTCTCGTCACTAAGACGTCCTGAGGATGCACTAACCTTACTTTCTGTGTGCCAAAAGAATCCAAGGGCCTCAGCGACGCCAATGTTGCTAGAAAGAAAAAAGACAGAAAAAACAAAACACTGCTCTCTGTTTGTTCGTCTTTTCCTCTAGGCTGTGGACATCAATCCTGTGGTGAGGGACATCATGATGAATCGAGCCTTCGCCATCCTCAGCCTCCATTTTGAAGACTTCGAGAGCCACGACTGGGTTTCCTGGTTCACCGTGAAGCTGGTTCCTCCTCCCCAGCTTGACTGCAGAGATGCTCCAGAGAGTAACATCTTACACAGACTGCGACGCATACCACGTCATGTACGTGACGCTCTCTGCCAAATGCCGCACAGCTCTGTAAAGCGTGTCTCATAGCATTGTCAGTGAAAACACAGGGACATTTCCCAAGCTGTTTTTTCGGTGCGGCGGTGTGAAAAAGCACGTTAGAGAGGCATCGTCCTTACCGTCTTTTTGATTTGATCTTTCCAATGTAGCGTTGGGGCCCTGAGCAGCGTCTTTGAGCAGATGACCTCGCTGAGACAGCAGGAGCTCACTCCAGTCTTGTTGGGCTACCTGAAGCAGAGCCGCATCGGGTAGGTCCAGTGGAGCCGGCCCTTTGTTGGTCCTGTGCGCGCTGAAAGACAGCGCTGCTCTGTGTCTGTGAACATCTGTCTCTCCTAACGAGTTTTTCTCCTGCCCGCTATCGTTTCAGGCTCAACCTGCGGGTCCAACAGCAGCAGCCTCAGCACTTGTCTTTGGGCATGCTTTGGCAAATTCTCCATCTACGTGGATTACGAGGACCTGCGCGGGCTCATCGAGGGCTTCGGCAGTGTAAGGCCCGCCGCGCTACACACAATTGTTCTTGTGACAGTTTTGGGCAAACCATGTTGTTTTCTACAAGCGTTGCCGTTTTCTCCCCTGCAGTTTGAGGCACTGGACCTGCTGAGCGCTTCTCAAGTTGCTCAGCTGGCAGCACGGTCTGGCGCTGAACAACGCAGATCTGATCCGCCTGGTCTTTGACCGCCTGGACGGCGACAATGCTCTCCAGGATGTTGGCGAGTTCTTGACCGCTCTCCTCAGGACGTCGCAGGTATGTTCTCGTCACTAAGACGCCCTGAGGATGCACTAACCTTACTTTCTGTGTGCCAAAAGAATCCAAGGGCCTCAGCGACGCCAATGTTGCTAGAAAGAAAAAAGACAGAAAAAACAAAACACTGCTCTCTGTTTGTTCGTCTTTTCCTCTAGGCTGTGGACATCAATCCTGTGGTGAGGGACATCATGATGAATCGAGCCTTCGCCATCCTCAGCCTCCATTTTGAAGACTTCGAGAGCCACGACTGGGTTTCCTGGTTCACCGTGAAGCTGGTTCCTCCTCCCCAGCTTGACTGCAGAGATGCTCCAGAGAGTAACATCTTACACAGACTGCGACGCATACCACGTCATGTACGTGACGCTCTCTGCCAAATGCCGCACAGCTCTGTAAAGCGTGTCTCATAGCATTGTCAGTGAAAACACAGGGACATTTCCCAAGCTGTTTTTTCGGTGCGGCGGTGTGAAAAAGCACGTTAGAGAGGCATCGTCCTTACCGTCTTTTGATTTGATCTTTCCAATGTAGCGTTAGGGCCCTGAGCAGCGTCTTTGAGCAGATGACCTCGCTGAGACAGCAGGAGCTCACTCCAGTCTTGTTGGGCTACCTGAAGCAGAGCCGCGATCGGGTAGGTCCAGTGGAGCCGGCCCTTTGTTGGTCCTGTGCGCGCTGAAAGACAGCGCTGCTCTGTGTCTGTGAACATCTGTCTCTCCTAACGAGTCTTTCTCCTGCCCGCTATCGTTTCAGGCTCAACCTGCGGGTCCAACAGCAGCAGCCTCAGCACTTGTCTTTGGGCATGCTTTGGCAAATTCTCCATCTACGTGGATTACGAGGACCTGCGCGGGCTCATCGAGGGCTTCGGCAGTGTAAGGGGCCCGCCGCGCTACACAATTGTTCTTGTGACAGTTTTGGGCAAACCATGTTGTTTTCTACAAACGTTGCCGTTTTCTCCCCTGCAGTTTGAGGCACTGGACCTGCTGAGCGCTTCTCAAGTTGCTCAGCTGGCAGCACGATCTGGCGCGCTGAACAACGCAGATCTGATCCGCCTGGTCTTTGACCGCCTGGACGGCGACAATGCTCTCCAGGATGTTGGCGAGTTCTTGACCGCTCTCCTCAGGACGTCGCAGGTATGTTCTCGTCACTAAGACGCCCTGAGGATGCACTAACCTTACTTTCTGTGTGCCAAAAGAATCCAAGGGCCTCAGCGACGCCAATGTTGCTAGAAAGAAAAAAGACAGAAAAACAAAACACTGCTCTCTGTTTGTTCGTCTTTTCCTCTAGGCTGTGGACATCAATCCTGTGGTGAGGGACATCATGATGAATCGAGCCTTCGCCATCCTCAGCCTCCATTTTGAAGACTTCGAGCCACGACTGGGTTTCCTGGTTCACCGTGAAGCTGGTTCCTCCTCCCCAGCTTGACTGCAGAGATGCTCCAGAGAGTAACATCTTACACAGACTGCGACGCGCATACCACGTCATGTACGTGACGCTCTCTGCCAAATGCCGCACAGCTCTGTAAAGCGTGTCTCATAGCATTGTCAGTGAAAACACAGGGACATTTCCCAAGCTGTTTTTTCGGTGCGAGCGGTGTGAAAAAGCACGTTAGAGAGGCATCGTCCTTACCGTCTTTTGATTTGATCTTTCCAATGTAGCGTTGGGGCCCTGAGCAGCGTCTTTGAGCAGATGACCTCGCTGAGACAGCAGGAGCTCACTCCAGTCTTGTTGGGCTACCTGAAGCAGAGCCGCGCATCGGGTAGGTCCAGTGGAGCCGGCCCTTTGTTGGTCCTGTGCGCGCTGAAAGACAGCGCTGCTCTGTGTCTGTGAACATCTGTCTCTCCTAACGAGTCTTTCTCCTGCCGGCTATCGTTTCAGGCTCAACCTGCGGGTCCAACAGCAGCAGCCTCAGCACTTGTCTTTGGGCATGCTTTGGCAAATTCTCCATCTACGTGGATTACGAGGACCTGCGCGGGCTCATCGAGGGCTTCGGCAGTGTAAGGGGCCCGCCGCGCTACACACAATTGTTCTTGTGACAGTTTTGGGCAAACCATGTTGTTTTCTACAAACGTTGCCGCTTTCTCCCCTGCAGTTTGAGGCACTGGACCTGCTGAGCGCTTCTCAAGTTGCTCAGCTGGCAGCACGGTCTGGCGCTGAACAACGCAGATCTGATCCGCCTGGTCTTTGACCGCCTGGACGGCGACAATGCTCTCCAGGATGTTGGCGAGTTCTTGACCGCTCTCCTCAGGACGTCGCAGGTATGTTCTCGTCACTAAGACGCCCTGAGGATGCACTAACCTTACTTTCTGTGTGCCAAAAGAATCCAAGGGCCCTCAGCGACGCCAATGTTGCTAGAAAGAAAAAAGACAGAAAAAACAAAACACTGCTCTCTGTTTGTTCGTCTTTTCCTCTAGGCTGTGGACATCAATCCTGTGGTGAGGACATCATGATGAATCGAGCCTTCGCCATCCTCAGCCTCCATTTTGAAGACCGAGAGCCACGACTGGGTTTCCTGGTTCACCGTGAAGCTGGTTCCCCTCCTCCCCAGCTTGACTGCAGAGATGCTCCAGAGAGTAACATCTTACACAGACTGCGACGCATACCACGTCATGTACGACGCTCTCTGCCAAATGCCGCACAGCTCTGTAAAGCGTGTCTCATAGCATTGTCAGTGAAAACACAGGGACATTTCCCAAGCTGTTTTTTCGGTGCGGCGGTGTGAAAAAGCACGTTAGAGAGGCATCGTCCTTACCGTCTTTTGATTTGATCTTTCCAATGTAGCGTTGGGGCCCTGAGCAGCGTCTTTGAGCAGATGACCTCGCTGAGACAGCAGGAGCTCACTCCAGTCTTGTTGGGCTACCTGAAGCAGAGCCGCGCATCGGGTAGGTCCAGTGGAGCCGGCCCTTTGTTGGTCCTGTGCGCTGAAAGACAGCGCTGCTCTGTGTCTGTGAACATCTGTCTCTCCTAACGAGTCTTTCTCCTGCCCGCTATCGTTTCAGGCTCAACCTGCGGGTCCAACAGCAGCAGCCTCAGCACTTGTCTTTGGGCATGCTTTGGCAAATTCTCCATCTACGTGGATTACGAGGACCTGCGCGGGCTCATCGAGGGCTTCGGCAGTGTAAGGGGCCCGCCGCTACACAATTGTTCTTGTGACAGTTTTGGGCAAACCATGTTGTTTTCTACAAACGTTGCCGCTTTCTCCCCTGCAGTTTGAGGCACTGGACCTGCTGAGCGCTTCTCAAGTTGCTCAGCTGGCAGCACGGTCTGGCGCGCTGAACAACGCAGATCTGATCCGCCTGGTCTTTGACCGCCTGGACGGCGACAATGCTCTCCAGGATGTTGGCGAGTTCTTGACCGCTCTCCTCAGGACGCCGCAGGTATGTTCTCGCCACTAAGACGCCCTGAGGATGCACTAACCTTACTTTCTGTGTGCCAAAAGAATCCAAGGGCCTCAGCGACGCCAATGTTGCTAGAAAGAAAAAAGACAGAAAAAACAAAACACTGCTCTCTGTTTGTTCGTCTTTTCCTCTAGGCTGTGGACATCAATCCTGTGGTGAGGGACATCATGATGAATCGAGCCTTCGCCATCCTCAGCCTCCATTTTGAAGACTTCGAGAGCCACGACTGGGTTTCCTGGTTCACCGTGAAGCTGGTTCCCCTCCTCCCCAGCTTGACTGCAGAGATGCTCCAGAGAGTAACATCTTACACAGACTGCGACGCATACCACGTCATGTACGTATCGCTCTCTGCCAAATGCCGCACAGCTCTGTAAAGCGTGTCTCATAGCATTGTCAGTGAAAACACAGGGACATTTCCCAAGCTGTTTTTTTCGGTGCGAGCGGTGTGAAAAAGCACGTTAGAGAGGCATCGTCCTTACCGTCTTTTTGATTTGATCTTTCCAATGTAGCGTTGGGGCCCTGAGCAGCGTCTTTGAGCAGATGACCTCGCTGAGACAGCAGGAGCTCACTCCAGTCTTGTTGGGCTACCTGAAGCAGAGCCGCGCATCGGTAGGTAGGTCCAGTGGAGCCGGCCCTTTGTTGGTCCTGTGCGCGCTGAAAGACAGCGCTGCTCTGTGTCTGTGAACATCTGTCTCTCCTAACGAGTCTTTCTCCTGCCCGCTATCGTTTCAGGCTCAACCTGCGGGTCCAACAGCAGCAGCCTCAGCACTTGTCTTTGGGCATGCTTTGGCAAATTCTCCATCTACGTGGATTACGAGGACCTGCGCTGGCTCATCGAGGGCTTCGGCAGTGTAAGGCCCGCCGCGCTACACAATTGTTCTTGTGACAGTTTTGGGCAAACCATGTTGTTTTCTACAAACGTTGCCGCTTTCTCCCCTGCAGTTTGAGGCACTGGACCTGCTGAGCGCTTCTCAAGTTGCTCAGCTGGCAGCACGGTCTGGCGCGCTGAACAACGCAGATCTGATCCGCCTGGTCTTTGACCGCCTGGACGGCGACAATGCTCTCCAGGATGTTGGCGAGTTCTTGACCGCTCTCCTCAGGACGTCGCAGGTATGTTCTCGTCACTAAGACGCCCTGAGGATGCACTAACCTTACTTTCTGTGTGCCAAAAGAATCCAAGGGCCTCAGCGACGCCAATGTTGCTAGAAAGAAAAAAGACAGAAAAAACAAAACACTGCTCTCTGTTTGTTCGTCTTTTCCTCTAGGCTGTGGACATCAATCCTGTGGTGAGGGACATCATGATGAATCGAGCCTTCGCCATCCTCAGCCTCCATTTTGAAGACTTCGAGAGCCACGACTGGGTTTCCTGGTTCACCGTGAAGCTGGTTCCCCTCCTCCCCAGCTTGACTGCAGAGATGCTCCAGAGAGTAACATCTTACACAGACTGCGACGCATACCACGTCATGTAATGACGCTCTCTGCCAAATGCCGCACAGCTCTGTAAAGCGTGTCTCATAGCATTGTCAGTGAAAACACAGGGACATTTCCCAAGCTGTTTTT
Source organism: Hypophthalmichthys nobilis (assembly GCA_037950665.1). NCBI lineage: Eukaryota > Metazoa > Chordata > Actinopteri > Cypriniformes > Xenocyprididae > Hypophthalmichthys > Hypophthalmichthys nobilis. Next base: position 12,656,621 of record CM075485.1, read on the forward strand.
TCGGTGCGAGCGGTGTGAAAAAGCACGTTAGAGAGGCATCGTCCCACCGCCTTTTTTGATTTGATCTTTCCAATGTAGCGTTGGGGCCCTGAGCAGCGTCTTTGAGCAGATGACCTCGCTGAGACAGCAGGAGCTCACTCCAGTCTTGTTGGGCTACCTGAAGCAGAGCCGCGCATCGGGTAGGTCCAGTGGAGCCGGCCCTTTGTTGGTCCTGTGCGCTGAAAGACAGCGCTGCTCTGTGTCTGTGAACATCTGTCTCTCCTAACGAGTCTTTCTCCTGCCCGCTATCGTTTCAGGCTCAACCTGCGGGTCCAACAGCAGCAGCCTCAGCACTTGTCTTTGGGCATGCTTTGGCAAATTCTCCATCTACGTGGATTACGAGGACCTGCGCGGGCTCATCGAGGGCTTCGGCAGTGTAAGGGGCCCGCCGCGCTACACAATTGTTCTTGTGACAGTTTTGGGCAAACCATGTTGTTTTCTACAAACGTTGCCGTTTTCTCCCCTGCAGTTTGAGGCACTGGACCTGCTGAGCGCTTCTCAAGTTGCTCAGCTGGCAGCACGGTCTGGCGCGCTGAACAACGCAGATCTGATCCGCCTGGTCTTTGACCGCCTGGACGGCGACAATGCTCTCCAGGATGTTGGCGAGTTCTTGACCGCTCTCCTCAGGACGTCGCAGGTATGTTCTCGTCACTAAGACGTCCTGAGGATGCACTAACCTTACTTTCTGTGTGCCAAAAGAATCCAAGGGCCCTCAGCGACGCCAATGTTGCTAGAAAGAAAAAAAGACAGAAAAACAAAACACTGCTCTCTGTTTGTTCGTCTTTTCCTCTAGGCTGTGGACATCAATCCTGTGGTGAGGGACATCATGATGAATCGAGCCTTCGCCATCCTCAGCCTCCATTTTGAAGACTTCGAGAGCCACGACTGGGTTTCCTGGTTCACCGTGAAGCTGGTTCCCCTCCTCCCCAGCTTGACTGCAGAGATGCTCCAGAGAGTAACATCTTACACAGACTGCGGCGCATACCACGTCATGTACGTATCGCTCTCTGCCAAATGCCGCACAGCTCTGTAAAGCGTGTCTCATAGCATTGTCAGTGAAAACACAGGGACATTTCCCAAGCTGTTTTTTCGGTGCGAGCGGTGTGAAAAAGCACGTTAGAGAGGCATCGTCCTTACCGTCTTTTGATTTGATCTTTCCAATGTAGCGTTGGGGCCCTGAGCAGCGTCTTTGAGCAGATGACCTCGCTGAGACAGCAGGAGCTCACTCCAGTCTTGTTGGGCTACCTGAAGCAGAGCCGCGCATCGGGTAGGTCCAGTGGAGCCGGCCCTTTGTTGGTCCTGTGCGCTGAAAGACAGCGCTGCTCTGTGTCTGTGAACATCTGTCTCTCCTAACGAGTCTTTCTCCTGCCCGCTATCGTTTCAGGCTCAACCTGCGGGTCCAACAGCAGCAGCCTCAGCACTTGTCTTTGGGCATGCTTTGGCAAATTCTCCATCTACGTGGATTACGAGGACCTGCGCGGGCTCATCGAGGGCTTCGGCAGTGTAAAGGGGCCGCGCGCTACACAATTGTTCTTGTGACAGTTTTGGGCAAACCATGTTGTTTTCTACAAACGTTGCCGTTTTCTCCCCTGCAGTTTGAGGCACTGGACCTGCTGAGCGCTTCTCAAGTTGCTCAGCTGGCAGCACGATCTGGCGCTGAACAACGCAGATCTGATCCGCCTGGTCTTTGACCGCCTGGACGGCGACAATGCTCTCCAGGATGTTGGCGAGTTCTTGACCGCTCTCCTCAGGACGTCGCAGGTATGTTCTCGTCACTAAGACGTCCTGAGGATGCACTAACCTTACTTTCTGTGTGCCAAAAGAATCCAAGGGCCCTCAGCGACGCCAATGTTGCTAGAAAGAAAAAGACAGAAAAACAAAACACTGCTCTCTGTTTGTTCGTCTTTTCCTCTAGGCTGTGGACATCAATCCTGTGGTGAGGACATCATGATGAATCGAGCCTTCGCCATCCTCAGCCTCCATTTTGAAGACTTCGAGAGCCACGACTGGGTTTCCTGGTTCACCGTGAAGCTGGTTCCCCTCCTCCCCAGCTTGACTGCAGAGATGCTCCAGAGAGTAACATCTTACACAGACTGCGGCGCATACCACGTCATGTACGTATCGCTCTCTGCCAAATGCCGCACAGCTCTGTAAAGCGTGTCTCATAGCATTGTCAGTGAAAACACAGGGACATTTCCCAAGCTGTTTTTTCGGTGCGGCGGTGTGAAAAAGCACGTTAGAGAGGCATCGTCCTTACCGTCTTTTTGATTTGATCTTTCCAATGTAGCGTTGGGGCCCTGAGCAGCGTCTTTGAGCAGATGACCTCGCTGAGACAGCAGGAGCTCACTCCAGTCTTGTTGGGCTACCTGAAGCAGAGCCGCGCATCGGGTAGGTCCAGTGGAGCCGGCCCTTTGTTGGTCCTGTGCGCTGAAAGACAGCGCTGCTCTGTGTCTGTGAACATCTGTCTCTCCTAACGAGTCTTTCTCCTGCCCGCTATCGTTTCAGGCTCAACCTGCGGGTCCAACAGCAGCAGCCTCAGCACTTGTCTTTGGGCATGCTTTGGCAAATTCTCCATCTACGTGGATTACGAGGACCTGCGCGGGCTCATCGAGGGCTTCGGCAGTGTAAGGGCCGCCGCGCTACACAATTGTTCTTGTGACAGTTTTGGGCAAACCATGTTGTTTTCTACAAACGTTGCCGTTTCTCCCCTGCAGTTTGAGGCACTGGACCTGCTGAGCGCTTCTCAAGTTGCTCAGCTGGCAGCACGGTCTGGCGCGCTGAACAACGCAGATCTGATCCGCCTGGTCTTTGACCGCCTGGCGGCGACAATGCTCTCCAGGATGTTGGCGAGTTCTTGACCGCTCTCCTCAGGACGTCGCAGGTATGTTCTCGTCACTAAGACGTCCTGAGGATGCACTAACCTTACTTTCTGTGTGCCAAAAGAATCCAAGGGCCCTCAGCGACGCCAATGTTGCTAGAAAGAAAAAAAGACAGAAAAAACAAAACACTGCTCTCTGTTTGTTCGTCTTTTCCTCTAGGCTGTGGACATCAATCCTGTGGTGAGGGACATCATGATGAATCGAGCCTTCGCCATCCTCAGCCTCCATTTTGAAGACTTCGAGAGCCACGACTGGGTTTCCTGGTTCACCGTGAAGCTGGTTCCCCTCCTCCCCAGCTTGACTGCAGAGATGCTCCAGAGAGTAACATCTTACACAGACTGCGGCGCATACCACGTCATGTACGTGTCGCTCTCTGCCAAATGCCGCACAGCTCTGTAAAGCGTGTCTCATAGCATTGTCAGTGAAAACACAGGGACATTTCCCAAGCTGTTTTTGGTGCGGCGGTGTGAAAAAGCACGTTAGAGAGGCATCGTCCTTACCGTCTTTTGATTTGATCTTTCCAATGTAGCGTTGGGGCCCTGAGCAGCGTCTTTGAGCAGATGACCTCGCTGAGACAGCAGGAGCTCACTCCAGTCTTGTTGGGCTACCTGAAGCAGAGCCGCGCATCGGGTAGGTCCAGTGGAGCCGGCCCTTTGTTGGTCCTGTGCGCTGAAAGACAGCGCTGCTCTGTGTCTGTGAACATCTGTCTCTCCTAACGAGTCTTTCTCCTGCCCGCTATCGTTTCAGGCTCAACCTGCGGGTCCAACAGCAGCAGCCTCAGCACTTGTCTTTGGGCATGCTTTGGCAAATTCTCCATCTACGTGGATTACGAGGACCTGCGCGGGCTCATCGAGGGCTTCGGCAGTGTAAGGGGCCGGGCGCTACACAATTGTTCTTGTGACAGTTTTGGGCAAACCATGTTGTTTTCTACAAACGTTGCCGTTTTCTCCCCTGCAGTTTGAGGCACTGGACCTGCTGAGCGCTTCTCAAGTTGCTCAGCTGGCAGCACGGTCTGGCGCGCTGAACAACGCAGATCTGATCCGCCTGGTCTTTGACCGCCTGGACGGCGACAATGCTCTCCAGGATGTTGGCGAGTTCTTGACCGCTCTCCTCAGGACGTCGCAGGTATGTTCTCGTAACCTTACTTTCTGTGTGCCAAAAGAATCCAAGGGCCTCAGCGACGCCAATGTTGCTAGAAAGAAAAAAAGACAGAAAAACAAAACACTGCTCTCTGTTTGTTCGTCTTTTCCTCTAGGCTGTGGACATCAATCCTGTGGTGAGGGACATCATGATGAATCGAGCCTTCGCCATCCTCAGCCTCCATTTTGAAGACTTCGAGAGCCACGACTGGGTTTCCTGGTTCACCGTGAAGCTGGTTCCCCTCCTCCCCAGCTTGACTGCAGAGATGCTCCAGAGAGTAACATCTTACACAGACTGCGACGCATACCACGTCATGTACGTATCGCTCTCTGCCAAATGCCGCACAGCTCTGTAAAGCGTGTCTCATAGCATTGTCAGTGAAAACACAGGGACATTTCCCAAGCTGTTTTTTCGGTGCGGCGGTGTGAAAAAGCACGTTAGAGAGGCATCGTCCTTACCGTCTTTTGATTTGATCTTTCCAATGTAGCGTTGGGGCCCTGAGCAGCGTCTTTGAGCAGATGACCTCGCTGAGACAGCAGGAGCTCACTCCAGTCTTGTTGGGCTACCTGAAGCAGAGCCGCGCATCGGGTAGGTCCAGTGGAGCCGGCCCTTTGTTGGTCCTGTGCGCTGAAAGACAGCGCTGCTCTGTGTCTGTGAACATCTGTCTCTCCTAACGAGTCTTTCTCCTGCCCGCTATCGTTTCAGGCTCAACCTGCGGGTCCAACAGCAGCAGCCTCAGCACTTGTCTTTGGGCATGCTTTGGCAAATTCTCCATCTACGTGGATTACGAGGACCTGCGCGGGCTCATCGAGGGCTTCGGCAGTGTAAAGGGGCCCGCCGCGCTACACAATTGTTCTTGTGACAGTTTTGGGCAAACCATGTTGTTTTCTACAAACGTTGCCGTTTTCTCCCCTGCAGTTTGAGGCACTGGACCTGCTGAGCGCTTCTCAAGTTGCTCAGCTGGCAGCACGGTCTGGCGCTGAACAACGCAGATCTGATCCGCCTGGTCTTTGACCGCCTGGACGGCGACAATGCTCTCCAGGATGTTGGCGAGTTCTTGACCGCTCTCCTCAGGACGTCGCAGGTATGTTCTCGTCACTAAGACGTCCTGAGGATGCACTAACCTTACTTTCTGTGTGCCAAAAGAATCCAAGGGCCCTCAGCGACGCCAATGTTGCTAGAAAGAAAAAGACAGAAAAACAAAACACTGCTCTCTGTTTGTTCGTCTTTTCCTCTAGGCTGTGGACATCAATCCTGTGGTGAGGGACATCATGATGAATCGAGCCTTCGCCATCCTCAGCCTCCATTTTGAAGACTTCGAGAGCCACGACTGGGTTTCCTGGTTCACCGTGAAGCTGGTTCCCCTCCTCCCCAGCTTGACTGCAGAGATGCTCCAGAGAGTAACATCTTACACAGACTGCGACGCATACCACGTCATGTACGTATCGCTCTCTGCCAAATGCCGCACAGCTCTGTAAAGCGTGTCTCATAGCATTGTCAGTGAAAACACAGGGACATTTCCCAAGCTGTTTTTTCGGTGCGAGCGGTGTGAAAAAGCACGTTAGAGAGGCATCGTCCTTACCGTCTTTTGATTTGATCTTTCCAATGTAGCGTTGGGGCCCTGAGCAGCGTCTTTGAGCAGATGACCTCGCTGAGACAGCAGGAGCTCACTCCAGTCTTGTTGGGCTACCTGAAGCAGAGCCGCATCGGGTAGGTCCAGTGGAGCCGGCCCTTTGTTGGTCCTGTGCGCGCTGAAAGACAGCGCTGCTCTGTGTCTGTGAACATCTGTCTCTCCTAACGAGTCTTTCTCCTGCCCGCTATCGTTTCAGGCTCAACCTGCGGGTCCAACAGCAGCAGCCTCAGCACTTGTCTTTGGGCATGCTTTGGCAAATTCTCCATCTACGTGGATTACGAGGACCTGCGCGGGCTCATCGAGGGCTTCGGCAGTGTAAGGGGCCCGCCCGCGCTACACAATTGTTCTTGTGACAGTTTTGGGCAAACCATGTTGTTTTCTACAAACGTTGCCGTTTTCTCCCCTGCAGTTTGAGGCACTGGACCTGCTGAGCGCTTCTCAAGTTGCTCAGCTGGCAGCACGGTCTGGCGCGCTGAACAACGCAGATCTGATCCGCCTGGTCTTTGACCGCCTGGACGGCGACAATGCTCTCCAGGATGTTGGCGAGTTCTTGACCGCTCTCCTCAGGACGTCGCAGGTATGTTCTCGTCACTAAGACGTCCTGAGGATGCACTAACCTTACTTTCTGTGTGCCAAAAGAATCCAAGGGCCCTCAGCGACGCCAATGTTGCTAGAAAGAAAAAGACAGAAAAACAAAACACTGCTCTCTGTTTGTTCGTCTTTTCCTCTAGGCTGTGGACATCAATCCTGTGGTGAGGGACATCATGATGAATCGAGCCTTCGCCATCCTCAGCCTCCATTTTGAAGACTTCGAGAGCCACGACTGGGTTTCCTGGTTCACCGTGAAGCTGGTTCCCCTCCTCCCCAGCTTGACTGCAGAGATGCTCCAGAGAGTAACATCTTACACAGACTGCGGCGCATACCACGTCATGTACGTATCGCTCTCTGCCAAATGCCGCACAGCTCTGTAAAGCGTGTCTCATAGCATTGTCAGTGAAAACACAGGGACATTTCCCAAGCTGTTTTTTCGGTGCGGCGGTGTGAAAAAGCACGTTAGAGAGGCATCGTCCTTACCGTCTTTTGATTTGATCTTTCCAATGTAGCGTTGGGGCCCTGAGCAGCGTCTTTGAGCAGATGACCTCGCTGAGACAGCAGGAGCTCACTCCAGTCTTGTTGGGCTACCTGAAGCAGAGCCGCGCATCGGGTAGGTCCAGTGGAGCCGGCCCTTTGTTGGTCCTGTGCGCGCTGAAAGACAGCGCTGCTCTGTGTCTGTGAACATCTGTCTCTCCTAACGAGTCTTTCTCCTGCCCGCTATCGTTTCAGGCTCAACCTGCGGGTCCAACAGCAGCAGCCTCAGCACTTGTCTTTGGGCATGCTTTGGCAAATTCTCCATCTACGTGGATTACGAGGACCTGCGCGGGCTCATCGAGGGCTTCGGCAGTGTAAGGGGCCCGCCGCGCTACACAATTGTTCTTGTGACAGTTTTGGGCAAACCATGTTGTTTTCTACAAACGTTGCCGTTTTCTCCCCTGCAGTTTGAGGCACTGGACCTGCTGAGCGCTTCTCAAGTTGCTCAGCTGGCAGCACGGATCTGGCGCGCTGAACAACGCAGATCTGATCCGCCTGGTCTTTGACCGCCTGGACGGCGACAATGCTCTCCAGGATGTTGGCGAGTTCTTGACCGCTCTCCTCAGGACGTCGCAGGTATGTTCTCGTCACTAAGACGTCCTGAGGATGCACTAACCTTACTTTCTGTGTGCCAAAAGAATCCAAGGGCCCTCAGCGACGCCAATGTTGCTAGAAAGAAAAAAAAGACAGAAAAAACAAAACACTGCTCTCTGTTTGTTCGTCTTTTCCTCTAGGCTGTGGACATCAATCCTGTGGTGAGGGACATCATGATGAATCGAGCCTTCGCCATCCTCAGCCTCCATTTTGAAGACTTCGAGAGCCACGACTGGGTTTCCTGGTTCACCGTGAAGCTGGTTCCCCTCCTCCCCAGCTTGACTGCAGAGATGCTCCAGAGAGTAACATCTTACACAGACTGCGACGCATACCACGTCATGTACGTATCGCTCTCTGCCAAATGCCGCACAGCTCTGTAAAGCGTGTCTCATAGCATTGTCAGTGAAAACACAGGGACATTTCCCAAGCTGTTTTTTCGGTGCGAGCGGTGTGAAAAAGCACGTTAGAGAGGCATCGTCCTTACCGTCTTTTTGATTTGATCTTTCCAATGTAGCGTTGGGGCCCTGAGCAGCGTCTTTGAGCAGATGACCTCGCTGAGACAGCAGGAGCTCACTCCAGTCTTGTTGGGCTACCTGAAGCAGAGCCGCGCATCGGGTAGGTCCAGTGGAGCCGGCCCTTTGTTGGTCCTGTGCGCTGAAAGACAGCGCTGCTCTGTGTCTGTGAACATCTGTCTCTCCTAACGAGTCTTTCTCCTGCCCGCTATCGTTTCAGGCTCAACCTGCGGGTCCAACAGCAGCAGCCTCAGCACTTGTCTTTGGGCATGCTTTGGCAAATTCTCCATCTACGTGGATTACGAGGACCTGCGCGGGCTCATCGAGGGCTTCGGCAGTGTAAGGGGCCCGCCGCGCTACACAATTGTTCTTGTGACAGTTTTGGGCAAACCATGTTGTTTTCTACAAACGTTGCCGTTTTCTCCCCTGCAGTTTGAGGCACTGGACCTGCTGAGCGCTTCTCAAGTTGCTCAGCTGGCAGCACGGTCTGGCGCGCTGAACAACGCAGATCTGATCCGCCTGGTCTTTGACCGCCTGACGGCGACAATGCTCTCCAGGATGTTGGCGAGTTCTTGACCGCTCTCCTCAGGACGTCGCAGGTATGTTCTCGTCACTAAGACGTCCTGAGGATGCACTAACCTTACTTTCTGTGTGCCAAAAGAATCCAAGGGCCCTCAGCGACGCCAATGTTGCTAGAAAGAAAAAAAGACAGAAAAACAAAACACTGCTCTCTGTTTGTTCGTCTTTTCCTCTAGGCTGTGGACATCAATCCTGTGGTGAGGACATCATGATGAATCGAGCCTTCGCCATCCTCAGCCTCCATTTTGAAGACTTCGAGCCACGACTGGGTTTCCTGGTTCACCGTGAAGCTGGTTCCCCTCCTCCCCAGCTTGACTGCAGAGATGCTCCAGAGAGTAACATCTTACACAGACTGCGACGCATACCACGTCATGTACGTATCGCTCTCTGCCAAATGCCGCACAGCTCTGTAAAGCGTGTCTCATAGCATTGTCAGTGAAAACACAGGGACATTTCCCAAGCTGTTTTCGGTGCGGCGGTGTGAAAAAGCACGTTAGAGAGGCATCGTCCTTACCGTCTTTTGATTTGATCTTTCCAATGTAGCGTTGGGGCCCTGAGCAGCGTCTTTGAGCAGATGACCTCGCTGAGACAGCAGGAGCTCACTCCAGTCTTGTTGGGCTACCTGAAGCAGAGCCGCGCATCGGGTAGGTCCAGTGGAGCCGGCCCTTTGTTGGTCCTGTGCGCTGAAAGACAGCGCTGCTCTGTGTCTGTGAACATCTGTCTCTCCTAACGAGTCTTTCTCCTGCCCGCTATCGTTTCAGGCTCAACCTGCGGGTCCAACAGCAGCAGCCTCAGCACTTGTCTTTGGGCATGCTTTGGCAAATTCTCCATCTACGTGGATTACGAGGACCTGCGCGGGCTCATCGAGGGCTTCGGCAGTGTAAGGGGCCCGCCGCGCTACACAATTGTTCTTGTGACAGTTTTGGGCAAACCATGTTGTTTTCTACAAACGTTGCCGTTTTCTCCCCTGCAGTTTGAGGCACTGGACCTGCTGAGCGCTTCTCAAGTTGCTCAGCTGGCAGCACGGTCTGGCGCTGAACAACGCAGATCTGATCCGCCTGGTCTTTGACCGCCTGGGCGGCGACAATGCTCTCCAGGATGTTGGCGAGTTCTTGACCGCTCTCCTCAGGACGTCGCAGGTATGTTCTCGTCACTAAGACGTCCTGAGGATGCACTAACCTTACTTTCTGTGTGCCAAAAGAATCCAAGGGCCCTCAGCGACGCCAATGTTGCTAGAAAGAAAAAAAAGACAGAAAAAACAAAACACTGCTCTCTGTTTGTTCGTCTTTTCCTCTAGGCTGTGGACATCAATCCTGTGGTGAGGGACATCATGATGAATCGAGCCTTCGCCATCCTCAGCCTCCATTTTGAAGACTTCGAGAGCCACGACTGGGTTTCCTGGTTCACCGTGAAGCTGGTTCCCCTCCTCCCCAGCTTGACTGCAGAGATGCTCCAGAGAGTAACATCTTACACAGACTGCGGCGCATACCACGTCATATGCGTATCGCTCTCTGCCAAATGCCGCACAGCTCTGTAAAGCGTGTCTCATAGCATTGTCAGTGAAAACACAGGGACATTTCCCAAGCTGTTTTTTCGGTGCGAGCGGTGTGAAAAAGCACGTTAGAGAGGCATCGTCCTTACCGTCTTTTTGATTTGATCTTTCCAATGTAGCGTTGGGGCCCTGAGCAGCGTCTTTGAGCAGATGACCTCGCTGAGACAGCAGGAGCTCACTCCAGTCTTGTTGGGCTACCTGAAGCAGAGCCGCATCGGGTAGGTCCAGTGGAGCCGGCCCTTTGTTGGTCCTGTGCGAGCTGAAAGACAGCGCTGCTCTGTGTCTGTGAACATCTGTCTCTTCTAACGAGTTTTTCTCCTGCCCGCTATCGTTTCAGGCTCAACCTGCGGGTCCAACAGCAGCAGCCTCAGCACTTGTCTTTGGGCATGCTTTGGCAAATTCTCCATCTACGTGGATTACGAGGACCTGCGCGGGCTCATCGAGGGCTTCGGCAGTGTAAGGGGCCCGCCGCGCTACACAATTGTTCTTGTGACAGTTTTGGGCAAACCATGTTGTTTTCTACAAACGTTGCCGTTTTCTCCCCTGCAGTTTGAGGCACTGGACCTGCTGAGCGCTTCTCAAGTTGCTCAGCTGGCAGCACGGTCTGGCGCGCTGAACAACGCAGATCTGATCCGCCTGGTCTTTGACCGCCTGGACGGCGACAATGCTCTCCAGGATGTTGGCGAGTTCTTGACCGCTCTCCTCAGGACGTCGCAGGTATGTTCTCGTCACTAAGACGTCCTGAGGATGCACTAACCTTACTTTCTGTGTGCCAAAAGAATCCAAGGGCCCTCAGCGACGCCAATGTTGCTAGAAAGAAAAAAAAGACAGAAAAAACAAAACACTGCTCTCTGTTTGTTCGTCTTTTCCTCTAGGCTGTGGACATCAATCCTGTGGTGAGGGACATCATGATGAATCGAGCCTTCGCCATCCTCAGCCTCCATTTTGAAGACTTCGAGAGCCACGACTGGGTTTCCTGGTTCACCGTGAAGCTGGTTCCCCTCCTCCCCAGCTTGACTGCAGAGATGCTCCAGAGAGTAACATCTTACACAGACTGCGACGCATACCACGTCATGTACGTATCGCTCTCTGCCAAATGCCGCACAGCTCTGTAAAGCGTGTCTCATAGCATTGTCAGTGAAAACACAGGGACATTTCCCAAGCTGTTTTTTCGGTGCGAGCGGTGTGAAAAAGCACGTTAGAGAGGCATCGTCCTTACCGTCTTTTGATTTGATCTTTCCAATGTAGCGTTGGGGCCCTGAGCAGCGTCTTTGAGCAGATGACCTCGCTGAGACAGCAGGAGCTCACTCCAGTCTTGTTGGGCTACCTGAAGCAGAGCCGCGCATCGGGTAGGTCCAGTGGAGCCGGCCCTTTGTTGGTCCTGTGCGCTGAAAGACAGCGCTGCTCTGTGTCTGTGAACATCTGTCTCTCCTAACGAGTCTTTCTCCTGCCCGCTATCGTTTCAGGCTCAACCTGCGGGTCCAACAGCAGCAGCCTCAGCACTTGTCTTTGGGCATGCTTTGGCAAATTCTCCATCTACGTGGATTACGAGGACCTGCGCGGGCTCATCGAGGGCTTCGGCAGTGTAAGGGGCCCGCCGCTACACAATTGTTCTTGTGACAGTTTTGGGCAAACCATGTTGTTTTCTACAAACGTTGCCGTTTTCTCCCCTGCAGTTTGAGGCACTGGACCTGCTGAGCGCTTCTCAAGTTGCTCAGCTGGCAGCACGGTCTGGCGCGCTGAACAACGCAGATCTGATCCGCCTGGTCTTTGACCGCCTGGGCGGCGACAATGCTCTCCAGGATGTTGGCGAGTTCTTGACCGCTCTCCTCAGGACGTCGCAGGTATGTTCTCGTCACTAAGGCGTCCTGAGGATGCACTAACCTTACTTTCTGTGTGCCAAAAGAATCCAAGGGGCCTCAGCGACGCCAATGTTGCTAGAAAGAAAAAAAGACAGAAAAAACAAAACACTGCTCTCTGTTTGTTCGTCTTTTCCTCTAGGCTGTGGACATCAATCCTGTGGTGAGGGACATCATGATGAATCGAGCCTTCGCCATCCTCAGCCTCCATTTTGAAGACTTCGAGAGCCACGACTGGGTTTCCTGGTTCACCGTGAAGCTGGTTCCCCTCCTCCCCAGCTTGACTGCAGAGATGCTCCAGAGAGTAACATCTTACACAGACTGCGACGCATACCACGTCATGTACGTATCGCTCTCTGCCAAATGCCGCACAGCTCTGTAAAGCGTGTCTCATAGCATTGTCAGTGAAAACACAGGGACATTTCCCAAGCTGTTTTTTCGGTGCGGCGGTGTGAAAAAGCACGTTAGAGAGGCATCGTCCTTACCGTCTTTTTGATTTGATCTTTCCAATGTAGCGTTGGGGCCCTGAGCAGCGTCTTTGAGCAGATGACCTCGCTGAGACAGCAGGAGCTCACTCCAGTCTTGTTGGGCTACCTGAAGCAGAGCCGCGCATCGGGTAGGTCCAGTGGAGCCGGCCCTTTGTTGGTCCTGTGCGCGCTGAAAGACAGCGCTGCTCTGTGTCTGTGAACATCTGTCTCTCCTAACGAGTCTTTCTCCTGCCCGCTATCGTTTCAGGCTCAACCTGCGGGTCCAACAGCAGCAGCCTCAGCACTTGTCTTTGGGCATGCTTTGGCAAATTCTCCATCTACGTGGATTACGAGGACCTGCGCGGGCTCATCGAGGGCTTCGGCAGTGTAAGGGGCCGCCGCGCTACACAATTGTTCTTGTGACAGTTTTGGGCAAACCATGTTGTTTTCTACAAGCGTTGCCGTTTTCTCCCCTGCAGTTTGAGGCACTGGACCTGCTGAGCGCTTCTCAAGTTGCTCAGCTGGCAGCACGGTCTGGCGCTGAACAACGCAGATCTGATCCGCCTGGTCTTTGACCGCCTGGACGGCGACAATGCTCTCCAGGATGTTGGCGAGTTCTTGACCGCTCTCCTCAGGACGTCGCAGGTATGTTCTCGCCACTAAGACGTCCCTGAGGATGCACTAACCTTACTTTCTGTGTGCCAAAAGAATCCAAGGGCCCTCAGCGACGCCAATGTTGCTAGAAAGAAAAAAAGACAGAAAAAACAAAACACTGCTCTCTGTTTGTTCGTCTTTTCCTCTAGGCTGTGGACATCAATCCTGTGGTGAGGGACATCATGATGAATCGAGCCTTCGCCATCCTCAGCCTCCATTTTGAAGACTTCGAGAGCCACGACTGGGTTTCCTGGTTCACCGTGAAGCTGGTTCCCCTCCTCCCCAGCTTGACTGCAGAGATGCTCCAGAGAGTAACATCTTACACAGACTGCGGCGCATACCACGTCATGCGTATCGCTCTCTGCCAAATGCCGCACAGCTCTGTAAAGCGTGTCTCATAGCATTGTCAGTGAAAACACAGGGACATTTCCCAAGCTGTTTTTTCGGTGCGGCGGTGTGAAAAAGCACGTTAGAGAGGCATCGTCCTTACCGTCTTTTGATTTGATCTTTCCAATGTAGCGTTGGGGCCCTGAGCAGCGTCTTTGAGCAGATGACCTCGCTGAGACAGCAGGAGCTCACTCCAGTCTTGTTGGGCTACCTGAAGCAGAGCCGCGCATCGGGTAGGTCCAGTGGAGCCGGCCCTTTGTTGGTCCTGTGCGCTGAAAGACAGCGCTGCTCTGTGTCTGTGAACATCTGTCTCTCCTAACGAGTCTTTCTCCTGCCCGCTATCGTTTCAGGCTCAACCTGCGGGTCCAACAGCAGCAGCCTCAGCACTTGTCTTTGGGCATGCTTTGGCAAATTCTCCATCTACGTGGATTACGAGGACCTGCGCGGGCTCATCGAGGGCTTCGGCAGTGTAAGGGGCCCGCCGCGCTACACAATTGTTCTTGTGACAGTTTTGGGCAAACCATGTTGTTTTCTACAAGCGTTGCCGTTTTCTCCCCTGCAGTTTGAGGCACTGGACCTGCTGAGCGCTTCTCAAGTTGCTCAGCTGGCAGCACGGTCTGGCGCGCTGAACAACGCAGATCTGATCCGCCTGGTCTTTGACCGCCTGGACGGCGACAATGCTCTCCAGGATGTTGGCGAGTTCTTGACCGCTCTCCTCAGGACGTCGCAGGTATGTTCTCGTCACTAAGACGTCCTGAGGATGCACTAACCTTACTTTCTGTGTGCCAAAAGAATCCAAGGGCCCTCAGCGACGCCAATGTTGCTAGAAAGAAAAAAAGACAGAAAAACAAAACACTGCTCTCTGTTTGTTCGTCTTTTCCTCTAGGCTGTGGACATCAATCCTGTGGTGAGGACATCATGATGAATCGAGCCTTCGCCATCCTCAGCCTCCATTTTGAAGACTTCGAGAGCCACGACTGGGTTTCCTGGTTCACCGTGAAGCTGGTTCCCCTCCTCCCCAGCTTGACTGCAGAGATGCTCCAGAGAGTAACATCTTACACAGACTGCGGCGCATACCACGTCATGTACGTATCGCTCTCTGCCAAATGCCGCACAGCTCTGTAAAGCGTGTCTCATAGCATTGTCAGTGAAAACACAGGGACATTTCCCAAGCTGTTTTTTCGGTGCGGCGGTGTGAAAAAGCACGTTAGAGAGGCATCGTCCTTACCGTCTTTTGATTTGATCTTTCCAATGTAGCGTTGGGGCCCTGAGCAGCGTCTTTGAGCAGATGACCTCGCTGAGACAGCAGGAGCTCACTCCAGTCTTGTTGGGCTACCTGAAGCAGAGCCGCGCATCGGGTAGGTCCAGTGGAGCCGGCCCTTTGTTGGTCCTGTGCGCGCTGAAAGACAGCGCTGCTCTGTGTCTGTGAACATCTGTCTCTCCTAACGAGTCTTTCTCCTGCCCGCTATCGTTTCAGGCTCAACCTGCGGGTCCAACAGCAGCAGCCTCAGCACTTGTCTTTGGGCATGCTTTGGCAAATTCTCCATCTACGTGGATTACGAGGACCTGCGCGGGCTCATCGAGGGCTTCGGCAGTGTAAGGGCCCGCCGCGCTACACAATTGTTCTTGTGACAGTTTTGGGCAAACCATGTTGTTTTCTACAAACGTTGCCGTTTTCTCCCCTGCAGTTTGAGGCACTGGACCTGCTGAGCGCTTCTCAAGTTGCTCAGCTGGCAGCACGGTCTGGCGCTGAACAACGCAGATCTGATCCGCCTGGTCTTTGACCGCCTGGGCGGCGACAATGCTCTCCAGGATGTTGGCGAGTTCTTGACCGCTCTCCTCAGGACGTCGCAGGTATGTTCTCGTCACTAAGACGTCCTGAGGATGCACTAACCTTACTTTCTGTGTGCCAAAAGAATCCAAGGGCCCTCAGCGACGCCAATGTTGCTAGAAAGAAAAAAGACAGAAAAAACAAAACACTGCTCTCTGTTTGTTCGTCTTTTCCTCTAGGCTGTGGACATCAATCCTGTGGTGAGGACATCATGATGAATCGAGCCTTCGCCATCCTCAGCCTCCATTTTGAAGACTTCGAGAGCCACGACTGGGTTTCCTGGTTCACCGTGAAGCTGGTTCCCCTCCTCCCCAGCTTGACTGCAGAGATGCTCCAGAGAGTAACATCTTACACAGACTGCGACGCATACCACGTCATGTACGTATCGCTCTCTGCCAAATGCCGCACAGCTCTGTAAAGCGTGTCTCATAGCATTGTCAGTGAAAACACAGGGACATTTCCCAAGCTGTTTTTTCGGTGCGGCGGTGTGAAAAAGCACGTTAGAGAGGCATCGTCCTTACCGTCTTTTGATTTGATCTTTCCAATGTAGCGTTGGGGCCCTGAGCAGCGTCTTTGAGCAGATGACCTCGCTGAGACAGCAGGAGCTCACTCCAGTCTTGTTGGGCTACCTGAAGCAGAGCCGCGCATCGGGTAGGTCCAGTGGAGCCGGCCCTTTGTTGGTCCTGTGCGAGCTGAAAGACAGCGCTGCTCTGTGTCTGTGAACATCTGTCTCTCCTAACGAGTCTTTCTCCTGCCCGCTATCGTTTCAGGCTCAACCTGCGGGTCCAACAGCAGCAGCCTCAGCACTTGTCTTTGGGCATGCTTTGGCAAATTCTCCATCTACGTGGATTACGAGGACCTGCGCGGGCTCATCGAGGGCTTCGGCAGTGTAAGGGCCCGCCGCGCTACACAATTGTTCTTGTGACAGTTTTGGGCAAACCATGTTGTTTTCTACAAGCGTTGCCGTTTTCTCCCCTGCAGTTTGAGGCACTGGACCTGCTGAGCGCTTCTCAAGTTGCTCAGCTGGCAGCACGGTCTGGCGCGCTGAACAACGCAGATCTGATCCGCCTGGTCTTTGACCGCCTGGACGGCGACAATGCTCTCCAGGATGTTGGCGAGTTCTTGACCGCTCTCCTCAGGACGTCGCAGGTATGTTCTCGTCACTAAGACGTCCTGAGGATGCACTAACCTTACTTTCTGTGTGCCAAAAGAATCCAAGGGCCCTCAGCGACGCCAATGTTGCTAGAAAGAAAAAGACAGAAAAACAAAACACTGCTCTCTGTTTGTTCGTCTTTTCCTCTAGGCTGTGGACATCAATCCTGTGGTGAGGACATCATGATGAATCGAGCCTTCGCCATCCTCAGCCTCCATTTTGAAGACTTCGAGAGCCACGACTGGGTTTCCTGGTTCACCGTGAAGCTGGTTCCCCTCCTCCCCAGCTTGACTGCAGAGATGCTCCAGAGAGTAACATCTTACACAGACTGCGACGCATACCACGTCATGCGTATCGCTCTCTGCCAAATGCCGCACAGCTCTGTAAAGCGTGTCTCATAGCATTGTCAGTGAAAACACAGGGACATTTCCCAAGCTGTTTTTTCGGTGCGGCGGTGTGAAAAAGCACGTTAGAGAGGCATCGTCCTTACCGTCTTTTGATTTGATCTTTCCAATGTAGCGTTGGGGCCCTGAGCAGCGTCTTTGAGCAGATGACCTCGCTGAGACAGCAGGAGCTCACTCCAGTCTTGTTGGGCTACCTGAAGCAGAGCCGCGCATCGGGTAGGTCCAGTGGAGCCGGCCCTTTGTTGGTCCTGTGCGCTGAAAGACAGCGCTGCTCTGTGTCTGTGAACATCTGTCTCTCCTAACGAGTCTTTCTCCTGCCCGCTATCGTTTCAGGCTCAACCTGCGGGTCCAACAGCAGCAGCCTCAGCACTTGTCTTTGGGCATGCTTTGGCAAATTCTCCATCTACGTGGATTACGAGGACCTGCGCGGGCTCATCGAGGGCTTCGGCAGTGTAAGGGGCCCGCGCGCTACACAATTGTTCTTGTGACAGTTTTGGGCAAACCATGTTGTTTTCTACAAACGTTGCCGTTTCTCCCCTGCAGTTTGAGGCACTGGACCTGCTGAGCGCTTCTCAAGTTGCTCAGCTGGCAGCACGGTCTGGCGCGCTGAACAACGCAGATCTGATCCGCCTGGTCTTTGACCGCCTGGACGGCGACAATGCTCTCCAGGATGTTGGCGAGTTCTTGACCGCTCTCCTCAGGACGTCGCAGGTATGTTCTCGTCACTAAGACGTCCTGAGGATGCACTAACCTTACTTTCTGTGTGCCAAAAGAATCCAAGGGCCCTCAGCGACGCCAATGTTGCTAGAAAGAAAAAAAGACAGAAAAAACAAAACACTGCTCTCTGTTTGTTCGTCTTTTCCTCTAGGCTGTGGACATCAATCCTGTGGTGAGGGACATCATGATGAATCGAGCCTTCGCCATCCTCAGCCTCCATTTTGAAGACTTCGAGAGCCACGACTGGGTTTCCTGGTTCACCGTGAAGCTGGTTCCCCTCCTCCCCAGCTTGACTGCAGAGATGCTCCAGAGAGTAACATCTTACACAGACTGCGACGCATACCACGTCATGTACGTATCGCTCTCTGCCAAATGCCGCACAGCTCTGTAAAGCGTGTCTCATAGCATTGTCAGTGAAAACACAGGGACATTTCCCAAGCTGTTTTTTCGGTGCGGCGGTGTGAAAAAGCACGTTAGAGAGGCATCGTCCTTACCGTCTTTTGATTTGATCTTTCCAATGTAGCGTTGGGGCCCTGAGCAGCGTCTTTGAGCAGATGACCTCGCTGAGACAGCAGGAGCTCACTCCAGTCTTGTTGGGCTACCTGAAGCAGAGCCGCGCATCGGGTAGGTCCAGTGGAGCCGGCCCTTTGTTGGTCCTGTGCGCGCTGAAAGACAGCGCTGCTCTGTGTCTGTGAACATCTGTCTCTCCTAACGAGTCTTTCTCCTGCCCGCTATCGTTTCAGGCTCAACCTGCGGGTCCAACAGCAGCAGCCTCAGCACTTGTCTTTGGGCATGCTTTGGCAAATTCTCCATCTACGTGGATTACGAGGACCTGCGCGGGCTCATCGAGGGCTTCGGCAGTGTAAAGGGGCCCGCCGCGCTA
This sequence comes from Hypophthalmichthys nobilis, assembly GCA_037950665.1. Lineage (NCBI taxonomy): Eukaryota > Metazoa > Chordata > Actinopteri > Cypriniformes > Xenocyprididae > Hypophthalmichthys > Hypophthalmichthys nobilis. The sequence goes on from CM075485.1 coordinate 12,675,032, forward strand.
CACAATTGTTCTTGTGACAGTTTTGGGCAAACCATGTTGTTTTCTACAAACGTTGCCGTTTTCTCCCCTGCAGTTTGAGGCACTGGACCTGCTGAGCGCTTCTCAAGTTGCTCAGCTGGCAGCACGGTCTGGCGCTGAACAACGCAGATCTGATCCGCCTGGTCTTTGACCGCCTGGGGGCGACAATGCTCTCCAGGATGTTGGCGAGTTCTTGACCGCTCTCCTCAGGACGTCGCAGGTATGTTCTCGCCACTAAGACGTCCTGAGGATGCACTAACCTTACTTTCTGTGTGCCAAAAGAATCCAAGGGCCCTCAGCGACGCCAATGTTGCTAGAAAGAAAAAGACAGAAAAAACAAAACACTGCTCTCTGTTTGTTCGTCTTTTCCTCTAGGCTGTGGACATCAATCCTGTGGTGAGGGACATCATGATGAATCGAGCCTTCGCCATCCTCAGCCTCCATTTTGAAGACTTCGAGCCACGACTGGGTTTCCTGGTTCACCGTGAAGCTGGTTCCCCTCCTCCCCAGCTTGACTGCAGAGATGCTCCAGAGAGTAACATCTTACACAGACTGCGACGCATACCACGTCATGTACGTATCGCTCTCTGCCAAATGCCGCACAGCTCTGTAAAGCGTGTCTCATAGCATTGTCAGTGAAAACACAGGGACATTTCCCAAGCTGTTTTTTCGGTGCGAGCGGTGTGAAAAAGCACGTTAGAGAGGCATCGTCCTTACCGTCTTTTTGATTTGATCTTTCCAATGTAGCGTTGGGGCCCTGAGCAGCGTCTTTGAGCAGATGACCTCGCTGAGACAGCAGGAGCTCACTCCAGTCTTGTTGGGCTACCTGAAGCAGAGCCGCGCATCGGGTAGGTCCAGTGGAGCCGGCCCTTTGTTGGTCCTGTGCGAGCTGAAAGACAGCGCTGCTCTGTGTCTGTGAACATCTGTCTCTCCTAACGAGTCTTTCTCCTGCCCGCTATCGTTTCAGGCTCAACCTGCGGGTCCAACAGCAGCAGCCTCAGCACTTGTCTTTGGGCATGCTTTGGCAAATTCTCCATCTACGTGGATTACGAGGACCTGCGCGGGCTCATCGAGGGCTTCGGCAGTGTAAGGGGCCGCCGCGCTACACAATTGTTCTTGTGACAGTTTTGGGCAAACCATGTTGTTTTCTACAAGCGTTGCCGTTTTCTCCCCTGCAGTTTGAGGCACTGGACCTGCTGAGCGCTTCTCAAGTTGCTCAGCTGGCAGCACGGTCTGGCGCGCTGAACAACGCAGATCTGATCCGCCTGGTCTTTGACCGCCTGGACGGCGACAATGCTCTCCAGGATGTTGGCGAGTTCTTGACCGCTCTCCTCAGGACGTCGCAGGTATGTTCTCGTCACTAAGACGTCCTGAGGATGCACTAACCTTACTTTCTGTGTGCCAAAAGAATCCAAGGGCCCTCAGCGACGCCAATGTTGCTAGAAAGAAAAAGACAGAAAAACAAAACACTGCTCTCTGTTTGTTCGTCTTTTCCTCTAGGCTGTGGACATCAATCCTGTGGTGAGGACATCATGATGAATCGAGCCTTCGCCATCCTCAGCCTCCATTTTGAAGACTTCGAGAGCCACGACTGGGTTTCCTGGTTCACCGTGAAGCTGGTTCCCCTCCTCCCCAGCTTGACTGCAGAGATGCTCCAGAGAGTAACATCTTACACAGACTGCGACGCATACCACGTCATGTACGTGACGCTCTCTGCCAAATGCCGCACAGCTCTGTAAAGCGTGTCTCATAGCATTGTCAGTGAAAACACAGGGACATTTCCCAAGCTGTTTTTTCGGTGCGGCGGTGTGAAAAAGCACGTTAGAGAGGCATCGTCCTTACCGTCTTTTTGATTTGATCTTTCCAATGTAGCGTTGGGGCCCTGAGCAGCGTCTTTGAGCAGATGACCTCGCTGAGACAGCAGGAGCTCACTCCAGTCTTGTTGGGCTACCTGAAGCAGAGCCGCGCATCGGGTAGGTCCAGTGGAGCCGGCCCTTTGTTGGTCCTGTGCGCGCTGAAAGACAGCGCTGCTCTGTGTCTGTGAACATCTGTCTCTCCTAACGAGTCTTTCTCCTGCCCGCTATCGTTTCAGGCTCAACCTGCGGGTCCAACAGCAGCAGCCTCAGCACTTGTCTTTGGGCATGCTTTGGCAAATTCTCCATCTACGTGGATTACGAGGACCTGCGCGGGCTCATCGAGGGCTTCGGCAGTGTAAAGGGGCCCGCCGCGCTACACAATTGTTCTTGTGACAGTTTTGGGCAAACCATGTTGTTTTCTACAAACGTTGCCGTTTTCTCCCCTGCAGTTTGAGGCACTGGACCTGCTGAGCGCTTCTCAAGTTGCTCAGCTGGCAGCACGGTCTGGCGCGCTGAACAACGCAGATCTGATCCGCCTGGTCTTTGACCGCCTGGGCGGCGACAATGCTCTCCAGGATGTTGGCGAGTTCTTGACCGCTCTCCTCAGGGCGCAGGTATGTTCTCGTCACTAAGACGTCCTGAGGATGCACTAACCTTACTTTCTGTGTGCCAAAAGAATCCAAGGGCCCTCAGCGACGCCAATGTTGCTAGAAAGAAAAAGACAGAAAAACAAAACACTGCTCTCTGTTTGTTCGTCTTTTCCTCTAGGCTGTGGACATCAATCCTGTGGTGAGGGACATCATGATGAATCGAGCCTTCGCCATCCTCAGCCTCCATTTTGAAGACTTCGAGCCACGACTGGGTTTCCTGGTTCACCGTGAAGCTGGTTCCCCTCCTCCCCAGCTTGACTGCAGAGATGCTCCAGAGAGTAACATCTTACACAGACTGCGGCGCATACCACGTCATGTACGTATCGCTCTCTGCCAAATGCCGCACAGCTCTGTAAAGCGTGTCTCATAGCATTGTCAGTGAAAACACAGGGACATTTCCCAAGCTGTTTTTTCGGTGCGGCGGTGTGAAAAAGCACGTTAGAGAGGCATCGTCCTTACCGTCTTTTGATTTGATCTTTCCAATGTAGCGTTGGGGCCCTGAGCAGCGTCTTTGAGCAGATGACCTCGCTGAGACAGCAGGAGCTCACTCCAGTCTTGTTGGGCTACCTGAAGCAGAGCCGCGCATCGGGTAGGTCCAGTGGAGCCGGCCCTTTGTTGGTCCTGTGCGCTGAAAGACAGCGCTGCTCTGTGTCTGTGAACATCTGTCTCTCCTAACGAGTCTTTCTCCTGCCCGCTATCGTTTCAGGCTCAACCTGCGGGTCCAACAGCAGCAGCCTCAGCACTTGTCTTTGGGCATGCTTTGGCAAATTCTCCATCTACGTGGATTACGAGGACCTGCGCGGGCTCATCGAGGGCTTCGGCAGTGTAAGGCCCGCCGCTACACAATTGTTCTTGTGACAGTTTTGGGCAAACCATGTTGTTTTCTACAAACGTTGCCGTTTTCTCCCCTGCAGTTTGAGGCACTGGACCTGCTGAGCGCTTCTCAAGTTGCTCAGCTGGCAGCACGGTCTGGCGCGCTGAACAACGCAGATCTGATCCGCCTGGTCTTTGACCGCCTGGGACGGCGACAATGCTCTCCAGGATGTTGGCGAGTTCTTGACCGCTCTCCTCAGGACGTCGCAGGTATGTTCTCGTCACTAAGACGTCCTGAGGATGCACTAACCTTACTTTCTGTGTGCCAAAAGAATCCAAGGGCCCTCAGCGACGCCAATGTTGCTAGAAAGAAAAAAAGACAGAAAAACAAAACACTGCTCTCTGTTTGTTCGTCTTTTCCTCTAGGCTGTGGACATCAATCCTGTGGTGAGGACATCATGATGAATCGAGCCTTCGCCATCCTCAGCCTCCATTTTGAAGACTTCGAGAGCCACGACTGGGTTTCCTGGTTCACCGTGAAGCTGGTTCCCTCCTCCCCAGCTTGACTGCAGAGATGCTCCAGAGAGTAACATCTTACACAGACTGCGACGCATACCACGTCATGTACGTATCGCTCTCTGCCAAATGCCGCACAGCTCTGTAAAGCGTGTCTCATAGCATTGTCAGTGAAAACACAGGGACATTTCCCAAGCTGTTTTTTCGGTGCGAGCGGTGTGAAAAAGCACGTTAGAGAGGCATCGTCCTTACCGTCTTTTTGATTTGATCTTTCCAATGTAGCGTTGGGGCCCTGAGCAGCGTCTTTGAGCAGATGACCTCGCTGAGACAGCAGGAGCTCACTCCAGTCTTGTTGGGCTACCTGAAGCAGAGCCGCGCATCGGGTAGGTCCAGTGGAGCCGGCCCTTTGTTGGTCCTGTGCGCGCTGAAAGACAGCGCTGCTCTGTGTCTGTGAACATCTGTCTCTCCTAACGAGTCTTTCTCCTGCCCGCTATCGTTTCAGGCTCAACCTGCGGGTCCAACAGCAGCAGCCTCAGCACTTGTCTTTGGGCATGCTTTGGCAAATTCTCCATCTACGTGGATTACGAGGACCTGCGCGGGCTCATCGAGGGCTTCGGCAGTGTAAGGGGCCCGCCGCTACACAATTGTTCTTGTGACAGTTTTGGGCAAACCATGTTGTTTTCTACAAACGTTGCCGTTTTCTCCCCTGCAGTTTGAGGCACTGGACCTGCTGAGCGCTTCTCAAGTTGCTCAGCTGGCAGCACTTCTGGCGCGCTGAACAACGCAGATCTGATCCGCCTGGTCTTTGACCGCCTGGGCGGCGACAATGCTCTCCAGGATGTTGGCGAGTTCTTGACCGCTCTCCTCAGGACGTCGCAGGTATGTTCTCGTCACTAAGACGTCCTGAGGATGCACTAACCTTACTTTCTGTGTGCCAAAAGAATCCAAGGGCCCTCAGCGACGCCAATGTTGCTAGAAAGAAAAAAAGACAGAAAAACAAAACACTGCTCTCTGTTTGTTCGTCTTTTCCTCTAGGCTGTGGACATCAATCCTGTGGTGAGGGACATCATGATGAATCGAGCCTTCGCCATCCTCAGCCTCCATTTTGAAGACTTCGAGAGCCACGACTGGGTTTCCTGGTTCACCGTGAAGCTGGTTCCCCTCCTCCCCAGCTTGACTGCAGAGATGCTCCAGAGAGTAACATCTTACACAGACTGCGACGCATACCACGTCATGTACGTATCGCTCTCTGCCAAATGCCGCACAGCTCTGTAAAGCGTGTCTCATAGCATTGTCAGTGAAAACACAGGGACATTTCCCAAGCTGTTTTTTCGGTGCGGCGGTGTGAAAAAGCACGTTAGAGAGGCATCGTCCTTACCGTCTTTTGATTTGATCTTTCCAATGTAGCGTTGGGGCCCTGAGCAGCGTCTTTGAGCAGATGACCTCGCTGAGACAGCAGGAGCTCACTCCAGTCTTGTTGGGCTACCTGAAGCAGAGCCGCGCATCGGGTAGGTCCAGTGGAGCCGGCCCTTTGTTGGTCCTGTGCGCTGAAAGACAGCGCTGCTCTGTGTCTGTGAACATCTGTCTCTCCTAACGAGTCTTTCTCCTGCCCGCTATCGTTTCAGGCTCAACCTGCGGGTCCAACAGCAGCAGCCTCAGCACTTGTCTTTGGGCATGCTTTGGCAAATTCTCCATCTACGTGGATTACGAGGACCTGCGCGCGGGCTCATCGAGGGCTTCGGCAGTGTAAGGGGCCCGCCGCGCTACACAATTGTTCTTGTGACAGTTTTGGGCAAACCATGTTGTTTTCTACAAACGTTGCCGTTTTCTCCCCTGCAGTTTGAGGCACTGGACCTGCTGAGCGCTTCTCAAGTTGCTCAGCTGGCAGCACGGTCTGGCGCGCTGAACAACGCAGATCTGATCCGCCTGGTCTTTGACCGCCTGGACGGCGACAATGCTCTCCAGGATGTTGGCGAGTTCTTGACCGCTCTCCTCAGGACGTCGCAGGTATGTTCTCGTCACTAAGACGTCCTGAGGATGCACTAACCTTACTTTCTGTGTGCCAAAAGAATCCAAGGGCCCTCAGCGACGCCAATGTTGCTAGAAAGAAAAAAAAGACAGAAAAAACAAAACACTGCTCTCTGTTTGTTCGTCTTTTCCTCTAGGCTGTGGACATCAATCCTGTGGTGAGGGACATCATGATGAATCGAGCCTTCGCCATCCTCAGCCTCCATTTTGAAGACTTCGAGCCACGACTGGGTTTCCTGGTTCACCGTGAAGCTGGTTCCCCTCCTCCCCAGCTTGACTGCAGAGATGCTCCAGAGAGTAACATCTTACACAGACTGCGACGCATACCACGTCATGTACGTATCGCTCTCTGCCAAATGCCGCACAGCTCTGTAAAGCGTGTCTCATAGCATTGTCAGTGAAAACACAGGGACATTTCCCAAGCTGTTTTTTCGGTGCGGCGGTGTGAAAAAGCACGTTAGAGAGGCATCGTCCTTACCGTCTTTTTGATTTGATCTTTCCAATGTAGCGTTGGGGCCCTGAGCAGCGTCTTTGAGCAGATGACCTCGCTGAGACAGCAGGAGCTCACTCCAGTCTTGTTGGGCTACCTGAAGCAGAGCCGCGCATCGGGTAGGTCCAGTGGAGCCGGCCCTTTGTTGGTCCTGTGCGAGCTGAAAGACAGCGCTGCTCTGTGTCTGTGAACATCTGTCTCTCCTAACGAGTCTTTCTCCTGCCCGCTATCGTTTCAGGCTCAACCTGCGGGTCCAACAGCAGCAGCCTCAGCACTTGTCTTTGGGCATGCTTTGGCAAATTCTCCATCTACGTGGATTACGAGGACCTGCGCGGGCTCATCGAGGGCTTCGGCAGTGTAAGGGGCCCGCCGCTACACAATTGTTCTTGTGACAGTTTTGGGCAAACCATGTTGTTTTCTACAAGCGTTGCCGTTTTCTCCCCTGCAGTTTGAGGCACTGGACCTGCTGAGCGCTTCTCAAGTTGCTCAGCTGGCAGCACGGTCTGGCGCTGAACAACGCAGATCTGATCCGCCTGGTCTTTGACCGCCTGGGCGGCGACAATGCTCTCCAGGATGTTGGCGAGTTCTTGACCGCTCTCCTCAGGACGTCGCAGGTATGTTCTCGTCACTAAGACGTCCTGAGGATGCACTAACCTTACTTTCTGTGTGCCAAAAGAATCCAAGGGCCCTCAGCGACGCCAATGTTGCTAGAAAGAAAAAAAGACAGAAAAAACAAAACACTGCTCTCTGTTTGTTCGTCTTTTCCTCTAGGCTGTGGACATCAATCCTGTGGTGAGGGACATCATGATGAATCGAGCCTTCGCCATCCTCAGCCTCCATTTTGAAGACTTGAGAGCCACGACTGGGTTTCCTGGTTCACCGTGAAGCTGGTTCCCCTCCTCCCCAGCTTGACTGCAGAGATGCTCCAGAGAGTAACATCTTACACAGACTGCGGCGCATACCACGTCATGTACGTATCGCTCTCTGCCAAATGCCGCACAGCTCTGTAAAGCGTGTCTCATAGCATTGTCAGTGAAAACACAGGGACATTTCCCAAGCTGTTTTTTCGGTGCGGCGGTGTGAAAAAGCACGTTAGAGAGGCATCGTCCTTACCGTCTTTTGATTTGATCTTTCCAATGTAGCGTTGGGGCCCTGAGCAGCGTCTTTGAGCAGATGACCTCGCTGAGACAGCAGGAGCTCACTCCAGTCTTGTTGGGCTACCTGAAGCAGAGCCGCGCATCGGGTAGGTCCAGTGGAGCCGGCCCTTTGTTGGTCCTGTGCGCGCTGAAAGACAGCGCTGCTCTGTGTCTGTGAACATCTGTCTCTCCTAACGAGTCTTTCTCCTGCCCGCTATCGTTTCAGGCTCAACCTGCGGGTCCAACAGCAGCAGCCTCAGCACTTGTCTTTGGGCATGCTTTGGCAAATTCTCCATCTACGTGGATTACGAGGACCTGCGCGGGCTCATCGAGGGCTTCGGCAGTGTAAGGGGCCCGCCGCGCTACACAATTGTTCTTGTGACAGTTTTGGGCAAACCATGTTGTTTTCTACAAGCGTTGCCGTTTTCTCCCCTGCAGTTTGAGGCACTGGACCTGCTGAGCGCTTCTCAAGTTGCTCAGCTGGCAGCACGGTCTGGCGCGCTGAACAACGCAGATCTGATCCGCCTGGTCTTTGACCGCCTGGGCGGCGACAATGCTCTCCAGGATGTTGGCGAGTTCTTGACCGCTCTCCTCAGGACGTCGCAGGTATGTTCTCACTAAGACGCCCTGAGGATGCACTAACCTTACTTTCTGTGTGCCAAAAGAATCCAAGGGCCTCAGCGACGCCAATGTTGCTAGAAAGAAAAAAGACAGAAAAACAAAACACTGCTCTCTGTTTGTTCGTCTTTTCCTCTAGGCTGTGGACATCAATCCTGTGGTGAGGGACATCATGATGAATCGAGCCTTCGCCATCCTCAGCCTCCATTTTGAAGACTTCGAGCCACGACTGGGTTTCCTGGTTCACCGTGAAGCTGGTTCCCCTCCTCCCCAGCTTGACTGCAGAGATGCTCCAGAGAGTAACATCTTACACAGACTGCGGCGCATACCACGTCGTATGCGTATCGCTCTCTGCCAAATGCCGCACAGCTCTGTAAAGCGTGTCTCATAGCATTGTCAGTGAAAACACAGGGACATTTCCCAAGCTGTTTTTTCGGTGCGGCGGTGTGAAAAAGCACGTTAGAGAGGCATCGTCCTTACCGTCTTTTGATTTGATCTTTCCAATGTAGCGTTGGGGCCCTGAGCAGCGTCTTTGAGCAGATGACCTCGCTGAGACAGCAGGAGCTCACTCCAGTCTTGTTGGGCTACCTGAAGCAGAGCCGCGCATCGGGTAGGTCCAGTGGAGCCGGCCCTTTGTTGGTCCTGTGCGCGCTGAAAGACAGCGCTGCTCTGTGTCTGTGAACATCTGTCTCTCCTAACGAGTCTTTCTCCTGCCCGCTATCGTTTCAGGCTCAACCTGCGGGTCCAACAGCAGCAGCCTCAGCACTTGTCTTTGGGCATGCTTTGGCAAATTCTCCATCTACGTGGATTACGAGGACCTGCGCGGGCTCATCGAGGGCTTCGGCAGTGTAAGGGGCCCGCCGCTACACAATTGTTCTTGTGACAGTTTTGGGCAAACCATGTTGTTTTCTACAAACGTTGCCGTTTTCTCCCCTGCAGTTTGAGGCACTGGACCTGCTGAGCGCTTCTCAAGTTGCTCAGCTGGCAGCACGGTCTGGCGCGCGCTGAACAACGCAGATCTGATCCGCCTGGTCTTTGACCGCCTGGGCGGCGACAATGCTCTCCAGGATGTTGGCGAGTTCTTGACCGCTCTCCTCAGGGCGTCGCAGGTATGTTCTCGTCACTAAGACGCCTGAGGATGCACTAACCTTACTTTCTGTGTGCCAAAAGAATCCAAGGGGCCTCAGCGACGCCAATGTTGCTAGAAAGAAAAAAAGACAGAAAAACAAAACACTGCTCTCTGTTTGTTCGTCTTTTCCTCTAGGCTGTGGACATCAATCCTGTGGTGAGGGACATCATGATGAATCGAGCCTTCGCCATCCTCAGCCTCCATTTTGAAGACTTCGAGCCACGACTGGGTTTCCTGGTTCACCGTGAAGCTGGTTCCCCTCCTCCCCAGCTTGACTGCAGAGATGCTCCAGAGAGTAACATCTTACACAGACTGCGACGCATACCACGTCATGTACGTATCGCTCTCTGCCAAATGCCGCACAGCTCTGTAAAGCGTGTCTCATAGCATTGTCAGTGAAAACACAGGGACATTTCCCAAGCTGTTTTTGGTGCGGCGGTGTGAAAAAGCACGTTAGAGAGGCATCGTCCTTACCGTCTTTTGATTTGATCTTTCCAATGTAGCGTTGGGGCCCTGAGCAGCGTCTTTGAGCAGATGACCTCGCTGAGACAGCAGGAGCTCACTCCAGTCTTGTTGGGCTACCTGAAGCAGAGCCGCGCATCGGGTAGGTCCAGTGGAGCCGGCCCTTTGTTGGTCCTGTGCGCGCTGAAAGACAGCGCTGCTCTGTGTCTGTGAACATCTGTCTCTCCTAACGAGTCTTTCTCCTGCCCGCTATCGTTTCAGGCTCAACCTGCGGGTCCAACAGCAGCAGCCTCAGCACTTGTCTTTGGGCATGCTTTGGCAAATTCTCCATCTACGTGGATTACGAGGACCTGCGCGGGCTCATCGAGGGCTTCGGCAGTGTAAGGGGCCCGCCGCGCTACACAATTGTTCTTGTGACAGTTTTGGGCAAACCATGTTGTTTTCTACAAACGTTGCCGCTTTTCTCCCCTGCAGTTTGAGGCACTGGACCTGCTGAGCGCTTCTCAAGTTGCTCAGCTGGCAGCACGGTCTGGCGCGCTGAACAACGCAGATCTGATCCGCCTGGTCTTTGACCGCCTGGACGGCGACAATGCTCTCCAGGATGTTGGCGAGTTCTTGACCGCTCTCCTCAGGGCGTCGCAGGTATGTTCTCGTCACTAAGACGTCCTGAGGATGCACTAACCTTACTTTCTGTGTGCCAAAAGAATCCAAGGGGCCTCAGCGACGCCAATGTTGCTAGAAAGAAAAAAGACAGAAAAAACAAAACACTGCTCTCTGTTTGTTCGTCTTTTCCTCTAGGCTGTGGACATCAATCCTGTGGTGAGGACATCATGATGAATCGAGCCTTCGCCATCCTCAGCCTCCATTTTGAAGACTTCGAGAGCCACGACTGGGTTTCCTGGTTCACCGTGAAGCTGGTTCCCCTCCTCCCCAGCTTGACTGCAGAGATGCTCCAGAGAGTAACATCTTACACAGACTGCGACGCATACCACGTCATGTACGTATCGCTCTCTGCCAAATGCCGCACAGCTCTGTAAAGCGTGTCTCATAGCATTGTCAGTGAAAACACAGGGACATTTCCCAAGCTGTTTTTTCGGTGCGGCGGTGTGAAAAAGCACGTTAGAGAGGCATCGTCCTTACCGTCTTTTGATTTGATCTTTCCAATGTAGCGTTGGGGCCCTGAGCAGCGTCTTTGAGCAGATGACCTCGCTGAGACAGCAGGAGCTCACTCCAGTCTTGTTGGGCTACCTGAAGCAGAGCCGCATCGGGTAGGTCCAGTGGAGCCGGCCCTTTGTTGGTCCTGTGCGAGCTGAAAGACAGCGCTGCTCTGTGTCTGTGAACATCTGTCTCTCCTAACGAGTCTTTCTCCTGCCCGCTATCGTTTCAGGCTCAACCTGCGGGTCCAACAGCAGCAGCCTCAGCACTTGTCTTTGGGCATGCTTTGGCAAATTCTCCATCTACGTGGATTACGAGGACCTGCGGCGGGCTCATCGAGGGCTTCGGCAGTGTAAGGCCCGCCGCGCTACACAATTGTTCTTGTGACAGTTTTGGGCAAACCATGTTGTTTTCTACAAACGTTGCCGTTTTCTCCCCTGCAGTTTGAGGCACTGGACCTGCTGAGCGCTTCTCAAGTTGCTCAGCTGGCAGCACGGTCTGGCGCGCTGAACAACGCAGATCTGATCCGCCTGGTCTTTGACCGCCTGGACGGCGACAATGCTCTCCAGGATGTTGGCGAGTTCTTGACCGCTCTCCTCAGGACGCGTCGCAGGTATGTTCTCGTCACTAAGACGCCGAGGATGCACTAACCTTACTTTCTGTGTGCCAAAAGAATCCAAGGGGCCTCAGCGACGCCAATGTTGCTAGAAAGAAAAAAAAGACAGAAAAAACAAAACACTGCTCTCTGTTTGTTCGTCTTTTCCTCTAGGCTGTGGACATCAATCCTGTGGTGAGGACATCATGATGAATCGAGCCTTCGCCATCCTCAGCCTCCATTTTGAAGACTTCGAGAGCCACGACTGGGTTTCCTGGTTCACCGTGAAGCTGGTTCCTCCTCCCCAGCTTGACTGCAGAGATGCTCCAGAGAGTAACATCTTACACAGACTGCGACGCATACCACGTCATGTACGTATCGCTCTCTGCCAAATGCCGCACAGCTCTGTAAAGCGTGTCTCATAGCATTGTCAGTGAAAACACAGGGACATTTCCCAAGCTGTTTTTTCGGTGCGGCGGTGTGAAAAAGCACGTTAGAGAGGCATCGTCCTTACCGTCTTTTGATTTGATCTTTCCAATGTAGCGTTGGGGCCCTGAGCAGCGTCTTTGAGCAGATGACCTCGCTGAGACAGCAGGAGCTCACTCCAGTCTTGTTGGGCTACCTGAAGCAGAGCCGCGCATCGGGTAGGTCCAGTGGAGCCGGCCCTTTGTTGGTCCTGTGCGAGCTGAAAGACAGCGCTGCTCTGTGTCTGTGAACATCTGTCTCTCCTAACGAGTCTTTCTCCTGCCCGCTATCGTTTCAGGCTCAACCTGCGGGTCCAACAGCAGCAGCCTCAGCACTTGTCTTTGGGCATGCTTTGGCAAATTCTCCATCTACGTGGATTACGAGGACCTGCGCGGGCTCATCGAGGGCTTCGGCAGTGTAAGGGGCCCGCCGCTACACAATTGTTCTTGTGACAGTTTTGGGCAAACCATGTTGTTTTCTACAAGCGTTGCCGTTTTCTCCCCTGCAGTTTGAGGCACTGGACCTGCTGAGCGCTTCTCAAGTTGCTCAGCTGGCAGCACGGTCTGGCGCGCTGAACAACGCAGATCTGATCCGCCTGGTCTTTGACCGCCTGGACGGCGACAATGCTCTCCAGGATGTTGGCGAGTTCTTGACCGCTCTCCTCAGGACGTCGCAGGTATGTTCTCGTCACTAAGAGGCCTGAGGATGCACTAACCTTACTTTCTGTGTGCCAAAAGAATCCAAGGGCCTCAGCGACGCCAATGTTGCTAGAAAGAAAAAAAGACAGAAAAAACAAAACACTGCTCTCTGTTTGTTCGTCTTTTCCTCTAGGCTGTGGACATCAATCCTGTGGTGAGGACATCATGATGAATCGAGCCTTCGCCATCCTCAGCCTCCATTTTGAAGACTTCGAGAGCCACGACTGGGTTTCCTGGTTCACCGTGAAGCTGGTTCCCCTCCTCCCCAGCTTGACTGCAGAGATGCTCCAGAGAGTAACATCTTACACAGACTGCGACGCATACCACGTCATGTACGTATCGCTCTCTGCCAAATGCCGCACAGCTCTGTAAAGCGTGTCTCATAGCATTGTCAGTGAAAACACAGGGACATTTCCCAAGCTGTTTTTTCGGTGCGGCGGTGTGAAAAAGCACGTTAGAGAGGCATCGTCCTTACCGTCTTTTTGATTTGATCTTTCCAATGTAGCGTTGGGGCCCTGAGCAGCGTCTTTGAGCAGATGACCTCGCTGAGACAGCAGGAGCTCACTCCAGTCTTGTTGGGCTACCTGAAGCAGAGCCGCGCATCGGGTAGGTCCAGTGGAGCCGGCCCTTTGTTGGTCCTGTGCGCTGAAAGACAGCGCTGCTCTGTGTCTGTGAACATCTGTCTCTCCTAACGAGTCTTTCTCCTGCCCGCTATCGTTTCAGGCTCAACCTGCGGGTCCAACAGCAGCAGCCTCAGCACTTGTCTTTGGGCATGCTTTGGCAAATTCTCCATCTACGTGGATTACGAGGACCTGCGCGGGCTCATCGAGGGCTTCGGCAGTGTAAGGGGCCCGCCGCGCTACACAATTGTTCTTGTGACAGTTTTGGGCAAACCATGTTGTTTTCTACAAACGTTGCCGTTTTCTCCCCTGCAGTTTGAGGCACTGGACCTGCTGAGCGCTTCTCAAGTTGCTCAGCTGGCAGCACGGTCTGGCGCGCTGAACAACGCAGATCTGATCCGCCTGGTCTTTGACCGCCTGGACGGCGACAATGCTCTCCAGGATGTTGGCGAGTTCTTGACCGCTCTCCTCAGGACGTCGCAGGTATGTTCTCGTAACCTTACTTTCTGTGTGCCAAAAGAATCCAAGGGGCCTCAGCGACGCCAATGTTGCTAGAAAGAAAAAAAAGACAGAAAAAACAAAACACTGCTCTCTGTTTGTTCGTCTTTTCCTCTAGGCTGTGGACATCAATCCTGTGGTGAGGGACATCATGATGAATCGAGCCTTCGCCATCCTCAGCCTCCATTTTGAAGACTTCGAGAGCCACGACTGGGTTTCCTGGTTCACCGTGAAGCTGGTTCCCCTCCTCCCCAGCTTGACTGCAGAGATGCTCCAGAGAGTAACATCTTACACAGACTGCGACGCATACCACGTCATGTACGTATCGCTCTCTGCCAAATGCCGCACAGCTCTGTAAAGCGTGTCTCATAGCATTGTCAGTGAAAACACAGGGACATTTCCCAAGCTGTTTTTTCGGTGCGAGCGGTGTGAAAAAGCACGTTAGAGAGGCATCGTCCTTACCGTCTTTTTGATTTGATCTTTCCAATGTAGCGTTGGGGCCCTGAGCAGCGTCTTTGAGCAGATGACCTCGCTGAGACAGCAGGAGCTCACTCCAGTCTTGTTGGGCTACCTGAAGCAGAGCCGCGCATCGGGTAGGTCCAGTGGAGCCGGCCCTTTGTTGGTCCTGTGCGCGCTGAAAGACAGCGCTGCTCTGTGTCTGTGAACATCTGTCTCTCCTAACGAGTTTTTCTCCTGCCCGCTATCGTTTCAGGCTCAACCTGCGGGTCCAACAGCAGCAGCCTCAGCACTTGTCTTTGGGCATGCTTTGGCAAATTCTCCATCTACGTGGATTACGAGGACCTGCGCGGGCTCATCGAGGGCTTCGGCAGTGTAAGGGGCCCGCCGCGCTACACAATTGTTCTTGTGACAGTTTTGGGCAAACCATGTTGTTTTCTACAAACGTTGCCGTTTTCTCCCCTGCAGTTTGAGGCACTGGACCTGCTGAGCGCTTCTCAAGTTGCTCAGCTGGCAGCACGGTCTGGCGCGCTGAACAACGCAGATCTGATCCGCCTGGTCTTTGACCGCCTGGACGGCGACAATGCTCTCCAGGATGTTGGCGAGTTCTTGACCGCTCTCCTCAGGGCGTCGCAGGTATGTTCTCGTCACTAAGACGCCTGAGGATGCACTAACCTTACTTTCTGTGTGCCAAAAGAATCCAAGGGGCCTCAGCGACGCCAATGTTGCTAGAAAGAAAAAGACAGAAAAAACAAAACACTGCTCTCTGTTTGTTCGTCTTTTCCTCTAGGCTGTGGACATCAATCCTGTGGTGAGGACATCATGATGAATCGAGCCTTCGCCATCCTCAGCCTCCATTTTGAAGACTTCGAGAGCCACGACTGGGTTTCCTGGTTCACCGTGAAGCTGGTTCCCCTCCTCCCCAGCTTGACTGCAGAGATGCTCCAGAGAGTAACATCTTACACAGACTGCGACGCATACCACGTCATGTACGTATCGCTCTCTGCCAAATGCCGCACAGCTCTGTAAAGCGTGTCTCATAGCATTGTCAGTGAAAACACAGGGACATTTCCCAAGCTGTTTTTCGGTGCGGCGGTGTGAAAAAGCACGTTAGAGAGGCATCGTCCTTACCGTCTTTTGATTTGATCTTTCCAATGTAGCGTTGGGGCCCTGAGCAGCGTCTTTGAGCAGATGACCTCGCTGAGACAGCAGGAGCTCACTCCAGTCTTGTTGGGCTACCTGAAGCAGAGCCGCGCATCGGGTAGGTCCAGTGGAGCCGGCCCTTTGTTGGTCCTGTGCGCGCTGAAAGACAGCGCTGCTCTGTGTCTGTGAACATCTGTCTCTCCTAACGAGTCTTTCTCCTGCCCGCTATCGTTTCAGGCTCAACCTGCGGGTCCAACAGCAGCAGCCTCAGCACTTGTCTTTGGGCATGCTTTGGCAAATTCTCCATCTACGTGGATTACGAGGACCTGCGCGGGCTCATCGAGGGCTTCGGCAGTGTAAGGGGCCCGCCGCGCTACACAATTGTTCTTGTGACAGTTTTGGGCAAACCATGTTGTTTTCTACAAACGTTGCCGTTTTCTCCCCTGCAGTTTGAGGCACTGGACCTGCTGAGCGCTTCTCAAGTTGCTCAGCTGGCAGCACGGTCTGGCGCGCTGAACAACGCAGATCTGATCCGCCTGGTCTTTGACCGCCTGGACGGCGACAATGCTCTCCAGGATGTTGGCGAGTTCTTGACCGCTCTCCTCAGGACGTCGCAGGTATGTTCTCGTCACTAAGAGGCCGAGGATGCACTAACCTTACTTTCTGTGTGCCAAAAGAATCCAAGGGGCCTCAGCGACGCCAATGTTGCTAGAAAGAAAAAAAAGACAGAAAAAACAAAACACTGCTCTCTGTTTGTTCGTCTTTTCCTCTAGGCTGTGGACATCAATCCTGTGGTGAGGGACATCATGATGAATCGAGCCTTCGCCATCCTCAGCCTCCATTTTGAAGACTTCGAGCCACGACTGGGTTTCCTGGTTCACCGTGAAGCTGGTTCCCCTCCTCCCCAGCTTGACTGCAGAGATGCTCCAGAGAGTAACATCTTACACAGACTGCGACGCATACCACGTCATGTACGTACGCTCTCTGCCAAATGCCGCACAGCTCTGTAAAGCGTGTCTCATAGCATTGTCAGTGAAAACACAGGGACATTTCCCAAGCTGTTTTTTCGGTGCGGCGGTGTGAAAAAGCACGTTAGAGAGGCATCGTCCTTACCGTCTTTTGATTTGATCTTTCCAATGTAGCGTTGGGGCCCTGAGCAGCGTCTTTGAGCAGATGACCTCGCTGAGACAGCAGGAGCTCACTCCAGTCTTGTTGGGCTACCTGAAGCAGAGCCGCATCGGGTAGGTCCAGTGGAGCCGGCCCTTTGTTGGTCCTGTGCGCGCTGAAAGACAGCGCTGCTCTGTGTCTGTGAACATCTGTCTCTCCTAACGAGTCTTTCTCCTGCCCGCTATCGTTTCAGGCTCAACCTGCGGGTCCAACAGCAGCAGCCTCAGCACTTGTCTTTGGGCATGCTTTGGCAAATTCTCCATCTACGTGGATTACGAGGACCTGCGCGGGCTCATCGAGGGCTTCGGCAGTGTAAGGGGCCCGCCGCGCTACACAATTGTTCTTGTGACAGTTTTGGGCAAACCATGTTGTTTTCTACAAACGTTGCCGTTTTCTCCCCTGCAGTTTGAGGCACTGGACCTGCTGAGCGCTTCTCAAGTTGCTCAGCTGGCAGCACGGTCTGGCGCGCTGAACAACGCAGATCTGATCCGCCTGGTCTTTGACCGCCTGGACGGCGACAATGCTCTCCAGGATGTTGGCGAGTTCTTGACCGCTCTCCTCAGGACGTCGCAGGTATGTTCTCGTCACTAAGACGCCGAGGATGCACTAACCTTACTTTCTGTGTGCCAAAAGAATCCAAGGGGCCTCAGCGACGCCAATGTTGCTAGAAAGAAAAAAAAGACAGAAAAAACAAAACACTGCTCTCTGTTTGTTCGTCTTTTCCTCTAGGCTGTGGACATCAATCCTGTGGTGAGGACATCATGATGAATCGAGCCTTCGCCATCCTCAGCCTCCATTTTGAAGACTTCGAGAGCCACGACTGGGTTTCCTGGTTCACCGTGAAGCTGGTTCCTCCTCCCCAGCTTGACTGCAGAGATGCTCCAGAGAGTAACATCTTACACAGACTGCGACGCATACCACGTCATGTACGTATCGCTCTCTGCCAAATGCCGCACAGCTCTGTAAAGCGTGTCTCATAGCATTGTCAGTGAAAACACAGGGACATTTCCCAAGCTGTTTTTTCGGTGCGGCGGTGTGAAAAAGCACGTTAGAGAGGCATCGTCCTTACCGTCTTTTTGATTTGATCTTTCCAATGTAGCGTTGGGGCCCTGAGCAGCGTCTTTGAGCAGATGACCTCGCTGAGACAGCAGGAGCTCACTCCAGTCTTGTTGGGCTACCTGAAGCAGAGCCGCGATCGGGTAGGTCCAGTGGAGCCGGCCCTTTGTTGGTCCTGTGCGAGCTGAAAGACAGCGCTGCTCTGTGTCTGTGAACATCTGTCTCTCCTAACGAGTCTTTCTCCTGCCCGCTATCGTTTCAGGCTCAACCTGCGGGTCCAACAGCAGCAGCCTCAGCACTTGTCTTTGGGCATGCTTTGGCAAATTCTCCATCTACGTGGATTACGAGGACCTGCGCGGGCTCATCGAGGGCTTCGGCAGTGTAAGGGGCCCGCCGCGCTACACAATTGTTCTTGTGACAGTTTTGGGCAAACCATGTTGTTTTCTACAAACGTTGCCGTTTTCTCCCCTGCAGTTTGAGGCACTGGACCTGCTGAGCGCTTCTCAAGTTGCTCAGCTGGCAGCACGGTCTGGCGCGCTGAACAACGCAGATCTGATCCGCCTGGTCTTTGACCGCCTGGACGGCGACAATGCTCTCCAGGATGTTGGCGAGTTCTTGACCGCTCTCCTCAGGACGTCGCAGGTATGTTCTCGTCACTAAGACGCCGAGGATGCACTAACCTTACTTTCTGTGTGCCAAAAGAATCCAAGGGGCCTCAGCGACGCCAATGTTGCTAGAAAGAAAAAAAAGACAGAAAAAACAAAACACTGCTCTCTGTTTGTTCGTCTTTTCCTCTAGGCTGTGGACATCAATCCTGTGGTGAGGGACATCATGATGAATCGAGCCTTCGCCATCCTCAGCCTCCATTTTGAAGACTTCGAGAGCCACGACTGGGTTTCCTGGTTCACCGTGAAGCTGGTTCCCCTCCTCCCCAGCTTGACTGCAGAGATGCTCCAGAGAGTAACATCTTACACAGACTGCGACGCATACCACGTCATGTACGTATCGCTCTCTGCCAAATGCCGCACAGCTCTGTAAAGCGTGTCTCATAGCATTGTCAGTGAAAACACAGGGACATTTCCCAAGCTGTTTTTTCGGTGCGAGCGGTGTGAAAAAGCACGTTAGAGAGGCATCGTCCTTACCGTCTTTTGATTTGATCTTTCCAATGTAGCGTTGGGGCCCTGAGCAGCGTCTTTGAGCAGATGACCTCGCTGAGACAGCAGGAGCTCACTCCAGTCTTGTTGGGCTACCTGAAGCAGAGCCGCGCATCGGGTAGGTCCAGTGGAGCCGGCCCTTTGTTGGTCCTGTGCGCGCTGAAAGACAGCGCTGCTCTGTGTCTGTGAACATCTGTCTCTCCTAACGAGTCTTTCTCCTGCCCGCTATCGTTTCAGGCTCAACCTGCGGGTCCAACAGCAACAGCCTCAGCACTTGTCTTTGGGCATGCTTTGGCAAATTCTCCATCTACGTGGATTACGAGGACCTGCGCGGGCTCATCGAGGGCTTCAGCAGTGTAAGGGGCCCGCCGCACTACCCAGTTGTTCTTTTGACAGTTTTGGGCAAACCATGTTGTGTCTATAAACACTGTTGTTCTCTTCCCTGCAGTTTGAGGCACTGGACCTTACCACTGAACGTCCTACTGATCTGTCAAGCACAATGGCTTCTGTTTCTTCAGACCCTTCAACTGTTTCTTCAGACCCTTCAACCTCCACAGTGCATGCTAATCAATCAAGCACAATTGTTTCTCCTGGTGCCACAAAGACCACTGTCTCTACTGATCTGTCAAGCACAGCGGGACCTAATCAACTTACAGATACTACAATTTCAAAAAGCACATCAATCACAACTGCTCCAGCTGGCCAGTCAAACAATGCAGTTCAAACCGATTTATCAAGCACAACTATTTCTTCTGGTTTTTCCAATAGTATAATTCCTGCAGATATATCAATCACAACTGCTACTGATGGTCCTTCAAGAAGCACAGACCACACTCATCCATCAAGCTTAACTGCTCCTAATCATTTTTCAAACACTGCAAGCCCAATTCATCAACTTAGCACAACTGTTCATACTGGAACTTTGACCACTGCAGTTTATAGTGATTTCTCAAGCAGAACTGTTCCCAATGGTCCGTTCATCACTAAAGATCCTTCGGATTCATCAAAGCCATCTGTTCCTGTTGGTTCCACATCTGCTGCATTTTCTTCTGATCAGTCAAGCACAAAAGTTCCTAGTGGTCCCACAACACTGACTGTTGCTACTGATCTCTCAAACAGAACTGTTACTAACGATCATTTAAGTATCTCAGGTCATACTGATCAGTTAAGCACAACTATAGCTACTAGTCCCTTAACTACTACAGATCCTAGTGATATTTCAGACACAACTGTTCCTTCAGACACTTCAACCGCCAAAGTGGCTGCTAATGAATCAAGCGCAATTGTTTCTCCTGGTACCATAAACACCACTGTCTCTACTGATCTGTCAAGCACAGCTGGATCTAATCATCTTAGAGATTCTACAACTTCAGCCAGCACATCGATTACAACTGCTCCAGCTGGCCAGTCAAACAATAGAGTTCATACGGATTTATCAAGCACAACTATTTCTACTGGTATTTCAAGCAGTATAATTCCTACAGATATAGTAATCACAACTGCTCCTAATGGTCATTCAAGCATCACTGGCCACACTGATCCATCAAGCATAACTGATCCTAATCATTTTTCAAACACTGCAGTAACTACTCATCGACCTATCACAAATGTTCATACTGGATCCTCAACCACTGCAGTTCCCACTGAACTGTCAAGCACAAATGCTCCTAATGGTCCTGTCATCACTAAAGATCCTTCAGATTCATCAAAGACATCTATATCTGATGGTTCTACAACTGCTGCAGTTCTTACTGATCAGTCAAGCACAACTGTTCCTCTAGGCCTTTCAAGCAGTGCAGTTCTTTCCAGTCTATTAACCACAACAGTTCCTACTGGTCCCACAACCATGGCTGTTGCTACTGATCTGTCAAACAGAACTGTTCCTAATGATCATTCAAGTATCTCAGGTCACACTGATCAGTTAAGCACAACTAGAGCTACTGGTCCCTCAACTACTACAGCTCCTGCTTATCTTCCATACACAACTGCTATTTCAGACCCTTCAACCTCAACAGTGCCTACTAATCAATCAAGAGCAATTGTTTCTCCTGGTACCATAAACACTAATATCTCTACTGATCTGTCAAGCACAGCTGGACCTAATCATCTTACAGATTCTACAATTTCAGCCAGCATATCGATTACAACTGCTCCAGCTCGCCAGTCAAGCAATAGAGTTCATACGGATTTATCAAGCACAACTATTTCTACAGATGAATCTATCACAACTGTTTCAGCTGGCCAGTCAAGCAATACAGTTCATACGGATTTATCAAGCACAACTATTTCTACAGATGAATCTATCACAACTGTTCCAGCTGCCCAGTCAAGCAATACAGTTCAAAATGATTTATCAAGCACAACTATTTCTACTGGTATTTCAAACAATATAATTTCTACTGATATAGTAATCACAACTGCTCTTAATGGTCCTTCAAGCAGCACTGGTCACACTGATCCATCAAGCATAACTGATCCTAATCATTTTTCAAACACTGCAGTAACTACTCATCGACCTATCACAAATGTTCATACTGGAACTTTGACCACTGCAATTCATAATGATTTCTCAAGCACAACTGTTCCCAATGGTCCGTTCATCACTGAAGATAATTCGGATTCATCAAAGACATCTGTTCCTGTTGGTTCCACATCTGCTGCATTTTCTAATGATCAGTCAAGCACAAAAGTTCCTACTGGACCCACAACCATGGCTGTTGCTACTGATCTCTCAAACAGAACTGTTCCAAATCATTCAAGTTTCTCAGGTCATACTGATCAGTTAAGCACAACTATAGTTACTGGTCCTTCAACTACTACAGTTCCTAGTGATCTTTCAGACACAACTGTTCCTTCAGACACTTCAACCCCCACAGTGCCTACTAATCAATCAAGCACAATTGTTTCTCCTGGAACTATAAACACCACTGTCTCTACTGATCTGTCAAGCACAGCTGGACCTAATCATCTTACAGATTCTACAATTTCAGCCAGCACATCGATTACACCTGCTCCAGCTGGCCAGTCAAGCAATAGAGTTCATATGGATTTATCAAGCACAACTATTTCTACAGATGAATCTATCACAACTGTTTCCAGCTAGCCGGTCAAGCAATACAGTTCATACGGATTTATCAAGCACAACTATTTCTACAGATGAATCTATCACAACTGTTTCAGCTGGCCAGTCAAGCAATGCAGTTCAAAATAATTTATCAATCACAACTATTTCTACTGGTACTTCAAACAATATAATTCCTACAGATATAGTAATCACAACTGCTCTTAATGGTCCTTCAAGCAGCACTGGTCACACTGATCCATCAAGCATAACTGATCCTAATCATTTTTCAAACAATGCAGTAACTACTCATCGACCTATCACAAATGTTCATACTGGATCCTCAACCACTGCAGTTCCCACTGAACTGTCAAGCACAAATGCTCCTAATGGTCCTGTCATCACTAAAGATCCTTCAGATTCAAAGACATCTATATCTGATGGTTCTACAACTGCTGCAGTTCTTACTGATCAGTCAAGCACAACTGTTCCTCTAGGCCTTTCAAGCAATGCAGTTCTTTCCAGTCTATTAACCACAACACTTCCTACTGGTCCCACAACCATGGCTGTTGCTACTGATCTCTTAAACAGAACTGTTCCTAATGATTATTCAAGTATCTCAGGTCACACTGATCAGTTAAGCACAACTATAGTTACTGGTCCATCAACTACTACAGTTCCTAGTGATCTTTCAGACACAACTGTTCCTTCAGACACTTCAACCGCCACAGTGCCTACTAATCAATCAAACGCAATTGTTTCTCCTGGAACCATAAACACCACTGTCTCTACTGATTTGTCAAGCACAGCTGGACCGAATCATCTTACAGATACTACAATTTCAGCCAGCACATCAGTCATAACTGCCCCAGCTGGCCAGTCAAGCAATACAGTTCACAATGATTTATCAAGCACAACTATTTCTACTGGTATTTCAAGCAGTATAATTCCTACAGATATAGTAATCACAGCTGCTCCTAATGGTCATTCAAGCATCACTGGCCACACTGATCCATCAAGCATAACTGATCCTAATCATTTTTCAAACACTGCAGTAACTACTCATCGACCTATCACAAATGTTCATACTGGATCCTCAACCACTGCAGTTCCCACTGAACTGTCAAGCACAAATGCTCCTAATGGTCCTGTCATCACTAAAGATCCTTCAGATTCATCAAAGACATCTATATCTGATGGTTCTACAACTGCTGCAGTTCTTACTGATCAGTCAAGCACAACTGTTCCTCTAGGCCTTTCAAGCAGTGCAGTTCTTTCCAGTCTATTAACCACAACAGTTCCTACTGGTCCCACAACCATGGCTGTTGCTACTGATCTGTCAAACAGAACTGTTCCTAATGATCATTCAAGTATCTCAGGTCACACTGATCAGTTAAGCACAACTAGAGCTACTGGTCCCTCAACTACTACAGCTCCTGCTTATCTTCCATACACAACTGCTATTTCAGACCCTTCAACCTCAACAGTGCCTACTAATCAATCAAGAGCAATTGTTTCTCCTGGTACCATAAACACTACTATCTCTACTGATCTGTCAAGCACAGCTGGACCTAATCATCTTACAGATTCTACAATTTCAGCCAGCATATCGATTACAACTGCTCCAGCTCGCCAGTCAAGCAATAGAGTTCATAAGGATTTATCAAGCACAACTATTTCTACAGATGAATCTATCACAACTGTTTCAGCTGGCCAGTCAAGCAATAGAGTTCATACGGATTTATCAAGCACAACTATTTCTACAGATGAATCTATCACAACTGTTCCAGCTGCCCAGTCAAGCAATACAGTTCAAAATGATTTATCAAGCACAACTATTTCTACTGGTATTTCAAACAATATAATTTCTACTGATATAGTAATCACAACTGCTCTTAATGGTCCTTCAAGCAGCACTGGTCACACTGATCCATCAAGCATAACTGATCCTAATCATTTTTCAAACACTGCAGTAACTGCTCATCGACCTATCACAAATGTTCATACTGGAACTTTGACCACTGCAATTCATAATGATTTCTCAAGCACAACTGTTCCCAATGGTCCGTTCATCACTGAAGATAATTCGGATTCATCAAAGACATCTGTTCCTGTTGGTTCCACATCTGCTGCATTTTCTACTGATCAGTCAAGCACAAAAGTTCCTACTGGACCCACAACCATGGCTGTTGCTACTGATCTCTCAAACAGAACTGTTCCAAATCATTCAAGTTTCTCAGGTCATACTGATCAGTTAAGCACAACTATAGTTACTGGTCCTTCAACTACTACAGTTCCTAGTGATCTTTCAGACACAACTGTTCCTTCAGACACTTCAACCCCCACAGTGCCTACTAATCAATCAAGCACAATTGTTTCTCCTGGAACTATAAACACCACTGTCTCTACTGATCTGTCAAGCACAGCTGGACCTAATCATCTTACAGATTCTACAATTTCAGCCAGCACATCGATTACACCTGCTCCAGCTGGCCAGTCAAGCAATAGAGTTCATATGGATTTATCAAGCACAACTATTTCTACAGATGAATCTATCACAACTGTTTCAGCTAGCCGGTCAAGCAATACAGTTCATACAGATTTATCAAGCACAACTATTTCTACAGATGAATCTATCACAACTGTTTCAGCTGGCCAGTCAAGCAATGCAGTTCAAAATAATTTATCAATCACAACTATTTCTACTGGTACTTCAAACAATATAATTCCTACAGATATAGTAATCACAACTGCTCTTAATGGTCCTTCAAGCAGCACTGGTCACACTGATCCATCAAGCATAACTGATCCTAATCATTTTTCAAACAATGCAGTAACTACTCATCGACCTATCACAAATGTTCATACTGGATCCTCAACCACTGCAGTTCCCACTGAACTGTCAAGCACAAATGCTCCTAATGGTCCTGTCATCACTAAAGATCCTTCAGATTCAAAGACATCTATATCTGATGGTTCTACAACTGCTGCAGTTCTTACTGATCAGTCAAGCACAACTGTTCCTCTAGGCCTTTCAAGCAATGCAGTTCTTTCCAGTCTATTAACCACAACACTTCCTACTGGTCCCACAACCATGGCTGTTGCTACTGATCTCTTAAACAGAACTGTTCCTAATGATTATTCAAGTATCTCCAGGTCACACTGATCAGTTAAGCACAACTATAGTTACTGGTCCATCAACTACTACAGTTCCTAGTGATCTTTCAGACACAACTGTTCCTTCAGACACTTCAACCGCCACAGTGCCTACTAATCAATCAAACGCAATTGTTTCTCCTGGAACCATAAACACCACTGTCTCTACTGATTTGTCAAGCACAGCTGGACCGAATCATCTTACAGATACTACAATTTCAGCCAGCACATCAGTCATAACTGCCCCAGCTGGCCAGTCAAGCAATACAGTTCACAATGATTTATCAAGCACAACTATTTCTACTGGTATTTCAAGCAGTATAATTCCTACAGATATAGTAATCACAGCTGCTCCTAATGGTCATTCAAGCATCACTGGCCACACTGATCCATCAAGCATAACTGATCCTAATCATTTTTCAAACACTGCAGTAACTACTCATCGACCTATCACAAATGTTCATACTGGATCCTCAACCACTGCAGTTCCCACTGAACTGTCAAGCACAAATGCTCCTAATGGTCCTGTCATCACTAAAGATCCTTCAGATTCATCAAAGACATCTATATCTGATGGTTCTACAACTGCTGCAGTTCTTACTGATCAGTCAAGCACAACTGTTCCTCTAGGCCTTTCAAGCAGTGCAGTTCTTTCCAGTCTATTAACCACAACAGTTCCTACTGGTCCCACAACCATGGCTGTTGCTACTGATCTGTCAAACAGAACTGTTCCTAATGATCATTCAAGTATCTCAGGTCACACTGATCAGTTAAGCACAACTAGAGCTACTGGTCCCTCAACTACTACAGCTCCTGCTTATCTTCCATACACAACTGCTATTTCAGACCCTTCAACCTCAACAGTGCCTACTAATCAATCAAGAGCAATTGTTTCTCCTGGTACCATAAACACTACTATCTCTACTGATCTGTCAAGCACAGCTGGACCTAATCATCTTACAGATTCTACAATTTCAGCCAGCATATCGATTACAACTGCTCCAGCTCGCCAGTCAAGCAATAGAGTTCATAAGGATTTATCAAGCACAACTATTTCTACAGATGAATCTATCACAACTGTTTCAGCTGGCCAGTCAAGCAATACAGTTTATACGGATTTATCAAGCACAACTATTTCTACAGATGAATCTATCACAACTGTTCCAGCTGCCCAGTCAAGCAATACAGTTCAAAATGATTTATCAAGCACAACTATTTCTACTGGTATTTCAAACAATATAATTTCTACTGATATAGTAATCACAACTGCTCTTAATGGTCCTTCAAGCAGCACTGGTCACACTGATCCATCAAGCATAACTGATCCTAATCATTTTTCAAACACTGCAGTAACTACTCATCGACCTATCACAAATGTTCATACTGGAACTTTGACCACTGCAATTCATAATGATTTCTCAAGCACAACTGTTCCCAATGGTCCGTTCATCACTGAAGATAATTCGGATTCATCAAAGACATCTGTTCCTGTTGGTTCCACATCTGCTGCATTTTCTACTGATCAGTCAAGCACAAAAGTTCCTACTGGACCCACAACCATGGCTGTTGCTACTGATCTCTCAAACAGAACTGTTCCAAATCATTCAAGTTTCTCAGGTCATACTGATCAGTTAAGCACAACTATAGTTACTGGTCCTTCAACTACTACAGTTCCTAGTGATCTTTCAGACACAACTGTTCCTTCAGACACTTCAACCCCCACAGTGCCTACTAATCAATCAAGCACAATTGTTTCTCCTGGAACTATAAACACCACTGTCTCTACTGATCTGTCAAGCACAGCTGGACCTAATCATCTTACAGATTCTACAATTTCAGCCAGCACATCGATTACACCTGCTCCAGCTGGCCAGTCAAGCAATAGAGTTCATATGGATTTATCAAGCACAACTATTTCTACAGATGAATCTATCACAACTGTTTCAGCTAGCCGGTCAAGCAATACAGTTCATACGGATTTATCAAGCACAACTATTTCTACAGATGAATCTATCACAACTGTTTCAGCTGGCCAGTCAAGCAATGCAGTTCAAAATAATTTATCAATCACAACTATTTCTACTGGTACTTCAAACAATATAATTCCTACAGATATAGTAATCACAACTGCTCTTAATGGTCCTTCAAGCAGCACTGGTCACACTGATCCATCAAGCATAACTGATCCTAATCATTTTTCAAACAATGCAGTAACTACTCATCGACCTATCACAAATGTTCATACTGGATCCTCAACCACTGCAGTTCCCACTGAACTGTCAAGCACAAATGCTCCTAATGGTCCTGTCATCACTAAAGATCCTTCAGATTCAAAGACATCTATATCTGATGGTTCTACAACTGCTGCAGTTCTTACTGATCAGTCAAGCACAACTGTTCCTCTAGGCCTTTCAAGCAATGCAGTTCTTTCCAGTCTATTAACCACAACACTTCCTACTGGTCCCACAACCATGGCTGTTGCTACTGATCTCTTAAACAGAACTGTTCCTAATGATTATTCAAGTATCTCAGGTCACACTGATCAGTTAAGCACAACTATAGTTACTGGTCCATCAACTACTACAGTTCCTAGTGATCTTTCAGACACAACTGTTCCTTCAGACACTTCAACCGCCACAGTGCCTACTAATCAATCAAACGCAATTGTTTCTCCTGGAACCATAAACACCACTGTCTCTACTGATTTGTCAAGCACAGCTGGACCGAATCATCTTACAGATACTACAATTTCAGCCAGCACATCAGTCATAACTGCCCCAGCTGGCCAGTCAAGCAATACAGTTCACAATGATTTATCAAGCACAACTATTTCTACTGGTATTTCAAGCAGTATAATTCCTACAGATATAGTAATCACAGCTGCTCCTAATGGTCATTCAAGCATCACTGGCCACACTGATCCATCAAGCATAACTGATCCTAATCATTTTTCAAACACTGCAGTAACTACTCATCGACCTATCACAAATGTTCATACTGGATCCTCAACCACTGCAGTTCCCACTGAACTGTCAAGCACAAATGCTCCTAATGGTCCTGTCATCACTAAAGATCCTTCAGATTCATCAAAGACATCTATATCTGATGGTTCTACAACTGCTGCAGTTCTTACTGATCAGTCAAGCACAACTGTTCCTCTAGGCCTTTCAAGCAGTGCAGTTCTTTCCAGTCTATTAACCACAACAGTTCCTACTGGTCCCACAACCATGGCTGTTGCTACTGATCTGTCAAACAGAACTGTTCCTAATGATCATTCAAGTATCTCCAGGTCACACTGATCAGTTAAGCACAACTAGAGCTACTGGTCCCTCAACTACTACAGCTCCTGCTTATCTTCCATACACAACTGCTATTTCAGACCCTTCAACCTCAACAGTGCCTACTAATCAATCAAGAGCAATTGTTTCTCCTGGTACCATAAACACTACTATCTCTACTGATCTGTCAAGCACAGCTGGACCTAATCATCTTACAGATTCTACAATTTCAGCCAGCATATCGATTACAACTGCTCCAGCTCGCCAGTCAAGCAATAGAGTTCATAAGGATTTATCAAGCACAACTATTTCTACAGATGAATCTATCACAACTGTTTCAGCTGGCCAGTCAAGCAATAGAGTTCATACGGATTTATCAAGCACAACTATTTCTACAGATGAATCTATCACAACTGTTCCAGCTGCCCAGTCAAGCAATACAGTTCAAAATGATTTATCAAGCACAACTATTTCTACTGGTATTTCAAACAATATAATTTCTACTGATATAGTAATCACAACTGCTCTTAATGGTCCTTCAAGCAGCACTGGTCACACTGATCCATCAAGCATAACTGATCCTAATCATTTTTCAAACACTGCAGTAACTGCTCATCGACCTATCACAAATGTTCATACTGGAACTTTGACCACTGCAATTCATAATGATTTCTCAAGCACAACTGTTCCCAATGGTCCGTTCATCACTGAAGATAATTCGGATTCATCAAAGACATCTGTTCCTGTTGGTTCCACATCTGCTGCATTTTCTACTGATCAGTCAAGCACAAAAGTTCCTACTGGACCCACAACCATGGCTGTTGCTACTGATCTCTCAAACAGAACTGTTCCAAATCATTCAAGTTTCTCAGGTCATACTGATCAGTTAAGCACAACTATAGTTACTGGTCCTTCAACTACTACAGTTCCTAGTGATCTTTCAGACACAACTGTTCCTTCAGACACTTCAACCCCCACAGTGCCTACTAATCAATCAAGCACAATTGTTTCTCCTGGAACTATAAACACCACTGTCTCTACTGATCTGTCAAGCACAGCTGGACCTAATCATCTTACAGATTCTACAATTTCAGCCAGCACATCGATTACACCTGCTCCAGCTGGCCAGTCAAGCAATAGAGTTCATATGGATTTATCAAGCACAACTATTTCTACAGATGAATCTATCACAACTGTTTCAGCTAGCCGGTCAAGCAATACAGTTCATACAGATTTATCAAGCACAACTATTTCTACAGATGAATCTATCACAACTGTTTCAGCTGGCCAGTCAAGCAATGCAGTTCAAAATAATTTATCAATCACAACTATTTCTACTGGTACTTCAAACAATATAATTCCTACAGATATAGTAATCACAACTGCTCTTAATGGTCCTTCAAGCAGCACTGGTCACACTGATCCATCAAGCATAACTGATCCTAATCATTTTTCAAACAATGCAGTAACTACTCATCGACCTATCACAAATGTTCATACTGGATCCTCAACCACTGCAGTTCCCACTGAACTGTCAAGCACAAATGCTCCTAATGGTCCTGTCATCACTAAAGATCCTTCAGATTCAAAGACATCTATATCTGATGGTTCTACAACTGCTGCAGTTCTTACTGATCAGTCAAGCACAACTGTTCCTCTAGGCCTTTCAAGCAATGCAGTTCTTTCCAGTCTATTAACCACAACACTTCCTACTGGTCCCACAACCATGGCTGTTGCTACTGATCTCTTAAACAGAACTGTTCCTAATGATTATTCAAGTATCTCAGGTCACACTGATCAGTTAAGCACAACTATAGTTACTGGTCCATCAACTACTACAGTTCCTAGTGATCTTTCAGACACAACTGTTCCTTCAGACACTTCAACCGCCACAGTGCCTACTAATCAATCAAACGCAATTGTTTCTCCTGGAACCATAAACACCACTGTCTCTACTGATTTGTCAAGCACAGCTGGACCGAATCATCTTACAGATACTACAATTTCAGCCAGCACATCAGTCATAACTGCCCCAGCTGGCCAGTCAAGCAATACAGTTCACAATGATTTATCAAGCACAACTATTTCTACTGGTATTTCAAGCAGTATAATTCCTACAGATATAGTAATCACAGCTGCTCCTAATGGTCATTCAAGCATCACTGGCCACACTGATCCATCAAGCATAACTGATCCTAATCATTTTTCAAACACTGCAGTGACTACTCATCGACCTATCACAAATGTTCATACTGGATCCTCAACCACTGCAGTTCCCACTGAACTGTCAAGCACAAATGCTCCTAATGGTCCTGTCATCACTAAAGATCCTTCAGATTCATCAAAGACATCTATATCTGATGGTTCTACAACTGCTGCAGTTCTTACTGATCAGTCAAGCACAACTGTTCCTCTAGGCCTTTCAAGCAGTGCAGTTCTTTCCAGTCTATTAACCACAACAGTTCCTACTGGTCCCACAACCATGGCTGTTGCTACTGATCTGTCAAACAGAACTGTTCCTAATGATCATTCAAGTATCTCAGGTCACACTGATCAGTTAAGCACAACTAGAGCTACTGGTCCCTCAACTACTACAGCTCCTGCTTATCTTCCATACACAACTGCTATTTCAGACCCTTCAACCTCAACAGTGCCTACTAATCAATCAAGAGCAATTGTTTCTCCTGGTACCATAAACACTACTATCTCTACTGATCTGTCAAGCACAGCTGGACCTAATCATCTTACAGATTCTACAATTTCAGCCAGCATATCGATTACAACTGCTCCAGCTCGCCAGTCAAGCAATAGAGTTCATAAGGATTTATCAAGCACAACTATTTCTACAGATGAATCTATCACAACTGTTTCAGCTGGCCAGTCAAGCAATACAGTTTATACGGATTTATCAAGCACAACTATTTCTACAGATGAATCTATCACAACTGTTCCAGCTGCCCAGTCAAGCAATACAGTTCAAAATGATTTATCAAGCACAACTATTTCTACTGGTATTTCAAACAATATAATTTCTACTGATATAGTAATCACAACTGCTCTTAATGGTCCTTCAAGCAGCACTGGTCACACTGATCCATCAAGCATAACTGATCCTAATCATTTTTCAAACACTGCAGTAACTACTCATCGACCTATCACAAATGTTCATACTGGAACTTTGACCACTGCAATTCATAATGATTTCTCAAGCACAACTGTTCCCAATGGTCCGTTCATCACTGAAGATAATTCGGATTCATCAAAGACATCTGTTCCTGTTGGTTCCACATCTGCTGCATTTTCTACTGATCAGTCAAGCACAAAAGTTCCTACTGGACCCACAACCATGGCTGTTGCTACTGATCTCTCAAACAGAACTGTTCCAAATCATTCAAGTTTCTCAGGTCATACTGATCAGTTAAGCACAACTATAGTTACTGGTCCTTCAACTACTACAGTTCCTAGTGATCTTTCAGACACAACTGTTCCTTCAGACACTTCAACCCCACAGTGCCTACTAATCAATCAAGCACAATTGTTTCTCCTGGAACTATAAACACCACTGTCTCTACTGATCTGTCAAGCACAGCTGGACCTAATCATCTTACAGATTCTACAATTTCAGCCAGCACATCGATTACACCTGCTCCAGCTGGCCAGTCAAGCAATAGAGTTCATACGGATTTATCAAGCACAACTATTTCTACAGATGAATCTATCACAACTGTTCCAGCTGCCCAGTCAAGCAATACAGTTCAAAATGATTTATCAAGCACAACTATTTCTACTGGTATTTCAAACAATATAATTTCTACTGATATAGTAATCACAACTGCTCTTAATGGTCCTTCAAGCAGCACTGGTCACACTGATCCATCAAGCATAACTGATCCTAATCATTTTTCAAACACTGCAGTAACTACTCATCGACCTATCACAAATGTTCATACTGGAACTTTGACCACTGCAATTCATAATGATTTCTCAAGCACAACTGTTCCCAATGGTCCGTTCATCACTGAAGATAATTCGGATTCATCAAAGACATCTGTTCCTGTTGGTTCCACATCTGCTGCATTTTCTACTGATCAGTCAAGCACAAAAGTTCCTACTGGACCCACAACCATGGCTGTTGCTACTGATCTCTCAAACAGAACTGTTCCAAATCATTCAAGTTTCTCAGGTCATACTGATCAGTTAAGCACAACTATAGTTACTGGTCCTTCAACTACTACAGTTCCTAGTGATCTTTCAGACACAACTGTTCCTTCAGACACTTCAACCCCCACAGTGCCTACTAATCAATCAAGCACAATTGTTTCTCCTGGAACTATAAACACCACTGTCTCTACTGATCTGTCAAGCACAGCTGGACCTAATCATCTTACAGATTCTACAATTTCAGCCAGCACATCGATTACACCTGCTCCAGCTGGCCAGTCAAGCAATAGAGTTCATATGGATTTATCAAGCACAACTATTTCTACAGATGAATCTATCACAACTGTTTCAGCTAGCCGGTCAAGCAATACAGTTCATACGGATTTATCAAGCACAACTATTTCTACAGATGAATCTATCACAACTGTTTCAGCTGGCCAGTCAAGCAATGCAGTTCAAAATAATTTATCATTCACAACTATTTCTACTGGTACTTCAAACAATATAATTCCTACAGATATAGTAATCACAACTGCTCTTAATGGTCCTTCAAGCAGCACTGGTCACACTGATACATCAAGCATAACTGATCCTAATCATTTTTCAAACAATGCAGTAACTACTCATCGACCTATCACAAATGTTCATACTGGATCCTCAACCACTGCAGTTCCCACTGAACTGTCAAGCACCAATGCTCCTAATGGTCCTGTCATCACTAAAGATCCTTCAGATTCAAAGACATCTATATCTGATGGTTCTACAACTGCTGCAGTTCTTACTGATCAGTCAAGCACAACTGTTCCTCTAGGCCTTTCAAGCAATGCAGTTCTTTCCAGTCTATTAACCACAACACTTCCTACTGGTCCCACAACCATGGCTGTTGCTACTGATCTCTTAAACAGAACTGTTCCTAATGATTATTCAAGTATCTCAGGTCACACTGATCAGTTAAGCACAACTATAGTTACTGGTCCATCAACTACTACAGTTCCTAGTGATCTTTCAGACACAACTGTTCCTTCAGACACTTCAACCGCCACAGTGCCTACTAATCAATCAAACGCAATTGTTTCTCCTGGAACCATAAACACCACTGTCTCTACTGATTTGTCAAGCACAGCTGGACCGAATCATCTTACAGATACTACAATTTCAGCCAGCACATCAGTCATAACTGCCCCAGCTGGCCAGTCAAGCAATACAGTTCACAATGATTTATCAAGCACAACTATTTCTACTGGTATTTCAAGCAGTATAATTCCTACAGATATAGTAATCACAGCTGCTCCTAATGGTCATTCAAGCATCACTGGCCACACTGATCCATCAAGCATAACTGATCCTAATCATTTTTCAAACACTGCAGTAACTACTCATCGACCTATCACAAATGTTCATACTGGATCCTCAACCACTGCAGTTCCCACTGAACTGTCAAGCACAAATGCTCCTAATGGTCCTGTCATCACTAAAGATCCTTCAGATTCATCAAAGACATCTATATCTGATGGTTCTACAACTGCTGCAGTTCTTACTGATCAGTCAAGCACAACTGTTCCTCTAGGCCTTTCAAGCAGTGCAGTTCTTTCCAGTCTATTAACCACAACAGTTCCTACTGGTCCCACAACCATGGCTGTTGCTACTGATCTGTCAAACAGAACTGTTCCTAATGATCATTCAAGTATCTCAGGTCACACTGATCAGTTAAGCACAACTAGAGCTACTGGTCCATCAACTACTACAGCTCCTGCTTATCTTCCATACACAACTGCTATTTCAGACCCTTCAACCTCAACAGTGCCTACTAATCAATCAAGAGCAATTGTTTCTCCTGGTACCATAAACACTACTATCTCTACTGATCTGTCAAGCACAGCTGGACCTAATCATCTTACAGATTCTACAATTTCAGCCAGCATATCGATTACAACTGCTCCAGCTCGCCAGTCAAGCAATAGAGTTCATAAGGATTTATCAAGCACAACTATTTCTACAGATGAATCTATCACAACTGTTTCAGCTGGCCAGTCAAGCAATACAGTTCATACGGATTTATCAAGCACAACTATTTCTACAGATGAATCTATCACAACTGTTCCAGCTGCCCAGTCAAGCAATACAGTTCAAAATGATTTATCAAGCACAACTATTTCTACTGGTATTTCAAACAATATAATTTCTACTGATATAGTAATCACAACTGCTCTTAATGGTCCTTCAAGCAGCACTGGTCACACTGATCCATCAAGCATAACTGATCCTAATCATTTTTCAAACACTGCAGTAACTGCTCATCGACCTATCACAAATGTTCATACTGGAACTTTGACCACTGCAATTCATAATGATTTCTCAAGCACAACTGTTCCCAATGGTCCGTTCATCACTGAAGATAATTCGGATTCATCAAAGACATCTGTTCCTGTTGGTTCCACATCTGCTGCATTTTCTACTGATCAGTCAAGCACAAAAGTTCCTACTGGACCCACAACCATGGCTGTTGCTACTGATCTCTCAAACAGAACTGTTCCAAATCATTCAAGTTTCTCAGGTCATACTGATCAGTTAAGCACAACTATAGTTACTGGTCCTTCAACTACTACAGTTCCTAGTGATCTTTCAGACACAACTGTTCCTTCAGACACTTCAACCCCACAGTGCCTACTAATCAATCAAGCACAATTGTTTCTCCTGGAACTATAAACACCACTGTCTCTACTGATCTGTCAAGCACAGCTGGACCTAATCATCTTACAGATTCTACAATTTCAGCCAGCACATCGATTACACCTGCTCCAGCTGGCCAGTCAAGCAATAGAGTTCATACGGATTTATCAAGCACAACTATTTCTACAGATGAATCTATCACAACTGTTCCAGCTGCCCAGTCAAGCAATACAGTTCAAAATGATTTATCAAGCACAACTATTTCTACTGGTATTTCAAACAATATAATTTCTACTGATATAGTAATCACAACTGCTCTTAATGGTCCTTCAAGCAGCACTGGTCACACTGATCCATCAAGCATAACTGATCCTAATCATTTTTCAAACACTGCAGTAACTGCTCATCGACCTATCACAAATGTTCATACTGGAACTTTGACCACTGCAATTCATAATGATTTCTCAAGCACAACTGTTCCCAATGGTCCGTTCATCACTGAAGATAATTCGATTCATCAAAGACATCTGTTCCTGTTGGTTCCACATCTGCTGCATTTTCTACTGATCAGTCAAGCACAAAAGTTCCTACTGGACCCACAACCATGGCTGTTGCTACTGATCTCTCAAACAGAACTGTTCCAAATCATTCAAGTTTCTCAGGTCATACTGATCAGTTAAGCACAACTATAGTTACTGGTCCTTCAACTACTACAGTTCCTAGTGATCTTTCAGACACAACTGTTCCTTCAGACACTTCAACCCCCACAGTGCCTACTAATCAATCAAGCACAATTGTTTCTCCTGGAACTATAAACACCACTGTCTCTACTGATCTGTCAAGCACAGCTGGACCTAATCATCTTACAGATTCTACAATTTCAGCCAGCACATCGATTACACCTGCTCCAGCTGGCCAGTCAAGCAATAGAGTTCATACGGATTTATCAAGCACAACTATTTCTACAGATGAATCTATCACAACTGTTCCAGCTGCCCAGTCAAGCAATACAGTTCAAAATGATTTATCAAGCACAACTATTTCTACTGGTATTTCAAACAATATAATTTCTACTGATATAGTAATCACAACTGCTCTTAATGGTCCTTCAAGCAGCACTGGTCACACTGATCCATCAAGCATAACTGATCCTAATCATTTTTCAAACACTGCAGTAACTACTCATCGACCTATCACAAATGTTCATACTGGAACTTTGACCACTGCAATTCATAATGATTTCTCAAGCACAACTGTTCCCAATGGTCCGTTCATCACTGAAGATAATTCGGATTCATCAAAGACATCTGTTCCTGTTGGTTCCACATCTGCTGCATTTTCTACTGATCAGTCAAGCACAAAAGTTCCTACTGGACCCACAACCATGGCTGTTGCTACTGATCTCTCAAACAGAACTGTTCCAAATCATTCAAGTTTCTCAGGTCATACTGATCAGTTAAGCACAACTATAGTTACTGGTCCTTCAACTACTACAGTTCCTAGTGATCTTTCAGACACAACTGTTCCTTCAGACACTTCAACCCCCACAGTGCCTACTAATCAATCAAGCACAATTGTTTCTCCTGGAACTATAAACACCACTGTCTCTACTGATCTGTCAAGCACAGCTGGACCTAATCATCTTACAGATTCTACAATTTCAGCCAGCACATCGATTACACCTGCTCCAGCTGGCCAGTCAAGCAATAGAGTTCATATGGATTTATCAAGCACAACTATTTCTACAGATGAATCTATCACAACTGTTTCAGCTAGCCGGTCAAGCAATACAGTTCATACGGATTTATCAAGCACAACTATTTCTACAGATGAATCTATCACAACTGTTTCAGCTGGCCAGTCAAGCAATGCAGTTCAAAATAATTTATCATTCACAACTATTTCTACTGGTACTTCAAACAATATAATTCCTACAGATATAGTAATCACAACTGCTCTTAATGGTCCTTCAAGCAGCACTGGTCACACTGATACATCAAGCATAACTGATCCTAATCATTTTTCAAACAATGCAGTAACTACTCATCGACCTATCACAAATGTTCATACTGGATCCTCAACCACTGCAGTTCCCACTGAACTGTCAAGCACCAATGCTCCTAATGGTCCTGTCATCACTAAAGATCCTTCAGATTCAAAGACATCTATATCTGATGGTTCTACAACTGCTGCAGTTCTTACTGATCAGTCAAGCACAACTGTTCCTCTAGGCCTTTCAAGCAATGCAGTTCTTTCCAGTCTATTAACCACAACACTTCCTACTGGTCCCACAACCATGGCTGTTGCTACTGATCTCTTAAACAGAACTGTTCCTAATGATTATTCAAGTATCTCAGGTCACACTGATCAGTTAAGCACAACTATAGTTACTGGTCCATCAACTACTACAGTTCCTAGTGATCTTTCAGACACAACTGTTCCTTCAGACACTTCAACCGCCACAGTGCCTACTAATCAATCAAACGCAATTGTTTCTCCTGGAACCATAAACACCACTGTCTCTACTGATTTGTCAAGCACAGCTGGACCGAATCATCTTACAGATACTACAATTTCAGCCAGCACATCAGTCATAACTGCCCCAGCTGGCCAGTCAAGCAATACAGTTCACAATGATTTATCAAGCACAACTATTTCTACTGGTATTTCAAGCAGTATAATTCCTACAGATATAGTAATCACAGCTGCTCCTAATGGTCATTCAAGCATCAC
Organism: Hypophthalmichthys nobilis; assembly: GCA_037950665.1. Lineage (NCBI taxonomy): Eukaryota > Metazoa > Chordata > Actinopteri > Cypriniformes > Xenocyprididae > Hypophthalmichthys > Hypophthalmichthys nobilis. The sequence goes on from CM075485.1 coordinate 12,712,814, forward strand.
TGGCCACACTGATCCATCAAGCATAACTGATCCTAATCATTTTTCAAACACTGCAGTAACTACTCATCGACCTATCACAAATGTTCATACTGGATCCTCAACCACTGCAGTTCCCACTGAACTGTCAAGCACAAATGCTCCTAATGGTCCTGTCATCACTAAAGATCCTTCAGATTCATCAAAGACATCTATATCTGATGGTTCTACAACTGCTGCAGTTCTTACTGATCAGTCAAGCACAACTGTTCCTCTAGGCCTTTCAAGCAGTGCAGTTCTTTCCAGTCTATTAACCACAACAGTTCCTACTGGTCCCACAACCATGGCTGTTGCTACTGATCTGTCAAACAGAACTGTTCCTAATGATCATTCAAGTATCTCAGGTCACACTGATCAGTTAAGCACAACTAGAGCTACTGGTCCCTCAACTACTACAGCTCCTGCTTATCTTCCATACACAACTGCTATTTCAGACCCTTCAACCTCAACAGTGCCTACTAATCAATCAAGAGCAATTGTTTCTCCTGGTACCATAAACACTACTATCTCTACTGATCTGTCAAGCACAGCTGGACCTAATCATCTTACAGATTCTACAATTTCAGCCAGCATATCGATTACAACTGCTCCAGCTCGCCAGTCAAGCAATAGAGTTCATAAGGATTTATCAAGCACAACTATTTCTACAGATGAATCTATCACAACTGTTTCAGCTGGCCAGTCAAGCAATACAGTTCATACGGATTTATCAAGCACAACTATTTCTACAGATGAATCTATCACAACTGTTCCAGCTGCCCAGTCAAGCAATACAGTTCAAAATGATTTATCAAGCACAACTATTTCTACTGGTATTTCAAACAATATAATTTCTACTGATATAGTAATCACAACTGCTCTTAATGGTCCTTCAAGCAGCACTGGTCACACTGATCCATCAAGCATAACTGATCCTAATCATTTTTCAAACACTGCAGTAACTGCTCATCGACCTATCACAAATGTTCATACTGGAACTTTGACCACTGCAATTCATAATGATTTCTCAAGCACAACTGTTCCCAATGGTCCGTTCATCACTGAAGATAATTCGGATTCATCAAAGACATCTGTTCCTGTTGGTTCCACATCTGCTGCATTTTCTACTGATCAGTCAAGCACAAAAGTTCCTACTGGACCCACAACCATGGCTGTTGCTACTGATCTCTCAAACAGAACTGTTCCAAATCATTCAAGTTTCTCAGGTCATACTGATCAGTTAAGCACAACTATAGTTACTGGTCCTTCAACTACTACAGTTCCTAGTGATCTTTCAGACACAACTGTTCCTTCAGACACTTCAACCCCCACAGTGCCTACTAATCAATCAAGCACAATTGTTTCTCCTGGAACTATAAACACCACTGTCTCTACTGATCTGTCAAGCACAGCTGGACCTAATCATCTTACAGATTCTACAATTTCAGCCAGCACATCGATTACACCTGCTCCAGCTGGCCAGTCAAGCAATAGAGTTCATATGGATTTATCAAGCACAACTATTTCTACAGATGAATCTATCACAACTGTTTCAGCTAGCCGGTCAAGCAATACAGTTCATACGGATTTATCAAGCACAACTATTTCTACAGATGAATCTATCACAACTGTTTCAGCTGGCCAGTCAAGCAATGCAGTTCAAAATAATTTATCAATCACAACTATTTCTACTGGTACTTCAAACAATATAATTCCTACAGATATAGTAATCACAACTGCTCTTAATGGTCCTTCAAGCAGCACTGGTCACACTGATACATCAAGCATAACTGATCCTAATCATTTTTCAAACAATGCAGTAACTACTCATCGACCTATCACAAATGTTCATACTGGATCCTCAACCACTGCAGTTCCCACTGAACTGTCAAGCACAAATGCTCCTAATGGTCCTGTCATCACTAAAGATCCTTCAGATTCAAAGACATCTATATCTGATGGTTCTACAACTGCTGCAGTTCTTACTGATCAGTCAAGCACAACTGTTCCTCTAGGCCTTTCAAGCAATGCAGTTCTTTCCAGTCTATTAACCACAACACTTCCTACTGGTCCCACAACCATGGCTGTTGCTACTGATCTCTTAAACAGAACTGTTCCTAATGATTATTCAAGTATCTCAGGTCACACTGATCAGTTAAGCACAACTATAGTTACTGGTCCATCAACTACTACAGTTCCTAGTGATCTTTCAGACACAACTGTTCCTTCAGACACTTCAACCGCCACAGTGCCTACTAATCAATCAAACGCAATTGTTTCTCCTGGAACCATAAACACCACTGTCTCTACTGATTTGTCAAGCACAGCTGGACCGAATCATCTTACAGATACTACAATTTCAGCCAGCACATCAGTCATAACTGCCCCAGCTGGCCAGTCAAGCAATACAGTTCACAATGATTTATCAAGCACAACTATTTCTACTGGTATTTCAAGCAGTATAATTCCTACAGATATAGTAATCACAGCTGCTCCTAATGGTCATTCAAGCATCACTGGCCACACTGATCCATCAAGCATAACTGATCCTAATCATTTTTCAAACACTGCAGTAACTACTCATCGACCTATCACAAATGTTCATACTGGATCCTCAACCACTGCAGTTCCCACTGAACTGTCAAGCACAAATGCTCCTAATGGTCCTGTCATCACTAAAGATCCTTCAGATTCATCAAAGACATCTATATCTGATGGTTCTACAACTGCTGCAGTTCTTACTGATCAGTCAAGCACAACTGTTCCTCTAGGCCTTTCAAGCAGTGCAGTTCTTTCCAGTCTATTAACCACAACACTTCCTACTGGTCCCACAACCATGGCTGTTGCTACTGATCTGTCAAACAGAACTGTTCCTAATGATCATTCAAGTATCTCAGGTCACACTGATCAGTTAAGCACAACTAGAGCTACTGGTCCCTCAACTACTACAGCTCCTGCTTATCTTCCATACACAACTGCTATTTCAGACCCTTCAACCTCAACAGTGCCTACTAATCAATCAAGAGCAATTGTTTCTCCTGGTACCATAAACACTACTATCTCTACTGATCTGTCAAGCACAGCTGGACCTAATCATCTTACAGATTCTACAATTTCAGCCAGCATATCGATTACAACTGCTCCAGCTCGCCAGTCAAGCAATAGAGTTCATAAGGATTTATCAAGCACAACTATTTCTACAGATGAATCTATCACAACTGTTTCAGCTGGCCAGTCAAGCAATACAGTTCATACGGATTTATCAAGCACAACTATTTCTACAGATGAATCTATCACAACTGTTCCAGCTGCCCAGTCAAGCAATACAGTTCAAAATGATTTATCAAGCACAACTATTTCTACTGGTATTTCAAACAATATAATTTCTACTGATATAGTAATCACAACTGCTCTTAATGGTCCTTCAAGCAGCACTGGTCACACTGATCCATCAAGCATAACTGATCCTAATCATTTTTCAAACACTGCAGTAACTACTCATCGACCTATCACAAATGTTCATACTGGAACTTTGACCACTGCAATTCATAATGATTTCTCAAGCACAACTGTTCCCAATGGTCCGTTCATCACTGAAGATAATTCGATTCATCAAAGACATCTGTTCCTGTTGGTTCCACATCTGCTGCATTTTCTACTGATCAGTCAAGCACAAAAGTTCCTACTGGACCCACAACCATGGCTGTTGCTACTGATCTCTCAAACAGAACTGTTCCAAATCATTCAAGTTTCTCAGGTCATACTGATCAGTTAAGCACAACTATAGTTACTGGTCCTTCAACTACTACAGTTCCTAGTGATCTTTCAGACACAACTGTTCCTTCAGACACTTCAACCCCACAGTGCCTACTAATCAATCAAGCACAATTGTTTCTCCTGGAACTATAAACACCACTGTCTCTACTGATCTGTCAAGCACAGCTGGACCTAATCATCTTACAGATTCTACAATTTCAGCCAGCACATCGATTACACCTGCTCCAGCTGGCCAGTCAAGCAATAGAGTTCATATGGATTTATCAAGCACAACTATTTCTACAGATGAATCTATCACAACTGTTTCAGCTAGCCGGTCAAGCAATACAGTTCATACGGATTTATCAAGCACAACTATTTCTACAGATGAATCTATCACAACTGTTTCAGCTGGCCAGTCAAGCAATGCAGTTCAAAATAATTTATCAATCACAACTATTTCTACTGGTACTTCAAACAATATAATTCCTACAGATATAGTAATCACAACTGCTCTTAATGGTCCTTCAAGCAGCACTGGTCACACTGATACATCAAGCATAACTGATCCTAATCATTTTTCAAACAATGCAGTAACTACTCATCGACCTATCACAAATGTTCATACTGCATCCTCAACCACTGCAGTTCCCACTGAACTGTCAAGCACAAATGCTCCTAATGGTCCTGTCATCACTAAAGATCCTTCAGATTCAAAGACATCTATATCTGATGGTTCTACAACTGCTGCAGTTCTTACTGATCAGTCAAGCACAACTGTTCCTCTAGGCCTTTCAAGCAATGCAGTTCTTTCCAGTCTATTAACCACAACACTTCCTACTGGTCCCACAACCATGGCTGTTGCTACTGATCTCTTAAACAGAACTGTTCCTAATGATTATTCAAGTATCTCAGGTCACACTGATCAGTTAAGCACAACTATAGTTACTGGTCCATCAACTACTACAGTTCCTAGTGATCTTTCAGACACAACTGTTCCTTCAGACACTTCAACCGCCACAGTGCCTACTAATCAATCAAACGCAATTGTTTCTCCTGGAACCATAAACACCACTGTCTCTACTGATTTGTCAAGCACAGCTGGACCGAATCATCTTACAGATACTACAATTTCAGCCAGCACATCAGTCATAACTGCCCCAGCTGGCCAGTCAAGCAATACAGTTCACAATGATTTATCAAGCACAACTATTTCTACAGTTGAATCGATCACAACTGCTCCAGCTGGCCAGTCAAGCAACACAGTTCAAAACGATTTATCAAGCACAACTATTTCTACTGGTATTTCAAATGGTATAATTCCTACAGATATATCAATCACAACTGCTATTGATGGTCCTTCAAGCAGCACAGACCAGACTCGTCCAATAAGCATAACTGCTCCTAATCATTTTTCAAACACTGCAGGCCCTATTCATCAACCTAGCACAACTGTTCATACTGGAACTTTGACCACTGCAATTTATAGTGATTTCTCAAGCACAACTATTTCCAATGGTCCGTTCAACACTAAAGATCCTTCAGATTCATCAAAGCCATCTGTTCCTGTTGGTTCCACATCTGCTGCAGTTTCTTCTGATCAGTCAAGCACAAAAGTTCCTACTGGACCCACAACACTGGCTGTTGCTACTGATCTGTCAAATAGAGCTGTTACTAACGATCATTTAAGTATCTCAGGTCACACTGATCAGTTAAGCACAACTATAGCTACTGGTCCCTCGACTACTACAGATCCTAGTGATATTTCAGACACAACTGTTCCTTCAGACACTTCAACCGCCAAAGTGGCTGCTAATGAATCAAGCGCAATTGTTTCTCCTGGTACCATAAACACCACTGTCTCTACTGATCTGTCAAGCACAGCTGGAACTAATCATCTTAGAGATTCTACAACTTCAGCCAGCACATCGATTACAACTGCTCCAGCTGGCCAGTCAAACAATAGAGTTCATACAGATTTATCAAGCACAACTATTTCTACGGATGAATCTATTGCAACTGTTTCAGCTGGCCAGTCAAGCAATTCAGTTCAGACTGGTTTATCAAGCACAACTATTTCTACTGGTATTTCAAGCAGTATAATTCCTACAGATATAGTAATCACAACTGCTCCTAATGGTCATTCAAGCATCACTGGCCACACTGATCCATCAAGCATAACTGATCCTAATCATTTTTCAAACACTGCAGTAACTACTCATCGACCTATCACAAATGTTCATACTGGATCCTCAACCACTGCAGTTCCCACTGAACTGTCAAGCACAAATGCTCCTAATGGTCCTGTCATCACTAAAGATCCTTCAGATTCATCAAAGACATCTATATCTGATGGTTCTACAACTGCTGCAGTTCTTACTGATCAGTCAAGCACAACTGTTCCTCTAGGCCTTTCAAGCAGTGCAGTTCTTTCCAGTCTATTAACCACAACAGTTCCTACTGGTCCCACAACCATGGCTGTTGCTACTGATCTGTCAAACAGAACTGTTCCTAATGATCATTCAAGTATCTCAGGTCACACTGATCAGTTAAGCACAACTAGAGCTACTGGTCCCTCAACTACTACAGCTCCTGCTTATCTTCCATACACAACTGCTATTTCAGACCCTTCAACCTCAACAGTGCCTACTAATCAATCAAGAGCAATTGTTTCTCCTGGTACCATAAACACTACTATCTCTACTGATCTGTCAAGCACAGCTGGACCTAATCATCTTACAGATTCTACAATTTCAGCCAGCATATCGATTACAACTGCTCCAGCTCGCCAGTCAAGCAATAGAGTTCATAAGGATTTATCAAGCACAACTATTTCTACAGATGAATCTATCACAACTGTTTCAGCTGGCCAGTCAAGCAATACAGTTCATACGGATTTATCAAGCACAACTATTTCTACAGATGAATCTATCACAACTGTTCCAGCTGCCCAGTCAAGCAATACAGTTCAAAATGATTTATCAAGCACAACTATTTCTACTGGTATTTCAAACAATATAATTTCTACTGATATAGTAATCACAACTGCTCTTAATGGTCCTTCAAGCAGCACTGGTCACACTGATCCATCAAGCATAACTGATCCTAATCATTTTTCAAACACTGCAGTAACTACTCATCGACCTATCACAAATGTTCATACTGGAACTTTGACCACTGCAATTCATAATGATTTCTCAAGCACAACTGTTCCCAATGGTCCGTTCATCACTGAAGATAATTCGGATTCATCAAAGACATCTGTTCCTGTTGGTTCCACATCTGCTGCATTTTCTACTGATCAGTCAAGCACAAAAGTTCCTACTGGACCCACAACCATGGCTGTTGCTACTGATCTCTCAAACAGAACTGTTCCAAATCATTCAAGTTTCTCAGGTCACACTGATCAGTTAAGCACAACTATATCTACTGGTCCCTCGACTACTACAGATCCTAGTGATATTTCAGACACAACTGTTCCTTCAGACACTTCAACCACCAAAGTGGCTGCTAATGAATCAAGCGCAATTGTTTCTCCTGGAACTATAACCACCACTGTCTCTACTGATCTGTCAAGCACAGCTGGACCTAATCATCTTACAGATTCTACAATTTCAGCCAGCACATCGATTACACCTGCTCCAGCTGGCCAGTCAAGCAATAGAGTTCATATGGATTTATCAAGCACAACTATTTCTACAGATGAATCTATCACAACTGTTTCAGCTAGCCGGTCAAGCAATACAGTTCATACGGATTTATCAAGCACAACTATTTCTACAGATGAATCTATCACAACTGTTTCAGCTGGCCAGTCAAGCAATACAGTTCAAAATAATTTATCAATCACAACTATTTCTACTGGTACTTCAAACAATATAATTCCTACAGATATAGTAATCACAACTGCTCTTAATGGTCCTTCAAGCAGCACTGGTCACACTGATACATCAAGCATAACTGATCCTAATCATTTTTCAAACACTGCAGTAACTACTCATCGACTTAGCAAAACTGATCATACTGATGAATCTATCACAACTGTTTCAGCTGGCCAGTCAAGCAATACAGTTCATACGGATTTATCAAGCACAACTGTTTCTACAGATGAATCTATCACAACTGTTCCAGCTGGCCAGTCAAGCAATACAGTTCAAAATGATTTATCAAGCACAACTATTTCTACTGGTATTTCAAACAATATTATTTCTACAGATATAGTAATCACAGCTGCTCTTAATGGTCCTTCAAGCAGCACTGGTCACACTGATCCATCAAACATAACTGATCCTAATCATTTTTCAAACACTGCAGTAACTACTCATCGACCTATCACAAATGTTCATACTGGATCCTCAACCACTGCAGTTCCCACTGAACTGTCAGGCACAAATGCTCCTAATGGTCCTGTCATCACTAAAGATCCTTCAGATTCATCAAAGACATCTATATCCGATGGTTCTACAACTGCTGCAGTGCTTACTGATCAGTCAAGCACAACTGTTCCTCTAGGCCTTTCAAGCAATGCAGTTCTTTCCAGTCTATTAACCACAACAATTCCTGCTGGTCCCACAACCATGGCTGTTGCTACTGATCTGTCAAACAGAACTGTTCCTAATGATTATTCAAGTATCTCAGGTCACACTGATCAGTTAAGCACAACTAGAGCTACTGGTCCCTCAACTACTACAGCTCCTGCTTATCTTCCATACACAACTGCTATTTCAGACCCTTCAACCTCCACAGTGCCTACTAATCAATCAAGCGCAATTGTTTCTCCTGGTACCATAAACACTACTATATCTACTGATCTGTCAAGCACAGCTGGACCTAATAATCTTACAGATACTACAATTTCAGCCAGCACATCCGTCATAACTGCCCCAGCTGGCCAGTCAAGCAATACAGTTCACAATGATTTATCAAGCACAACTATTTCTACAGTTGAATCGATCACAACTGCTCCAGCTGGCCAGTCAAGCAACTCAGTTCAAACCGATTTATCAAGCACAACTATTTCTACTGGTATTTCAAATAGTATAATTCCTACAGATATATCAATCACAACTGCTATTGCTGGTCCTTCAAGCAGCACAGACCAGACTCGTCCGTTAAGCATAACTGCTCCTAATCATTTTTCAAACACTGCAGGCCCTTTTCATCAACCCAGCACAACTGTTCATACTGGAACTTTGATCACTGCAATTCGTAATGATTTCTCAAGCACAACTGTTCCCAATGGTCCGTTGATCACTAAAGATAATTCAGATTCACCAAAGACATCTGTTCCTGTTGGTTCCACATCTGCTGCATTTTCTACTGATCAGTCAAGCACAAAAGTTCCTACTGGACCCACAACCATGGCTGTTGCTACTGATCTCTCAAACAGAACTGTTCCAAATCATTCAAGTTTCTCAGGTCATACTGATCAGTTAAGCACAACTATAGTTACTGGTCCGTCAACTACCACAGTTCCTAGTGATCTTTCAGACACAACTGTTCCTTCAGACACTTCAACCGCCACAGTGCCTACTAATCAATCAAGCGCAATTGTTTCTCCTGGAACCATAAACACCACTGTCTCTACTGATCTGTCAAGCACAGCTGGACCTAATCATTTTACAGATTCTACAATTTCAGCCAGCACATCGATTACAACTGCTCCAGCTGGCCAGTCAAGCAATAGAGTTCATACTGATTTATCAAGCACAACTATTTCTACTGGTATTTCAAACAGTATAATTCCTACAGATATAGTAATCACAACTGCTCCTAATGGTCATTCAAGCATCACTGGCCACACTGATCCATCAAGCATAACTGATCCTAATCTTTTTTCAAACACTGCAGTAACTACTCATCAACTTAGCAAAACTGTTCATACTGGAACTTTGACCACTGCAATTCATAATGATTTCTCAAGCACAACTGTTCCCAATGGTCCGTTCATCACTAAAGACAATTCGGATTCATCAAAGACATCTGTTCCTGTTGGTTCCACATCTGCTGCATTTTCTACTGATCAGTCAAGCACAAAAGTTCCTACTGGACCCACAACCATGGCTGTTGCTACTGATGTCTCAAACAGAACTGTTCCAAATCATTCAAGTTTCTCAGGTCATACTGATCAGTTAAGCACAACTATAGTTACTGGTCCATCAACTACTACAGTTCCTAGTGATCTTTCAGACACAACTGTTCCTTCAGACACTTCAACCCCCACAGTGCCTACTAATCAATCAAGTGCAATTGTTTCTCCTGGAACCATAAACACCACTGTCTCTACTGATCTGTCAAGCACAGCTGGACCTAATCATCTTACAGATTCTACAATTTCAGCCAGCATATCGATTACAACTGCTCCAGCTCGCCAGTCAAGCAATAGAGTTCATATGGATTTATCAAGCACAACTATTTCTACAGATGAATCTATCACAACTGTTTCAGCTGGCCAGTCAAGCAATACAGTTCAAAATAAATTATCAATCACAACTATTTCTACTGGTACTTCAAACAATATAATTCCTACAGATATAGTAATCACAACTGCTCTTAATGGTCCTTCAAGCAGCACTGGTCACACTGATACATCAAGCATAACTGATCCTAATCATTTTTCAAACAATGCAGTAACTACTCATCGACCTATCACAAATGTTCATACTGGATCCTCAACCACTGCAGTTCCCACTGAACTGTCAAGCACAAATGCTCCTAATGGTCCTGTCATCACTAAAGATCCTTCAGATTCAAAGACATCTATATCTGATGGTTCTACAACTGCTGCAGTTCTTACTGATCAGTCAAGCACAACTGTTCCTCTAGGCCTTTCAAGCAATGCAGTTCTTTCCAGTCTATTAACCACAACAGTTCCTACTGGTCCCACAACCATGGCTGTTGCTACTGATCTGTCAAACAGAACTGTTCCTAATGATCATTCAAGTATCTCAGGTCACACTGATCAGTTAAGCACAACTAGAGCTACTGGTCCCTCAACTACTACAGCTCCTGCTTATCTTCCATACACAACTGCTATTTCAGACCCTTCAACCTCAACAGTGCCTACTAATCAATCAAGCGCAATTGTTTCTCCTGGTACCATAAACACTACTATATCTACTGATCTGTCAAGCACAGCTGGACCTAATCATCTTACAGATACTACAATTTCAGCCAGCACATCAGTCATAACTGCCCCAGCTGGCCAGTCAAGCAATAGAGTTCATATGGATTTATCAAGCACAACTATTTCTACAGTTGAATCGATCACAACTGCTCCAGCTGGCCAGTCAAGCAATACAGTTCAAACTGATTTATCAAGCACAACTATTTCTACTGGTATTTCAAATAGTATAATTCCTACAGATATATCAATCACAACTGCTATTGATGGTCCTTCAAACAGCACAGACCAGACTCGTCCATTAAGCATAACTGCTCCTAATCATTTTTCAAACACTGCAGGCCCTATTCATCAACCTAGCACAACTGTTCATACTGGAACTTTGACCACTGCAATTCATAATGATTTCTCAAGCACAACTGTTCCCAATGGTCCATTCATCACTAAAGATAATTCGGATTCATCAAAGACATCTGTTCCTGTTGGTTCCACATCTGCTGCATTTTCTACTGATCAGTCAAGCACAAAAGTTCCTACTGGACCCACAACCATGGCTGTTGCTACTGATCTCTCAAACAGAACTGTTCCTAATGATCATTCAAGTATCTCAGGTCACACTGATCAGTTGAGCACAACTAAAGTTACTGGTCCATCAACTACTACAGTTCCTAGTGATCTTTCAGACACAACTGTTCTTTCAGACACTTCAACCGCCACAGTGCCTACTAGTCATTCAAGCGCAATTGTTTCTCCTGGTACCATAAACACTACTGTCTCTACTGATCTGTCAAGCACAGCTGGATCTAATCATCGTACAGATACTACAATTTCAACCAATACATCGATTACAACTGCTCCAGCTGGTCAGTTAAAACAATACATTTCACACTGATTTATCAAGCACAACTATTTCTAATGGTATTTCAAGAAATATTCTTCATACATCATCAGTAACAACTTGTAATTGCCCCTCTTGCTCTACAGTGTTTGTATCCAGTGCAGCTGCTTATCAGACAACCACATCTGTAATATTTACAAACTCAACACACTCTAAAGTTTTCACCACCTCAACCACATCTGCACTGCCAACCACTCATCTATCAACTAAAGCTTCCACAGGTTCAGCCATGCCAGGAGAGGGATTCATCATTCTACAAATTCGTTTACAGTTACAATATATTGATGCTTATTATAACCCTGCTTCCATGGAGTACCAGAGTCTGTCCTTCAACATCAGTACTGAGGTGCTCTAAGAAATATTTTCATTTTTTATATAGTAATATTAAAATAGATTTTTATTCATTCTGTCTAGACTACATTTATAGTAAGTTAAAGCTTAAGTGTGTGGTTTTCTATGTTTCTGTAGCTGAATCGATTCTTCCGGGAAATTTATGGGACCTACTTCCTCAGATGTTATGTGAAGAGATTCTGGTATGGTACAAGACTCTTTATTACCTTTTATTACCTTTCCTTTCTATTCTGTTCTTTAGTCCCCTTTTTATTTAATTTCTTTCTTTCTTGTGCAGAAAAATAAAAAGTACATTGGTGTTACCAATTAGACAAATCATCCCAGTAGCCACCTGCTTGCACAAACAAGGACAATACAGACAGACACAAAGGGACATCACAGTTATTCTGTACAGGACAAAAATGAGATTCTCAGCTTTTTGTTCAAAATGTTTTTTTATTTGTTTGTTTGTTTGTTTGTTTGTTTATGAAACTTACCCACATTCAAAAAAGAATGCAAGAAGCTAGACTAAAATGTTTTTTGTTGTTGTTTAAAAGTAGGCTCTTTTATGTGATATATTGCATGTTCAAATATTCATACAACAGCTGGTAAATAAAAATAGAAAAACACTGGCGGGGAAAGAGTTAATGAAAATAAAATCGTTATGTGGCTTAGTGCCATTATCAAATCACTGCGATTTAATTAAATAAGTTGTCTGATGTAGATTGAATAATGCATCATAACAATGAGCTGTGAGGTATGAATGAATTAATTATGTATATGCTTTAATGAAAAAATAGGTCTTTAGTCTAGACTTAAATTAAAAGAGTGTCTATTAGTCTCAAACAATGCTAGGAAGATTGTTCCATGCAGTCTCTGTTCTTTGATGTGGCTTAATTCCTGATGGATTCTGTTTTGATAACTGCCAACCAGTGGCAAGGCCGGTAATTTTAAAGTGAGTGGACCTTGGTGAAATAGGGTGGACTTCAATGTCTATTCTCAAATTACAGCATTTTGCAATACATGCTAAAAAAAAATTGACAATTAAGATTAGTTAAATGTGATTTATAGTCAGCCAACAGTTTCATGAAAGCGTCTCAGGTTACGTATGTAACCATGGTTCCCTGAGAACAGGGAACAAGACTCTGCGTTTACCGCATATGGGGAACGTCACACATGAACCGATGTCTGAAAGCCAAGTATCAAACCACTCCAATTCTATTGGCCGGCGACAGCCCATGACATCATCACAGCGTGACCCGGAAGTATATAAGGAGCGCCTAGAGAATCAGTCAGTATCTTATCGAGAATCAGTCAGTATCTTCAGCCCAAAAGCATGGCAAAGCAACACAGAGTCTCGTTCCCTGTTCTCAGGGAACCATGGTTACATACGTAACCTGAGACGTTCCCTTTCGAAAGGGAACTCAACTCTGCGTTTACCGCATATGGGGAACGATATACCCACGCCGCCGTGCTTGAGGAAAGTGCATGCCAGATGGCTAGACAAACGTCAAGCAGTTTCGAAAGAAACGCCAGATAGCAACTCACCCTCGGGTCATACAAAGGCTGTCAGTGACAGCATTCCCTACGGCCAACAGCCCAAGCTGAGCCTCAAAGAGGCCTTCCGTAGAAAGCCTACCAAGGCTGCTCAAAGGCTTCTGGGACCAAATCTTCCGCAAAAGAGAGGTCCCTTTAAGGGAATATGGCCAGGGAACCGAAATGAACCCCGGCCAGTCACTAGAAGGGGAACATAGTTACCCCAATGCCACCAGGGAGGTCAACCTGGTCTGATAGAGGACAAACTTAGTCTTGGCCAACCCTGTCTGAATACAGAATCTCAAAACGCATTCTTAGAGAAGACAGCAAGTAAGAGCGACTGCGAAAAGGCAGTAAGCAACTCAAACCCACGCCTAGAGATGGGCATCCTGGAGAGCAGAACTCAGCTGAGTGCTATGGACCCTCTTATTGAGGGGAGTATACTCTGCTCAATCCTAGGATCTACTCAGTGCCTGATTAGAAGCTAAGAAACCCTGATGAAGGGGAGCACAAACCAGCCTGGGGCTGACCCTCAACGGGAGGCCCCAAGGAAGCCTTCAACCAATGATCAGCTTAGGGAGCTAAGCATTATACAAAACAACCCTAACAGGGGAGTACAAAGCTCAACCTAACAGATAGACCATACTGTAGGCACATAATTATGGAGGCCAGAAAGGGGCCTACAACATGACAATAGTTCTGCGTAGAGTAGAAACTCACACATGCTAACATGTCAGTCACAACAGTGGGAAAAACCAAGGGCGGCCTGTAAAGGCCAAGCCCCTGAACACCAATCTTGCTGGAAGCAAGAATCAACCACATGACAGTAACAGCTACATGTAAGCACCATGTGAAGCTACATGTAAAATCTGCTGAGGTTTCAACACCCAAAAATGGGGGTGGGAAAGCTTCAAGGGCAGCCTGTAAAGACCAAGCCTCCTAAAAAGCTAGCTTGCTGAATGCAAGCACCCACAAACACATGATTCGTTCAAAAACGAGTCAAACTAGCAGATAAGACTGTAGAGTGCCCACATAACAGCCCACCTAACACAACTCAACAAGCAGTGCACTCAGTAAAAGAACCTTTTACTCTTTAAAGCAAGAGGAGTACAACATACGCCATCATGATCTAATGGAGGCCCAAAAAACAGGCCTACAACTTCAGACAGACACGTGGCGTCAGCTTGTGGCAGTGTTTCAAACTCCAGGAAGAACAAACAACCAAACTACAAGGAGGTTAATAAGTCACCTGGGGCCCTGGCCAACCAGCAGTGTACTCAGTAAAACACCTCTAAACTCTCTTAGCGAGAGGAGTACACTATTATATACACCAACATGTTCTCAAAGGAGGCCCCGAGGGCCTACTACTTGTAAACACTTGGCGTTAGTCTAGTCGCCACTAAAGTTCTAGAAGCAAAATAGAACCAGCGTATTTACGAGGTAGGTACTTAGCTCAACTAGAACTAAAACATGAACCAAGCTCAAGGAAGCAAATGTAGAAAACCGAACCACAGTAAGGTTTACTACAGAAACTCACCCTGAGAGGTCAGCCACTCAGCCACGTACTCAGTAAAAACACTTTTTACCCTCAAAGTGAGAGGAGTACACAAACAAACGCCAACATGCTACACAGGAGGCCTAGAGGGCCTACAACTTGCAAAACACGTGGCATCGGCTAGTGGCAATCCTGACCACACCAGCCAGCAGGCCATGTACTCTATGTACAGACCAACACTCTAAAATCAAGAGGAGTACACACTCCGCCACAAAACTCTACGAGAGGCCTACCTAGGGCCTACTCTAACAGAGACGGGCGTGGCCTAGCGGCGGTGATGAGACACAGAACTGTGCCAACATGTAATCTGAAAGGAGGCCTTAGCGGGGCCTACGACTTCAAACACACGTGGCGCCAGCTAGTGGTCTAAAAGGGGACCAAGCTCAAAGGGGACTAGCTCTAACCCAAAGAGATGTGGGAAGCTAAACACAACCTGAACTAAGTCTACACATACCAACAGGCAATGTACCAAAACTTAAGCAGTTACAAGGCACAATGAAATGCTAACATGGTCTAAGGGAGGCCTACACAAGGCCTACTACCTCAAACAGACACAAGCATAGACCTGTGGCAGTGCTAAACAAAGTGAGCAAAACTCATGACTATACGCCAACAACACTTGTAAACACAAGCTGCTAAACTAGAAGGAGGCTGAGTCTACAACTCCTACAGTTATATGCAATATAGCTGTTGTGGCAATGATCAAACTAGCGGGACCTAACAGAAACCAAACTGAAAGTGAGGTTCTCTATACTCAACCTGAGTGTGCAATCCAACAGGTGATGCACTCAGTGAAACACCACAAACCATAACCGGGGAGTACAATAGTCACCATGCTCTTGACTAGAGGCTAACACAAGCCTACTAATATGAGAACAGGTGCTAACCTGTGGCAGCACTAGAGTAAAGCTCACATACATGGAGGGCAAAGGCCAGAACCCAAAGCAAACATAAGCTTTGTAAATACATGCCATCCTAAAAAGGATAAATGCTCTCACCAAACAGAATTACAGATCTGTGCTGAGCCCTAGAGAACGGAAGCTAAAAAGCTAGCACCGTAGCTCAAACTTGAATGTTAATTCAAGGGGCTCAGGGGAAAGACAAATTCACAGCATGAAAAAGTTCTAGAGAGTGGGGCCTAGCAAACACTGCATACACTTATCTACGCAAAGATAAGGGCCTACCACCTGAGAAAACAGCATCAGGGAGGCTCATAACAGCCTACTACCTTAGCTGTTATCCTCAGCCATTGCACCTACACAATATACAAGGGGAAATGGGCATAAGGCCTAACAACTCCCTCAGGAGAAGGCCAGAACTAGGAACTGTACAACCTACCAAGGGATAGTAATACAAAGGGTGATTATCACAATAAACACCTAAACCTATTCCTAACCTGGGCCGCTAAGCTGTAGGCCGACAGGGCCACATAAAGCATAGCAATGCCTGGGCTTCACCTCTGAATTCCACTGAATAAGAGGGAATAAAGTGAAGCTCAACAAGCAAACAATGTCAGGCAGCCGATCAAGGCCGACACAGACATAAATATTAACTGAAGTGACGAGTGCTAACTCAAACTTACTCTAGCTAACACCAGAGGAGAAGCTACTCTATACAAAGGTGGCTAAGAGGTGGCCACAACCTAACAAACTTCAGTCTGCCCAAAGACCCCTTACTTTTTCCGACTACATACTCAGGAAAAACTATACAGGAACACAAGATCAATATATTTAGAAACATAAATATAGACCCAGCTTACCTTCCTGCGGCTCGAAGACCAAAGACTCTCTTTCCCTTCTCTTCACAAGGAAGGATGGAATCTAGGGTTCTTTGAAGCCTAAAAGAGCCTCTTTCACCATCAAGCCAGAAGGCGGACCCTTAGAAAAATATTCATCAAGGGCCCAGCCATCAGCCTGACTGTTTAAGAAGCGCCTGAGTATGTTAAACGAAACCAAAACCCAGGAGGCGGAGGAAGAAGTGGCGAGGGCAGATGTAAAGTTGCCCTCGCAAAGAGAGGGAATCGATTACCGACGGAGCTGGCGTCTGCGATCGATCACCTCCCTTAAACCTGCTTCTTCCTCCTCAAGTCCCGCCGTTTCTGCGACTTGCTCCAAAAAGGAGGAGGTGCCCGAGCAGCCATACTGGACCTCTGGTCCTGTCTCTGAGCCTCAGCTCGAGATGGACCAGCCTGGCTGTCTACATGCTCAGAAAAAACTATACAGGAAAAACAAAGTCGACATATTTTAAAATATGGACCCAGCTTACCTTCCTGCGGCTCGAAGACCGAAGATTCCTCATTTTCCTTTTTCTCTACATGAAAGGATAGAATCTAGGGTTCTTTTAAGCCTAAAAGAGCCTCATTATCAAACCGGAAAAGCGGGCCGTCAGAAAAATAATCACCATGGGCCCAGCCATCAGTCTGACTATAAGAAGCATCTGAGCATGTTATATGTTTATAATATATATATATATATATATATATATATATATATATATTTATATTTCAGGCGGAAGAAGAAGAGGAGAGGGCAGATGTAAATTGCCCTTGCAGCTGGGGGATAGATCACAAACGCCGCTGTTGTTTATAATCGATCCTCCAACTTAAACTCGCCTCTTCCACCTCCCGTCTGTCTGGGCCCAGATTCAGATCTGAACGGCTTTTCCATGCCCTCCCGATCTCAAACATGGAGATCAGGAAGGAAATGGAAGGCTCACGGGAGCTGCAGAGCTATGGACAGAAAGGAACCGCTCGTTGAGCCGTCCGCGTGCAGCCCCTTTCTTAATGCGTCCTCACGGCAGCTGCAGTCTGCCAGAAGCGCGTCCCACAAACTCCAGCAGCTCCGCATATACAGCAGCCAGAAGAGCGTTCGCTGCCGGACGTGATGACTTCAAACACGGACGTCATCGTCATCCAACAACTCATCCTCGTCAGCCCCAGGGGGCTGAGAGAGAATACACCTCTCTCAAACTTCCCAATGGGCTCACCTGCAAGTCCCACAATTGCAGCCGCCATTTTGCCTCAGCACAAACGGGGCCAGAATCACCAGGCACAGATGCGGACACCTCTTCCCTCGAGAAGAGTGCCAAACGAGAACGGAGCGTCCCGATGCTCACAGTAAATAACAGAAAAACACAGACAGCACCCTCAAGCACTGTCTATGCGCGCTCCTCTCCCAGACAGAAAAACGCCCAGAATGTGAATATCAAGTGTCAAAACCTGGGACACTGATGAACACACTCTCTGAAACGTTTATAAGGCATAATATAAGACTCCCTTACCGGATTCGATACAATCGCGATCAGACAAAACAGTCCCGAAAGACGAAAAGATACTGACTGATTCTCTAGCCGCTCCTTATATACTTCCGGGTCGCGCTTTGATGATGTCATAGGCTGTCGCCGGCCAATAGGATTGGAGTGGTTTGATACTTGGCTTTCAGACATCGGTTCACATGTGACGTTCCTCATATGCGGTAAACGCAGAGTTGAGTTCCCTTTCGAAAGGGAACAACAAAAACCATTTCTAAATAAATAATGAAGATAATAAGAACAATAAACAAAGGTAAATAATCATAGACTGAGTATGTGTAAGGCTGGGCAAGGCTGCCATCCACTAGCCATGGACTTGAGACTAGCATCACATTTTCTCAGTCAAACCATTGACTGTTGCTGCTTCTAATTGCTTTTTTAGAAAGAAAAACTGCCCATAACTGCTGGTCTCGGATCATTTTTCTCTGTAATAATAGCATATTGTTGATTTGGCAAATGATACAGTGCATATCTGTGTTTGCACTCTGAAGAACGTCAAAAGTTTTTGTGTGTTTTTGCAGCGTTGAGCAATGTAGCCAATCACAGACATGACTGTGGATTTCTTAAATGCAAAGGCCAATCAAAGTTGTCTAAATAGTTGTAGAATCCACTCACCGCTTTAAATCTACCTCATGCTTGCCTTCTTCCCTAGAAGCTTTAGTTTACACCCCTCTCTCCTTCCCCTGTGACAAATTTACTAAAAGCCTAATTGTAAGCTCTACACTTAAAATTTGGAAACAGATGAGACATCATTTTAGTTGGCAAACTATGTACCCTAATTCCCCTATTCATTCCAATCATGTCTTTAATACTTGATGGATGTTTTCATAAGTTTTTACATCTTGGAGTGCTAAAGGCATTAGGAAAATTAATAACTACTGTGAGAGGGCTTTCTGTTCATTTCAGCAGATATATGAGCAGTTTAACATCCCTAAGAACATTACCTCCATTATCTCCAAATTCTTGGTTTTGTACATAAAATGTTCCCTGTTCTATCTCCCTGCTCTCCTTTTGATAATGAGGATCCTCCAAGATGGAAAGGCATTATCAACACTCTATTGTACAATTTTGGCCCCACTTTACCCATTCCTTTCTCATAAAAAAGGTTTGTGGGAAGAAGATTTAGGTATGGTTATTTCGGATGGGGACTGGGAATCTGTCTTACACAGAATACACAAGTGCTCAGTCTGTGCAAGACATGGACTTCTCCTGCGCTAAATTGTACACCATGTTCACTGGACTAAGTTAAAACTGTATAAGCACTTTCAGCACATAGATCCTGCTTGCGATTGCTTTAGTTTTATCCCAGAGTCTCACTCACATATGTTTTGGTCCTATATAAAGCTTAGGAGTTTTTGTGCCATCATTTTTTTTTATTATTATTATTTTTTTTTAGGTAGATTGATCTCCCCTTGTCGCTTGGTAGCTATTTTTGGAATTATTCCTCAATCATATAAAGCTACAATCTGATTGTGTAGCTTTTATCATGCTCTTAGCTAAACAATTAATATTGCTGAGGTGGAAGTATCACAGGCTACCGACCTCTTCACAATGGATTCTAGATGTCCTTATTTTCTTAGTTAGAAAATAATAAACATAATTTATATTAACCTATATATAAAGTTATATTTTTAAAAAAAAGTTTTTGTCCACTGTTGAGTTCTGCACGCTCGCAAATCCTCTCATTATAACAAAGTGTAGACATGATCTAAATAAGAGATTCATTGTGTAGTGTAGGCAGCTTCATTGATTATAATGGAACTTCTCGTCATCCCAACACAGCAAAACCCCGTGTGTTAAATTAACATTGCCAGTGTTTATATAATCCACACAGATTATATAAACTCCTGCTGTGTTAATTTAGCAATGGGAGTTTTGCTGTGAATGAACTAAGATGAGTGAAATAAAGAGCGCTTTCAGATCTTATCAGATTTTGAATAATTTTAAATTGCAAAGTTTTGCAAGTGACATCCGCTAAATCCATGTATTTGAGCAAAGATTAATGTTGTGTATTCATTATTTTTATCCTTTACCACAAAAAAATAATTATTTTGTGTCTTATTTGATTGGGTGGACCTGCCATCAATCTGAGTAGGCCAGTGCCACCCTGACCCTTTTGTAGCCTTGCCACTGCTGTCAACTTAAATGTTTTTGGAACAACAAAAAAAGTGAAGAGTTAATAATGTTCAGAGGTTTTGATAGCTCTTCCTGTCCTAAATGACTGAAATTGACTGAAGATACTATGCGATAAAATCTTCTGAAATACTATGGTGGTTGGTTGCTTAATTCCAAATTTTCTTTCATTGTTGAAGAAATATATAAATTCATTAATATTGTGTTTAATGTAATACCTGTTCCTTGTCAATATGGCCACTATGCAAAATAAATACCTGGTGTTGTCTTCATTTTCAAAGTGTACACAGAAATATACACATTTCACAGCATTCACATAGAAACATTTCACCAGATTTCTAAGGAGAGGCATTTTTTAAACATGTTGTCAATTAAGCACAGAAACTTAAAGGTACACTATATCGGATAATAAATAAAAACACATTTAGGAAGATGTACTCGCTCATTATATCAATTTTGTAAATTTTAAGCAAAAAAAGTTACACAGTGGTAACATAAAGGTCTCTCAGCAGTTTTCCATCAAAAATTTCTTCACTTTCATCTTTTATTTTAGTTAGTGGTAACCAACATACAGCCATGTAGGACAAAACCTGACCAAGAACATGGGAAAACAATACACAAGATAACGAGGGGCTGGCAAGGGACAGGTGAAGATTCGTAGTCATTGAAACAAACAAGGATAACTATGGCAACAAGAGTAACTATGGGAACAAACAAGGCAGCAATGGAAATAGGAACAAAATGTAAATGCATTTAAAATGTAGAAATTAGATTAGTCAAAATGTGTTATAATGATTAGATAAATCCAGCTTTATAGCTAAAATATTAAGCCAGGGTTAAGCGTAGTGTGAAAAGCACAGAAATCATAAATCCATGGGTTTGTTTCTATCTTCATTTACTGCACGCCTCTGGTCTGCACACGCTTCTTCCAAAGAAAGACGCGAACTCACGTAAGTTAAAAATTAATGGTCATTTCTTTTTTTTTACTGGCTGACTGACTAACATTCGTTTATCAATCTGATAACTGATTAATTACTCATAATTAATATAGATAAACTGGGGTGCGTTTCCCATACAACATAACTCGCTGCTTTACTACCATAGTCAAGTCACCTTTGTTTATATAGCGCTTTTTACAATGCAGATTGTGTCAAAGCAGCTTTACAGTGATAATTGGTATATAATAACTGCACAGCAGTTCTTAAAGAAAATGGTGTCAATGCAGGCAGATGCAAAGCACTGTTGAATATCAAATGTCAAGTGTCCTCATAGTGCGATGCATCGTTTAACAAATCAACTAGCTAGTCATGACTGTTTCCCTAAATTGTATTGTCGCAAACCTGTGGGTAAAAAGTTATAGGGGAATGTTAGAATAACATTAGGGGAAGTTAGAATAACGTATTACAAACCAAAAGCTAACATTTTATTTCAGTTAAGTAAACTTTCCTGACTAACCAGAAACAAACCTTAAAAAAGAACATTCTGGGAACCAAAAACTAACGTTCTGGGAGCCAAAAATTGTTAGCTGTGTCAGCAGCATTATTAGATGTTTTCATATGAGATTAAATCATATCACATTTCAAATCACAATTTATTGTTTGCCAAATCATGCAGCTCTAATTAAATCACAAAAATGAATGAAAAATTATAAATACCTGAGTTACTGTAATGCGTTGCATATTTTTGCTCTCAGAGTAAATGTTGAAATCAATTAAAAGTCAAGAGTAAGCTAAATCAAGCCTGCCTTTTCATTTTAGTAATTTAGATATTTTCATATCTAACATTTTTACTTCTTTTTTTTTTTTTTTCTTCAGGCCTGGGTCAGTGGGTGTGGATACAGAACTTATTTTTAAAAACTGGACTGTGCTTCCAAATGCAACAAGCATTGCAGACATTTTTATGAAAGGAGTTATTGAATTAAGTGTGCTCCTTGATGTGATTCCGTCCAGTATCACTGTTGGTGAGTTCCTCCTTTTCTCAAACTGTTTTTGATAGTAGATAATGATTTGGTAGAATTGTTCCTTTAGTGGCTGGTTTATAATTGTTATCCTATTCTTTCAGTGGAAGCGCAACACTCAAGTTTGACCACCAGACAAACACAGTCATCACAAAGTGTTCCTACAATACAAGCATCTGCTGTTTCACCAGTTCTGTCTAGTATGCTGTTAATGCTTTTGCTTCTGCTATGGAAAACGCTGTAACTCTGCAAAGTTTTTGTCCATGTGTCATATTTAAACCTACAACTGATATTGTGAAAACTCTATTATCTGCTATAATGATACATTAACATTAATCTTGGTTTAATGTTATGGAAAAATTGCGCTACATGCAATACTTGTTACAAAAATAGATCATGCAGAGGCAACACAGCAAATCATACTGTATTAGAAATCAATTAGAAATGGATATGTTATTGACAAAATGAACTTGCAACATTTTTACTCCAATACATTTATTTATATACATATATACTTTTTATGAGGTCATAACTGCATGTATAAAAATTTTATTATCGAATTAACAAAATTGTTTAAAATGCTTTTAACTTTTCTGCTTTTTTTAACAGATTTGTATTTTTGGTCAAACTTTATATTAGGTGGCCTTAACAAATATGTACTTATATGACAAAATAAGCACTTGATACAATATACTTACGCTGTACCTTAATGTTCTCACATTGTACTTACAATTAAAGTACCTGCATGATCAATCTGTAGTTACAGTAGTGTATTTTCATTTGTAAGGACACTTTTTGCATAATTGCAATATTGTAACTAAAATTGCAGTTTCTGTGAAACATTTTTGGGGCAATTTTATGTTTTTACACATGTGAAGCATTATTGCTCATGCATACTTGCTATTCAAACCATTTAATGGTCAAGCAATGGATGCATCATCTGTTTAACAAATGTTTGGTAATTGGATCAATAACATGTTGTGATATCTTAAATTCTTTATAACCCTTCTTACTTAACAAAAAAAAAAAAAAAAAAAGACCCGATGGGGACAATAAAGTGCCCACGTACACATACAATGACCAAAAACATACCAATCTACAGTGCACAGCATATATGAGTACACCCCCTCTGAACAAATACAAAAGATGTTTCCCTTTCGAAATTGAACTCAACGCTGCGTAAAACACGCTAGGGGAACGCCTCCGCGGGAACCGGTGGCTGAAACACATCCAATCTCGGCAATATCATATTGACCGGCGACAGCCCATGACATCATAACAATGCGACCCCGCATGTATAAAAGGGGTGCCCAAACAACATGTCATCCTCTAATCGTCTTCAGGGACTGTCTTGTGTGAAGCACTATCTGGCAAAATGAAATGCACAGAGAGGATTATTAAGCGTGTGGATCCGTGTCCTCGCTATCTGACACTAGATCACACACACGAGCTGTGCGTTCTCTGTCTGGGGAAGAGCACGCATGGTAAGTTCTCGCGGGAGCTGCCTACGCAAACTGTGAGCTCGTTCCTTTAAGAACGCTCCGTTCTCGTCTGGGTCTCTTCTCGAGGGAAAAGAGTTCAGCATCTGGGCTTGGTGGTTCGGGTCCCGCTCGTGCTGAAGCAGGGCGGGAGACTCAGATCACGGGGCTCGACAGTTTGAGAGGGGCGTGACCGCTCGCACTGTTCGGCGGCTCGCAAGAGTGAGCTGCTGGGAGATGATGCATTGTTTTCTGCATCCTCAGGTCCTGCGAGTACACTTCCAGCCGAGCAGGAGATGGCTGAGGAGGATAGAGAGGGTGAGTTGTTGTGAGAACAACAACCATGCATGTCATTTCTGCAGGCTGCATCTTACTCTGTGAGATAAACAGTCACTCTTTTCATAGCTTTTGCTGGCTCTAAGAAACTCACTTGGTATTTCTTTCATTTTATTTAGTAACTTTTAGGAGGGTGTACTCATTTTTGCTACACATTTTATCTCCTTGATAAGAAAATCTTATTTTCCTGAAGAATTTTGACATGCTTCTTTGGTAACTGATTAAGCAGACTTGCTGAAACACTATATCTCTAAAGAACCCTAACATGTCTTCTAAGTGAGTAATTGCTGACTTTCAGAAGTTTCAGATGGGGTGTACTCATTTATGCTGTGCACTCACTGTATAAACCATACACATGCATAAATAGAAATAAATAGAAAGAACATATAATTATTGCTTATTTAAAAGTCTAATCGAGGTAGGTACAAAGGACCTACTTCTTAAAACAATTGTATCTACACACAGGGAGCCTATATCGTCTGCCAGAAGGCAGCAACTCATATTCTGTATTTAAGTTATGTGAAGGATCAGACACTATCTTGGTAGCTTCCTTGATAACAGATTGCTCATATGAATACTCCAATGATTGATATTGCCTTTTTCCTATAATTAAGCCTAACAATCCTTTAACAGATGTGAAACATAAACTGATACAGGGATGTGCAAAGAGTACCTCAGGGGCAGGGGCTCAAATGTAAAAAAAAGGGGCAATGTATAAAAAAAACAGGAGCTAATTAACCTCCTCCATCCCCAGCTCCTCCTCTCTTCAGTCAGGATTGGCCTTATAATTCCCCTGAATCAGACTAATTCTTGAAATGTGTGTACATGTTAAATTTTTGACATTAATTATATCTGCATATGTTGGTTCTGTTCTGTTTACCCTAGGGGGGTTATTGCTGCTCTCCCTGCTCTTATCCATGCTAGGCTGCATGGATGCGCAGGGAGTTCTTGCCCAGAACAGAACCATACCGCCAATACAAACTCTATGCAATTATCAATCATATTTGACGATAGTGGTCCTGACAGAAATATATATATATATATATATATATATATATATATATATATATATATATATATGTGTGTGTGTCTCAAAAGTTTGGATACATTACTATTTTATGTTTTTGCAAGAAGTTTCATCAAGCCTGCATTTATTTGATCAAAAATACAGAAAAAACAGTAATATGGTGAAATATTATTACAGTTAAAATAATGGTTTTCTGTTTTAATATACTTCAAAATATAATTTATTTCTGTGAAGCAAAACTGAATCTGTAGCATCATTAGTCTTCAGTGTCACCTGATCCTTCAGAAATCATTCTAATAGGCTGATTTATTATTAATGTTGGAAACAGTTGTGCTGCTCAATGTTTTTTATAACCTGTGATACTTTTTTCCCCATGATTCTTCGATGAATAAAACGTTAAAAAAGAACAGCATAAATTATAGGAATAAATTATATTTTAAAGTATATTAATAGAAAACCATTATTTTAAATTGTAATAATGGAAAATCAGTCAGCCAATCAATACGCACGCAACCCATAGCAACACGTTATGGCAATGTATGGAAGTAAATTAATGCCAAATGTTTTTGAAATAAAAAGCTTGTTGAATTTCACTAATTGAAAAAAATGCATTAGGCTACATTAACTGTGCTTGCATTTTGATGCATTGTATTTTTAAGGCTTGCATTTTTAACGTTTGATATTTGCAAATTTAGGGACCGTCTCTAAAGTTACGGCATTTGGTATTCACGTTTCTACCTTCAATAGCGTTTAAAAAGAATGACGTACAGTTCACAAAACCAACTGTAAAGTGTTCATCTAGGTGTCAGGTCGAACAGTGATGTGCCCTACTCTCTCTCACACACACAAACATGTGAACTCACACAAACTCTTTTACACGCACATGCACATACATATTCAAACACACCACACTCAAAGTACATGCATATATACTATTTCTTTCTTTTTGTACACGTTCATCACACAATTCGTTCTACTTTGTTCATTTTTATTTTTCCTGCTCATATATTATCCTGCTTATACAAATTTTACATTGTGTTGCCAAAGCATTTATATGAGCAGGAAAAATAAAATTAACAAAGTAGAATGAATTGTGTGATGAATGTGTAAAAAAAAAGAAAAGAAAAAGTATATGTGTATGTACTTTGAGTTGTGTGTGTGTTTGAATATGTGTGTGCATGTGCGTGTACAAGAGTTTTTGTGAGTTCACGTGTGTGTTTGTGTGTGTGAGAGAGAGTGGGGTGCATCACTGTTCGACCTGACACCTAGATGAACACTTTACAGTTGGTTTTGTGACTGTAAATCATTCTCCTAAAATGCTGTTGAGCTTTAAATTATGGCATTTTTTGTATGATCCCATACAGTAGTGAAATACATAGCAATATTTACATATTACTTGACAGTTTATTTGGAAACACTTTACAATAAGGTTCATAATGTATTAACTAACGTGAACTATCCATGAGCAATACATTTGTTACTGTATTTGTTAATCTTTATTAACGTTAATAAAAATACAGCAGTTCATTGTTCATGTTAGTTCACAGTGCATTAACTAATGTTAACAAATACAACTCTTGATTTTAATAATGTATTAGTAAATACTGGAATTAACATTAACAAAGATTAGTAAGTGCTGTAGAAGTGCAGTTCATTGTTAGTTCATATTAACTAGTTAATATAAAGTGTTACCTTTTATTTTAATAAACATCAAAAATCTAAAAGGTTTGCATTATACCTAAGACCTAGATGAACACTTTACAGTTGGTTTTGTGACTGTGCGTCATTCTCTTTAAATGCTATTGAAGGTAGAAACGTGAATACCAAATGATGTAACTTTAGAGACGGTCCCTAAATTTGCGAATATCAAACGTTCAGCGTCAAACCAACTTTATGCCAGTATCTGCTTTCTTAGAGCCTATATAGTATAACCTACATCACAAATGAGGTGCGAGTTTGGTCTTTTATATCACTGTACGAGTCCATTAAGCTGTGTTAAGTGTTTTATATGTCCTGATGGCAGGGGAATCCTATGACGTATAAGGGAAACCCTAGTATTACAACACAGCGCTGCGATATAAAGTTAAGGAAACTAAACAACAGAGAGAAATATATGCCTCCTCAGATTTAACGTTTGATCTGTACATCAGCATCGGGAAAAACGTTATAATCTCGCTCACTGGAGAAAGTACACACAGGGAAAGTAACCACGAAGACACTGAATTAAACATAAATGCAGGTTTTGTGTCTTTATCAGCTTTTCTGCATTTATACTGGCCTTGATAATCATCACACATTCACTTACCGCTTGCTCCATTTCTGCAAATCCGTTTTATTGAATGAATGACCTGTTTCTGTTGCTTTGCTCTTCGTAAACAGGGCTAGCGGCACCTGCTGGTGAGGTCGACTAACAGCAGATGGAGATCATGCATCGGTACTCTACTGCTTTTCCTGCAGTTCCCGGATGTGAAATGTTGAATTTTCTGCCGAATTTGAAACACTGAATTTGTGGAAGCGAATTTGTAAAGCGAAATAAAATGGAAAGAAAATTGCTAGTTAATGTACACAGTTAATGTAATGCATTTTTTTTTTTTTTTTTTTTTTTTCAATTAGTGCAATTCAACAAGCTTTTTATTTCAAAAACATTTGGCATTAATTTACTTCCATACACTCACACCACCACACTAAACGCTTGTCAATGTCAAAGACCGTATTTATAAATATGAGCGTTGGCGTGGATTTTAGGATCAATTCTGTGCGTACACGCTTTATAAATGAGGCCCACAGTATCTTCTCAATTATCACCAAATTGGTATCTGCCAGATCGGTAATACACACTGCACAGAAAATGCACTTTATTAAACTACTTACACGGCAATAAAAATGAACTATAAATGTGGATGTGAATTCCCAGAGCAAACATATGTTAGTGGAAAGAGGAGAAAGAACAAGAATAAGAAGAGGTGGTGGAGCGGGAATTGGAGGGTGAGGAGGAGAGAAAGAGTGAAAGATGTAGAAGGAGAGGGACAAGAAATGGTCGAGTGAAGGGAACTGACACAGTGGAAAGAGCAAGAAGAGAAAGTGTAATTCCATCATTCATTCACATCATTACTGTCAATATCACCTAAATATTACCCGGAAATATGTATCACATACAGGGCTATCATTCTATTTACATCATCATGTTTTATTTTGAAACATCAGTTGAAGAGTTAGACTGTGTGTAATAGTTGTATCATGAAGAGTTTGTGCTTGTGCTTCTCCATGATGAGGTTCCTTTCAGTCAGTATGAGCACCTGCAATTTGTGTGATTAATATTCATGTTACTGAAGCAGATTATTCAGTATGTGATTGGTACATAATGTTTTATCACACAGAAATGCTGTAATTTGTCATACACTTACCTGAGTAAAATGTAAAACTTATCATCATTAATTAATGTGGTACCAGGATCTTCTCTATCAAAATAAAAAGATTAATTAATTGAAAAATATAATGCCATGACGTTTATAGTTTATTGATCTATAACTGGAATAGATTTATATCAGTGGCTTGCTCTCACCTCTACAGACCTGTTGATTTGAGCTTGTAGTAAATGAATCCAGCAGCTGCTATGATGATTCCCACCAGCAGTGCAACAGATTCAATAGTGAATAATAGTTGAATATTCCACTCAAACTCAGGGGTTGGCGGGTCTGTGAGGGACAGACATCGCTCTTTTAACACAATATTAACTAAGGGATAATCCATGGCTAGCTGTGCATTAAAATTGTTTGAAGCAAAGAACCACCTGTTCATTTAAACAATTTAATGCACATCTAGCCATGGATTATCCTGCTTATACCATGGTCATTTGCCAGCACTGACAACTTAAAGCTGTTACTGATGTTTACAGTGCAGTATTTGAGGGTAAAAATTAGTTATTTTCATCAGTTTTGGATCATTATATCTAGTATGATGCTATATTGGTGTGTTGTTTGCAAAGGTAGGTGTGATATGACAGGTCTTGTCTCTTACTCCAGTCATAGATCATGGGTTTGGTGAAGCTGGCATGCTCCACCACACAGGAGATCTTCTCTCCAGATTTGGGAGTGTATTCCAGCTCAGAGTGAATCTGGTAGTACCAGTCTCCATTAGGCAGCTCCTCAGTGGAGGTCACATCAGAAGTCACCACTGCACCATCCTTCAACCAGGACATTTTGATTGGTTGAGGGTAGAAGTCGTACGCGCTGCACATGACCAGAGCTGGATGTTTGCTGTCGCCTGGCATCACTGAACTGAGCTTCACCTTCGGCTGCACTGAACCAACAACAGCCACATCCTAAATCACTTTTTACTGTGTGCATTGTGATTACATGCAAGGTGCGATACACAATTTAAAAAAAATGTGATTTTATCAAATTATTTTATTTATAAATGTTTAAAAGAAGCGTTCTATGTGAGCCTTGTGTCACATACCTGTTTTATTATATATCGCTACTTCCATAAGTTCAGCATTATGTCTGCAGAATACATCAACTTGAGCCCTGGTCATCTGTAAGTAGTTTGTATCGTTGTTCCACATCTCTGCATTTCTCACTCCAAACTCTGTAAACCCCACAAACTTCCCCACAGTGCTGTTGAACTTCACAAATAGATATTTATTGAAGTAAAAGCCTTCAATGTACACCATGTCACTGAGATCAGGGGAGTTGTAGATGCACTGTGACGACTTGTAGTAATAATATCCATTAGCTGAAAAATAAAGTCTTCATGAGTTTATTACTAGGCTACAATAAAAACAAGCACAGTTTCTGTTATTACAGGAATGTCCTTTCTGAAGCATCACATCATGGAATGACATTTTTACAATACAGATTGTTTCAAAGCAGCATTACAGTGGTAACAGGAAAATTATGCATTGTCAATTTTGTCACTGTTCAGCACTAATTAATTTCTATGGCATTGCTCTTGTAGAGTAATTAGCTGGTGAAGTAAATTTACTTATTGTATTGTTAACTAAAGTTATCATGGGCATTGTAATGTTTAAAGCAGATGTCTTAATAAATGTCAATAGACCGGGAAGATT
The DNA here is from genome assembly GCA_037950665.1 of Hypophthalmichthys nobilis. Classification (NCBI taxonomy): domain Eukaryota; kingdom Metazoa; phylum Chordata; class Actinopteri; order Cypriniformes; family Xenocyprididae; genus Hypophthalmichthys; species Hypophthalmichthys nobilis. The sequence continues at coordinate 12,743,335 of CM075485.1, forward strand.
TTAAAACGAGTGGTTCATTCATAAATCCTCTGTGGAAATACAAACCGGAAGACAGACGACAACGAGCGCAGCGCTGAAAAAAAGGGCAGGGCTACATGAGGTCACGTCACAGCGAATCAGGCAGGGCTCCGTAAAAATTAAAAACATGTAGAAATTTTTTTCAAGCCATGTCATCTTAAATTCCAATACAGTGAAACAGCTGTCGGTAGGGGTCACTGCAGCACCCAGCCCCCCTAGTTCCATGGCTATGAGCTTGTACCTACTTTCACTACCAGAAAAACATCATAACTACAGTGTTTAAGAAAATGTTGCTGTTAAATCTTACCAACACTGTTAAACACCAAAAACACCAATATGTCCACCACTATTTCTAAAAAAAATTTTAATTTCTTTGTTGTCTATTATTAAAGCCCATTTATCTCACCTGCTCCAGTAAATACAGACAGCATTAGAATGTGATGAAAATTCAAGAGCTTTAACAGAGACATTTTCACTCACTCTATCACAACTGAGAGCAGCAAATAGCTGTTCATGTTAATAAGGTCAGTGTCTAAAACAACTGTCCAATCAGCCGCTCTTTGTACATGTGTCAAGTGTTGCTAAGCAATATCCTGCTTTCTTTTTAAAATCACAGCTCAAAAAAAGTAAATAATGGTGCAGTAACTTATGTAACCTTAGCATCTTGCAAGAGACAAGAACTCAAAAAGGGCAACAACCACAGTGTGTTTCCTTGCAAATAACAATGTTTATTTAACAATGTTCAAAAATAACCCAAAGTATAAGTGGAACTGGCAAAAAAACAAAATCAACAAAAAAAGAAATAACACAATAACAAACCTACAGCCCACAGGGTCCCCAGTTATATCACATGGCAAAACTCTGCCAATAAGTTCACACTCCATTGTGAATAAAACAACCCAAATTCATTTCAAACTCCAAAGCAACAACAATCACCAAATCAAACCAGTACAACTTGTTCCCCCCACCTTAGTGTAAACCATATAGTAAATACAAATGACTATTTACTGTAGTTCGTCGTTCCACAATTGACAAAAACAAACAAACAAAAACAAAACAGTCTCACAATAACTTTAATCACTTTGCCAGACCCAGTTCAACATTGAGATCATACCAAAATACCCATTAAGCTACCAGTGTTTATAAGTAGTCAAAAACACTTCAAATGAAACATAAAAAACAAAGATTAAAATATAAAAATATAAAGCTTAAAAAAACTTAATTCAAAGATTTAATTAAAGGGTTAGCTCCCCCAAAAGTGAAATTTTTGTCATTACCTCATGTCGTTCCACACCCATAACTCCGTTCATCTTCAGAACACAAATTAAGATATTTTGATGGAATTCAAGAGGGGTTTTTTATCTCCAATAGAAAGCAATGAAATTATCACATTCAAGGTCCAGAAAAGTAGTAAAAACATTGTCGACGTGACTGCAGTGGTTCACCCTTAATGTTATGAAGCAACGAGAATACTGTTTGTGCGCAAAAACAAAAAAATAACGACTTCACTGGAGGGACCTTAGGTGGGGACATATTATATATTTTTATATATGAAATTTGCAGTGTTTGGAGGCTATTATGTCCTCTACATTTTGAACTGGAACTCCCTCGCCCTTTGAAATTCACGTCCTGGTCTCAGTTCCCCCCATTTCCAGCCCTGTAAACAAATGTGACACTTACCACATTTAGACCAAATTTATTTTGTATTATTTTATATTTACATCAATAATAAGTACCATTTCATCAAAATGGTAAGAAATTGTTATAGTAAAATTCCTCATATTTATTTTCAAGAATCATGATGGTTTTAATAGGCATTATGAAAATTATGAAAATGCTGTTTATGGCTGCATTTATGGCTGTCTGGATTCTGTCTGTGTAGTTTCTTTGTATTTTGGTTTCATTTTCCCTGTTCCCCTTTTGCCTTGATTTTAAGCTCATTAGTTTCTACAGTTTCTGATTTCTCACATACCAGTTTCTGTTCCAGTTACTTCACTCTGTTTTTAAGCCCTTAGTTTCTCTGTTTTTAAAGGCCATCATGGTTCTTTAACAGAAGCTTTTTAATTAATTTCTACTCCATATGTCTATTTCAAAAGAAACTTGAATGACACATTACTGCTAAAATGACTGCTTTACACCAACGTAAAATGTTCTTCTGTATGTCCATTTCTCCTCAGTCCCTCTGTCTCTGTCTTCTTTATTTATAACAGCTTTTTCCAGGGAAAGTTGCAATACAAAGCAATACACAATTATTTCAGTAAAGCTGCCATAGATATTTAAATATTTATTTGGAATATAAGAAAAAAAAATCTTTATTAACTGCTAGAGCAGCAAAAGTTACTTAGTGTATTTTTAAGTAAAAAAAAAAAACAAGTTAAGCATCTTGGCAAAAGCAACTACATTTAGAATGAAGGTAGCAAAAGTGTCTATTTTAAATTATTAAGTATTAACAGACTTTTAGATATATGCATGAACAGTTCTACATTAGCAAGCAAAGTTTTTACGAGGTGATTTCATCCGAGTTTCAACTTCCAAGGTTCAACCAGTTCTTTGCATTTATGTATCTATCAATCTTCAACACCAGCAGTGGTGTCCGTCATCTAAAATGACACAAATGCACTGAATCATTGTATTCAAAAACCTCGAGAAACTGTCTTTATTGGTGGGGTCCATTGCATGAAATGTTTTTCTTTTTTTGCTGTATCTGTGTTGTCAGTCGCAGCTCCTTTAATAAAGAAAAAGATTCCCGTAGCCACTCCCAGCAGCGCCAAAGTGAATCCAGCTCCACAGAACAGCACTGGACCAACACTAGGTTGGACAGCAGCCGTCTCTCGGATACCTGTTGATCATTATAAGGTGTGTGGATGTTATAACAGCTGCTCAGCAGATGCATTTTCAACACAATATTTCATTGTGAAACTCCATTCAGCTCTTGGTGAGTGACTGTCAGTGCTGTAATGCTGATGTAATTTGTCACAGAATGATGACTGTTCTTTTATACTTATCTCATTCATGTAGATAACAACTGAGAATAACACAATTTACAGTAGTTTGATTTGATATCTCTTTGAGAGTGGCTCTTACCCCATATTTTGGTCTGTGGTCCCTGGAGAGCTCTGTGGTTCACCATACAGCTGTAAATGTCTCTTTCTTCAGGAATGATCTTCAGAGAAGGAGAATATGTGGAAGGTTCCATCGTTCCTCGGTCGGTACTGGCTCAGACTCACTCCTTCTGTCACAATGACATTGTTCTTAGTCCATGAGATGCTGACAGATGGAGGAAAGTACCCCGTCACATGACAGATGAGGGTGTTTTCAACACCCAGCTGAACATCATTCTTTGGATAGATGGAGGTCTCGGGGGGGTCTGTGAACACAGAAAACTGTGTTGAACTTTGCTGGAGTAAATCTGACTTCTGTTACGTCCCATGGACGTATTTGTAATATATGTGTGATTTTGGGGAGAGTTTTTAGTATTTGTTGAGCATGTCATGTGTGGTGTGTGTGCGCTTCTCTCTCTCCCTCTCCCTTTCTCTCTCCTGTCTCCTTTGCAGGTTGCTAATTGAGTTCCACCTGATGTTCATCAACTGAGTGCATGTTGCAGATCCCAAACACTATAACACAGTGGAGAAACAATGCTGGAGTGCTGACGGAATGTGCTTCTTTTCCCTGATCTAGAACTGTTATTGTGTATTTTTCTCTTGTGTGAATTCAGGTGTAGAACTAAATGCAGTCTTGCTCTGCTCTCAACTTTTTGGATGAGTTGCGTAACCACTTGCTGTGAGAGAGCGTGTGAGCGCTGTATTTTGTTTTGTTTTTATGTTATTAACATTTTGTTTTCACTCTTAATTTGTGTAAATACTTTATTTTCCATTCGGAAGCTGTAGGGAGAGGGTGCCATTTTCTTTAAACTTGAATTTTGCTTATGTTTATGTTCGACAGGGAGCAAGGTAAGACTTTGTTGTTTATTTGTTTTTTGTTTTTTTGTATAGGTTAGTTAATGTTACCCTTGTCAGTTAGAAAGTTTTGTTTGTTATGTTGGCCTGGCCCTCTCCTGAAGATTTGCTTTCTTTATTTCTTTCTTTTTGTTGAGGTTATTTTTGAATTGCTATTAAATAAATTAAGTTGTTTTAATTGTTTTAATTGTTTTAATTTTGGTGTTCGTGGCTTTTCTGGATCTGGGGATTTAAGTGACCGTCAGTCATTTTCGTTTTATTTATTATTTTATTTTATTATAATTGTTACATCCTCCTACCCCTAGACAAATGAACCATACCACATACCACGCGAAACGTTTGCTTACACAAGCTATTTTTACCTGATTTTGAACAATCGTGTTTCAAACAAACAGTACCTGAAGACGAAAAAGAGAGGATGACATGTTCTCTAAGCACCTCTTATATACTTCCTGGTCACACTAGTATGATATCATAGGCTGTCAGCGGGCAATACGATTGCCATGATTTTACAGTTGCTTCAGATACCAGTCACGCTGAGGCATTCCCCATAGTGTCTCAGCATGCAGTGTGAGTTTCCTTTCGAAAGGGAACTAAATGAGCTATTTTAGGAATGTTGTTTTATGGTTGCAAAATAATAACCTAAAAATAACCATTAGGGAATGTTATTTCTTGGTTCTCAAAAAAACAGGTACCAAAAACTAATGTTAAGGTATGTTCTGTGTTTGCTGGGTATACAGTGACACAATATTAGAACTCCAATGAATATGGCAGATGCAAGAAAGAAGGCTGAGTATTATCTCTGGAACACCATTTGCCAGAATGGATGTGGAGGAGCTTTTGGAGTTTTCCCATCTGGTGAGCTATCTGGTGATACTATGCTCAATTGCTGCTTTCAGATGGGTCTGGATGATGAATTATTTAAGTTCTTTTCTCCCAGTAAATGTTATATGTCTTTTGTTGATTATTTTTATTATGTCCTCTGGCTAAATGGCCCTGATTTCATAGTTGAAGTTAAGGAGGAGAATACTAACCCTCGTCCAGTCCCATCACAAAAGCATTTGGGCACTCCATCTCACCTTGACCATGCAACCAAGCCCTCCACCTCCCTTAACACCAGGACCATATCAACCAGTCCACAAAATCTCCTTTATAAAATCTTAAAAATAGTTAACTGACCACTTCTAAATGTTTTATAACTACCTGAATTAATCAGGAATTACAGTAGGAATGTGTTAATAAAGCATTTATTAACACACTAAGTAACTATTACTAAATGTCTAAATAATAAGATGCATACATGTACATTTAAATAGTTTATTAATCATTTACTTACACTTCCTAAATGATCTTATGAACCACGACAACTCCTAAATAACTGGTTTGTAAATAATGTAATACTTAATGTAGAAATGATAAATTGATCATTAATAAAGTATGAAAATACAATTATTAAACACATTATAGACATGCTTATAAATCAAGAACAAAGAATTTATAGCTGTATTTATAAACTGCTTATTAATGTCTATTAATGCTTTATAAATGATAAATTGACTATTTAATGCTTAACTAATTCTAAAGTGTTACCATTACACTGGTGCTGGAGCATCTATATCTTTAAAAAGACACCATAGATTGACAGTAAACCTTTAGAACTTTCAAATGATATAACTTATCTTTATTATTATTTTAGATAGTGTCTAAGATAGATGGATAGCTCTGATAACAATCACTTCGCGCTAGGTGGGCATGGTTTCAGCAACCAGGCACCTCAGTTCCAACCACATCCCGCCTCTTTGCCCATTTTCAGTTATCCGGGAGTGACGCGCTGCCAAGATGGCAACAGCTGCTTTTGGGCTTCAGAAATGCTCTTCAGAAATCTACGGGTGACGTCACGTCTATATTTTATACAGTCTATGGGGTGAACATGTGAATGATCATGTGACTGACCACGTGAGAAGCACAATTCCAGCTTCATAGGTTACAAACTCACACATCCACCGCAAATTTATCTTCATCCGAATGCACAAGTTTTATCACTGAGGTGCCATGCAAATTTATTTTTACGGACGTCCACATGAGAAACAATTACTGTCCAAATAGGGCTATAAATAAAGTCAAGTATCTTGATCTTCATATTACAAAAGATTTAAAAGAACTAAATACTTAAACATTTTAAGTTTAACTAAAATGTTTTAATATAAAAATGTGTATTTCAAAATTAAGTTTTTGATCAGAAAGAAATCTAACTATTACTAGCCATAATTTATTAACTAAAACGTAATCCTGATCATGATGTCTATTTCCATCTATGTTTCCGTTTCTCCCCAGAATAGAAAAGCTAATCAGAATCTCCACTATATGTGCTCTTCCACCAGTGCATCAGACTGATGCTCAATGAGTTCATCCAGATTAAATGAGAAGAAATCATGAGTCCTCAAATCATCTTAAAAACTTAAAATGCAAATGAAGGTGGACAATCAGATGATGGAGGCCTACATTCAGCTGCAGTGTTAAAGTAGTCTTGATTTGAAACAGCATTTTCTACAGTATACTTAAAATTCAATTTTTATTTTTTTTACGTATACTTAAGTCAAATTCAAGTATAATTTTAAGTATACTTTATGTAGTTAGTATACTAATATCCATGTACTACTAGCAGTATACTTTTAAGTGTTATAGTTCAATACTATTTGGGACTAAATTGGCCCACTTTTAGTGTATGAAAGTATACTTTTAAGTATACTTTAAGGGTAACAGTTATAAACTTTGAATACAACTAGTTTATAACTAGGTTTTTCATTTGTACAGCAACTTTATTACCATTTATGTATTATTTTTGCACTTTAGGAGTACTACTAGGTTCTTATTCAGTTATTAATGTTTATATTTGAAATATACCTTTTTGTTGTTGTTGTTTTAAGATACAAGCCAGCACAAGTGTTTCTGATCACTTTTTAGAAAACAGGAAAGAGCAAACAGAAATGTTAAACAATGTAGTTGAGAGTGTTGTAGCACTTAACTGATCAGTTACAGTCTTAGTATTTTCCAGGTTGGCTAAGCAGAAGAGGATGATGACGGGCAGATGAAGAGGACCATTACAGAGCTTCAGCACGTTGACAATAACATCATCATAGCACACTCTGCTAAAGACCTCCACGGCATCCTAAACACCTTTGTCAAGGTATACAGAACCCTGGACCTGAGGTCAAACATCACCTGAACTGTGCAGTGGAGCCTACATCAGACTCCGAAGAGTCTTTAAAGACAGAGTTGGGAAGAGTGAATCTGAATCTCAAAAGAGAAAATACAACTACAAGCCAATCACACTTCACTATACATTTCAGTATATTTTGCTCAAAAGATTAAATCCAAGTGTAGACCAAATATACTTAAACTTTTGTGTCAGTAAAAATTACTCTTAAGTGTACTTGATTTAAAGTATATATTTTTAGGTAGTACATAAAAAGTAAAGTGAAAGCTTATGCAACACAGTTCGTTGTTCAGGGAAAGAGGAGGCGGGAACCGGCGAACTTTAAACACAACTTTAATTATATAAAATGAACACAAAATGAAAGCAAAAGCGCACACATAAACAAAACATAAAGGCAAACTAGTCCAGGCCTGGTGCTCTCTCGTCCTTCACTGTCGTCTCCTCCGTGAGAAACCCGAGACCGGTGGGACGCGCAGGTGGCGCTTATCAATCACGCCACTGGCCTTGCCCCGTTCTCACGGCTCTCGGCCTCATCCTGCTTGCCAGTTTGCTTTATTATTTTTAGCTTAAAAGAAGTATACTAATAGAACACTTGAATAAACTTCTTTAACAAAGAACGCAACAGGGTCTCACATTTACATCACTTTTATATGTAAAAGTCATGTTTTTATTACAATAATCACAATTTAATTTTTTCCAAATCTTTTTTCAATCTTTTTCCAAAGTGAAAGCAGATTATTGCTTAAATTGCTCAGATTTTTTTAAACCTTTTGTCACGCTAAGGAAAACGGCAATTTCTTTCCAGAATGAGTTTCCAAATGCTGTCTCAGGTCTGTGTGGTATGTGAAACTCTTTTCACAATGAAGACACTTGTAAGGCCTCTCTTTAGTGTGAAAATATGCGAATATCATGTGAATATTCACCCAAAAATTACATTTCTGTCATTAACTACTCACCCTCATGTCATTCCCCACCTGTAAGACCTTCGTTCATTTTCGGAACACAAATTAAGATACTTTTTATGAAATCCAAGAGGTTTTTTATCCTCCACTGAAAGCAACAAAATTGCCACATTCAAGGTCCAGAAAACCAGTAAAAACATTGTTAGAACGCAGGCTCAGTATTGGCCAGCTCCTGCGTCAGCATCAACCGCATGCCAATACTGAGCCGGCATTCGGACATAACCACGGAAGCACTGCAGCGTAAATAGCATAGCAGAATGACAGGGGAGAGATGAATTTGTAGAATGAAGTCATTATTTTTGTTTTGTTTTCTCAGATTTCATCAAAATATCTTAATTTGTGTTCCAAAGATGATCGAAAGTCTTACGGGTGTGGAACGACATGAGGATGAGTAATGAATGACAGAAATTTCATTTTTGGGTGAACTAACCCTTTAAGGTTTCCTTTTTTATGAAGCTCTTTCCACAATGAGGGCACATGTAAGATTTCTCTTTGATGTGAATTTTTACATGATTCTCAAGGTGATTCCTGTCTGTGAATCTCCTTTCACACAGATGACATGAATCCTGATGAGTGAATCTTCATGTGATGATTAAGGCTTTCTTTATATCCGTAACTCTTCCCACACAGTGCGCAGGTATGAGGCTTCTCTCCTGTGTGGACTTTCAAATGGATGTTAAGATGGTCTTTTCGACTGAAACTTTTTCCACACTGTTGACAAGTAAAAGGCTTCTCTCCAGTATGAATACTCATGTGAGTCTTAAGATCTCTGTTTAGTGAGAAACTCTTCCCACACTGTGTGCAGGCGTGAGGCTTCTCTCCTGTGTGGATATTCAAGTGGACTTTAAGGTTGTTATTTCGATTGAAACGCTTTCCACACTGTTGACAGGTGAAACGGCCCTCTACTTTGTGAATTCTCATGTGGCCATTAAGACTCTTTTTTTGACTAAAACTTTCTCCACACTGTTGGCAGGTGAAAGGGCTTTCTTCAATGTGGACTGTAATGATTATAGGTTCTGTTTTATGAGTCTGTGAGTAACTAAAAGATTTTTCCCCAGGCATGAAGTCATTACATTTCTCGTACTGGCTTTTCTCTTCCATTTCATTCAGTTCTTGGCTCTCCTCTTTCAGCCCCATCAGGTCTAAGGTGAACAGAAACAAAAACAAGTAAGCACCCATTTAACCCTTGTGTTGTGTCCCAGTCATTTTTTGACCAGAAACACCACAAGGGTGACTCTGTGCCATTTTACACAAAATAAAAGCACTTCAAAACAAACATCCTGGTTAAACATTACAGTAGATTAATGTGATCAACAGTTTTTCATATTTTATTTAATATTGCCAAAATTATTCACATATAATGCTTTTTTCACTCAAAAACTGAGATGCATAAGCTCAGATCAATGAGGCCTATGATTAATCATTTTGAAAAAGAAATATAAAACCAGTCCTAATTAAAAGAAAACAAGTTGGCAAAAAGACATCTAGATCTATTATCCTTACTTTATTTTAAAAGCTATGTTACAGAATAATTCATCATTTTAATGGATCTAGCACAGGGGTTCCCAACCACATTCCTGGAGGCCCCCCAACACTGCATGTCTTCCATGTCTCCTTAATCAAACACAACTGATTCACATCATCGGCTCAGTAGAGACTCCAAGACCTGAAATGGGTGTGTCAGACAAAGGAGAGATACAAAATATGTAGTGTTGGGGGGCCTCCAGGAACGTGGTTGGGAACCACTGCTCTAGCAGATCAGCTCGCGAGGGAAGGCTAATTGAGGACAATGTAAAAGACTTTTTGAATTTAACTCATTATGTACCCTGGGATGAAATCAAACAAAAAAAAGGTGTTTTTGTAGTGGATTGAATGATGTATCTTCAGAAGTATCTCCCTGTACACTTTGTCAATATATTGACTTTGGGTGTTGGGGTGTTATAGAGGAGTCTGAGTGTACTGAGGACACAGTTAGCAGCGAGAAGCCCGGGCCCAAGAGCCAAGGCCCAGAGTGAGAGCATCACTGCTGAGAGTGTCGTCGACATGAAGCCCATGAGCCCAGAGGCCCAAAGCCAGAGCATCACCGCTGAGAGCGCCGAGGCCCAGAGTGAGAGCATTGCTGCTGACAGCACCACAGACAAGAAGCCCAAGAGCCCAGAGTGAGAGCATCACCGCCGAGAGCACCGAGGCCCAGAGTGAGAGCGTTGCTGCTGAAAGCGCCGAGGCCCAGAGTGAGAGCGTTGCTGCTGAAAGCGCCGAGGCCCAGAGTGAGAGCGTTGCTGCTGAAAGCGCCGAGGCCCAGAGTAAGAGCGTTGCTGCTGAGAGCGCTGCCGCCGAGAAGCCCAAAAGGCCCAGAGTGAGAGCATCGCTGACAGCACCACAGACGAGAAGCCCAAGAGCCCAGAGACCCAGAGTGAGAGCATCACTGCCGAGAGCACCGAGGCCCAGAGTGAGAGCGTTGCTGCTGAAAGTGCCGAGGCCCAGAGTGAGAGCATTGCTGCTGAGAGTGCTGCCACCGAGAAGCCCAAAAGGCCCAGAGTGAGAGCATCACTGCTGAGAGTGCCGAGGCCCAGAGTGAGAGCATCGCCACTGAGAGCGCCGCCAGCAAGAAGCATGAGAGCGCCATGGCTCAGAGAGAGAGCATCACTGGTGAGAGTGCTGCCGACAAGAAGCCCAAAAGCCCAAGAGCCCAGAGTGAGAGCATCGCGGCTGAGAGTGCTGCCGACGAGAAGCCCAAAAGCCCAGAGTGAGAGCATCGCTGCTGAGAGCGCTGCCAACAAGAAGCCCAAAAGCTCAAGAGCCAGAGGCCCAGAGTGAGAGCATTGTTGCTGAGTGCGCCGCCGACGAGAAGCCCAAGAGCCCAGAGTCCCAGAGTGAGAGCATCGCCACTGAGAGCGCCAATGCTCAGAGCGAGAGCATCACTGGTGTGAGCGCTGAGGCCCAGAGTGAGAGCATCACTCCTGAGAGCGCCGCCGGAGAGAAGCCCTAGAGCCCAGAGGCCCAGAGTGAGAGCAACGCTTCTGAGAGCGCTGCCAACAAGAAGCCCAAAAGCCCAAGAGCCCAGAGTGAGAGCCTCGCTGCTAAGAGAGCTGCCAACAAGAAGCCCAAAAGCCCAAGAGCCCAGAGGCCCAGAGTGAGAGCATCGCTGCTGAGAGCACCCCCGACGAGAAGCCCAAGAGCCCAGAGGCCCAGAGTGAGAGCATCACCACTGAGAGCGCCAAGGCTCAGAGCGAGAGCATCACTGGTGACAGCGCTGAGGCCCAGAGTGAGAGCATCACTGCTGAGAGCGCCGCCGTTGAGAAGCGTGAAAGCCCAAAGACCCAGAGTGAGAGCGCTGCAGGTGAGAGTGCCGAGGCCCAGAATGAGAGCATCGCTGCTAAGAGGGCCGTAAGCACTGAGGCCCAGAGCGTGTCAGGTGTTTGTGTTTCGTGATATATCTTTTATTTTGAAAGTTGGTATTCATAATCTTATGTTCTTTTGTAGTTGTTTTTGGTCTTTGTAGTTTTTTTGTTGTTGTTGTTATTATACTCTAATTGTTTCCAGGTGTTTCTTATTTGGTATTGTTTCAGTTCAGTATTTAACTTTATGTTTTGTCCTTCGTGGATTATTGTTGGTGTACATGGCCATGGATTATGATTGGAGCAAATATCTCTTACTGCATCTAGATCTCTTACTGCATTATCCTTACTTTATTTTCAAGGCTGTTACACCATGTCATGCAGTAAGGGCACTAACACTCCATATAAACACTTGACATGTGTGTAGCAAACGAAACTGTGGCGCTCGTTCACAAAGACGCAGAAAACTAGACTTCAGACTTCAAGAGCAGTCTTTTTGAACTATGATATATTCACAGACACTAGTCCATATCGATATTTGATTTATTGCACAACCCTACTTTTGATTGTTCACCCAAATATTGCCAAATTCCGTGATGTTCCTCTTTATACAGCAAGTTCCATTTGTGACCGGAATCCATGATTTCATCCATGTTTTCCACATTTAGGAAATCATAGACCTCGACATGGTATTTGCAAAATTAAAGAAAGTTAATTTTGTTGTGATATAAAGTTATGAGTTATAACATTAGTAAGACGGGTATGCAGTAGAGCTCCCCTCTCAACACACTCCACAGAGTGATTCCCCAATATAAACTGCAGCGCGCTCTGACTGAGAGCCACTGGGACAGATTTCTGTCTGCCCTGCTTACTTTCATATTACCTTATGTAAACCTCACTCCAGACCAAGATGATAACAGTCTGCTTCAGCTATGTGTCTGCATCAGGCTGAATAACGCAGGGCATTAGAATTCTGACAAAAGTGTGACTGATCTGTTCAGCGATTAGAATATAAAACTTACAAAATGTTTATCATAAACTAGCACTAAGACCCAGAATCTGTCCTACCTAAATTTACAGCCAGGAGGCCGCTGCTTACTGAAACACACACACTGCAGGAACGGGAAATGGTCAGAAATTCAGCACGAGCGGGATTAAGAAAAGAGTCCCGTGCAGGACTATAACCCACAGTCTGACCCAGGAGAACTGGTTCATTATGGACAGATCTCAAACCTGTGAAGAGTTTGACTATTGATATTGGGTTTAATGTTACACAAAATAGTTGTTTTGTTTGGCTATTTCTTTAATGTTTTTCCTAATTTAATTTGTGATGTCATAAATTTTTTTCATGAGACATAACAGAGATAAATAGAAGCATGACACAGAATGATTGAAGAAACACTTTGAGAACAAAACCAACCTGTTTGTTCCTCAGTCTCTTCATGTTTGACTCTGAATATTTCTTCAATCTTCTTGTCTTCACTCTCCTCTTTAATAAACGGCGTCTTTATTTGTTCCTCAGTCCCTTCATGTTTGACCCTGAATGTTTCTTCGATCTTCATGTCTTCACTCTCCTCTTTAATAAACGGCATCTTTGTTTGTTCCTCAGTCTCTTCATGTTTTACTCTGAATATTTCTTCGATCTTCATGTCTTCACTCTCCTCTTTAATAAACGGCATCTTTGTTTGTTCCTCAGTCTCTTCATGTTTTACTCTGAATATTTCTTCAATCTTCTTGTCTTCACTCTCCTCTTTAATAAATGCCATCTTTATAATAGTGCATCATGGGGATCTCAGTCACTTCACCAGGAGTTGTTTGGGCACTCTGTCATGATTAAGATAAGAATAATTAACAGAAAGAAAAACACATCCAAACTAAATCTCTGAGTGCATCTCAAACAGATCTAGTTCAGTAGTTCAGTGCACTACTAAGGGAGTCAGAGTGATAATTAATGGACTTAAATGTGCAGATTAGACAAAAACACTCAAAACTAGCACTAGAAAATAATAAAAGAAGCAAATAGTATATTAAACAGTATATTAATATTGTGTGATGATTTATATTTAGTGTTAATAACCAATAACTCATAGAATAAATTTAATGGACTGCACTCCTATTAAACATTTGCACTTGTTTTTAAAGTCACTGTTAAAGATGTTTGTGTTTGTCTGTTTCAATAAGCATTTGGTTTAGTTGACTGAGAGTTTCTCTATCATTACTTGGCAGTGACTAAACAGTTTACTTATGATGAACAGCTTTTTTATTATTATTATTATTGTTAATGCCCAGTAACATAAGAACATTGTCAAGGAATTGCATACAAATACATACATATATATATATTATATATATAAAAAACACACACAAAAAAAGAACAAGGGTTATACAAAAAAAAAAAGGATGACAAGACAAAGTGACACAAGAATGCATATCATTACTGAAGAAATTAAACATTTCTTCATAATATTTTATAAATCTTAGGGATTTTTGTTATTTATGAAATGGGGATGGGATGGAATACTATTTGCAAACTTTTGTTTATGAATAAAGAATTTGCCATATAAAATAAAGAAATTAAAAATGTACTCTAGAGGTCTATTTTTGTCATCAGTATAACAAAAAATAACATCTTTTAGACTGAAAGAATGAGTAACATTGGCAGAATTGAATATATAGGAGCCAAGGTCAGACCAAAATTGCTTGAATATAGGGCAATCATAAAACAGATGTGCAAATGTCTCCTCTGCTAGTTTACAAAAAGCACATGAGCTGTCAATGTCCAGATATTTAGAAATATTAGAGTTGACGGGATATATTTTATGTAAAATTTTGAAATGTATTTCTTTAGCTTTATTGGACATGCAGTATTTTCCTGGTAAAGGCCATGCCTTTTTCCAATCTATTTCTTCTACCAAAGATCTCCAATAGAACTTTCCTCTTGGAGAATTTTTTTTCTTGAATTAAAAGATCTGGCGTACATGTCTAATGGTACATTTCTTGTCCAAAAGATCAATTTCATCCAAGAACATAGTAGATTGTATTGTGACTATTCTCCTTGAATTATATAGGGAGTGGCATTTAACAAGATGAATTAACCCAGGTTTGACTGCTTTAACCACGTTTATGATGAACAGCTCATTCATTGTTGTTTTTCACTGATAAAAAACTATGCACATGACTGTTATTAGAAACATTAAAGTGCTACATTCATTAATCATTAACTCATTCCACAGTTCTCTACAGGTTGTGTTGGTTTAAACACTTTAAATGATTAAAAACAAACCTTTCTTCAGCAGAATCACAGATGCAGGAGCGCGACGCAGCCTTATGACATCATGTCACCACACCAAAATAAAAGTCCTGTCCACGCACTAAAAACAATAGAAAGTCACATACAAAAAAACATATTCAATGATCAGATAAATCACAGATTTCCAAATCTATCAGTACCACTCAGATTTTTTTTAAAGCTTCTGGCATATATCTAAATGTAAGCAAGTGTGAAGAAATCCCAATTATAAAACCAACTACAGAACATTTATTCTTAGTCTAAGATGAAGTCAAGGTTCTTGGTCTCATAAAAGATTTAAACTAAATACTTAAAACTAAATACTTAAACATTTAAAGTCAATGTATAAAAAATAATTAAATATAAACTTCAATAAATGATGTAAAAAATTGTATATCAAAATTAAGTTTGTGATGAAGGTTCAAAGGATCTTCAACATTAGTATAGTGCTAGTACATTGATATTAGTATACTTACTACATAAAGAATACTTAAAAATATACAACCTCAATTCCAAAAAAGTTGGGATGTTTTGTAAAATACAATAAAAATCATTTGTATCACATCCACATGTTTCTACCAAACCATGCAGAATGAGATCTGGCATTGTCTTGATCTAATAACCAAAGACTTCCCATGAAAGAAGTCATCTTGATGTCAGTATATGTCTCTGTGCAATCCCAATATATGCCTCCACGTCAATGGTAGCTTCACACATATGCGAGTCGCCCATGCCGTTTGCACTGATGCACCCATATACCATGACCGACGCTTGCTTTTGCACCTGTCGCTGATGAAAATCTTGATGTCCCTTTCGTCTTTGGGACTGAGAATTTGATGTCCGTTTTTCCCCAAAAACAAGCTGAAATGTGGACTCATCTGAGCACATCACACATTTCCACTCTTTTGGAGCATCTGAGATGAGCTCGGGCCCAGAGAACTCACTGACGTCTCTGCATAGATCTCTCCTTGTGTAACAGAGATTCAAGTGTCATTTCTTGATGCAGCGGCAGACTGTGTTCAGTGACACTGGTTTTCCGAAGTACTCCCGAGTCAATGTGGCTATATTTAACACAGCAACATGACGGTTTCTCATGCAATGCCATCTGAGGGGTCAAAGGTCACACACATTCAACTGAGGTTTCCTGCCTTGCCCTATGTGCACAGAGATTTCTCTGGATTCCCTGAATCTTTTCACAATATTATGTATGGTAGATGGTAAAAGACCTACATTTTTTGCCATTTTGCATTGAGAAATGTGATTTTTCATTTGTCTGACAATTCTGACAATTCTGACATGAAATTTGGCACAAAGTAATGAATCATGATCCAGCTTTCCTGACAAAGACTGAGATGCTCCTTTTAGACCCAATCACGATCCCCTCACCTATTCAGTATTCAGTTCACCTGCTATTGTGGACTGTGTCAAAACCGTTTAACTGGGATATTTTATAATCTTTTCACTTTTCTATTTGTATTATCTTTTATTTATATCCTTCACCTCTTTATATGTTACCTTGTGCGTATTTGCACTCATGTCAATCTTTGCTATAGTTTCAAATATTAAGCCCTTTAATTTGGACTCTGTAGAGGTGTTGCTTCATGTCATATATGTCAGTCGTCTTTTTTTCTCAACGTATTTGTGTGGTGTTTTAAATGTGCAGTAAAATGGGGACATTTCCAGGGACATTCCAGTCTGGGACAAAATACCAAAAACTGGGACTTTTCCTGAAAAACAGGGACATCTGATCACCCTACTCCACACACACTCATCTATGTTAAAGGCACTGCATGATTTTAAGTTTTTAAGATGATTTGAGGACTTCAGACCATGCTCATGATTTCTTCACATTTAATCTGGATGAACTCATTGAGCGTCAGCCTGATGCACTTGTAGTGATTTTAGCCTCACATGAGGGCACCACAAATGAGTTATTTATGGTCTTAAATATTAATTTTTTGTATTAATATTTATATTGAGTCTGATGATTCCTCTCACCTGGACAATAAAGAACAATCATGGAAGATTGTTGACTGAATTAGAATTTTATAAAATGGAGGAAGTTTATAATCTGACCAATCTGAAAGATTTAGTGAAATTCAGGTGAGCTTGTAACACAAGAATGACACAGTTTGCAATAAAAATGAATTTATTAACAAAAAGATATACAAGAGTAAAATATCACACTCACTAAATACTACTAAGGAAAATGACTAAAGTACTAAGAAAATTGAATCAATAATCAAACAGAAACTACAAACTACTACACAAATGGACTGGTATCCTTCTGTTTGTACTGGGAGAGATTGGATTGCTTTCCAACAAAGCTGCACTGAGTGCTGGGGTCTTTGTGTAATCCAGAGAACTGTTGGTCAGATGGTGGTCAATCCGCAGGATCTTCTGTAGGTTGGAGGTACTTGAGTTATGCAAGTCAGGAGCCAAAGTCCTCTGCAGAAGCAGTTGGGCTGCTTGAAGGTCTGTGCAGCAAAAGGTTTACTCGCAAGAGTACAACCTTGGTCGTGCTGTTGTTCTTCCCTCGTCAGGTCAGAAACTCAGAACAAGGGTTTGTTCACATGTGAAAGCTTTTTTTCCTTCCTACTGGGGAGAGGATTACTAATCCCCACCATTCCTGATGTGATGATTTTATTGGGTCATAGCATTCCAGGTGTCCGCCCATCATGTCTCACCTTTCCATCCTGTGGAACTTGTTGCATTGTCCCAAAATACACAGTTAAATAAGACAGTGTCTTTACGGCCTTGAAAATGCTTTATTTCTTTTCCAAACCTTTCTCAAAGTCCTTGTGGCAGTGTTCTGAACTTATAGAGTCCAAACTTGATGTGAATTAGTTGAGGTATCACATTTCTGTCTCAGTAGGTGCGAGTGTATTGGCTTTTATTCCAGGTGCAGTTTCCACTGTGTGTTTCCTGGGTGAGTAAAAAGACGTATAGGACATGTTCCTTACAGTATTCCTGTCCATTTTTGGTGATTTCAAGCCAATATGTTTAGAAACTGTCTTTCTCTTGAGGCCTTTCTTTGTTCTTGCTGTGCTCTAGCCAGAACCGGTTTGGTTGCCCTGAGAATCCATGATCGTTCACACATTGGTCTCAGGCATGGAGGGCTAAGGTGAACAAAGGCAACTCGTGATGAGATTATCCTGTGGTCAATGTGCCGTCGTCTTTCTTGCCCTCCACCTTTGGAAACCCTGATTACAATAGTCCTTTAGCTGTCGTTGAGGGTCCCATCACACCCTTTTGTCTTAAGTACAGTGGGACAAAAACGATTCTTGTTTTGACATATGAACTTCTGTTGTGAAGTTCTGGTGCCATCATGTCTGCTGTTCACTACACAATGATAGAAGAGCACATATAGTGGACATTTTGATTTGCTTTTCTATTCTGGGGAGAAACTGAGATGGAATAAGATGGATACAGACATCATGATAAGGATTAAGTTTTACTTAATAAATTATGGTCAATAACAGTTAGATTTCTTTAAGATCACTGTTAGATCATGCTGAAATATTGGATGGATCTCCACATCAGAAATATCAGATTCAACCCCGGACGCCGAACCTTATCAAATGCATCTGTTTTGCCTGGCGTTCAAAACCAGTAAAATCTGTTAACATTTGTATTAACAGCCTTCTGTCAGCTTGAGAGTTTCACTGAGGAAGCCAGGAAACAGCAGAAGCAGGAGACGAAGATAATAAAAGAGCAGGGTTTATTGAATAATCTTAGTACCGAATAAGTGTTCAGACTTAGTCAGGCTTCAATAGATGTTACACCGCTCAATGCTCAGTCTTCGTCTCCTCAAACTTTATCTGACTAGTACAATTCCAACAATTACCAAGGGAAAAACAATCTTCACAATATTGTCCTGTAATGTTAAAGCAGGAGAGGGGAACGTTGATCCTGGAGGGCCATTGCCCTGCAGAGGCAAGAGTTTGTCGCTTCATAACATTAAAGTTGAACCACTGTAGTCACATGGACTATTTTAACGATGTCTTTACTACTTCTCTGGACCTTGAATGTGGTAATTACTTTGCTTTCTAAGGGAGATAAAAAAAACTCTCAGATTTCATCAAAAATATCTTAATTTGTGTTCCGAAGATGAATGAAAGTCTTACAAGTGTGGAACGACATGAGGGTGAGTAATTAATGACAGAAATTTCATTTTTGGGTGAACTAACCCTTTAAAAACCTTGAAATGGAGGCATTCTCCTACTCTTGAAGACAAACATCCCTTAACAACACACAACATCAAGATTAAACAACAATAGTAAAGGCCCCGATATGCTTCAAACAAAATCGAAGAACGAACTGATGTGACGTCGTTTCGAACAAAATCAGGCCAAAACGAAGTTCGTTTTGTGTTCATTTTGGGAGTTCGAAATGGCTTGCCAAAGCCTCTCAGGAAAAGTTTGCTCCAGCTGCAAAAAAAAGCGTACATTTCTTGTCTATTACAACCCAATGCTGCTTACACCAATGGCAGGAATAAGCGCAATTAGAATAGCAGAATATGTGGGAGAGCTTTGCTATAGTGTGACTGTATATAGACATACTGTATTGCAATACAGGTGGTAGCTCATTCTGAGGGACAGTAGAAGGCAATCAGGATGTGCTACCACTGCATTGGACCCGTTTTATCAAGGCATTGTGAAGCAGTGCTTCTGTACCGTCCCATGGCCAGAGCCTGGCTTCCTACCAAAGCTAAGCAGGCTTGAGCCAGGCCATGGCTTGGATGGGAGACCTATTTTGAAAAAACTTCATTGTTATTGGAAGATGCTTTAGTGAGTCCAGCAGTGGGTGCTCACTCCCAGGCTTGTATGGCTCCTAAAGTCAGAGTGCAGCAATGGGGGCACTAGACTGTAAGAAGAATCATCTTTTAGACTGAGGTCCTGACTTGCTGTGATCTTTAATTGCCACTTTAATTATTAATTTGACCTCATTAATTGCCACTTTAATTATTAATTTGACCTCATTAATTAAGGTGGTAGCACATTCTGACAAGTACTTGTAGGATTGCCAAACGACTAAAGAAATATTATCTGCAAGATGGTGTAAAAGCGTACATTTCTTTTCTATTACCACACACTGCTGCTTACACCAATGGCAGAAATAAGGAAGTTAGAATAGCAGAATATGAATAAAATACGAATAAAACAGACGTCATTGAAATCTTGTAACCGAATAAAACTGACCATCATTGAAGTCTCATAATGGAACAAAACTGATCATCAGTGAGATCTCGTAACTGAACAAAACCGGCTGTCACTGAAATCTCATAACTGAATAAGACAGACATAATTGAAATCTCGTTACAAAACAAAACTGACTGTCTTTGAAATCTCGTTAAAAAAAAGAGAAAAAGAAACAACAACAAAAAATGACTATCATTGAAATTTCGTAACCGAACAAAACTGACCGTCATTGAAATCTCGCTCGTAATGGAACAAAACTGATCATCATTGAGATCTTGTAACCGAACAAAACCGGCTGTCACTGAAAAACCGACCGCCATTAAAATCTCGTTAAGAAACAAAGCCATCCGTTATTAAAATCTTGTTAGGGAACAAAACATTGAAATCTTGTAATGGAAAAAAAGGCCATTATTTAAATCTCGTAAAGGAACAAAACTTACCATCATTGAAATCGTGTAAAGGAATAAAATCAACTGTCATTGAAATCTTGTAAAGGAATGAAACTTAATGCTATTAAGGACTCCTAAATGAACAAATGAAACAATGAAACAAAATGAAACAAAACAACTGTCTTTGAAATCTCATTAAAAAAAAAGAAAGAAAGAAAAGAAAGAAAGAGACAAAACTGACCGTTACTGAAATCACGTAACCCAACAAAACCGATTGTCATTGAAATCTCGTAATGGAACAAAACTGATCATCATTGAGATCTCGTAACCGAACAAAACCGACTATCACTAAAATCTCATAACCGAATAAGACAGACATAATTGAAATCTCGTAACTGAATAAAACTGACTCATTGACATTGACCGTCACAAAACAAAACCAACTGTCTTTAAAATCTCATAAAAGAACAAAACAGACAACACTGAAAACCGATCATCATTGAGATCTCGTAAAGGAACAAAACTAGCTGTCACTGAAATCTCCAGACCGAATAAAACAGACGTCATTGAAATCTTGTAACCGAATAAAACCAACCGTCACTGAAATCTCATAATGTAACAAAACTGATCATCATTGAGATCTTGTAACCAAACAAAACCGGCTGTCATTAAAATCTTGTTAAGAAACAAAGCTGTCCATCATTAAAATCTTGTTAGGGAACAAAACCGAGTGGCATTGAAATCTCATTGAAATCTCAAAACCGACCATCATTGAAATCTTGTAATGGAACAAAACCGACCATCATTGAAATCTTATAATGGAACAAAACCAACTGTCATTAAAATCTCATAAAAGAACAAAACATACCGGATTGAGATCTCGTAACTGAACAAAACTGACTGACAATGAAAACCGACTGTCATTGAAATCGCGTAAAGAAACAAAACTGACGTCATTGAGATCTCTTAAGGCCTTGGACACACTAGACGATTTTCAAATTTGAAATCGGGGATGCTCCGTCTTGACCAGGAGCAGTTAAATAATCGTAATGACACCACACAATAGAGGATTTTTTGGAGATATTTTTTGGATGTTTTGGACATTTTGGTGATAAGCCTAGAATTGGGCCTCACCCCTCGATCATTTGGGGGTGCAAATTGGGCTAATAACCTGGCTTAAAATCTTCCAAAACCGGCTGTCACTGAAATCACATAACTGAATAAAACAGACCTCATTGAAATCTCATAAACGAAACAAAACCGTCCAACAAAACCAACTGTCTTTGAAATCTCATAACAGAACAAAGTCGACAGACACTGAAAACTGATCGTCATTGAAATCTCATAACCAAATAAAACTGACCATCAATGAAATCTCGAAACGGAACAAAACCAACAATCATTAAAATCTCGTTAAGAAACAAAGCCGACCGTCATTAAAATCTCATTAGGGAACAAAATCGAGTGGCATTAAAATCTCGTAATGGAAAAAAGGCCATTATTTAAATCTTGTAAAGGAACTAAATCGACTGTCAGTGAAATCTTAGAATTGAACGAAACTGGCCGTCATTGAAATCTCATAACGGAACAAAACCGACTGTCATTGAGATCTCTTAACCAAACAAAACCGACCAAGATCCCATAACCGAACAAAACCGACCATCATTGAAATCTCATAAAGGAACAAAACCAACGTCATTGAAATCTAGAAGCGGAACAGAACCAACCATCATTGAAATCTCATAACACAACAAAACCATCAACCACTGAGATCTCGTAAAGGAACAAAATGGACTGTCATTGAAATATAGTAAAGAAACAAAATCAAACCATCTTTGAAATCTCATAAAGGAACAAGAGAACAAAACCGACTGTCATTAAGATCTCGTAAAGAAATAAAACAACACCGACCATTATTTAAATGTCATATTAGAACAAAACAGACCATCTTTGAAATCTCATAAAGAAACAAAACCGACCGTCACTGAAATCTTGTAATGAAAGGAAACCGACCGTCGTTGAAATCTCATAATGGAATAAAGCTGATCGCCATTGAAATCTTAAGAACAGCTTTAGACTGAATTATGTTATTCTTGTAAAATTATGCATAAAATGAAATTATTAACATAAAAATTTCTTGGTTATGTAAATCAGACATCGTATGGAGAGGTGTTACTCGAAAACAGTAGGCCTACATATTTGAGATCTGATTAGCTGGTCTTCCACTAGCACATGTTCTGCTATCAGTCCGCCCATAATTGGCTTTAATGATCTTTATTAATCCCCAATCTGACACATGTAAAAATAAATAAATAAATAATAAATTTCATCATCATCATTAGACTTGTGGTAGAATCTAGTAGAGCCCTGTATCGACATCCTACCGTTACGGTAAACTACATACAGTATGTGTCCAATATAAAAGTGCATATAAACGCCCAAAATCAGAGCCAATAAATAAAATTAAATACATAATTGAAAAAAAAAGGAAAAAAAACGAGTTGTAATGCTTTCCTACACCACTTCTGAATACATCGGATTTCCACTTAATCCACATCATCAGTTCGTTTGCACCTGGTTACCATGGTTCTAGTAAACATTAGGAAGCTATGGCGACACGGGGCGCAGGTATTGTAATTTACTCATCTGTAGACAAAACTGCGTCTTTTGCCATCAAAAATGAACATTTGATTTTTATATATGTTTATCAACTTTAAAGCTCCACTGGTCGCGTTCGGCAGCTGCCAGAAACGTCTCATGTTTCCAACTCACTTTGCGCCTAATCGCATGGGCAATGAAATGCTCGCGCTGCACGGCTCAACTGACTCCAAGGAACTAGGACCCGGATGTTACGACAACCACACGGTATGAATGAAGGCAGAGCAGGTAATAACTTGTATGTTAAGCAACGTGTTATTCTTTTCATCTAACTTATCAGTTCACAGGTGGGCACTCTTATATATGACCTCCAACACAGACCTGAGAGTAAGAGGGGATATGTGTTAGCAGCCCGCACTGCACCACGCTTTCTGCCTCCATTTAAGGTAAGCCTAGAGTTTATGCATTTCTATGTAAAATCGCAACCATTTCCTTTGTTTTTATTTAAACAAAAAACTGCATTGCCTGTTTTTATAGACAGCCACCCCTTCACCATGGGAATACCAGCAGGACTGGATGCAGTCTAAAGTGTGTCCTCCTGGAAAAGCTCCCTTTAATAGTACCACTGTAAGACTCAGATCTTCAAATTCAGACTCCAGCCCTGGGTATGATATTTTTTAACATTTGACTGAGTCTATCAAAAGATATGTGTTCTGGTAATACAAAGCAACCAATATAGAATAATAGTTTTCAACCATTTTGGCTGCAGGGCCCCCCATTGTCCTAAACAATAATCAAAGGCCTCATGATTTTTCCAGTTGTTCCTGATTTACTAAGGATTTTCAAAATATTTTTGTCCCAATAAAATATATTAGAGGTTGGAATAATGTATTATAACTTGGAAAATGTATACTATAAAAAATACACGTTTTTTATTCATTTGCATGCCTCTGCCCCCTTGAGAACTGCTAATCTAGAATAAATTTTCCTCCATATTTATTCTATTTATATCTGAATATTTACAAGTATGTAACCACTAGTGATTTTTTTCCCTTCATTTTTGTAATTTAATTGTTTTGCATTAGAATTCATATCACCAGAATAATAATCTAAGTGAAAGTTTAATTCAAAATCATTATGAATTTTAGAATGACCGTCTTGAATGCCATAAGTTTGTGTAAAACCTGATGGTTATGTTCTCCGATTTGATTTGAGAATTATTCAAAGAACATCCTAAAATGTTTAATTCCTGGTTTAAATTAAATGATTCCCAGACTTTCTATGTATATTGTTTTTTGTTTTTTTCAGTCCAGGGGCATATGCTCATGATTCTATCCAAAGCAAGAAGGTATCATGGCCTATGAAATTTGGCTCTCCAGACTGGTCAAAAGTGCCATTGTTGGAGAGAAGAGCACTGCGGACTGAGGTACTGATATGTCTGACACTCTTCTGCAAATTACAAAAGTGTGTACACAAACAACAGCCTGTTGAGCTTAATGTATTTTTCATTAACTGATAGAGATTTGTTTCATTTTTAACTTCATGTGTTTTGTCCATGCAGCTCCTCCATGACAAAGAGTTTAGGAAACAGAGGAACAGGGTGGCATATCTACGCTTGTTTTACTGATGACACTAAAATACTAACATAAAAATGCAACGTGATTCTCAAAGTATACAAACATTAAAGCATTAAAAGATGAGTTCTACTTACTTGTTTCCCATTTCTATTTCTTAATATGTTCAGGTTGTAACCATAATTTTGAGGTGTCCTATAAGACACATTCCAGGTACATACTTAAAATTTAACTAATGTAGTAGCGAGTAAATAAGACACAGTACACAAGTTCATAATGGAGATGTTTACTTTATCCCCACATTCTAGTTTAATTTTCAATTTGTCTTTTTGAAAGGATGCCTTAAAATAAACAATAAAAGACATTTATTACTATCATTCACAATTAAGTAACAAATACACACAAATCAGAAGAGAATGTCATGTTTATGATGTGTGGAGAACTGTAAAAACTAAATGATGTTTCATTTATTCAAAACACTGCCAAAAATCAACTGTAAGGGGTGCTACTCTTTAGGGAAGGTTGCCTGTGTGAATTCCATCTAATATTTTTGAGATGTACAGAACAGTCTGTCATAAGAATCAAACGTCATTAACATGATGGACCACCGTGTGTTTCCAAACTGCAGTTTTTGAAGACTCCTCATGTTAGCTGTTACTTCAAAGGGCACAATGTGATTAGCAAGTGCTAAGAAGTCATCATTCGTCATAACCTGCTGATGTAGAAGTAGTCAATGTATCAATTTTCATTTTTTCCTTCTCACTTTGGGCTTTTTGACTGGCCGTAGATATGGGTTGTCAATCATGTTTTCTTCATTGGCCTTCCCTGTAGGCACAACACCACCAGGTGGCAGCACTGCGTTCTCCTTATCTGCACCCGAGTCATCCTAGAAATTAAAAGAAAAAGAATTTAATTTTTTTTTTTTTTTTTTAATTATTAACTGATGTATACCATTAGAATAAATAAGTACATTATTATTATTGTTAATTTATAATATATTATAAATTAATAATAATGTACTTATTTATTCTAATAGTCTACATTATATATATATATATATATATATATATATATATATGTGTGTGTGTGTGTGTGTATACTTTATATATTTTTTTATATATTATTCATTTTATTTTATATACATACATATATATTAAACGTTACTTGCCTGGATACTGTGACTGGGGTTGTTTTCGGTGTCTGTCTGGTCATCCTGCTCAGATGAATCTGTCTCCTCCAGTGTCTGTAGCTCTAGTTCAGAGGGCAGCAGGGCACTCAGGTAAGGGATGGAGCTCGGCCTTGCAGCGATCACTGATTACACAAACATGAATAAACATCCACTATAAAGGCAAAAGGTCAGTCAAAGTATAATGGGTCACTGGTTATATCTGGGACAGAAAAACTCACAAGGAAATGCACTGATGTCGTCCTTAAAAAGGCTTTGCGTCTCTCCGGTTTTGGCCATGAAGCGTGTGAGAGCACGCTCCACATCTCTCCTTTGTGATGCTGCCTTCTCTCTCACCACCTGGTAATCTGACACAGGCTCTCGAAAGGTCTAAAACACAAAGGTGAGATATGTTCTTAATATTAGCGGTTATTAGGCTGAAGAATCGCACAATAACAGGGCACCAGGTGAGCAATAGAGGACTTACTGGTGTTTTGATGTATGTATGAGGATCTGGGAACTCTGGGAAGTGGCTGGGGATGTGTGTTGGATGAGTGCGCTTCTGTCCAGCCGTGAGGGCTTTTGGGACCACTGGAGCATTTGTTACTGGAGCTGTTCAACGCAGAAGTGTTATACATTTTAAAAGGAACAGCTACAGCAGATGATATAAGATAAATGGATATATTAGTGAAAAACGGTATACGTACGTGCAGTTATGACCATCCTTTGGGATCTTTTGGCATACACTGGAAGAGTATCCACATTAAATCCTGCAAATGTGAAAAAGTAACACTCAGATAAAAATGATTCAAGTACAGAGCTCCTAAAAGGACCAGACTTTTGCATGCGCACAAGAAACTTTTGCGTGCACGAGAAACTTTTCAACTTTTCTTTTGAGAAACGAAAAACTTTTCAACTTTTTGCGGAATATAAAGGGGAGGCTCACACTTCAATAATGACAAGCAAATAAGTAGCTGGATTCAGCCTTATACTAGACAAACTGCTCTAACAAAATATAAAATTTGAGCACTTTTTATCAGCCTAATGAACACAGCCGTATTGAAATTCACGCAATAGTTTCATATGAGCATGCGAAAGTCTGTACATTTTTTATTTTTGCAAATGTCCCTTTAGGAGCTCCGTAAAGAAGTGAAATCTTTTATACTTTAACTATATATTGATGAAAGGTGAACCAACCCATTTCGACCAGAGTGATGACCACATCAGAGAGTGTAGGTGTGCTTCTAGCTGTGTGCTCGCAGTTTGCCTTCGCACAACGTCCAACCTCAGTGATATCTATTACAAGACAATGAGACTCTTAATATAGAAAACCACGTAAAATGAACTTGTTCATTTTAAATTTGAAATAAAAACCTCAAATAAACACAATATTTGTATTTGTAATACTAATAGTATTATTAATACTAATTGTATAATTATTTTATTATATATAATTAACAAAAAAATAATAAATAAATCAAAAATATAAAAAAATGTTTTTAAAACACTTTTTTTTGGGACAAAATGTACCCTGCTAATTCCATGGTATTATTTTAATTATTTTGTAAATGCAATAATATATATATATATATATATATATATATATTTTTTTTTTTTTTTTTTTGTAAATTTATTTATTTATATATACACATACACTACCGGTCAAAAGTTTGGAATCGGTAAGATTTTTAATGTTTTTAAAAGAAGTTTCGTCTGCTCACCAAGGCTGCATTTATTTAATTAAAAATACAGTAAAAACAGTAATATTGTGAAATATTATTACAATTTAAAATAACTGTTTTCTGTTTGAATATATTTTATAAAGTAATTTATTCCTGTGATCAAAGCTGAATTTTCAGCATCATTACTCCAGTCTCCAGTGTCACATGATCCTTCAGAAATCATTCTAATATGATGATCTGCTGCTCAAGAAACATTTGTGTACAATATTTTTTTTTTTTTTCAGGATTCTTTGATGAATAGAAAGTTCAAAAGAACAGCATTTATTTGAAATATAATCTTTTGTAACATTATAAATGTCTTTACTGTTACTTACTCGATTTAATGCATCCTTGCTGAATAAAAGTATAATTTCTTTTCAAAAAATTAAAATAAAAATTCTTACTGACCTCAAACTTTTGAGCGGTAGTGTATAATGTTACAAAAGCTTTGTATTTCAGATAAATGCTGTTCTTTTGAACTTTCTATTCATCAAGGAATCCTGAAAAAGTACACAACTGTTTTCAACATTGATAATAATCATAAATGTTTCTTGAGCAGCAAATCATCATATTAGAATGATTTCTGAAGGATCATGTGACACTGAAGACTGGAGTAATGATGCTGAAAATTCAGCTTTGATCACAGGAATAAATTACTTTATAAAATATAATCAAACAGAAAACAGTTATTTTAAATTGTAATAATATTTCACAATATTACTGTTTTTACTGTATTTTTAATTAAATAAATGCAGCCTTGGTGAGCAGACGAAACTTCTTTTAAAAACATTAAAAATCTTACCGTGTCCAAACTTTTGACTGGTAGTGTGTGTGTGTGTATATTATATATATACACACATACTACCAGAATTTCATCTGAGGTAAAATTTGATCGTAATGGTCATTAATCGGCTATCGGCAAACATGTCAAACAAGCGTCCAAAGACTTCAGATTTTGGCCTAGGATCAGAGGAATCTTTTAGGATTCACAAAATTTGTCTCAGACTGACAAACAGTGGCCAAAATCATACAGTGTGATCCAGCTTTACATCCATGGATGATCTGACAGTTTTTAAACATTTTACAAGCCTCACAGGTGACCTGGCATAAGATAAATGAAGGACTCACAGCTCTGCATCATCTCAGTGAGTGTCTCCACCGCAGCTTTCTCAGCGCTCTCAAAGCCACACTCTGTCAGCAGAGAGCTGACCACCACCTGCAGTGTGCGTCTCCGAGCCAGGTGATAGTTTTCTGTAGGACTTGTGCTGGTCTTACTGCTTCCAGAGCGCTGCAATTATTAAAAGAACAGATTATTAAAGAGCAGTATGTCCCATGCAATGTTCTTTACTTATCTGCATTAAAAACTATAAGGCAATTGTGACTCCTGCCATTTATGGTTCTAATCAAAAAGATGAAACCAGCCAGACAAATTAAACATTTTTAGAGACAGTGGTAGCTTTTTGGGTGTGTATTCCAACAGCATTTCTGGGGATATGAATCAAGACCACTCACTTTGAGACTTTATGCTAACAGACACTGAACTGTTCCTAGATAGCTCAGCACATTTATTGGCCGTTTCTATTTTATGCATAACATAATAAAAAGTGCTTGCATATGAAACAGTGTCTACTTTTAAATATAGGACACATTTGCGCTTAAAGGTGCCTTATATTTGAACAAAGTCATAAAGTTATTGTTGTTTAGCTAAGCTAGCAGGCTGCAGGCAAGAGAAATGAAAGGAGATATTTACGCTTCCGGAGTTTAAAGATGCGCTCCCCATCATTACAGAGTCTGCCATTGTTTACTCTAGTGGTTTTTCCTCTGGTGTTTAGCATTCACAAATAAACTCATTTCTCATTTCTGCGTTTCCTAAAGACTGTATTTGTTTTTTATATATATTGAGTGAAAATGGCAACCCTATCAGAATTTCCAACAAGGCCACCGGAAGGTTGTTGTTTCTCTGTTTCCAAAATAAAAGTTACAGACTTATAGAGTAAAAAAAAAAAAAAAAAGAATTTTGTGTGTTATCTTTGATATCGTCTATATGCTATTGTACTCCTAAACGTTGAAAAATTACTTTTAGTAGATATGCATATTTATAATGGCTTCAAAATACAGAATAGTTTGTTTGGATGCCTGAACTTTGACTTGAACAACACAACATATAGGAAGTGTTTCTCCAACATTCATGTTTAAAAAAGCACGATCCTAAAACTATCTATCTTAAACATTCTAAAATTTTAACTGTTAAATGATAACCAAGAAAGGTTTGTAATGTATGCTAATTTATTTTGTTTGTTTGAACAGAAGAGGGCATTTTACACATTAACTCCGTTATGAAAAACAAAAACTAAGCTTTGGCATAGAATGTCAGACACTTTCTTACAGAACGCGCCTCATCCTGTTGGACAAAAAAAGGAAAACAATCAATATAGTATAGAACATCTACTGTAAAATCTCATCAATTATTCAATTTTTTGTTATCATTATCTGGGGGCTATGGTGGGTCAGAGCAGACAAATTTTATGTCTTTTATGTGGCATTATGTGAATTTTGAGCAGGCACAAAGCAGCCTTAACTTAACCTAGCTCTGTAAAAAATGCCTTTATTGTACCATAATAGCAGTGTTGGGGGTAACGCATTGCAAGTAATGTAAGTTATGTAATTAGATTACTTTTTCAAGTAACGAGTAAAGTAGCTAATACATTACTTTTATGTTTACAACAAAATATCTGAGTTACTTTTCCTATGTATTGACTGACACCTCTCCAGTCCCCAATGTTGAGAGAAATCGGAAGTAAGGTGCAGAGGTGTTGTGTGGGCTGTATAAACATGAGGTTAATGTAGTTCTAGACTAAGGGTATGGTTACATGGCAACGATGTACTAAAAATGGAAATGTTTTTCCTTTGCTTTGTTAGTGTACAGTCTACAATGTTGTCAAAATGATCCCTGTTCACAAGGATCTGTGAAAATTACTAAACATGCTGTATTGTGCAGGCCAGTAGTTGGCGATGTCACTTTGTAAAGAAACACCAACACATAATACACATGCGCATGACGTAACCGTTTTCACAAATTCGCGTTTTTGTGGTTTACATGGAGATGATAATGGTATCGTTTTGAAAAACGTAAACCCCATTCTCGAAGGTATGCTTTTTCAGGCACCCAAAACACTGTTGTCATGTAAATGGATGGCCAAAAATGCACAAAACATCACATTTTTCTTTCATTTTTGTTTTTATTGATAAAGTAAGACTGTTGAACTTTCTTCTTCTGCCCATAGACTGTAAAAAAACATTCTTCTTTAATCCAAAATGGCAGCATAACTGAAAGGTTTGTTTGAGCTGAGCCCTCTACTGTACATTAATTTGCGTTTCCTTCAGCCTGAGGCTTATTCATTTCATTTATGGCGTGAAAGGGCCTTTATATTTGCCAAAATATAACTTTTTTTTATTAAAAAAACAAAAAAGCAAGCCTAGCTCAGGTGAGAAAAAGTAACGCAAGACATTACTTTCCATAAAACTAAGTAGGCTAATGCAATTAGTTACTTTTTAGGAAGTAACACATTGTAATGGATTACTCTTAAAAGTAACTTTCCTAACAGTGTCTAATAGTCTGTAGAAAAATTATTAATTTAACTTAAGTTAAAATTAAATTATTAATTTATTAAGTGAGTACTTCCTAGTACAATTTCAAGCTAATCGTGCACAGGACAAAGGGGTTTTTATACATGAAATATATATAACTAACTTTATATTTTAATATACTTTATGTGTTATAAGGGGGTCCCTTGCAAGGTTTAGCTCATAGGCATTTATTTTGAAAGTTGGTGCAGCAAGCGGCCATCACGCTGGTGTCGCTATTTTCAACTGCCTCACCAGCTAAAGACGCACTCATCACGTCTATAATCGCAACACAAGATTGTAGTCTTGGTTTCCCAGCCTCGATTCCTTACTGATGAGGGACTTTCGGCCCGACTGACACAGGGAGATGGGGGTACTCAATATTTCAGACCAGGTGAGGGATATTGAAACTCCACGAGTGGCGTAAATCAAGCAGTTTGTTGTTCGCTTTCTGCGCTTGAATGCAGTGCCTGATATGTTAGCTAGCTCCCCAACGATGGATTATCCCATTTCCCTCATAGTTCTCGCATTAAAACGTGTGTTTTTGTTATTCATTTTGGTGAAAACATTATGGGTTTACTGTATAATGAGGGTAGAGATATCAAAGAGAGGTTGAAAATGAAAAATAATCCTTCTATCACGCCCAGACGTTAGCCAGCCAGCTAGCTAGCGTCCTAATGAGCTGGGTGTCAGCCAGCCGCATAGGAAAACATCTATTGTGTGTTTATATTTTTAAAACGCACATGTTTATTAACCTATTTAACAAATACTCCGGCTTTTTTAAAAGAATTTTTTTAAATAACAATATTGTACGCATATTTATCGCATCTACGTAGATACAATGGCAATGTGTGTTCTTTTGCTGCGGCTTGTTAATGATATTCAGTGATAATCATATTTGATTATAATTATACAGTTACACACCTCACATTTGACACTCAAAGTTATGCATTGCAACTATAAGTTTCCCAAACAAAGGGTTTAAATTTTGTTGTCATGTTTCACAGCAGTATCATAACATCCACCTTTTTTTACCCTCCTCCAGCCGCCTCTGGTCCAGGCCATATTTAACCGAAATACTGATGAAGTGAAGTTATTTTTGCACAAGAAAGATGAAGTCAATGCACTGGTATGTTTTGAATGGCATATATTAGTGTGAGCATGAATTATATGTATCATGCATGTGTGATGGCATAACATTTCAGTATGAACGGACAGATTTTCTGGATTACTGTACATATGGGCTGTGTGGGCCTTAAAAAAATTGCCAGTGTGGAAAGGAAAGTTAAAAACAAATCTGTTAACCTTTTTTTCTCCATTCTCGTGTCAGGACCAAGAGCGCCGCACACCTCTTCATGCTGCTGCCTGGCTGGGGGACGTTCATATAATGGATCTTCTCATCAGTGCAGGTATGAAGTTATACAGCACTGCTGCCACCACATATAGTTAATATAAAACCGATAATTCTGGTCTCAAAAGCTGATTGGACAATACAGAATTCAAGCCTTGCTACAATGCAAAAAATAGTAACATTTATGGCCCATTTGCCTAAATTCAATCTATATCAAGGTTTGAGAGTTGATGAAAAGCTAGTAATTAATTTAAGCCCCCGATATGCTCAGGGGTGAAGTTCTGTTTTGTTCTTTGCTTAGGGGTAAAAAGAAGTTCGAAATACCTTTTCAGCGGTAAACTGTTAGCAAAACCTGGCAATGCCCAGCTGCTGAGAGCGGCATTTAGATGAATATGTAAATATGTAGTATATGTAGCTTTCCTCTCAATAACAAAATAAACGCACAACAAAAACGGCTGGTGAGCAAACAGCTGTTAAGAAAGCATCTGATCATAGGCCGTGTGTGCGATTTGCTGCTACTGTAATAAATCCAAACATGATTCTTGACCGTATTGTTTGTGACCACGGTTGGTGAATAAATGCAGTCCGTGCAACAATGCAAAGTAATCATTTAACATAATTTGTTCTTCGCTTTCCAGAGAAGCTTCATAAGGTGTTACCAGTTTTCTTAATGTAAAGCAGTTGAAAACTACATAGCCGTCTTCTTTTTGCAGTGTTTAGCCATTTCAAAGATGAAAATGGCTAAAAGGAAAAAAAAAAGACAATGAGTATTGTTCTTTGCAGTCTGTCTATATGAATTAGCATTTGTGGAGAAATCTGAATCTGTGGTTCTTCATTTGCAGCTGAATTGCTTCTCATAAAATATCTAATGTGAAGACAAATTACAAAGCACTCACCAAAACCATGCATTACCAGAAGTTGTATTAATGGCTAAGTAGTGTTCAATTTAGTATTATCAATACATACATATTTTACTTGCATATGACCTCGACATACTGAACAGATGAAATGAACCGGAGAAGATTTCCATCAAAGAAGGTGGAGCCTCACTGCCACACCTACCAATTATGTCCTAATCGAAACAGTTCGCAGGTGTATACCAGCCAAAGCAAGCCGTTTAGAACTCCAGAAACAAGCTTCAAATGAGCTTCTTTTTCGCTTGATTTTGTTCTAAATGATGTCTTCGATTTCACTTGAAGTATATTGGGGCCTTAAATCCAATGTCAAGTGAAAATATACATAGGGCTGCACAGAAAACTGAAATAGTCACAATTTGGTAATATACATAGCTAGCAAATCAAAAGCTGTGATTTAATTAAGTATATAGTCACGGTGTGTTTCGGACTGAAGATCGACTTTTACACACGTGCAGCTTGTGTTCACAGTAAATGCTGCTTCACATAAACTCTATCTCTGCAAACACTGAGATTAATGTTTATTTGGGAACTTAATGTGCACTATGTTCACTATTTACATTCACATAATTTCCAACAATTTGTAGACAGAAGTTTACAGCTTTATCAGTATTGCCAATTACCAATATTATGTCAAAATAAAAGCCCAATTTGGCCCAATTTAAGACGATATTTGTCTTGTAAATTGTAATTTTCCATTAGCAGTAGAGTCTTTGTGTCTGGATGTCTCAGCAGTAGCAATAGGAGACATTTGCAACCTTGGCTCAACCAGTGGTGTGAATTTGTGACCTGGTTGGAAACAATCATTATTTTTGCAGTTTCATTTGCTGATGGAAATTACACACTTCAGTGTTTTGATAAAAAAAAAAAAAATTGTTTAGAATGGTTTTTTTTTTTTACTATTGTGTAAATTGTCAAAGCTCTTGCTGTATGTCACAATGCCCTTTAGCCATGAATGGATTCACAATATAGAAAGACTTTCAATTAAAAAAATTTTAAAAAAAAAGTATCTGTCACTTTTTAAAATCTTCATTATTTTTTTTTTTTTACTTAACTGCATAGGTGCGAATGTCAATGCAAAGGACCATGTGTGGCTAACACCATTGCACAGAGCGGCTGCTTCCAGAAACGAGGTAAGCAGCCTGTGTTGATTTAGGCTATGTTCAGATTGCCAGCAATAATTAGATTTTTTTTGTTGTTGTTGCATATACAGGTTTTATCCAGATGAGTTTTTGAATGTCTGCACAGTAAAAAAAACACATCAGATTTTTTCAGACCACATTTGGAGGTGATTTGAAATGCGATTCCAATCGGATTTTTACAGATTCATCTCAGTCTGGATTCTCTGGCTGTCGGAAATGCTAGAAGTATTCATACATTCATACACACATATCAGTCTCCTCTGTTGCCAAGTTTTTGTTGTGCGACGGAGGAGTCCTACACTGCAGCTTGACAGGGTGCTTATTTGGAGAGCGAGGTGATGCTCCATTTTTCCTGCACCCTATTTGAAAGACTACACATACATGGGTAATTCTTACGTCGTTACCAAAGCAACCCTTGCAGATGGGTTGGTTATGTCTGGACACACAAATCTTATTTTATCACTTGCAATTAATAGGCCGGACAGTCTGTCTGAAAAGATCTGGTTTGAGGAAAAAATCTGCTTTGCCTGCAGTCTGAACATAGCCTTACATGCCTGAGTGGAGGCTCAGTCTGCGTAACGGCTTACTCATGCCATTGTTTAGCATTTTAGCAGTTTAATATGATTCATGCATTGTTTTGTTTGTTTTTTTACCCAGAGGGCTGTGGGGCTGCTGCTGAGGAAGGGAGCTGACGTGACCGTACGGGATAAGTTCTGGCAGACACCACTGCACATTGCGGCAGCCAACCGAGCTACGCGTTGTGTCGAGGCCCTGCTGCCCCATGTGACCAGCATGAATATGGCCGACCGTACGGGCAGATCGCCCCTGCATCACGCTGCTCAGAGTGGATACCAGGAGGTAGGGTGGAATTTGTCATCTAATGCACTCATGTGAGTTAAAAGACAAGGTGGGCCACATCAGCCCTCAACATCTATATTTCAGCACTCCACAAGGCTGTGAATGTGCAAATTGCTAATAGAGCAAAAACAGATACTTCAGTTTTGACGTGTTTCTTTGTAGATGTTTTAGGTTCCTTAGGTTTACCTTTGCTGCATTTAGTCTGCGGTCCTCATTTGAAAATGTTTATTTAGATGTCACGATACAAAATTTCAGTAGTAGTTGCCAGTAATTTTTTTTTTTTTACAATTTTAGGCCTGTCTGTTATTATTAATCTGCTGATTGCAATTATTCAGGATAACCGCATATTTTGTACACAACAATTTAAATATTTTATAGTATTTGTATATTTTTATTATTAAAAATCTATACAATATTTGAGAAAATGACCAATTTTGTGCACAATCACAATAGTTTAATTTTTTTAATATTTGTATATTTTTGCTGCCATGTTCATTGTGTCTGCTTAACTGAGTACATGACGTTAACTAACCACGTAACATGTATTATCTTATAGCTGTATATTACTGCCATATCGACATTAATTTGACACCCTCATCTCTAGCTGATAACAGAATACTTCCAGATTGTAACATTTAAACATTTTCTGTAAAACTGCTTTGAAACAATGTATTATGAAAAGTGCTATACAAATAAACTTGAATAGAATTATAAATATTTAATATATTAAACTATTTAAAAGTTATGTTTTGTTAATTTTTAATATTAAAAAAAAAAAAATATATATATATATATATATATATATATATATATATATAATTAGTCTAGATTCACATAGCCTTTAAGGATTAAATATGAATAAATTACTTGTGTATTAAACTAACACTTTAGATAAAATTATTCACGATAATCAATTGACGGTATAATGCTTTTAGAGCTTTTAGTACATTTAGTACTCAATACTGCAAAAACTAGTATCATTACAATAAAAATTAGTCAACATGGTACTAAAGTACCAGTACTTTTGACTTCCCTAGTGCCAGTTGGTTTTAAATCTAGGCCTGTATGTGTTAAAATTGTGACTTTGCTTTTTTTATTAGTTTCTCATGGGTACCTCTAATGCCTAGATGGTTTTGATTAAATAGATACGATGTGACTTTGTGCTTTTTGCTGCCAACTAGATGGTTAAATTGCTGCTGAACAAGGGAGCAAATCTGAGTGCCAGTGACAAGAAGGACAGGCAGCCCATTCATTGGGCAGCTTACCTTGGTAAGTCCATATTTGGATCATCTTGAATTGTTTTACTTGTTTTCTGTAGCTGAATAGTAATTTTCCTTGTGTTTGATTGTTTCATCATCTTTTGCTACTTAGTGGTGATTCCTGTTATTTCTAGTAAAACTAACCTGATTGTTTCTCTCAGGACATCTGGAGGTGGTTAAGCTGCTGGTGTCTCAGGGCTCAGATAAGAGCTGTAAGGATAAGCGGGGATATACCCCTCTCCACGCTGCTGCTGCCAGTGGCCACGTCGATGTGGTCAAGTACCTGTTACGCAATGGAGCCGAGGTCAGCGGCAGGGCTTTTCTCACGATTGCAACTTTTTCTCAGAATTGCAAGTTTATTCCCTGGTTTTACAGACAAGGCTTAAGCTAGTCCTAGACTAAAATGCATGTTTGAGCTGTTTTAACTGAAAGTAACTTGTACTGACATATCTTAAAATATGTCAGTGCCATTGTTTTGTCTCAAGATGCACACCAGTAATGTTTTTTCTGCATGTTTATAAAAGCTACTTAAATGTCCTAATTGAACTAAGGTCTAATCCTGGCTTAATCTAAGCCCTGTCTGTGAAACCAGGCCTTTGTCTCACAATCCTGACTTTATAACTTGCAATCATGAGTTTATATCTCGCATAAAGTAAGAATTGCAAGATGTAAACTCGTAGTTGCAAGGACAATGAGTCAGAATTGTGAGATGAAAAAGTCGCAATTACCTTTTGTATTTTTTTTTTTTTTATTCTGTGGCTAAAACAAGCTACCATGAATATCATAAATAATTTGGCAGGTAACCAAGTGATTTTTCAATTAAAAAAAAATAAATGCATAAGGATCAGTACAAATTAGTTATGTCCAGTGTTGGGGAATGTTACTTTTAAAAGTAATGCATTACAATATTGTGTTACTTCCAAAAAAATGTAACTAATTGTGTTACTTAGTTATTTTTATGAAAAGTAATGTTACGTTGCTTTCAGGAGAAGAAAGTTCAGCACTCTTCAGCAATAAAAACAAAAATGAAATGCAAATGTGATGTTTATCTAACGTAATTTTTGCTTATTATTATGGTTGAATTAGATCATCAAAGGTCAGCAGCAAATGCATAGGTCAATAAATACATAAAGTATTTTTGTATTATTTAACATATCATTTTTGCAGGTTTGCATGTAACTCCTGTTACTTGTAATGTTTTAGCCCCAACTCTGGTTATGTCACAGTCATGACCCATGATTTTCTACTTGCTAGGTGGTTGCAAAAATCTGTGTAGTGCAGGATGAGTCATCAATATTTTTAGTCTGTTCCTGGAAGAGAATAATGGTTGATCCTCAGTTTACAGGATGTTTTATGCCATGGTTTCTGTTTCTCAGATTGATGAGCCTAATGCCTTTGGAAACACTGCTCTCCATGTGGCCTGTTACACGGGACAGGAAGCCGTAGCCAACGAGCTGGTGAACCGTGGGGCCAACGTCAACCAGCCCAACCACCGTGGCTACACGCCCTTGCACCTGGCTGCCGTGTCCACCAATGGGGCTCTTTGCCTGGAACTCCTGGTCAACAACGGTGCTGATGTCAACATGCAGGTCTGGATAGGGAATGGGACTGGTTTACTAAGACCCCTCTCTGACTGGATGATCTAAATTTACTTTTTTACACTTTCACTGGTTTTTAAGCTTTAAGCAAGAATCAGAACTGTTTTTTTGTTTGTTTGTTTGTTTTTTTAAATTGGATGGTTTTTTTTTTTCTTTGCAGAGTAAAGAAGGGAAAAGCCCTTTGCACATGGCAGCCATTCATGGACGTTTCACTCGCTCTCAGATCCTCATTCAAAACGGTTAGTTCTCTATCCTTTTCAACTTGATTTCCAGTTCTTTTTGTAATATTTAAACCCTGTAATTCCTATTGTTGTCTCCAGGTGGGGAGATAGATTGTGTGGACAGATATGGCAATACTCCTCTTCATGTTGCTGCTAAGTATGGCCACGAGCTGCTTATCAGCACCTTGATGACAAACGGTGCTGACACAGCCAGGTAAAGAAACGTGTTTGTTGAATGAGACTGAATGTTTTAATAATGAGATGATTTTATTATTATTATTATTTTCTCTCTTTTTTTTTTTTTGGTAGTGATTGGGGTAAGATCATTTCCTAAATATTGACAACTGTGCATAATATTTCTACCATATACAACCTACAGCAAATTATCTGGCTAAAGATCATGAATTACTTAAAACATTTATGCAAAATGATATATGTGAGGCTAAAGCAGTGTTATTTTAGTAGTATGTATATACTGTTATAGCAGGGGTGTCCAATCCTGCTTCTTGGGGTCCACTGTCCTGGAGAGTTTAG
The DNA here is from genome assembly GCA_037950665.1 of Hypophthalmichthys nobilis. NCBI lineage: Eukaryota > Metazoa > Chordata > Actinopteri > Cypriniformes > Xenocyprididae > Hypophthalmichthys > Hypophthalmichthys nobilis. The sequence continues at coordinate 12,782,264 of CM075485.1, forward strand.
CTCCAACCCTGATTAAACACACCTGAACCAGCTAATCAAGGTTTTTAGGCATACAGGAAACTTCCAGGCAGGTGTGTTGTGGTTAGTTGGAGCTAAACTCTGCCAGACAGTGGCCCTCCAGGACCGAGTTTGGACACCCCTTTATTATAGTATTCTATTAATATTTTAAATTAACTGAAATTTTAAAAATAAAAGCTTTCATTTTAATTTGTTGAAGGTTTGGTATTTTTATGTGCTTGTCATTTTCATTCATATGTATATTTCAATATAGATTTTTTTTTTTCCAGTTTTCATTTTAGTACTCCAAATTAAATTTGTTCAGTGAACAACTCTAGGTTTAGTTTTTTCATCTAGTATTTATATCTTTATATCTTTATCTTTATTTAGCTTTATTTAAATTATGATTTTTAATATTTTGTTGGTAGTGTGTCACTGGCTCAATTAATAATGATAGCACTTTTTCCTTGCTTGTTTATGAAAATGTGTATAATATGCAGTAAAATTCCAAGTGAATTGTGCTTTAATAAATGGTTTCTCTGGCATAGTTGCTTTCTTGTAATTTCAGACACCCTGACATATAATGGTTTTGTGTACATCTCACTTCTAGTCTTGCTGACAATTTAGTTAAAAGTGGCACAGCTTAACCCACTCTATATACACAAGAGACAAGGAATTTGCATTTACAAGGAAACTTGATACTAATCTCTTGTCAGTTTGCATGTAATCTGCTTCTGTGGCATGTATAGTGAAATAATTCACTTGTTTGTCCTCTTTCTAAAGACAAGGGATTCATGGGATGTTTCCTCTACACTTAGCTGTGCTCTACGGGTCCTCTGACTGTTGTCGTAAGCTACTTTCCTCAGGTATGCACACTTCCTCCCTACAAATTACAGTAAAGGCCAAAAGAAAACGATTTTGTCCCTAGTCTGTATTATGTCCTTGTGCCTTATGGAAATGCACCGATTGTAACAAAGTGGTACTAAATAATTGTCATGTTATGGTATTTACATGGTGATTCAAATAATACCATGATTATCCCATGGTACATTTGTGTGCTTTTTTTGTAATAGATTAAAGTCTTGATTTTCTTTTAACTTTCTTCCATTAACTGCTTCTCCGATGACCAATGTGCATCCAGCTAAAATGAAAGTATTCCTCTAACTATCATTGCAGTGACTGTGTGTGTGTCTTTTGCAGGTCAGCTCTACAGCATTGTGTTGTCAATGAGTAAAGAACACGTGCTCTCGGCCGGATTTGACATCAACACCCCAGACAATTTTGGGAGGACCTGTCTACACGCTGCTGCCTCTGGAGGGTGAGACTGCAGTTCTACTTAGAATGGGCTATTTAAAAAGCCACTGGCCCACTTTTTCAGGTTTCAGGTGTCCCCAATAATAGTGTTTTATGCACACAAATGCCAACCAAGGTCGTTTTGGAGATGTCACTCAACAGCCACCATCTAAAAGTAATTGAAAAAGATGTGTAAAAGATTTATTTATGCCTATCCTTTATTCTCTCTACTCAGAAATATTGAATGTCTCAACCTGCTCTTAAGCAGTGGAGCTGACATGAATAAAAAGGACAAGTTTGGAAGGTACACATCTACTTTCTTTAAAATGGGATGCCCATAAATTGTCATGAACATGTCTGAAGTTTACCTCATGAAAAGAATCCTCATGCTAACTTGCCTAGTATAATTTCTTATTTTTACTTTGGATATTGGCATGAAATATGATGTGGATACCTTTTTATGAGATTGATCCGTATGTTAAGTGTTAGAATTTCTCTGTCTCTCTACCAGGACTCCTTTGCACTATGCGGCTGCTAACGGGAGGTATCAGTGTGTGGTCGTTCTGGTTGGAGCGGGGGCAGAGGTCAACGAGCGCGACCGCTCTGGCTGTACACCTCTACACTACTCGGCTGCATCAACTGCATTCTGCAGGTGAAATGCGCTTACACATATCTATTAAATATAATAGTTGTGCACTATTGTTGTATACAGCAGTATTAATGTCTAGTGTCTTTCTCAGAACGGACCGGCCCCATGCCAGCACCCATCAGAACCAAGAGGATGGGGAGAAGGAATCCTTCCTGTAAGCCCACAACAAATATTTGTTCCTTAAATTTGACACCCTTTTTGTTTGTTGTAATTATGTTTTGTGCCTCTTTTTAGCAGCTATTACCTGAATTTGTTTTTTCACTTTAACTCTTTAAAATTATATTATCTATGCTTAAACTGTTATGCATTGTGACAGTCTAAAATGGAATCATGGGTACAGATAATGTCAGCTGTCCCACTGAATTTGACAACAATACAATTATGTACACTACCATTCAAATGTTTGGGCTCAATAAGATGTATATAAGTATAATGCTTAAGATAGATAGATCAGCATATTAAAGGGTTAGTTCACCCAAAAATGAAAATTGTCAGTAATTATTCACCCTCATGTCATTCCAAACCCATTAGACTTTCGTTCATCTTCCGGACTCAAATGAAGATCTTTTTGATGAAATCTGAGAGCTTTCTGTCCCTCCATAGACAGCTATGCAACTACCAATTTGACGCTTTAAAAAGTTTATAAAAAGATTGTAAAACTAATCCATATGAATTGAGCTGTTTAGTCCAAATTTTCTGAAGAGACTCGATCGCTTTAAATGTTGAACAGATTTACTTTAGGCCCTTATTCACATAAAAACATTAATCAACTCGCACATCAGTTGTGGTAAACTGAAGCTCAAGCATGTTTGCTTGATGTGTGCGAGAACTAATGAGGTTCATTCTCATTTTACGCAGCATGTTTGAGCATGTTTGTTCTTGCATTGTGAAGCAGGTTCGGTTGAGCTTTTGTTTATGTTCACTGATCAATATTTATGTGTGAATAAAAGCCTAAATTAAATCTGTTCATCATATAAAGCGATTGAAAATTTGGACTAAATTAACTTTATGAACTTTGAAGCATCAAAGTGGTAGTTGGAACAGAAAGCGCTCAGATTTCATCAAAAAGATCTTCATTTGTGTTCCGAAGAGGAACGAAAGTTTTACGGATTTGGAACGACATGAGGGAGAGTAATTAATGACAGAATTTTCATTTTTTGGGTCAACTATGCCTTTAAAATAATATCTGAAGGATCATGTGACACTGAAGATTGGAGTAATGATGCTGAAAATTCATTTTAAAATATATTAAATATATATTTTTAAATATATTAAAATAGAAAACAGTTGTTTTAAATTATAAAAATTTCACAAATTTACTGAATTGTAATTAAATAAATTAAGCCTTGGTGAGCATAAGAGACTTCTTTCAAAAACATTAAAAAAAATCTTTTTGAACCCCAAACGTTTGAAAGGTATTGTATAAGTAAGAAGAAAGTTGTTTTGAGTTGTTACTGCTTATTATTTCAGTCTTTATATCCCATACATGTTGATGCTTTTAGGTGTGTGGAGCATTTGTTGGATAACGGTGCTGATCCATCTCTGTGCAACACTAAAGGATACAGTGCTGTGCATTACGCTGCGGCCCACGGCAACAAACAAAACCTGGAGCTGGTGAGATTCACCATTCACTCTAGCATCATTCGCTGTGATTTAATTTTTTTTGTTTTTTTTTTAAATCAAAGTTAAACACTTGCATATGCTATGTCACTTTTTGTTCTTTATTCTGTAGCTTTTGGAGATGTGCTTCAACACAATTGGAGACAAGGAAAGCAATGGGTCTGTCAGCCCACTACACTTGGCGGTACGTACAAAACAACAGCTTCTACTTATTCAGGACATAAATCAGCAGATATTCTGTAATTCTGCAGAACTCTGCCCCCTGTTGGTGCAATGTATATATTGATCTTTCCTTTATTCTTTTCCTATCAGGTGGAGTCAGGTCACTGGGAATGTGTCACAGTGTTAATTGAGTCTGGAGCGTGTGTGGATGCATGTGACCCGGTGGGGCGCTCTGTGCTGTACGTGGCCTCTCAAAGAGGACACGCCCGCTGCGTAGAGCTCCTGCTCGGCCAATCAGCATCTTGCCTGCTCACAGAACACTGCAGCAAATGGGGCCCTCTTCATGTTGCAGGTACAGAATGCATGTATGTGTGAATTAGCTTGTGATACTTATCTTTGTGTGGAAGTTTGACACATCTGTGTGTTTGTTGACAGCTGCCAACGGCCACTCAGAATGTCTGCGGATGCTGCTCTGTAGTGAGGGAGGAGCAGACCTTGTTAATGTTACAGACGCAGAGGGACAGTACGTATGAGCTCATGGCTTATTTACGGTTTCTTTTGTCTTTTTTTACTCACAGCATTCAGTATATACAGGGAAACGCATGACAAGTATTGCATCTTGCTTAATGCGATTTAATAATCACCCAAATATGCAATGGTTTGGAATGAGCTCATTAAAATATAGGATTTTTTTTGTACTATTGAGTTTGTATTATAATATTAATGTAATTGTATTTATATTTTATAATTAAATTGATTTGTATTAATATAGCTAAAACATATTATTATTATTATTATTATTATTCAAATTAAATTTACTTGAACTCCAAGATCTTTGTGAAATGAAGGCTTGACTCTGTTACTGGACCATATTGCAATTAAATAATAATTATTATTGCATAATAATATTCTACTAATATTCCTAATAACAATAAATACTATCTGTAAATATCTATACTCAGGTTGCCTGGGTTTTAAAAACTTGAATCAAAAAAGCGATATGTAAGCATTTATAAATATTTTGGTTTATTTTTCATGTCACACCCAATGCAATGTTTATTTACAGATATTTGCTGAAATCATACTTTTCATACCATATATATTTCATAGATGTAAACAAAAAAAGACACATTATTAATTCCAGTTGTTTGTATGAAAATTGTAAAAAGAAAAATAATCATAATAGTAGCAGTGCGAACACACAACAAGCAATGCATAGCGCTTCCATTTTAAATAAGGGATCCTCATATACAAATCGAAGCTAAAAATAAAAGATTCCCAAACAATGCTGAAAAAGGAAACTGTAATACATCTTATTTGCATTTTCAGATTATAGTTGTTGATCTTCTCACTGTTTCTCTGTCTTCATAGAACTCCACTAATGCTGGCAGTGCTGGGGGGACACACTGACTGCGTGCATCTGCTGCTGGAGAGAGGAGCTTGCCCTGATATGCGAGACAGGAGAGGAAGAACAGCCTTACACAGAGGGGTGAGATCCTGAAAACATAAGTAAAGTTTGCATCGTAGGCCTCATAATGCAAGGGGTTTCTAACCAGGACTGTTTTTGTAGGCGGTGATGGGTCGGGAGGACTGTATAACCGCCCTGCTGTCCCACAATGTCTCAGTCCTTAGCAGAGATTTTCAGGGGCGAACTGCGGTCCATCTGGCTGCCTCTTGCGGCCATGCTGACATTCTCTCCAATCTTCTTTCTGCTGCTGACCACTCCCATCCCCACGACCCAATCACAGACCGCCACGGCTACACACCCGCACACTGGGCAGCCTATCACGGTAAGAGTTCAGACCTTATGAGCCTTAACGGCTTGTTCACATTACTAAAACTGTAATAAGTTAAATAAGTGACATGCTTTATTTGTGAAACAGGTCATGAAGACTGTTTGGACGTTTTACTTGAACTTAAACCATGTAGTATCCAGGAGGGAAACCCCTTCACCCCACTGCACTGTGCTCTGTGAGTGTTGAACTATTTCTCTTTTCAGTTTCAAAGGTTATGTACTTATTTTCGATGTTGTAATAATTCCTCGGAAGACAGAAACTGAACTACAAATAGTCAGGGAAATAAAAATCAAAAAAATCGAAAACATGTTATAAATGGTTATTATCCACTCTAAAATATTTTTAATCCTTTAATTTTTTTCTTTCTTATATTTGCAGTTTGGACTTTTTAGTATAGTTTTTTTACTGTTACTATTCATTAGGGGTGTAACGGTACACAAAACACGTGGTTTGGTACGTACCTCTGTTTTGAAGTCACGGTTCAGTGTGGGTTCGGTACAGCAGGTGGGGAGAAAACTAAGTGTAAAATTGTTTTTCTTTTTTATTAAACAGTTTACTGAACAAATTGTGTTTGTCTTTAAATATATTAAATTAAAATGACTTAAAGATGCCACTTTGGCGGGTTGAATTTCATTTCAGCTTACAGCCAAATGATCGTTGAAGATCGTCCTATCACAAAATTACAATTCAATTACAATTCTTTATCGATGAACTTGCTGTTAGTGAAGGCAGGATAGGTGGAATCGTGCTGAATGACACACAACAGAACGCTCTCTCTGTCCGCGTGCGATCAGTTCTCCTTGCGCCTGAATAGTCAAATACGCACACACAGATGTCAAAATGCCCATCGTGTGGAGTATCTCGCATGAATATAGTCGGTTATGGCTTAAGTGGACGTAAACAGGTGGGTAATAAATGTGTCAGTATATTACGTCCTTGCATTCAGCAGCCCAATTAAATACATGTCTGTCATGTTAATCAAACAACAAAAAATGTTACATAAATGTATACATGCTAAATAAACCTACTGTATTTGAAAAAAGATTTTTTTAATTTACTATTGTTTTTGTAATTTGCTAATTTGCTTCTTTGTTCTTTTACATAGCCTAACAAAAATAACTTATAAATTTTATCATATTAGCCTATGCTCATATTGCCCACCCTTTGCCCACCTGTACATACCAGCTGATAAACAGTGTAGTCTTGATTTGGGTGGTCAATCTGCATTTGAAAGTTTGAAAGGGTTTTAAATCTTCTAAATCAAGTAAAATGACTCAAAATCAAGTAATTTAAGCATGCCAAAGTCAACTTTAATCATAGAAAATGTAATTTCCCAACAACAAAATTGTGGCCAGTGAAAATGCTGAGTGGCTAGTAACATGTGTTTCCTAATCGCCATGCTGCATGTTCTTGTCATGCCATTGCAGAATTAATGGCCATAGTGGTTCTGCTGAGCTGCTGTTGGAATCCAGTGGTTGTAATTCGCTGGTAAACATCAGGGATGCCAAAGGAAGGTTAGTGCAAGTACATATTAAAATACAACTGCTGTGTAGTAGCTGTAAATTTTACATAAATTCTACTAAATAGCTACCAGATAAATGACTGTTCTGACATCTTGCTCCCAGGACCCCGCTTCACGCGGCCGCAGTTGCCGAGGACGTGGCTGGGCTGCAGCTGGTTCTGCGGCACGGAGCTGACATCAACGCCGTGGACCACTCAGGGCGTTCTGCACTGATGGTGGCTGCCGATAATGGCCAAAGCGGTGCAGTAGGTAAGAGTTTTACCATGTGTCATAGAGTAATCCCAGACTGAAACCCTCAGACATTGTAAAACATGTGACTCCTTAGAGTTTTAATAGATGTTTTTATTGTTGTATACAGCCCTGCTGCTGCACAGAGCCAAAGCTGACCTGTCCCTCCTGGATGTGAACAAGAACACTGCCCTTCACCTGGCCTGCAGCAAGGTAACAAACATAGCGAGGGCCCTATGAAATCCATTTTTTTTTACCGTTTTATTTCTTCTGGATTTGGGGATTTTTTTTCTTTTTTCTTTTTTTTTTTTTCATTTTAAAATTTTCTAGATTGTTTTAATGGTTAAATAAAATTTTAGCAATCAAAAAGTATGTCACATTCATTGAAATCATGAAACTTTTATACAATTTAACAACAATTTATTAAGTTTAACAATAAAATGCATTTTAGGGCACTATAAATTCTTTCCCAAATTTTGTGTTTTCCATTTTAAGTTTTCTGGATTCAGTTTTTATGGTTTGTTTAAATTTTAGTAGTAAAAAAGCATGTCTAGTCAATTGAATTCATAAAACTAACAATTTAATTTAATTGTTACAATAGTAGGGCCCTATAAAATGTTTTATTTTTAGTGTTTAAATGTTTTACATTTGATTTTTTTTTTTTTTTTTTTTTTTTAAGAAATTCTTTGTCTGTTTAAATTTAAATTTTCATTTTTGAAAATGTAATCAAATAAAAATATAACAATTCCTTCTTTTTATTAATTTTTTTTTGGCCAAAGAAGTACTGCACAACAAATTTTCTGTTAAAATTAAATAAAACATGCAAGACAAAATGTGATATTCCTTAAAATATTCCTTTTAAAAAGTAATTTGGGTCCAGGCTCTCGTGCTCAAATGTTGTGCTTATTGCGCTAACCTTGTGCATATTGCTGTGTTTGTGTTTAAAGGCTCATGAAATGTGTGCCATGCTGATCTTGAAGGAGATCCACAACCCTATCCTCATAAACGCAACCAACAGTATGCTTCAGATGTGAGTATCTTTGTCACAATTTGCAAATACATCAATAAGTTGTAGGTTGTGCATGGCTCTGTAGCAGTAGCATTATCATTATCATCAGCTCTTTGTTTGAAGTGGCAAAATTGGCTTTTTTATGCACTTTTTTTTTTTTAATAAAAATTATACACTCTACCTTTTCCCAATGTGATTAAACTGAGTGAACGTTTTAGCATTGTAACTTAATTTTCTCTATATTTCAGGCCCCTCCATATTGCCGCCAGGAATGGTTTGGCAACCGTGGTTCAGGCCTTGCTGAATCGTGGAGCCACAGTGCTGGCAGTGGATGAGGAAGGTAAGTACAGGAAAATTCATGTTTTGTGATTTTTGGGCAAAGTTTGTGTGAGTTGCTTACAGCAGTAAGTGACAACATGGGCGGGACTAATATTAGGGTAAAAAAGTGAATTGTGCATTTACACTGTGTTTCAAATTATTATGCAAGTGACATATCAGTGGGATTTCAGTGCAATAAACATTCAGATTTTAGTTTTTCAAAGTTTGTTTGTTTGTTTTATTTCTCCGTATCTTTTTAGATAACTGGTATCAATCTCAGACAGGTTTGTGAAATAGTTTTCCAGGTCAACTTGGGTAAATGGAAACCCTACTCAAAGAGATTGTTTCACATTATTAAGCAAGTCGCAGTTCTCATGCAATATGGGAAGGAAGAAAGATCTTTCTGAAGATGAAAAGCATGAAATGGTGCAATGTTGTGCAAAAGGCATGAAAACAACTAATATTGTGTGAAAAGTGAATGGAGATTATGGAACTATCATAAGATTTGTGAGTGATTTAGAGCACAGCAGAACTCGGTCAGATAAAGGCTTAATGTTTCTGTCAAACAAGTTAATTGTATTTAAAGGACAGCTGTAAAAAGAAGCCACTGTTGAGCAGCAGGTATTTGAAGCTCCTGGTGTCTTTGAAGTCTCAAGAACCTCTCCATGCAGGCTGGCAGTTATGTGTAAAATTGCATTTCAGCCACTCCTAACCAAACCTCACAAAGAGAAACATTTACAGTGGGTGTAGAAATACATTTTCAAACAGTTTTATTGCTGTGGTGTTTTTTGCAGCATGGGATAGTGCATAGTGCATTGTATTTCAGAAGGAATTATCCTTCTTTTTATACCAAAGCTGAAAATGGCCAGTTATGAACTCCACATATCTTGCAGAAGTCATTTCAACACCCTCAGAGACCCTAAAGGGACCTTCCATCTCACTTCCCAATATTCCAGCCCAAATCATCACCTGCCAGCTCCCTATCTAAAAAGATATGGGGAAATAAAACAAACAAACACTTTCTTTGAAAAACTAAAATCTGAATGTTTATTGTAGTGAAATTCTCCTGATATGTCACTGGCATAATAATTCGGAACACAGTGTAGTTTCCAAAGAATAATTATTAGATATCATGTTAATACTGTTGAAGTTAGCATACTAACTTCATACATGGATTCATAAACTTTATACATGGAATTTACAGTTCTGAACATCGCAAGTTTGTTGATTATCGCCATTTTAGGTTGCCCAGGGTAAGTCTGCTAATACAAATACCATATTTTCCAGAAAAAAAAGTCGCACCTAAATATGTGTCATATCGGGTCACGGGTTTACAAACAGTATAAACACTATGAACATGTACTTTAGTTCTAGTCCACATAAAATCCTTCAAGTATAACATTATACAAGGATGGAAAAATATGAATATAAATTATAGCGCTATTTATTATGATCAAAATTATTATAAACGGCAAGCTTAAAGGGTTAGTTTACCCAAAAATGAAAATTCTGTCGTCAATTGCTCACTTTCATGTCGTTTCACACCCGTAAGACCTTCGTTCATCTTAGGAACACAAATTAAGATATTTGATGAAATCCAAGAGGTATATGACTCCTATAGTAGCAATTTAACCACCACTTTCAAGGTCCAGAAAGGTACTAAAGATATCGTTAAAACAGCCGACGTGACTGCAGTGGTTCAACCTTAATTTTATAAAGTGATGAGAATACTTTTTGTGGGCAAAAACAAAACAAAAATAACTACTTTCAGCAATATCTTTGTGTCATTCTCATATGCTGTTTACGTCCAGCACTTCCAGGTTCTACGTCAGAACGCTGTCTCAGTATTGGCCGACACTGTTCACGTGAGCAGCACGACGCATTTGTGTGATACTGACGCAGGAGCCAGCCAGTAAGGAGTCGGCGTTCTGACGTAGAACCTTTCTGGAACTTGAAAGTGGTGATTAATTTGCTGTCTATGGACGAGTCATATACCTCTTGGATTTCATCAAAAATGTCTTAATTTGTGTTCTGAAGATGAACGAAGGTCTTACAGGTTTGGAACGACATGAGGGTGAGTAAATAATGACAGAATTTTCATTTTTGGGTGAACTAAACCTTTAAACAAATTTAATGCTAAATTACTAATCTGTGGGAAATGCACTATACAAATAAACATGATGTACCGTTATTTACCGTCATTTACTGGGAAAAAAAATGACCTGCTGAGGGTCAGCTGTGAGAGGATTTAGGAAGAGAAACAAGAGATTCCCTGTGTAGTCCAATGGAATAACTTCAGTTGAGCAGAATGTAAAGTGACAAATGGCTAAATTCAAATTTGTTGTATGAAATTTGGTGAATTTTTGGTGGGATGGTCATCACGCTGACCTACTATACAACTGACTATTTAAATTGAGCGATATAATTTTGTTTTGTTGACTGCATTTTAATTTGATGATGAATTGGCTGCCATGTCAAGTTGGCAACACTAGAACCAATAGAATGTGTGTGCATTTCATTCTTGATGTTAATTGCATTATATTTCGCTTTGGAATATGTCGCGGCACATTTCAGATCATAAAAACAATGCGACTTATTTTCCAGAAAATACGGTACATTAGCATAGGGCTCATCTTAACACCTGCTCTATGAATCATGGAACTAATGTATTTAAATGAGTTCACTAAACGTTCACTCCTTGACTAAATGTCTCTGTGTTTTGTGATGTCACAGGTCATACGCCAGCCCTGGCTTGCGCATCCAATAAAGCTGTTGCCGACTGCCTAGCTCTCATTCTGTCAACCATGAAGCCTTCCTCCTCCACACCTTCCTCATCCTCACCTTCTTCTCCCAGCCTCAACCTGCTCAAGCACTGTGGCATCACAGCCGCCTGCCCCCCCCTGCCCAATGGAGGCCTTCGCCATGGTTACGGCAAAGATCGCCATGGTGCTACCATCGGCTTGGATGGCTGCTTGACCGAGTGAGGCGTTCTTACTTGTTAAAAAAAAAAAAAAAAAAGCGCGTAGTCGCTTGGTTTGGTCCTCTCTACACACCTAGATAAACCTATATGCAATTACAGCCACACATCCCTTCTGTGCCAGTATCAATGCTTTTCTTCACGTCTCAGTAGAGAGCGAACACGAGAGGACAAATTTAGCTATTTATTTCTATTTATTTTCCCCCACTTTCCTTTTCCTCCCACCCCCTGACTCCCATCTTAGATGCTCTCCATTCAATATGAGTCTAAGTCTAAAATCTGAATCTAAGCCATCTATTCGAACCAGTATCCATCACTGGCGAGTCAGTCCTTTATTTCTTCATTGCAGTCGATTTGACTGGGTTTATGTTAGAATTATGCAGCTGTGTGTCTCCATGGTAACAGTGATAATGGATGGGTTTCCATATCATGCCTCCTATTTGCGTGAAGCTGTGGCCTTGCATAGGAATTTACAGCCTGCCCTGAGGAACAATTTAAACGGGTTACACTAGATTTGCATGAATTTGCGGGACCATGTATTTGATAGTGGTCTTGTGTGTGTGTTTGTGTGAGTGCGTGTATGTGTGACATCCACTTTTGCGCAACAGTCCAAGTTTTTCATCCCATACTTGATTCTTACTTTTTGAGGTTTTTATGTGAGGTGCAATCTGAATTAGCACAGATCAGGAAAAAAACAAACAACCTAACAGAATCATTTTGACAGAAGGGAAACCATACTACCTTAAGCCAAAAGACCAATGACCTCCTGGTAGAGGGGTCCGATATAATATAATGCTTGTTTACTGTTAGAGAAAAAAGGGATAGTGTTTGGATGGGTTTTGAGGTGGAAAATTCATATTAGGTTTACAATGAAGGTAATAGGTAGTCCAGATCACTGTTTGTAGGTGGGCAGAAGAAAGAGGAGTTTAAAGTGTCATGATTTTGAGCGTTTAAAACATTATGAAGATACTACACTAAGGAAGTATAGAAAGCACAAATGTCATTACAGATGCAAACGTCATACACAGTACTTGCTCCTTGGAACCTTCTGTTTCATTTTGGTTTGTTTTGGGTTGGCAGGGCCTCGTAAAATATCTTCAATTAAATCTATTGCTTTGCTAGTTTATCGTTATATTTAGTGTGGAGTTGCTTTCACAGTGCCTACTGATTTCATTTTGTCTACCTAGGGTCCAATTAGTTAAACACACCATGTGCGCTCCCCAAAGTTTTCAAAATGGTGCTTTGACTAGTGAAACATGAGTTAAATATTTCACTATCATCCGTTATGAAATGATTACCTAAATAGATGAATGAACGATTCATATATCAGAACCTACTTGGGGGAGTGTATATGTCAAATTTGCAAAAATTAAGTGTTGAGGCTGATTGGACCTTTTTTACATTTGTTTATGGTGTTGGGGAGCAGTCATGGGTATGACCAAAGTTGTGCGATTTCTAAATAGCATTTTATTAGGAACTTGTAGATATAAAAAAAAAAAAAGACATTATCTTTTCAATTAAAATACTAAAATAATATTCTCCCCTCCTCTTTATAAAATGCTTCCTTATTGCCAAAGGTAGATTAACAAAGTTAAGATTGTGCTTCCTTTAGGTTTTTGCACCTAAAACACAAAATAAGAACATGTGAATGAGTGTTAGAAACATCCCTTTTTTTTTTTTTTGTTTGTGCACCACAAACAGGCAATATATGCTCAGTCAGTAATGAGACAATCAGTTGAAAGGGCTTTTAATTTTGCCATAGATTTCGTTTTTTCCTAAACAAGCAAAAGCATCAACATTTTTTAACAATTAGGAAGATCTATACCCCTTAATTCAAGACATCTATGAACTAATGCATACTTCAGGCGTGAAATGTGGACTTGTTCTCAATTATACCAATACTATTACTTTTCATTACAGTATATCAGGATTTTAGTGATGTAGATAGAGTAGTATTGTAACTGATATTTTATTGTTGATTGAAGGTGCGTAGAAAAATGAAACTGTAACGTTAGATGTTTAAAGGCTGTGTGGAGAGCATATTTATACTGATGAAATGACCTCTTCATCAATGTAATGATAAGTTTTGGCTGCTTAAACAAGTTTCTCCACTTCACGCTGGCCTGATATAAAGCACTTGCTTGTTCAGTAACAAAAAAAGATTGAAAAAAATAAAATAAAATAAGCTTTTGCATCTATTACAAGCTGTAAATGGGCAAATATCTGACCTCTACTTGCTAGAGTACAAATGTGCATGTGTGCAAATCAGATTAGTCAAGTTATATCAGTGTTTTGCCTGGGATATATTTTTAAATTGGCTACATGACTAAAAGGAAGTTCCTTTGTGGGAGTTTAATTCAAGCTTATTTACCTGTACTTGATCTTGACTTTATCACGTACACTAACTTTTGCTGCAGTTTGGTGGAGGGGAAGTAATGCGTGTATAGACAGCACAGGGTACGATAATGAAGTGCAAGTTGATGATGAGCTTGAAGTTATTTGCACTGCCAGTTTATACTGCTTGTAGTTGTAGAAAAACAAATGATTATTTATAAATTTAGTCTAGCTAGTCATACCACACGTAGTTCAAAAAACAAGTGCCCGTGGAGCCTGTGATTAGTAATACATTTCATTTGGTGCAGGAAAAAGTGCTGCTTTCAATTGTATCTTGGAGCTAATTTTTTTTAGAGGTGATCTTTGTCTATTTATTAGCGATAATTCTTATCCAGCCAAAACCAACTAAAACATACTTGTTTTAATTCCTCAAATTTCGAATTGTCTTATTGGCATTGCACTAAAATTGTTGAATTGTTTCGTCGAATGTATGCCGTGATGGTAGCAGCTTGCTTCGATGTTGGTGAAAATCTTGTATGCAGTAGTTAGCGATTAAATAATTAGCTTGACAACAGGAACTTTGGAACTGAACCCTTTCAGAACTTTTAATAGATTGAGTTGGTGCATTTGGTGTTCTGTGTTCGAACAATAAGGGAACCGGTCACAAAGTGGCAAGACTTTTTTTTTTTTTTTTTAAGGGTAGAGTATAACTTATAAAGGGGAGTTTTCTCCCTAAAATCATTTAGTGCCATAACTTTTCTTTTCCCTTTCTCATTTTGATACATTTGTAAAATGTGAATGAATGATTCCTTGGGTTCAGTTTTTGAGTGTGCATCAAGACCATTACCAAAAAAGAACGAAGTCTAAGCTAATATAAGCTACTGTGCCCATTTATATATATTTTTTGGAGATCCACATAGTGTGTTCATTTTTTGTAAAATGCCAGTACGTTCACAATCAGACTGTCTCAAAATGCCAGTATATTCTTAACTAAGCTATACTGATGGGCCGGTTAGCTCTTGGTGGAGCTCCTCTCCACCCATTTAAGTGAAAGCTTTCATGGCTAAGCCATAACTTGGCATTTGCCCTTATCAATCGAATAGCCGGATTTGAGTCATTCAGTCAACGGCTCCTTCAAAAACAATATTTTATAAATCTTCCATTGTAATCGAGCATACCCACGAACCATTGATAATTTGAGGTTTATGTCTACGCAATGGAATTATGAAACGCCTTAATTTCATTATTAACTGAAGGGCAAATTTAGAAATTTACCAAAACGACACACTTTACCTAGCTTTTCTTTGTTTTATTCTGGATCAACAAATTGTGCAGTTTTAGGAGCTTTTTGTGTTTGTTTTTTACACAACTTTGCTATGAAGGGCCAGCTTTCATTGCCTGTTGACCAAGCTATAATGGTTGCAGTTACTTGCAGGCAGTTGGAAACTAGAGTTCTCTAATAATTGTAACCATTTTGTTGGAAAGCAGATTAATTGTAGCTAACTCAGTGTCCTTATTGTATGTCAATCCTTGCATATTTGTATCGATATCATTTGTTTTTCTCGCAAAGGTATTAATGGCTGATAGAATGTCTGATTTACCTCAGCGGACCTCAGCGTCCCTACTACTTGAAGACACATCCATTTAAGGCAATACTCAAAACACCCGTTTCATTTAACCTTTGTCTATCTCCCAACTTTTTGCCTTAAGAGGAAACGGTATAGTTCAGCAGTCGCAGCACTTGTGAGAGATTTTGTTGTTAACCTGGGATCTCATTTCGATGAGATTCATAAGCACACAGTTTTGCTGAAAGATGTACCATACTGGCTTCTGGCCTAAAATAATAATTTTCATTGAATATATTAGGAGTTTTTGCACTAGAATATAGAAAAAATAAAAATTGTGTCTTTTTTTTTTTTTTATTAAATACGTGTATTTACCTGAAATAATTTGGAACGGCTAATATTTTCCCATCAAACTAGAAACTCTTTGAGGAGGGAAAAAAAAAAAAAATCATGTTGGATTTAGTTCTCCTAAATGAAGTGTCAAAAGTACTGATTTTCACTCTTGAACATGACTTCTAAAAACACCATAATGGAAAGTAGCAGGGAAAAAAATCAGTATTGGAACACAGGAATGATTTTGGAAATACATCTCAAACAAGTAAATATAATCCAATGATAAATTCTTTTTGCAAAACAAGTTAGATTGTCCTTACTTTTCAGTGACTTGATTAAAACATTTAGGTTGTAAAAAGTTGTGTAATGTTATAAATGCAAATCTTTCTAACAAGTTAAATAACAAAAGCACAAGATGATGTGCGAGATGTAATTCCTCAAGTGTGGTTGGAATTGCCTTGACGTGGCAATCTTACCTCATGAACTAGCAGTCCTTAAAATCTGTCATGCTATATAAATATATACTGGTACATGAAATTTGGGTGGGCTTTTTAGCTACGCATGATCCGTGCAACTAGAATCCTGAGGTCACGTTCCAAGGCCTTGAAATGGAAAACATTGGAGTTTTCAAGGGATGCTCTTGAACTTAAATGATGTCCTTCACCCTGGCTTAGTGTTACTTCACGTTTCTACTTTATAAGCGCTAATAGTTTAAATTGTAAATCTGCAAGCGAATGATCTAGTCAAAAAAGCTGCTTTTTGTTGTTCTCGCCAGCAGCTTGTTTTCATAAGGCTGTTTAGAAGACCACCGGAGCCTGACTGAATGGCTGATCTGACAGGGCACATAGGGATCCCTTTAAAATACATTTTCATATTAAAAAAAAAAAAAAAAAAAGCTATGCAGGAATTTTTTCTTTTTATCTCACAGAGTTGCATAGTGCCACCAGAGATAGCCCAAGAGCTTCATTGACCGATCACGGACCTTCAGAAGTTCATCTGTAAATCTAACACCGACCTCACTTGCTTGTTGGCTTCGGTTGAGAAAATGACTGCTTTGCGTGGCATGCTGCTATTTCTTTGGAGTCTGCAAGCATCTTCATCATCTCTTTAAAGTACTACACTTTGTGACGAGTATGTGGGATTGTGCCTTTTGTTATCAAGTACATGCCACAGGGTATGGTCTTCCATTAACACCTTTAGTGAGCCTTATGAATGAACAACTGTTGTAAGTTTCAGAAATAGCCACCATCCACAAGGTTGCGTTTTGAGCCGTCAAAACTTGCGATCAAATTTGTCACATCACCGCAAATGAATAAAAAATCTTTGTAAATTTAATTCAACCATAATGGCAAAACATTTGATCGGTTCTAGCTAGTGACCTGTTCAAACTCTGTATGGAAAAAAAAAACGTGTTTAGTTTTACAAAGTGTGAACTCTTTAGTGAAGTAGACGTGTGCCGTGTCGTTTTTGTGTGGTAATGCATTGGAGATTAGTTGTAACCCAGTGTCTTGTAGAATGTTGGCATGACTCCTTTTCTCTATGTTGTATTGACGTCAAAGTATCCACCTGAAATGGACTGAAGTGCAATAACTTTTTTGTGCGCCATAGTATCCTTAATGGAGGAAAATGCCCTCTTACATTATCCATCATATTTTTTTTTTTTTTTTCTTCCTTTAAGCAGGGTATTTAATTTCACTTATTTATTTTATTTTATTTTTTTTTGATTGTACAAATTTGAACTCCTTCCTGCTTTGCCTCCATAAGTGGCACTTTCTTGTGGAATGTACAATGGACTTGGTGGAAACTGTGATAGGTGTCAAAGCCTTATCGATACTTTTTGCTTACTGGAAAGATGGCATTTCTGTTTGTTCATCGGTTGATAGGTCAGAGAGTGCCGTTTTCCATGAACCTTCTTCTGCGCCACTTAAAGTCAGTGTCTGCTTTTTGTGGCATGTTAAGCATTTGTGTATGTGTGTGGGGGGGTGTTTAGACCTGTTCATTTACCTCTGATCAATTGATACCAAAAGCAAAGCTCATTGCCAGGAATTACAGTTCTTTTTCAGATTAGAGATTGTGATAGCTGTATTTGGAAATGGTATCTTGAATGTTATTGTTGTCACCAGTGAAATATGCAGGTTTTTATTTCTCCCCACACAACATTTGAACTTTGGGCCATATGTTCTGCGGTACCAAAGAGCGTTTTATTGCTGATCTTTGGATCAGGTTTTGTGTTTTGTCTGACATCAAGATCCCAATATTTGTTGTTTCATGTCTTTGTAAATTTTAGAAAAATTAAAAAAGTGGAACTTGTACCATAATGAAACATTCCTTTTGAATTTCATTGAACAAAACAGAGATACCATTGGCAGCCAATACCAGAAGTCATATAATAATCTTCAAAATAACTTTAAGCTCTTTCATTTTGGCCTCAAGCAATCAATGACTTCATATTTGATATCACAGGGAGCACACTGAATAAAGTAATCTAGTATTTCACAATATAGGACCAATGTATGTCTCTATAGAGATGGCCACTTGAATTCATTCAAGAACAAGCAATACAAGTATCAAGAGACAATTGTATATTTCTAAAGATTTGTTGGCTCTGGCTGCTTTTGGCCTGGCTATGTAATCTGTGGCACCTTAGGTTAACACCCTCTTCTTGTAACTGAAACCAACATAAGAGATTTCAGTGCTGAGAGAGCCTTATTTCAGTCAAACTGAATGTGAATTGGATGTGTGCAGGATTTGGCCATTTCAAAGCGACTGGCTTTAATCGAGCGGACCTCCTGCGTTCCGTGTTTGAATCCAGTTTCACTAGGACCCGCCGTCTTTAAGACTTTCCAAAAGATTGCTGTTATAAAAAAAAGAAAGAAGCAAAAACACTACACAGTGGCTACGTTTCCATCGCCAAAATGCAGAACCGAAAGGCTGGGATTGATGAAAGGTTCATATATTTCCGATAAAACAGGGTTACTGTCTCTGCTTCCAAGCTCTGCTTGAACATGCCAAGTATTTGACTCGGTGATGTGACGGAAACACATTACGACGTGTAGGAAATGTGACCCTGATTAATAAAAAAACAAAACAAAACTGCACTATTTACTTGAGTATTGAACCCCAAGCTGTTCTCTGCTAATGTTTAGACGATGGAAATATAGTCACGATCGTGTAGGGCAGCACCCGGTGTGTATGTGTTGTGCGTGCGAGTGCGACAAACAGGGGTCATATCAACCCTGTATACCTCATCGACATATCTGCAAATATTCTTATCCTGTCTTTAAGTTGAACGTGTGGGAGATACCATCACCAGCAGAAGCCTGGGACCATTGCAGGGTCTACGACATCACACCAATTCCATATCAAACAATAAGATTGCGACTTGCTTGCCGCTTCAAGTCTGACCCATACCCGCAGTGTCGCCAACACAATGGTTTAGAATTAGCGAAACGTGAGGCATTTTAAGTAGCATTATCCTACCTCTGTGTTACAGCTTGATGCATTGAAATCTCCACCAGTTGTTGACAAATGGAAATATATATGTATATGGAACAGATATAACTTATAACCAACAATCGTGATATAGGACAACAGTTAGTGTACTCGACTGTGTCTGTCTGTGTGTAACATGATAATTGTAAGTGTATACACAACAGAGTACCACTGGAATGTGAAGCCAGACTGTATTATGATTTCTTTTTTGTGTGTATTTTTTTTCTTTATTCAAAGTCAACTTTCTCCCCATTATATTTCAAATGATGTCAAATGTGTCTTGCCTCTATCGCTTCTTTGTTTTTGTTTTTTTGTTTTTTTTGACAAAACGGAGAAAAATATCAGCCTATACTAGCTGGCATTTACATTTGTGCTCTTTTTTTTTTTTTTTTTTTCCTCCGTTTTTTCACTTTTTCTCACTTCTAAATGTTCACTGTGAGCGCTCTGAACTCAAGTTTACAGCTCTTCATGGTATGTACGTGTATTTGGTCGAGTTCAGTAGAGTGCGTGGATGGTTGTATGACTTTGGTACTGAAGCAACAACTCAATTTTCTACTGGTGGTGGGGGTTTGAAAGGGGGTTGGTTGGTTTGAGTTATGCACATTCATTCTGTACTAAAATATGGGGTATGTAGAATTCCCTAGCCTTACACCCTTCCAAAAACACTACGCCGGTCACTGGCTAATTTGCATTAGCTATCCACCACCCTGCCAACTTTGTACCTCTGTACATATCCATTTTGGACCTGGGGGCACGGGGCGAATTCGGTGGATTCTGCCTGAATCTGTCAGGACGGTCACGTGACCCCTCCTAGACCTGAGGAAGGAGAACCCTCACCCTTTCAACCCCACAAAAAGACCTCAAGCCATTCATTTCCTTATGTGACAATGCAATCCTGAAAGCACTTTGCCTTGTTAATTCATAGTATGAGCTTGTGAATGGTTACTTGTTACTAACAGATGTGAAACTCTGTACATGTATTTAAGTAAGAAAGAACATAATCATTTTTAATTTGAGCTTATTAAAAATGAATTGGTCTCTCTGACTTTAAAGACAAAAAAAAAAAAAAAAAAAATCCCATATGTTTTTGTTAGTCAGGTTCATGAACTGCTGCAGCCAGTAGGTCTTGTCATTCAGTATCGTGGCTTAGAATTGGTAATGTTGAAATAAAATGCTATTGCTACATACAAGTTGTTGTTGTTGTTGTTGTTGTTGTTGTGTGTCGTCTTGTTTCTCTAAACACTACAAAATAGTAACATGTTGTAACAGCATATTTTATTAAACATTACATGTATTTGTGATGGGATATATCTTATGTCAGATTGTATAGGCCTTTTAACTTGGAAACTTTAGACTGACTGGGTTCAAAATTAAGGTTAATCCCTTTTCTCTTCTCTTTAGCAAATCATCTGAATAAGTCAAGAAGAGGTATATATATTTTTTTATTAAACATTTTACTGTAAAAAAAAATGCATCATTTTTAATTTGCATTGATAGTTGGAAATTATTTTTAAGGATTAGTTCAGTTTGAAATGAAAATTAGCCCAAGCTTTACTCACCCTCAAGCCATCCTAGGTGTATATGAATTTCTACTTTCTGATGAACATAACTGTAGAAATATTAATAAATATCCTGACACATCCAAGCTTTATAATGACAGTGAACAGGGATCAATGAGTACGAGCTGAAGAAAGTGCTTCCATCCACATCCATCCATCATAAACTTACTCCACACGGCTCCGGGGGGTTAATAAAGGCCTTCTGAAGCGAAGCGATGCGTTTGTGTTTAAAAAAAAAAAAAAATCCATATTTACCAAGTTACGAGGTAAAATATCTCGCTTCTGCACGAGCCGCCTTCCGTATTCAACATACGCAGAAAGCGTAAAACTCTTGCAGTTCACAAAGCTTACGCTCTGTCCTACGCCTTCCTTGTTCAACTTACAGAAAAAATGTAACTGACGTGACGCTGGTTTACTTTCTTCGTAACTTCAATACGGAAGGCGGTCTGGTGGAAGCTACATATTTTACTTCATAACTTGTTTAAATATGGATTTTTTTTTACACAAAACGCATCACTTCCCTTCAGAAGGCCTTTATTAACTCCCCGAAGCCGTGTGGAGCACATATTTATGATAGATGGATGTGGATGGAAGCAATTTCTTCAGCTCATACTAATTGATCCCTGTTCACGGTCATTATAAAGCTCAGATGGATTAGGATATTTATTAATATTTCTGCAATTATGTTCATCAGATAGAATAAAGTCATATACACCTAGGATGGCTTGAGGGTGAGTAAAGCTTGGGCTAATTTTCATTTCAAACTGAACTAATCCTTTAATATAAAAAATTATAACCAATTTAAAAATTAGAACTGAAATAACTAAATTCTAAATAACTAAAAAACACTTTTGCTGAAAACAATGACATTATGCTTATTGTAAATTGGTAAAGATTGTAGATTATCATTTTAACCACAACCATGTTCCATACATAAAAAACAATGTTTAAGGTTGCAAGGCATAGAAACATTTATATAATAAAAGACGTATTGACAACTTGGTATTTGCCTCATAGGCCAAGTTAGAGTTACATAAACTGGCCCGAATCCCTTTCATCAGACCATCCTTATTGTTGAGCCTTGGAATTATCTACAGATATCATCATTCAGTAAGAAGCTTTTCCCATATAGAAAAAAAAAAGTTAAAAAGATGTTGACCGGCGAGGATGCCTAAGTATGAGATCCTCCCACTGTTCCTGTTTTTATAGGCGCATTATCCAGTGTACTTTCTTCAGAATATCCACATCTACACAGTAGTTCATTATGGGATGAGGTATGTACACAATACTTCTGTTTTGAATGGAAATTCTCACACTGGTGTGATATCCTGATGATGACGTTGCAAATGAATAGTATTTATATCCTTAGTCTTCTCCTAGACTAATAGCAATATGATCCTCAAAAAGGGCGATGCAAAGCATGATAGCACCCCCCATCAGCAGGCCCAGACTCTGCAGGAGGAAGCGCTTCAGAGGGCTCACAGATCCAGCATCTCCATGGAGCATTTCGGGCATCTAGGGAAACAGCGTCACAATGTTAAAGTTATATAAAGATACTGTATTCATTATGACTTTTATGGAGATGCAGTGAGTCTTCAACATTACAACATAATTTTTTTCTGAGTAAAAAATTGCATCACGTTTTTTTCATTGAAGTTAAAGGGTTAGTTCACCCAAAAATGAAAATTGTCATTAATTACTCACCCTCATGTTGTTCTACACCTATAAGACCTTCGTTCATCTTCTAAACACAAATTAAGATATATTTGATAAAATCCGATGGCTCAGTGAGGCCTGCGTCGCCAGCAAAAACACTCCCTTTTCAATGCCCAGAAAGCTACTAAAGACATATTTAAAACAGTTCATGTGATTACAGTGGTTCGACCTTAATATTATAAAGCGATGAGAATACTTTTTGTGCGCCAAAAATAACAAAATAGTGACTTTATTCAACAATATATAGTGATGGGCGATTTCAAAACACTGCTTCATTATGCTTCGAAGCTTTGCGAATCATTTGTTTCAAATCAGTGGTTCGATCGCGTATCAAACTGCCAAAGTCACATGAACTATTGAAATTTCGAAACACTTATGACGTATTGAAGCCTCGTTTACTGAAATCGTGATTTTGGCGCTCTGAACCACTGATTTGAAACAAAAGATTTGTAAAGCTCCGAAGCTTCATGAAGCAGTGTTTTGAAATCGGCCATCACTAGATATTGCGTAATAAAGTCGCTATTTTGTTATTTTTGGTGCACAAAAATATTCTTGTCGCTTTATAATATTAAGGTTGAACCACTGTAGTCACATGAACTGTTTTAAATATGGTTTTAGTAGCTTTCTGGGCATTGAAAAAGATAGTGTTATTGCTGGCGATGCAGGCCTCACTGAGCCATCGGATTTTATCAAAAATATCTTAATTTGTGTTCCGAAGATGAACAAAAGTCTTATGAACGACATGAGGGTAATTAATGACATAATTTTCATTTTTGGGTGAACTAACCCTTTAACAGCAATGTCTTCATGACAGGCATTCTGGACATTCTGACAGCTTTCAAGTAAAAAATTAAGTCTTAAATAAAAATTTTACTGTATTTTGGCAATCAAGATCTTTACCATATCAGCAAGAGCAACATAAAGGAAGACCCCAGCGGTGACGGTGAGAATCCAAGGTGAGTGTGTCGCCCACTGGTTTCCCAGCACCGTCCCTGTTAAAACACCAACAAAGCCGAGCAGAGCAGAGATGCCGCTGAACACAGCCAGTCTGCGGACAGGCCAGCCTGCAGCCAACAGCACCGCCAAATCACCTGCAGACAAGAGCAAATAAATATGTATGCAATACTGATGAGATTCATAATGACCATTTATACTAGAAACGACTCAATCATATACCTAACTCGTGAGGAAGCTCATGGCAGAACACAGCGATCGTAGTGCTGAGGCCACCAGTCAGACTCTGAGAAAATGCAACACCTAGAGGACAAAAAAACAAATTAATTATTAATAATTAACTTATTTTTAATTAAGAATAAATTCACTTTAAAATGCTTTTTTTTTTTTTTTTGCAAATGTCTTCATCTAATGAGAGTATACATAATTTTAAAATTATTACTTGGTTATTACACCTTTAATGAGTGATCTTTTTATGTACCAATGGCTAGTCCATCTGTAAGGTTATGTATCCCATCTCCCATGACCACCATCCATGCCATGCTTCTGATGCCTGTTTTCCCTGGTCCAGGCTGCCCATGAGAATGCCCATGCCCTGAACTCTCATTCCGATTGCCTGATGAGGTACCTATAACAGAGTACAGATTAATTTAGAAGTTGCATAATAATGTTTTTCTTTCTGATTTGCTCTTTCTCATGTGTGAAATAAAACATACTCTGCAGTGTATCCAGCTCCCTTCCAGACTCTGCGTTGTGCCTCCTTTTCTTTAAAATCTGTAAAAAAAAAAAAAAGAGGAAATTTTGTAATAATGACAACCACTCCACATCTCTTTCCTCAAAACTAAGTGTTTTCATTTAAGTCAGCAGGTCATAATGAAAGTCCAAATAAAAATATCTCCCACTGGATGAAGCTGACCTTGAAATGTTGCTTAAGTCCCAGAAGACTCTCAAAGACAAATAGAAGATAAAGTCCTCCCAGCGCACTCAGACCCTTGAAAACAGCATCCTGGTGTTCAGTGTGTTGACTGAAGATGGCCTGAAATCATGAACAACCAACATCTATAGCACTTGAATAAAAAATACAACTTTATTTTATTTATTATTAGATTTTATATTATTGTTTTTATTTATTTTATTATTTATTATTTCCATTATTTATATATATATATAAAACGGTTAGTTCCTGTCCTTGATTCTGATTGGTCAATAGCTGTTTTATTCATGATAAAACACGGCTATGACCGCTTCACCCAACGGTTCTGTGTATCACTACACAACAGCCTTAGCAACCACTCTTGGCAACATAACCTGTATGTTCTCAATTGATATTGTTCATTGAAGCTTACTGTATTATGTAGAAGAGTATTGTGGGATTGAGCGAGTTTATTACCTGCATTCAGATTTAGCATTTTCCTTCATGTCAGTCCTGTGTTCGTAATAAAAAATCTTTTTAAATGTCCGATGTATTATCTTGTCCTTTTAACAGTTAAGGGGTTTTCCCGTGACTGACAGCGCTAGTCAAAGCATTTGTCAGTTGCGTCTTGTTCAGTGTTCACAACAATTCAGTCTTTTCAATGTAAAAGTCTTCACTACTGACATACTCATAAAGACAGTCTTTGCCGCCATCTAATGGTGTAATAACGTAACTTCTGTTGCTGTTCACGGTCAGGGACTATTTTTTCCGGCGTAAGGAAGGCTTTTAGTGATTTTGCTTCATGAAAGTTTTTAATATTTGTATTGAGCGGTAACCGTTTTATAAAAGCAATAAGATACTCGAGGCTAGTGCTTCACGTCGTGCCTAACAACGCCCTTCAGCCATGATTGATTCATGATACAGCACAGCCTTTCGTACCTTATTGCTTACGTATAAATCATTATTATCTAACTTTTATAGTATATAAATAAATTAAAGTATTCATAATTTAATAATAATTTAATTGTATCCTAGCTAACAGGTAACATTCTCAGAACTTCAGTTAACGTTCTGGCAAAATTCTCTCAAATTTATGAACAAAGGTTCTTCCAGTAACGTTAATAGAATGTTCATTCAAAGTTATCTGGTCTTTAATGTTCTCAAAACATTAGCACAAAAACGTTATTTATATCTGAAATGTTATATGTAAATATTTATATCTGAAATGTTCTGAAATGTTTTAGTTCATATAACATTTTTTAAATGTTACTACTTGTTTCAGAATGATCAGAGAACATTCAAAAGTAACATTCCAATAATGTTTGAAGAATGTTTCTTTAAAGGTGCAGTATGTAATACAAACAAAAACAGACATTCTGACATGGAACGCACATTTCAAAGTAAAATAACTGTCTAGCTGTACCATTGTTTTTCAGAGAAACAAACAGCATGTTTCCTAAATATCTGCAAACATTATATTTTTACATACAGCACCTTTAACGTTCACATAACCAAGATGTTTTAAACATTCAGAGAACATTCAAAAGTTTTTATAACTTAATGGGAACCTTAGCAAAACATTCTTAAAACATATTTTTGTAAGCTGGGATATTTGAAGTACAGAATAATGTACTGATTTTTCATTTGCATTGCGTTACTTACATGAGGCAGGAGGTGCAAGAGGGCATCTCCACAGAGTGTGCCCACTGCCATCCCAGCCATCGGGCAGAGGAATATTTGAAGGATAGAAGGTCGAAGCAGGGGTGCCAGTCCCAGGGCGACCAGGGAGGGCAAACTGATGACAAAGAGTGCCAAGGAGGCCCAACCTAGAGCTGAGATAAAATGACCTTGTTTAATCTTCACTATCATGAAAACAAACACAAATTGATTCTGATATCACACTTGATGGACAGTTTACACACACACACCTCTGAGGAAACCCTCACTGGTTTTGCTTCCCTGTGACTGTTGCTCTGTGTGTCGCAGACACACTCCGCTGTCGATTTGGTACAGGAGGGCAGGGCACAGGAAGGTGAAGTGGGCAGGAGTGATATGGGATGCTTGGCCCAGACCAAAGTTCCACAAGAGCTGGGTAACATTTAGACACTGCGATAAGGTAATAAGATTCAGATTCAACATTATTACACAGCTCTCTGGAATACTTGATTCTGATTGGTCAATTTTCCTAATATCCATTGCAATGGTGCATATTACAGTGCTTCCAAATAAAACTTCCATTACTTCCATCCACGTCTCTCGTTTTCTTTTGTTTTATACAAACACAACTGACTTCAGTGTTAATATTACTGTAATATAATTGCAGTGGACATCATGTCGCTATAGGCTGATTCTAAAGAACTATTCTTTTCCTTAACGGACACATTAAGATAATATACAGGAAAAGTTATAAATAATACAAACTCACATTAATATTTAAATGATCATATAGAGTATAGTTTATTTTGTGATAATGACTGCCTGACTGTATTTTATCCTGTAATGGAAACCCATTTCTGCCACTTAAGGAAAAATAATTACGCTCTGGTAAATCATAATAAAATTATGAGATTAAAAAGTCATGTTTGTTATGACATACTAAGTCATAATTATAAGATTATGAAGTCAAAATTATGAGATAAAAAGTCTGTATTTTCATGTCATAATTATGACTTCTTATCTCAAAATTTTGTATTTTCAACTTTTTATAAAAGACATTTTAGCTCATAATTTCAACATTTTATATCATAATTTTGACTTTATTTTATAATTATGGTTTTATGTCATAATTAAGTTTTTTATATCTCAAAATTATGACATTTTAACTCATAATTTCAATATTTTGTCATTTCAAATTTTGTTGATTGTTTTGTCATCTCACAATTACGACCTAATATGTCATAATCTCTATTTTATCTCATAATTATGACTTCGTATATCATAATTTTGACTATCCATGTCATAATTATGTTTTAGCAAAGCATGATTTTTTTTATGTGGCAGAAATTGGCTTTCATACTTATATATGTACTTACATATGGCATATACTGTGTTTTAGATGCTAGCCCACAGTATAGGATGCTTGCATGCTGGTGGTCCAAGAAGGCTTCTTGACTAGTTTAACCAGCAAAATGTAATCGACCAGCATCACCAGAAATTGTCAACATGACCATGATGGTTAACAAGCTTTGCCAGTTGAGTTTTACTGATATACAGTATGGCTATTCTGGCCCACCAGCTAGACCAGCATTAAACCAGCACTAACCAGTTAAAACAAATCTTTTCAGCATGGTCCTCTCACATGATTATCTCTCTCCAAAATAGTCAGTGTACCTCACACAGAACAGGAAAGGCAAATGGATTGAATTTTACTGTCTGCACACCTCAAGATATAAACAGACCTTTGGTCATGTGATAGTGAAGAAGATTCATTTGTAGACTTTGTCCATTTTTAACACCCTAACAGGAAGTTCAGGAGTAAATACTCACATTCCCATGAAGGTGTTTCTCTGTTGGATGGTCTGACAGTGGTGACACACTTTCTTCCAGTTTGTGGCTTAGGCCAGGGTGTGGAAAATAGTCCGAGTGACCCCATTCTGCAGGAGATCCACTGAGCACTGATTTAATGTGAGGTCTAGGACTGAATATTTTAATCGATTAGTCTTTGAAATGAGCATAAAATTATATTTGCACTCTGTAAACAATAACCAGATCATCAAAAACAGAAAATTCACACTATGGTTTTGTAGTAATAATAGAAGTTCAAAAAAAGTTTATCTATTCAAAAAGTTAACTTTATAGGCACCAACCAGAATCTGTGAGTCATCTTACCTTTCTTTAAATGGAGGTGAGTTTGTGGTCTGAGGATGATGATGGTCTTCATGTGAGTGGGAATGGGACAGGGGTTGAGAAGAATGCTTCACTCCACCATGTCGGATCTCCAGGACACTGACTTCCCCCAGACCTAAACTGCCTAGGAGCTTCTGCAGACCCTCATAGGTCAAAGTCCCATTGTCCCCATACTGGAGAAACAGGCGTTGCAAGTAGTAGCCCTTGAGAGAATATTAATTCCGAATTACTATTTTGTCAACAGACATTATTTTCAAGGTCCATGCATGTTTATATTTTTATGATAGTGCATCGGGGTCATAAACTTAGTCTGCAACCATCCCAATCCATGAATTTCAACACAGATGCTGAAACTACAACTCTAACCTATTTGAGTGATTGCATCAGAGCCATTGTTGATAAGATTTTTTGCACTCTGTGTTACCCTCCAGCAAAAATCCCTCAAGGAATGTGGTAGATCTGCTTTACCAGACATGTAGGAACGAGTAATCACCTTTAGCCACTGTGGATTCTCAAAGACAAGCAACAAAAAACTAATCATTATCTACTTAATCTTTTGTTTTGATATAATCATCCAAACGTACCTGCTCTTCAAAAGCTTCCTCTAAGTGTTCCTCTGTAGATTTGACTTGTGTGCTGTCATTCAACTTTTTGGCCTTGTCGACCTGGGCATGTGTTGCCAGTACGAGGATGGGTGGTATCATCACAGAAATCATACAGTGGTAGAGCAGAAGCTTGAAGCTCAGAGTCATCCTTGGGGAAAATGAGCAATCAATAACAGAATTTTAATTAAGCATAATTCAATAGCTGTAAAAAACACAAGTGAGAGCTCTGTAATATCTTAAATGTTCCTTTTAGATGGAATGAGATTTCAAGGATATGATATGGAGACTTTTACTATAGCTTCTCATGAGAAAAACACCTTAATACATGTTTCTCCTCTATAGTTTCTCAACGTCTCAAACTATGCTCGAATTTCCTAAGACACCAAAGTCTGCAAACATTAAGAGCTATGAAAGAGCAAAATTTGAGCAATTGTGTAGAGTTTAAAAAAATTACATTTTGCTGAAGCCATTCTTGTTACTATAGTAAGAATAAAAAGTTTAAAAGAACAAATACTTTAGAAGACTCTTAAATCAAAAGCTTGCAGGAATCACATTGCAATACATTTACCATGCAAAGTCTTTATAGTTTCAATAATGTAAATTTAGAATTTATGCTTTAACTGATCAACTCTTTACCAGACTGTCTGTCCACCCATGATTTTCTGCCGTCTCTTTTAAGTGCGTTACATGATCTCCAGTATCCTCTCAGTATGCTAGTGTATAATCATGAGGTATGGCGCATTGTTTTAATGAATCTAAGGTTAATGTTTCACCAGCAGACAGCTTTGAACCTACCGGAGATCACATGGCGCGAAGGCATTGATCAACTTGGTTTACATGACTGTGATGTCAATTGAACACATTCTCACTCCCATCCCATCAAATATTTAAGTACTTTGACCTTTGACCTGTTGACAAACACGGAACACACAACATTATTTACTTAAAACACATACTTATTTAAATTTCAAATTTGTATATATCATTACTGTACATACAAATTGTCTATATTATATATTGTTTTTTGCTTTTTTTGCACTTTGTCTATCTTGTATATTTGTATATTATTCTTATTCTTTTTATTATCTGTGTCTTGTCTTGTCACTGTCACTCTGTTGCACTGTGGAGCTTGTCACTAAAGCAAATTCCTAGTATGTGTAAACATACCTGGCAATAAAGCTCTGTCCAAGTAACTTTCATGTCATCTGTTCATATTGCATAGATAGATAGATTTCAGTTTTTGAAAGAAAAAAAATAGGCTACATTTAATGAATCGTATATATACGCCTTACACATATATAATGCTTTTAGATTAGTAAGCATGTAATATGTTTAAGGGTAAATCTCGTATAATTGCTCCTCCACACACACTCTCTGTCCTGTAGGCGCAGCAGCAGATTCAGACAGACTTCATCCGTTCGCCTCAGGAAGAGAAATCAGCCATCTCTCAGATCACTACAAATATCAGTCTCTAAATCCAGAAATCACATTAAGCTTTGGAGGAATACCGTGATCTACGGGAACAGGTAATATAGTCCTGCTGAGAGATTTTTAACGCTTTATTCATGTCGACTTGTAAAATTACCGTATGGTAGCACAAACTGGATGCAAATGCAGTCATGAAACATGAACACAACAAGACGTTATTTGATCAGAACGGTATTTAAATGACATATACAGGGGCTAGAAATTGTAATACGACGCTTAAGAACGTGTGGTGTACTGTTTTTAGACCAAAGCTGCTCTTTCGGCATGCGTCAGCTAGTTGGATTTCATGCTAGTTAGCCACGCTAGCTCCTTAGCATCAGCGCATACACTTTAAATGTAATTTTACAGTGAATAAAAGACATTTTGAGACATTCGTCCTTTGTTGTACGAAAAAAACAGTGAACACGACAAGTAAGTTATGTGCTTGTGATGATTAAATTGGTTGTTTTTGTACAACAGCGTTAGAGAGTCGGCTAATGCTAAGCGCCTCATTTTAGTCGCTGAAACACATCAGCAAACGTGTGTTTCAGGTTGGCAGAGGTGAAGCTTTTTTCATCGTTAGGAGGTTTAATAGTTGTACATTTGTTTACAGCTGTCTGGTTCATTACTGTATGTATGTAGGCAAGGGTATAGTTAGCCTGTCTGTCTGAATCCAGCACGACATATTCACATTCATGACTGTCTGTAATGTTAAGATGCAATTATTTATGATCAAAATGCATATTGTTTAAATGGCTACATCTGTCCATTTAACATTAACCCCTCAGTCCGCATTTTTTCTTGCTATCTTTGCAGGACTCTTCCTTATCTCTCTCTCTCTGTCTAATATAAATATATATAAAAACTTGTTTTGTCCTTTAGTGATGGCAATGTAGGACCCTCATGATGACATCCAGAGGTCTCCAACTTCAATTTATGGGTTTGTTAGACCTGTCATCTGCTAAGTGGTCCAAAATATGAGGCAGTTTACCCTTGTTTTTGGACAGAATGTTTTTGGCACTGGTAAACATGTGCCAGAGCAGCTGTGTGCTTCCAAATGCACTTTTGGTGATCATGCATCCAAGCATGATCGACTAGAATCTTTATTGAATGAAAGCGAGGGACGCCGTCGCTGAAATGGGGGTTTAGGGGAGAACGTTCTGAACCACCCGCACTCTCCCCCTCCATCTGCTTAGACAAGCTAAAATTAGGTCACCACCAGCCTACCGGGACAAAACACCACCCCTCCCAGAACTGTTATGAATTGGAAAAGATGCTGTGACTACTCTTCTTTGCTTTGAATTGGTTTTAATAAATGAGAATTGATCTGTGTATTAACCCCAGCATTTTCCTTCTCCTGTTTTATATCTTATAAGATTCAAAGGAAATTTAATGCTGATGGATTCAAGTGTTTTTAGCACATCATATACGTCTAATCCTTGCAAACCACATCTGCTTTGTTTCAGTAGGCTGTGGAAAAGCAATGATGTCTAAAAACGCAAGTTATTGTGATTCTATGAAGTGAAAACTCACCACTATAATGATAGGGTGTAATGGATGGTTACCAGGGTGTTGCTGTGTTGTTGCTTGGGTGTTCTGGGTGGTTACTTACTGCCATCCCATCCACAAGCCTCTATGATGATTTGGTCCCTATATATGGCTCAATGTAAGTCTATGGGATTTTTTCGCATGCCAGGGTAAATTCTGATTGGACGAACCACATTTGAGTCGTTGTTTCTTAATCGCTCTTAAAGCACTGTCCACTGATGGCCACCCAAATATACAGTAGTCAACATTTGAAGTGGATCAAAACCTTTCATCAAAGTTGTCCTAACCTTCTTCTTAGGACAACTTTGAACTTTTTTGATCCACTTCAAATGTTGACTACTGTATATTGTAAAACGAACACATTTCATCACACATCATACCGTCGAGCACTATGATTGGGTGTGCAAATGTGGCTTGTTGTACCATTACGTCATCTGCCTCTTAAATGAGCTGACTCTTAATTCGATTGCGCTGCATCAAGGCTTTAATGGTTTTGGATTTCCACTCAAGAGACAAAGTGGAAAGAAAAAGCATCTCGATAAGCTTAATTGATGACATCCATTGGATACAAAACATCTTGAAATAGGGAATGGACTAATTGATGGTAAATAAGCCAAACTTGTCTGAAGCTTCCAGGAAATGTTTCAAACAGGCTTTTGGAGTCTTAATTAAATTGCTTTGAAATAAGTAGCAGTGTATTGATTGCATCGTAATGTATTTCTTGTTTTCACTTTATCTTTCTTAAGGGGGATGGTCGGTCTTGCATCATAAGGAAAGTCGCCTTGCCCACCTGACACATGAGGACAGCTCATTGTACAGGGATCATGAGGGCTGTGCTTTAGTGAGGTATGAATGGCCTTTTATTTTGAATGTAATGGCAGATAAATCACTTGTACTCCATTAATGCTACTGTGCACTTTCTAATTGCTCAGATCATGAGTATTTCATAGAAGTTAATGCATTTTAGTATGGTTTATATCTTTTGTAGTCTTTGGTACAAAAAGGTCTGCTTTCTGTGAGTTCTTGGAGAGATTAGGGCTGCACAATTAATCGAATTTCAAATCGCGTTTACGATTACGGATGCCATGATTTCGTAATCGTTCAAAGGCGCGATTACAAGAAAAAATATCCACTTACATTATTCTGCGTGTTTAAGAGGTGTGTCTAGAGCAAGTTACGTTGCGAGAGGCAAATCACGACTACTTCAGAACGTAAAAGGTCTAACCCAGCACAAAAGGAACTACCAGTGATGTAGGTGTACGATGATATGTCAAACGCACGCGAAACACCAGCACCCGCCATTTTTAAAAAGCTTTGTACACCGCATATATATTTACTCCACGAACTAACTCTACAAACATAAAGAAACGGTGATAGGACCTCTCAACCTTACACTAAGGAGAAAATCCAGCTCGACTTTGAGCAGACCAAGCAAAACATGATTATGTATTTCTGCTAAGCTAGCGACATTGGGCATCAACTACACGGTAAAAGTTAATACTTTTTCATATACTGCCTACTTTCTTTGTATAACAGTTCTATCTAATAACGTATTAGACAGGACTGTTAAACAGATCGTAAACTAATGAAGACGGAGAATGCGAGCACTGTGCTTAGAATCTGTCTGAACTGTTCTCAGCGCCGTCAAAATAAAATCTGCCGTGCCGTCAAAATAAAAGTAACAACGACAAGCGCAGTTTGTCACTTCAGGCCCTAGGGGAACATTAGTTCTCAGGGAACCACATTGGTGGCTAGTTCCTATATCTAAGTTCCAAGAACAACCCGATGCAAAAGCCTCTATTATTATCCATGGGTTTCAAAGACGTCACTTCCGCTATGCCCGCCGCCATATTTGTGTCCGAGATGGCAACTAAAACAGCAGCGATTTATTGTACTGATGATCATCTTTAGCTTCAGCGCGAGCGCTCAAACAGCAACACAAAACATTATCTACGATTGTGGCTTTCATATTAATAACATTTTAATTGTATACACTATTGTATTAAAATGTTGTGAATTCTACTTGCTGTGTTTCGGCGTGTTGTTATTGGAAGAACGCATCCACAACAGGAGCTTTTTTGAACAATGCGTGCATGTTTTTGTGCGACTATAAGTTGTAATATTATGTTTATCTTGTATAAAGATATATGAATTACCCTATATAGGATGTGTTCCGTTGAGTTAATTAACCTTCTAGCAAAGCGCTTCAGTTTACGGGTGTTCATTCAGTGCGTGTAGCTCAAACAGTAATGTTGTTATCAAAATCAAAGTGTTATCCTTATTTTATTTCCTCCAACTGTGTTTTGTCCCTTAAAGACATTTCTACAGTATGCCACGAGAAACATAGTCGATCACCATACACCGGAGAAAGTGTTAATATGATGTTATTAACAAACAAAAAATGAATAAATAAAATGCCTAAATGCAAATAAGTCATTTGACAACATTATTTAGACTATAAAGAAACAAAATGCATGTGCCATGGATAAATAAAATTAAATAGCCTCTGAACAGACAATAAGGAATTTATTTTAATCAAACCATGTGTTGATGAAAATAATTCGAGAATATAAGTGTTAGTTATTAAAAAATAATGCATTAATGTTTTTGAAAAAAATATGAAACGGTTTTAATATTACAGTAGTAGTAAACATTTTTAATGATTGTTAATCATTGCTGTTTGAGCTGTGCATGCTGAAACTGAAGGGAATCAAAACCCATAAACTGAAGGTTAATTAACTCAAAGGAACACATCCTATATAAGATAATCCAGGTATTTATACAAAATAAAAATATTACAACTAGTATTTGCACAAAATCACGCACAGATGAACTTGAACTAAGTAACGTAGTCAGTAAGCTTCTGTTGTGGATGCGTTCTTCCTGTAACTCCGAAACACAACAACAAAGAATTCACAATGTATATACGATTATAATGTCATGTATAAGAGGACAGTCCCAATCATAGTTATTAATGTTTTGTTTTGCTTTGCTGTTTGAGCGCTCGCGCTGAAGCTACAGATGATCATCAGTACAAAGCTCTGCGGGTTATTTACCCCAACGAAACATCCTTTATGAGATTAATCAGATATTTATACTACATACATTTAATATTACGAGTTTTATCTGCGCAAAATGACGCGAATGCACAAGTGAAGCTTGAACTAAGTTATGTGCTAATCAGAATGTTTAACTCCAGACGCGCACTTCCCACAACAACACGCTGAAACAACAACACAGAGAATTCACAACGTTTTATTAGAATAGTGTTCTCATTATAATGTTATGTAAATTACAGTCCCAGCAGTTATTAATGTTGTGCATTGCTGTTTGGCTGCCAGTGGTGTGGTCCTTTCTGATTGAAGCCAACAATTCCGCCGATCTAACTCCTTAGGAATCGAATAAAATTGTAGTTAAGGGTTTCTCTGACGACTGTTAAAACAGCTAACAGCACCACATATCCCAGACATATTGTAAACTTGTTGTGAACCTTCTGAGAGTGTTTCGTTGGCCTTCCTCTGGTAGTTGTAGCTGCTGTGACCATAGACTGAAACAGTTCGCGCAGCTGTGACTGGACACAAATATGGTGGCGATAAAATACAGTGAAGTCACGTGAAACACATGGATACCATGCATATGTTGAGTTTTTTTATTATTATTATTATTTAAAGAAGAAACCAAACCAATGTATAGTTGACATTTGAGGTTTAATACTATAGAAAAACAATAAAAAATTTCAGGAAGAGTGTTTTCAGCTTCAAACGATGGTATAAAGCTATTCAATACATCATTCAATGTAAATTGTGATAATCGTAATTAATTATCGCAATTACAATTTCAAGGGAATAATCGACAATTATGATTTTTGTCATAATTGTGCAGCCCTAGGAGAGATGTAATGGATGTTAATAACTTTATGAAGTCTACTTTGGAGTTTATTTTGGTTAATAATTGCTCTCTTAGACAGAAAAAGACAGTCTTACTGGCATGTAAAATGACTGTTGAGTAAGTTTATCCAAAGTAGTTGATACCAAAATAGTAAATTGACACTGGAAACACTCAAATATATTCAAAATATGGCACTGCAGTCTCTGTAAACATAAATTCTTAGCAGAAATGGGTGTACATTTTTTTTTTTAAATAGAATTTCAGTTTGTTCTTAAGCATTATTTCAAAATAAGATAAAGCTATGTTTTACTTGCTTCTAAGTACAAAGTATCACAGGCAAGCAGGGTATATTTAATGTTAAATACACAGCTACTGTGTTTTTGGTGCCATGAGATTTCATTGTGGAAAAATAGAAACCAAGCAATTGACGCTTGTCACGGCTTGTTAGGAAAAAATCTGAATTTACATATAAGTGATGGCTTTTGGCGTTTGTCTTGTTTTTATATCGTTTCCCACCCGTTTAGGATACTGTTACGTCTAACTGATTGATTGCCTTCCAGTTTGTTGTTTCTTTGAAATGAAGTCAGAAAGGTGGTGAAATTTCCATCCTCACAATATTAATCTTAATGCAATCTCTAGGCCACTCAAAATGGTTTCCCATTATGCTGCATTACTGAGTTTGCTGCCACACTTCACAGTGGACCCATATTTCTTTGACAGCACATTAGTAATCTCTTACCAGCTTACACACAAACACTCAGCCATTGCATTTTTCACTTGAGAGAGCTGTGTAGTCCTAGTGTCTCTACAAAGAAGAAAAAGTCACCTTTAAACAGGAAATGCGATCATGTTACTTCTGTATTGTAGCAGGACATTGAGTGCCTCCGTGTTCAGCTCAAAATGCCATGATCATTAAACCTCTATCAGTTTACTTTTAATGCTTCTAAGGAGTTTTGTGATATTTGTTCCGAAACCTACATTTTAAAGCATCATTTTGCTCCTGGCATAGAAGCGAAAGCAGTGCCTTGTTTTGGCCAAATTTTAAGGCTGGATTGCTAGGATCCCTTACAGAATTAAGAACTAATTAATGACTATTTACCCAATATTTGTGTGCACAGTGAGGTTTTTTTGTTTGTTTGTTTGTTTGTTTTTGCTTGTTAGAGTATAGCATTGTTTTGGAACAGCGCCATGTTGTATTGAATAGCACAATTTGTAATTAAATTCAATTAGTACATAAAGCATTATAAACGACTTACCTTGCTGTAAATCTGGTACTGCATTGATTTATGATTTTGATTGTCGATAAGATTTGCAGTTAAAATTGAATATGGTATTAGTTGGCATATTTGACTGTACTTCCTTTTACAAGCTGTTAAAGGGGTCATGAATTGAGCTTTTGAAAAGGTCATTGTACTATAAAAATATCCTGTAAATTTCAGAACTCAAAACTTCCTCGTCAGTCCAAAAACTGCTTTTATTGAAACAAAGCTCAGAAAATGACGCATTTCGGATTTTGTCACATTATCACACCATTACATGGTGCGACGAAAGACCGCCTCTGCTGAAGAAGATCAACGTCTACTTTTGCACCATTGCCTCTTTATTTACCATTTATCCATTGCCTCACCATTTACCCCCACCAACCGATTCGCTCATGTCATGCGTTAGTAAATGCGAGACCGACGCTAACACAGGATTACTCCAGCAACAAAACCATAGAGATGCCTCTGAGGATTATAAGACGTTTTGCAGTGCCAAGTTGTGGAAAAACACAGTCTTTGCATTGCCATCCTTGTGATCCTAACATTAATAAAGCGTGGATGAAGTTCCAGTCTGATCGCATCCGTAAAACGCTATTCGTTTGTTCACTTCATTTTACTGCAGATTAATTTTTAAACAAGAAACAGTCCGGCGCAGGCTTTTCAGAGAGACTAAAAATAAAACACAATGCAGTGCCGACTATATTGGATCCGACAGCAATGTCGCGACACACAAGTGTGAGTAACAGTGTTTTTACCATGTGTCAATATTGCTTTGTCTTACAGATTGTTTGAAATGTACTGAGTATTTATACTGTTGCGCCACAGTCAAACTGGATAGTTGTGATTCGTTGTTCTTTCCTTTGCTTCGGCATTTTTGGGGTTAATGCATTGGATTATTTGATACAGAAGAAGGCACGTAGACAACGCTGCTTTTGTTATTGTTTTGATCCAAGCTATTTGCTGTAATCCTGAATAAAAGCTTCAGTGAGCGACATCTTGTTTTGTGATCAGTAAAACATTACAACACGTTTCATTTTATTAAAACATATATGTTTTTCACCTTATCGTAAAGGAAAAATATGAATAATGGCACATTCATTCATAATTCTGTTTACACAAAATACTGCAAGTCATCTTTTGTCAATTATAACTGGCAGGCAACTCCAAGTACTTAATTTTTATTTGCCACAACCAAGACTTATAAAGCTTATGTAATTCGCATAAATGTTTCAAATTTTGTGCGTGTGTGTATATATATATATATACATACACTACCATACACTACAGTACCAGTCAAAATTTGTTTTTTAAAAGTTTCGTCTGCTCACCAAGGGTGCATTTATTTAATTAAAAATACAGTAAATATTGTGAAATATTATTACAAAATAACTGTTTTCTGTTTGAATATATTTTATAAAGTAATTTATTCCTGTGATCAAAGCTGAATTTTCAGCATCATTACTCCAGTCTTCAGTGTCACATGATCCTTCAGAAATCATTCTGATATGCTGATCTGCTGCTCAAGAAAAAATTTTACAGTGCCAACCGTAAGTTTTCAAAACAATTCCATACGTGTAATGGTGGGGACGTTGAAAATTATTTTAATATGCAGAACTGTTACCCATTGGTTGCAGTGGCCGTTTACTTCCAAGCTTTCAATGCAGCACGCCCATCAAAACGGAGTGTTTCAAAGAGTGGGTCAAAAACAGGATAGAAAATAACTTATTCTTATGTTGTTGTTTTTTTTGTTGTTTTTTTTAATGTAAAATTCTTGTTATTATAAGTGGACTTTATTAAAATGTTATAATTTTTCATTAAAAAAAGCAGTTCATGACCCCTTAAAATCCTTAAAATAAAATAAACTTGTAATAAAAAAAACAGTATGTAGGTAACTCAAGTAGTACATTGGTTTAAATCATTTTTAGGCCTGCTTTCACAGTTCTTCTGCTCCTGTGCTGGATTCAGTTTTCACTTAACTTTAAAAAAAAAAAAAAAAGTTTTCTATTTCATCTTGTTGTACATCCAGGGCTTCTCATGCTTTTCTGTCTCAGAGGCAATTGGCAAGCATACCAGCCGAGTTCTCACTAAACACTCTTCCTGCTTCATTTCAGATATCAAAGGGTTCCGGTAATGTGCCATGGGGTACGACGTCACCAGGTTCCAAGGAGAGGTGGACGAGGATCTGTTATGTCCCATCTGCAGCGGGGTGCTGGAGGAGCCAGTGCAGGTCGATATTTATTTTCATTCAACCGCAACATTCCAAAACACCTTGACAAATGTGACAGAGGCTCAGACATTATGGGTTTGTGGTTATCAGATATCATTGCTCTGTGAGACCATTGTGTGAACGTGTTGTACAAGGTTCAAACATTTTCTTTGTAAAGCCTATGGTGAGGGAATTGAGGAAATTTACAGGCTATATTTTTCACCCTAAAAATAATTATGTAAACACACATAATTTTATTAATAAGATTGCTAATAAAAAACTTAAATTAGTTATTTTATTATTTATAGATTACGGTCTCTGACAATTCATGTTGCTGTTTTTTTCCTTGCATATTAGTAAAAAGCTTATTTTAACATAAAACAACTACACATGGCAAAAGGTCTGAAAAATGCACATCAGTTAGCAAGAAGTGCTTATTGAGTTCAAGTTACTTCCTGTCTGATCAGTCTGTCTGTTCTCTCAGGCCCCGCACTGTGAGCATGCCTTCTGTAATGCCTGCATCACACAGTGGTTTGCACAGCAGCAGATCTGCCCCGTGGACCGCACCGTCGTGACCCTTGCCCACCTTCGACCCGTCCCCCGCATCATGCGTAACATGCTTTCCAAGCTGCAGATCTCCTGTGATAACGCCGGCTTCGGCTGCACGGCCACCCTTCGGCTCGACCAGCTGCAGTCACACCTCAAAGACTGCGAGCACAACCCCAAACGACCCGTCACATGTGAGGAAGGTTGCGGGTATGTACTTGAAGTTCTAGTTCTCACTTAGTAATTCACTGCAGTCTTCGAAGGGAGAATATGATCCTTTTTTTATAGTTTGTCAACATGTGCTGCACTGATGTGTTTGACTGTTGCACCATGGCTCGCTGTTTTTTCAGCTCTTCGTCTTGCAAGAACGCATCCTTTGTGAACGCTCGTTATTTGCCCCGTTTTGGTCATGCCTGCTTTTTTACTCTGCAGGCTAGAAATGCCCAAAGATGAGATGCCAAATCACAACTGTATTAAGCATCTACGCAGTGTGGTGCAGCAACAGCAGACCAAGATTGCAGATCTGGAGAAGACTGCTGCTGAGCACAAGCACCAACTTGCAGAACAGGTCAGACCTGTGAGGATACATGAATGTCACAGTTGATTTAAAAACTTCCCATAACTTATTGGATTCTCTGCTCTGTTCAGCACACACACCACACTTTGTTTTTGTTTTTTTAATCTGCTCATGATTTCTTTTTTTCAGAAACGTGATATCCAGCTCCTGAAAGCTTACATGCGAGCAATACGCAGCGCTAACCCTAACCTACAGAACCTGGAGGAGAGCATAGAGTACAATGAGATCCTGGAGTGAGTGATCTGTTCTTCTTCTGCCTCTGTTTATATCAATATGAATTTAAAGTAGACTGTTTAAACTATTTATAAATAAGAAAATACATTTTAAACTTGTATAAACAAATTTGACAAAAATTTGGGGTTTGTACGGTTTTGTTTTTATAAGTCTCTTATGCTCACCTGCATTTATTTGATCAGAAATACAGTACAAATAGTAATATTATGAAATATTGTTACAATTATTAGTTTCCTATTATAATATATTTTAAAATGTAATTTATTTCTGTGCTGCAAAGCTGAATTTTCAGCAGCCATTAATCCAGTCTTCAGTGTGACATGATCCTTCAGAAATCGTTCAAAAATCATTCAAGAATTTTTTTTTTTTAATTATTATCAGTATTGAAAACAGTTGTGCCGCTTAATATTTTAAGAACCAGTAATACTTTTGTTTTTTTACAGATTTCGTTGATGAATAGAAAGTTCAGAAGTATGCTTGCTAAATAAAACTCTTTGAAAAAAAATCTTACTGACCCCAAATTTTTAAATGGTAGTGTTAAATATATTTGTGTGAATGTAATATATTTGTCAAAAGAATATGAAAAATTAATAACTTAAAGGCACAGTATGTAAGTTTCACTGCTAGAGGTCGCTTATTCACAACAGTAACAAAGGCGTAGCTTGATGACGCCGTGAATGAGCTTGGAATCATGGGAGTTGTCGTCTTCACCTCCACAGCCGATGGAATGCAATCTGATGGGACTCAGCAGAAATCATGTTCATGGATGAGCTAATGTATTAAAGTTTTATTAATGTTACTGTGGCATGAAGCATGGCGGCCTGAG
This sequence comes from Hypophthalmichthys nobilis, assembly GCA_037950665.1. Lineage (NCBI taxonomy): Eukaryota > Metazoa > Chordata > Actinopteri > Cypriniformes > Xenocyprididae > Hypophthalmichthys > Hypophthalmichthys nobilis. The sequence continues at coordinate 12,823,706 of CM075485.1, forward strand.
AGCCTTGGACGTTTTATGTTGCTGTTTTTATTATGCTTGTATGCCACAGTCGGCCGCTGCCGCTCCTTTAGTTTTGTTGTTTGTTACGATTAAAGTTACGTTTAACATCCGCCGCCTCCTTCCCTGAACTTGAACTTTGTTACAGTTAAGTTCACATTATTTTATTTCATTTTAATGAAATAGCCGCAAGTGCTGAATTACTACTTATGCAGATCACTTTATTTGACGAATTAAAATTGTGGGGTAAGTCAAAATAATCATGCTAAAAATACATTTCAGTGTGCTGAAAGTTATGTTATAACGTTACTTTGTGGGTTCGCTCTGTGGCTGGTATGAGACACTTGATGTACACACGGGTAACCTAGATCAATATTAGAAAATCATATTAATAAAAGCTGGTTGGCTTGTGTTGCTAAATGGCATGCGATTCATTTTAAAATATATTGTATGGTGGGGAAAATGCTGTATTATTATTATTATTTTTTTTTTTTTTTTACTATAAATAAAGCTCTTTCTGATTATGCTATGTTAGCCACTTGACAAAATAGTGTTATCTCTGATGTATGGTTCAAACATGTTACTTAAAGTAAAACAAGAAAACACGATTCAAACAATAGGACTAATCCAATAACAGTTGCTGATTTTTCTGGATTTAAACATTATTGGAAACATTTGGGATAATTTAAGTACACAAGTCAACAAAATATATAATATTGTTCTTGTAGTTTTTGGGTATTTTAATCCAAAAATCTTACATATTGTGCCTTTAAATCCATAATCATAGTTGTTTGTATTGTTCTGTGCATATAATGTCAGTTTATTATGTAAATAATGAGCAAGTAAATTATAATGCTAATTCCATAATTGACAATCAGATGACTATCAAACTAACTACACTCGTTTGGCCACAGATGGGTGAACTCTCTCCAGCCCGCTCGCGTGACCCGCTGGGGAGGAATGATCTCCACACCTGATGCCGTCCTCCAGGCCGTCATCAAACGGTCGCTCATAGACAGTGGATGCCCTTTGTCGATCGTTAATGACCTCATCGAGAACGCCCACGAGCGCAACTGGCCCCAAGGCTTGGCCACGCTGGAGACACGGCAGATGAACCGCCGATATTACGAAAACTATGTTGCCAAGCGCATTCCGGGCAAGCAGGCCGTGGTGGTGATGGCCTGCGAGAATCAGCACATGGGTGAAGATATGATTCTGGAGCCGGGTTTGGTTATGATCTTCGCTCATGGAGTTGAAGAGATCTTATAGTCTGTACATAGGTGGGTGCAAATGATGAAGAGCAGAAAGGGGTTTACAAAAACTTAATTAATTCCCACCCTTCCCCATCTAAAAAAATCTTAATTCATCCCACTAAAAATATCAAGACCTCTTCAGCAGTCTTTACCTCAAATTTTCCGGAAGGACGCAGGCAGAGAAAGCTCTCCGCTCGTTTGAAGACCTCCAGCATTCCCGTTCTCTTTGCCTTAAAAGGACATTTTTCAAAAAGTGGACCCTAATGACAAAAAACAACTTGAAACATTATCAGGGACGATGGTACACGTATGTTTAACATTAACATTGAAATCGAAAGGATTTGAAGTGATGTCTAATTTCCCCTTTAACATTTATTTCCCTCTTGAGAGCAAGTACATGTCACTCGCAGCTTTCAGTGGTGTAAAAGACCAGTTAATTCTTGTAAATACAGATGATAAAGAAATATAGACAAATATGCTATCTGTTCTTGTTCTAATAGGGTAGACATTTTTGCTTCATCTCAGTTTGCTATTTAGAGTACTGTGTGTTTTACCTACCATGGATCTCAGTGTTTTTATTTTAAGAGAGCTATGATTAAAGTATGCTAGATAAAGAACTCTGCTCTGTGTTTTGGAAAAACAAGATGTCATGAATCTCGTTTTGTGAAGATGTTTGTTTTTCTTGAGAGGAAAGAGTGAAGGAGAGGATTTGAATGATGGAAATCAACAGCCGATTTGATACCTTATATTCTACACTGCTCTTTTGAGTTTTATGTGCAACCAGACACACTAAATTTTCAAATTTTTTTCTCTAGAAACAATATTTTGTATTATTTTCTACTGGCATCACTGGTTTTCTCACTATTATTAATCCAAACCAGAATATGTTTTTTTCTTTTTTTTTTTTTTTTCTTTAAGACAGTCTTATTGACCTCAAAGGTTTCTTGTAGGTGATTTAGCGAAACCATAAATGATGGATGAAATGTATATGAAGTATACAAACATTGGGAAAAATGACCAACCTACAGCTGATATAAAAACATAATGTCTGCAGATGCTCAACCATATCTCGACCTGTTTACTGTGGTTTACATCCAAACCAGTTTTTTTTTTTTTTTTTTTTTTGTCTTTTATCCATCATTTGCCACAGCACCTCTTGACGAATTTTAAAGAATAAAGAGAGATGGGACGGTTTTATGTTTGTGTATATTGTGCAATTGGTTTAAGAATTTATTTTGCATATTTTACGAACCTTCATTGTACATAGTTGATTTAAGAATCAGTTTAATTTGTGTTGTCTCTGCAACCAAAGTGTTTTATTGTGTTGAATCCACATTGTGCTTGCTCTTTTTTTGTTGTTGTTTGTTATTGCGTGGAAACCGAAAATGTAAGTTCAGCAATTCTGAAATGTATCTTTGGAGCTATTGTGTGTCACCTGCTTCAGTGTTACATAGACCTGAATGCTCATTGCGTTGTTTACAGTAGCTTTTTTTGCAAATGTTGTTTAATAAGAGCTGAAAACTAAGGACCCAGAATGTTTTTAACTGCAATATTTAGCCGGGTCTATGTGAATTAGAGAAAAATGTCTGTGAACTTTGCCTTATCACACTTCGTTCGACACTTTACTGCATGATCGCTGTATAATGTGTCACATGGCTTCTCTGCACATCATCTCACAATCGCACCCTGAAGCTGGAGAGATTAAACATGACCCAGTGTATTTCACTCTTTGGTTCTGATGGATCTGATCACCTTCTGCTGGAAAGTGTCATTCATTAAATAAAGGTTCACTTCATTTTGTGCTCAGTTTAATGAGGCCGATCCATCTCTTATTGGACACGCAAGACTTTCTTGACTCTCAGGATTTATCATCTGATGTCAGGGATGAAACGTTCAAAGAGCTCATGTTTCCTGCTGCAGCATTGTCCGTGGATGTGGCATTCTTCTGTTTTTGTCTTTCATTCTTGCTTTCGTGCCGTGGGTTACTGAAAGAATATGAATAAATATAATTGATTTTGCAATATGACACCAGTGTCTTTGTCATCATTATTAACTTGGTAGCAGGAATTTCTTGTTGGTTGTGTTATTGAATCAGCTGTTTTAAAAATGACCAATGCAATGCTAATCAGCATAGAAAGAAACCTTACTTCCTCTTGTTTTTGCTGTTTTTCCTCTCTTCTGCCACACATTGTCACTAATGTGCAGTTTTACTGTTAAATTGAACAGTCCGAAGGGGTTTTCAAGTATCTCTGTTTCCATTTGGTGACTACGTGGTAACTTTTATCTGCTGATCTCCATCTGTTTAATGGTTTGAACCCAAACAATGCACGCAGAAATAATCCTCCTGTTGTTGGTATTTTCTTTGACTAGGCCAAAGCCACTAATGCAGCAAGTCATTTTAATCCAGCCCATTATAGTGCCAGTGAGGAACGGAATGTCACATTGTTTTTTTCCAGCAGCTCTCATGACCAGTTTCTGCTCGACTCAAACTACATTGGCTGGTCTCATATTTCATAATAGTATTCTCTTATCAATTGGTTTTGATATTGCAAATACAGTCTATCTATCCATCTATCCATCCATCCATTATGGAAGCCCGTTTCCACCACTAAATAAAAACAGTAGGCCTACTTGTGACTTTTTATCTCAGAATTCTGACTTTTTTTCTCACAAATGAGAGTTATAAAGTCAGAATTCTGAAATATAAACTCGCAATTGTGTGAAAAAAGTCAGAATTGCGAGAAAAAGGTTTCACACAATTGAGTTTATATCTCACAATTGTGAGAAAAAAAATCAGAATTGCGAGAAAAAAGTCAGAATTGTGAATTTATATCTATGTAACTATCTATCTATCTCTAAAGAAAAATGGTTCTATATAGTACTAAAAGTGGTTCTTTGGCTCGTAATCATAGGGGAACCACTTTAAGTGGTGTATAGCACCAAATCTTGGTGCTTCAGTGGTTCTTCACCGGTTCTTTGGGATGACTGAGGTGCTATATAGCACCGCTACTGTATACAGAACCTGTTAAGCCCCAGTATGGTTCTTCAGCGGTTCTTCTGTGGTTCTTTGGGGTGGTTAAGGTGCTATATAGCACCACTGCCATACAAAGGACCTGTTAAGCCCCTTTAAAGGTTCTTTACGAGCCAAAGAACCACTGTTGGTGCTGTCTAGCACCATTTTTGTTGAAGAAATAAAATGCGATATGGCACCTCTTATGGGTTCTACATTTGACAAAGGTGCTGTAGAGCACCTTTAAAGATATGGTGCCTACATAGCACCAAAAGTGGTTCCCCTATGATTACGAGCCAAGAACCACTTTTAGTGCTATGTAGCACTTTTTTTTAGAGTATCTATCTATCTATCTATCATCTAGTGTGTTTGATGTGAAACACAACACTTTGCAAAGTGCCATTTTGATTTCATTCTGATAAAAATGTCATGAGCAATCACAAAAGCCCGACCAGTTAAACAGTTTTGTTTCATGTCTCCCTAATAAATGAAATGGTTCTTAATCCCTTTCAAAAAAAGTAAGGATTTGATTGGAGCTTTTACAATCTGGTCCCACAAATTCCTGTATCAGTTAATCAAGCATTTGGCAATCAAATATATTACAGCTTAATTGCATGACAACTGTTAAAAAAAATGCACTACATAAAAGTGCAGATATGAACACAATCACTCAGATGCCAAACCTAACTGAAAAATGATGACATTTAACGATGACACTTTTAATAGTATAATGTCACACCACCCTGTTGATTGTCGATGTGTAACCAAAAATGTAACAAGTTTCTGTTGATTAATCATTCATGCATATCTATCTATCTATCTATCTATCTATCTATCTATCTATCTATCTATCTATCTATCTATCTATCTATCTATCTATCGTTAATGCTGTCGATGAAAAGCACAGTTCACTGGATCACATCCATCTGATCAAAGTGCATCGCTCAGCTCAGACTCATGAGCGCGGGCGGTGCTGTGGCTCTATGGGAGTGTCATTCACACTTAGGCGTGTTCACTTTACTGTCAGTTCTCAGTCGGACAAACACAGCTAAACGATTTCTCACAGACGAAGCTGGTTCTGTTTCCTTCGCTACTTGTTTATTAATTTTGTAAGCGCTGAAGCAGTTTCTGAGTGATTTTGCTCTAGGCGTCTGTTTTAAAGACAAGATAGAATCACTAACCGGGTGCTGCAGACCTCAAGACATTAAGGTAACGCAAATGTTTTATTATCATGTTGTGACGAGCGAGTTTTAAAGAGTTGACGACATTTAAACAGTAGCAGTGATTTTGTACTGTGCTACATGTAGGTTTTATGCATCATTTCTTACGGCAGCGACTCAAAAAACCTCTAACTGTTTAAACGGCGTGTTCATGTGCGACTTCGAACTGTTGTACCGATGCCCAGAATGTTGTCTTGTTAAAGATGGGAATTGTAAGGAATTTAATGATTCTTTCTATTCGTTTTAACGAGTTCGTTTCCTTAACGGTTCTATATTTAGAATGCCATTCTTTTATTACTTTGACGAAGAAATGTCTTTTTAAAAATCGACTGCCCTCAACGGTTGTTAGCAAGTGATGAGATTATTTCAGGTTTCAACAAAGCATAACAATATAACATATATATATGTACAAAAATAAATTGAAATAGTTTTCTTGCAAAAGGTATTTACAGACTTTTTAAGGCTTCGCTGACTTTTTTAGAGGCTGCACAAATGCAATAATAATAATCCAATAATTGGCTTTAAATAATAAATACAAATACTACACAAACTAAATGTGGTATCATATTTCAATTTTTTTTTTTTTTTTATGAAATAAACTCATCATGTGTATCTCAAATACAATTGTCATATGAACAACCAGTCAGTAACTCACAAGCCTTAAGTACAACAAAAAAGACAATAAAAGTTATTTTCTAGTCGTGAATGATGACGAAAATAACTTGCGGTTAAGTAGCCTAAATGAGTCAGATTAATTCAGTAATCGCTTCTGATTCAAAAGTGTTTTTGATTCACCAAAAGAACCGGTTCGTAAGTTCCATTCGTTGAGAATCAGTCTACATTACTTGCGCTGTATCTTTATGATTCTTTAAAAGAACCGACTCATATGAGTAATTTGTTCGAGAATCGGACTACACTGCTGTGTTGTTTCGGACTGTAAATTCATTGGTATATTGCGGAGGTGAATAGTAGTGCTAGAAACATAACAGTATTTTAGCATGCCTTCCGTATTAATGTATGTTTGCTGATCCGAACGTCGTGAAAATAATTCTGTTTAGGCATTTTAGTGAGATTTTTGAGACGCAGCCCAGCTGTGCGATTCACAGTTATACTTGTCATACACGGATCAGTCTATTTTTATTTGTACATGTTAACTGCATTTTGGTGGTTTTCCTCTTTGTGTCGAAGTTGTTGGCTTCGTCTGGTAGTTTTGTCAGATGTGTTGTTATTCTCTTTCAATGAACTAGCCTATATAGACTGTGATGTGTGAACCCTGAGTCATACTGTAATGTGAAGTGCCTGGAAACTTAAAATACAGTAAAAGACCTAGATAAGATGGTTTTTGGAAGGTTTTTTTTTACTGTTTAAAAATATGAATAGCTACATGGTTACACAACATATTTCAAAGAATATAATGCTGGGGAAAAGTGCTTAAGGAGTTTTGCTAGTCTTAAGTGATTTAGGATGGCTTAACAGGTCTACCAGCCAAGCTGATCCTAACTGGGTTTAGGTGGTCTCCCAGTCTGACCACCCGAAAAGTCCCCCAAACCCATTCAAAACCATTAAAATGGACTGGCAAAATACCCTAGCTTGGTTTAAGATGTTTTATTCAGCTATTGCTTTTTGTGCTTCTTATCATGATGTTATTTGACACATTTATCTTAACTGGTTAAGTTTGCATTCTCTGGATATTTTCCCTGAATTGTTTATTACTGGTATCTCTTCACTAGGCTGATGAATATCTAACTGCCTTAATAATACAGATTTTATTTAAATATTAATTTCAACCTTCTTCAATTTAAAGGTTTCCAATAACTGTGGACTGAATATGTCATTGATTAAGTTTTCATTTTATCATCATAAGAGATTTCAACTCTTCCAGTTAGTCAGGCATCATATTTTTAACAGACTGGAAGTATTTTGTCACATATTTTTACAGTTTTAGCTGACTGGGCCATATGAGTCACAACCATAGACTGTAAAAAAAGACAGTTGAAGAGAAAGGGTTTTGAAGTTCTCCTTCTGCTCCCCTGCATTTACACCTTTGCCAAATTACTTACAAAGTCAGTCATTCTTGTTTTTCCACTCTTGTTTCTGCTGTCGTCACCAAAACATGTTCATCTCAGTGCAACATGCTGATATTTTAGTTTGCGGTTTTGTATCTCTGACACATTTGAAACCCTATGCTAAATTTGTGGATGTCCCTAAAGAAATTAAAACTCCTAATTTAGTCCCACATTCTCTCTGGAGCTCTTGGCTTAGTTTACCTGATAATGGTATAACTCATCCTTGGAGGAATCTATAGCCTTATGGGCTTGCCTAGAAAATCACAGGGTTAGTTTACTGTCTTCCCAGTAATCTCCAGCTTTTACAACTTATGAGCCAAGTAGTGAAAAACTGGATTCAGGAGTAGCTTGTCTTTCCTAAACCCCAATCATGATTTAACTGCATTTACGCAACAGGGACAGATGAAGGTCTAGCTTTGTGAATGGAATGTGGGTCAATATTCATTACAAAATAAATTTCCTCACTTTCAGCAGGTGAGTGATGAGTACGTATTAATCTCTAAAAAAAAAAAAAAAAAAAAAGCGGGTGAACAAAACCTGGAAATTGCTGCTCCAAAGAGTTTGTATTCCAATATTTCCATTCAGTGGTCAGTAAAACACCATCTTCTCTAGATTGAATAGTTGGAAACCAGAATGGTGCAAATTCCCAAGCTTATCAGGACTGCAGACAAAAACTGATGAGGAAATGGATTTAATGAATGAAAAATGAAATGAATTTGAACTTACACAACAAATTGTTCCTAGTTCTGAACAATAATTTTTTTCAACATAAAAAATTTTGATTCTTGGTTCAGTCAAGGAGTCATTCATGAACTCAGTAACAACTCTGAATGAGTGAGTGAGTCAATTCATTTGTGAGTCATTAAAAAGTATTTTTTTTTTTTTACGAATCAGACTTCACGACTCACATTACCACAGGGCCGTAGCCACCATAGACATTGAGGGGACAAGTCCCCATTAAATTAGAAATGGCCAAATTGTCCCCCCCAATATTTGATGCTGCTGTGCCACAATCTATTGCGCACTGCTCTGTTTGTTGTTAGGATGACTAAAAGTTTTAAATGTTACATTTTTAGACTGGTCTGCCTTAGCAGTCACTGTCAGAATGACTGAGATGACCAATCAATTCACAGAAGATGAGTGAGAATTCCAACGCAATGCTTTAGTTTAAGCAGTGAAAGAGTGCGTGGTGAGATATAAATAGCTAAACATTTAATAATTGACGATGGTTTTACGATAAAAAGGTTCAGCGACTGACAGTAATATCCAGTGATGCAAACTACTCAACTTTTTTAATGAAATTCACTGTTTTGAATTGAAAATATGCTATTACATGATTGTAATTCATAACTGAATTTGATGAGACAAGAAACATTTCGTTTTTACATATTAGACACGAATAAGAGTGAATGTTTGCATATTTAAAAAAAAATATTATTTGCAAATAGTTTAAATTGATCACTTCATAACTACAATAGACATTTCTTTTTTGCTATTCCCTTAAATCCCTTGTAAACCTTTAATTATTTATTTCCTTTAAATAAACAGACCAATAACTCAATAAAACCCCTGTGCCCCCAAGCAAAAAAACTTTGGTTCCCAATGTTCAAGACATGGTTATAGCCTTGCATTGCCACTGTGTTTGTTGTGTCATGAAACACACGCCACCAAACGAGAATATATGACGAAATCTCAAAGCTTTCCTGACTAGATTTTAAATTTTTGTCACATTTTTAATGTTTAAAAATGAAGCAATTAAATATAATTGTAATTTTACAGTTGTACTTTTAAATACAATTATTATAATTATATTATCATTTTTCTTAAATACATGATTTTTTACAGTGAAATTAAAAATGAAAATAGTTATATATATATATATATATATATATATATATATATATGCATAGTTCATTCATGAAACTCTAGATGGCGCAGGCTGATGGGTCCTTAATGTAAGCTGATGATAATTACAGCATTAAAGGGTTAGTTCACCCAAAAATGAAACTAATGTCATTTATTACTCACCTTTCATGTTGTTCTACACCCGTAAGGCCTTCATTCATCTTTGGAACACAAATTAAAATATTTTTGATTAAATCCGATGGCTCAGTGAGGCCTGCATTCAGAGCAATGACATTTCCTCTCTCAAGATCCATAAAGGTACTAAAAGCATATTTAAAACAGTTCATGCGAGTTCAGTAGTTCTAGTTTAATATTATAAAGCGACAAGAATACTTTTTGTGCACCAAAAAAAAAAACAAAATAACGACTTTTCAACAATATAGTGATGAGCGATTTCAAAACACTGCTTCGGAGCTTTACGAATCGAATCAGTGACTCGGATCTCCTATCAAACGTCTAAACTGTTGAAATCACGTGACTTTAGCGCTCCGAGTCACTGATTCGATTCGTAAAGCTCCGAAGCAAATCGGCCTATCACTATATTGTTGAAAAGTCGTTATTTTGTTTTTTTGGCGCAAAAAATTGTCTCGTCGCTTCATAATATTAAGCTAAAACTACTGAACTCGCATGAACTGTTTTAAATATGTTTTTAGTACATTTATGGATCTTGAGAGAGGAAATGTCATTGCTGTGGATGCAGGCCTCACTGAGCCATCGGATTTAATCAAAAATATCTTAATTTGTGTTCCGAAGATGAATGAAGGCCTTACGGGTGTAAAACGACATGAGGGTGAGTAAAAAATGACATTATTTTCATTTTTGGGTGAACTAACCCTTTAAGTAAAGCTGCAAGCAGCGATGAAAGGGCCCTCGCGCCCGGGCTCACCACCACCCGTTGGCCTTAGAAAAACAGTGAACAGTGGCCGACATGCATGTAAGCGAGTAAATACAGAAGAATTACGACAGTCATTTCAAAGTGCCACACTTCCTGCTGCCAACAGGTGGCACTTTGACTGTAACTGAATATTGCCATGTAGATGTCTTCAGGCCAGGGCTATTATCAAACATGTGAAGTTTGGAGCAGATCGGACATTGTATGCCTGAATTACAACAGCTTCCTCTTTCATGGCGAAACATGAGACTTTGTCAGGCCGCCACGGACACGCCCTTCAGCGAAAACTCAAGATCTTTAATATTTATCATCGCTAAGGTCTTAAGATTAGACTGACAACATACGATATTGATCTGGTTAAATCTCTATGAGGAGTTAATCACAGTGTGAAACATGTCATTTCCTGTTGCCCACAGGTGGCGCTATAAATGTAACTGGATATTGCCATGTAGATGTCTTCAGGCCAGGACTCTAATAAAACATGTGAAGTTTGGGGCAGATCCGACATTGTATACCTGAGTTACAACAACTTCCTGTTTCATGGCGAAACATTGAAATTTGTCAGGCCGCCACGGACACACCCTTCAGTGAAGAGTCAAGATCTTCGCAATGTAACGCTGCAAAGGCCTTTAGATTAGACTGACCAAATATGACATTGATCTGATTAAAGCTCTAGGAGGAGTTTGTTAAAGTACAACGTGTGGAAATGACACAATTTTGCTAAGAAAATTAAAAATATCTGACTTCCTGTTCGGTTTCAGATTTTGCTCCAAGATACTTTTTTGTAGGTATTGGGCTGTTACATGTGTGTACCGGATTTCATACTTGTACGTGAAACGTAGTGCGAGGGGCACTTTGTTGAAAATTTATAGGTGGCGACAGCATTAACTACTTGTCACAAGCTGATTGGTCCATGTCACTTCTGCAGCCAATGAGCTTGTTGCTCACACATTTGAATGGCTGGTTACATTCACTATAGCAGTTTGCAGTGCACTTCAGAGTTCCTCTAAAACCCTCTGCCTTCCCCAGCTACCTGTATAGATCTGCTATGGGTTATTGATATATGCTAATTGTGCAGCAGCACTACAGTATGTCTTACTCGCAGCAGCATATCTGTGTATTGGCAGTAGCAAGTTCCTGTACTTGCTCTGCAGCAGTAATAATCTACAACAACAGCAATAATCTACAGCAGCAGCAATTCAGCAGCAGCGTAGCAGATCTTTTCCGCCAAGACTAAATACATTACCATTGTCATATCCATTACCATGCTAAAAAACGTCTGAGAGTTGTCGTGATTGAAATGCCATGGAAATATACAGAGCTACTGCAAAAACAGAAGTTCAAAGACATAATTTCTAAAGATGGTCTATAATGGTAAAAATCCACCCACTCCTTTTTTTTAATCCCCATAAATCATGAGCAGCGTCTCGGAATAAGCGGTTTGCAGCTTCTATGCAATGTGATGTCACATTGCACAGGCCCTGCCCATGACTGCGGGACTCTGCCCTATTAGCATAGACCCTACCCTGAGCAGTGTTGCCAAGACCGTGGAATTGGGCTACTTTAAAGGGTTAGTTCACCCAAAAATGAAAATAATGTCATTTATTACTCACCCTCATGTCGTTCTACACCTGTAAGACCTTCGTTCATCTTCGGAACACAAATTAAGATATTTTTGATTAAATCCGGTGGCTCAGCGAGGCCTGCATAGACAGCAATGGTACTTCCTCTCTCAAGATCCATAAAGGTACTAAAAACATATTTAAATCAGTTTATGCGAGTACATTGGTTCTATCTTAATATTATAAAGCGATGAAAATATTTTATATGCGCCAAAAAAACTAAATAATGACTTTTTAACAATATTTAGTTATGGCCGATTTCATAACATTGCTTCTTGAAGCTTCGGAGCTTTACGAATCAAATCAGTGGATTGGAGTGCCAAAGTCACGTGATTTCAGCAGTTTGGTGGTTTGATACAAGATCCGAATCACTGATTTGACTCAAAAGATTCATAACGCACTGAAGCAGTGAAGCAGTGAGAATTTTACTAGGGGAACCCCGACAAAAACGTGGATTTTACCCCCCGGAACGTGATTTTTACCGGGAGAATGAAACGTGATTGGGCTAGTTTTGGGCTAGTTTTGAGTAGCAATTGGGCGGATTTTGTTGTGAAAACCTGGCAACCCTGGGTGTAGTTTAGGCTGTATAAATGACATAATTATCTGCATAAGTGATATAATTAGCCTAGGTGTCCTTTAATTTTTAATTAATAGTCTATGATTTCTCATGCCCTCTCTTGTGCACGGTAATGAAATCTAAATCGCTTCACTCATGACTTACACTCTTAATATTGCACTGTGTAGGAAGGAGACTAGCGCAACAGTTGCTGCGTGTCTGCTGTCTGTAGTCTTCTCTCCATGTGGGTGTAAGTACGTTTCTAACATGTGTCTCCTCAAGCGTGTGCCTTTGCACAGACCGCGCAGCAGGCTTTTCTGGAGGAGGACAGCGTGCACTGCTGCTGTGCAAGCTCAGACGTGCCTGCGGCTAGGCAGTTACTTTGAAAGAGTTTCCTGCACACCGCTGAGGCCCCTTTGCTTTTACGAAAAAGTCGTCCTGCCACGACTTAAATAGTCAGTGATGCTTTTTTCCATTGAAATGCAAGAAAAAAAAAGAAGCTGAGGGAGGCGAGCACAGCAGCCGTTCTCAGATGAGGTGTGACTTGTGCTGCTTTACAGTTTGCGGCCTCTGTTTTATGGCACATCTTGAAATTGGCCTGTCATTTTTTTTTTGTTTTTCAAGCTGTTTCAGAGTGTTTAAAGCTAAATCTTTTTCAATTAGTGAACAAAAAATGATCTTGAGCCACTCAGAGAATGAGTCAATTATTTTCAGTTATTGTTTCACAGTTTGTCATGCATGACATGGTGGATAAACGCGTGTTGCACAGCCCCAAAGGGTGCACATTTATAGAGAAAAATCATCCCCTTTTGTTGAGGTGAATGATTCACACTTGCAGCAGCAGGTGGAAAGCAAAGCAAGTCTGTTTGAAAGTTGTGTGTTCCAAGCAGCTTGTGTAGGTGGAGCAGACCAGCAGGGGAAGACCCGCAAATGCTGGCCGGGTTTCCTCCCCCTCATCCGTCTTCCCTTCCTCCCTTCCTCACTCTAGTCCTGTCAGTCACCCCTGGCAATGGTCTGAGGCAGCACAGCTGATGGGCAAACTCTTTCCTGAGTGAGCAACATTTGGCAATTATTGACCAGATGCACTTTGTTGTTTCCTTGCAAAAGCTGAAATGACTTGATTTGATTTGACTTAATCTAATAAAGTGCAGCTCATAACCAGCAAAATGAACATTTGCCATCAGAACCAGAAGGATAACCCATTAGAAAAAAAAGACAATTATAATTTTTGTCACAACTGATAGTGGAATCAATTATTTTTATTTTTAATAGTCTGATATGCAATATGCAGAACCAATTTTTCTACATCTATCGTGTTAATTAAACTATTTGTTTTATTTTTGACACAATAATTTCAAAATTATTGAACTACCAAGATAAAAATATATTATGAATATAATAATAGTAATAATATCAACAACAATATTTATTTATTTATGTATTTTAATATTTTTGCGAATATATTTTTGCAATCTAAGGGGCCTTTACACAACATAGTTTTCAACTAAAACGGAAAACTTTTTATTAGTTTTGGCTGTTCATTTACACGACAATGTCGTTTTGGGGGCCTGAAAACATAAACTTTTGAAATTTGTGCGAATTTGTGAAAACGGTGATATCATGCGCATGCGTATTACGTGTTTAGTCTATAGGCGCATAGTGTTATTTTACAAAGTGACGATGCCAACTACTGGCCTGGCATGCATAATACAGCGTTTTTAGTCGTTTGCGTGGAATCGTGTGAACTGGGATCGTTTTGACAACATTGTCGTCTGTACATGAAAAACGCAATAAAAAACTTTTTCCATTGTTAGTACATCGTTGTCACTTAAACGTACCCTAATTAAACGTACCCTATTTTTCAAGTTTTTCACCTGAATGTGTTGTTTGGCGCATATGAATGTCTAAAGAATAGAGTCCAATTTATCGGTAGATTGAATATATATGTGTGAATATTGGATTGAAAGTGAATTATCTCTAAACGCATTTGAGATCTCCTTAGTATCTACTAATATCTTATATCTATATTTTTTAAAACCACATTCATTTTAAAGCTCTGTACTGTATTTCCTCCTTTGTCTCCTGAAAGGAAAGGGAAAACACTTGAATATATGAACTCTTGCAGATACAAAGCAGCAGTTTGACTTGACACAAGGCGACAGCTTGTACAAACAGCACAAAGCTTTAGAAAGTATTGTTCCTAAATATAGTTTTAAAAGGCATTGTTAAAGCAAATAATATGCGAACAGCTAATATTAGATCACTAGAACAGACTTGTAACCTCAGTATTTTTATCTCACATGAGAATCACACACCGCCCCTCTGTCTAGTCTAATTTGTGTTCTAAGTCCAGCTTTTCTGGTAAAGTGGGTTGGAAAGGCAACTTAATAGGCGAGATAGTGAGAGGGGTTGGGCGATTTACTGTTGTATTTGAATTTGTTGACTGTTATGCAACAGTCATTTACATTTTTGCATGTTTTCTCTTTAAACTCCAGAGTCCAGCGTCTTCCTTTTGGCCTGAAAAATGCTGCTGTTTTATACAACATTCTTCTAATTCTTTTGAGCTCATATTTTAAAAATTGTCAGTTATCAAGTTACAAATACAGGAAGAGAAAAGCATGCCACAATGCACAATACAGGGGAATCTCTCAGCAACATGAAACTAACTACTACAAACCCCCACTACTTCCTTAATGCTACTGACATTTTTACCTGCGTGGTTTTGAGTGGCATAATGATGATAAAGATCTAAAGAGACACATGACTGTCATGCACTTATAGTATGGTGGCTGCCAAGTATAATATTAGAGCTGTAGAGCAAACTGTAAAACAGCTTCAAATACATTTATTTTGTGATAAGGAGCAGCTGACTGTACATTATCCAGCGTATTTTGCTGCTAATTACCCAATAAAGATATAAACGGACATGCTGATTTGAGTTGAAATTATTTTTAATATAAATTTTATATTTATTTTTTGTTGTCTGAGACAAAGGCCGATTATACAGATTAGCAGACATTATACAAAAAAAAAAATTAAGTCAAGTATTTGAGATCCATTTAATCAATAATGGTTTCCAATTGAACCCTCATCTATAATGAAAAAACTAATTTTCCACCTCAGCAAATGAACAAATTGGCATAAATGAATGTGCATCTTTATTGTATAAATGACTGGCAGGTATTTCTGAATAACTGAAAACAATTTACAGTCAAGAAAAGTGATGTTATGGTTTATGTCTTGTTTTTGTTGGTGGTCTTAAAGACACCACAAGGAGCCCTTAGCGCTATGTTTTACTGTTTAGTGAAGCAGAGATTTGTCTCCCTCCATAAAACAGAGCTATGCATGCAAATAAGTGATGAGAAAGGCCAGAATCAAATTACCACGCTTTTGTGCTCAACCCAAACAATTAGAGGTTCAGAAAGAGACATAGAGAGAGAGAGAAAGAGAGACAGGAGTCCAAGACCTGCAGCCATCAGCCGTTGTAATGCTTATTGTCGTTTGGTTGAATATCATGAAAAACAATTTTTGTGTCATATTTCAACCCAAACTCATAAGACTAAAAATATGAAATTTTATTTCTTATAAAGAAAATAAAGCATGTTTTTTGGCCCAAAAACAGTTTTTGCATTATGATATTATTTTCATGACAATAAAGCACCTAAGCCACTTCCCCCAATTGTTTGTAGCCTATAAGAAAAAAACTCATTCTCATTACAGCAATGTGGAAAAAATGGTAGCACTTTACAATAAGGTTGCATTTGTAGTAGGGGTGTAAATCGGCAGGTTCATCACGATTCAATACAATATCGATTCTCATAGCCAGCAATACGATATTTTCCGATACCTCAAAAAGTTCTGCGATACGATTACGATGCGATTCGATTCAAAGGGGTATATCAATCAATATTTCGATATTATAATGTTATGTGTCTATTTTACATAACCAGTTAAATTTTTATTAACTCACAACTGCAACCAAAATATATAACATAAACATTTATTTCAAAATGTCACATCCTGAACCCTGATTGGGACATCCACAAATAAAAAATTCACACAATAATATATATATAGAATGCAGAATGATGTGCTTGAAGCAACACAGACTCTCAGCGCGCAGCGCTCCTATGCTGCAGTTTATTGTGCATTTTCTTTTAACAGTTTTAAATTTCAGTTACTGTGTGTGTGAAGAACGATTCATAGCGCTCTATTCTCCAGTGTTGTGCTCTAACAGACACTGTTTGAGATGTGTGCGCACTGCTTTTTGGAAGGTTTTAAACACGAGCAAATTATAAACTTTCGTGAAGATTCAGCACTGGCCTTTCGGGACAGTGACAGCTCCATCTACTGTCCCGAGCGTCTTTCACAAGTTCTGAAAGGTAACGTTAGTTTAAACGAGAATGCACGCGTTGGCGATAATGCATAGACTGACATTTTGTGAAAATGTGGAGAGTTTTAAAACAAAGGCGCCTCTATAAATAGCCCACAAGTATCGATTTTTTTACACGATGCATCGTATCGTTAGACATTAGATCAATGTATCGATCTATATCGATGTATTGTTACACCCCTAATTTGTAGCTTACTACATTAGTTAACATGAACTAACAATCACAAATACTTCTAAAGCATTTAGAAGTTAATGTTAATTTCAACATTTACTTATAAATTATAAAAATCAAAAGTTGCATCTGTTAATATTATTTAATGGACCTGAGCTAACATGAACTAACAATGAACAGTTGTATTTTTATCAACTAAGGTTAACAAAGATAAAACTTTAACAAACGTATTGCTCATTGTTAGTTAATATTAGTTAAGGCATTAAAAATATGGAAATAATGAAAAAAATTATATATTATGTTCACTTTCAAATGAAAATTACCCCAAGCTTTACTCCACACAGCTCTGGGGGGTTAATAAAGGCCTTCTGAAGCGAAGCGAAGCGATGCGTTTGTGTAAAAAAAAAAAAAAAAACATATTTAACAAGTTATGAAGTAAAATATATAGCTTCCGCCAGACCGCCCTCTGTATTGAAGTTACGAAGAAAGTGTAAACTAGCGTTTCACTTTCTTCGTACGTTGAATACGGAAGGTGGTCTTTTCATTTGAAAGTGAAGTAATCCTTTAACTTGTAAAGTATATTTGTAAGAATAATCACAAAAGGATTTTTTAATTTAATTAATGCTAATTTTACAAAATTATTTTTTATTTTTAACTGTATTACAATAATAAGAATTAGATTTTTTTCACAGATTTTAAATAAGAACAAGAATGGGACATGAAAATAAAGCAAAAATATTAATTAATGCAAAATCAAGTCAAAATACAAAATATGACCTTGACATTTCTCCATAAGATTTATCCATTTGAATTTGAATGTGCCATTAAAAAAAATGATTTATGAGGCATTATTGGACATTTGCTATATGCATAGGCGCCGATTTATGTTTCTGCCGGTGGGTGCCCAGTGGTCCGCATCAACCCCCCCACCCCCATTACATCCATATTATATTATAGATAAATCCGCACTTAGTTTTCGCATTCCCTAATGTCTCGTGGTAGATTTTTTGTTAAGAGAGTCAGAGGTTCAGCCGTGCTTTAATTATCAGTGGTTCGAATCTGCCCTCATATAGTTTTTTTTCCTCATTAAGTTCAAAGAAGTTTAAAATAAGCTCTCGACGTTTGCCATTAAAATATCGCCATAGAAACAGCCTTAAATAAACTATAAAAAAGGGTGAAGATAGTGTCTGAAAGCTCCAATCGATTTTTTTATTGGTTAAAAACAATTGAGAATATCTCGTATTTTTCCATGGGTGCTCGACCATTTCCATGGGTGCTCCAGCCCCCGAGCGGGATCGGTGCCTATGGCTATATGTAATTTTGTTTCACATGTTTTATGTTTTTCAGAAGATTATCTGTTAGAAATGCATGACTTCTAAGATAAACTCTATTTGCATTCGTTTAATGTAACCTTCTCAGCCAAACATTTTCATATATTCATTACTATTTCCCTTTATAACATGACGCATCCAAATGAATGTACTATCTCTGCGCGCTATGCAAATACTTCTATCCCTCTGCCTCCCCAGCACCACCTGCCTAGATCTGCTGTAGGGCGTCTCCCTCTCTCTAGCATTTAGCAGAAGCATGTCGTACTTGCTCTGGAGCAGCAGCAGTGTAGCAGGTCTAGTCCGCCAAGGCCAACCCTATGTACATTATATTTACATAATAAAATCCAGAGAGTTGTCATGACTGAACTATACATAAATAAATGTAAAGTTAAAAATGTAAGTTTCCCTTTATCTGTCAGGAATGATTGATAAGACTGCAGTGTGTATGTAAAACAGTCTGTCATGCACCGGCTATAGCTTCTGCTGTTCCGCTGAAAAGTATTGCTTCTGTTCTCCCAACTTTCTCTCTCTCACACACACATACCCACCCACCCATATATACACCGAATAGGCTACACAAACAAAGTTCCTAGGCAACGACACTAACCTTTTGAGGGAATTAACTGAGAACGGTATGACCCTTTGTTAGCTCACATCACATGAGATGAGTGGGTGTATGGGTTTCATTCTCTTTGCTTCTTCTGTCCTATCAGAGTTTTTGAGCTCTTTCATTCTAGGATGAACGTAAACTGCCATTAAAGTGGATTGTACCCTTGTTCTGTTTTTTTTTATTTATTTTTTTTTTTTTTATTCATGCTGACAAACTTTCATTAGAGGTTAGGTTAAGGAACTCCGCCTGATGTTCGAACTAGAACTTTGCATATGTTAGTTTGTTGGCTTTAAATATGTGGCTGATTGTCTGTGCAGAATCACTATTATGACTTTTACCCTGGCTACTATTATTAATTCCACACACACACACACACACACACACACACAAAGAAGATCTGTAGACATAACACTTGCTTTAAGTAGGTCACCCATTTATTCTCCATCTAAGCTGTTTGGCTTCTGTTAAAAAGTTTGAAGACACCTTAATGAATGTGCATAGGAAGAAAAACTTTAGTCTGGCACTAGCATGCTAATCTCCCTGGACAGCCTTTTTCCTTAATGAGAGTGCTGATCCATTTTCCATTACAGATGAGACCCAGAAACAGTGTTTCTGTACAATACACACACACAAAACGAGAGATTTTGTGAGTCTCTTTCAGCCATAGGTCCTTGAATCAATGCTATGTACACACTTTCATTTTTAGTCTTGTCAGCTGACATTGAACATGTTTTGTTTGTTAAGCATACAAAGCGTACATATTTGAATATATGGCTCTTAAACTATTATCTGTCAGCATTCCATACACAAAAACATAAGATTAATCTTTTAATTGGGAACACACATTTTTTGGTAGTCATGTGACCACGAGCAGTAAGCGTTTGCTGTTTTCTGTTCGCATAGTTTTGTTTTCTTGAGCATGTCACAGTGACAGTATGTAAATGAGGGATTGATGTGACATGCTGATTTACATAGCCAGGCTGGCATACATTATAGTGTCTAATGTCAAAAACAACGTTCATATTATTAATGTATAGATCATTTTGCAAATATAAAAATAAAATAAAATTTTAAATATTTTTTAATTAAAGTATATATATATATATATATATATATATATAATAAGTTTGGGGTCTGATTTTTTTTTTTTTTTTATGTTTTTGAAACTATCTTATGCTCACCTAGGCTGCATCTGTTTGATCAAAAATACAGTAAAAACAGTAATATTGTGAAATATTATTACAATTTAAAAGAACTGTTCTCTATTTGAACGTATTTTAAAATGTAATTTATTCCTTTGTTGGCAAAGCTGAGTTTTCAGCATCATTACTCCAGTCTTCAGTGTCACATGATCCTTCAGAAATCATTCTAATATGCTGATTTGGTGCTCAAGAAACATTTATTATTATTATTATCAATGTTAAAAATGTTGTTGTTGTGCTGCTTATAATTTTTGTTTAAACAGCATTTATTTAAAATAGAATTATTTTTGTAATAACTGTCTTTACTGTCACTTATGATCAATTGAATGAATCGTTGCTAAATAAAAATAAAAAATAAACTTTTTTATAAAATCTAAAATGAAATCAAATTCTTGTATGGTGTAAGTTACTGTACAGGGCTTTTTATCTTTTCATGCTTGAATAAAATCAAGATGTCTTTATTTAGCAACACTATAAATTCCTTGCATAATAGAAAAAAAAAAGAAACACATTGTAAGATTTGAATGGCAAATTATTTGGACACATTTAAAGTCTTTGCTCAGCCTTAAAGAAGAAAAAATAACATTTCAGACACCAGAAGGTCTAAAAGTGAACTTTCAATTGTTACTTTCTTTTATAAAATATTTCACCATGTTCATGGAGAATTTTATTATCATACATAGTATCAACATTAGTATCAACATTATTCATGCAGAAAAATTTAAAAGAATTTATGGTATGTGCCAGAGGGGATGTTACGAGACTGACAGCAATGTGCATTCATTGTATTTCCATAATTGTGTCTAGGCCTTAAGATTTTCTTGTCTTAATGCCATTTGTGTGTTGAGGGTTTTCTGCTTGCTTTAAATGCATGAAAACTGTATCAAAAGTAAAGATGGATTTGGGTTTCATCTGTCTGTTTGCTTCTCACCAACCTTTCCTTTTCACTCTTTCAGTGTTATTCAGAGGCTCTGGCGTGATGTCAGACCCGGGCGAGTCAGATGACAGAGAGCTGAGGCCCATAGACTTCATCCAGCTTCAGCAGTACATTGACTGTGAGTCTGTGATGCCCACACATCCCTCCCACTCTCACTAAATGCTCGGCATCATTACAAACCATGACTCACTCTCAGTCCTTAAGTGCGAAATGACACTTTATTCTAAGGGTCGAAATAACATGCCAGTCGTGTGCATCCAAGACGTCTGTGAGCCTGGTTTACTTACAGTTTTTCACTTGCATAAATATTTTATACATAACTAGTGGTGGAAAAGACTGATTTGATTTGATTGACACCATTCAGATATTGATAATGTTACTAAAATGATTTCACTTTGATAAAAATGAAAATTAAAGGATTAGTTCACTTCAGAATAAACATTTCCTGATAGTTTATCATGTCATGAAAGATGTTCATGTCTTTCTTTCTTCAGTTGAAAAGAAATTAAGGTTTTTGAGGAAAACGTTCCAGGATTTTTCTCCATATAGTGGACTTCAACAGGGTTCAATGGGTTGAAGGTCCAAATTGCAGTTTCAGTGCAGCTTCAAAGGGCTCTACATGATCCCAGACAAGGAATAAGGGTCTTGTCTAGTGAAACGATCGGCCATTTGTCTTCCTCAAAAACCTTATTTCTTTTCGTCCGACTACAAAATCCTTTTTTGTAAAGGGCATTTGGCTTTATCTTTGCACATTCCCTTTGTAGACACTGGATCTGTACTTTCACCTAGGTCATGCGTGACCTTTGTAACTTGATTACGTCATGTGTGTGGATCGCAGAGCTAGTGCAATACAAGCATTTGTGGTTAAAACGTATATAATTTTAATTTGTTTTAGAAAATGGCCGATTGTTTCGCTAGATAAGACCATTATTCCTCATCTGGGACTGTGTAGAGCTCTTTGAAGCCCTTTGATTTGGACCTTCCACTCGTTGAACACGACTAAAGTCCACTATATGGAGAAAAATCCTGGAATGTTTCCCTCAAAAACCTAAATTTCTTTTCGACTGAAGAAAGAAAGACATAAACATCCTGGTTGACATGGGGGTGAGTAAATTATCAGGAAATTTTAATTCAGAAGTGAACTAATCCTTTAAGTTTCTTACTAACATCTCAAATTTAAAGAGGCCATATTATGCCCTTTTACAAAGTCTTGATTTTGTTTTTGGGATCCACTAGAATAGTTCATGCTTGAATGTTCAAAAAAAAAAAAAAAAAAAGAAATAACATATTTTATGTTGTTGCAGCACCTCTTGACCCAGTCTGTCAGTAACGCTTTGTGCTTTGTATTTTTGCAGATGTTCAAACAGCAGCATTACACACTAAAGAAAGTTGAAAATGTAAAAAAGCATAATAGGTCCTCTTTTAAATTTAATATGTTGAGATCATAGAATAATTCAGTATTATTAGTCAAGTATTATTAATAATGTACAAGCCTCATTGCTACTATGCAGTAGCTACATTTTCATGTCCTTGTTCTATAGGCTTAATATATTGGATAAAATATTAAAATCACTAATATTTTGGTTTGAGCGATCTAAGCAGCTTCTGCAAAGAAAAACTAGAAGTTTACTAAATAATAAATATGTTTTTGAACCTCGTTTGATAGTATGTGGGGCTAGTAATGCCAGTCATGGGTTGAATTCCCAGAGAACTCAATATATATATAAACCATACTATAATATATTTTACTTAAATTTTGCATTTAAAAAAATGTGCATGAAAAAAAAATATTTTGACAACATTTATCAATAAAGTAATATAATTTTTGCAGTCATGCCCTGTAGTTGCAGCATCTGACCAGCAGGGGCTAACAGGGTCATGCTGAGTAGCCAAACCTTAGTTGCTCCAGCTCCATCCATGCATGACTGAGGGATTTTAATACAGTAAAGTGTTGTAGGTATTTGCCTAAGTATGTACTGAGTTTCTGCTTAGATTATTTGTCATGCAGAGTTAATGTAGATACAGTGCATTAAAAGGTGTGATGTCTGTGGTTAATTGTGTCAAAATGTCATCCTGTCCATTTTTTTTTCTTTCTCTCCTTCTCTGCCCCCCTCTCTCACTCTGTCCATCTCTCTGCAGACTGCAGTCTAAAAGTAAAAGATGTGTTAAAGGAATTCAATGCAGATGGCAGGTTAGCCAAGTACAGACACGGAGAGGTGAGTGAACAGGCTGCCAGTGACCAACTGTCAGCACTCTGCTTTTACAGCATCTTAGTCCAATTACCCATGAACAGATCCATCCATCTCTGTAATGTGAATCACTTCACGTCTGGTTAAGCATATCAGAGCTCATAAGCTGGACAATTCAACGTGTACCTGCTTTAGTCACTGAGTGTTGTGTGTCCCTCAATACTGATTTTTTTCTGCAGTTACTAAGGTACTCTCAGTGATTTTTATAGTGTTGCTCTGCGTTTACTAGGATATCTGGGTGGCCTGATTCAAAGCTCATTCACAAGTCGTTATGATATAAATTGAAGGGATTTTTTTCACTTGTTTTTTCAACTTGTAGGCAAAAAAGCTACATGATTTAACCCTATAAAATGGTGAATTTCTAAGGCTTTTAAATTAGTAACATGGTCAACTTTACTGAAAAAAAAACCTGTTGTACACAACTATCTACATGCCTTGAGCCCTCTGATTAATAGTTCATATTTTTTAGTACGTAAAAGGACCTTTAGTATAATTTTTTAAAAATGTTCTTCAGGTCGTGGTACATGTTTTTTTTTGTTGTGATTTTTAATGATTTTTCTTTTTAGAAGAATCATGTTAAAATGTCAGAATCAAATATGATACAATAGGCTTTTGTGAGGAACAATTATTTGTACATCACTCAATCATCAAAATATTGCATTGAATTATGTGTTTTGCTCCCCACAATAAAAATGACTGAGCTTTGATCATAAAGCATTAAAGGATTAGTTCACTTTGAAATGAAAATTAGCCCAAGCTTTACTCACCCTCAAGCCATCCTAGGTGTATATGACTTTCTTCTTTCTGATGAACATAATCGCAGAAATATTAAAAAATATCCTGATGCATCCAAGCTT
The DNA here is from genome assembly GCA_037950665.1 of Hypophthalmichthys nobilis. Classification (NCBI taxonomy): domain Eukaryota; kingdom Metazoa; phylum Chordata; class Actinopteri; order Cypriniformes; family Xenocyprididae; genus Hypophthalmichthys; species Hypophthalmichthys nobilis. The sequence goes on from CM075485.1 coordinate 12,847,978, forward strand.
TATAATGACAGTGAACAGGGATCAATGAGTATGAGCTGAAGAAAGTGCTTCCATCCACATCCATCCATCATAAACATACTCCACATGGCTCTGGGGGGCTAATAAAGGCCTTCTGAATTGAACTGAAGCGATGCGTTTGTGTAAAAAAAAACAAAAAAAAATCCATATTTAACAAGTTATGAAGTAAAATATCTAGCCTCCGCACGAGCCGCCTTCTGGATTCAACGTACGCAAAAAGTGTAAAACTCTTGCAGTTCACAAAGCTTATGCTCCCCTATTCAACTTACGGAAAAAATTTAACTGATGTGACGCCAGTTTACTTTCTTCGTAACTTCAATACGGAAGGCGTTCTGGCGGAAGCTACATATTTTACTTCATAACTTGTTTAAATATGGAATTTTTTTACACAAACGCATCGCTTCGCTTCAGAAGGCCTTTATTAACTCCCCGAAGCCGTGTGGAGCACATATTTATGATGAATGGATGTGGATGGAAGCACTTTCTTCAGCTCATACTAATTGATCCCTGTTCACTGTCATTATAAAGCTTGGATGCCTCAGGATATTTATTAATATTTCTTCGATTGTGTTCATCAGAAAGAAGAAAGTCATATACACCTAGGATGGCTTAAGGGTGAGTAAAGCTTGGGCTAATTTTCATTTCAAAGTGAACTAATCCTTTAAAATATCATCTTACTAAAACAGTATTGGGAGATATAGAGTGGCAACTGATATTTATATGCATTTTATACAATTAGCCTTGTATACTGTTATAAATATCTCATTGATTTACATTACAAGCTATCAGAATTTCATCTTAATTTTTGGCCATAAAAATAACAGGATCTGTACCAAATTACATATTTTTGCTCAGTTTGGGCCTTTAGAAAAACAATTTTTGAGTTCCATATACTCACTATATCATACTGTATGGGCCATTAAAAGCCTGATGTATCAAATATGATACAACACTTATGCCAAACTTATATATGCAAGATTTTTATTATTATTTTTATTTTGTCTTAGTTCAATAAACTGTTCATCCTTGTCCTGAGTAATAATGCGTGACAAGCTATGCACCCTAACAAGTTTAATGGTTTCAATGACAATTGTAATAAATAAACAACAGGAAGTGCAGTGTAAAATGGGAAGAGGCTGCTCAGAAGTCATGAAATTGTAGCTCTTAAAGATTTGTTATACAGACATGCTCATTTGGCAAAGATTTGCTCAGTATACCTGATCTGTGCACTAGTTTTTCAGCTGACTGTGTGCTGACTTGGCTCTCAGGGTTTTGTTTCAGAATTTTGTGTTTGTCTCATTCTGAGCTTTATATTTTGCTTGTATTGGGTAACTAAACCAAAATAAACACTGAATTGTGTCATGGAAATCTTATGTATGTCAGAATGGGAGGAGTATGTGAATGTAACATAGCCTCGCTTTTCCTCTTTTTACTCCAGATAGAACAGCAGTATCCTGAGGCCTTTGAAGTTTGAATACATCTTGCTGTTTTTTTCTCTGTTAAGAACTAGGACAGGAACAGCAGGAACTGTTAGTAGAACTAGGATTAGGTTTGTAGTGCAGAATCTAATTGGATCTCAATGACATCCCCTTGAGAAGGTTCCAGTGACTTTATTAGTTTCCAATAATGTGTGCCTTCTGAATGATCACCAAAATAGATGTTATTAAAAAGCCCAATGATTTATTCAAAACACTATATTGGGTTTTTTTTTTATATTTGTGTATGTGTTCCCTAAATGCATAAAAGCCTTTAATGTAGCACACTCATCTTTTATTGTCAAAAATGATTAATCTCCTTCATATTCTTTTAGTGCATTGATGAGGAAGGTTTCCGGCTCTTCCTGAAGACATATTTGGAGGTGGAGGACTTCCCAACTAATCTGTGCCAGCGACTATTCAAATCCTTCCAGAACTCCGAGTCGGCAAAATCAGATGAAAACAGTGGGTCATGTATATGCTTGTATATGTATATGTACATACACATATACACTACCGTTCAAAAATTTGGGGGATCAGGGTTTTTTTTAAATAACTTCAGCAAAGATGCATTAAATTAAAGAAAAGTGACAGTAAAGATATTTATAATGTTATAAATAAACACTGTTCTTTTGAACTTTCTATTCATCAAATAATCCTGAAAAATGTATTACAGTTTCCACAAAAATATTAAGCAGTGTGATGATTTCTGAAGGATCATGTGACACTAAAGACTGGAATAATGATGCTGAAAATTCAGCTTTGCCACCACAGGAATAAATTGAAATATAGTAAAGATAGAAATTGTAATAGTATTTCACAATATTACTCTTTTTTTACTGTATTTTTTAACAGATAAATGCAACCTTGGTGAAAATCTTACTGACACCAAACTTTTGAATGATACTGTACATGTATAAACAAATCTGCAAGTGAATCAGCAGATTTGGTTAAAATACTGGGAATCATGTTTATTTATTTAAACCCTTTTTTATCATAGTTTGATGATTTATTTGATGATTCATTTTTTTAAATGAATTTTTAATGATATCAGTTAATTTTGACTTGTCCTTCATTTACTGAAAACAACAACAACAACAAAAAACCCTGTCAAAGTCACATCAGGAGTTAAAGGAATTAATCTTTTACTCTATAAAAATAATTATTTATTTTTAACAACGCTCAGAAAGTCCTGTTTATTATAATTAAACTAATGAAACAAATGACTTCTTGTATTGTGAATATATGCGTGTCTTTGATTTCTTTCTAAGGGGAAGTCTTTCTGAAGGATGTATCCTGTTATTTCTCTCTCCTGGAAGATGGGCAGCCCAGGGACAAACTTGAATGTAAACCTCTTTTTTTTTGCCATTTCAAATATATCTAAAGATTGTTGACAACTTTGCAATACGTCCCCATGTTTTTCCCTTCACAGTTGCCTTTAGACTCTATGACAGAGATGGCAACGGTGTTCTGGACAGTTCGGTGGGTGGTCTTAGCCTGAAATGTAATCCACTTCCAATTCCTTATTATGTAACAAAAGTGAATCATCGTGCTCAATTTACATCTTTCGGTAATATTTGTATGTCATGTTTCTATGAAACAGGAAGTGGACCGCATTATTGCCCAGATGATGCATGCGGCAGATTACCTCGGTTGGGATGTGTCTGAACTGAGACCTGTGAGTTGTATTTTGTTTGTGTGTGTGTAACATTTGCCATGAAGAAGTGAAATGCTTATGTGCTCATCATGACATTTTCCATCTTAACCACACCCTGCTGAAGAGAAATTCCTCCCTCATATGGCATGAATCAACTTGTCATGAAGCAAAATATGTAAGGGAAAAAATTATTCTGACAAGATGTTTGCATAAAGTTGCTCCTTATTATTCAAACGATTCCCTGAGGTGATCATTTAGTTACATCATGTACATGTTACAACAGAAATGCACAGAGACACTAATACAAAAGCATTTACATTCTCATTGCACTTTATGCTTGTTCTCAGGTGCTAAAGGATATGATGACAGCAATTGACGCAGATAGCAGTGGAACGGTGTCATTACAGGAATGGGTGGAGGGTGGAATGAATAACGTCCCGCTACTGGTTTTACTGGGACTGAAGGTAAGTACAGATTCTCACACAGTTTCAGATGGAAAGTCAAGAGAGCTGCAGTGCTATTTTTGGAGTGTACAAGACTTTACCTCAGATTACACTGCTCAGAAGGAGTGGCAAAAAGAAACGATGTAGAATTTAGTATGTATTTATTGCGCTCTGTCTATCTAAGGACACATCTGGTTTTGTAGTGTCCCTCAGCCTCACCATATTATACCAAAGGCCTGCTGACTTTGCACTGGTGTAACACTTCTTGACAAGTTCTAACACATGCTTGCTTGCATGCACGCACACACTTATATGCACAACCAAATACACAGTAGCAGTATTTTACATTTTTTTTATATTTAATTTTATTTACATTTAAATTTGATTTATTTCATTAATTTATTTTATTATTTTTTTTTATGTTAAATTTTATTTATCATCATATTAGAAAATTTCTGAAGGTCATGTTTAATCATGTTTAATTAATTTATTTAAACCCTGGTGCAACAGTGACACTTCTAACACAAGCTTGCATGCATGTACACGCTTATTTGCACAACCAACATTTTTTTATTTTATTTTTATTTTAAATTTGATATAATTTATTATTTTTATTTTATTTATTTTTTTAATTTATATTATTATTTTTATATTTTTAAGTTTCATTTTTGTTACATTTTTCATTTTATTATTATTATTATTATTTTATTTTTTACAAGCATATATGGATGGTGTCCACATACTTTTGGCCATATATTCATGATCGGGGTTGGGGGAAGATTTAAAACTTTAAGGCCTGGTTTCACAGACATGGCTTAGACTAAGCCAGGATTAAGTCTTAGTTCAATTAGGGTATTTAATTAGCTTTTATAAACCTACCTTATAAAAAAACATTACTGGTGTGCATCTTGAGACAAAACAATGGCACTGACATATTTTAAGATATATCAGTACAAGTTTCTTTCAGTTGAAACAGCTCAAACATGCATTTTAGTCTAGGGCTAGCTTAAGCCTTGTCTGTGAAACCGGGGGGTAAGAATTTTTCAGTGATAACCACATACTGATTTTCTATTAATCTAAATATTGCAGCATATGTCTGTGGTGGTTCCCAACCAGAAGGAAGCAAAAACATACCAGCAGTGTGATGCAAATAGATTTGTGACTCTTTGCAAACCAGATATCCTATGAATCTCATTAGCACGCCATGCATAGGATCTACTTTACATAACATCTCATCAAAATAAGCATGCATTCAGAATATCCCTGACATGCATTTTTCACACAAGCCACCTCGCAGCTTTAAAATGCAAGCTCATGCTAGCATCCAGCAAGTAACGCTATAGCAGTAGCTGGCTTCACACTTCTCCGGAAGGGCAACATAAGCCATCTAACTCCCAAGACTCCTCTGTCTGTCCACACTGTGCCAGTGCATGACCTGGAGACAAGCCACAGAGCTAACAGCAGCTTTTTTCCATGACTAAATACATCTAAATATAAAAAACCAAAGTTCAACCCTTTAATGCTAAGTTAATGTCACTTTCACACTAGAAATAAATGTGAGTATACTTCACAGTTAAACCACATACACAAAGTCAATGCGGAAGTTACAATTACAAGTAATTCGTTGTTAACACCAGCAGTAACAGTCAGTTACACACAGATCACCTAGATATTTTAAACACAGAAGGCTGACATGAATTTAGTCATGTTAAACTCATATTCCTGACTGTCTTGTGTTTGTGATCCAGAGCTATGTAGCATGGTCATGCTCAACCATGTATCAAAGCCAGGGACTTCCCCGTGTGCTATTTCTACCTGCCCAAGCGACGCATGAGGGCTATGCTGAGCCATTGGGCACAGTTACAGCATGGCTGTGTGGGCTACAGTTTCTGACCTCCTGTTCGGCTGCCTGAAGTTCCCGCCTGAGTCATCCAAACCAATAATATTATGAAGTATTAATAATTCTCTGATGTGACTGCATGAGTCAATGTCCTCAGCCCACCCTAACCACCTTCAGCCAGCCGTTGAATTAATAAAAAAATACCCAGTAGGTGTAAGATAAGGAAACAATGTGAAATCAGCAAGACGACACTGTGAGTCACTGACAGTGATTAAAAAACACTTTGCACTGATTATCATTTTATTTACGGTTACTTCATCATCTGTTTCTTTAATAGATGATTACATTTCATTTCAAGATAAAAATGGCAAAAAACACCAAAAAGCACTATCAGAGTAGTTCATGTGACTCAAGCACTTCTGAAGTCATATGAAAGAGTTTTGTGAGGATTTACCAAACTTTCCATCCAGTGAGTTGAACTCAAGAACCGAATCTGTGAATAAATTATTAGATTCTTTTCATTGAACCAATTAAACCTGTTCACAGATCCAACAGATTAGTTCATGAATCACAAATTGTTAATGAATCGTGACTTATAGTGAAATTTGGGCTAAATTTTGCAGGATGCACATTTCTGTTGGTCGACGTGATAAATTTGTATGTTGCGAAATCTGTGTGGGGAAATCTTTCGCCCACACGCAGAATTCTCAATCACATGGATTCCTATTAAAATTACTGGATTTCACTCACAAAACTTCACTGAATAACGGTAAATGTAATCGCACCTTTAATTGCTCACTCGCAGTGGTTCTCAGGTTAACAGTTCACTGGAAAGGGATAATATCACTGAATAATGACTTCAACTCGGAAGACCTGGAAAAGTCATATGGAATATTTTTTTGCAATTTTTTTGATTTAGAATTATCACTATGAGATATTACTGTTACGCTTTTACAGTGTGAACATTTTTTTAAATATCTAAATATTTGTGTTTCACAGAAGAAAGTCAGTCACGCAGGTTTGAAATGACATGAGAGTGAGTGAATTATGACAGAATTTATATTTTTGGGTAAACTATTTCTTGTCATGAGGCTACATACTCTATGTCATAGCGGTTTCTTTTACCTTTTTTTACCTTGTATCTACAGTAACACTCTGGTTAGAGGCACGTTAAAGAATGTAAAGCATTAGCCTCAAAAAAACATATTTGAGTTAGATTATCAAGAAAAACATAATCTGTTCTCTAACCTGTTTTTCCATTTTCCCAAGATGACCCAAAGAGATGGCCAGCACCTGTGGAGGATGAAACATTTCAACAAGCCTGTGTACTGCAACGTCTGTCAGAATATGCTGCTGGGGCTCCGCAAACAGGGTCTCTGCTGCACCTGTGAGTGGAATTCTGGGTAATTTGCAAGAAAGGTTCACAGATTGTTTTGCAGATGCAATTAATATTGCCAATAATGCCAATAAAATGTTTCATTTTAACAATTAAAATGCTAAAATTGTCAAGATACAGTCCAGAAATGTGTCAGTGTGTTTTGTGGTTATCTGCCTAGCTATGTAGTTAGCAATGTTCTGCTCATATCACCCCAATTTTGTATGATCTTCACTGGCTTCCAGTTGCTTACCGTATTAAATTCAAAATTACCACTGCTCACTTTTAAATCTTTGCATGGCTTGGCTCCCCCTTATCTTTGTAACATGCTCATCCCCTACACCCCGACTCGCCCACTTCGTTCCTCTGACTCTGGCCTTCTCATTGTTCCTCGGTGTCATCTCTCTTCTGTGGGGGGCAGATCATTCAGTGTTTTTGCTCCAAAACTCTGGAATTCTCTCCCCTGCTCACTCTGTTGTGCTAATAATATTTCTGAATTTAAATCATTACTCAAAACTTATTTTCTGAATGTTATGTCTCTGAATTGATGGATTGATTTACTGATTATTTAACTAATAATTCTAATAACTAATGTTATGTTATGTCTCTTAAGTTCTGTTTTGTATTTTGTTGTGCTTGATTCTTTTCTTCTGTATGCTGCCCTGTCCATATAATCTTCCTTTACTGTATCTTCTAACTTCTGTTTGTCATCATTGTCTACTCTACTTGTATTGTCTCTTCCTTGTTAAATGTACATTGTAAAGCGTCCTTGAGCCTTGGAAAGGTGCTATGTAAATAAAACTTATTATTATTATTATTATTATAGTTATGCATAACCTAGTGAACCCATATATTTAGTTCTGATCCGTTTGGTATGACAACCATTCGCTATCATACACAGGCTGCAAATACACAGTCCATGGCCGGTGTGCCAATAAAAACCCGGCTCCTTGCACCCGCACATATGTGATGTCAAAGAAAGAGACGGGGGTAAGTACACCTTTTTTTTTTCTTTTCTTTTCTTTTCTTTTTTAATTCAGTTTAAAACCAATACTGTTAAACATCAAAGGAGTGTATGACATAGTAACTGTAAATAGCATAAAATCAATATGCATAAAACATGAAAAATGGAACCCTTTTGTGCTACCTTTATGTTATATATAATTTATAAAATTATATATGCAAAAGTAAAAATTTTATTACTTTACTAAAATAAAAATAATAAAAGCAATAAAAATAAATAAAAAGAATACATTTTTATAAGCATATCCAGGGCCTAAAATTAAAATTTGCTAAGTGCCAAATGAGAGTAAAAATTTGGGCGAGTATATGAAACGGTGTCGATCAGCAGTTGGTCGGTAACGTTTTTATGAATTCTAACAAAATTGCAAAATTGTGAGAACAGGAATGTAAACAAACCTGAACGACGCTCGGGACAATTGACGGGAAAGTGCTGCATCGTCACAAAAGTTTAAAGGGTTAGTTCACCCAAAAATGAAAATAATGTCATTAATTACTCACCCTCATGCCGTTCCACACCCGTAAGACCTTATTACTCACCTGAGGGTGAGTAATAAATGACATTATTTTAATTTTTGGGTGAACTAACCCTTTAAGCCTTGCCAATTTAAATACTCAAGCTCAAGAAAATGCAAAAGGGAACTCAGTTCGTTAGTCGTACGCTGTGTGGGATGTTTTCTGTGCGCAAACATCCGAAGCGCACATCCAGAAATCTGCGTCACTGACAACGCGCGAATACTGAATTGAGCTTTCTTTCACGCCTTGTTGCACTTGAATAGACATATTCAAACAAAATTACGTCAAAATGCCCGTCTTGGCAAGTATCCTTGTAAACATACTCAGTTATGTTTTACGTGAACGTAAACAGTTAATACGCATGTGAATCAGTATATTGGATCTGTGCAATAGCTCTTAAAGTGACAGCAAGCCCTGAGCTCATCTCTTTTAAATGGTGTAAAAATGGGCTTTAAAAATCTGTTTATTTCTTTTCAACTGTGAACATTATCCAGGTCTTGTAATGAGGGTGTCTTAGTAAGGTTCTCTATTGTAAACCCTACATATTGGGCCTAGTGGAGAAGGGACCCTCTTCAAGCATCTCCTATAAGCTTCTTTCTTTAGTACTGCCATCCAGTGGACACTGGAAATGTAAACTGAAAATGTGCATCTCATTTGTTTGTATGCAGAATGCAGCCCATGACTGGGTGAGCGGAAACTGTGATTCTGGGAAGTGTGACCGGTGTCAGAAGAAGATCAAGAGTTTGCACGGTCTTACTGGGAAACGCTGTGTCTGGTGTCACACCATGGTGAGATTGGGACTTTCTGAAAAGCTACATTGCATTTTACAGTTACTGAAAATCATTATATAATAAGAGATTAAACTGTACTTGGTAGCAGTTGGGTAAAAAAAGGAAACACTGTTGATAAAATATCACTCTCAATATCAGAGGCAGGATGTGTGTCCTCATGAAGCAGGTCAGTTTGTCATTCACTCTGGTTCATCATTTTTTATTACTTTTTACTGTCATAATTTAGAGACATGATGAGTGTGCAACCCAGGAGCCCTTCGAATGTGATTGTGGCCCTTTCAGAGATCATATCTTACCACCATGGGCAATTTATCCCGTCATCAAGGTAATGCAAACAAAAGTCTCTCTAGAAGAACCAGTAAATAACATGGATACAAGTTGCAGCATTTGCAACCATACTATACAGCAAAATACACTCATTTATACTTATTTAATTCATTTAATTCTAGTGGTCAAAGTCACTCCTCCTGCATTATTATAAGAACTGATTGTTTGCTTACCATCTGATCTACCCAAGACTTTAATATGCGGCCTTGTTAGGAGATGATCAGTGATATTCGCTTCACCTGTGACTGGTCATAGTTTTGGCTCATCAGTGTCTGTATATAGATTGATATAATATAATATAATATATAATAGTTCTGATAATGTTTTATTACATAAGCCTATTGTGTTGAAATCAAAAAAGTTGAGAACCACTGTGCTAGACTGTTTTGTTGTTGTTGTTTTTACCTAAGCAAGAAAGGCTTCCACAAATGGATTAAAAATATGTTCCTGGTTTATCAGATAATAAATATTGCCAGCAAAGCTCTGTGGCTGCACAAAAGCAGAACACCATTTTGTTATACTAAAAACATCATGAAGATAGTTAAACACAGATTATTTGTGATTCTCCATTGTACCTTTTGTTCTTTGTTTCCTCGCTTAGGAGAGGCAAAACTACATAAAGAACGGCTGCACATTTGCAGTTGATGACAGTGACCACAACACTACACCTGATGGACAGGTACTACAGGTAAGACACAGCATGGACAGTCTTTTATGTTTCTGCTGCCTTACCAGGCAGAGACAAAAGGCACTGAATGACGGCAGTGAAACTAAAGCACAGCTTCCTGTCCCCAAACAGATAAACCCAATTCCTGACACTCATCCTCTTTTGGTGTTTGTAAATCCTAAAAGCGGCGGTAAACAGGGAGAGAGGTGAGAACACATCCATCCATCCATTATCTAATTGAATGTGTGTGTTAGATATGTGTATTTTAAAACACAGTTTTTAATCACTAAATATGTATTTTTACAGAGTCCTTCGGAAATTCCAATACTTGTTGAATCCTCGGCAGGTTTATAACCTTTCCAATGGTGGACCAGGACCAGGGTAAGGACATCACAACCATTTAAGCATATATAAATATTTATTTGTGCCCTGCATCCACTTGGTTGAACTTGTGGAAAACAAAACTATTAAAAATGGACTAAAGATAAAAAATGCATGATATCATCCACATTTTATGTTTCATAGATGTGGATGGTCTTAAATTGTGTTTAATACCTTAACAGAAGTTTGTAGAAACTCAACGTGGTAATCTATATGCTCTTCTGTTTCCAAACCAGGTTATCTTTCTTCAGAGATCTGCCGGACTTTAGAATATTAGTTTGTGGAGGTGACGGCACAGTGGGCTGGATCCTTGACGCTATAGGTTGGAAACTAAAAGGAAACATACTTTCTGTGACACTCAAAGCAAAACAATAGAGGACATTAATGTGTTTTGCTTTCATTTCACTTTCAATAAACCTTTCTTTTCAATTCCTCAAAGATAAAGCCAACCTGCCAGTGCGCCCCCCGGTGGCCGTGCTTCCTCTTGGCACAGGAAATGATCTTGCACGCTGTCTTCGGTGGGGAGGAGGTGAGGACAGAAGCTGAACTTGAAATGTGAACATGTTCCTGTGTGTCTATATTTAGTGTCTCACAGTTATGATGCTGTAGGTTATGATGGGATGGATCTGGGCCGGATCTTAAAGGACATTGAGGGCAGTTCTGTGGTTCCGATGGATCGGTGGAGCATACAGGTGACCCTGGAGGACAGTCAGGAGAGAGGTGATCCTGTTCCCTATGAAATCATCAACAACTACTTCTCCATTGGAGTGGTAAGACACATACAGTACAGCATTCATCTGAAATTGTCTAATACATTACCTTTTAGGTAGTTTCAAGACTTTCTTTCTGTGCTTTTTCTGCTAATATATGTTATTTGTAAAGAAAAATACAAATTATAATAATAAAAAATATTTTACTAATAGTATATTTATCATTCTCTCTGTGTTGGCTGTGTCTGGAACAGGATGCCTCCATTGCTCACCGCTTCCACACTATGAGAGAGAAACATCCACAGAAGTTTAACAGCAGGTGAGCATGTCACACACTAAACCCCACTAGAGGCAACAGGTCTACTTAGCAATAAGTATTTCTTTACAATATTTTCTTAAAAATACACAAAATCCATCACCTAATTTTAGTAGTTAATGATATGAGACAATAACTTGGCTCTTTATAATTATGCTGTGTACACAGGGCATATATCTAATGTCCATTACAATGTACATGGGTCCTGAACAGTGGATTTTATGTAAATAATAATTTTTTTAATTTAAAAATAAAAATATTTTTTAACTAAAAAATTAAATTTAATTAATTCAGCAAGGGCACATTAAAATTAATCAAAAGTGACAGTAAAAACTTTTACATTGCTACATAAGATTTCTCAGTTTCCACAAAATATTAAGTAGCACAACCATTTTTAACATTGATAATAATAATAAATGTTACTTGAGCAGCAGATCAGCATATTAGAATGATTTCTGAAGGATCATGTGACACTGAAGACTGGAGTAATGATGCTGAAAATTCAGCTTTGATCACAGGAATGAATTACACTTCAAAATATATTAAAATAGAAAACAGTTTTTAAAAATTGTAATAGTATTTCACAATAAAAGCAGTTTGCCTTGGCAGCATCCAATTTAATGATAATTTCTGATTTGGGAGGAACCATATGACCAAAACCATAAACCATAAAAAACTCAAGCCTGAAAAGGTTTGCATGAGTTTGTGGCTTCCACTTAATGCATATATATCTTTCTTTCAGGATGAAGAACAAACTTTGGTATTTTGAATTTGCCACGTCCGAGACAATTTCAGCATCTTGTAAAAAACTCAAGGAGTGTCTCACCATTGAGGTAAGAAAAAATGCATTACACAAAAAGAGAGAGATCACACTCCCATGTGAGTTCAAAGAGGTTACTGATCATTCCAGCTACCCTTGTTCCTTCTTCCCTTGTGCTGAAAGCCCATCAAAAAGCATCAACTAAAAAGCATGAACACAGTGAGGGCATTAGAGTGATAAAACCTGTTATTAACCTGCTTTTGGTATTAGTCGTCTGTCAGAGCTCAAGCCAGGCCCATTTCAATCTACCAGATCAGGGGCATTCATTCAGAATATGAAGCAAATGCAATTCATTACTTAAAAATCTGCTTACGCACGTTAGAAGTATCCGCTTGAAATAATTTAAAATATGGAAAACGGAACTGAACTGACTCCAGCACCTCTGTCTGGCCTTATCCAGTGTTGCGGGACCCAGTTGGATCTCAGTAGTCTTTCTCTGGAGGGAATCGCCGTCCTCAACATTCCCAGCATGCACGGCGGCTCCAACCTGTGGGGTGAAGCCAAAAAAAGTGACAGAGGGGACCAGGACTTGCCCGAGGTCATAGTAGACCCTGAAGTCTTAAAAGTGAGCCCGCAAGGTACGTTTCATTATATATAGAGAGAAACTTTTTTATTATGCTATTTTAAAAGTTCCTAAATTTGTTTTAGAGGTCACCTACAATAGGTTTACATACAGGTCAAAAAACACTTTAATTTTCTCATAATATACACTGCAGCATCACATCTTTTCTCACAGTGTCTGAAACAGTTCAGATTCGGTCTCTCTAAACCACTACTTTCCGAGAGCCTGCTCTACTCTGATTGGTCAGATGGCCCAGTCTGTTGTGATTGGTCCACCACTTACAGTGTGTGTTGGAAAATAAATGGACATTACCATAACTGAATTTCAGCTCCGGAGACTTCCTCAGCTCTTGTATACAAGTGATATGAACAGGTGTCTGTTTTATCAATCCCTCATCCTTTGGAAATGCACAAGTGGATTTGTTTTCACAGTGCAGAAAACGGCGTCTTCTCAACATGTTGACAACACTAACCAAACTCTTCCAGGCCTCAGCTACAACTGAAGACCATGGGCTGGCATTATGCAAATTTGTTATAAACCTACCTAGGTTTGTGCAGGAAGTAAGACTGGAATGACTCGTTTCAGGCAGATCAAAATTGTTTCTTTCATTTGGGAGACAATAACTCCATTTATTGTGCAGTTTGATCTTTGAAACTTTGCAGACCTTTTACATTTACAAAAATATCAGAAAAAGTGTAATAGGGGCACTAATATTAATGTTATCCAAAACACTCAAAAGACTTTCTCCAAACAGACATGAGCGATAAACGTGTGGAATTGGTGGGATTGGAAGGAGCCATTGAGATGGGACAGATATACACAGGGCTGAAGAGCGCAGTCCGGCTTGCCAAAACATCTCAGATTACCATCAGGTGAGACAAACAGTTACCAACAAATGTCAGCAATGGATGTCTTTAAACAAGCTCATACTTATGGAAGCTTGTTTCTGCCATGAAATAAAAAAGGTAATTGCGACTTTTTATCTCTCAATTCTGACTTTTTTTCTCGCAATTGCAAGTATATTTCTCGCAATTCCAACTTTTCTTCTTGCAATTGCAAGTTTATATCTCGCAATTATGACTTTTTTCTCACAATTGCGAGATATAAACTCAGAATTGTGAGTTATAAAGTCAGAATTGCTTGATATAAACTCACAATTGTGAGGAAAAAAAGTCAAAATTGCGAGTTTACATTTTTTTTCTCGCAATTGCGAGTTTATATCTCGCAATTCTGACATTTTTTTTCTCAGAATTGTGAGATAGAAAAAGTCCAATTGTGAGGGGAAAAAAGACTGACGTTTCAGAATTGCGAGTTTATATCTCACAATTCTGACTTTATAACTTGCAATTCCGAGTTCAAATCTCGCAATTGCGTGAAAAAAAAAAAAAAAAAAGTCAGAATTGTGAGGGGAAAAAAGTTGCAATTACCTTTTTTATTTTTTTATTTAATGGCGGAAACAAGCTTCTATACTTGCTGGCACAAACAAGTCAAGAGATGCTCAGACATGTTCATTACTGTCAGTCTGCATTCCCTACATTTGCATACTCATTCGCATTTTATTGAAAAGTAAAATATTCGATTTACATCCCATTAATTCTTTTGTCATTTGTGATTGTCAACCATTATTGAGTCTTATGACGTAAATGTGTGCTTAGTCACCCAAGCAATTGTGCATTTTATCATTCACTTATTATTTTTGTTTCTAAAAATGTTACCCAAGTGTTTTATTCAAAAATGCACACTCATTTATAGGACAAAGAAGCCGATGCCCATGCAGATTGATGGAGAACCGTGGATGCAGCCACCTTGCACTGTAAGTGTCCACCACTTTCAAAAAACTACCTTTTTACACAAGAGTCATTCCAATGACTCCTTTGAATCTATTCACTAAAAAGATGTATTCAGATTCATAGACTGATTTGTTCAGTAACTGTTTCTGCAGATTACATTGTAAGTGGTGAAAAATGAGTGTCTTTTTGTGTTTTATGATTGAGTTATTTGATTCATTCGCTCAGCTTAGTGGTTCATGACTAAAACGAGTCTTATTAAAATGTGCGTCTACAGATCTACTAAGAAATGACATAAACTGTGTTTAAGCATCATAAGTGTTTCCAAATTATTTAAAAATGCAACTATCATTTATTAGCCTGAATTAAGATTTGTAGTGAAAGATAACGATAAGGATTTGTTTAAAAAACTGAATCGTTCATCACTAAAGTCTCACTTTAAATTTAAATGACAAATATTTATTGTAAATGAAACAAAGCATATTTTACTTGTATTTAAACTTTAGTTTAGACTAATTGAAACATGTCAGCATTAAATGAGATTAACTTTTTTTATCATTTTTATTTTTCTTCCTCAGATTCACATCACACATAAAAACCAAGCCAGTATGCTGATGGGCCCTCAAGCCAAATCTGGATTTTTCAACCTGAAATAGAGTTTACCTGCGCTTGTGGATGATCCAGATCACTTCAAAACTGTGTGTGCATTAACAAGGACTCTGAAGCCAATGACAGTTTAAAGCCGCTATGTAAATTTTGCAAAAAATGCTTACTAAGGTTTTAGCTCTTACTCAAATCCTTGTGTGTTTTTAGGAGATTATCCTTACATCGAGGTTCAAACTCTTCACTAGTCCATCTTAACATAAATTACTCTCTCTTTAAAGAAATGTAGTGCTCTTAAATGCTAGGTCATGCATTTTTGCATGCATTTTTTGTTTTTGCTGTGATATACATATATCATATGCACAGTTCATTCCAAGTACATAGGTTGAATATTTGTTTTAAGGTTATGTAGATATACATAAAAATATGCATCACTCCAAAGTATCCAAGGTTTGATGCACAGTGACTTTGCTGTAAGATTAGAAACAACTCTGCAGTGCTTTTTGTTTTTCCTTTAGATTTGTTTTTCTCAGCTGAGCCTAAATCTTCTGTTGCTACTGCAGTTACTAATCATGAATGTCAAGATTAATCGAAGGTGCCAGTGTGCTCTTTACCAGAACAATGACTAGATTTAGCAAATCAAAATCTGATAAGCTTTATGAGACATCGAATTTATTTGCTGTTAAATTGTACACCTAAAATAGTAGGTGTAATAGTTAAATAGTATATTGAAATGAAATCCACGGAATGTTAACTAATTTTATTAGGTTTCATTGTATTAAGAATGTATTGAGTCTGTTGTGTAAATGACTGATTTTGCAACATTTCATACATTTGCATAGTGCTATTTCTCTGTTATTCTATTTCCTTAAGATAACTCAATGGGCAAAATCCTAAAGGTTTTAGATTGCACACTGCAAATGAATGGCACTCTGGCAAGCTTTATAATTTTATGTTGTTCCTGAGAATGTAAGAGGATCTATTAATTTTGTGAATTTGTCTGAATAAACATTTCGATGTTTAATGATTCTCATTATGTCTCTTTGTTTTTATAAGTTTAATGTCATATTGCCACAACGCTCATATGATGTTTAACCGCATTTAAGCACTAGAGGGCGCCATCAGTTTGAATCATTTTGCACTAGCCGGATCAAGCATCGGGTTCAAGTTCATTTTCTCATTTAACCATTTCTGGGCTACTGAATCTAAGTTTTGTATGTATAGCCAGGCATACACCAAAATACTCAACTAAAACGAGTAGACTTTCATACTTAACTCTCATTTAATTTCTTAACGTAGCCCAAATATTAATAAATTAATATCAATATTAAAATGAGCTCAAATATTTTTTACCAAAATGTTGCGAATATTGCTTCGGCAGGTGAGAATAGTTGTCTAATCATTAATTATGTTTGATTTCAACTCAAGGTTCACCTATTTTAAAAACTTTCACTAACCCTGACATATATTAACTATAGCCTATCTGATTGTGATTGATTAGTCAGTGGACGTATTGCTCTTTTGAGTCGAATCTTTTTAACGAATCGGTTCACAAGACGCGTACATCATGTATCGGACTGATTCATTGAGCCGTGCGATTCGAATGAACCGATTGTGAGCTGATGGAGGGAACCGAGGAGTTGAATGATGTGGCTAAAAGTAAGTTACTTTAATATAAAAACACAAAGATATTACAAATAAAATGTACTGTAAATATACGTTTATTGTGTAACAGTTTTGTCAACTCACAAAACCACATAAGTGGTTTTAATAAATAACAGTCAAACACTTGAAATTAAAGTACTTTTCAAGACTTATCAATTCACCCTTGAAAATAGTGTTTACTAAATGCCTTAAATGTAATCGTAAATAATACTACTTATACCTGCAAAACAGTTTCAATGTATGGTCGTTCCTAAGTTTCTCTTAAAAAACCAAAACATCGCCTCTGTGCATGATGGCCAATCGGATCGCGCCAATTGTATGTCCCCGCCCCCTTTTGATATTTTAGCGTTGCTAGGTCTCTCCCACTTTTCAAGTACTTCCAACCAACACATGTGCTTTGCTTTTGTTAACTCGATGAGTCTGTCCGCAGATGCTGCTGCTGAGACTGAAAGCTAGAGCTGGGGATTATTGCACAAGCCAAAGTGTAGGCTGGTGCCCAGTGGGTGTCTCCTCACCCACACTCAGTACTTTTCATCTCTTGCTCTTCTTTAATCTACTGTTACTTGCTTATTGAGTGACACGCGGACTATGAAAAATATGACTTTCCGACGCGTAAAGAAGCTGAACTCAAACGAGCCGGACAGCGGGTCGTTGTGTCATGACAGTGGAGATATCTACTTTACGTCCTCCAAATCGGACAGCTGTGGGACTGTGGACCGTGGAACCTCAAACTCCACGGAGGTTTACAATTATAAGACCCTCGCTTACTCTGGAGGAACCCTACCGAGGAACTTTAACAAGGTTAGAGCATTTATTTTTAGTTTCTAGATTCGATACGCTGTATTTGACTCCTGTTTCAATGTATATTGGCGGTTTACACACAAGTGATCAGTTTATGTTATGATATTTATCTACCTTTTAATTCCCTGCTGGAAAAAAATATATATAGTCCAGCCTTAGATGATTTGCTGGGCTTAGTCAGCCTCTCTATGGTCAAACTGGTATTTTGGGTGCTTTTAGAAGAGTTCTGAGGACTTTTTTCAGCTAGGTAGATAAGCTAAGACTATCTTAAACCAGATAAGACCAACAAACCATTTTAGACTGGTTTAAGCTGTTTATTTCACAGCAGTCGAGCTATTATATGAAGAAAAGAAAAAAAAAAAAGAAGCAGAAAATCCTGCTAAATCATATTAAACTATGTAATTAAGATTTTAGATTAAGGTCTGGCCAAATTAATGTTTAGCTGGTCTCGACTTGCTGGGAGACCAGTTAAGACCAGCACACCAGTTTTTGTTTTCTTCAGCTAGGTTGAGCTGTAATTTCCACAGTATGTTAACTCGGTCACATTTCATTACTATCAGCTACTAGAGTGAAAACTTTAGAAGTAATATTACACTTGTTAGCCACTTTTATATCTGCCCTCTATACATGAACATCTTGAATGTATTGTATGATTTTGTCTGGCCTTAATTAAGCACAGAAACGATCCTGTCATGAGTTTGCTTGATTAGAACCAGCAGTGTTCATGCGCCACTCAAGTTAGATTAGTTTGAAGGCGCACAAGTTCATCTCCATCTCTCTTATTGCCATCGTCATTGGCTAGAACTGCACATTTTGGATGTTTCCCTTATTAACACACCTGATTCATATCATCAGCACATTGTTTGATGGTCTGAACTGGACATGAGACATTCAAAATGTACGATTCTGGAGTACTGCAGGTTTAATAACCATTGTTGGCGTAGTTAAAGTAGGTAGTCTATGTCTTGTCCTGAATGGTTCAAGCAGTTGTCATACTTTGCTTGGCATGTAAAGAATTTCTAGACCTGCACTCATTCACACCTGTCCATCTGTGTGCATCTGTGGCCATCAGCGTGTGACCGTTCATCTGAAGAACCTTATTTGCATGCATGTGTGTGAGCAGTCATGCAAAGATTTAGGAGTGACTGCATTATGAATGACTCTGAATCATCTCTCATATCATGCCATAGAATGTAGAGATTGCAATGCCACGACACCACTGCGCAAACACCAGAATTTTATTTGCAAAAATTTGCACAAGGTCAAAGGTTGTGTACTTAACTTTAGGTAGCAACCATTCATTTTCAAGTGAGAAATGCATTTTCACGTAAATCATTTTATATTAAACATTTATTAATAAAATATAATTGTTGTTATTCAAATTAGATTTCCATTTACATATCTGAAAATGTATTATTATTATATTTTATGACTATTTATATTATTAATAATTATATTAATAATGCAAATTAGATTTGCACTTGCATATCTGAAAATGTTTCCCTGTATTTGTGTTGATATTATTATTATTATTATTATTATTATTATTGTAATGGATGGGTGGTTGGTAGGTAGGTATAGACAGTGTCTAGTATAAAGACTCCCACACTTCCTTCCAAATCCAAAGAGAGACATTAATCTGCTCCTCACCTCTACACTGTACTCGGGTTTGGCAAAAGCAGTTGCTCTCCTGGGCTTTGACTGTACAGATGTGAGCCTGCTCGGTTCTGGCCCTTGGGTTTAGACACACTGGAGTGCGTTTCATGGTCACTCATGGTGTAAAGTGTTTCCCGGTGCCTTTGGACCACCCACACGCAGGTCTGACTCTCTTGAGTAACTGTAAACAGCTCGTATGTGTCCCTGTTGAATTCTGGCCCTGCTTTTTTACAGTCCACCTCCTGTGTGGCCAGCCGAGCCATTTTATGGAACCTGACCAAGTGTCCGGGGCAGTGAAGCCCCTTTGGTTTGTCTGTGACCTCTGTGGTGTGGAAGTGAATTTACTGCGGAATTGAAAAAGCTTGAATAAAAGGGGTTTACTGTGGTTTTGTTGTTGATCGTGTCATGAAATGGCTTTTTAAATTCAAATAGGTCTGATATGATCTTGGTTCCTCTGGGTAGCTGTCTGGTGGCAATCAAAACAACATCTATAATCTAGTATGTGTTATGGCTCTGTTCTTAAAGGGATAGTTCACCCAAAAATGACAATTCTGTCATCATATTCACCCTTATGTCGTTTCAAACGTGTATGGCTCTCTTTCTTATGGAAGCTTGTTTCTGTCACAAAATAATAATAAAAAATAATAAAAGATAATTGCAATCATTTTAAAGGATAAACTTTTTATCTTTCAATTCGGACTTTTTTTATTCACAGTTGTGAGTTTACATCTCGCAATTATGACTTTTTTCTCAGAATTGCGATATTGTCGCAACTCGCAATTGCGAGTTATGTTAGAATTGTGGGATATAAACTCTTTTACTCAAAATTGCCAGTTTATATATCGCAATTCTGACTTTTTTCTCACATTTGCCAGTTTATATATCGCAATTATGACTTTTTCTCAGAATTGTGAGATGTAAACTCGCAATTGCATCCAATTCCAATTGCGTCCAATTCCAATTTCCCCTCAGTCCAATTCTGAGGGGAAAAAATACTTTTTTTTCTCAGAATTTTGAGTTTATATCTCACAATTCTGACTTGTAATTGTGACTATATTGTGCAATTCTGAGAAAAAAGTAAGAATTGCGAGATATAAACTCACAATTGTGAAGAAAAAAATCGTAAGATAAAAAGTTGCAATTACCTTTTTTTTTTTTTTTTTTTTTTTTTTTATTCCATGGAGGAAAAAAGCTTCCATACTTTCTAAAGTGGAATGCAAAAGAAGATATTTAAAAAAATGTCTCAGTGTGTTTTGATTTGTGTTTTGTTTTATCCATGCATTGAAAGTCAATGAGGTCCAATGCTTTGTCATTTAGGTTTGGAATGAGAGGAGGGTGTGTAAATGATGACAGTTTTCATTTTTTGGATGAGCTATCCATTTAAGACTATGTTGGTGTGTTTTAGATGAATTGGGTGGAATGGTTTTGCAATTTGCCATTTTAAGGTCAAAAACAATAGCTCCTTGACAGCTGCTTTACTCAAAAACTAGCCAGCAACATTTAAATGTTGTATATTCATTTGCAGTAATTAGTCCTAAACAAAGCTTACTCACAGTGGAGTACTACATGGCAAGCTTTCGGATTGTAGGGCAGGGCAGGTTTATGAACAGCTCTCTGTATCTGCACTCCTACACTTTGCATGAACGCCGGGCCACAACAGGGTATTGTGCGGCGGAGAGCTTTGCTTCTCCTTCCAACTGCCCTCGAGGGACCCTCTTAGTTACATGGAAATAAATGAAGTCATTGAGGGGTCCCTACGACAATTCTCAAAGAGTACGAAAATAAAGAAAGGCAACATTTTACTTGCTTAGGAGGGTTCGTGCACAAAGTGCACTTTGTGGAAAGCTGAAGTTGTTGGGGTTGAGGTAGAGCCCGATTGAATGGACGTCTGTAAGTGCGGGTGTAATATGAATGAATTCTTATGTCCGTTGTGAAGTTTGGGTTGTGTTTTCAAAGTTATCAGCCAGTAATCAGGGAAGTTGTTGTAGAACATGACAGAACCTGTATTCGCCAATCTGGCTACATCTTAGATCATCCTTGTGATAACATTTACACTGATATGTGTACCTGTAGTTTGGAGATAAAAGAGCATGAACCAGAGAAAGCTGCGACAGAAATGGTTCAGAGAGGCGGCAGACAGACAGACATGCATTTCAGGTTGTCTGCGATTGTCATCCGACAGCCTACAGCTCGGACTGTTTGGGAAAAGACCTGTTGATCAGGGGGGATTTCAAGTGCACAAGGGCAGATCTTCCAAAAGTCACAGACACTAATTTTCCTTCTCTTATCCTTCTATTTTTCCTCCTCATCTATCTGTCTTGCTGAACAGAACGGTGGGCTGCAAAAATGGAAGCCCCTCTCACAGTCTCCAGAACCACAAAGGTAAGATTGCCACTTCTTTTCTTCCACCTACGCAGATTTGATTGGCGTATGCATGCGTCATCGTTATTTCCCTAAAATACGCTCTATTTATTCATACAGTTATGAAAACGTCAGACCATAGTCATTCACGCCTTTTACAAGGTGTAATGGAATAAAAATATCCCCCTTTGAACAAACACAATTATAGATTTACATAAAATGGCCTTTTTCAGAGGACCAAATGAATGAAATGAGGCCTGAATGAACCTGTGAATAAAAAGGGAGTGTGTGTTGGATCAGCCAGATGGTCAGATACAATCTTTCTTCACTGTATGTATGCGTCTCTTTATTGTTGAGTATATGCATATGCATAATTCATGAGTGCCTAATGATGTATGAGTGCTTTCAGAAACACGGGTTTTGTCATGTCGGAGTATTTATGATTTACATGTTTGAATCTACAGATTTCTTATATGTCTAGACAACTACTGTTACAGAAGTCATCTCTAGTTTAAAGTGCACCTCTGTGGTAGTCATTCATGCCCTGAGGTTGATGTTATTGAAAGAAGAAAAAAAAAAAACACTGACTGTATATGCTGACTGTATATGTATGAAACTGAAAGCACACTGAAAGCATAGTTTAAGAGTGAACTGTACAGATGTCACCCAGAATTGGGTGCTTTTTTTTTTTTTTACTTTTTGTGCTTTTTCACACGTTTCCTTTTACGCCATGAAGACATATCCTCCAATATAGCAGTATCATGGGGTTGATTAAGCATTTCCTCTTTGATCTTTCATCATCCTTGTTCCTGTAAGCATTGACAGTTACTCAAGATCGTGGATTGAGACTAAACCACTCAGAATGTCGCTTTACTAAGAACGTCTCTGTACAGCAGCCCTTTCCTCTACTCATATTAACAGAATACCCTCTGCTTTACTGAATTTCCTTCTAGGAAAACAGTGATCCTGGAGAAGAAAGAGGAGGAGGCCTTTGGCTTTGAAATCCAGGTAAGAGGGATTTAGAAATTCAGTCACTGTAAATGAGAGATATATTATAATAATATAAATGTAAAATAATATATAATGTAAAACCTTTTTTAAAAAGATTTAGGGTATGTTTACATGATAACGGCAACGTTTTTCCTTCGTTTTTCGCATACCGACGACAAGGTTGTCAAAATGATACTCGTTCACACAGATAAAAATGACTAAAAACGCTGTATTCTGCTGCCAGGCCAGTAGTTGGCGATGTCACTTTGTAAAGAAATTCTACAGGCCTATAGACTGAACATGTAATACGCATGCGCATGACGTAACCGTTTTCACAAATTCACTTTTTTGAAGTTTACGCAGAGACGATAACGGTATCGTTTAAAAAAACGTGCACTTTGAAACCCAAAAGTTTTCTGTTTTTAGTTGTTTTTAGAAATGGTGTCATGAAGCTTGTACATGTGGGTGGGCTGCTCAGGATTAAATAAAAGCAAGACCTTGGATAAAGGATCTCTTCATTGTTAAATAGCTGTTATATTTAGCTTTAAGGTCTCACTTGTGATTAAACTGCAGTGGATGGCACCTCATTTTCAACAGAATCAAGTATTAGCTAAGGTTTATCCATGTATAATCCAGTTGTAGTTTTGACAGAATCAAATCTCGGTGTGGGAACCTAATTGTCTGTCTTAGCTTGTTTTCTTGTAATTTATTCCTCACAACACTCACTTTATCAAAGCCCCATTCGGCAATGTGGAACCGATTATGAACTTTACATTAGTAATTATTTATCCCGCTTCAAAGCTGTATGTCATTTGTTATGACAAATGTGCCAGATAGCTATATTTAGTAATGTATAATAGTTCAGATGCAGGATGGAGGACCCCTCCTTTCCTGCCTTGTCCTCTAGTATAGGATATGACATCAAGTTTTTGTCATATGATAGGCGACATATCAAGAAATGAATTGTTTTCTGGGTTGGCATGCTGTGGACAACATTGTTTGAGTCTCTTAGCGGCGGTGATACGGTTGGCCGTATCTACTATGTAAATACGTCTGTACTTTGCATCTCCTGAGGCGCTTAGTGTCTCAGAGATTCGTGTAAGCATTTGGAGTGTGTGGGAAGAGGAAGGAAGCAGATGATTTCAAACGTTTGAAAACACTTTACAAATGATTCACGTTTCAGAGATGTTTGCATTTTTTTTTTTTTTCCTCCTAAATTTGTGATTATTGGGAGTGTTTTTTTTCTAGAGTAACATTGCGTTAGGTATTTAACACTATAGTGGCTTCTCTTAAAGGGACAGTTCACCCAAAAAATTATGTTTTCAAAATGTACTCATCCTCATGATATTTGAAACATGTGTTAGCTTCTTTCTTCTGTAATATATTAAATAAGTTTTTTTTGTAGCAGAATGAGAATGTCAAAAATGCTCTTTTCTATACAATGAAAGTTAATGGTGACTGGCTGTTCAGCAAGATTTTCAGTGAATATCGGCTGAAATGTCAGTATGTTTCTCACGTAAATCTGTTGCATGGTTTTAGAAGACTTGAAATATAGCACACACGTCATATGGACCTCTTTTTATGGTGCCTTTTTGGTCCCAGTCTCCATTCACTTTCATTGTAATGGTAAGGAGCAGCGTGAGCTTTCTTTAAAACATCTTTTGTGCTCTGCTGAAGAAAGAAAGTCATAGGGGTTTGTAACAGTGGGTGAGTAAATGATGACAGAATGTTCGTTTTTGGGTGAACCATCCCTTTAAGATCATCTTTATGAAGTCATCAGGAGTTTAGTCAGATTCACCTTGCTTTTATGACAGAATGAGGTTTAACAGTGTCCTCCGCTCACAAAGCTGTTAACCTCAACAACTGCTTTGGGTTTCAGAATAGGAAATGAACACCAACATCAGTCATCCTCAAGCTGTTGAAATGAGGCGTTCCTACACATTTTGCACACTTAAAAAATTGTCATTCATTATGAAAGTGAACATCGTGAGAGCTTAGAGCCACAGCGCGTCACTTGTGACTGGTGAAAACATTGTGCGTCACAAAAACATTATGGCTCAACGCACATCAGGAAACTAGCAGCAAATTGAGATGCTCATTTGAATCTGCTCATGTCAGAGAACCAAAGATATCACTGATACTAAAGGTACTAACATGCAAATGACCCTTCTAAATGGCGTCAGTGTATCAGCATGTGCGTCTTGACATGAGCTACTGATTACAGTTATGGTGGAAACTGAAGCTGATATTTTGCATATCTCACTGAGTCTCTTCCTGCTCTGTTTTAAACTCTTGCTGTGTGCATTGTATTCTTAACTCATAGAATTTGAAGTGTAATTCTCTAAAATATCTCACACCAACATGATGTGTTATAGCCGCTTAACATCCTTCAGTTTACACAGAGATCCATATGGTAGTCCACTGAAGCTGACTTAAGTTGTTTTATTGCAGAGTAGATAAACTGCACTAGATCTTACTGGTGCAAACTTCATTGTATTGCTATTATTTAAAATATTACTTTTATAAACTTATTTTTTTACTCAATTAGTCAATTTACATAATTTAAATTTAAAACATATATTATCCAGCCATTTTGAAAACCACTTGACCCATGTAGGGTCATGGATATATTATATTTTAATGTATTATATTGTGTTATATTATAATATTTTGTGTTATCCATCCGTCTAATTTGCAAACCTCTTTGTAGGCTTGTATGATGTTATGTTATTTAGTGCTGTCAAACTATTAATTTGCGATTAATCGCATCCAAAATAAAAGTTTGTATTTACATTTATTTTGGATGTGATTAATCACGATTAATCGTTTGACAGCACTAATTATATTGTTATTATGTTATGTTATGTTATATTATATTATATTATTTAGTGCTGTCAAATTATTAATTTGTGATTAATCTCATCCAAATTAAAAGTTTGTATTTACTTTTATTTTGGATGTGATTAACTGTGATTAATCGTTTGACAGCACTAATTATATTATATTATATTATATATTTAGTGCTGTCAAATGATTAATTCACGATTAATCGCATCCAAAATAAAAGTATATTATAATATATATTTAGTGCTGTCAAACGATTAATTCACGATTAATCGCATCCATAATAAAAGTTTGTTTATTATATTATATTATATTATAAAAGTAAAAGTAAAAAGTAAATGTAACTTGTTACACCTCTGAAAATCTTTCCTTTTTTGACTGAATATCACTGTAAAATGCTTCACGTTACAGAAGTAAAATGTGTTTTGACACCAAGTAAACTCGCTGTATCTTTTGCTAACACTCACAAATGGTCTTAAAATGTAAAATGCTGATTAGCCAAAAAATATTGTTAGCCTCAGCTAGTTGGCTTGGAGTGGTTTGGGCGTAATGAACTGCATATAGAGTTCAAACATCCAAATGACAACAAAACACAGACTTTTAAAATGGCCTAGTTTCGGTGTGCCTTGTTTATCAAGGATGTTTGCATGTGAGTAAACCACCTGGAGCCATTCCTCACGTTCAGCTTCCTTTAAGCCATTGAGTCTGTTAGTCAGTCTTTGTGAAGCCGTGCAGGTCAACATTCTAGTCATTGAGCACATGTTGGTGTTAAACCACTCTGGAAATGCTATCAGACCTGATTTAGCAATGCTACGTTGAACAATAAGCCCCAGCTTTTATAAAATGGCACACCTTTGTTAGCTAGTCTATGACTCATTTTGTTTACTTTAGTATAATCTGAATGCATATCTATAAATAACATTACTCCCAGCACAAGAGACAGCATTGTTTACCATCCTTTTCGTTTGTGTGTCTGCAGACATACGGACTGCATCACCAGAGTGAGAACTCGGTGGAGATGTGCACCTTTGTTTGCAAAGTTCACGAAGACAGTCCTGCCCAACTTGCAGGCCTTAAAATCGGTAAGTGTGCTCACATTAACACCACCCTTAATGTTTGCTCATTCAGTCCTGCTCTAAACCAGCATTTGACACAAAGGCTAGAATATTCAGAGTGATCCTTGGGGTCAAAGGGAGTACATTTCAAAGCAATAACAAGGATCAGTTTCCCTTATCCACCTCTTGAACATCCTGTTTTGTAGTAAAATGAGTCTCTGTGAACGGGAGTAATATTTCAGAAGGCTTGCAAATGTCTTGCTTTCTGACTCTGAGATCTCGTCAATCTGTCAACAGCAGGACAGTGAGTGGCAGCCCTACTGTTAAAGCAAGAGCAAATATCACAGCGCAACACCCACGCAGACAGTTGATGGATTTTTACTCTTTCAAACTGTAAAACAGGATACAGTCAAGTCACTCTGTGGCTTTTTGTGGGCTGCATGTTTATATACAAGCTCTATTTTAATCTGCAATTTTTTTTCCTGAACATTTCTTTTGTTTCCTTTTTGTTTGAGCTCTTGTTGTACTTGGCATAAATCTTTCATCCAGGCATAAATAAAATGGAGCTTTTTAGTCCTAAAAATCTTGAAGATAATTTAGCATTTTTAAGTCACGAGTTCCCTTTAGAAAATTTGACAATTTTCAAATTTAACAAATACACTATGTTAAAATGTTTGGAGTCTCATGCTCACCAAGACTGCATTCATTTGGTCAAAAATACAGTAAAAACTGTAATATTGTGAAATATTACAATTTTTAAAAGTTTTTTTTTAACATTATGTGTATCTTTATTGTCACTTTAATGCAAACTTACTGACCAAAAACTTTTAAACAGTAGGTTTGTGGTTAACATTGCTTAAACTAATTTTGCTCTATGAAATATATGTATTATATCTCAAACATGAATTTTGAAAGCATTGTTTGTTACAACGGTTGTCCAGTTCGTCACGCATGTCATTTTGCATCTTTGTGGTAGTTTAATCTTTAAAGAAACTTGTAAGCAACTTTATTTAGAGTTTTAAAACTAGTGTTTTTCAGAGTTTTTAAAAAGATTAAGATTTTCTAAAAATACATCTTTGTCATTGTCCTGTAATGCCATATTCAGGCTTTTATGAATTGTTACCACTTGCTGGAAATTTAATATATGCAAAATCTACATTCTTTTCTCTAATCTCAAAGAGATCTCTAAAATACCTATTTGCTCTGTCCTAGGATCAGTTGATCTTCTCCAAAGTTTAAAATATAACAATTACTATTCATAGATAAACTGATGTCAGATCAGTAGTAAAGAGGAACTCCTACTCAGAGTTGCTGTGCGTGTGTGTTGGTTTCGCTTCCTGCATTCCCTGCATGCTTTGCGCTATTGTCGTCTTTGGTCTGTCTCTCAAAAGCACATGACCTCATCGTTTTCAGACAAGAAAACCCAAAACTCTTGTGAAAGAAAAGGAATTGTTTCATTACTTATCGATGTGTGAAGTCCAGCCCCTCCCCGGCAGATGTGTTGATTTTGTATGGAGAAAAAGCTACATTTTTACATCAAATAAAATTGTTATTTTGAGTTGGTTTGTAATGTGAGAAGAAAAAAAACACAAGAAGATTATAATTTATTCCAGTGGAACACAAAAGGAGGTGTTTAGCAGAATGATTACGCTGCTCTTTTCTGTACAATGAAAGTGAATGTGATGTCAAGTTTTGATAAAGCACCATAATAGCGGTCCATTCAACTATATTTCAAGTGATCAGAAGCCATAAAATAGCTTTTTGTGAGTAACCGACTAAAACTGAATGTTTTTTTACTGAAAATATTTGCTCTGAACTCTTGCGCAGCACCTGTGGTCATTCACTTTTATTGTGTTGAAATGGGACATTCTGCAATAAGTGTCATCTTTTGTGTTCCTTAGAAGGAAGTCAGTCAATACAGGTTTCAAAATACTTGAGGGTGAGTAAATAATCATGACAGAATTGACATTTTTGGTTGAACTAGGCAGCACAGCACACAAAATGTTAGTATACAGTTTCCATTCAGATCAGTTCTCAGTTGAACACTCTTTTCTGGGGTTTGTAGGAGACACGATTGCCAGCGTGAACGACACTTCTGTGGAAGGCTTTCGCCATAAAGAAATCGTCCAGCTCATTAAATCATCAGGCGACAACATTAGGTATGTAGATGTTCGATGTTCTTTCATGTCACACTTTCCCCAAAATAGAATGGAAGTTTTAAAAGTTTAAATTGAAACTAAATTGTTTTAAGTGTACCTGTGGTCTTTTCTGATTAGCTTGAAGGATTAGATCTGCTATTACTTGATTGGAACCACACTCCCCCTTTATTTCCTGTTTAATAAAAGATGAAAGCCTAGTGAAAATGAACCTCCATTTATAAAGTGTGGATGTGAACCACATGAATGCATAGCAGTTCATGCTTTCGCTCTCCACGGCTTTGAACCCAATTATTTCCACTTTTAGACACGGGGTTATGATGTAAATGAGAAAGTTTACAACAACCCAGTAAAAAGAGGTTCCCTCTTCATATCCATATCACCAGTGCTGGTTTTTAAATCATATACATTTGGGGGAAGGGGAGTTTTAAATTTCCACTAAGCTCATATTCACACACGTTGTGGTCTGAAGTCTGTTTTAAAGAGATTTTAATTGGTGTGTTTATTAGATTGAAGATTTGAAGACATGTAATACCGCACAGTATAGGAAGTGGCTTTGTCATGCAACACTCTGTTATTTTGTTCCTGTCTAGGCTAGAAACGGTTTACAGCAACTCTATTAGAAAAGCAGAATTGGAAGCCCGACTGCAGTATCTAAAGGTAAGTTTCTCGAACCACATGCAAACCGTCATGCGCATATCAAGCAGCGTGTCGTCTCGTATACCGAGACGTTTACAAGTGTTGTAATGTAAGCCCAGCTTTAACACAGCTGCCCCGGTCTGGCACCAAACACTAGTGCTGATCACACCTGTTTCCTCTCACACCACACCTGTTCCAATGACAGTCCAGTCTTAATCCTCACATACCGCAGTACAGCTGAAAAGAAGCAAGGCACATTTTTACATTCCTCAGGACATTCTCATATGTGAAAGAAGATGCCTAGGCTATGAAGTTTAACTACAAAAAGACTACGGTTTCATTGTGGTACTCACTTCTGCTGTCTTTGAGAGTAGCTGAATCACCGTGATGGTGAACATGCTTATAAATGTGTTCGTGTCATATTTGATACACAGCTCTTTTGAATTCACAGTTGTATTTGAGGCTGTCTTTTGTAAATGTTATAAAATTAACTGAGCTGATGATGTAACTAGACGGGTCGAGTTTTACAGTCGTTGATTGGAGAACTTTAAACCAATATGTTTTGGCACACATGCCTTTGTCATGGTTGAAAGAGGTTATTTAAATACAAACTAAAACTCATTTAAAGTCAATCAGTGGAGTAGTAGACAGGAATGTCTGATATCTGCCAATTAAACTAGTGGCTAATGGGAAAATAATGGGGATGCACGATATAATGGTGCCATATTGGTAATCAGTTCACGCTTTAGTGTTATCGTTAACTGGAACGGTTAAAAAATAAAATAAAACTGAAATATAATATAATATATTAATGTTACATGATAAAACCTAAACTTTGTATTTCAGCAACAGATCTAATTTCCATTTAAGTTGAAGTATTAAAATGACTAAAACTGTGAATAAAAATAAATAAATAAGTAAAATGAAACAATTAAAGCTTAAAAGAACAATAAAATGGCAGTCACATAACAAAATTACTATAAAAATATAAACTAAAATTAAAATAAAAACTGAAAATATAAAAGCCAATTCAAAACAATGATAAAAACTATAATAGTATATAAATAATACTAAAATAACACTTAAAGTTAATATTTAAAAACACTAATTTAATAACTCTGTTAAATGTAATTTTTTGCAAACCTTAAAATGAATATTCGTTTTTTATACCATACATTATAATGTTGTTCTGCCTAAATTTACTTGTACTATTGATTTTAATTTTTTTATATATTTAAACAAAATAGTGTTGAATTAATATCAGCCAATAACAGTTATCTCCCATAACATAAAAATAATTATCTGCTCTTTGCTATTGACCAGAATTTGAATATCAGTGCATACCAGTAAAATACTTGCCATGAGTTTAGTTTTGTTGTTGTTGTTTATTTCAGATTCAGTAGAATAACGGATAAAACTAATCAAAACCACAATAATTACAAAAAGTTTAAAAATATCATGACAAACCATTTTTTCAGTCATTCCTTCAGCAAATTAACTTTAAGAAAAGAATTATGATCTAAAAAATTGGACCCAGACAACAAAGAACTCTGCATTTCATTCAAATTTGATGGGTTGTTGTTGTGAGAAGTAGCGATGGAGAACTGAGAGCTATGTCTGACTTCACTGACCACACACTTCCTTTTTCTCTATGATGATGGTTGGGAAAAAGTAAATGAACAGACCAGCCAAATGACATTGTGAAATGACCCTTACTGTGTCTTTTGTTTCTTCAGCAAACTCTGCATGAGAAATGGGATGAATACAGATCTCTAATGGTGCAAGAACAGCGGCTTGTGCATGGTGAGTTTTATCACGATACCAATCTTGCTAACCCAGGCCTTTGAATGATAAGCCACCAATTGCTTATGAGGTTGTTTTAGTAGCATTTAAAGGCTGGACGTGTGACATTTGAGCACTTCTTTGTGTATTGATATAACACAAAACACTTCCTTTTAGCACAATGTTGTTTTAGACACTTAAAGAATGTGGTAAAGAGAAACCAATTTAGAAGTATATGCTAGTATATTTCTGGTGTGACTAAGGCTCAAACCAAATGCCTTAGCATAGTACTTTACTAGCCTGCAGGACCTCTTAAAGACTAATTGTAAAAAAATCTTAAAACGTCAGGTCTTAAAGTGACAGCAGCCTAATATACCTTCTGCCAAATTATAAGATAATATTAAAAACATCTGTATGGCAGTTTCTCCCCATGGTAACGATGTCAAAATTGTGGCTAGTGAAAATGCTGAGTGGTTGGTAACTTTTGAAAACCACTAGCCACTAAGTTAATGGCAAATCTATTAGTTAAATTCTTTTAAGTTCTCATTCTTTCAGAGGTTAATTTAGCTATCTGTTTTCACTCTCGCAGGCATCGTAATGAGTGACTTTTCTGTGTACGAGTCCCTGGAGTCAGCCGGAGTGTACGGTAGTCTGGGAGCTCCGAGCCCAGCGGCCATGCGTGCGTTACGTGGCACCGACAGCACGAGCAGCAGCGCGAGCCGCCTCAGTGCCGCCACGGCTGAGGACGATCTACTCTACCAAACCTGCATCTTCCAGGGGGAACGTGCCAACAATGCCAGCAATGATGAGCTCGACACAAACCAAGAGAAGACTCAAAGCGGCCGTCCACGGCTCATCCGGCCCGCCAGCGAGCTCTTTGCTACTGCCAAGACAACCCTGACCCGCAGCGCCAGCACACGCAGCTACATGAGGGGCCCGGCGTCATCGTCGTCCTCGGTGCCTAATGGAGAAAAACAGCAGTGCGGAGGGTTCAGCACACTGCAGCGCAAACCCAAACAGAAGAGCTTCAGGCGGAGGCTGTTGAAATACATTCCTGGACTAAACCGACCCCTGGAAGAGGAGGAAAGCAAACTGTGAGAAACTACAACAAACTGAAATTCAAAGACTCGCTTAGCCAAAGACTGAAGGTTTAAAACGAGAGAAATGCATCCAGTAAAGCACAATGAAGACCAAAATTAGAGGCCAAGATAAACCAAAGAATCTAGTGATAATGATTTTTTTTTTTTTTTCGAAGAAAAATTGAGAGCCTGTCAATGAGAGCCACATTCATTTCCAATGTTTAGATCAGTTTAGAAGTAATTTAGTTTGAGTGTGCCAAAAGTTTCAAAGCCTTTGCTTTTAAAATCTGAACACAAAACATTGACACAGGACTGGTTGGGCGACTTAAATGTTTGTCTAAAATGCTGAGTAGATGTGGATGTATTTCTGTTTGTTGCTGGAATATTGTTTAAAATTCTATAACCAGTAACAGTTAACAAGATCTAAATATGTGGCGAAACTGTGGACTAAAAAAAACAACCAATGTGTCTTAATCACTTTGTCAACCCCTTAAACTTTATTAACATTGTCTAACTTTATTTTCTAGTGCACATTTTTCATCTCAATCAAGAAGCAAATGTTTGTACATATTTTGTGTAATGTTTAAGTTATTTATTTAATGTTTATTTTCAGTTTTTGTGAAGTTTTTTTGTTGTTGTTCTTGCTTTTTTGTTAGTTGAAGATGTACAAAATGAAGGATTTTTTTTTTTTTTATAATTTGATCATTTATATTTGAAAATACTTTGGTCCTGAAGGATATTTAATTAGTGCCTTTTTGGCAAGTATTTGTAAATAACTTTTTTTATTTTTTGAAAATAAAAGGATTTTCGCTTATAATTTCTCTAGTATGCTTTTTTGTCTTCTTCTACGTTGAATTCATATTGCCATTGCTCAGGTTATTTTTCCCAGAAGTCCCCACA
Source organism: Hypophthalmichthys nobilis (assembly GCA_037950665.1). Lineage (NCBI taxonomy): Eukaryota > Metazoa > Chordata > Actinopteri > Cypriniformes > Xenocyprididae > Hypophthalmichthys > Hypophthalmichthys nobilis. The sequence goes on from CM075485.1 coordinate 12,881,214, forward strand.
AGTGCTCATATTGTGTAGACCTCTTTGATTTCTTCCCAAAATATTTTTCTTTGCACTTAACGATACTGGCAGCTTATACAAAAGACTACAGCCTAATGTGCTTTCCTAACCTCAAAAACAACATCTTCCTATGGGGCAGAGACTGTGTGTTTTGTAGTATGAAGGGGCTAGTTACATTCCTGTAATGCTAGGCTCTTTGAGACCTTCAGTGATGTCAAACAAATTCATTGTAGGGAATGTGTGGATCGCTGTTAGGAATATCCATTGGAATGTGCATCTATAGAGTGACCCCAGGATTCCAGGCCACAAGTCTTGATTCTCTTCCTTTAGGTCAGAGCTGAGCCCTTGCCCTCTGCCTGCACACACAAACACATTCCCCCATGGTGCTTTGACAAGACACAAACCGCATCATCATCCCAGTGTAGCGCCTGACCTTCCAGGTCACAAAATACTCCCCCTTCTGTTTTCTATGGCTCTCTTTACGTCGTTTCCCTTTTGTCTGCCTTCACAGCCGGTGCCCGTTACGTCAGAGCCTCTTTGGATGGTCGCTGGTGGTGTCAGTACTGCATAACTCCCTGTGTCTTGATTAGCTATTGTTTTGTCTTCAGTTACAGAGATGGGTGTGTGGGTAACTTGTCAGCTGAAGACATAATTGGGTTTTTGAGCAGATTTTGAAGGCTGAAGTCATTTCAAGTCATGACGATTGTAAAAAAAAAAAAAAATGCATAATTAGTTAGAAGACAAGGGGACCTAAAGCAAAGCCATGAATGGGCCATTTAATGGTTTGGCAAAACAATGGGATGACAGTTCGCTGCATGTAATTAGCACAGCAAGAGAGATGGGAGCTTGGTAGAGATGGGACACTAGAGTTTATATGTGTATTTATAACTTAGTGATGTTTGCTGAAGTAAGCATCACTATTATTATTGCTTATACTTAAGTTTGTTCTAAACCATTATATGAAAAAAAAATAAAAATTAATGTGTAACTTGTTTCGCTCCATGTGTGCTATGGACTGATACTTAGTTATAACTGACTTAAAATTGATTTAAAAAAAAAAAAAAAAATCCAATACAGTATTTGCATTAAAGAAGCGACCTGAGTCACATATGTTGGCCAGAATATCAGTGTCAGAAACTTAGGAGTGGACTTTTTTTTTAATTGGGCCAGTACCACCAAACAAATGCAAAAGGACACGCTAAAAACCATTTAGAACACTTTAGCAACCACATAGCAACGTTCAAACAACCACCCACACCCAAGTATCACTACAATAAGTTTTGCATAGAAATTTACCCAGCGTATGCAAGTATTTGTACGTAAAATGTGTGCTTGAACATTTTTATGCACTTAAATTTAATCTGAATTAAATAAAAAATCAGAATAAACTCAATCTACACGTAGGCGAAAATAAGCAAGAGAGACACCATTAAGTTGTGCGGAAAGCCCTTATATGGAAATAATTGGGCGTGTTTAATGTAAATTACTACCTGCAGGCACGCGCCCCCTCATTTTGAATTCATTAACATTAAACGAGGGTAGGAAATGTGAGTGCGTTGGCACGACTTATGATTCCGGTGGAAATTTTGCACGAAAACGTAAGTCTGTGCACATAAATACGTAATTTGTTTGCAGTCATTAATTAACGAGGCCAATAGTTTCCATAAAATCTATTTTACAATATATTGTGTACTATAAACATATTTGTTTGTGTGATTGCTAACACGGGAAAGTCAGTAAACAGTTCCAAAAGTCTTGAGGCGATTAGATGTTCAGCACCAACAATAAAAACGGCAACGGCTTTTCTCCCCAGACGTTACAACTGACATGCAAAACTCGAGAAACTTATTTTGCCAGTGATGATATTCCAGTTTTCTGAACTGACTGCATGACTGCATCCTTAATACTGTGTTTCCAACATTCACACAGAACAGTCTATGTCTGTGTTCATGCTTTTAATTAGAGCGTGTTATATAATAACTTAAGGAATAGGCCAGAATGCATTGAGCTTCTTCTGCATCGTATTACACTATCCTGGTGAAATTAACTTAAAAAATGTACGTCATTGGAGTTTAATTAAATTAGTTTGAACTTAAACTACGTAATATATAGACTTTAAATAAATTAAGAAGGTTTTGCTGTTGACAGACGTATTTGGAAAAAGGAACACATTTGTTGGCCCTCACTTTTTTAAAGCATAAAACTGCTATTAAAAATAAGAAATGGAACAAAGTCTGTTTGCAGCCATGTTTTTCATTGCTATTTTGCAACCTTTTACTCACTTTTGTGAGTATGAATTAGACATCTCATATCTTCACTGTCTGCAACAGCTTTTTCACTCTGATATTTTGAGAGCTAAGCTTTGATGAAACTGACCCTTGATAAGTGTGATGTGAGATTAATGTCCGTTATGACAGGAAGTGAATGAGGTGTGGGTGTCTGGTTGAAACCCAGAGTGTTTCTTTTAGAACTTCTTGGCCGGGGTCTCAAGGGTGTAGGCTACAGATTCGTGCAACAACATCCCTCCAAACGGCCAATATCTGCATATGTATATAGTAAATATATGATTCCAGACGTAAGTATATAGAAGAGCAGAGAGGATTTTCTAATCCACACATCCATGGTCACTAATTTTGTCAGTAGTATTACTTCAATATATTTTAAAATTGATTTTATATATAAAATATATAGATAAATAAATAATATTAGAATGATTGTGTATGTAAAATGAAGTTTTTGAAATTTTTGAAAAACAGATGTCATGCCAGTATTACAAATAATATTTACTATTAATTGAGAAACAGTAACAATCATTAAATTACTTTGCTGACAAAAAGCGCAAAAGAATATTGTAGCAGTCCACAAGTGTGTTTTGTTGCCTGTTGCTATGGAGGAAGTTGAATGGATTGATATATGTGCATCTTAGTGTGCTCACATGAACACGAGAGAGACTCAAGTCACATGTGCAGACAGGATGTGGCAGAGAGATTGCGCAGGAAATGCATCACAATGCAAAGCTGCCTGGTGAAAAAGAGACTGCAACTCTTTCCAGAGAAAGAAAAGTTTTGGTTATCTAGTAGTGCCATTTGAAGGGGATTCACAGGACAGGATAATGTTTCGAGATTGAAATCAAAGTAAAACCTCTTTTCCACCTGAAAAGTTCCCCAGATTAAAACAAGGCATATTTATATGTCATTGCATCACTTTTTTTTTTTTTAACCGCTATAATCACCAATAATGTCACTGGTGTTTTTTCCCCCCTCAGTTTATTTCAGTTAACCTATGCTACGCTGATCCTTTTATTGCATTTATATAGTGGATTGTAATTTAATTTAAATAAGTTAAATAGTTAAAGTCATCATGAAATCAAAATTGACAATTCCTATTTTTATGGAATATTGCAGTATTTATTATAAATGATTTATTATCTGTGCACGTCATTTTTTATTTTTTATTCATGTGCCCTTAACTAAAATAACTTCCCCTCCCTCTTGCACCCACATCTTTTCTCTTGTCTGATGACATTTACTGGTGCGAGGGTGAGACAACCTGTCACAGAAATAGCAAACCACAACAATCCAACCATCAGTTCCTGATGGGCAAAATTAGTCCCGCCCTACTTTTTTTTCTTGTTTGAGATTTATGTCAGAAATGTTTGCAAATTCAGTATAATGCTGACTTTAAAAAGGTGATTTTACAATACAAAAGAAAAAAATACAACACAGTGGCAAGTTGGCAACATATTTAGATCAATGGATCTCAACCTTTTTGACTTCAAGCATATAAACGAAGTATTAAGAAATATCTAGATTTTTTTTTCAGCTTATTTTTATGCTTGTTTTGTCTTATTTTAAAGGTACAGGTAGCTTTTGGCCCTCTAGCGGTTAAAAAACAAAACTGCATGTATTTTGTGGAACAACATTGTTTTGGTGGTGCTTTGGCTCTGTGTGACTATGGATGAATTTACAACATTTCAAATCCCTCAGTTCTCACCATCTCCGAAAAGCCAATGTTGATTCTTGTTTTATTACGAGCTCTGTCACGGTCTGTTTTTGCAAGTAGAAGCTCCTCTGTCTGGCGTTCCCCGGAGGTTTGAAGTTTAGTGTGCTCCATGACAACCTTTCTCGCTCATTGTGACCTGTAACCTATGCCACTCTCACACCATACACACGTCAAAGTAGCCAAAGCAACTTTCCTCTATTTATGGATATGATGAGACTCGCACTGACAAGTGACACAAGTTTGCAATTTTGTGTGAAAAGCATCCCACTCAGTCTAATATAAACACTTATATTAGGCATACCTACACTGTAAAAAATGAATGTGATTTTAACAGTAAAATATTGTAAAAATTGTAAATAGGTTAACAGTAAGTTCCTGTACTATATACAGGGAAAAACTGTAAAAGCTCTAACCAGACATTTTATGTAATTTTAACAGAAAAAAATGCTGTAAATTTTACAATTTTTAGAAGTAAAAAAGAACAAATCAATGTATAATTTACAATCAAAAACTGTAAACTGATATTCCCACAATTCCCTGTGTGACACTCCAAATTTGAAAGTATTTTGTTTAAATAAACATGTTTCTTAATAGTTTTTGTTATCATTTATATACATTAGGGTTTAATGTTACATCTTTTGTTGTTTAATGAATGTTTATTGCATTATGTAAGTGTTGTGGGTTACCATGATGGTGTTTGCGTGAATGACTCTGGGCACCTTCTTTATATTAATATATACTTCAGCTCGTGGAAAAGCTACTTGTGATGAACTCTGATTCTTCATGTGGCTTTCTCTTTTACCACCTGCATTATTATGGTGGTTATGAGTATATGTTAAAGGTACAAAACCGATTTTAGTAGTAGTGTGCATTGTTGAATTTATTGGTTTACATTCAAATTTTCTTGTTTGTAAATTACAGTTTTATACTGTAAAATTTACAGTTTTTCTGTACTTTTTACAAAATTATTCTGGCAACCACAGCTGCCAAAATTTTTTTTTTTTTTTTTACAGTGTAGTGGTAAGACAAAAACATGTTTTGGAAGAAGGACTAATTTTGTTAATTTTGAACAAAAAAAAGTTACATAGTGTACCTTTAAGTCATCTTGAGGCCCCTTGGTGGGTCCAGCCCCTGGTTGAGAACCACTGATTTAAATGCTCTGCCAACCTCTATAATACCATTGTGTCATGGCAGCAGGTTTGGCAAAGCCAAGCATCACTGACATTTTCTTTAAAATTTCAAAATGAATCATTGCATTAGTTCATTGTCAGTTTGCAAAAGTAAATGTGTGTGAACCTCACTGAGCACCTTAACCTGTAGAGGAGGTGTTGTTGAAAGCCTCTGTCATGCCTGAGGACTCAGAAACAACATAAACCACTTTCCTAACTACTGTCCAAGTTCTGCACAGACTCACTCTTTCCATTCACACACGGTGAGGGTAGTACTTCCAGCTTATTACCTAGTTGAGACAATATTCCCTCTGTCTACAGGGTTTAATATGACTTTGTCTACCATAGCAGGTGAGTAAATAATGGCCTTAAAACAAACACGTTCAAAACAAGCATCTGTGCAGCTTTGTTATTTCTGCCAATAGAGAATAGACCATCTTTGTGTTTTTGTTGACTGTAAGTTTGTAGTTTGATTTGGAAATTTTGGTGAGATGTTTTTATTGCTTGATTGTTAATATTTCACATATGCTTCGCAAGCTGTTATTCAGTTCCTCACATCTACAGTATACATTCATTCCAGTGCCTCAGGCTGTAACAGATGTATAAATGTTGGTTAATGAACGTTACTGCTTCCTTCCACCTCTCCAGCCTCTCTGTCTGTCTTTCCTCTTGGAACTGTGAAGCAAAAGGGTCAGTCAGACTATAACGCGTCTACTGATAGCAAAGATTAAGAACTGGAGAACTACAGACAGCTGCACTTCGGCCGCTCTCAGTGGAGTGAGTTAAGAGAAACCTGCTAACAAAATGGGAAGCTCTTCCATTCACATTAAACTCTATGGCTGTGAGCCAATACACTTATTAGGATTGTGTGTCTGTGTATGGACAGGTGAAATAACCGAAGCCAGGATATAGAGGCTGTTGTCAGGCATTTAAACAGAAGACTATCTAAATTACACTCCATCCTGTATTTTAGCCACAGACTTAGTTCCTCATTTTCATTTGTTTTATGATGACAGAACCTCTCTGAGAGTGGTTATCAGCATGGACGTCAGTTTTCGAGTGGACACCATCTGCCCACCATTACAACCGTTTTTCCTCTCATCTTGTGAGTAATGTTTGTCTGGTGCTGGTAAATCAGTGTGCACCTGGTTAAAAGATTATATTGATTGCCAACGTAATTTCAAGGTTTCCATGACAGCCTTTGAGACAGGAAAGCCATCTGACCAGTAGTAGACCAGTAGTAATATAATAATTATCTGGCCTGTTATGTGGAAATATGTGTCATTACTTGGATTACGTAGATGAAAAAGGGAATTTCACAACAATTCTTAAAGCTTTTTATAGAAAGTCCCAAAAGAAACAGCAGGAAGGGAAAGCGGGTTGTTGCAGGAAGCTAAGTCTATTTGGCATAACAAGCACTGATAAGTAGGTAACTTAAGTTCAGTTTTTAAAAATAAAATTACTGAAGATTTCCACATTAATTGCACAAAAGCATTTTGGAGCTAGAGGTCAAATTGCTAACTAAAAGGAGCTGCGAATATTGCTGTTCTTTGATTAATTTCAATGTGGTTGACAAGGCTGAAGGCACCAGTTTAGAATATAAGGATATTATGCTTTCTATTTTTCCATGGCATTCTTGGCATAAACGGAATATAGTATGCTATTCCAAATTGAGCAAAAATCAAGTCCAAAGACCTTTACTAGCGAATGTCCTGAAAAAAGTGTGAATTATGGCAGCGTTAGGGGGATCTGACCCCCTAATTAAGACTGGAACCCTCTCGAAAACAAAATTAAATATATTTAAACAGCTTTTTCAAACATTTCAGTAACCACAAAAATTTGAATTGAAAGTTACTAGAAATGTGCTATTAAGAATGTTGTTCGCTTGAGTTGGTTACCATATAGCAACAATCAAAACATAAGTACTGCCGTTTATTATGACATTATAATAGATTTACATATCACAAATACCTCACATAAACTTTCAGTTTTTTGTTTAAGAGTCTTTAAAGTCCTCCTGGGGTAAAAATCAAGTTTTTAATGTTGTTTATATGTCGTGTTTTTAATATACTTTAAGACAAACCATGTGCAAATTCATAAGTCAACACCATTGCCGAGTATTTTCTGTTTAAAACTGCAGTGATCTAAAGACAGTTTCAAAAACGTAGTTTGAAAATGCTGGAGTTTGTGACGTCACAAACTACCTTGTAACCAATCACATAAATGTCCTGGCAGACTTTAGCATATCATTAACTACGACCGCTCTGAAGCAGGAGAGTCTCAAGAAGCCAGGTTATCCTGGTATATTGTTCTGTTGATATACAAAATTCGGAAGATTTAGCAATATAGCAGGTGTAAAATGTATATTACGATGTTATGATGAACTATATGCCTTTCTCCACTGGCGTTCTGAGTTGTTCAAAGCGTTTGTAAGGATACTGATTGTAGGCAGGCAGCTGTCTTACTCAGATGGCGAATGGGAACATGGTTTATGTAACATTAGCAACACATTATTAGCTGTTTGATAATGTAGTCAAGCAAAAGGCTAATCATATTTATTACTGTTATGTGTCCGACGTTGTAAAGAGCGATACCATTGTGCAGCGTTTACCTCAGTAAGATGACCGAGTGGATCTCTGAGCTCGTGCGAGTGAGTGAAGGCGGGGGTAATTAGCATATTCATAGATCCACGTATATTAAATGAAGCAAGGGTGTAGAGCTACATTCAAGCTATTTTAAGGCATGAAGACATTTTTTTCACAGGAACAAATGTTTAAATATGCCATTTTGGTGAGTTTTAAAGGGATAAAATTATTGACTACAGGGGGACTTTAAGATAGTAGACTGTTATCTAACTGTGAGACGGGTGGCAAAAAACAATTTGCGTTACACAAATCTAACATCAACAGATTGCACACCGAAAATGAAATTAAATACTATAGAAAGTCTTTATAGAATTTACATATTGGAAGACTTTGCACATAATGTGGGTTTATTTTGGTGACTCTGTATTGTCCTGTGTATTGTTTCTCTCCAAGAGATCAAAGATGCATATCGGCCTGTGGAGATCAGAGGGAAGACACTGTGTACTCGTGCACGTCTGTTTGTGCCTCGTGAATGGTGCCTTCTCTACTTGCTTATTAAAATATATGAACACATGCATTAGTAGTAAAAGCTTTCCATCTCAACACTGAAAGGAAATGTCTTTGCTAAAACTAAGGCACACTACAACACCAAAGAAAAGATACTTCAACAGAATATGGCCTTGCCTTGCAGTGAATTTTCTTTTTTTAATGCTTTGTTGTTATTACTACAGTTGTCCAAAAACACCTCAAGTGGAACATAATGTCCAGCCAGGTCTCACTAACTGAATGTTGTTGTTGTTGTGTGTGTGTGTGTGTGTGTGTGTGTGTTTGAACAGCTTGGCTCTGCAGGTCTATTCTGTATCACTGGTGAGCGTGTTTATCAGGAGGTCGGGATGTTGATTCATCAGGGTTTTCCAAGAGGCCAAGCCATCGCTGCGTTCCCAAGACGAGAGGAAGAGAGCTGAAAGCATGGAACTTGGAGATACTGTACATCGTTCCTGTGTGTAAATTCCAGATGAAGTAGGTCATCTTGACCAGCTGCCTGTAATCACACTACTTTCTCTCTTACTGAACTATTACTGTCACCCAATATTAATGAACGGATGCTTCAACCAGCCAATCGGAAACACAATAGGTCAGAAATTGATATACAAAAAATTTCGGTAACACTTTGGTTTAGGGTCCAATTCTCACTATGACCTAGTTGCTTATTAGCATGCATATTACTAGGATATTGGCTGTTTACTAGTACTTATAAAGCACATATTTATGCCTTATTCTGCATGACAATATTCTACATCCCATAATCCTACAAAATACCTAAACTTAACAACTACCTTACTAACTATTAATAAGCAGTAATTAAGAGTTTACTGAGACAAAAGTCATGGTTGATAGTTAGTTAATAGTTGGACCCTAATCTAAAGTGTAACCAAAATTTCAATATTTTATCTGCAGTTGATAAGATAAGATAAAAATCCCGTTGATTTACACTGAAAAACATTTGGGCTTATGTTATTTAGAAAGTTTCAATGACTAAATGTTCGATGACTATAATTCACAGAATCACAGAAAGTTTTTTTTTTTTTAAATAAATGGATACTTTTATTCAGCAAGGACACATAAAAATGAATAAAGACATTTTTCTCGAGCAACAAATCATATTAGAATGATTTCTGAAGGATCATGTGACACTGAAGACTGGAGTAGTGATAATGAAAATTCAGCTTCGCCAACACAGGAATAAAATACATTTTAAATTGTATTAAAGTAGAAAACAGGTATTTTAAATTGTATTAATATTGCAAAATATTACTGTTTTGACTGTATTTCTGATCAAATAAATGCAGCCCGAGTGAGCATAAGAGACTTCTTTCCAAAACATTAAAAATCTCATTAGCTTATAGTGCCAAAATGGGGCCTTCCCACTGACTGTCTCATGTGACAGTTTGTCATACATGGATTTAAAAGAGACAAATACGCATATCTGCATCATCTTTGAGGTCAGGATATTTATAAAGACCAATAGCATAATTTCACAGGAAGCAAAAGAGTTGTATACTAATATCAAAAATTAGACATTAGAAAACAAATATGTTCCCCTGTAACTGACAGAGAAGTGAAATACCTAAAAAACACCTAAAAGTGAAAAATCCCTATTCCAGCGACCGGTGGTGTATTAGTGCCAATGTTATTAGTCAGTGTGTGAGATATGAAAAGCATAAAAGATGAGGCTGAATTTAAAAAAGTAGTATTGACGACAACGAAAGAGGCAGCCGTCGCGCTGTTATCACGTAGGCGTTAGGTTCTATGGAGCAAGAGGAAGTTCTGTGGTTTCTGATTGGTTGCCACAAGTTTTCCGTTTGCTGACAGATCTCCATGATCTCTGCAGCCAGTCTGATTTAGACATGGAGCGGTTTGTCAAATCAGCATTGGTTAGTTACAGCAGAAAGTGCATGATATGGAAGGACATTTCTGAATACATAAAACATTCTGTTATTCAGTTTGACTTTAATTAGATAAGTCTCTTATGAAACACAAACAGATTGAATAACTTCCCCATCCTTCTCCCATTTCTTCTTCCACTATTAAAGTTTACTTGGTGACGGCAACCCTGAGTGAATCAAGGAAACTCTGAGACAGTATTACTGTTGTGCTGTCTATGAGCTGTTCCTTGGAGCTATCAACATGAGTATTGGACTATGCAAGGAAAAAAAACGAGAAATTTAAAAAGACTGCTTGAATCTGCATGAATGAGTCATAGATGGCATTGGTCCTGGTTTGGAGCAAAATCAGACACAACGGTAGAGGTGTTGGCTGAGGCAGCTTAGCACTTGCCGCCTCTCCTTTTCCTGGCTGAGTCCTTAGCTTGAGCCTCAGCGCAGCTTCCTGACTGTTTTCCTGTTCAGCTCTGGGAATGCAAACTACGTGCACCCCCACCCTTCACTGCTTCCCTGCATTTGAAAGTTCATAGTGACACCCAGTGTCCCATATTAAAAGTTAACCCTAAACCTATTGTGTCCTATTTGATACACAAATTTAAGGCCTCTAAATTATCGACATGATCAAAACTTTGAAAAGCCTGCTGTACACAATCTACTACATGCTTAGTTGTCTAATAATTCACAATTTTTTTGCAAGGCGCCGGCCTCTCAGGTCATGGTACATGTGAAATCCTTAGTGATTTTAGACACATAAAATGGCTTTAAAGTAAACATATGAATAATCTTTTTGTTAGTAATATTGTTAGTAATATTTTAAGATAAACATGCTGGATTGAAGCAACATAGGTTTATGTATAAACTACAGAGCTTTGATCATAAAACTAAGCATTTAAATATCATCTTACTAAGACATATTATTGGGAGATACATTTTATGTTTATCCTCCTGAAATATGAGCTCCATATTCTCCTATATCATACAATATATGCTATAATAGCCTAATGTGTCAAATATGATACTCAACCAAAAACACATATGCTATGTTTTTTTTTAAGATTTTATGTATAGGTTCAATAAACTGTTAAAGGATTAGTTCACTTTGAAATGAAAATTAGCCCAAGCTTTACTCACCCTCAAGCCATCCTAGGTGTATATGACTTTCTTCTTTCTGATGAACATAGTCGCAGAAATATTAATAAATATCCTGACGCATCCGTGCTTTATAATGGCAGTGAACAGGGATCAATGAGTATGAGCTGAAGAAAGTGCTTCCATCCACATCCATCCATCATAAACATATTCTACACGGCTCCGGGGGGTTAATAAAGGCCTTCTGAAGCAAAGAAATGCGTTTGTGTAAAAAAAAATATCCATATGTAAACAAGGATTTCAAACAGACCGCCTTCCGTATTGAAGTTACGAAGAAAGTGTAAACTACCGTCACATCAGTTACACTTTTTCCCTAAGTTGAATAGGGAAGGCATAGGACATAGCATAAGCTTTGTGAACTGCAAGAGTTTTACACTTTCTGCGGACGCTTAATCTGGAAGGCAGCTCGTGCAGAGGCTAGATATTTTAAACTTGTTAAATATGGATTTTTTTTTTTTTTTACACAAACGCATCGCTTCGCTTCAGAAGGCCTTTATTAACCCCCTGGAGCCGTGTGGAATATGTTTATGATGGATGGATGTGGATGGAAGCACTTTCTTCAGCTCATACTCGTGAACCCTGTTCACTGTCATTATAAAGCTTGGATGCGTCAGGATATTTATTAATGTTTCTGCGATTATGTTCATCAGAAAGAAGAAAGTCATATACACTTAGGATGGCTTGAGGGTGAGTAAAGCTTGGGCTAATTTTCATTTCAAAGTGAACTAATCCTTTAAAGCCCATTTACACCAAGGATGATAACTACGATTAAGGATGATAACTACGATAAGTTCTAAAAATTGTTCTAAATATAAAAGAATAGCAGAGTCCACACCTCAACTATAACGGCACTGAGAAACAATAATGTTGGAATCACTTTCAGAACGTTTTGTTTTTTCAGCTGATGAATGATAAAAACAGAAAAGCCAATCAGAATCCATCCTGCTTTAAAGGGGACCTATTATGCCCCATTTTACAAGATGTAAAATAAGTCTCTGATGTCCCTAGAGTATGTATATGAAGTTTTAGCTCAAAATACCCCACAGATAATTTTTTATAGCATGTTAAAATTGCCACTTTTTGGGGTTAAGCAAAAATGTGCCGTGTCAGTGTGTGCCATTTAAGTGCAAATGAGCTGCTGTGCTCGGCCTAAGAGGGCGGAGCTTCAAGAGCTGATTCTCCGGTGTCAGGATTCAGTCAGTACGCACTATAATGTCAGAAACTGTGAATATATGCTGCATGGAAATAGAACAGGTATAGTTTAGTTCAATTACAGTTATAACTTGTATTGTCTTCTTGTTTTTATCCACTATATTAGTACAAGCCTGTTGTACCGGACCCCGTGCGACTTTACCCATGAGTTTTATTTATTTTTTATTTTTTTAAAGTTATATTTATGGGCTTTTTGTGCCTTTATTTGGAGAGGATAGTAGAGAGTAGACAGGAAAGCAATGGGCGGAGAGGGGGGAGAGGATCGGCAAAGGACCTCGAGACGGTCGCACCAACCAATAGGCTATTGGCGCCGACACCCATGAGTTTTATGACGTTTATTGTACGTAACACAAAATATAAAGCATCTGTTTTCACTCTAGAAAATCACTGTAAGAGCTTAATAAAACAGTGCAAGTGTGCATTAAAATATTATCCATAAACTCTCTCTCTCCCTTGCATTATCATCAACATACATAGCGAATTACACAGAAACACTCATTACAACTAACAGTAAACAAATATATAAAGACCTTATGCCTTTTCGGGTGGTGCTTAATAAACTGGTAAACTTTATATCTGTAAATCAACTCCGATGAACTGTAATAAAGTGCTCTCACCTTCATTACTGCCGTATCCAGTATCACTCTGGAGACTGTAAGCTGGATCACGAACAGTTTACTGATCTATCCTTGAGTAACACATTTTTAGCACAACCTCTGTTTTGTATTATCCCTTTGTATTGACATTCATTCACGAAGTCTGGTGTGAAATGATTCGCGCAGACATAAACGAATTCCGGGTTGAGGGAGCATTTTCTTCGAAAACGAAATTAATCCACCTCGTCTTCAGCGGCTCAGATTTCAGGAGTAAATGGAGAGAGCTTGGTGGATTAATCCATCCAGCTACAGAACACCTAAAACGCTTGGGAGACATTCTCGTCAGTGCAGCAATGGCGGACTGTACAACTGGCTGTGAACTTGCTCAGGGCGGTTCTATGTTAAAACAGCAGTGTCTGTCAACATTCATGGCCTGTGGGCCTAATGTGACGTCACACAGCCAGGGATCTGGAAACGGCTTGTTCTGAGACACTGCTTATGATTTATGCGGATTTAAAAAAAAAAAAGGAATGGTTGGATTTTTATCATTATTGGGTGGTTGCGTACACACACTGCCAACATACATTCATAGCCAAACACCATGCAAAAGTGAATTTTGCATAATAGGTCCCTTTTAAAGAGCTTGAGCATTTGAAGCAGCAGACGACAAAGCTGCAGCGCTCTCTTGGAATAAACAGAATGATATCGTCCGCTGGTGTGGACGCTAATATAGTTATCATTCTTACACTGTGTCTACACCGAACGCGAAAAGACAACAGAACCCATTATAATCAGTGATATTCACTGCATCTGAAATCGAATACTTCTCTACTATATAGTACGCGAAAAACAGTATGCGAACAGAGTAATATGTCCGGATTCATAGTATTCAAAAAACAGTAGGCGAAAATTACCCGGATGACTTAATACTTACGGTGAGATTCTGAAGTGCGCATACGATGGACACTTTACTATCCCATGAGGCCACGGGAGAGGATTTGTGAATGGAGTTGAAGGGACGTAACTGATGCTGGTAGGTCATGTGACAGTAATAACATGGCAGATGTAGTACGTCCGAATTCATTCATACTACACGCATTTGTACTATATAGAATGTACTTTTTCAGCTGTCGTGAAATAAATTTAAATTCAAATGTAGTACCTACTCAACAGTACGCGATTTCGGATACAGTCTACACTGGATGCGCCGCGGCAAATTCCCGACAGTAAACGGATTCCCCGTTCTATTTCTGACGTAGTCCATGTGCTTTGCAATGGTTGGTTTGTCGCGTTCAGTGTAGACAGCTTTTAGCTGTTCAGGCTCGATGCGACGTGAAAAAAGTCACGTCTGGTGTAGACACTGTGTTAGTGTGAACGGGCCTTTAGATTTTTCTGATTATTATTTCAGGCTTTACAGGATAAAACTGAGAGTGAAATAGTGTCTTATGCCAAATTTAAATATAAACTAGACTTTCTGAAGAAAATGTGAATAATTTAAGTAGCCCCCACAATGCTAGAGTGTTTTGGTTGGCCACTGCTGTGCACTTCATAAGGTGTTCATTTTAGAGCATTGCTAGGTAGTTGATTCAGTCAAAAAAGCCCTCAAAAGAGTCTGAATGATATTCTGGCCCCTATAAATGGCTCAGGTCACTTCTTAAATGCAAGACTACTACTTCAGGCAGAAATCGTTAATCCAATCACAAAAGTATAGCTCATTCTTTTTGAAAGTTTGGATAGCAAGCACCACTAATGAGAAAAAACACAAGTAAAGTACTCCAAAGAAATTTAAAAAAAAAAAAACCATTTAGACTCATGGTATCTTCTGGTGAAGGTCAAAGTTGGGAAGTTGTAATTATCAGTTCAGGTGCATTCAAGTCACTTAAAGCATTTCTACAAAATGATGAATAAAGAATAAGCATCAGGTGTGTTTTTGCTTCCCTACTATGAAATGCGTATATCCGAGTGAACGACTTTGTGAAGGTGAAAAAAAATGTAGGGCGGGGCTTGATTTTGTCCATCGAGAATTAAAGGTGCAGTAAGCAATTTCCAAAAACCATTGTTGAACACTGTTGATATTTAAAATCAACCCAAACAAACACACCCAACCCTTCATTGCTCCGCCCCCAAAATCCACAGACATGCAGTGCAAGAGTGGATGTCTCTTTATCATAGCAAAATAAAGCTTTAGGAAAAATAAAGCAAAGATGACGAACAAACGACAAGAAGAACAAAAAAATGAACATACAGTACATTAGTATATACAAGCAAGAGTTCATTGTTAGTCACCAGCAGCACACACTCAAAAGCAATGTTAGCCACGTATGGAACAGAAACAATGCAACTTCTCCATCTTTTTTTTTAGGCCTTCCTGCTTAATTCTCTCTAGCGTTGGAAAGCTTTTCTAATCCTAAAGCTTTTGCCTGATTATAACCCTTCTTTTTCCAGTGATAGCTTTTCTCTTTTGTAATGTCTCTCAGCCATCTCTCTTTCTACAGTCTTTCTTCAAATCTCCCTCTTGCTCACTCTCTCTCTTCCCCCATCATGAGTGGACACGCCCCCTACTGCTGATTGGCTACAAGTTTGTTGTGGTGCTCGGGTCTGATCCACTTTCAACAGCTTTTTCAAGAAATCACTTACTGCACCTTTAATTGAATCCTTGTCTTTTGCTGCGATCTCAAGCGAGTGACCGCTTTCTAAAAGGGCCGGATTATTGTCCTGCACACATCATCAGAGAAGTTGTTACAAGGGGGAGAAGTTACTGTTTTTGATTAAAGATTGAGGTCTCATACACTTTTAAAAAAAATAATGTTGTGCACACATAAATCATTTATCATAAATATTCCTAAGTTTGAGGTTTTACTTGTTCTTTATGGAAGGAAGTCTTTGTTTTGTCATTGAGTTATCACTTGAGTCCTATGGGAAAAGTGAGAGATCAGAATGAAATCTCACACACTTGGACAGCCATTACACGTTTGAGAGAGTGGGTAGTTTACCAGCCCAGAGAATGCGAGAGTGGGCACAATCAAAAGAGGTCTTTCAGAGGGACAATGATGTTGGTGTGAGAGACAGAAAATGGGCAACAGCAAGAATCAAGAAGTCTTGGACTGAAATCATACAGAAAAGGCCAAGAATTATTAAAATGTTAAACTTAAAGATGTCTTCAAAGTTGTGACGTATTTAGGAAATGCAATCTGGAACAACGGCCTTCTGTTCAACAATGAGCAATATTGTTGAGAGGCTTTGCTAATTTCCACATTTCAAAAGGGGAAACAGTTGATCTGTGTCTTCTAGAACTCATTCAGCACAGGCCAGCAATAAATTATGACTGTAGAAATGTAAAGCATGTTGCATATAAGACTGGCCAATAAGGAAAGACTAAGTCTGTACTCTATACTCAATTATTGAAATAGTTGCAGACGGCTTGAAAAAACTGAACGTTATATACTAAAAAAACAAAAAGATGCATAAAATGCAAAACAAAAACAACAACAACAACAACAAAAAAGATATGCTGCAACAGAGTCAGTACTAAACAGCACTGAATTGTGAAATGAATTTCATGCACTTGATCAAAGACTGCCCTCTACTGGGTCAAATCAATCATCCAGTTACAACACTTGAGTCTAGATAATATTGTCGTTTATCTTTTTATATTTTTTTTAATAATAAAACTGTATGGAAAAGCCCAAGACAATCTGCTA
Source organism: Hypophthalmichthys nobilis (assembly GCA_037950665.1). Taxonomy (NCBI): domain Eukaryota; kingdom Metazoa; phylum Chordata; class Actinopteri; order Cypriniformes; family Xenocyprididae; genus Hypophthalmichthys; species Hypophthalmichthys nobilis. The sequence continues at coordinate 12,898,072 of CM075485.1, forward strand.
AACTTTTAATTTTGTGTTCCACAGAAAAAAAGAACATCATACAAGTAGAGTTAGGTTTAGAAAGGGTTAGGGTTTGCAGGCATATAATGTTTGAAAGAATATGAAAATGATATGGAAAGTTCTTCATTACTAAAGTGCTTCTCTATATTTACTGTTTGTGCATGCATTCACCCTGTCAAATCATATGATAGTATGCTGAATATGGTTCTGTTTATAGTGTTTGTACAGTTTCCAGCTCCTATCTTTCCACTCAGACATATCCTGAAGCTAGGGGAGTATTAGCACCAGTAGCTGTGTAACTTGAGGAATGGTTCTTGTCCCACAGCTTCACACAGCCGAGACACCTGACCCTGTGCTGCCCCGAGCAGAAATTCAACACAGCAAAATAAACCAGTGTTTATGGGAAATTTAGTCAGTTGGACACTACCTAACTAAGAGCCAAGCTCTTAACTATTAGCACTATTCCAACAAACATGGCAGTGTGTGTCCTCATGTAGCACAGTGGTCATCCACAGATGGATAGATAATTAACCTAGGGGTAATTTTGTGAAAGTGCATAAATGTACAACTATTATATGTATTTATTCATTTGATGTAATGTGGAAAAATAAAGGGAAATAATACATACATACACACAGTACATACATACATACAAATCATTGCTGCTCAAGAAACAAGTTGGAAACAGTTTTTGTTGAAATCGTTTTCCAGGATTTTTTGATGAATAGTAAGTTAAAAAGAACAGCATTTATTTGAAATAGAAATCTTTTGGAACATTATAAATGTCTTTACTATTACTTTTGATTAATTTAATGCATCCATGCTGAATAAAAGTAATAATTTCTTTCAAAAAAAAAAAAAAAAACCTTACTGACCCCTAATTTTTGAACAGTAGTGTATACTAATGGATATAAATGTTTTAATTAAATTAAGACTAAAGCCTTGACGGATTTGTCGAGTACCATGGTTGGCTATAGAAGTTTTTTATTTTATTTTATATATATAATTTTCTGGCTGTAGTTTGGTTTCAGCCAGTAGGATTTTTTCAGGCGCTTGAAAACTATTGGGTTTCGTCAAGGGTACACCAGGGGTCTAATATGGTTATGAATTCACACCAGCGCTGCTAAACCATGTGCTAAATGTCGACACGAATCAAGTGTCAAAGGCTCTGGAAAGACATCCTTCTCATTTGAGAACTGTGTACAAGTATTGAGTTTGTGCATCCATGAGGTGTGAGCTCTCCTTTAATTGATGACAGACCAGATAGGCCTATCACAGCACTGCAATCAACATTTCGCCTCATCCAAACAATGTTTTTTTTTAATTAACTTATTGCACCAGCAGAGGGCGTATATGATCTATAACAGGCCTATAATGAGTACTATAGCAGTAGCTTAATGTGTAATTATGAGGTAATGGCTAATAAGTGCAAAGGAAACCCTATTTAATGCAGAAGCTTCCAACAGACACAACAGGTTCTGAAAAACTTCTATATAAAAACCTGGATTTTTTTCATTATGACTCTAATATCTTTAGGGCCTACTTTTATAAAACATTATTGTATTATTGTTTTGAATGTTTGATATCCCAATTAACCTGAAATCAATTTAAAGACATTTTAAAGATTTAAAGACTCTGCCATCTTCCCTCTACCCAAATGACTCTGTGTTTATGTCATCTTGGTACCTCATATGTAATGATGGTTTCTTTAGCCAAAACCGGAATGCACAGAGGGATTGACAGTGGAATACAGAGCTGAGGCTCAATATCTTGTGGTCCCCTAACAAATTCACTGGTGTAATTTATGTAGTCTATATTTATATATGCCCTCCTATCTATTTACTGGAGCGCCAGGAGTGGAACTGGATAAGGTGAATGGTGAATTAAGCCTGCTGGAGGAATGCCTGAACTCTAGGAAGCACTGCACTAGAGGCTCTGGGATTCCAATACAATAATGTGGTCCAGTTCAAAGTGAATTTTTGAAGAATATCCTGAATACTACACTCTCAGGAAAAATAAGGTTCAGTGGGGCTCTGTATAGAACCAGAGGATTTTTGAGTTTTAAAGAACCCTTTATGCCAAAAAGGTTTGTCATCAGTAAATGTCTTAACTGATTGTATAATACTTTCATGTTTTATCAAAAACGTTATCCCATTTGGGAACCCCTAAAAGATTCTATATATGAAGCACCTGACTGGTTCTTGAAGGCCAGTTCACACAGACAAACACCAACAAACACATTTGTTGGGTTTTGTTGAATCAGTGTGTTACCCCTGTCAGCGTCTGTCAGCGTTGGCCAGGGTTTGTTTTCACCCGACTGTATGTTCAATCAGCATTTGTTGGTGTCTGTTGGGGCAGTGTAAACATGACAGTTATTTTTCATAAAATTCTAAAATCAACAGCCAACTTGTTTGTTGGCGTTTGTCTGCGTGGTGTGAATTGGCTTTTATAGAACCTTTTCATCTAAGAGTGTAGTTTCTATAGAATGGAAGTGAATTAAAGGGTTAGTTCACCCAAAAATGAAAATTCTGTCATTAATTACTCACCCTCATGTAGTTCTACACCCCTAAGACCTTCGTTCATCTCCGGAACACAAATTAAGATATTTTTGATGAAATCCGATGGCTCCGTGAGGCACTTCCTCTCTCAAGATCCATAAAGGTACTAAAAACATATTTAAATCAGTTCATGTGAGTACAGTGGTTCTACCTTAATATTATAAAGCGATGAGAATACTTTTTGTGCACCAAAAAACAAAATAACGACTTTTTAACAATATCTAGTGATGGCCGATTTCATAACACTGCTTCTTGAAGCTTCGGAGCTTTACGAATCAAATCAGTGGATCGGAGCGCCAAAGTCACGTGATTTCAGCAGTTTGGCAGTTTGATACACGATCCGAATCTCTGATTCGACTCAAAAGATTCATAACGCTCTGAAGCAATGTTTTGAAATCGGCCATCACTAGATATTGTTAAAAACTCATTTTTGGGGTTTTTTGGGGCACAAAAAAATATTCTTGTCACTTTATAATATTAAGATTGAACCACTGAACTCACATGAACAGATTTAAATATGTTTTTAGTACCTTTATGGATCTTGAGAGAGGAAGTACCTTTGCTGTCTATGCAGGCCTCGCTGAGCCATCAGATTTAGTCAAAAATATCTTAATTTGTGTTCCGAAGATGAATGAAGGTCTTACAGGTGTGGAACGACATGAGGGTGAGTAATTAATGACAGAATTTTCATTTTTGGGTGAACTAACCCTTTAAGACTAGAGCTGACTAATGCCTTCCAAAAAAGCAAAACTGCATATGATCTGTGGGTTTTATTACAAACGTCTTCTGAAACCATTTGGTAAATTTGTGAGGAACGAACCAAAATTTAAGCTGTTACTTGATATTTGTCCCTACCAATGAGCTGTAAATCTTTGCTGATGGATCTCTGACTCAGTCAGTTGAACGCAAGAACCAGATTCATATGCACTATGTCTGAAATCTCATACTGTATAGTTGTTACTACATTTGGTTTGAAACCTACTTTGTGACCATTCTATATAGTATGAATGCGTGTAGTATAAATGAGAAATTGAGTCCCCCCAGGAATCGGGTCTCCTTCAGGACCCAGAGTGATCCCATTGGTTTAACGGACTTTAATGGGTAGTATTTTTAGCACCTGATTATAATTCCTGCAAAATCACGTTATGATTTATATCGTTTAAAATGCATTATAATGACCATTAATGTTTTTTTAAATTACATGGTTCATATACTAGTACATAACTGAAGCTATAGGTTGTAAAATCAAGCATTTCTTGTTCTGTTTTTTTGTTTGTTTGTTTTTTAGCTTGTGTACTAGCATAGCATATATCCGATTAGCCTGCTAGCTTAGCTTATATTATATTAGGTATGTTTTTTTTTTTTGCTTCCAGTTAATGTTTCCAGTTTATTTATTATGCAATACATAGGCATTCATTTTATATTTCAAGCATGTTGTTTGTGCACTTAAGGTAATAAACATACAACAGTGAAATAGGTTATAATTAGTCAAGACTTCAACTTTTGATCGGGCATTACCACCTGGGTCCTAAAGGAGACCCAATTCCTGGGTGGAGGTGCATGATTTCTCATCCGCCATGTTGTTATTGTCACGTGACCTACGGCGTCAGTTGTCGCTTGACCGCCATTCACAAATCCTCTCCCACGGCCTCATGGGATAGTAAAGTGTTTATTGAATGCGCACTTCAGAATCTAGTGGAAGTAGTAGGTCATCCTGGTACTTTTCGCCAACTTTTTTTTGAATACCATGTATTTGGACATACTACTCGGTTGGCGTACTGTTTTTCGATATTATGTATTAAAGAAGTATTCGATTTCGGATGCAATGAAGTTTTTTGACTGAATCTTCTAGACCAGTTTTATGAACTGAATCAAATGATTAATGGAAAAAGAAAAAAAAAAGACTCAAAAGCATGATTTGTTCTGGAATTAGACTTTATTTCTGTCATAAATATGCCAATCAGAGCTAGTGCATATGACAAGATTTTCTAAAGAATTACTGAATATTGTTCTTAAAAAATTACACTAAAAATAATGCAAGAGCAACAGATGTCCTCATTATAAGGTTGAAATAAAACTACAGTGATTAACTTGGTGGTTCACATTTGATAGCTTTAGCTTGGGTGTATAAGGCAGCTGTCTGGCTTCGGCTAAGCCTTTTGGAACTTGTCAAGGTCAAGTTTAAGATCCAGCCAAAGTCAAGAGACCTTATCTTAGCACATTTGCATATCATTGCATAATCAGTGTGCTAAGCTACGGTTCACTCAAGACAACAAACTGGCTATTCAGGGGATGATATGCACTTGATTTGATTCAAAAGCCAGGCTGCGTTCAAGGCTCTCCAGGCATGCTGCAGTGTGGTAAGCCACATGATGCAGTTACCAACGTACAGACAGGGGGAGTTCACTCTGTCCTGTAAGCTAACAGCTGTACGTAAATCACTTTGATTCAACAACAGGTGCCTGAAAGAGCCCATGCAGCAACCTGGTATGTGTACGTGCTATATGTTTAAATGAGCAGTGCGTGATGTTCTATGGTGCATAACGTTACTCAAACAAAACTAAATGGGTATGTGCACATCCAAAAAAAAGCAGGCACATGACCAGAAACATCCAAGAAGGCCTTCAAGAAAGAACAAAAGGACGTGCCAGTGCCCTTTTGTTCTTTCTTGAAGGCCTTCTTGGATGTTTCTGGTCATGCACCTGCTTTTTTTTTGGATGCTCTCAAACTCTGTTTTAATAATAAACAAACAATGGTTTAATCCTTTCGGTCTTATATTAGTTTCAAAAACAATCTTATCGACCTCAAACTTTTTAACTTTTTATTTTGTTCATATATATATATTTATATATATATATATAATCTCAAAAATAGCTAATGCCAATCTGCTTTGTTGAACAGACCAAGCAACACCTCTACTGAAAAGGTGATTTAACAGCAAGTATTTTGTCCACTAAAATAAAAAATAAAAAAAAAGATTTAGATCTAAAGAAATGAATAGTGCTTTTGATAAATACACAACATGGCTAAAGGTATGTGGACACCCCTTCATAATTAACAGGTTTGGGTAATCCCACTACACCCAAAGATAACAGTTGCATGAACTCAAGTATATAATCTCCTCAGACAAACATTTTCAGTAGAATGGAAGAGCTCAGACTTTCAGTGTGGCACTTTCATATCCTAATGCAGAAGAGCTTCCACTAAGGCCAAACCTGCTGAACCCTGCTGAACTAATGAACACCTTTGGGATGAATTGGAATGCAGACTGCAAGCCAGACCCATTACCCAACATCAGCACCTAACTTGATGTCTTCTTGTGTCTCAATGCGTGCAAATCCCCACAGCCATGTTCCAACATTTAATGGAAAGTCTTGCCAGAACAGTGGAAGTGGTGAAGGAGGACCGATCCCCTATGGTTTTGAAATCAAATGTTTGACAAGTACACCATGGTTGTGGTGTTTAAGATGTCCACTCGCTCTGCAGCTTTTTCGGTGGCCTTTTACAGGTTTTTAATTTAGACAGCTCCCCCTTAAGGTTTTTCTAGATCACATAACCAGTAGTGCCATTTTTGGACATGTTTGGAGTGTTTATCTATCATTTTAAAGATATCTGTTCAAATGTGTGGTTAATTTCTTTGTAAAAACTACTGTGTGTACTTGAGTGCACCTTTAAAACAGAATTGCCTTGCATGTTTACGACTTTGTCAAACTATGTGTAATCAATAGCCTATAGTGACTGTTGCATGTCCTGTTGAGTTCTTAATTAGACTATTTTCTTTTCTTACTTATTTAAAATATGTAGGCTATTTTTTCATCTTTAATCGTTTTTCTCGTAACAACTGTTCCGATCTGATCGCTTACTGCGTGTCTGCACAATGTTTTTCTCATGGTCTTGTGACCACTTCCTCGTCGTCTTTTTCCTATCCCGCCCCTCGTGACAACTTCAGCTCAACCTATGTGCCAACAACTCAGCAGCTGTAAGTTAATTGAACTCTAACTCTCCCTCGGTGCTCGTTTACCTTATCATCAGTTCCTAAAAGGTTTATTTTAAAAGTAATTACGCTCGCGATCCGGCTTGTAAATGGACGCAGTAATGGAAAACTGTCGCGTCATTTAGCAACATGCTCTTCTGCTGTATTCGGCTGGGCTTCCCCATATGGCAGCTCGCGCGGGAGGGATTCCTGCTACGTCAGCCAAAGCGCTTCATTGCGTCATTGGCGGAGCTTCCTCTTTTTTGGTCTCAGTGACAGAGACAGACATCCTTTCTTTTCTCCGACCGCACCGTCAAAAGAGGAAGAGCGAATCTACTCAGAGATCGATGCGCGCGCGCGCGCGGCTCCCGGTCCTGTCTGCGCATCACAGGTGGAAGAAAGAAGGAGATTCCGCGGCTGCCTTAAGAAATAACAAATCGTGAGCAAGTCTTTGATCAGGAAAAGATGTCAACTCGTGATAAAGGCGGAAAGAAGCGGTAAAGCCAATTCTGAGTACAGACTGCGAGATGGAAATTGGCAAAAACACCGACAATGTCAGGAAAGACCGATTAAAGAAAGACTTCATTTCGAAAATGTGTGTTTTAGGGTGAAACCCTCCAAGAACATTCCCAAGTCATATTTAACACCAAAAATCATAAGAAAAATTATTAAATTTTACCTAAAGAATAAATAATTATATTATAACTTGATTTACAGCTAGCGTATGTTTTTTGCATTTGCATAATACATGTAATGTGGTGTACCAGGAATTTGTACATAATGATTGTAGGCTATTTAAGTATTGCCTTTGATTATTTTTCCAATAGGCTTCATATTCTTTTATGGATGTTTATATATATATATATATATATATATATATATATATATATATATATATATATACACTGAACAAAATTATAAACGCAACACTTTTGTTTTAGCCCCCATTTTTCATGAGCTGAACTCAAAGATCTAAGACTTTTTCTATGTACACAAAAGGCCTGTTTCTCTCATATTGTTCACAAATCTGTCTAAATCTGTGTTAGTGAGCACTTCTCCTTTGCCGAGATATGCCACACCTGTAAGGTGGATGGATTATCAAGATGCTGATTAGACAGCATGATTATTGCACAGGTGTGCCTTAGGCTGGCCACAATAAAAGGCCACTCTAAAATGTGAAGTTTTACTTTATTGGGGGGGTCCGAAAACCAGTCAGTATCTGGTGTGACCACCATTTGCCTCACGCAGTGCAACTTCGCATAGAGTTGATCAGGTTGTTGATATATAGGTTTGAAATGTGACTTGGACAAGAGAATCAACCTTCATAAAGAATAATGAAGATCACTGGAATAGCTCCATGCATGTTGTATATAAATGAGAATAAATGGTAGTACATTTTTATCCTTTCAGGCAATATTGACCTAATACTGTCCCAGGTCAAACACAGGTAAAATATTCTCTGTGTGACACCCCCAGAGAAAGTATGCAAGTCAACTCGCCGCTCTGCTACCATGTTGGCCTGCTCTGAATTCCTCTGCAAGACCCGTCGTCCTTGTTTTTAAATACCCAAGCTGGATACTGTGTCAGTGGCCTGCATGTTGCTTTGTTGCTATGTTACTTTGCCATCCACACTTAAATCAACCTATTCAGCAAGACTGGGTCACTCACCCACTGCGTTTTACTGAAAAAGGTTATACTTGGCTGGCATGTGGCAGAGAAAAATGGATTATCGCACGGAAACTGTGCATCTTAGGCATGAAACTATTGTGAGAAACAACTGATATGGACACGGCTTGTATATATCATCCCACTCAAAAAGCACAGAAGGCATGTCTGGATCAGGACATGCTGCACACTAAATAGCAAGCATCTTACCTTCAGATGTTCATGGCTGGCTGTTGATTTATTGTACCAAAAAGGTAGCCAACAAGACTCTCATTGTTAAAATGTACACCTACTACACAGAGGCAGGATAATGCTCAAATGTCAACCTATAAAGAGGATGGACATCTATAAAGCTCTATTCTTAATAGAATTATATCTGCAAGTTAAAGTGAAACAGAGGTATGGCACACATAAGGTCAGATTGATGACCTCATGGAGGAGCATGTCTGTAGATATGACAGACGGGCAGTAACCACCAAATATTCAGAATAGTGCTTTTTGAATGCCTGATTCTTACAATTTTACATTTGGTTCCCTGTAATATTGAATATTTCGTTACATTCTTTTTATTTGTGCTCAAGAGCGCAATCTTAATATGCGTTTTGAAAAATAGGTTCATTAAAATAGACTTTTTTTCAGACCCAAGTACTAAAAGTTCAAGAGTAGTGGTGCAGGATGCATGACACTAAAATAATATTTGTGACTTGAAGTTATGCTTGATATTCATTCTCAGTTAAAAGGAAAACTTTTAAGCTTGAGAATCACGGCATGGCACAAGAGACGTGGCATTTACTGGCACTGTCAATCCCTCACACGCCCTGCATTGTAGTGCTTCAGACAGCGCTTACTTCCGTTTTCTTTTTTTCTTCGAACACTTTCATGTTTTGACATGTTCAGCTTGTGCAGGTGTAGCCCTACCCTCTCCTCGTGGGCTCTTCGTGGTTTTCTTGGGGAGGAAAATGTATTATTCAGTAACAGTAATAACTGAGATTTTAAGGGGGAATTTAAAAAAATAAAAAATATTTAACCCATATATTATAGATTTTATTAACAAAACATATACAGGCTACTTCAAATTTTATTCAAAAAAAAAAAAAAAAGGAAAAAGAGAAACTTTTTCATTTTCCTCATTCCACTCAGTGAATCCTGTTTAAAACGTTTTTTGTGTTTCTTTTTACTCTTTCTGTTGATCGTCTTTACTTATCTTCTAGTTATTTGTGTCTTCTCCTCCCTATTTTTAACTAAATTCAGCCAGTTGCACAGCAGTGTGCTGCTATAATTAGAACAATAAACGTGCGGATTGTTTGCGTCAATGGAATCCCGTGTGTGCGTCATGTCTTTTGGCTGCGCGCGCTCTGATTGGTCGGCAGCCGGAAAGATTTGCCGAGGATCTCCGCCCCTGCATGGCCATATTTGCCAGTGGAACGCCTCGAGAGGATGCACCTCTGACGTAACGGCACAATAAAGTAGTGCTATATATCTGCTCGCTCACAGAAATATGAGAAAACAGTCTTGTCGTAGCCTGGGACGTTTATACATGGTTATCCATCACTTGGAATACGGACGCTGATAAGTCCCTCACCACAATACATTTTCAGGTACGTAAGGATTTTTGCTTTTAAGAAGTCAGTTAATACTATTCTTTGTTTTTTTATGCTCCTTTTAAATCCTATACGAACAGAAAATGTGTTTTTAGTAATCTAAAGTATGTGTATGTGTTGAACTGAAATATTTACGCATTTTAGTTGATTGTATTTGTATGTTTTACTACTTGGTGCGCGCGAGCTATTTCGAAACTAATAGCGCAGTGCGTATCCACCACGGTTAAATTCGCAGAATGAGTTGGCTTCTGGTATTTAAAATGTTAGTCAATTTGAATATACATACGCGATGTGAAATAGACTAAAAGGGGGTGTGTGGTACAGTGGTGCGCTTCTGCACGCGCAGTGTCACGATGCAACAGGTGCTCGCGCAACAGACGACAACTTAGCTGCACACATTCTGCTTTTAAACCTGGCTGTACTTTGGCTATTTGAATAGTCCACATTTTGATTGACTCTAAACTTCATTACACAACATACACCTTCATTTGGAGTACACACAATAATAATAATAATAATAAAATAAGAAACGTGTTTCAAGCTAATTTGTTTTTAGTAATATCATTTTGAGTCATGAATATAAAGAAGTTTTCTTAGAATTAGTCACTCACTTGAAAAAAACGAGTAATTGTAAAGTTTTATAATAATAATAATGACCTTGACCTGTTCTTAAAGGAATCCTGTCTTTGTTTATTTATTTATTTGCTTTTATCTTTATTTATTTATTGTCAACAAAATGACTCAGATTCCTGACTGATTTGGCAGATATTTTTGTTTTTTAATTAATTTTAGACTTTTTTTCTTTTCTTTTTTTTTTTTTTTTTTTTTTTTTACAATTTCCAGACAGTTACACTAACTGCACATTTTGACTTTAAGAAACATATATCTAATGCAAATGCATTGACTGTTTTAGTCAACATATGGAGGTGATGAAATGTTCAGGGGTCAAATGATCATCAGGTGTCGTGTTCTCACCTTGCTCTGTGTGCAAGGTCATAAACGTCTGTCAAACTTCCGAGCCATAATTATCTTTCACATTTGCATAGTGCATTAAAATACTTTCTGCAGAATGACTCTTTTAAAATAAAGTTACAAGTGATATTGGCACATTTTAGAAATGTTTTAATTGCCAGTCTAAAAATTGAACCCATGTAGAGCGATAATGTTGATTGAATATAAGTATTTCTTCACTGCAAATAGTTTTTCCCCCTTTCTTTTATCTTATCATTTGCATTATGGAACACTATGTCTGTTTTTGCTGGGGAAATTTGAGTCTATCTAAAAAAGTTCCATATACATACACCACCCACTCACACGCGCCCTCACAAACACACACGCCCTCTCAGTGAGGCAACCCACGTGTCGTGTTCGTCTGACGTTCTTAATGTGGTAACACAATAAGCATGGCTGCCCTTTCCAGCTAGACGGCTCTCTAAGTTTTCTCCGAAATCACTTCAGAGAAGTCTATACAGACTCTTTGGCCGGCAAGCAAGTCTGTCTAGGTATAGGTTAGAATGCGCTGTTCAGCTCTCGAGGCATTTGACTTTCCCGGGACAATATCTACGGTATTGAAAAGTAGATGTTGTGGTTCTGTTCTACAGAAATGACCTGTGTTCAAAGTCAACATGGAGTCCAGACCTATGAGAGCTCCCTCTTCAGCTCAGAGTTTTTGAATCCTGACTTCACCTCCAGGTTGGCCATGGATGTAACTGACCAGCTGGACCAGCTCTCCGCGCCCTCCCTGCCCAGCATCACCTCTCTGGTCGGAGGCTACGTTGGCGAGTTTGATACCTACTCATGCCAGATCGCAACAGGCGCTGCTTCTACCTGTGTGGGCGGCACCTCTGGGCAAGACTCATTCAAGCTGGACGACCTCCAGGTGTACGGCTGTTACCCAGGAACATTCGCTTTGAGTTACCTAGATGAGACGCTGTCCTCTTCAGGTGGGTCAAACTGCTTCGGGAGTCCGGCGTCTGCACCGTCACCCTCTACCCCGGGGTTCCAGCCTATGTCTGCCTGGGATAGCACCTTTGGTCCCTGCTCCCCCGATGAGGGATGCTGGGGTTCAGAGAAGCCTATGAACCAGTCTGCCTCTTTCTTCACGTTCGGGCACGATGAGCTTTCTCCACGTGGCTCGTTGCAGCCACAGCTTCCAGATCAGGATCCCTTTTCTCAGACCCCACAACACAGTTCTCCGCATCCGTTCAGCCCCCTCAGCCTGGAGCAGGGCAGCCGGGATGGCTCAGGAATGATGGACGGACACCTGTCTCCTAAAGTAAGGAGCCCCACGGGAAACGAGGGACGCTGCGCAGTGTGTGGAGACAACGCTTCCTGTCAGCATTACGGGGTGCGAACCTGCGAAGGATGCAAAGGCTTTTTCAAGGTGAGAGAGAGTGAGCTTGCTGATAAATCATGTTAACTCACCTCTGCATTTTGTATTTGGCCATTAAGCTCATTTTATTGACAAATTCAACCTTTCTGGTTTTGTAGCGCACGGTACAGAAAAACGCCAAGTACGTTTGCCTCTCCAACAAGGACTGCCCAGTGGACAAAAGGCGGCGAAACAGGTGCCAGTTCTGCCGCTTCCAAAAGTGCCTAGCTGTGGGGATGGTGAAAGAAGGTGAGAATGAATCTTTTTTTTTATTATTGTACTCGCATACCGTCTAAGCGTTTTTAATAAGTGTACATATTGTCCCTCTGTGTAGTTGTGAGAACAGACAGCCTGAAAGGTAGAAGAGGTCGTCTGCCGTCCAAGCCAAAAGTTGTTCAGGACTCATTGTCTGTCTCTTCACCTGTAAACATCATTGCCTCTCTCGTCACTGCCCATATGGACTCAAACCCTGCCAGTGGAACTCTAGACTATTCAAAGGTGAGGACAGCAAAATTTAAGCTTGCTTAGTGTTTTAACCTTCACATTCAACCCAACTGCTGGGTTAAAACAACCCAATCGCTGAGTTTATCCATTTACAACCCAACTTGGGTTGCTTTTTTAATAGTATTATCATATTTCTGTGCACTTACAATGTTAATTAATATATTGTACTTTTGGTCGTTGTCTAGTATCAGGAATCAGTATCTGGATTGTCTGAGAAGGAGGATGCCAACGACATACAGCAATTTTATGACCTGCTAACAGGTTCAATGGATGTGATCAGGAAGTGGGCTGGAAACATCCCTGGATTCAGTGCCTTCTGTAAGGAGGACCAAGAGCTTCTTCTTGAGTCAGCGTTTGTTGAGCTCTTCATACTTCGGCTAGCTTACAGGTACAAGTCAGTTCATATGACAATAAATTTAGTATTGTAATAGTACTATGTGACTAAGCATTCATTTATCTCATTTAGGTCAAACCCTGAGACAGACAAACTTATTTTCTGCAACGGTGTGGTTTTGCACCGGACGCAGTGCGTACGAAGCTTCGGTGACTGGATTGACTCAATTATGGAGTTCTCTCAGAGTTTACATCGCTTGAACTTGGATTTGTCGTCTTTCTCCTGTCTTGCCACACTGGTCATAATCACAGGTACATGACTGTCTTTTAGTCTATTTCTATTTGTTCTTCATAGAATATAGAAATATGTTTTATCCTAAGCAAATCTCTAACCCTGACTGTGACCAACAGATCGACACGGCCTGAAAGAGCCCAAACGGATCGAAGACCTCCAAAACCGCCTGGTAACGTGTCTCAGAGACCACGTTTCCACAAGTGCCCCTGAGGCCACCCGGCCCAACTACCTGTCCCGACTCCTGAGCAAGCTTCCGGAGCTGAGAACACTGTGCACCCAGGGCCTCCAGCGAATCTTCTATCTTAAACTGGAAGACTTGGTGCCACCTCCACCCATTGTGGATAAAATCTTCATGGACACATTGCCATTCTGAATGCACCAAAGAGATTTTATAAATGGACAACCGTGGTGACTTAAACCGATGAAAGAAATGGATATGAGATGTTTGGGGAACTCTTGATGGTTTGACTAGTCAAAGGACTGTATCGCTTACTGTTCTCTGCTTTCTTGGAATGGAATCAGAGAAAGATGACATTCTACTTGCGCCTGCATTTGGAAACCTTCAACACAGTCTTCAACATTGAACTCACTAACAGACACATAACGAGAAATATGCATTTGGTGGAACATTTTGGTAACTCTAAACAGACATGGAGCCTCATTTATAAAATGTTGCATAGAAAACGTGATCTTACGATCATTTCTCAAATTATGCGTATGTGAGATTCAGAGAACGAACGTGTGCACAAAAAACATGCGTACGCCTCTTTTCGAGATGTGAAATTTATAAATCGCAAATGATCTTGAAATTGTGCGCAGCTGAATAGCTTCCGATCTCCACCTAATTAATGTCATTACCATATAAAAGAGCACCAGTCAACGTCCGAAAGCTTTACTTGAGAATGGCGAGCAGCAAGAATTGCTTATATTTCCAAATACCTGCAGTACTCCGACTCTCTGCCACAAGGAAAAGTGTGTACGCCTGCTTAGACCCTGAAGTGGTGCTAAGCACTTTTCCACGTCAAACACCGTCTTTATAAAAATGAACATTGGCGTGGATTTTAGCGTACACACACTCTAAGTTCAAATCTGTGCAAACGCACGTTTTAGAAATGAGGCCCTGTGAAATTTTAAATCTTTGCATATTTTAAGCTGAATTGATGGCTTGAGTCAGTAGCATTTCATGTCATTGGTGCAAATCAAGAAGCTCAAATGCTCTACATGTGACTTCTGAATGAAAGGCATGATATTCCCATCAGTATTACAGCTATATTCAGAGGGCATATTCCAAATAGAAAGCATCCAAGAATCCAGTGCTCATCTTCCAACTTCAAGTTAGAATAGCCATGGACCAAAAAACTTGGATGCTTGAAGATCAGACAAAGCCTTAAATACTCTCAAGTGCCCAAGCATTATCTCCCTTGAACATGCTCAAAAACATGCACCATAGAGCTTACACTGAAAACAGAGATACACTGATACACTTGAGTACAGGACTGATGTGACTGCATTCGAGGACTGTGGTACACTTGTGTTATAAAAACTTTAGCATATAAGTGTATTTTAAGAGTCAGTAGTTTATACATAAAGGCAGTTCATGAATATGTTCTGAAAGGTCACAAGAGATCCAGTGCAGCTACTGTACATGTACTACGTACAGCCTCTTACATGCAAATACTTTGAGTATTATTACAGATGCCTGACTTAGTTTAGTGTACCAGTCAATCCTTAGAGTAATTATATTTGTATGTATGTATTTTAAGTATGTATAGATATGGCTAGAGCTCCTCCAGACTGTAATTCTTTTTCTCATAATGACAAAATCAAGATCGGGCATTCTGTATTTTTTACATAAATGAAAGGTATTGCTTATCTTTCATTGATTTTGTGCAGCTCTCTACATAAAATAAATTTTGAACAAAAATCATCTTGGGTGTTTCTGAACATTTCTTTACATCATATGTTAGCATTTGAAACAAAATGGTTTATCGATAAAAGAAATAAAGCAAGATTTGCATGGTTTTCTTTTTAAAACATGGCTAAAGGGTTTCTATCATTATTTACTCACCCTTATGCCATTCCAAACCATGTTTTTTCTTTCTTCTGTGAAATATAAAACAAGCCTTTACTACGTCTATATCGTATTCTAATTCTTCTGATTGAAATGTATGTTGTGTCAGTGAGTCTAATTTGTGAACAAATCATTCAACCTGGTTTGTGAACTGGATTCACTGAAAATATCTGATTCAAAAGAATCATTCTAATGAACATGCCAAAGAGACCTAGTATAAGACAATATGAATAATGACTTAAAATTCAGTCTGTTTTGCACATTAAGCTATCTCATGGATAGAAGACTTAAAATAGAACAGAGTCATGAATGTTATTACATTTTTTGACATTGTGGAGCTTGACAGCTCCAGCCTTCACACACTTTATTATATTGAAGGGAGTAGCCAAAGAAAGTCATAGAACAACAAGTTTAGAACAACATGAGGAGAGTAAATGATTTTTAGTTTGGGGTGAACTATTCCTTTATTATATAGCCCAAATATAACTTTCTTGCGTTCTCACAACATCAATCAATGAAAAAAAAATAAACAAACAAACAAAAAACTAGAATAAATGACAAATATTTGTCTTTTTACTATACAGGGTTTCAACACTGCTTTCATAAAAGCTGTACTCTGAGTAATCATGATGTCATCTGGTTTGCTTCACAGCGATTAGCTTTCCCTGTTTAGAAGGAAGTTGTGGTTTTGAACATTCTCCATAAGGACAGTTAGTCGGCTAATCTGTGTCATGTGAATGATTCAGACCTGACGTTCTGAGGTCACATCAGTTTGACGTAAATCTTGAACTATTTTTAGAATTTTTTAAAATTTTTATTATCAGGCCATTAATCAGATTACAACATACGTCATTATATTACTTTATGAGGCTACTATTGCTGATATAGGTTAAGGGATTTCAACATATCCGACTGTGAAGTAAGGTAAACTAGGCCTACAGTGGAACACTGAGAACTTAGGTATTTCTACATCATTTTGTGCGGTAGCTTCAAAACACTGAGCCTGTCTGATGGTTGACTGTCACGCTACACACCACAAGGCCTGCAGGGTGTCACATATCCCCTCCTCCCCTGCAGAGAACACCGTATTCTGTGGCCTAATTTTGGGCCACTGTAATTTATTCGGACACGTCCTGTGCTTGCCAAGGTATGTGGCCGATGGTACCACCAAGGAAAGTACAACTGAGCAGACAGAGTAAGTGCCAGGGACTTTGTGTGATACCTTCCTCCAGCAGCCAGACCAACAGATGCATTTTGGGGGCTTAAATTGATAAGGATCCTCAACATTAATGACCCCAGGCAGAAATGTTATGTAATATCCTGGGCCATTCTAAATTTAACTATATAATACATAATACCTGGGCGGTGGCAATGAAATTGGCCTGAAAGTGGCTTACAGTATGTCTCATGAAATGAGTCATTACAGAAAAGGGATATCCCAAGAAACAATGAGATTTCTGAGACCTGGCCCGTGAAACACATTATATTATATAATTATTTCAAGTGTGTTGTTAAAACTCTCTGCAGTAAAGTATATGTCTGTATAAACAACTTGTCTGGTGTATATTTTTATAGTTTTGTAAAGAATTCACACAGCTCCTATGAGCACCTTACACAGACGGTGAGAGGAAAGAGGAAACCCTGTGGTAAATACATTTAGCTCATTATTGTGCCATGTAACTCAATCTGCTCCATTGTCAACTTGACAATGATGAATGAGAGGGGAAGAGGCACATTTTCTTGGTTTATGTATTATTATGAAACAAGTTATTTCAAACTGAAGACAGACAGAACAATTGACAGACAAACAGATAGATGGATAGATGGATAGATAGGAGGACAGACAGACGATAGATAGACAGACAGACAGACAGATAGATAGATAGATAGATAGATAGATGATAGATCTATTAACTGTTATGAAAATGTCTGGAAACTTTATAAGAGCATCTGAAGGGCATGGCAGCACCCCAATAAAAAATACCAGAGCTCATCCACAAGAAGTAATTGGATAAAGTCACTATCACTCCGATTACAGCAGTTATGTGGGCAGGGCCAGGGACAACATACAAAAATATCCACAGTTTCCATGTTCGACTCTGTTCAAGACAGGTTATTGGTGCAACATCAGAACAAGGTGTTGAAAAGTGCATTGCCATGATGACAATATAACAAGACTGGTATACCTTCAAAGAATACAGTTATTATATAAACCTCCACCAATGTCCTGCACTGGTCACTGACAGCCTTGAGAACATGAGAATGCTGGGATATAAAACAAGACCGACAGGGCGGCTCAAGTTTCGATGGAGAGCTGCAAGTTTTGGAAAAGAGCCCAAAGGTTGTTCTAAGATCTTCCACAGTCCAAGAACAAGGAGGTACAGAATGACCCTAATAACTACATAACAGTGTATAGCCTTTCATGTCTTAAGCTATGCTGCTTCGGTGCAAATAAATCTGACAAATCAACTTCCAAGGACACTGCATGCACAGTGCACTCCCAACTAACATCTTTTAAGTGCAAGTCCTCTTCCTAAAATATGCATTAGCAACTTTGTGTTATTTGTAAAATAATTCTTTCCTGATTCCCGAAGCCTGCAGCCTTTCTCACTCGGGGACAGACAGCAAGGCTATTTTTATAAACTGTGAGCCCATGTATATTCAGTGAAAGAGTTGACAAAGTGTTGTTGACGACTTGTCAGGCACCAAACAGGTGCAGTGGCTTATGATCGATAGTGAGCGGAGCATAAAGCAGAGGGAACATTTACTGTACACACTGAACTCATGACTCAAACTGAACATGCTAAACCAATCCACACTGAGCATCATGTGGTATATCATGCAGTGTGAAAATGTGTCATGTTTCATCTATAATAATATGGCCTTGTAGTTGTAAATTAGGGGTGTTGAGAGGGTGAGGAAGAATACTTATAATGGAGTAAGATAGGAGAGAAGGATAATAGACTATGACTCAAGTGTTAAAAATGAGGATCTCTAGTCATTTCTATCCAGCACTTGTTTCAAATCAACACTCAATCGTTCCATTTGAATGAATGCTTGGACAGATAATAAAAGAAATCACAGAGCAGCTCCCGGACATGAGCCGGCCCACTCAACAGAGAAAGCCTTATTCACGAGAATAATCACAAGAATTCCTGATTCCAAACACCACAATTCAGCTCTGACAAGTCTACACTCTCAGTTCATTCTCCTGCCTGAAATGGGAGACAATTCACCAAATATTCCCACAAAATATTCTAGTGTAGTCTCGATGGGAGACTGAATGAGAACATCAAGTGTTTATAAGTGTTTCTATCAAATAAACTTACAAGCATGCAGTTTGCCATGCATTAGCAACAAATGCCATAAGGGTGACATAAAAATTTCTCCTAAAAATGTGACATCAAATAATAATAATAATTATTATTATAAAAATTACAAAACATTTAATGGAATTGAAATTAAATAAATATAATTCATTATAGCAAGTCATTTTTAAAGACCCACTTAATGTTGTTTATATGTCTATGTGGTGTTTTAAACATGCTTTAAGACAAACCATGTGCAAATTCATAAGTCAAGACCATTGCTGAGTATTTTCTTCTTAAAACAATAGTGAAAAAAAGACAGTCTCAGACTGAAATCGCTGGTGTCTGTGAGGTCACAAACTACCTTTTAACCAATCATGTCAATGTGCCAGCGGGCTTTAGCATATCATTAACAGTGAACTAGCAGGGGAGTCTCGAGAGAAGCCAGGTTATCCTGGTATATTTTTCTGTTGATATGAAAAATCGTGTAGATTTAGCAATATGGCGGGTGTGTGATGTATATTACAATGTAATGATGGACTTTCTCCTCTGAGTTGTTCAAAGCGTTTTTAAGAATATTGACTTTTAGATGGCAGCTGTCTGACTCTGAGATGTCTTACGGGAACATGGTTTGTGTAACATTAGCAACACATTATTAGCTGTTTGATAACATAGTCAAGCAAAAGCTAATCATATTAATTACCGTTATGTGTCCGATGTTTTAAAGAGCGATAACATTGTGCTGCGTTTATCTCAGTAAGTTGACCGTGTGGATCTCTGAGCTGGCGCGAGCGATTGGAGGCGGGGCTAATTTGCATATTCATTGATCTGCATATATTAAATGAGGCAAGGGTGTAGAGTTACATTCAAGCTATTTTAAGGCATGAAGAAATTTTTTTCACAGGAAAAAAAAATTAAATCTGTAATTTTGCTGATTAAAGATGAGTTTTAAGGGATAAAATTATTGACGACAGGGGGACTCAATATGACATACTGAGTTTTTGTCGTATAAAAATTCATTCATTAGCATATGATGGCTTAAATGCATAACAAAAAACAAACAGAAATAATAACATACATTTGAAATCACTAAAACAAATACGCCCCTACCCAAAAGAATCACACCCCTATCTTGACAGCTCCACCCCCAAATTCACAAACATGCTATGCAACAACATAGGCACCTCACCCTCATGAGTGGACACGCCCCCTACTGCTAACTGGCTAGAAGTGTGTTTAGGTGCTCACTCCAATCCACTTTCAACAGCGTTTCTCAGAAATTGCTTACTGCACCTTTAAGTAAATATATGTTATATTAATAAATAAAAATGTTCTACAATACTAAGTATAATAAAGTGAACTTTGTCAATAATGTGTTGATGTGTTCTGACATCAAAACGTTCAGAACTAGTCATTTTTACTATGATCTTTTATCTTATTAAGGAGAATGTAATTTTTCAGTATATGGCATCTTACATGCATAACAAAAATATATGGAAATAATAACGCTCAGCTGGTCACGTAGGGACCCCCTCTTAGAGCAGCATGACCCGCAGGGAATGCTACAGTATGTGCAGTGAGGCCTGTTCACCCAGCAACTGCATTGTTAAAACACAGCTGTTACAAAACCAGCTTTACCACGAGAGACAGTGAGAACAGTGAGAACAGACAGGAATGTTGCACATTTCATATGATGTATAGTAAAAATTTCTCTGTTTGTATTAACAAGCCATTTCATACAATTCACATGTTTTGTCAACCACAATAGGCAGGGTCTTGTCTCAGCACTTCTATGAAACTAGCTGAGCAGGTTTATTTAAATGCAAATGAATGAGTATCTATGCCAACATAAATATAAAGAAATATTTGACCTGAACTGCCGTGTTTCCACTTATGCTTTTTAAATTTGAAATAAATAATATTTGCTTATTCCTAACTTTTTCCATTCATGTATTTGTATATTTTATATCAATCACAAATATACAAACATGTGAACACATTCTAACCTGCTAATACACATCTCTCACACACACCACAGGCGTAGATTCCTCTCAGTGTACACGTTGTTCCCCAAAGGAATTATATTTTGGGATTTCAGAAGGGTGTCATGGGTGGGGATTGCCGGTCCCTAACATTAGCCTTGAGTTTAAAAATAACCTCTCATCACATGAAATCAATAACGGCACTTAGATGTTACGGAGTGCGTGTTCACGAAGTCAGACCCCTCAGGATTATCACACTACTTGGCAAGTGTAAGTGACACCATCACTCTCACCTGGACCTGAGGAAAATCCTGCACCATGGTAAAACGGAAACAAGTTGCTTTGTTCATCTTTGGAACACAAATTAAGATATTTTTGATACAATCCGATGGCTCAGTGAGGCCTGCATTGACAGCAAGATAATTAACACTTTCAGATGCCCAGAAAGCTACTAAAGACATATTTAAAACAGTTCATGTGACTACAGTGGTTCAACCTTAATGTTATGAAGCGACGAGAATACTTTTTGTACGCCAAAAAAACAAATAACAACTTTCTCAACTCACTTGCACAAAAACAGATTTAGTATTCCTCAAAATGAATAAAAACAATAAAATGCAAACTCAGCATATTACAAAACCAGCAATAATTAAATGTTAAATAACACAAATGTACTTTATGTATTTAATATGACTTCATTAATCAATGTCTTTGCTGCTGACCTTCGATGATCCAATTCAACCACAATAATAAGCAAAAATGACTTAAGTTAAACATCACATTTGTTTTTCTTTTTTTTTTTTTTTTTGTTGCTGAAGTAAGTGTTTTTCTTCTCTTGTGTCCTATTCTTCTACAATCCAGAATGGTGTGGCAGCACAGCTGACACCTGGTATTTGTTTGAGCTGCTCCCTCTACTGTACAGGCATGAATTTGCATTTCCTTTAGACTGAGTCATATTCGATGAAAGGGCCAAAATTAAATATTTTTTCCGTTATTAAAAACAAGCAAGCCCAGCCAAGGTGAGAAAAAGCAACGCAAAAGTATTGTAACACATTACTTTCCATACAACATAACTAACTAACATAATTAGTTACGCTTTTAGGGAGTAATGCAGTATTGTAACACATTACTTTTAACTGTTACTTCACTACATTAGTTAACATAAACTAACAATTAACAACTAAATATTCTAAAGCATTTATTATTCTTAGTTAATGTTAATTTCAACATTAACTAATACATTATTAAAAAATATTAATAGTGTTATCTATTAATATTTTATTTGTTGGACCTAACATGAACTAACAATGAATATTAGTATTTTTTTTTATTAACTAACATTAACAAAGATTAAAAAGTGCTGCTGGACTGTTTATCAGCACTCTTGGAACGACACTCGACCACTTAATTTGAGGGACTGTTGTATAATATTATTTATATAATGTCATAAGGCTGTGTCATGTATCAGCAAAGATCATCAGCCTCTTCTCAGAAAGTAACTGTAAACAAGCAATTACATGTGTGCTCTAGAAAGCAAAAGGCTGAAGGTGCATTTCTCAACACTGCTGGCATGAGGATGTGTAAAGCATAACATAATTGTTTAAAACATTAAAATAGTTCAAATAACATAACGTTCTGTAAGAACAAGCCTTACGCATATACATGCGATGCGATTAATTTCAGATACTGTGTTTTATTGTACAGAGGAGAGACGCAATCAAACAAACATTGTTTGATGTTTTCATCAAGTATGCAGGGTAAAAAGCATACACTTGAAAAGTCACGTGTGCATATACTTTCCTGCTACTTTGGCATTCAAAAAATAAGTTATGCCATTAGGGATTTAAATGCAATATAACATGAAAAACACAATGTATGTGCATATAACGCTATTCCTAAATTATAAAAAAAAAAAAAAAAAAAAAAAACCTGAACCTGTGCACATTTGCATGTATTCTAAATGTTGTAAAAGTCAATGGCTAACACCAAAGCAGACAGAGCCTGAAGGCCACTTGCATTTATTATATTAATTTAATCCTTATGTCGCTTTATTATGGATTAAACTAATGTATTGTGATTGCATTGCTTGCTTCTTCAAAATTTCGTTTGATTTTCTCGCATAAAAATGCAATAGTCTTTACATTTTTCACAATTTCACACTTTTTGCTATGACATGGGTGTGTTTTATGATAAATAAAATGAATCAAATTCAGTGTTCTAGGTGCACTTACACTGTTTGGAGGTTTAAAACTGTTTTAAACTTTTCTGAGGTTTAATGGTACAGAAAACGGCTAGGTACAGCCAATTACACTGGTAAAGCAAGGTAATACTGCCATCTAGCGTTCCAAGGTAGATTTACACCGAGTTATTTGAATACACTATTAATATGTGGCCATAGTAATAGCGTGGTTTCTTTAAATATGGGCACAACCCCACTTTTCACACTGATTCGTTTATTTATTTTTTTAACAAACAATGTTCGACGTCACAGCAGAATTGTAATTGTTGAAACTCTAAACCGTCTTCAACAAATGTCATTTTCACCACATCTCAAAACATTATAACGAAAATATTGGTGGTGGAAATTATATTTTAATCATTTTTGGAATAAATTGTGCGACTCATTTCTTGCTAAGGCTAATTTCATAGCTAGCATGCTAAATACTTACGCACAAATTAATAATAGGCCTAACTATTTTCACACTTTTTGCAATCTGAAACAAATTACATCTTGATTCGAAATGACGCACGATACAAATATTCTGTTCACAAGTGATATTTACCTTGATTTATCTCGAATTTTTTTCACACATTTTATCTCAGGTAGGCTACGTTCTTGATTGACTCGGATGTCTCCTCCTGTCCTGACTCGTAGTGTCCAAATTGTAGTGTTTACAAACAGCGAATGAGGTTCAAAACATACAGTTATACGTAACCTACACACGTACTTTTAAGACACCCCTCCCTCCAAACCTCTATGGTCACTGAGTTAAGAAAGTGTGTGCGCGTGGCCGCGCCTCTCAGCGCGCGCTCAAAGGCGCACTGAAATACCGGAGTGCGCTCTTCCAGACATCACTAAGACTGCTGCAGAGATGCTTGGATGATGCATTCTATCATATATCACAAATAAACCAGACTATCTTCCACGTACCGACGCCATAACGAATGTTTGTTCATTTTAAAATTTGACATCCATGGAAACGCACAAGTGATCTTGGCAATCCCGGTACACTTTGGAAGTTTTAAAACATCAATAATCGTTAGACGCCACAGCAAACTCGACATGAATGTTTCACACGGACTACTGAACCGGACGATCTCTACAGTGAAGCATCCTTTGGAAAGCGTCCGAGGATGCTGCAACTTCTCGGTGATCACCAGCGACGGGTTCGGTTCACCGATTCAGGACGAGCGCGATCAGTTCATCATGCGTTTGGTGCAGATAGCGGTTCTCTGTGTGCTGTCACTGACTGTCATTTTCGGCATCTTTTTCCTAGGGTGCAATCTACTCATCAAGTCCGAGAGTATGATAAACCTGCTGGTGGAGGACAGAAGACCTTCCAAAGACGCGGAAATTATTATGATTGCAGCATGAGTGGAATAAACTGTGTGCCGTAAATCACCAGTGACTTAACTGACACAAACTGCTCATCTTTAATAAAAGACACCTGTTGGTATGATTTCCATGCCAGCTGCTAAACTAAATGGATTTTTTTATAGGCCATTTCATCTTGGACTAGAAGCATTTAATGTCGCAGACAATGAAGACCGGAGTCTTGAACAGTGCGTTCAACATTTTTTCTTAAAAACTGTTAAATATTTTTCTGCATATTCTATCAAAACACATCTCCATGAAAGTACCTGAAACAACAAGAGCAGAGAAAGATAACCAAATTCATTAATCAAGGATTCCAATTGAGAAGAATTTGTCCATTGTTTTGTATCTACATTGGCTAAATTGATTTATGTCACTCATGGCATATATACTGATTGGCATATATACTGATATATACTATAATTTGCATATATACTGATTCCATTAAAGTAATTCGATCATTTTTAATGGGTTAAAGAAAAATCACTGTGTGTACTTGCATGAAAAAAATGGATTAAAACGAAATTAAACATGAATTTCATTCTGCATTTTAAAACATTGTTTTATAAAGGACGTTTTTGGAATTTTCCTAACAGAATCTTGGAATTCAGGCTGAATCAAAACAGAATCCAGTTAACTAATTAGTTAAATAACATCTGTCAGGTTAGAAGGTTACAGAGCTGTCATCACGTGCAGGGTTTTGACAAATTCATGAAAGACGTCTGTAAATATCAGAATGCATACGCGCGCGAGCGCCTGCGCGTGCGTACACACACACACACACACACACACACAGTGTTGGTGGTAACGCATCACAAGTAACTCGAGTTATGTAATCAGATTACGTAACTAGTAAAGTAACGCATTACTTTTAAATTTATAACAACACATCTGAAGTTACTCTTTCAAATAAGTAGCCTAAGGCAAGTTACTTTGTTTTCCCATGTAGCCTATTGACTGACAGCTCTCCTGTCGCCATTTTGAGAGAAATCAGAAGTAAAAGCAGAGACATTGTGTTTAAACATGACGGTTATTGTAGTTCTAGACTAAATGTGAACATTTACTCATCTCACTTGCACAAAAATAGAGTCAGTATTCCTCAAAATGAACAAAAACAGTGAAATGCAATCTCAGAATATTGCACAAACCTGCGATAATTAAATATATTAAATTAAACAAATATATTTTATGTATATAATTTCACTTTATTAAACAAAATGTCTTTGCTGCTGACCTTCAGTGATCTAATTCAACCATACTAATAAACAAAAATGACTAGAAAACATCACATTTGTGATCAGCCTGAGGTTTATTCATTTAACTTTTGGCATGAAAGAGCCTTAACATTTGCCAAAAATAAAACTTTTTTGCTGTTATTAAAAAGTAAACAAACAAGCCCAGCCTTGGTGAGAAAAAGTAACGCAAAGGTAATGTAACACATTACTTTTCATAAAACGTAACTAACACAATTAGTTACTTTTTTAGGGAGTAACACAATATGCATAACTTTTAAAAGTAACTTTGCCCAACACTGTATATACATACATACATATATATTCAAACGGCAGGTCTGCAGCCGAGCAAGAATGTGAATCAAGTATAACAAGAAAAAAAAAGAAAGAAAGATGAGCAATAAATGAGTTAAATCATTTAAAAATGAATCACATGACTTTTTCTATATGATGGAGGCCCGTTTTTCAGTCTATTCCTTCTGCCGTATCTTGTGGCACCACAGTTTGGTGCAAATCCTTTCATATATTTCTTAGTAATTGTACTTTATGTAATGCAATTTGTGCCCTCCCAAGATGTGCACGGGCCCTAAAACATCTCAGCATTGTAAAATATAGCAGTGCAGCACAATTCAGTCTCCATGTAATTTTTTAAAAGGCCTTTTTTTCTTTCATATTAACAGCTGATGTTCTTGGTTGCTGGTTCTATTTTTAAACAGATGGTTAATGTTAACATTTTTAACTGCAACAATATGGTTTTACACCAGCAAGCAGCTAAAGAGAATAGTTCAAAATGTCAGCTTTTTAATCTGAAATTGTGCTGACTCACCAACTGCCTTTCCACATCAGTTTTAGCCTTAGGTAAATATAACAAGAGGTACATTTTATTTTAAGATTTTTACAGTGCACCACAAACATTGAATGGATGGTGTAATCGTGATGTTTCAAACCAAACAGGCAAACTATAACATTATGTAATTTAACCTGGGGCTCTCGGTATCTGAATTGCATTAACAAACTGCTATGCAAAAGAGCAGCCTTGTTTTTATTTGCATAAACATCATTGCATATCAGTCAGTGTTCTTAATCCAAAACTTAAAGTAACTTTACTATAATGTTACATAATTCTCTAATATCAATTTGCTGTGTCCTCTGTATTTGTACACAGTACTCCATGACATCATAAGAACATGGTCAAAGCCATTTCAGTGCAAAACATGTAACAGCTGAGAACGTGCCAAAGACGTTACTGTAATCACTGCCTATAAAACAGATGGTGCTGAAATATATGCATTGGAGGACAAAAGCCCATAATCCAAATTAGAGATTAAGGCTACGTGCTATATCACTGACCCCAATCCTAGGACACATGTAACCGATCACTGCTGAGTTTTTGAATCACAGTGCTTTTCAAGAAGCTTGTAATGCACCACTTTTCTATTGGTTTCTGATAACATAAACAACGTAAATCAAGTTTTAAGTTTTTTTTCATTCATAAACAAGCTACGATAAGGCCCAGGCAGAATCGGTTTTGAAAGAAATGTATACTTTTATTTAGCAAGCATGCAATAAAAGAATTAAAAGTGACTGTAAAGACATTTATAATGTTTCAAAAAAACTTTCTATTCATCAAAGAGTCCTGAAAAAAATATCAGTATCCACCAAAGTATTAAGCAGAACAAGTGTTTTCAACATTAATAATAATAAATGTTTCTTGAGCAGCAAATCAGCATATTAGAATGATTTCTTAAGGATCATGTGACACTGAAGACTGGAGTAATGATGCTGAAAATTCAGATTTGCCATTACGGGAATAAATAACATATTTCACAATATTACTGCTTTTGTAACCAAATAAATGCAGTATGTACAGTCATGGTCAGAATTATTGGCACCCTTAATAAATATGAACAAAGAAGTCTGTAAAAATAAATCTGCATTGTTAATCCTTTTGATCTTTTACTCAAAAAATTCACAAAAATCTAACCTTTCATTGAAGCAAATTAATTGAAAATGTGGGAAAAATCTCTTTATGAAATAAATGCTTTTCTCCAAAACACATTGACTACAATTAATGGCAATTAAAAAGTATTAAATACTTAATGCAACCTCCTTTTGCCAAGATAACAGCTCTGAGGCTTCACATATAATGACTGATGAATTTGGAGAACACCTGACAAGAGATCAGAGATCATTCCTTCATACAGAATCTCTCCAGATCCTTCAGATTCTGAGGTCTATGTTAGTGCTGCTTCTCTTCCATCCATTTTCTAGGGTTCAGGGTTTACTGCCAATAAGCTCTTTTTTTTTTTTTTTTTTTTTTTTTTTGTTTCGTCTGACCATAGAGCTCAGTAGTGTCTGACAACTGAATATGCTGGAGATTGTTTTTGGATGAGCGAGGAGGATTTTTCTTGAAACCTTCCCAAATAATGTAGTGATAGGTGCTGTTTGATTTTTTTTTTAGGCTTTTTGACCCCAATTTCTCCTTGATCCTTGGAGTCTTATAATAATTAATTCTTAATTATTGCCCTGATGGTGGAAATGGGAATATTCAATGCTTTAGCTATTTTCTGACAGCCACTTTCTATTTTGTGAAGCTCAACAACCTTTTGCTGTACACCAGAACTATATTCTTTGGTTTTACTCATTTTGATGAATGATTAAGGGAATTTGGTCTTTGTGTTGTCTCATATTTAAACTCCTGTGAAACACGAAGTCATGGCTGGACAATTTCATATTCCTAGTCACCCTGGTGTGCCAAAAAATGTAAATATGAATGGGAATATAGTTCAGAGATATTTTACTCATAAAAAATTCTAGGGGTGCCAATAATTGTGTCCATGTTTTGGAGAAAAACATTTATTTCACAATGTGATTTTCCCCTCACTTTCAATTCACTTTCAACTTACTTCAGCGAAAGATTAGATTTTTGTGAATTTTTGGAATTTAAGATCAAAAGGATAAACAATATAGATTTCTTTTTACAGCCGCCTTAGTTCATATTTACCAAGGGTGCCAATAATTCTGCCCATAACTGTATTTATAAAATGGTTAGTTCCTGTCCTTGATTCTGATTGGTCAATAGCTGTGTTTTATTCACGATAAAACACGGCTATGACCGCTTCACCCAACGGTTCTGTGTATCACTACACAACACCCTTAGCAACCACTCTTAGCAACGTAAACTGTATGTTCTCAATTGATATTGTTCATTGAAGCTTACTGTATTATGTAGAAGAGTATTGTGAGAGAGAGATTGAGTGAGCGAGTTTATTACCTGCATTCAGATTTATCATTTTCCTTCAGGTCAGTCCTATGTTCGTGATAAAAAATCTGTTTAAATGTCCGATGTATTATCCTGTCCTTTGAACAGTTAAGGGGTTTTCCTGTGACTGACAGCGCTAGTTAAAGCATTTGTCAGTTGCGTATTAATCCATGTTCACAACAATTCAGTCTTTTCAATGTAAAAGTTTTCGCTACTGACACACACACACTCATAAAGACAGTCTTTGCCGCCATCTAATGGCATTATAATGTAACTTCTGTTGCCATTCACAGTCAGGGACTATTTTTTCTGGCTGAAGAAAGGCTTTTAATTAAAGTTTATTTCATGAAAGTTGCATTGATACATATTTCTGGCTTTAATATTTGTATTGTGTGGTAACCGTTTTATAAAAGCAATAAGGTACGAGAGGCTGTGCTGTATCGTGAATAAGTCATGGCTGAAGGGGTTGCAGGCACTCCGCTTCGCATTGTGCCCAACAACGCCCTTCAGCCTTGACTTATTCACAATACAGCACAGCCTCTCGTACCTTATTGCTTACACACACACACACATTATATATATATATATATATATATATATATATATATATATATATATATATATATATATATAGGCTAATTTTATAATGATTTGAACTACAAAAAGTGCAAACAATACAAAAATATATTGTAGATTCCATCTGGGCCTGTCTAGGATGAATATATATTATGGCTAGGTATCTTTATTCACATCTGGAGTTTAAATATTTTAAATATTTCAGTTATGAAATAAAAAATTTAGACTTTTTTCAGTCTATGCATATCTTATTTTCCTCCCTAAGAATATCACGATGATGGAGCTAAAAAGAGAGAATCTTGCGATGGGTTCTCATGAATTTTCCTCAGAGAGGCTCTGAATGATTGATGCCGTGATTACTTTATATTTCTTCAGCCCTTTTTTAAAGATAGAGGCAGAGCGAGTGGTAGCATGGATGAAAGGAATGGAAGAAAAGGTCACTCCCGGTGGTAGTGGCTGTCAGATAGCGGTACGGTCCTGAGAAGTGACGTGGCATTACAAACTGACAGAGCTATAGAAAGGCTAAGGAACAGGGGAAATGTCAGAGTAAAAAAGAAGGGAAAAACGTGGTCTAAAAAAGGGACTAGGTGGGATGCAACCACCTTAATCGTTATGCAACAAGCAATTGTGTAAAACTCAAGGAGTTTTATAGTGATTCTGCAGTACTAGAGATATTTTGTACACAGGAAGTCACCGTTTGCCACCAACCCTCACCGAGACTTTCACTGACAGAAAAACATAATATAACGATGCCTTAAACTACTTTGTGGTGAATCCAAAACCATTTGCCATCTATGAATGGTTTCACCATCTCTTCTTTTTAGATCATATCTGACAGCTTTAACTCCCACAAGTAATCAGTATTTTTATTCATCGTTGACAGATGTTATACAAAATCATGGAACTGCTGAAAAGCCACAGGGGACAAGGTCTAAAAAAGCTTCTCTGGAGACTAACTCCGTGACTCCGGGAGTAAAACTTGCTGCATTTAATCACACCATCTCATAACCTCAGTTACCCTCGACTGATACTCAACATTCTCTGTACAGAATCCTTCATTTGGAAGAATTCTATAGTATATATTTTTTTGGAGAAGTTCTGGTGTCATTAATGTGAATGATTGAGTTTGCACATTCACATGAGCATCTCTTATCACTGAAAGCATTGGAGAAAAACAACATATCGGCTAGTAGAATTTAAAGATCTTAAAATAGACTTTAATTGAATGATGCTCTAGTATGGCATTAGTCATACAAACCACAGATGCTTTAGTAACTGATATGAGGCACCGTGAAGTCCAGACAGTGAACCTGGCTGCTCCTTCTCATCCTTTTTAATTCAGTTGTTTTGTCAAGACATCATAGTTATCGTTCTCTCCATCTCTGTTTAGCATGCACAAATGCAAATGCTCTAATGCGATGCCTGTCGTCCCACGAGCCCCAGACTTTCGCTCAGCATTTGGGAGTAACAGCTGTAATACCTTTCCATCGCAGTCAGGACAGAGCGACCCATCACTCCAGTGGTGTGTGAGGAACAGGAAGTGACAGACTGTTTTTCCCCCCATCCCTTCCTTTTTGTTCAGTCCAATGAGTCTAAATGTGATTGACAGCAAAAGGCATTTTAAGCCCAGCCACAGTACTGCAAAGCGAAAATGTTTGTACAGCACACCAAATATTGCATAACAAGATTTTAATGAGAATTGACAGCTTGAGTTACTGGCTGCGTATAATTATACATTTTATTTCATTTATTGCTAAAGTTTTATGGGTGTTAAGGTCATAGGAGGTAGGCATAAGCTTTGCCTTGAAATAATTTTAGGTTTGTGTTGCGTCCTGTGACGTACACTACCAGTCAAAAGTTTGGAAACGGTAAGATTTTTAATGTTTTTAAAAAGAAGTTTCGTCTGTTCACCAAGGCTGCATTTATTTAATTAAAAATACAGTAAAAACAGTAATATTGTGAAATATTATTACAATTTAAAATAACTGTTTTCTGTTTGAATATATTTTATAAAGTAATTTATTCCTGTGATCAAAGCTGAATTTTCAGCATCATTACTCCAGTCTTCAGTGTCACATTAGAATGATTTATGAAGGATCATATGCTGATCTGCTGCTCAAGAAATATTTATTGTGTACAATTGTACAAAATATTTGTGTACAATATTTTTCCTTAGGATTCTTTGATGAATAGAAAGTTCAAAAGAACAGCATTTATTTGAAATATAAAAATTTTTTGTAAAATTATAAATGTCTTTACTGTCACTTTTGATCGATTTAATGCATCCTTGCTGAATAAAAGTATTTCTTTAATTTCTTTAAAAAAAAAAAGTACACAACTGTTTTCAACATTGATAATAATCATAAATGTTTCTTGAGCAGCAGATCAGCATATTAGAATGATTTCTGAAGGATCATGTGACACTGAAGACTGGAGTAATGATGCTGAAAATTCAGCTTTGATCACAGGAATAAATTACTTTATAAAATATATTCAAACAGAAAAGTCATTTTAAATTGTAATAATATTTCACAATATTACTGTTTTTACTGTATTTTTAATTAAATAAATGCAGCCTTGGTGAGCAGACGAAACTTCTTTTAAAAACATTAAAAATCTTACAGTTTCCAAACTTTTGACTGGTAGTTTATGTGACGTACATTTGGTATTTGAATGCAAAACAAGCTTGCATTTCTTAATATGAATTTACCATTTATAATCTCCCATATGTGGGAGAAATTAAAACAAACGTATTAAACAAAACATTCTTTCCATTTACTATATTAGATGTATATGGAAGCTTGTTTCCGCCACTTAAAAGATAAAGGTAATTGCGACTTTTTATCTCAGAATTCTGACTTTTTTTTCTCATAATTCCGATATTACATTTCGCAATTGACTTCTTTTCTCAGAATTGTAAGATATAAACTCGGAATTGCGGGATATAAACTTGCAATTGCGAGAAATAAAGTCAGAATTGCAAGACTAGCAATTCAATTGCAAATTCATATCTCGCAATTCTGACTTTTCTTCTAAGAATTGTGAGATATAAACTCGCAATTGCGAGTTATAAAGTCCCATTTTGAGGGGGAAAAAAGACTTAGAATTTTCAGAGTTTATATCTCACAATTCTGACTTTATATCTCAAAATACTGACTTTATAACTCACCTCCTTTAGTGACTGTTGCTATGTCCGACAAGCCATGCTGATCTCTTGCCACAGGTTCTCACGCAGTGAAAAATACATCGCGGAGCAAAGAGGACACCGACTCATCGACAGACAAGACAGAGCAGGTTACTTCTGATATGAAACATTTTGTCACTTTTAAAGAAATTTAAACAATAAATACCGTTTTGTGGCTCTTTAATGTGTCGTAACAGATCACTGTAGCGCCTCAGTTCAAGCAGCTCGTGAACCGATCCTCTTTTCCTACTAGTTCATTTATAGCATCAAAAACATGAATTAACATCATAAGGAATGTTGTTTCAATTGCGGAAAGACGTCAGTACACACCATTTTTCAAGTTCAAGTCCACCTACTTTAATCTGCTAAATCCCCTAACTGCTTTGTTGGACAAAATGGCGGATTCGGCGTTATGATTGGTTAGATCGCCTGTCAATCAAACCCCCAGCGAAGGGTCAAATTGGCGAGATAAAAACTCGAGATATAAACTCGTAATTGAGAGAGAAGATAAAAAGTCACAATTACCTATATTTACCTATACCTTATATTTTTTTATTCGTGGGCAGAAAAAAACTTCCATAGATGTAGGCCTAAGTAACATTGAAACAATATTACAGTAACATACCCAAGTCCTTTGAGGTCTTTTTTTACTACAGTCGATAACTGAGACGCAAGATGTGCGAGTTGCATTTGTATAAAACAAGAGAACGTGAGTCCGCGGTATGACACAAGAGAAAAGAGGGACACACCAGTTTTAGTTACCTGGAAGAGCTAAAATGTCATGATTGAACAATCAAAAATCAAGTATTAGAAAGCTGCGTGCTAAATGACAAAAACCAAAACAATCATGTTGGCAACTTCTCCGAGTCTTAAGAAAGAGTGATGTAATCAAATTCTTGCTGGATGTCCACCCACTCGCTCTGCCTGACTGTGCTTCCCATGGGTTTGTGTCATAAACGTCTTACTGAACCTTTTCAAACATGCAGTCTCAAACTGCAGCAGGTCGAGTCCTGCTGAGTGGCCCTTTCACACGGTGCTTACGCAGATGGTGACCCAGACAGTGCTGAGACTCCGGCCTGAGTGGCCCTTTCAGTCCTTCAGTTATCAGATTGCATGCAAATAATCAACCTTTATTAAGTGTCCTTCCTCCAATGATTTTACCGTCTGGGCTTCAAGAACCCTTACAATTAGAGAGAGAACCATTTAAAGTAAATATTGACTGTTTTAAGTGCATGACATCGATTTAAGTGCATCACTGCACGGCATTAATTGAGGTAACAGGAAACATAAGTTATGCCAGACAAATAGCTAAAGTAAGGCTATGTTAATGCTACTCATACTATTTGCAACTACATATCATCTAACGGTCTTTATATTATTAGTACACTGTAGTAGACGGTTAGGTTATGATCAGGTGTTAGGGTTCAGGTTAGTAGAATAAGTTGACATGTAGTTGCAAAGTTACTTATTGTCAGTGTTGGGGGAGCATCAAAATTAAGTGTTAGCAGATATTAAGATATTAAGTCATAAATTAAAAGATTTTATGACAGCTTTAATCAGGCTTCCATGGGTTTCATGTAGCTACAACTATCATGATTTTTTTTTTTTTTTAAAGTAGGCAGTATGCAGTGAGACAAAAAGGTTTAATTTTTTTTTTTTTTTTTTTTTTACACTGAGCTATGAAGTTCTACTAAATAACCATTTTTGGTCCAGTAAATAGCAACCAAACACTAATGTTAGGCGCTCTCTGATGTAACTGTAAAATGCCGGCAGAACGGAAAGGCAAAGCATGGGCTGGTAGAATTGCTCTCTGGGGAAAATTAGTTGAAGGACAGAATATATTTGCACCTCATGAATAGTTTACAACATTCCACAGAAAGGAGAGTCATACAACAATAATACTATCTTTTACTCCAAAAGATACATTCATGTCCAATTTTATTATCTAGGAATAGCCTATTAAAGACCCCCATCAACATCTAGATTAATGAGACAAAAACAATTCTATTGCATTATTTTTCTTTCAGCATAACTGACGGGTTGGAGTGACCCATTTCTAGTCAGCTCCACACATAGCTGTCCCATTCTGCAGTGTCATTGATGCAGGGCACAGGCTAATGATGAACCGACACGCTCGTGTCAAAGAACATAACGCTGAGCAAATGGAAGCGTGTGAGAGATTGCAGTATGACACGGGGTAATTTCAGCATCTGTTGCAGGAGAGAAAACCAGATGCAAATGAGGGGTCTTTATTGTCAGTCACGTTGCAGTGTGTCTTGTGTGTAATCTGATTTGCCTCTGCGTTCAGATCTGGTTTAGTTATGGCTTAAGATTAGAGAATTGAGGAGCGGGGCAATATTCTATCCCATATTAATGAGCTATGGGAGGAAAATCCTGTGATCCCATCAGGTTATTATTTATAGTATTTTCCAAATACCATTCATTAAACTATATTATAAAAATGAATAAAAATAATTAATAATAATGAGAAATGTACAGCTGAAAACTACATAGATATCAGTGCAGAACAAAACAGATTGTAAACTGTTCAAAAGTTTGGGTCAGTGAGAACTTTTTTACAATGAAATTAATATTTTTATTTAGCAAGGAAGCATTAAATTGTTTAAAAGAGACCGTAAGCATTTATAATGTACCGAAAGAGTTCTAATTCAAAATGAATGCTTTTCTTTTAAAGACTTTCTATTCAAAGAACTGTTTTCACAAAAATATTAAGCAGCACAACTGTTTTTAACATTAATAAGAAATTGTTAATATATTTAAATAGAAAACAGTTATTTTAAGTTGAAAATATAAAATTGCTGTTTTTACTGTATTTTATCAAATAAATGCAGCCTTTGTGAGAGTAAGAGACTTCTTCCAAGTCAGTATATTTTAAATGATGAAACAAAAAAAATAAAAGTGACATCATATTCTTGCAGCCCTTTTACAGTTAATTTAAAAGGACTGTCGGGCGTTATTCCACATATAGCACGTTCTGAACCCTAAATATTTTGTCCAAAAAGCCAGTATTGTCCACTGTCAAAGCATCGCGAGTTCACGTTTTACAGCAGAAACAGACAAGCGCCCTTGTTGTTTGTGTACAGAAACCGATAAGTCCATTTTAGCGAATCAGCGCACAGTATTCAGGTCAGGTGACAAGGCAAGGCTGCTAGTCAACTCCAAAAGATGCGCTAGCTGAGGGGTTTCATCAAAGCTGACTAAAAGTGATCAAGGATTTATAATTTCAACTCCAGCAACTCCTTGTACACCATACACGTCTTACACAAATGCAAAAGGACAAACAAGGTTTCAGCATGTATGTGCAGTTTGATTGATATTACTTGGAATGCACAAAAACAAAAAACAAAAAACAAAAAAAAAACACATGATTTATGAGAAATAATAAAAACTGAGTTATCTGTTTTTGCAAATGAACTCCTCAAATATTCCAGGTTGTCTTCAAAATGTAATAAAGCAAAACAAAAAAATGGATATCATCTTGCAGGAAACTGCTCGAATTTCAACTATCATGTCACAATCAACTGAAGAATCACAAGAAAACTCCAGCAGCATTCTTAGCATTGCATTACACTTCATTCGCTCACACATGCCGAAAGTGCTAAGTTTAAAAATGAAACCGAGATTGTAAACTGCTCCTTGGAGCAACAGTGCATTTAAGGAAGCGCTACACAGCTGTGTAAAACAGGCACACGGATACAGAGGTGCCAGAGGGGGCGAGCAATCAGTCCTGCCCACACAAACACAGGCACACACACAGAGACCCTGTCATTTGTGCAAATGTCTGTTGTCAGTGCAGCTAGCAGGGGAGAGCTGGTGTGTCCAGCTGTCTGTGCGGGTTAAACGAGGCACGGGAGATGGGGAAGAGGGGGCAGACCTGTGGCCCTGCCATACTAACTCATGCTCCATTCATATTGACAGACACAGGGTTACACTAGCCTGTCGCCTATGTGACTCAAACCAGCCACTGTAACGGGAAAAAAGGACATAATGTTCGCGCACTAATTAAAAACGCTCCAAGCGCACAGTGTGAGAACATGATTATCTCATAAGTTTAAAAGAAACTGTAATGACTCATTACTGTAATACAAAGTGGATACTGCATAATTAAAAAAAATTCACTAAAACCCATTAATTTCACTTTGACTTCAAAATAATGTTAATTTTACTTTAATAAACGTAATTTGTTCTTGATAGCTAATGGATTAATCAAGATTAATTAAACGCACTAGTGTTAATGTCTGAAAATCATTTGTATTTTATGTCTTAAAAAAAAATAAAAAAAATCAAT
Organism: Hypophthalmichthys nobilis; assembly: GCA_037950665.1. Classification (NCBI taxonomy): domain Eukaryota; kingdom Metazoa; phylum Chordata; class Actinopteri; order Cypriniformes; family Xenocyprididae; genus Hypophthalmichthys; species Hypophthalmichthys nobilis. Next base: position 12,934,891 of record CM075485.1, read on the forward strand.
ATCCTGCACAATGTTCTTCTGCAAACAAGTGCATACATGTATTATATACTTTGGTATAAAAGGTTTAAAATTTTGTTAACACAAAGAAAGCATTATAATCCTATTAGTGTAACTGTTCTTGCTAAAATCACTACTCAGGTAACATAATTTCAGTTAAATATGGTTCCATTTAAAGCCAAATATAACCTCAAAAGAAATTAAATTTTTGTGCTCCCTTTCTCTGTTGCTTTTACTGTATGGTAAAAGAAATGCAACAGACAGATGTTTGCACTTAAAGAAAGCTTTAATGAATCATACAGGTCAAGATTAAAGGTTACCACTTCCACAAAATGCAAAGGAGTCCAAGCAAATAGTCCAGAAAGATTAATACTGATAGTTTCTCCTTTGAAAGATTAAATGCTACTGAAACGCTGGGTTTAATAAGGAGTGTCTCTACACATGGACCGCAGCTAGTTGCACATGGTGTATTAACTTTAAGAAAATAGGAAAAGGGAAGTATATTATTTCACAACACTTCAAAATTAAAAGCTTTAAAAGATAAGTAGACTTTAAACAAGTTAAGCTAGAAAAATCACACAGGGCATAAAGTATTTTAAAAGTAAGATTTTCCAGCGAAGTCCATCCAGTGGTTACATATCCTTAGTAAAAAGAGAGGGGGGGGGGGAATGACAAATGTTACCACACAGCATTAAGAAACAGAACAATTGTTTGAGTCAGCTAAGAGTGCTGCTGCCATCTACAGGTGAGTTTGTAACTCAGCTGAACAAAGGAGCAGACTGTTTAAAAGCTAAAAACACCAGAGTTGTGTCCCAAATGACGCACTATATACTATGCACATACTAACACTATGTACTCAAGTCATGTGACCTATGGCATCAGTTACGTCGCATCGCCACATTCATAAATCCTCTCCCATGGCCTAATAGGACAGTAAAGTGTCCAGCAAAAGCACACTTCAGGATCTCACCAGAAGTAGTACGTCATCGGGGGACTTTTCGTCTACTGTTTTTCAAATATTGTACATTTGGACATACTATTCTGTTGCTGTACTTGTTTTTTTCCCCCCGCATACTAACATTGTTTTTTTTTTTTTGGTTAAAGGTGCAATATGTAAGAATTTTGCAGTAAAATTTTCAAAAACCACTAGGCCAGTGTTATATATTTTGTTCACTTGAGTACTTACAATATCCTAAATGTTTGCAACTATTTGTAAATCGTGAGAAAATTGCAATTTTAACCAAGGCTCCGGGACGTGTGAGGAGTCGCCTGTCAATTGCGTCATACCCGCGTTACCCTCAGTTTCTGGTTTTATTTTGTAGAAACCATGGAAACACCAAAGACGCTTTAATATTTACATGTTTTAATAGGGAAGGGAACAACTGTTTTGATATATTTATAGATAAAACTAATTATTGTTATATAGCTCAACACGTTTAATCTAATTTTCTTGATTTTTTGCGAGTGCCATGCCTCAGAGAAAAATACCATTTTGTGAAGTAGCTAACATAGCATAATCAATGCAGCTTTATTTTTAGTAACAATAATACAGCATTTTCTCCATCATACAATACGTTTTAAAATTGCATGCCGTTTATCAACACAAGCCATCCAGCATTTATTAATATGATATTCTAAAATCGCTCTAGCTTACTGCAGTGTGTCTCAAACAAGTGTCTCGCAGCAGCCACCGAGCGAACACACAAAGTAACGTTATAATCATTATCAACACACTCAAATGATAAACAGAGCTGTTACCTCATTCTCATGACCGGAAAAGCGGAAGCGGCTCTGGCGACTGTGCCACAATAAAAGTTCTGCTGCTCGCGGCGTGTGTTGCACAAACGCTCCAGCGGCCACGTTCAGCTCCCACAACACTCTGTCCTGCTCTGCTTCATACTACAGTAACGTTTAATAATCGCATCCATGAACATGATTTCTTCCCGAGTCCTATCCCAATTCTTTTCCACCGGCCGTTGAGGTGAAGACCACATTTCCCAAGATCCCGCGCTCAAACTACACCTTTGTTTTGAATAGGCCTCTAGTGACCTCTAGCGGACAGAAAATATTACATATTGCACCTGTAAGCAAGTACACCATCTGGGTATTTAAAGTGTACTTTTTCTTTTTGGAAATTTCAGTGTGAACACTACTTTTAATACAACAATAGTGCATAAGTACGCAAATTGGGATTCACCTCTGGTTAAAATTTAGAGCGTTTGAGTGCTTACAGAGTTTCCATGGCAGAGTCCGTGGTGCCCGTAGTCCATCGGACAAACTGATGGTGGTAGATGGCTCTGGCCTAAAAAAAACAAACATGAGCACAAATCTACGTAAAGCAAAAAATACACATTTTGTCATTAAAAACACTTCTATACTGGCTTATTGTGTAGAGACAACTGCAAACAAACTATTTCTAAGTTCATTTTCCCAAAAACAATGCTCAGAAACATTGCTTGTTTGGATTAATTGGCTCAGTTTGTCCAGGATGGTCGCAAAAACTTTTTGAAAAGCATTTTTTTGCAATTCAATTAGTGATGCAAAAAACAAAAAAACAAAAAAAAAAAAACACATAACTTTAGGGATCAGCATTTAAATATATATGTACATATCATTATACCATTGTGATGCTTGTGGTTAAGTGTTAATAGGAATCAAACTTAAATTCACACCATCCTGAATATATGTGCCACTATTATAAAAATGTATAAAATTCCATATAAACCAGCAAAATATAAAGTAAACTTCTGATGAATTCTGAAAAGTCAAGAGAAAGTGCATGAGGACTCACTTGTTTTGAGCAAGCTGATTGTTGGATTCACCCCAGACAAACATAGCAGCATTATCATCAGTCTCTGCAATCACGTCCAAAAAGGAGGAATCGCCCAGAAAGTGCCGATTTATTCGTTTAAACCAAAATGAAAATACAGAAATCAGAAACCATACATAGTAAATAAGGTAGAGTGGCAATGCCAAAGTAGATATACAGTAGAGGAACACAAAGGCATTCAAAAATGTATGGTAACTTTCAACAGGTCACAGACCTGTTTCCCAGTCCTCATTGGGTGAAGGGTTTGTCCAGGTATTAACAGGCACCTGGAACTTCTCCAGTACCTCTATATTCCCTGTACAAGAAAAAGAAAAAAAAAGGGATTGACAAAATGTATATGAATGCATTTTCAATGTCAAGATCATAGACCTTTTGATTTCACTACTTTATTTCACTTTAGTCTGTTAATTAATTTAAACTGCATTTACAATAATAAAGTTACAAAAAAAAAAGTCACATTGCAGGACCATTTAAATGAGCAGCCAGACTTATAGCTTTAAAGCTAACAATTAGCACTCGACCTATAAATGGACGACTACATTTTTCTATGAATCACATTTAAAAAAAGTGTAATTTAAGAACAGAACACAATGGGCCGGTTTCACAAACAGGGCTTAGTCTAAGCCAGGATTAAGCCTTATTTCAGTTTTATGTAGCTTTTATAAACATACCCTAGAAAAAAACATTACTTGTGTGCATCTTGAGACGAAACAATGGCACTGACATATTTTAACAGCTCAAACGTGCATTTTAGTCTAGGACTAGCTTAAGCCTTGTCTGTGAAACCAGGGGTATGATTTAGTGATTCCACAATATTACAGTTAAAGAGTGAGCGATTCCATACTAGAGAATGCTAGGGTTTTATAGTTCTCTCAAAACTGTATGATTAAATTTAGACGTATTGACTAAATGCTTAAGCACACTGTGAGAACATCATGATCTCATGAGTGAAAATTGCAATAGTGGTTCTCATTGACTGAGAATGCAATACAACAATGTGGGTAATTAAATCAACAGAAAAAAAAGTGAAGGCTAGAATTCCATATTTGAGAATGCTATACAACAGTCTGTATTGAAGCAAGTAAAAAACGCAGTCTTTATCATAAAACTCAAGATACTTAAACAGTTTCTCATGAAAGGACAGTGAAACAGCAACAGCCCAACACTAACCATCTTCAGCATTCAGTGACCGCTTGTCCTCGCAGTTTGTTATGTGATGAGACAACTCATGCTTGGGAATCAAGTGTCTTGCATTGAAGGGGCAGGTCTTCAGTTCCCCAGCCAGTTTGGGGTGGTTCTGAAACAATTTAGACAGATGAAGTTCTCACAACACCAAAACCAAGGCAGCAGTATTCTCACAATTTAAATAAATGCATGAAACAAATGAAGAACGTTTCCCCGGCCATTACCCACCTTCCTGCACTTGAGGACATGAAAAGGGAAGCGAGAGGCTCTGATCTGGTGATTTTTGTCATATGGGCACTGGACAATCCTGTTGGGGTCACTGGCATCATCAGTGTGAGTGTCTTCACCATAAGCTGTGGAAACAAGAGGCGCCATCAAACAACATATAAACTGTGCTTGGTTGTTTCCCAAAGAAGCATGATATGATCAGATCAGACTTTTATACTAAACTTCTATAAGCTGAACTTTATATTGTGACTTTAACAGTGATACAGCAAATCGAACTATTAAATTACCGCTCTCTTCATTCCAGCTCTGATTTCCAGAGTTTACTCCAGACGGACCGACGCTGCTGCCGAATCTAATAGTGGCCATGCTTCCCTCTTGCGACGGTGGTCTGGGTAGTTGTGGCCTTGCGTGTTCCGTTAGCTCTGATTAAAAAAAAAAAAAAAGTCACTCTAAATGAAACACGCCATATTTAAACAACAACAACAACACACTGAACAGTAGAAAAGCGGCACGTGCTGAACAAGACATCAAACCACTGGGGGGGAGCGAGGGCAAAAGTCATGATATTTCGAACAAAAACATTGACATTTTTTTTCATAAAAATCACAAATGGAATATACTTTTTTATAGAGCACGATCTTTTCAAAGCACTTACAACTTTGTTGTAGTCTTCAGGTATGGCGCGTGCTGCCCTCCCCAACTGCTGCCTGCAATCAATTGAATTGCTGTGATTGTGGATGTCACGAGATGCTAAAAGCCTTAATTTGTTTCGTTATTATTATTATAATTAGGTACTATATTCAATACTGTATTTCTAAATTCAGGCAGGGAAAAACGGCTTTATATAAAATAAAATAAAACAATTCAAAATTTACATATAATTAAATCAAATTTAATTTAAATTAAATTAAATTAGACAGCTACAGAATGGGAGGGAAAAAACTTTTAACTGTGGTGAATTCTTTCAAACGTTTTAAGCAAACCATTCTGAGGATTCAGCGAAAACTAAAAACCCCCAAAAGAGATCAGCCAAAAAATATTACCTAATTAATCTGTAATAAAGGTATGGATTATCATTGGGCTATGGGTTATAATAAGTGATTAAACTGATAAAAAAAAAAATATATATATATATACATAATATATAATATATATATATATATACACACACATTTTTCATTATTGGGCTTGTAATGTTTTGCTCATCAGTTTTGAAAAAGCGTCCCTACACACAAATACTCTGGTATCCAGTCGACGCAAAAAAAAAAAAAAAAAATAAAAATAAAAAGGTGGTGCGTGCGCATTGGTTACTGTCATGCGGTTATTGCAGTAGCCAATCACAGTGCCGCATTTGCATTCCATTCTCTGAAGACATGCCCACGTAGAACTGTCAGCTGTTCAGTTCAAGATGGCGTTGTCCTGTAGAGGAGTATGCCGCGGGGCTTCAGTGATCTTACTGTATGGAAAACAACCTGTCGGGGTCAAAGCAAGTCTCTTCACACCTAGATTGGCTTCCACAAAATCCAGGTACTATTTATAATAAGTTTATATAAATTATTATTTGTAGGCATCCTCCCATAGTTAGAGTTTGCATAGATTAGTCGTTATAAAACGAGACTGAAGATGATTTTTCATCAGTAATAATATTAGGCCACATTAAATATTTCTCATTGTCTATTCTCCCTTTAGTTTTTGTAGAAAGAGAAAAAAATGCATTGAGTTAATAAGGAAATACAGCACATGCTCTGCCCTGTTGTTACAGCAGCACAGAATCTTTTATTTATTTATTTCTATTTCTCTATCTATCTGTCTCTCTGTCTGTCTGTCTAGTAGTTTGTGGTTTGTTAGACACTACTCACCTTCACAAGCAAGACATGGGATTGGTCGAAGCATTGTGTCCAGGCTGAAGTGGGCCAATGAGAAGTATGAGAGATTCTTGCAGCGGCGCTTTCCTCGCTTTTATGTTCTCTATAACACTTTTATGAGAGGTCAGAGCGAATAATATATTTAAAATTACTACTGGATTATTTAATCTCAAACCATCCCCGGCAAATGTGTTATGATATAGGTTTTATGTTTCTGTATAAAGGGTTCCGGCTCCTGTTTCAAGATGCTCAAGAAGTGAGAAAAATCATGACTCGCATGCTCACTGACAGCACAGAGAACCAGAATTTGCCTTACCGTGATTTGGAGAAACTCAGGCAGGTGGGTTGAAGAACTGAAGCAGACATTTATGGGATATATTCCTGTCATAAACTTTATTAAATTGTCATTTTTTGTGTGTTGCTTTCAGTTCCGCAGAGACTTAATCAAAGCCATTCCATTGGTCATCATATCAATACCTCCTTTTGCCAACTATTTGGTCTTTATCCTTATGTGAGTATTTAGCATGTTGCTCTGCTGATTATTCTGTTTGTTTTTGTTTTTTTGTTGTTGTTTTTTGTCTTTATTGCACTTATGAAGTACTTCTGTATATTTGAAACTGATTGAATATTTGGTTTTGAATGTTTGCTTTATTGTCTATCACTCTTACATTCATTGATCCATTCATCCTCAGGGATGTGAAATCCAAGGGAAATTTTTTAATTAATTTTATTATTATTATTAAATACTCAACTTGTAATGTTACAGTTTTAATGTTGTTGTTGTTGTTGCAGTATAGCCATATTGAATGGAGGGGGATGTTTTCCTTTTGTTTTCCTCCACAATTCTGCCCACTAGGTACCTCTATCCTCGCCAGCTTCTGATCCGGCACTTCTGGACCCCACAGCAACTGGTGGAGTTTCAGGGGGTGTACCATAACCAGAGAGCACGGCACCACTGGGTTATAGTAAAGGGGCTGGAAAGCACGTCAAATTCTGTCCAAGACAGCCGACTTAAAAGCCGCCTCATGGAGCTCTGCAGTAAGGTAGCCTGAGCTAATTCATGATATTACATATGTGTAAAATTATAGCCTTTTTTAGTTTTATTCAGATGTTGACTTTTTAATAAATACAAAATATGTGTCTGCAGGTCCGAAGCGGAGTCCATCCTGTAGTATCTGATGTCCATGCAGTGAGAACATTGTTCTCTGGACCTCCCTTAGGTATCAAGAGAATGTATGCAGATCAGATGGTGAGCTCCAAATAATCAGCCAGTTGCACAATGAATTGCATTTTAAAAGTTTGTTACTTGTTTAAATTTTTCTAAACGCATGTTATAAATCTTATTGTGAACAATTAATCCGTGCATGTTTCATTCATCCAGTCAACTGGACCTTCTGGTGAAAACGACAGACTTCTCTCTGGTGACATGTGCAGGACCTCCCCAATCCTTTAGGGGGCGTTTACACGTTGTCAACTAAAAACGGAAAATGTCTCAGGTTACGCATGTAACCATGGTTCCCTGAGAACAGGGAAGGGGACGCTGCGTAAAACACGCTAGGGGAATGCCTCTGCGGGAACCGGTGAATGAAACACATATCCAATCTCGGCAATATCGTATTGACCGGCGACAAGCCCATGACATCATAACAATGCGACCTGCATGTATAAAAGGGGTGCCCAAACAACATGACATCCGCTTATCGTCTGAAGGGACTGTAAGCAGACGGACCCCGAGACATGGCTAAGAGACGCAGTGTCTCGTTCCCTGTTCTCAGGGAACCATGGTTACATGCGTAACCTGAGACGTTCCCTTTCGAAAGGGAACTCAACACTGCGTAAAACACGCTAGGGGAACGATATACCCACGCCGCCATGCTGAGGGGAGTGCGTGCCACACATGGCAGTGACAACTGTCAGAATCCGGCAAGTTCAAATGAAATGCCAGACCCGCTCACCCTACGGGTCACAAATGAGCTGTCAGTGACAGCGCTCCCAATGGTCAAAGCCTCAGCTACAAGCCTCAAAGCCATCGCTAGCTGCCATACACCTACTCATTAGTGGCTAGCTCTCAGAGAGGCCTGTTAAGGCCTGCTGCCCAAAAACTAGCTGCTACGGCCAGCAGCCTGATAGCAAATGGCTAGCTAGCTGTCCAAAACCTACAACCTTGGACTCGCCCACAGGGAGGCCTGCTGTCTTCCAGAGCGACCTGCTAAGGCCAACAAACTGAAAGCAAGCAACAGCTGGATGCCAGATGTCCACACTGCTAGGGACTCATCCTCAAAGAGGCCTGGTAAGGCCTGCAATCTGAAGCAAGTCCACTACTGCCAGGGACTAGCCTCCAGGGCGGCCCATCAAGGCCGACTGCCTGGTAGCCAGTTTTAAGTGGCTAAACCATTCTAAAGAATACCCGCACAAAAGGGAGCTCCCTCACAGGGAGGCCTGTTAAGGCCAGCTACCCGGAGCGTGTCTTGTTGCTGACTGCGGGCAACCATTGCGTGGAGAGTAGCACCAGCTTGACCCGCTGCTGCGTATGCCCTGCCATCTAAGCGAGATAAGAGGCTTAGATGGCAGAGTCTGAGCTTTCAGTGTCAATGTCCGCTCCCTTAATTATTTTTTGCAAGAAAAGTGCTGAACCCCTTTTATACATGCGGGTCGCATTGTAATGATGTCATGGGCTTGTCGCCGGTCAATATGATATTGCCGAGATTGGATATGTGTTTCAGACACTGGTTCCTGCTGAGGCATTCCCCTAGCGTGTTTTATGCAGCGTTGAGTTCCCTTTCGAAAGGGAACTTCTTATGCGTTTTGGCCGTTCATTTACACAACAATGGCATTTTGGGGGCCCGTAAACTACAAAAACGAAATTGAATTTGTGAAAACGGTAACGTTATGTGTATGCGTATTACACGTTTAGTCTATAGTGTTTCTTTACAAAGCGACATCGCCAACTACTGGCCTGGCATGCATAATACAGTACTGTTTGTCATTCTAAAGGATTAGATCACTTTAAAATGAAAATTACCCCAAACTTTACTCACCCTCAAGCCATCCAAGGTGTATATGACTACCTTCATTCTGATGAACACAATTGGAGTTATATTAATAAATATCCTGACACGTCCAAGCTTTATAATGGCAGTGAACGAGACCAATGAGTATGAAGCTCAAGAAAGTGCATCCATCCATCATAAACGAACTCCACACAGCTCCGGGCGGATTATAAAGTCCTTTTGAAGCGAAGCAAAATCATGCATTTGTGTAAGAGAAATAGCCATATTTAACAAGTTATGAAGTAAAATATCTAGCTTCCGCCAGAACGCCTTCTGTATTCAAATTACGAAAAAAGCTTAACTGATGCGACGTCAGTTACAATTTTTTCATAAGTGTAATACAGAAGGCAGTCTGGCAGAAGCTAGATATTTAACTTCATAACTTGTTAAATATGTATATTTCTCTTACACAAATGCTTCACTTCAGAAGGCCTTTATTAACCCCCCGGAGCCGTGTTGAGTACGTTTATGATGGATGGATTCACTTTTCTTAAGCTTCATACTCATTGGTCTCGTTCACTGCCATTATAAAGCTTGGATGCATCAGGATATTTAATAATATAACTCTGATGATTGTGTTCATCAGAAAGTCATATACACCTAGGATGGCTTGAGGGTGAGTAAAGCTTGGGGTAATTTTCATTTTAAAGTGAACTAATCCTTTAATAGGGATCGTTTTGACAACGTTATCTGTACAAAACTTTTCAAAAACACAAAGAAAAATCTTTTCCGTTTTTAGTACATCATTGTCCCTTAGTCGTACCCTTAGTCCAACCCTTAGTCTACTTAAACCCCGCCTCTGCAAGCTTACATTCACCTGCCTTCACTTATGAGTTCAACACCCACATCTCAAAATCCAATCAACAACGATGCATAGAACTTAGTCCCTGCCTTTTTTTCAATAATCTGTTACACTTGGATATATGCCACATTATGGAAGAAAAGCTGTCACTACTTCTATTTCATCAAATGTACAAAAAAAAAGCTTGCTTCCTAATCTAGTTGTCTAATAAACCTGGCATTGAATATTACATTGTTGTCTCTTTGCCAAATTGCTTTTTATTGTTCTTTTTTTGCTAAACATATAAATATATTTGCAGAGACACCTCTGTCCATTGCTGTTCCTGACACCCCGCCTCCCAGCCTTCTGGATTGGTCGACGCTTGAACAGTCATGCCTTAGAACTCATGCAGCTTGACCGCAGCATTGTTCGATTAGGCTTGCATCAGTTAAACGACACAGAGCTCAGAGAGGTCAGCGGTTGCTCCTTATTTTGCCCATTACATTCTGTCAGCAGCCTTTATTTTCTGATTTTTGAAGGATAATGTGTCATGTTTACATCACGTCTCCTAGGCATGTTACGTGAGAGGGCTGAATCCAGAGCGTCTGAGTCCCGGACAGTGCCGGGAATGGCTCACACAGTGGTTGCAGTTCTCAACACACCTAAATGGTACGTAGGCCATGAAATCAAGGCTATGTTCAGAAGAGTGCCCTAGCATACTATGTTTATGGCGCGTTCACACAATGTCATAATTACCAGATGACAGCCTGAACGTTCTACTCGGAGCTGCTCACGTTCTCAAACTTGGAATTATTGTTTCTATGTTAACACCACATAAAATGAATGTGTAATTTGAATACAGACAAAACCACAATAAAACAAGTAACAGTTGTTATGCAAATGCTTTATTAATAAACATTTAAAGTTTATTTAGGAGGACATTAGTTATCTAACTCTGTTTTAGCTGCATCAAACTATATTGTCTGGAGGAATTATTAAACCGAATCATTTTTCTGCTGAAACCACCACCATTTGGAATGTTTCCACATGACTTTGAAGTGGTCAGGTGGTACAATTTGGGGAACGCTTTTTACAAATCAGAATCTTGTAATTACGGTAATTCCAACATGGTGTGAATGCAAGATTACTATTTATGCAGTATGTATACTGTGCACTGTATGCAATAACCATTTGACAAAATGTCTAGTATATAACACAGTGCATTGCCCAGGATACTGTATCCCACAATGCAATGCAGTGTGATAAATTAATCATAAATTGCAGCAGTTTTTTAAAATTTCACTGAACTGCCAAAATTTATTGAAACAATACTGGGATAACAATGTGGCATTTTAATATTATTCATCATTACGGTTTCATAATTTTTTTTCCTAAGTATAATGTATACTGCACAGTTTTTGAACATAGCTTAACAGACCTGGAAAGTCTTTTAATATACCATAAATGATTCTTTTCCATATTTTTAATGGGTCATTAGGGGTTTGTGTTAAATGGCATGAAAAATAACACACTTTTGCTTTTGAAACTATTGACATGACAGTTGTGTTGCACATTCATTGTGACATTGCATTTCCTTCCTGTTTAATCAGAGTCAGAGACCTCCCTCTATCTGCACTGTATGGTACTGCTCACTGTAAACTACCCCAAACACCCACGTCACTGACCTCGAGAGGAAGCAGATGACTTCTCTTCCCAACACCGGGCATTGAAAATCCACCGCCACACCCAAAAGTAATGCACCATGGGAACAAAAGAAACTTGTATGCAAATTGAAGCAGTACAACACAAGCTTTATCATACCAGTCGTTTGGCTTAGTCATGTTACTGTTGTCATTTTTTTTATGTTTCTGAATCATTTTTAAATGGGCTGTCATGCTTTAAATTTGTTTTTTTGGAGATTTTGTTTACTTGAGTGAGAAACAGACAGGAGGGACATTGTCATTGAAAGATGCCATTGAGATTCTGGAATTTGTGGAATAATGAGTTTCACTTTCTTCCATAGAGACGGTGTGTAATCAGTGACACAAAACAATAAATTGACACTGTGAGAAGTTATTACCACATCTGAGACAAAAAGCACATTGAACATGTGCCAAACGCTTCCATTTGGTCTTGAGACATTCATTCTAAATATAGTTGTTAGTGGAGCACAATCATTTGTGAATTGTGTCTTGAGACACTTTGTTAGGTTTAAAATCAGCACTGACTCCAGGATAAATATCACCCATCTTGTTCATTTTTCTGGTGTAGTAATAAGACAAACAGTCACTCTTGTGATGTTTAATATGTTTTACTAAAGCAACCCAGTTATGCTTTAAATCCGATGGTAAACTGAAAAGAGGTTTACATAGCCTGGATACTGGAGAGAAAGTGTATTCTTTAATATATTAAGCTCTATAATGTTTTAATTAAGCTTATCTTAATATTTATTGTTGAGATCTCAATTACACAGAGAATATTGCACCTTGTTATTTGTTCTATCCAATAAGGAGTTTGCTGTGTGCACTGGGCTGCTTGGTCAAAGCATAAAAGTTATGCTTAATGTGTTTTGTCAGGTTCTTATTCAGCCTTTTAACAGGTGCCTTTTTACTTAAGAACACAGCTACAACACGGTGTAATACATGCCGTTATCTTTTTATGTTGCCAAATGTGTTGCATTATTTTGTATTTTATTTCACTGAAAGGTATGAAAGTACATGATCATCGCAGTGTGAAAAGATCAGAACTTCTATTAAAAGACTTCAAACTTAATGGTCTCTGTTTGCATCCCTCATCAAGCTGGCAATGATTCACCAACTATAGTAGTAACAAATGTAAGTAGTAACTCAAAATATAATGAAATGAACTTAAATACGACAAACTTGTTTAGAACATTCTTTTATTTGACACGAATGTTCTTTAAATGTATAAAATTTGTCATATCTAATTCATTGATTGTTGTTCTGTAACCCAAAGAAATGTCAACAAAGCAGTAAAGAACAAATTTAAAACAATGTCTAAAGACAGAATACTTAAGCATAAATCAGAGACTTAACAGTAGACTAATCTACTGGATTAGTCATAGAAACAGATATAGTTATTTCATTCTCAGTGAAAATGAGTATTGCCAACTTACACAGCAAGGGGGAAAATAATTAGCATTTATATAATGGTTTAAAAAAAACAAAAAACACCTGAACAGTCTCTAAGAGCTTTAAGCGATGTGCTGTGACTGGATATGATCACATGACCTCATAGCCGCTGCGGATGGCTCGCATCAGAATGCAGGCCAACACAATGCCCGTGATCTACAAAAAAACAAAACAAAATGTATTAGTATATGAAGAATGGGAGTTTGCACTGATGTTCTTGTGTGCATATAACAGGGAAACCAATATTGCAGGTCTTACCTGCACAAACGCAATGACCAGAGCTCCCACAGCAATCCACAAAATACGCTGGTTTATATATTTCTCAAAAGCGGGTTGACATCCCTGTATTAAACACAAAGACGAAGTCTCTAGTTTCTCACATACTCTGTCCAATAAACAATTTGAACTTGTGTTATTTAAAAAAAAAAAAAAAAAAAAACACTTTCAGCTATGACAACAACTTTTTTTTTTTTTTTGAAAATGCCACAGTACAGAAGAGTCAGATAGCCAAAACCCTAGTGCACTATTTTAACAATAAAAAACAAAGAGTTTCTTACATCTGTGTAGATTACTTTGGCATCTCCCATAGCTCCAGCACCACAGTCCTTAGTGACATTTTTACAGCAGGAGTCTGGGACGGACTTGTGAGTGGGGCTGAAGTTCACCCAATCACTAGAGGAGTTTCCTCCACAGCACTTGAGCTACAAGAAAGATAAAATTACAAATTCATATTATTAATGTAAATTAAAACAACTCTATCTGGTGTGCGTGCACGTTTTTGTGATTAATGAGGACACAAATTTGTATAATGGCATGGGTATTACACTGGTCTTACGATGTAAACATGAAATATGAGGACGTTTCATGAGTCCTCATATTTAAAATGGCTTTAAAAAAAAAAAAAAACTAAACCATGTTTTATTAAAACTGCAGAATGTTTTCTGTAATGGGTAGGTTTAGGGGTAGGGAGATAGAATGTACAGTTTGTACAGTATAAAAACCATTACACCTATGGAGAGTCCCCGTAAACCATATATACAGGTGTGTGTGTGTCTATTTTAATCTATTTGACAGCCTTAAATTACTATACAGAAACAAATAAACACACAATATTACATAGTGATTCCATGAATACATTTCCCTTCAAAAGCAGAGATCATCTAAAGAGAGCATATGATCCAGCAGAATGGATTCACTGAACTGAAAGCCATTCAAAATTTAGAAAGCAAGTACAACTGAAGTTTAGCCACATGACAACACAAGAGGAAGCAGGATGTCAGTTTAATGTCAACAGATGGCACTGAGCAAACAAGGATGAAGAGACTCTTGAGACACACATCGTGCACATGAAAATGGAAATCAGCAGGATCACAGTCCTTGTTCAGAAAAGCAGGACAAAAAAAAAAAAAAAAAAAAAAAAAAAAAAAACAGACGTTCTTTGGACTTTCTGAAATGTGAAAGATTTGGGTTTACCAACCTCCTGCTGGAGAGAATCGAGGGTTGCACGGTCTTCTTCTGTTTTGTTGTATCCTGCGATCATGACATTAAAGCGTTCATTCAGCAGCTCAGTCATCTGCAGAGAAACAGAGATTATGAGGAGCCAAATGGTAGTGGGAAACAGGTTAATAGTAATGAAGTGGCAATTACAAAAGTACTCACTTTCCCACGGAGGATATATCCAGCGATGGCGGTTCCGATTTCGGTCATGACGATGAGGGAGAGAAGAACAGCAAACTAGGAGAAAACAGAGAGGAGAGGTGAATGATAAAAGTAAGGAATGGCAAGCCAAGAAATAACATTTTAAAGAATTGATTGACTTTATTGAGAGTTGGTTGGTGCTGCGCTACTGTGTTTATCTAGCAAATACAATCGCACATTCTGAAGCACTGTTTTCCATTTCAGTCAAATATGCAGATACTTCAAATTGAGTGTTGTGTAAGAAGGAATCTGGTTTAACCTGTTGGTCATGTGTTGACCATGTCAACAGCATTAACAGAGACATGCAGCAGCTTTACAGCAGTCGGTATATAAACAAAAACAACAGCAGATGTAGTTTAAATGTGTACCAAAGTCACTTGGGAAATACTTAATATTAGTGTGCTGATATTTAATATTTCAGTCAACTTAATATTTAAATCAGTGAACAGTAGTTGACATATACACTCCTATACATTTACTTGTCATTGGTTCCAGTTCCATGAAAAATGTGTGCATTACAATTATCTATCACATTAGTATTATCTATAATTCCTTTTATTTATTGCCCCTGATTATTTTTAAATTCCTGAATCTTTATTATCTTTACATAATTAAATGTATTATTATACAATAAAATATTTAAATAATTAGGCCTAAATCAGTAATAAATAATAATACACAAATTGGAAATACTGATATTAAATGAATGTTTTTGGTAATATTTTTGATAAAATCTAGAAAAAAAAAATAAAAATGAGGGGAAATGCATATATAATCTATGCATACAGTTTTATGCAAACGTTTGGGCACCCCGTGCTAATCATAATTTCAATTCATAATCCTCTGGGCTTTCAAAGCAGCAACTTCATTTGGATATAATTTATACCTTATGGAAACAGTAACATTTCAGTTCTGAAATAACATTCACTGAATCAACAGAAACAACGCAATGTGAATCATAATAAAAACAGCTGCAAAAATTTGGGCACCCCAATTGAATAATCACATCAATATTTAGTAGAGCCTCCTTTTGCAGCCTATAGATGCTTCTTATAACCACTGATAAGTGTGAATTCTGGCTGCAGGTATTTTTGATCATTCTTCCTTGCGAAATGTCTCCAGTTGAGACAGGTTTGATGGCTGCTGAGCGTGTACAGCCTGCTTCCAATCATTCCATATATTTTCGATGATGTTCAAGTCTGGGGACTGACACAACTAGCAATTAGCTACCTTAAATATCCTTTTTCATGATTGGTTACACTGTGTTTGCAGTGCAAGTTTCATTGAGCAAATCAAATCAGTTTTGTGCTGTATTAATCAGCATTAAATGACTACAGGTATTCAAATCAACGAAACTGAAAGGGTGCCCAAACTTTCGCATAGCCTGTTTTTCCCATTCGATTCTATAGAACTGCATACTGTCTGCTACACTAAGAAGTGTTGTCTCAAAAACTTCACATTATTCAGCACTCTTTGAAATGGGGAAAAATATATATTTTACAATTCAAAAGAACAGTTGATAAATTAGATCAAAACAAACCAAACAAGTTAAAACTAAAGTGCACTGCCTTCAGCACTACCATCTATTTACATATTCAAAGACTTCTCATTGGATTATTAATAAAGGTAAATGTCATGTCATACTCTGTGACTAAGCGTTTACGAAGAGCTTACACCTTCTAGCTTCAAGCGTTAAGGATAAATGGTGCAATTAAACCAAGTAGCCCCTAGTGTGAATGTTAAGACCTTACAAATGGCTGAAGCAACCCTACCAAGTAGACCATTTCCATTATCTTAGAGAAATAGTTTGAACAATGATTAGTTCACATCTACTAGATTACAAATATTTTCGTCACATATCCTTACCATGGTGACCATGCACTGATTCTCCTTCCAGGCGCCACAGCAGCCAAAGAATGCGATGAAGAAGATGATGACTCCCACTATTATCAGCACTAGAGGAGAGCCAGTGTATCCTTTGATTATGGCCGTGTTGTGAATAGCAACTTGAACCAATATCCCCAGAACTATTAAGGCCAGGCCACACAGCTGTGGATGAGAGACAGTGAAAGGTAGTGGTAAAGTCAGTGTGAAAAACAGACAACAGACAATGCTGTTTTAGTTAATCACTGTTCTGAGGTAAAACTGACATTGAAATGCAGGCAAACTTATGTTTTATTCATACAAAGTCACTTCATAATCATAAACATAGGAGAAGGATGGTGAAAAAGAGGCCCAAAAAGGGGAACTGAAACCTCAAGACAGAAGCCGTATCATGTGTTTGTATTGTCAATTTAAGAAAGAAAGAAAGAAAAAAAATAGAAAGAAAAAAGAAAAAAAAAGAAAGAAAGAAAGACCAGAGGCCATTTTTTTAAAATGGATGTCAATGGAGGAGAAGCTTTACTAGGCTGAAAACCGAAAAAACTCAGTCATTCCATGTCAAATCAACCAAATTTCAGAAACTTTTGGACAGTCACATTGGGGTCCCAATATCTATGGGGCTGAACTATATAAGGCCTTCAAAATGAAGATTCCAAAAGAAAAGTTCATTAAAAATGAGAATCTAGAAGGATATTAAAGATATCTTGAAGACTTTTAGTTACAGGCATGAAAACGTTAGAAAAAGAATATTTATGGCACTCAGACTGGTTCTTTGCAATCGAGCTGATAGCAAAAAACCAATACATTTCTAGATACATTTCTAGTTTTAACATTATTTGTTCTTTAGATATTCCTCTTTAAAAGAAATAAAGTATCAGCTCTATGCAAAGTGACCCACATTTGGTTTTTATGTGTACAATTGATCAATTTACTCATGGAGCCACATTAACATGTCCGTATCTCTGGGATTGAACCATCGAGGGCCTTTAAAATGAAGATACCAAAAGGAAAGTTTATTAAGAACCAGAATTTAAAAGGATATTAAGATATCTTTAATACTTCTTGAGCTACAGGCATGCAAACTTGAAGCAAAAAACACAAGAAGTCCTTTTTGTCATTTTTGGACTGTCAATGTTGGCATATAATGAAAAAGATTGCTTAAGTCAACAGATTTTACTAATAGACCTACATGTGTAAAAATAAAATAATGATGCTGCCATCTTTCTAAAGTCATTTTACACCTCTCTAATTTGACTCCAAATCAAGTCATTTTGAACCCTCTCTACAAAATAGTGGATTACTCAGTAAATATACATCTGTGAATTTGAGGCGGGGACCTCTGGTTGAATTGACATGGAATGACCCTGCTGTTTTATAAGAGAAGTCAATGACAATTTTGGGACAGGGAGGATTCCATTTACAGAACTTCTCTTCATGAACTTTCTATTCATAAACAGTAATTGACTGTCGCACAATTCTGAAAGAAATTCAATGATGTCAGGGCTGTAAGGTGATTGGTCATCAAGGCACACACAATCCAAGTTGGCCGTTACGCTTTCTCCAATAGTACAGCCATGGACCCTTGTATCTCCCAATAATAAGACCATCGCTGCATCCAAAATTGGATACTTCCCTACTATATAGTATGCAAAAAACAGAGTAGTATGTCTGAATACACAGTATACGAAAAACACTAGGCAAAAAGTACCCGGATGACCTACAATTTCCCTTGAGATTCTGTAGGGAAAGGGAATTTGATGGACACTTGCCTATCCCATGAGGCCATGGATAAGGATTCATGAATGGCAGTGAAGCAACGCAACAGACTTACTAATTAACAGTTTTATCAAGAAGGATTTATTAAATGTTGAAATATTGTAAAGAAGAAAAATGGTACCTTACATAAAATTGCATTATTCTGTTTCCTAATCCTAAGGATGTTGGCGTTAGCATTAAAGAAAAAAAAAAGTGAGTTGTAACTAGGTGTGAGAAGGTTATTAGTACACAGCTCTCAATATCTATTCCTCATGCTATGTAAAGTTTGTCAGCAATCAGCAAATTAGTTACGCACCATCATTATCACAGATAATGTACTGTGTAAATGTTTCAAGTAAATTAGGACTGAACTACACAGCTGAGCAAAGTGTAAAGGATACTTAGTAATACGCATGTGTCAGCTGTACAAATGTAGAATATGTGGGCTTGTCACAGCTAGTCAACAACCTAGAACAACTTTTATCACTACTCTGGTCTGGCTATCATACAAAGCAACACCAGTGTAAATATTTGAAGGTGATAAGTTGCAGCAGGTAGGTACCTGTATGAATTAGACAAAGAGTACATAGCAAGAAGAATCCTGTTTCGTTTCCTGAATGAAATAAAGATATGCATTGAAATTGCCAGGAGTGTCTATTATTACATAAAGAAACACATGACAATGTCCTAAATAAGGAGCGGCGTTTAATCATCTATTATCAGCCCATATTCCAGCTGGCTTTTGGCATTACTTGACTGAATAGGTCACAGATGAACAATGATACTCATGTGGTGAAGTCACATGATGTCGTCACAAATCAGGAAGATCAATCACATGACTGATGCTGAACTTTACAATCACTGAGAAATATGTATGAGAGACATTCGACAACTAAATTCCAAGCGCAAACTGCACGGAATAGTTTTTCTTAAATTTTCTTCCAAAAATCCAAAGTTCCAAAAAATTAGATTGCTGCAAAGCAAACACAACTGCAATTCTCTGTAATTCAACTGCAAGTCACTGGAATTGTTAAAGGTTGCTTGTCTGGTTTGTATCAAGAAATGCATCCAATGTGAATGTAGTTCAAAAGAAGTTAACTAAAATTGTTTAATTATTAAAAACAGGAATTGAAACATTTCACGTGTCTAAATTACAGTTGAGAGTCTCCAGGTAGAATATAGTCATATTCAGATGGAACAAATTTTCCCTGGGAAATTTAAGTACATTCACTTAACACATACTTTTTTTTAGAAACCCACCTGAATTGTACACGTGTGCTCTTCCTGCACAACCTCTGTAAAACTTGTGGATAAAATGACCTATTGCTTCTTTGTGATTGTGGATGTACATTTCACAACATTATTTTGATGTTCATTGAATGAATACCATAATTAAAGCACTTTTTGTAGCACACAATTCATTTAAATTTTTTAAATAATTTAAATTATTAAAGGTGAAAATCCCTAATTAAGATGAAACATATTGAATATTTACTTTCTGAATAAATGAAATCTAAAACTTAAAGGATTAGTTCACTTCAGAATTAAAATTTTGATAATTTACTCACCCCATGTCATCCAAGATGTTTGTCTTTCTTTCTTCATTCGAAAAGAAATTATGTTTTTTTGAGAAAAACATTCCAGGATTTCTCCCCATATATTGGATTTCAACAGTTACCAACAAATTACAGCTTCAATGCAGCTTCAAAGTGCTCTACATGATCCCAGCCAAGAAATAAGGGTCTTATCGAGCGAAACGATCAGCCATTTTTATTTAAAAAAAGTATATACTTTTTAACCACAAATGCTCATCTTGCACTAGCTCTGCGATGCTCCTCGCATTACGTAATCACATTGGAAAGGTCAAGCGTGACGTAGGCGGAAGTACTGCAGTAGGGTGAAAAACTCCATCTAATTTTCTCACCCAACTTCAAAATCGTCCGACATTGTTGTTTTACCTTTTTTTTTGTCAAGGCCGTTTGACTTAGTCTTTGCACATTCACTTTGTAAACACTTGCTCGGTACTTCCGCCTATGTCACATCTGACCTTTCCAACATGATTTCGTAATGCGTAACACATCGCAGAGCAGTGAAAGACAAGCATTTGTGGTTAAAATGTATACAATTTTTTTCTTTTTTTTTTTTAGAAAATGACCTATCGTTTCGCTAGATAAGACCCTTATTCCTCTTTGAAGATGCACTGAAACTGCAATTTGGACCTTCAACCCCGTTGGTAGCCGCTGAAGTCCACTATTTGGAGAAAAGTCTTGGAATGTTTTCCTCAAAAACCTTCATTTCTTTTCAAATGAAGAAAGAAAGACATAAACATCTTGGATGACATGGGGGTGAGTAAATTATCAGGAAACTTTAATTCTGAAGTGAACTAATCCTTTAAATTAAAAAATGAGAGCCAAATCCCAGAAACTGCTCAGAACGCCCACTGCATTAGCAGCATCAACATCCCTAAATAATTCCTTCCCTTACATAATGTTGTAATGTATAATATATAAAATTAATCATATGCATCCCTAACCCTAGCTCCCCTAACATCCACATCCAGATAACAAACACCCTCACCTTAGTAAGAAACTACAGGGATTGAAAGACGATCTTAAAAAGCTCAAATGTTGCTTAGGAAATTAAATCTGTCCAAATACTGTAACAGAAAGTTATATCAGAATGTTCATGTGTGATCACAGGAAGCATAGATGCTGTAGGTGCAAAAGTGAGCTTATGCACATTCTAGCCAGTGTATGAGAAACAAGCTGTCAGCTCAAACAAGTAAATGGCCATTAGCAACTATGTTGTCAATTTGAAGGACAGCGCTGTACATGCAAGATTGTTTTCTTTTCTTTTTTTTCTCAGAAACATACCACTTGGTGCTCTGGTTACACTTTAAACAGAGTCTGTGGTGTTCACACTTACACCAGAGAACACTCAGACACCAAACAATGTCAATGTCAACAGCACAAGATGAATGCGTGGAGTGAGCAGTGCTGTGTGATCAAACAAATTTGCTTGGATGAAGTGCTGTTTACGTGACCTAAAAGGAAGCCTACTTTGTCAGCTACTTGTGCATATTAGTGTAGTTTATTTTGAGTTCACATCAAAGTTTTCGTTCCCTTTAAGAATGCAATGTGCCAACAAGAAGCAACACAAACACATAATGACTGTATTCCAGTCATCTGACATAGCCAGGAAACAAGTATTCCTGAATGTTGTGAAATCTGAGTCACCATAAGAAGAAACTATTTGGGCCCCTCAACTGGTAAAAGTGTGCGTCATAGTTACTAGGAACTTTCAAAACTTTATTTTGAGGTTTTGAGGTGGGAGGAGGAATTTTTGCATACCACAAGCCTTGAGTAGAGAAAAAAAAAGGTCAAATTTATTTCTCCTTTATTTTCGTCAAAGCTGCTTAAAGTAGCTGAACTAAAGACAACGTGAAGCAGCATGAATTGTAAAAAGGAACGGTTAAGAAAGCGTTTGTTATAAATCTTTCACAATAAAATGACAACGACAAAGGGAAGTGGGTCAGCAGTTATGGGACATGTGAAATATGACATGAAATAATACTGACATCACTTGTCACTCACCCAGAAGATGAAGTTAAAGAAAAATAGCAGGTATTTGACACATTTTGCTCCTCCTTCTACAGACATGGTGCTTTCCGATTAAATCCTGAAAATAAAATGAAGGTAAAAACACAAACGAAAGTACATGACCACACCTACTGCACTTATATCTGCAAGGTTAAAAATGCTGGAACAATATATAGGTCAGCTTTCTGACACAAGCTAAATGAGGCTAATTATTAACTTATATTGTGGAAAGTCAAATATGCTTTTCAAGCACTTGAAACAAACCTCGTCAAAAGGCAAGAATATGTATAGAAGAAATGTAAATGACTACAAAAGTGATTCTTAATGAAGTAGAAACACTATAAAGGCCATTTCGACAGTTTAGTGTTTGTTTGTTTTTTGGCCATTGAAACTTTCGACAAACTTTTTGATGTTTACGTTTTCGTACAAGTCAAGTTCAAATTCTTTTAATCACACATTCTTACAATTTAACATTCTTATTTGATATTATATTAGTTATAGCCTTTTGAAATATAATTCACATTGTGGTCAATCATTCTTTCCCACCGAGAGTTTCCAGGGTGGACATGTTATACTTGACCACATGACTAAAATACAATGGGTATCGTCTCAATCAGCTCCCGAGCTCATGAATCAGTATATCACCCAGGTTCATCACACATTGGGACAGTGATTACTCAATTTCCGGCAACATTCCGTACAACATTGTAGGTCACCGCTGGTATTAATCAACAACAGGCAGGACCTTTATTTTTTTATATATATTTTTTTATGTTGTTTAAACACATGCAATGTGTTTATGTTAGCATATAATAAAAAAAACGGTTTGTCTTTTCAAAATCTTTTACTGGTGTCATTTATTCCTCAAGTGTTTTATGTTTCATGCTTCAGAAATGTGATGTAATTTCATAGCGAGCACTGATGTTCCCTGTTTTTTTGCGGTGCATTGTGGGATTTTTTTTAGGGGGTGAACGTTCCAGTGCACTGTAAGGATTTTGCAATTGAGACAGCCGTTAAAATGGCCTACTTGTTCCTGATGAGTGATCTGACTACTGAACTAGGGAGCTGATTGAGACTCATCCTATGTCTCATCCAGTGTGTGATGTCAGCTCTTATAGGACAAAGTATTACTAGACAGTAACTCAAGAGACAAACAAAAGAACTCAAGATGCAAATTAACTATACAATGTGTTTTTAACTTTATTTGAAGAAATTGGAAATTTCAGAGCTTCTTTAAGATGCTCAATGTGCGCTTTTGAAGACAAAAAGCCCCCATAGTCGAAATAAATGTAGTTAAAATATGGGGTTTGGACTCAAAACAGTGTGTAATGTAAAAATAGTCCTTGTTCTCTTTAACCAAGCTAACAGAATATTAATTAGGTAGAATTTAAAATTAAAATGCTATAATTGACATCTCTTTATTAAGTCAACAAGGAACAAAACCGTGAGAAAGCGAAACTTGTTTAAACTTCATCTGACTGCGGTCACGAGATTAACAAAGTTTAGTTTTATGTAGTCTGATTTTTTTTTGTTTGTTGTCAAAATAGCTTTTAAAGGCTACACTACATTTAACTGCGTCAGTAAATCATTTGTAAATAAATAAAGTTTATGATTATGACGACACACATTTCTTGTTCTTAATAATCCCCCTCCTCGTGCGTTATACAAACGCCTTATTTTTTTTTTAACTCCTACGCCAGTTTATCAACTTAAGAAGTTTCACATCATGGTGTTTTAAATCGGCTAAAAAAATACAGGTTTCGCATGTTTACAAAGAAACACACCAATATATCTGAAGTTTTAAAGACTTTTCGGGCCTCGCTCTCTCAGAAAAGACAAGCATGTTGAAATTTAGTCTACGACATAAGTAGCTAGCGAAGGACAGGAAACAATGTACCCATTCACTGGGTTAACTAAATTACACCCTGCGTGTAATTTCAAGGATTTCCAATCAAAACTAATTACGTAAGATAACAAAAACGAGTAAGTTACTCTCAAACAAAGAAAATATGTGGCATTCGCTTTAATCTCGGGACTACTTGATAAATGTCCGTTAATTTTTAAATCAGAGGTGTCGCGCGCCTACCGAGAAAATATCGGTGAGAAATAAAAACGCTTACCTCGGGTTGAAATAGTCAGTCTAGTGTACAGGAAACCTGTAGAGTGAAAAATTGGATGCGGTCTATCCAAGCAACAGTACACGGATATGAGCAATCGATGAGTGTACTGTGTAAATGTGATCCCTCCTATAACTGCACCCCACCCCTTTCTGCAAGAGGCTGAGCCTCGTAACAAAAAAATAAGGCTATATAAATAAATAAATAAAATAAATTCATGTTTACTCTAATAAGCGTTTCGGTCACATGTAAATTGCCAAAAACATTTAAAATTGTTTATAATGGTTAACAGGTGTTATCAACAACATTACAAGCCTCACATTTTAAAGGTGCACTCACTTTTTTTTACGAATTAAAAGGTTCACACATAAAGAAGTGAAGTGCACTTATAAGAAATTATGTATAATCACATAAGAAGACTCAGCTGTGTTATTCTACATGAAGAGGTCGTGAGCGCCACCATGTTGACATCACGTTGACATCACGTTATTAATAAATAGTAGCCTATAAAAAGTAAACATAACATACTAGATGTTTACTTGTTTATCTAAGAATATATATAATAATATATATATAATATATAGCCTATTATATGGATGCATGTATTATTAGTAAACAAACAAACTTCATGTATCCCCACCAACAGTTGTCAGTATTGTCCAAAAACACTGAGACAAAAACAAGCTAAACAAAACAAATTAAAGATGTCTAAAAAAGTTTAATATTTTACTTTTGATTTGACATCATATGATTATGACCCTAACAAGTCTATAAGACTAATAAATGTGTTTAAAAAAGAGTCATATAGTTTGTTATAATAACTAATGTCGATATTATATAATTTTATTACAGTTTTGTAAATATAATTAGACATATTGAAGACACCAGCAGAGATTAGAAGCCATTCAGCGTCATCTTTCTCGTTAAACATTCACACCCAGTGTGATATCAGTTTACTGCAACATTGTCATGGCCTGATAAAAATCATTTTAATAGACCACTGGAATGGATGAAATGTACCACAATCATTTGAAGAAATTCAACCTTATGAAGTCATGGAAAGGGAATTCAGCATTAAATGAAGTTCTCCTCTGGCCAACGAATGAACACGGTGTCATTATGATTCAGGCTGCATCAAAAGTCAAAGTCAGTTAAGCTCAGCATAACAGACACTGAATTATGACTTAACAGTCATGTGGCTGATATCATAAATGATGTAGTTTTAATTTCAGGGAAATTCTGAAAGTCTGCACAGGTTCCCTTTTAAGTTCCCATTTTTAACTTTCATTTTCCTGTTTTTACAGGGGTTGTGTGTGTATGGGGGGGCGGGGGGTTATATCAGCCTTCCCCAATGTGACTGTGTTGATGATTAATGATAATTGAATGTTAATGGAAACAAAGTTGAAAACTAGTTCATAAGAAAGGAAGGAATGAAATCCCAATTCTTTCTTTTTGGGAAAATCTGAGGACATGTGTGCAATTTGAATAGGCATAACACTGCTCATTTAACCCATAATATTCCTTTATTTTGACGGCAAGGAAAGGAAAAGAGCATTTTATCAGTTTCTTTAGACAACAACAAGTGTCTTGCCACATTTCAAAAACAGGTTCTTCTGTATTACATTACTGTGGTGGAGGTGACAGCAGCTTAGGTGTGTTTTTTTAAACTTCCTGTTTTTATTTCCTGTTTATGGGCTAACACGTCCTCTTAAAGGGTTAGTTCACCCAAAAATGAAAATTCTGTCATTAATTACTCACCCTCATGTCGTTTTACACCCGTAAGACCTTTGTTCATCTTCGGAACACAAATTAAGATATTTTTGATGAATTCTGATGGCCTGCATTGAGATCAAGTTAATTTAGACTAACAGTTCATGTGACTGCAGTGGTTCAACCTTAATGTTATGAAGCGACGAGAATACATTTTGTGCGCCAAAAAAACAAATAACGACTTTATTCAACAATATCTAGTGATGGTCGATTTCAAAACACTGCTTCATGAAGCTTCGAAGCTTTACATATTTTTTGTTTTGAATCAGTAGTTCGGAGCACTGCCAAAGTCACGTAAACTATTGAAATTTCGAAACACTTATGACGTAACTAAGACTAGTTTACTGAAATCACATGACTTTGGCAGTTTGATTCACGCTCCGAACCACTGATTAGAAACAAAAGATTCGTAAAGCTTCATGAAGCAGTGTTTTTTGAAATCGCCCATCACTAGATATTGTTGAATAAAGTCATTATTTTGTTTCTTTGAAGCACAAAAAGTATTCTCGTCGCCTCGTAACTTTAAAGGGTAAGTTCACCCAAAAATGAAAATAATGTCATTAATTACTCACCCTCATGCCGTTCCACACCCGTAAGACCTTTGTTAATCTTCGGAACTCAAATTAAGATATTTTTGTTGAAATCCGATGGCTCAGTGAGGCCTGCATAGCCAGCAATGACATTTCCTCTCTCAAGATCCATTAATGTACTAAAAACATATTTAAATCAGTTCATGTGAGTACAGTGGTTCAATATTAATATTATAAAGCAACAAGAATATTTTTGGTGCGCCAAAAAACAAAACAAAATAACGACTTATTTAGTGATGGCCAATTTCAAAACACTGCTTCAGGAAGCTTCGGAGCATAATGAATCAGCGTGTCGAATCAGCGGTTCGGAGCGTCAAAGTCACGTGATTTCAGCGGTTTGACACGCGATCCGAATCATGATTCGACACGCTGATTCATTATGCTCCGAAGCTTATCAAAAAAATATCTCAATTTGCGTTCCGAAGATTAACAAAGGTCTTACGGGTGTGGAACGGCATGAGGGTGAGTAATAAATGACAGAATTTTCATTTTTGGGTGAACTAACCCTTTAAGGTTGAACCACTGTAGTCACATGAACTGTTTTAAATATATCTTTAGTAGCTTTCTGGGCGTTTGAAAGTCTAAATTAACTTGCTGTCAATGGAGGCTTCACTAAGCCATCGGATTTCATCAAAAATATTTTAATTTGTGTTCCGAAGATGAACGAAGGTGTGGAACAACATGAAGGTGAGTAATTAATGACAGAATTTACATTTTTGGATGAACTAACCCTTTAAAATATGACTAAGGTCACCAGTATTCCTTCCACGTTTTGGACAAAACTAGTTTATTGACACACCACTGGTCTTCATCATCTACTATATACCTTTCAAAATATGAATATTCAGCTGCAAAACTTAACTGCACCAACTTAAAAGTAATTGCTTTTCTTTCTATCTCTTCCACTGTGTTCACAAGCTTATTCAATAAGAATGACATTTTGAAAAAGACAAAAGTGATAAATTAATGAACCCTTGATAAACATCAGTGTTAAACAATATGATGCAGAAAGGAAATGCCAGAAAAATATGCATTTTGTGTACGAATTTTATTGCACGTTTGGTATGTTTTACCAATGCAATTAAATTATTATATTGGCTGTCAGTGAGTGTTTTCAGATATGAAAGGTGGGTGGCAATGCAGCACAATAAAAGCACCCATAGTGAGCACAGGACACTCTCAGATTCCAAGCGATGTCAGGGAACCTGAACTTCCAATCTTCTTAAACCTATTGGCTGCAGCAATGGCTATGTAGTTTTTCTGTAGAAAGGAGAGGTGGAAAAGAAAGGAGAAATGGAGAAAGAAAATATTTAGTACCTTAAAACAGTGTTAAAGTGGTAAATCATAATGTGTCCTCAGCATTTCACCTTCCACATTCGTCTGGCCATATACTTCTTGAGGAGAACCTGTGACTTGAGCACGATGTTGCTGCTCTTGGCTTTCTCACTGATGTTGTTGAGCCATGGGTGTTTGAGACACTGAGTAGCACTCATACGACCACTGTACCAAAAAAAAAAAAAAAAAGAGAGAGACTACGTCTTCAGAAGACTTGGAATATATAACACAAGTTGTATAAAACGTTATTTTTATCGTGTTTTTTATGGTTCTTTTGCATCCCTTTTGCAGCTTGACTGCCGTTAGTCACTGTACGCTTTCATTGTATGGAAAAGAGCGTCTCTGACATTCACACAGAACACAATTATATGTTTTTGGAGTAAGTTGACTTGTAAATGTATTTTCAGTTTCACCTTCTTTCTCTGATAAGCAGGTTGGAGACGAAGTCCCGAGCCTCAGCAGACACATGCTCAAACGCATCCTCATCGAAGTACCTACACACATCCAACAGGGGGCGTTGTTTTACAACAATTTGTATTTATTTTCCTTTTTAAAAGGTCTTTAGAGCTGTTTGTTATGGTCGGAGCCCTATGAAGCTCTGCATATGACACGCGGATAAATATATATCGTGGACACGAATTAAGAATTCGTTCCCTCATTTGAGTTAAATAGACCCTTTCCACAGATTGTGATGACGCGTCCTGAAAAGTTTTTTATATTTTCATTTTTTTTTTTTAAAAATGTATGTACATTTATAACACTATACTATATATTACCGTTGCATCAAATTACAGAAAACTAGTTAACGCTGCTGTGAGGATGTTTCTAATACAGCTATGGAAGTGACGGTAAAAATGACGTCTTTCTCTCTTCTGACTGCCGTTATCAATCGCTCTCTATTTTTTCCCTCTTTTTGAAAGTTATAAAAAAACACTATTGTGGAGTTTTTCTTTTGCTATTTGTGCAAATGGAAACACAAAAATATATATATTTAATGAAGAAGTCTCTCATTCACCGCTATTAAAGTTTACCCAACTATGACGACTTCCGCTTCTGAGAAACCCGGAAATGTGAAAAGAGTCTTAAGAATTCATTCCCACTACTTAAGTTGTTCACTCGTTTTAGTAAATCGTGGCCGGTTTTACTAATTCTTTTCCTCATTTTGATTTAACGTAAACGAGGAATTAATTACAACGTGGCCATGATTTAGTAAAACGAAGTAACGAATTAGTAAAACGTGCTGACATATTAGTACCATAAGTCATGGGAACGAATTCTTAATTCGTGGACACGATATACTATTTTTATACGATATACGATATATATTTTTTCCCACATATCATGTTTGGGGCTCCGTAGTACGTAGACTTTATGATTTCAAAATATATTTTTCTGCATTTGTGATTAGCTCATGTTGTGTTTTGTATAGAATTAATATAATAGTGGCCTACCAGTTGCTCATAAGCACATTGTTGAGGGTCTGGCCGTCATCATCACCCAGAAAAGGAGAGAGGCCACTTAAGCTGCAACAACATAAATTGATTGTGATTTTTATTGTTTCTCCAGTTCAACAGTTCAGCTAACATGAAGCTAACAGGGTTGCACAAGTTTCTTTCTGTTTTGGAGACTACCCATTATACACCATAACTCTGGTATTGCTTTAATTAGACTAAGCAGTTGACTGAGTGACCCTGGATGCTATTTTACTGCCGTGTTTCATGTTTTTGGACTCACTCCCAGTCCCTTCACTGGACGTCACCACTGTTAGCCAATCTTTGTAACTAATGTTATTTAATCATTCCTTTTTAATGTGTTTGTAATAGCTTCATGTGATTTACAGCATGTATGTGACGACTCCCAATGTCCACATATCTGTAGGGAAGGAGACAAAATCGAAGTTCACCACCTCCGGAGCCAAAAATTCAGGCGTTCCGAATGAAACTTTGAGCTTCTCTCGTGGTTTATATCTGAAGAGGGACAAGGAGAAAAGTCACTTGAACCATAAAAGTAAGCCTTGGCTATAATATTTGAACTCTCAGAGGATCAACACTTTCAGAAATACACAGTGGTCATTGTAAAAGTATGTAAGGCCAATGTCATGCCAGCCAAAATGGCTGATGACAACAGTAATCTTGATTTGAACATGGGTAAGCACAATACAATAGTAGTGTATTAGTATAAATCCTACCTCCTGGCAAGTCCAAAGTCAATAATTTTCACCTGATGGCTAGAGTGATTAACAAGAAGGATGTTCTCCGGCTGAAAAAAAGTGATAAACTGTTTTCAGGACGTCAAAGAAAATAAATTATCTATGAAAGCTGGCCTGTAAGTATGAGGCCAGTTGTCATATGAAATATATATACATCAGTAAAAAAAAAAAAAGAGCCATAAATCATTTTAATACATAAAAGCAAATAAAAGAGTATAATCCAAATAAAACAATAATAATAATTTAAAAAAAACTAAATAAAGAACTAAATAAAGGACTTTTAAGAAATTGGTATTATAAAAATGTCTTTTTAATTCTAATTTATGTATGTTATTTTAATCTATAGCTTTTTCTGTAGTATATTGCTATATTATCAATTTCCCAATTTATTAATTTTCAGGTGAGCCAGGAGGCGGCACTCAATCTGCTGTCAATCAATGTTACAAAAGTTGTCATTGGTCCTGGCTGTTCGCAGTTTAAGTAACTTTATTGACAGTACCAATGATCAAATTGTTGTTTTACTTTTAATATATTTATTCAAACATTTCATAATTATGATGATAATGGTTTCTCAATTTATTGGTTTATTAAATTAATTAATTAAATTTAGCATCACAAATGTAGAAAATTGGTCAAAAATCCTGAAATTTCAATTAAATTGATTATTTTTGTAAACTTTTTTTAATTACAATTTTATTGTAATACATTACAATTACTTCTTTTTATTACATGCCAAAGGGAATTAAAAAGTTTTAACAAAATAACAAAAAGACCATAAGAGCAACAGTTGCCTTCTCCGTGACGCAGAAAAGATGAGTCTTGTCTTAAATTTATCTGTGGTGCAGACAAGCGAAGTCTATTTATGACTCACATTTCCCTTTGACATTCATCTTTACAATAGCAGTTACCATAAAGGCTTACGCTATAATCCCATTGGACCCTTTTAGAAAAAAACAAAATTACTAGTCTAAATCTGACAGAACAACACGACTCCTTTTTGCTTCATCTGTTACCTTGAGGTCCAGGTGAATTACATACATCTGGTGCATGTACTGGACTCCCTCACAGATCTGTTTCACAAACACCATGGCATCCACCTCAGTCAGCGGACAGCTCTCATCCACGATTCTCTCGAACAACTCGCCTCCCTCCACACTGAATAAAAAAAGAGAGACAGAACAATCTCATGTTGCGCTTTTGCCTCTTGTATTTTATTGCTTAATTTGGGATCTGGGTCTACTTACAACTCCAAAATCAGCACAACTTGATTCTTGACCTCAAAGGCTTCATAAAGTTGGAGGATGTTGGGGTGACTGAGCTGGTTCATGACCTGCAACTCATTCAGTGCCATGTCCTGCAAAACAACAGAAACAACCTTTAGATATCAAGTTCTTTTCTAATTCCATGCTTTGTGAGCATTTCGGTTCCTTATTATCTGTGTTATCTATGTAGGCATCTAGTGTCAGGGGTATAAAGGGGGTGGATTCTGGAATAATTAATAATACAGATCCAGAATATGAACATTTCAAGACACAGCAAGACTAGAAAATATATTTTCAAGCAACATAATACGTTTGCTCATTTGGAACAGCTGAAAATATGTGCTTTTGCTGATGAAAACTCAGTGTATATAAATGGAAATCTGTTTATACATGTAGAGACAATACATTATGTACACTATACCACTCAAAAGTTTAAGGTCAGTATGATTTTTTTTTAAAGAATTTAATACTTTTATTCATCAAAGATGCAATAAATTGATCAAAATTGACAGTAAAGACTTTCTGAACTTTTAAACTTCACAAAAAAATATTAAGCAACTGTTTTCAACATTGATAATAATAATAAATGTTTCTTGAGCAGCAAATCAGCATATTAGAATGATTTCTGAAGGATCATGTGACACTGAAGACTGGAGTAATGATGCTGAAAATTCAGCTTTGTCAGCACAGGAATAAATTATATTTATAAAATACAACCCAAATTCCAAAAGTGTTGGGGCATTTTTTAAATTTGAATAAAATGAAAACTAAAAGACTTTCAAATCACATGAGCCAATATTTTATTCACAATAGAACATAGATAACATAACAAATGTTTAAAGGGAGAAATTTTACACTTTTATCCACTAAATGAGCTCATTTCAAATTTGATGCCTGCTGCAGGTCTCAAAAAAGTTGGCACGGGGGCAACAAATGGCTGAAAAAGCAAGACATTTTGAAAAGATTCAGCTGGGACAACTTCTAGCAACTAATTGAAAAGAGAATTGAAATCAGGTCTGTAACATCATTAGCTATAAAAGGGATGCCTTAGAGAGGCAGAGTAAAGATGGGCAGAGCTGTGAAAGAGTGCGTAAAAAGATTGTGGAATACTTTGAAAACAATGTTCCTCAACGTCAAATTGCAAAGGCTTTGCAAATCTCATCATCTACAGTGCATAACATCATCAAAAGATTCAGAGAAACTGGAGAAATTTTTGTGCCGAAGACCTTTATTGGATGCCCGTGGTCTTCGGGCCCTCAGACAACACTGCATCACTCATCGGCATGATTGTGTCAATGACATTACTAAATGGGCTCAAGAATACTTCCAGAAACCACTGTGGGTAAACCGTGCCATCTGCAGATGCCAACTAAAGCTCTATCATGCAAAAAGGAAGCCATATGTGAACATGGTCCAGAAGCGCTGTTGTGTCCTGTGGGCCAAGGCTCATTTAAAATGGACTGTTTCAAAGTGGAAGAGTGTTCTATGGTCAGACGAATCCAAATTTGATATTCTTGTTGGAAATCACGGACGCCGTGTCCTCTGGGCTAAAGAGGAGGGAGACCTTCCAGCATGTTATCAGCGTTCAGTTCAAAAGCCAGCATCTCTGATGGTATGGGGGTGCATAAGTGCATACGGTATGGGCAGCTTGCGTGTTTTGGAAGGCACTATGAGTGCTGAAAGGTATATAAAAGTTTTAGAGCAACATATGCTCCCCTCCAGACGACATCTATTTCAGGGAAGGCCTTGTGTATTTCAGCAGGACAATGCAAAACCACATACTGCAGCTATTACAACAGCATGGCTTCGCTGTAGAAGAGTCCAGGTGCCGAATTGGCCTGACTGCAGTCCAGATCTTTCACCTATAGAGAAAAATGCATCAAAGACGACCACAAACTCTTCAGCAGGTGGAAACCTGTATCAGGCAAGAATGGGACCAAATTCCAACACCAAAACTCCAGAAACTCATAACCTCGATGCCCAGACGTCTTCAAACTGCTTTGAAAAGAAGAGGAGATGCTACACCATGGTAAACATGCCCCCGTCCCAACTATTTTGAGACCTGCAGCAGGCATCAAATTTGAAATGAGCTCATTTTGTGCATAAAATTGTAAAATTTCTCAGTTTAAACATTTGTTATTTTATCTATGTTCTATTGTGAATAAAATATTGGCTCAAGTGATTTGAAAGTCTATTAGTTTTCATTTTATTCAAATTTAAAAACGTCCCAACTTTTCCGGAATTTGGGTTGTATATTGGACTAGAAAACAGGTACTTTAAATTGCTATAATATTTCACAGTATTACTGTATTTTTGTTCAAATGAATGCAGCCTTGGTGAGCATAAAAAAATTCTTTCAAAACACACAAAAAAAATCTAACAACCACAAACTTTTGAATGTTAGTGTAACTATCTACATGCTTAAACTATAATTTCTGATGGAAAAATGACACAGAGGCAAAGTAAGTAAATAATGATAGAAAAGAATTTTCCACTGTGTCCTATTGCATCTATAAAGTTCTGTCACAGTCATTTTGTTTGTTTCTCAAATAACCTCTAATTTATTATAGTACTGTTATGTTGGTAAAAACTGAAATTTTGGTAGTGACTGACAAAATACTAGTTTTAAAAAAACAATTTTTAATACACTAATAATGTGCAAATGCTGTCAGTTATATTTGTTAAGCATTAAAACCATACACACAGATCTGATCTACTTACCCTTTCTCTGGCATTTCTTGTGTTGATGATTTTAGCAGCAAGCCTCATCCCTATCTTAGTCTCGGTACATTTGTGCACCTTGCCAAAACGACCACTGATGATTTGATATGATGGTTAAAACATTTCAGAGATAAGGATGACTGATTACTACGACATTTTGCTAATAAAATAAATGTAGAATAACCCAGAAGCAGTTACTGTAGCAGAAATGTTAGCTTTCAGCTCACCCTCCCAGCACTTCTCTGGTGTGGATACTGAAGGTATCACATGGTGGAGGGTTAGACTTCAGCGACACAAACCGGTGAGTGAAAGGGGCAGGCTGAGGTGTAACATCATCTGAAAAGAGCCAGAAGGAGTGTTTATTCAGACAACAATCTTTCAGTCTGTCTACTTCATTGGGAATCTTGGGTCAGAGATCGCTATGAGACGTTAATGGTGTTGATATCTGATCTATAATGCTCTTCATGTTGGGTTGGAGTAGGAACAGCTGCAGGAGAGTAGATGACACAATATTGTGCCAGGGACCAAAGGATTATCATATTCTAGATACTTCAGACTTCTAAGGTCAGGCTATAGTAGAGGACTTGCTGTCACCTCTTTAACCTTTGAAAACAAATTTACACAAATGGAAACTGTCATTTTATGGATGGTTGTTATTCTGTTCTGTTCTGATATCGCTTACTGACATTGTCAATTACAAATGTCCTTTAACTTCAATTTCTCACAGAACAAATGTTAAAAACAAATATATATACAAATGTTACCTACCTATAACTTTAAAACAAGTTTTATAAGGAATATTGCTCTTCATCTGTACTGGATTCTTGTCTGTAGCTGGACTTATTTTAATCTGGATTCCACCTGATACATGGTTTGCTGCTCCAACTGCTTCATTCGCTTTCTTAGCCAGTGGTGCCGTTACCACTTGGACCAAATCTGCCTTTCCTCCAGTGTCCTGTAATCTGTATAAGAACAACTTTTAAAATAAATGGTTTTATCACTTGGTTTTATGTCACTTTCTGCTCCAACAACTGCTGCAAAAATGATAAATTGCACTTTAAATTGTTGGACAAACAATGCATCCATTGCTCGTTTTACCTCTGTAGAGAGTTAGGGCAGCTGAGCACTTGTCTAAGCGAGGAAGCCTCTTTTGTTGCTGTGGTAACATTCAAACCCACTGGTTTTGGTGGTTTGTGGCTTGGCGGAAACAATGTTGCATCTTGTGACGTTGTCATTTTTGTTGTAGGTGTATTTACTGATGATTTTCCAGAATTCTGTGCAGTTGCTGCAGGAAGAACCAGACTTGTTTTGGGAAATTTTTGGGTTTGTGTTGAATCTGTAGGGACTTCTGTTAAAGTCAGCTTGGGAGGATTGTTTGGTACCAGTGAAGGAGGCATTGCTGGAGCAACCAGTCCAGTTGTTTTTGGTATGGTATGATTTGGTAGGGTTACATTCACTGTTTCAGTATGCTTCGGTCCGATTGTGTTGGGCAAAACAGCCGTCGTCACAGGAACAGATGCTGATGTCATCTTTGGTGCTTCAGTTTTTGTCAGTGACACTTTCCTGTCATCTTGGGCTTCTGTTTTTGGTGGAGCAATACCAGAAATCCTCTGGGTTACCGTTGAAGCAGTAAAGACGGGTATCAGGATTTCACTCTGGTTCTTATTTTCAGGCTTATTCATTTTCTGTGTTTGCTCGTGACATTGAGATAGCTCAGAACTTGAGGTTACACTGGATGTGGATTCTCTTGCTTTTTTGATTTGCAATTTAGGTTCATGCTGAACTTTGACCTCTGTTGAATCTTTTTTTGCTTGATTATCCTCTCTTCTCATCCCATTGTTTTCATTGACTTCTAGCAAAGTACCTGCACAAACACACAGAATAAACAATATAAAGACACGTTCACACCAAGGACGATAACGATATATTATATAATATAAAAGATCTATAACAGCATACTATTACAGTAACGATTTAGAGGATCGATATCATTGGAATCACTTTCAGAAAAAGAAAAAAAAATTCACCTGATGAATGATAAAAACATTTACAGCCAATCAGAATCCATCCTGCTTTAAAGAGAAAACAAAAGTGCAGCATGCACATATAATAAACAAAGTTATTGACCGCTGGTGTGGATGCTAATATAGTTATTGTTATAGTTCTCTTTATAGTTATCATTCTTGGTGTGAAAAGTAAGGCCTAACTCAAACCTAAACCTAACCTAACATTGTAAACCTAATATTCAAAGCAAATATTTCACAATATTTTTACCTTATAACCCCCCTTTTATTTTTTACTTATTTATTTATTTTTTGTATAGCCTTTTAATGGGGATCATGAGCAACAAACTTCCACATCGCTTCCGGTTCAGGTCTTTTGTATGTGCCTCGTTAAATACAAAAGTCCTTTTACTCAAGTTACCGTCAAAAAAGCAAGCAAAGATGAACATAACCAATGTCTATCGCATATGCAGATTGATATCTAAAAGTTTTTTGTATTTTTCTTCTCACTAACATTTAGATATAAAAAAATGCCAACAATAAAAAGAACTAGCTAGGTTAGCTAAAGCTATCGCCGTCAGTTCATACCGCTGTTAACACCTTTTCTGACCAGTTTTCCTGTTTGTTTATGTGCCGTTCGGCATTAATCCCATTACTGTTTGTTCTTTGGTCAAGTGGTTTGTGGGTCTCCTTGTCATTCTGTAGTTCATAAATAGTTAATATGCTAACAAGCCCGTCATTCAGATTTATGTCTATCTCATGGCCCCGCTTCACCTTTCCAAACAACTGCTGCCCAGTATATATAGTGTA
Source organism: Hypophthalmichthys nobilis (assembly GCA_037950665.1). Lineage (NCBI taxonomy): Eukaryota > Metazoa > Chordata > Actinopteri > Cypriniformes > Xenocyprididae > Hypophthalmichthys > Hypophthalmichthys nobilis. The sequence goes on from CM075485.1 coordinate 12,971,729, forward strand.
TAATAGCGTAGTTTATTGTAGTACCTTTCTCTGATGGTATATTAAAGGCATGGGGCATCATTTTGTGGTTTCTGTCTAAGCGAACATAGACTTCCTCCTGTCAAAAGAGAATGTCATTTAAGGCATGTTGATTATTGCAGTAAGAGTAAGAGTTAATGGAGCACTTTATAAGCAGTTCTGGCTCTTGTCCTTCTTTCCACTGACCGCAGAGGTTCGAACAGGCAGGGATTTCCGTCTCTGTAGAGCCACTAAAGGCACAGATACTCTCTCACACTGTCTGTCCTCCAGACCTTTCATATTTAAGGAACAGAACAGAAAACTTTTTTTAAAAAAAGAAGTATTTAAACACCTATGCATTTATAAATCTGAATGTCATTGCATTCTGGTTTCCATACCATGTGCCAGGTCCTCCAGGGCTGTTCTCATCTCCAAGACTTTCCTTTCAAGAGAATCCAGGAGTCTGGTCTGAGCTGACAGCTGGCTGGTCACAGTCTCCTGCAGCTTGTTGTGCTGGACGCAGGTTGCACACATGGGGCAACTTCTCCCTGAGCTCAGGAGGAGCTGCTCCACTTTAAACCGCAGGTCATCAACCTTGGCCTCCAGGGTTGTGGGACTGGACGGAGGCACAGGGCATTTCATAAAGCCCTTGACAGACATGGAATGAAGGATGTGCTAGAGGGAGGAAAAAAATATATACAGGTATTAGAGACAAAAAGTACTTTTGAGGTCAAAATTGCAATTAGGCCTGCATATTTTACTCCAAGCTTTTAATAGAAACCCTGCTGAAATAGGTCCTCTTAAACCAGACTAATTTGGTTTACTGGTCCTAGCTGGTCTCCCAGCTAGAGCACAAAAACCCTTTAAAAACAGCCAAAAGACCAGACTGAGGCTAAGAGACCAAGGCCCGGTTTCACAGAAAGGGCTTAGCCTAAACCAGGATTAAGCCTTAGTTCAATTAGGATATTTAAGTAACCTTTATAAACGTACACTAGAAAAAAAAAAGTGAATCTTGTGGATCTTGAGACAAAACAATGACACTGACATTTTAAGATATGTCAGTACAAGTTGCCAACAGCTCAAACATGCATTTTAGTCTGTGAAACCGGGGGTAGAAATATTCCATGTAGTTACAAAAATGATACAATGAAAAAAAAACTGCATAAAAAAGTATAGCTTTTCAAGCTGAGAGTAACTGACTGAAATTACAATCATCATAACATCTTCACAATAATATCTTTTACACCCACCTGCTAAGATGTTTGTTCAGAATGAGAAGCCCAGCGTAAAGTACATATGCTTTCCGCCAAAGGTTTGGACAGATTGATCTCTGGTGTGTACCAGCCTGTCAAGATTCCTCTTTTATCTCCGCTCCATGGCCACCTCACCAGAAATAGGCAGACCAGAGAAGGGGGGCTCGCAAACAGTAAACTGATAATAGAGGCACGCAGAGCTGGCCCAGGGGAGGGGGCACAAAGTCTTTCCAAGACAAAGGGTACAGACAGCAATGCATGAGTTGAACTAATGTGAGACACGTACCTCTAACATTCAACCATGCAACGCTGGCAGTCATGTAACTTTAATGCAATAAAAAGCTGTGACCTTTATAAAATTAACATTTAAATTACATATCACAAGAAGATTAAAACTTTGTATGAGAAGTAATTAGTAAAGTGACTAACAACAACTAGAAAGTGGAAGAATCAAGAACGTGACTCGACTATTCATGAATTAAAGGGTTAGTTCACCCAAAAATGAAAATGTCATTTATTACTCTACCTCATGTCGTTCTACACCCATAAGACCTTCATTGATCTTCAGAACACAAATTAAGATATTTTTGATGAAATCCGATGGCTCAGTGAGGCCACTATTCAGAGCAAAGCCACTGAACCTCTCAAGATCCATAAAGGTACTAAAAACATATTTAAAACAGTTCATGTGACTACAGTGGTTCAACCTTAATGTTATAAAGCGACGAGAATGCTTTTTGTGCACCAAAAAAAAAAAATAAATAAATAAATAACTTTAACAATATCTTATGATGGCTGATTTCAAAACACTGCTTCAGAGGAGCTTTACGAATCTTTTGTTTCGAATTAGTGATGTGGATCTCCTATCAAATGGCTAAACTGCTGAAGTCATGTGACTTTGACGCTCCAAACCACTGATTCGATTTGTAAAGCTCCGAAGCAGTGTTTTGAAATTGCCCACTAGATATTGTTGAAAAGTCGTTTTGCTTTTTTTGGTGCACAAAAAGTACTCTTTATAACATTAAGGTTGAACCAGTAAGGTTTCAAATATGTTTTTAGTACCTTTAGGGACCTTGAGAGGTTCGGTGGCTTTGCTCTCAATATAGAGGCCTCACTGAGCCATCGGATTTCATCAAAAATATCTTAATTTGTGTTCCGAAGATGAACGAAGGTCTTACGGGTGTAGAACGGCATGAGGGGGAGTAATAAGTGACATTTTCATTTTTGGGTGAACCCTTCAGGTATGCAATTTGCATTTTACCAAATTAAGTAAAAATCTATCTAGAAGAATTGCATGTTCATTTACCTTCAGTTAGTTAGGATCAATAACAGATTTACGATTGACTTGATATTCTGCAGGTGACTTGAATGGAGCAAAGACTGCTTCTGTAGAAATGTCCCATCTGTGGTCATTTTTGTGATCAAATGTCTACCATTTCATTGAATTCAGCCACTACAGTCATTAATGACACATTTGTATACTAAAGTTTCTTTATTGTGAGATAAAAGAAAACAGCTAAACAGGACAGAAAAAAAATGAATCTGCATATACAGGAAAGGTTAAGAAATGTAGCTGGGGCAGGCATCAAACCCAACTGTAAAATTGTTTTAATTGACCACAAAGGCTTAATGCATCAGCCACAGACAGATAAAAACTACTCTAAATATCCATAAAGACATCAAAGAGTGATATAAAACAAGAAATATCAAAATATATCAAGAGAAATATGTACAATTAAAGTCAATGTAACTGTGTGTTACACATTTACATGCGGAAACGATCCGAAAAGTTTGGAGACTGGGGCACTGTTAGGGACACGTCACTCTTTTTCAGCTCTATCGGCTTGTAGCGTCTGATTGGCTGAGCCTTTCGCACCTTTTGAGAAAAAAAATAAAAATAAATAAATTGGCATTGTCTAACAATAGAAACTGATCTACTCATTGTACATAAAGAAAACTAAGAGCAAATAATTTAAATGACTTAAGGGATAGTTCACTCAAATGAAAATTGTCATTTATTTGCCCTCATGTTGTTCCAAACCTGTATGAATTTCTTTTTTAACACAAAAGAAGAGTTTAAAGAATGTGGGTAACCAGACAGTTGATGTAGCCATTGACTTTCATAGCATTCCCCCCCCCCCCTACTATGGAAGCTAATGGCTACCGTCAAATGTCTGGTTATCAACTTTCTTTAAAATCTTGTGTTCAACAGAAGAAAGAAATTCATACAGGTTTGGAACAACTTGAGGGTGAGTAAATGACAATTTTAATTTTTGGGTGAACTATCCCTTTAAGATTTGAATTTCTAGCTTTTGTTTTAGGACAATTCATTCTGAAATCTCTTACCTGTTCCTGCCGTAGCCTTGCAATCTCCTCCTTTTCCTGCTCCTCTCGTACTCTAGCCTGCTCCTCCTCCATGCGAGCCCTCAGCGTCTCCTTCTCGCTCAACTCCTTTTCGAACTCTAGCCGTTCCTTGGCTCTCCTCTCCGTCGCCAACTGGAAGCCCTCCGGAACTGCAGAATTAGTAGTATTGGCTTGAGAAAGTGCCAAAGATGAACAAAGAAGACCAGGTGAAGTGGTCAGGTAGAGGTGAGAGCAGTGATGGCAGCAGTGAAAGTTGGAAGGAAGCGAGAGTTGTTTTTGAAGTTAGCTGTGAACTTCAACATCCAAAAAAAAAAAAAAAAAAAAAAAAAGACCAAACACACACAGAGCCAACAAGCCCAAGGGAAGTTCAGACTGGAGACAGTACAACACAGAGTGGAAAGATCACAAAAACCATCCACCACTTAAAACACAGCATACCCAAGATGGAACGATTCTCTTTCTTCGGAACAAATGGCTCTTTGTGCGCTACACTGTTTGGCCGTGCCTTAAAACATGCTGCTTCAGCCTGACGTTTCAACTCTTCTTTCATCTGGGAAAACATTTTAAGTGGAATACACTGTAACACAATGTCACTTAGAAGCAGAGACAAAAGTAAGTGATCTTCCACTGGCTAACTAGTTGCAAGTATGCAAACACAAATGCTAAGCCAACACATCGGATGTGTGTGGTCCAGTAGAACTAAACATTCAACCATGGAAGATGAAGAGAAATGGTTCAAAAGAAGATCTAACCATCTGTTCCCAGCGTTCTCCCTTTGCCGCTCCTCGTTCGTCAATCATCAGCTTGAAAGGAGCAGGTTTGGTGGGCTCTGCTACCTTTTTCTCAGGGAGGTGCACTTCATCGAATTTAGGAAGGGGTTGGGCCTTGAACTGTGGCACCTGAAAGATTTGGCGGGGCAGTGCATTTAGGCACGATTCAAATTATGAAGATCTTTAGTGTCAATAAGACACTTTTAGCTCCAGAAAGAAAATACCTCTTCATTTCTCAGTTCTTCCATTTTCTTCTCCTTCATGACCCTTCGTTCACGCTCACGCTCCTCAAATGAGAAAGGGCACATTTCTACCTGGCTCTTGACTGGTGGTTTGGGCTGGAAGGGCAGGAAGTGGGGCACTGCAAGTGCCTTAATAGGAGCAGGAGGCTTTTCCTGGAGGTGCAAAGAAATTAGTTGATGAGACTCAAATATCAATTTCATCATTTATAAAAAGAAAAAGCATACTTGATTAAAATTTACCTCTTCTTTCTTCTTTTCAATTCTCACACGGTTTTTAAGAGCAAACGCAGGTGATTCTGGAACAGTTGGATTTAGAACTTTCTTCTCTGGGACACCCTTTAAGAATTAAAACAAACCAGAACAACAGAATTTTAAAAAACAATTTGGCAAATCATGCTCAAAAAAAAGTTTTGAAGGGATTGTTACCAACCACAACTTCCTCCAGAATTCGGGTTGGTAATGGTCTGGGATGGAATGTGTGATCCTCTTTTTCCTCAGGCTTCTTACAGGCCTGCCTCTCCTGAAGTCGCTTCTCAATCTCCAGATGGAAGCCTTCAGGCTTGGTAACTTCTTTAGTAGCAGGCTTTTTTGGAACCAGAGCTCCTTCTAGAATCTTTCTGTTAAGTTCGAGAGCTTTGAACTTAAACCTGAAGTGACAGAAGGAAAGTTTGAAAAGGTTTACTTATGTCACTTAAAAATTAAGCATTATTGAGCAAAAGTTTGTGCAAAATATGAGCAAAGCTTACTGCTGCAGTTTTTCTGCTTCCTCAGCCTCAATCTCTGCAGTGCTTTTCACCATCGTGGGACGATGTCTCTGGCGAGTCAATAGCTGTGGCGTTTTGGGGTGTGTGATTTTTGGCTTGTCTGTCTTCACTGGTGATGGTCCTGCAAATTAAACAGGCAAAATTAGTCAAAAAAAAAAAAAAGTGAATGAATGATTTAGTGAACAAACTATAACAGTATAATAAAATGATAATTGTGTATCCATTTCATGGCAGAAAGTCATTTGGGTTTGGAACTACATGTTTAGCATCAAATGAGAATGCAATGCTAAAAATATTCAAAGCCACCAGAAATGGTCTGAAAGCAGACGCACCTCTCTCCTGGCTCTGCCGACTGCGCAGGTGATAGCGGGTGGGTGTGCGTTTCTGGAACTGCTCAATCTGCTGGGCCATTGGTACGTAGGCTCCTGCCTCATCATGCTTCCTCTTGCCTCTGGAGAGGTTGAAGGGTTTGGGAATGGTTGTTCCCTTTGGAGCCTTCAACTACAGAGTGACGACAGCATTCATCAAGCAGCTTAAAAAAAAACAACAACATCCAACATATCATTCAGACCCATCCTAGTGATGGAACTCACAGGGGAAGATGGGTGCTTGCGAAGCTGAGAGGTGAAGTTTATTTCCTTGTACGAGTGGTCATCTGCAGAGCCTACATCCGTGTGATTCTTCATCCTGCTATCAGAGCGGAAGTTGAACTCTTTGGGAATGGTCGTGGACAGCACTTGCTTCTTAGGAGGATGACCTTTGAAAAGATACAAAAGACAAAATTATAAAGGCAGTATTTCAATAAATAGTAGCTCTATTAAGTTTTGCCAGTGACTCACTTCCTGCCAGTGCAGCCCTGTAGCTGGCCTCATTCTTACGGCGCTGTTCTGCCACCTCTTTCTGCAGAGCCTCGATGCGCTCCAGCTCTTGCTGCTCTGTGCTTTTCTGTCTGAAGTTCAAAGACAACATATACAGTTTAAGTATTTTTTAATAAAAAAACCTAACTGGTAAATAACTTTGAAGGTTTTTAATATCATCTGACAAGACAACTAAGGCGAGCTCCAGTTCTTACCAATACATAAATCTAAGGTACAATACTGCATAACTGATTTTTTTCCTGTGATGGCAAAGCTAAATATTCAGCAGCCATTAGTCCAATGTCACATGATCCTTCAGAAATCCTCAAGAAACATAAATGTTGAAAACAGTTGTGCTGCTTAATTTAAATTGTGGAAACCGCAATACTCTTTCAGGATTTTTGATGAATAGAAAGTTGAAAAGAACATTAATTTGAAATAGAAATCTTTTGTAATCATTTTTAAGTGTCTTTCACTTTCAAACAATTTAATGAATCCTTGCTAAATAAGAGTATTCACTTCTTTTATAAAAAAAAAAAAAAAAAAAAAAAAAAAAAAAAACACTTTTTGAACTGTAATGTAGTTTGACTTTGCTAACTGTATGCACACTAATAAGATTCTCACTGTGTAGTGTTGGAGGCAGAAGCAGTATCTGAGGTCTTTGAGGTAATGGCTGGTTTGCTCCTCAGTCGGACACTGCTCCTTGCACCACTGCGTCGCACAGTTCTGGATGTTGAGCTTCTATAAAAGAGATGAAACAAAACAACTGTAAAATGACTCATCACTTTCAAGTAACACCCCACATTCCCAGGTGATTCACCAGTGAAGTCTACTAAATCCCCACTAGGTGCCTTCCATATCTTAGCAGACACTTCTCAGTTTAGTTTTACCTTCGCCGCTGATCAAAAACTCTCCTTGCAGTGGCAGTTGGTACAAGTCTATGCAGCGAGACAAAGCGACTAATTGAGCACTCTGTAATATATTAAAACAGGATCCAAATATTAGGAACACGTACCTTCTTTTCTTAACGACAGGGGGTGTTGTAATAGCTGTAGGCTTTTCATTTCTTGGCACGGGCCGTTTGGACACTCTGCAGGAAGAAGAAAAGTCAACCAATAGCGTTAGAGGAAAAATTATTGCAAGTCTGAAAGGGATAATAAAATTGGAGCAAAAAAACATGCGGTTCCGATTTATGGCTGGTCAAATGATGCATCTCTTTACCTGCGTGGCTGAGCAGGGACAGACTTCTGGCCCTGGCCAGGAGCTGCTGTGGTTTTGCCGTTCCCCCATGATGTGACTATGTTAGATGGGACCTCTGTAGGGGTGTTTTCTGTGACATCTGAAGCAGAGAGGATGTTAAGAATAGACATGCAAAATAAACATCTTTTTTCAATTGGTTTCTAATGGCCTGTTCACACCAAGGACAATAACTATAAAGTATTAATAATCATTCTAATTCTATGAGAGTAGGGAAGTGCACACCATAAATATAACGATAGATGGAATCACTTTCAGAATTATTTTTTCCCAGCTGATAAACATGGACAGCCAATCAGAATCCACCTGATTTTAAAGAGCTTGAGCATTTAGGACAGACAACAAAACTTCAGTTCACACTTATAATAAATAGAACACCATCATGCATTGGTGTGGATGATAATTTAAAAGGTGCAGTATGTAGGATTTCTGTCCGCTAGAGGTCGCTAGAGGCCTATTCAAAAAGGCGTAGCTTGATGACGCCAAGTTTGAGAGCGGATTCTTGGGACATGTGGTCTTCACCTCAACGGACGGTGGAAAGTAATAGGGATAGGACTCTGGAAGAAATCATGTTCATGGATGCGATTATTAAAGGGTTAGAATTTTCATTTTTGGGTGAACTGTCATTTATTACTCACCCTCATGCCGTTCCACACCCGTAAGACCTTCGTTAATCTTCGGAACGCAAATTGAGATATTTTTGTTGAAATCCGATGGCTCTGTGAGGCCTGCATAGCCAGCAATGACATTTCCTCTCTCAAGATCCATAAATGTACTAAAAACATATTTAAATCAGTTCATGTGAGTACAGTGGTTCAATCTTAATATTACAAAGCGATGAGAATATTTTTGGTGCGTCACAAAAAAACAAAACGACTTATATAGTGATGGCCGATTTCAAAACACTGCTTCAGGAAGCTTTGGAGCATAATGAATCAGAGTGTCGGAGCGTCAAAGTCACGTGATTTCAGCAGTTTGGCGGTTTGACACGCGATCCGAATCATGATTCGATACTCTGATTCATTATGCTCCGAAGCTTCCTGAAGCAGTGTTTTGAAATCAGCCATCACTAAATAAGTCGTTATTTTGGCACACCAAAAATATTCTCGTCACTTTATAATATTAATATTGAACCACTGTACTCGCATGAACTGATTTAAATATGTTTTTAGTACATTAATGGATCTTGAGAGAGGAAATGTCATTGCTGGCTATGGAGGCCTCACTGAGTCATCGGATTTCAACAAAAATATCTTAACTTGTGTTCCGAAGGTTAACGAAGGTCTTACGGGTGTGGAACGGCATGAGGGTGAGTAATAAATTACATTATTTTAATTTTTGGGTGAACTAACCCTTTAATGTTATTGTAGTATGAAGCAGAGCAGGACCAAGTGTTGTTGGAGCTGAACGAGGCCGCTGGAGCGATTGCGCAACACACGCCTCACGAGCAGCAGAACTATTATTATGCCACAGTCGCCGCTTCCGCTTTTCCGGTCATGAGTATGAGGTAACGCAGCTCTGTTTATCATATTAGATACATTTGAGTGTGTTGAAAATGATGTTATAATGTTACTCTGTGCATTCGCCCGGTGGCTGCTGAGAGACACTTGTTTGAGACACACTGCAGTAAGCTAGAGCGATTTTAGAATAATATTAAATACTGGATGGCGCGTGTTGATCAATGGCATGCAATTCATTTTAAAACGTATTGTATGATGGAGAAAATTCTGTATTACTGTTACTAAAATAAAGCTGATTATGCTATGTTAGCTACTTGACAAAATAGTGTTTTTCTCTCAGGCATAGTAAAGCATGGTACTCGCGCAAAAAAAAAAAAAAAAAAAAAAAAAGAAAATTAGATTTAAACAATAAGACTAAATGTGTTGAGCTATATAATAACAATTAGCTTTCTGTATAATTAGTTTTCTATATAAATATATCAAAACAGTTGTTCCCTTGTCTATTAAAATGTGTGATATATTAAAGCATCTTTGGTGTTTCCATGGTTTCTACAGAATAAAACCGGAAACCAAGGGTAATGCGGGTATGACGCAATTGACAGGCGACTCCTCACATGTCCCGGAGCCTTGGTTAAAATTGCAATTTTCTCACGATTTACAAATAGTTGGAAACATTTGGGATATTGTAAGTACTCAAGTGAACAAAATATATAACACTAGCCTAGTGGTTTTTGGATATTTTAATGCAAAAATATTACATATTGCACCTTTAATCATTACAATTATTCTTGAAGTAAACAAACAGGCCTCAAGTAGGTAAGCTTGATTCAGCCATGGAATAAAATAAAAAGAGGGAATTGCTACTCACAATTCCAAGTTTTTTTGAATTTCTTTCTTCAGTTGAACACAAAAAGATGATATTTTGAAGAATATGGGTACCTTAACAGTTGATGGACCCCAATTGACTTCCATAGTATTTTCCCCCCATACTATGGAAGTCAATGGACCAACATTCTTCAAAATATCTTCTTTTGTGTTCAGCTGAAGAAAGAAATTCATACAGATTTGGAACAATATGAGGGTGAGTAAATGACAGAATTTTCTTTTTTGGGTGAACTATCCCTTTGAGTTTAAGTGAACAAAGCATATTTTCCCCAAACCTGAGCTTGTCGTCTCTACTTGTTTGACCATGGGTGATACCAAAGCTTTGGGCCGGTCAGTATCACGGGCTTCATCAAAAGGATTTGCAGTCCGTAAAGGGGTGGTGAGCTGTTCCACAGTGCCGCTTGTAGGAGCCGCCTTCAATTCTAAAATTAAAATACAAAGACAGTTTTACTAGTTTACTCAGCTTTTGATTTCATGAGGTCCTTTCAGTGGACCTGTGGTGTAACAAACTGATAAGTACAAATATTTCATATAAAAAGTCCTAATATTTCTGAGATACCAAACCAGCATTCACAGTAATACAAAATAATAATAATACAGTGAAAAATACTGCTGAATATGTTCAGCAGGTCACACCACAGGACATCAAGGTTTTTTGACAAATTTCTAAAAATTAAACAATATATATGCTATGTTTCTGTATATCACAATTCATGATGGGAACAACTATTTAAAGAAAAATATGCATATTATATACATATAAAGACTGAAAAGCCTTACCAAACCACTGGTCAGCATTATCCTGAGGGTCCAGGGCAAAATCATCTATAGACTCTATAACATGAGAAGGGGCATCCCATGTGTATGCATCAGCAGAGCCCCCTTCCATATTCACACTGGGAATCTCCTGCAAAATTGTGTATTTACACAGTTAAACTGCATCTATAATAATATTGTGCGTAAAATAAAGCATAAAGGGCATGAAGAACAGCGGAACAGCATTTCCTGCAGAGTGGCGCAAAATGGCAGTTAATGGCTAATCTCAGACCCAAGGCCCAGCCTGTAATAACAGCACTCATTATATCGAGCAGTTTTGAATATAATATGTACATTGTATGAATATTATAAGTCATCTTAAAATGACAGACTGGCACTTCACACTATAATCTGAGAATCCGTTCTAACGAAAGATAAGTAATGAGAGATACAGACTTATAAGCACGAACAAAAGGTAAATGAAAACAAATGCATTATAAATAATACTCACATGTTAAGATCACAATAATCAACTGAATAGATAAAATTTCGATTCATTCGTTCTATTACATCAAACATCTAACAAAAGCTTCATTTTTTACGATTACGGCCCAATACGACCGCATCAACTTAATCTTCACAAACGCAGCAGTCGTGTCAAAGAAAATATCATACTGTATAAAAATCTTTAAACACTTACAGTTCAAATGAGTGCCTCCTATCGCAACCTGAAAGGCTGAAAAATATATAATATAAAGTTTAAACAACAGACGGCTCGTATCCTCCTGCCACAAACAACCCGACGCGAATGCTAGTTTGAATGTTGGTGCCGTTAGAACTGAGTTTACGAATCAGCCAATCAGAGTGCTTAACGCGGCGCGTCTTATTTCCTATTAGCTCCGCGTTTGTGACGTTTTAGAACGTAATAAGCACGTGACTAGTTAAGGCGCACTCTCTCACTAGAAAGAACAGCATAAAGGGACATTTAAAAACTGACTGAAGTGTTTTTACATCAGTAATTGTTTTATATAGAGTATTACTTATACACCAGCAGTTTTCTTGTAGCAAAGTATTTTACAAAGCGATCTTTTTGTGATGACTTGCTATTAAACAACATCGGTAACACTTTACAATAATCATTTAACAGTAGTTAATGCATTAACTAGCACGAACTAACAATATTTTTACACTATTTATTAACTTTTGTTAATGTTAGTTAATAAAATGTTCATGTTAGTTCACATTGCATTATTAATTAATGTTAACACATTTGACCTTTCACATTTTTTAATTATGTTGAGATTAACATTAACTAAATGCTGTGATTGTTCATTGTTAGTTCATATTTAACTAATGTTGTTACCAAATGAAACCTTATTGTAAAGTGTAACCCCAAAAAACATCAAACCAAAAATGATTTTTCCCCTACATTTAATCTTAATTCCCAATATTCATTCATTTCCAAAAACAAAGCACAAACTCGTACCAGGATTCCAGCTTTAATGCTATCAGTGCAAATTAATCTTCAAAACAAAGTGAATGTGTACAGAGAATAATGAGTGTCAAAAACACTAACAAAATACAGTACAATAAGGCTTGACAATACATGCCAAAACACTTTTAATGCCAGTAGTTGTCAAGTTACTGCAAATAAAAAATCAGTGACATTAGCAATAAAATGGACAAGGCAATAAAAAAATGACAAGGCAATAAAACAGATGCACATGTTATGAGCAATACACTCCTTTGTAGTGAATCAAATCTTCTGGATCATCACCTGGAATTTACCTAAGAACAAACAAGGTACAGAGGATGGATGGATAGAGGGAGACAAGTAAGAAACAATTAGTTGATGTACTAGAACTTATAATTTGATAAGTACTTATTAGAACTTATTATAGAATATATAATTTGTTCCTTACAGGCAGGCATGACCGACACTTCCGCCGTGACTATACTTTTCACACCAAGGTTTGAAAGTGCTCCTCGGACCAGTCCACAGGTGAAAGCTAAAAACTGCAGACATAAAAAAAAATGAGAATCATCAAACACAGATTAGCCTATATATATATGTATATATATATATATATATATATATATATATATATATATATATATATATATATATATATATATATATATATATACACAGTGCCCTCCATAAGTATTGGGACAGTAAAGACAATATTGCTCCATTAGCTGTGGTGTCAAGACATCTATAAATATGATTAAAAGATTAATATGAGGCAGAAGTACAGAATGTCACATTTTATTATTGGCTCTTTCAACACAAAATGTTTTACCAACTAAGAAGTACAGCACTTTTAGAGTTTCATCCCTCTGCCTAATGTGAGCATATATTGGGATGGTTTAACTTTAAGCAAATGTAAAAGTGTAAAAGCTAATATTTATTTGTAAATCCCTTGCAAGCAATTACAGGAGCGAGTCTGTGACCCATAGACATCACCAGACTCTTGCTTTCACACTTTGAAATGCTTTTCCAGGCCTTTAGTGCAGCCATTTTCAACAGTTGCTTGTTTTGGAGAGTTTCTGCCTTTAGTCCCCTCTTCAGCCGGTGAAATGCTTTGTTCAATAGGATTTAAATCTGGAGACTGACTTGGAATGTCCAGTTTGGAATGTCCTGAAAAAGATAGATACCACTGACAAGCTTCAGCAACTGACAATGACCAGGTCATCTGAGAAAATCAACAGCAGCTGATGATAGACATGACAAGAGCTATTAAAAAAAACTCTAAAATAACTGTCAGTAAAATCACCAGCAACCTCCAGAAAGCTGAGGTGATGATGGTCTCACAATCTGCTGTTCGCAGGAGACTTCACCAACAGAAATACAGTAGCTACACAGCAAGATCAAACATCTGATCAGTACCAAAAATAGAAAAGCCAATTGAATTTGCAAAAACACAGAGAGATGAGCCAGTGGAGGTTTAGAACAGAGTTTTATGGACAGATGGGACAAATATTAACCTTTATCAAAGTGGGAAAGCAAAAAGTGTGGAGAAAAAAAGAAACTGCAAATGATTAAACTAATAAACAAGCATTTCACCAGCTGAAGAGTGGACTAAAGGCACAAACTCCCCCAAACAAGCAACCATTGAAAATGGCTGCATTTAAGGCCTGGAAAAGCATTTCAAAGTGTGAAAACAAGAGTCTGGTGATGTCTATGGGTCACAGACTCACTCCTGTGATTGCTTGCAAGGGATTTACAACTAAATATTAGCTTTTACACTTTAACATTTGCTTTAAGTTAAATTGTCCCAATACTTTTGCTCACATTAGGCAGAGGGATGAAACTCTAAAAGTGCTGTACTTCTTAGTTAAAAAAACATTTTGTGTTGAAAGAGCCAATAATAAAATGCGACATTCTGTACTTCTGCCTCATGTTAATCTTTTAATCACATTTATAGATGTCTTGACACCACAGCTAACAGAACAATTTTGTCTTTACTGTCCCAATACTTACAGAGGGCACTGTATATATTCTGTAGATATAATGATCTGAAATGTTAAAGATATGGATTCTGGAGTTTCAATTTAAAATATTAAGCCTTTTTATTAAGTTTATTGAGGTTGTTTATGTTTATACCTTCGGCGCATGTTCCAGATACTGTTTGCCAGCAGACAGTTGGGTTAGCAGACGGAACTTGTTATCTTGTAGCACATAAATACCCTACAAACAATTTTTCATGTCATGTTATTCAATAAATATATTCATTGAGCTTTATGAATTGACATAACAATGGTGTTTTGGTTAGAAAAAAAAACAGCTAGACTTCCATTATATTATGCACACCTGGTGGTTTGTTCTCAGGTTGTCAATCTGCTTCTTAAAAACACTGGTCCAAAAATCTTTGCAGATGAACTTCATGACATCAAGCTCATCTTTGAAACGTGGTGTGTCTTTGGTAAACCTGCAAACAGAAATTATGTCTGTTTAGACAGTTTTCAAGAAATAAATGGCTATTTTATTCAACTACTAATTAAACAATCTATTAAATTTCTACGAACTGATTGAAAACAACACATTTAGTTGTTCAGAGTTAAATTCTGGATAATCTGCACTAGTACAAATCAAAATAACTACACAAACATAACATCAGATAGGATGTCATCAGAAGATCTGCTTTACTTATGAATAGGATTCATGGATGTAAACATCTGTTATGATACCTCTCAATAAGTCCTTGTCCCACACGAAACCCCATGTTCTCAAGTTTAGAAACACATCGTCCATTCTCCTGTGCACAGAAGTACACTACATTAATTCAACATGCAACATTCCCACAATATTTGCTTTATTATTGTGCTTAATCATTTCTAATACGCTATTCTACTTTTCTGTGACAGCGTTTTCAGTATATCTCCAACTCTTACCGATTCTCCAGTTTCTGCACTGTTGACATACTGAATAATTTCACTGTGAAGGAACTGAAAGAGAGCCTCGTCTGCCATCTCAAGCCAGTTCAGCCAAAGCCAGACTGAAACTGACAAGCGACAAACAACAGCCGTACGACCCAAACTGACTACAGGTATAAATCAGCTGCTACTTCAGTAAACAGACGCCATTCATTGTGCGAATATATCAATTAAATTAAAATATTTCGCCAGTCTATTCGACTGCTTATTAGTAATAGGGTCCTTCTTCACATCTGTTCCACTTCCTGTTTGGTTGAGAATTAGCTGCCCTTGTATTTGCCTGAATGTGAAAATGCTTTTCTCTCGTTTTATTTATAAAAGCAGAAATTAAGTATGAAAAAGTGGTGCAGTGACGAACAACCGATAGACTTTTGTAATCAACACCTTGCTTGTTATTGCTAAATTGAGGGTTCACAACTATTGAACATTTGAGTATTGAACACAATGTAGCACCCGCGTTTTTTCAGTACTAATAGTATAAATGTTAACGGTGTTTATACGAATTTATAAAACAGTGGTTCAGTTATAAAAATAGAAATGATATATAAATATATGTATAAAACTGTAAATGAATGATTTACACTTATTGTCATCTAACTTTCAGTATTTATCTTTTATAAAAATATTTAGGCATTTAAAACGTTTCAGTAGCCTATAGCATGTTGTATAACGTAAAGCAAACATGATAGTATTGCTTACATTTCTAACTAAAATTTCTTGTAATAGCCACCCAAGTATAACCTAAATATAAATGAAGTTGTCATACACACTGAAATTTCAGTGGCCTTGCAAAAAATTAGTATTGTTTTACCAACAGTAAATAATGAGTGAAACACCAGAAACACGTTCTACAAGATGCTTTATTTCTTAATTCATCCTTAACATTGTTTCTGCACGCACCTTCATCTCTCACTCATTCACTTTTGCTTTCAGAATGTTCCAGTCCTTGAAACACAAAAATGCCAATGCTTGGAATTTTAAAATTGTAAAACACCTGTTTACTCCAGCTAAACAGCCATTGAAACTTTACATTTCTCACTAAAGGTACAGTACAGCTGTGCACAGTGTGCATCTCACTGAGGTAGATCAGTCTGAGTCTAAACATCACAGTTGAGTTGAGGTCAATTCCATTTCAGTTCAGCCAAAGGAGAAAATGCCATGGACATGATTTGTGATGAGTTCTGAGCAAAAAGGGAGGAACAGAAGGATCTCATGAAATGAATTCACCCCTTCAGGTGGCATAAACAAAATGGAGTTGACAACAACATATACCAACACCGTTACCTTACAGGTCACTGGTGCATGTAACACTGAGCCTAAAAAATAGACAGTAAAGCAGTGCTAAAATGCCATTCAAATTTACACTTTTTTTTTTCTGACAGTGCTCCTGGTTTTGCATGGAGAGATACATGAAGTGCTTCAGCAATAACAGGGTATATCTTCTTATTCTGTCTGAAACTTCTGAATCCAGGCAAAACATTTGGGAAAACTTGTGAGAATCATTTGTGTAAAACAAGTACAACCCTTTTTACAGCGATATGCAGGGCATATATGATCACTTCCTGTTTATTACTAAACAAACAAACAAAAAAAAAAAGTTCATATTTTAGTTTTATATTTTACTTAGTTCCCATATTGGGAATTTGTCAGGGTAATCTTAAACAAATGTTCACTTATGATTATGATTTTCAATTCCAGAATGAACAATACTTTTCTTTTTTTTTTTTGCATTTCACATACAAAATACTCTGGAATGAACAGAGAGAGAGAGATGGGGATTTACAGGAGACGAGTCTCCACTCGTAAGTGTGATTCCTTTCATAAGCATTAAGGATGTGAACACAACAGCACCTAAAAACTTTCATCTAAAGTCTAAATTCAACACAAGCTAATTAATTAAATGCTAATTAATCACCTGACCCTAAAATTTTCATAACTAAAACCATTGAGCGTTCTATTAAAAAAAAAAAAAAATTAAATGAGATAATGTTCTTTACACAACTGGTGTGAGGATTTGCTTCATTTCTTGTCAAATGGTTGAATCCTTTTCATGACAAGAGTTCAGCTTAGAGAGGTAGGTTTTTTGTGTTGTGTGACCGTGAGCTGAGACCACAGTTCAACTTGACTCTCATGGTGCGGTCACATTTCTGCGAAATTTCACAGGCGGAAAATTTAACTGTCAATAGTGAAGATGCATGAAGCGCCGATTACACAGAAGTCAGTGTCACACCAAGCAGCTTTCTGTTGGTCAATGCGGCAAATTTGCATGGAAAAATCTTTCGCTCTCTTGAGAAATCTCCACATGGATTCCAATTGAAATGACAGTATTCATCAGCAAAAATTCAACAGAGCAACGAAAATGTGACCGCACCTTTAGTCATAGAAGTGCCGTTGATAAAAAAAAAAAAAAAAAGTGCTTCATTTTACAACGGAGAACACTGTAATAGCATTATTTTCCTTCTTGACAAAAATATTGAGGTATTTATTTATTAAAAAACTTTTCAGTTTTTTTTTTTTTTTTTTTAAGTTTCATAAATTTTATGAGTTCATTTAACACTACAAAACAGTTACTCAGAAGATCCTCTAGGAAAAACCACAAAGTTAAAACTATCCTAAAAGCAAAACTCCATCTATCCTAGTGATCATCTCATCTATTTCTACAGGATCCATTTGAAGACCTCGCACCCACCTAACGTCTCCAGTTCATTACCTTTAAAGGGATAGTTCACACAAAAATGAAAATTATCCCATGATTTACTCACCCTCAAGTCCTCCTAGGTGTATATCTTCTTTCAGGCGACCACAATCGAAGATATATTTAAAGATATCCTGGCTCTCCAACGATTTATAATGGTAGTAAATGGGGAAGCACATTTTGAACCCAAAAAAAGAATCCATCCATAATAAAAGTAATCCATACGGCTCCAGTGGGTTAATAAAGGCCTTCTGAAGAGAAGCTATTGGTTTTTGTAAGAAAAATATCCATATTTAAAACTTTATTAACTATAATAACTAGCTTTCAGTAGACGGCCGTATGCATTGATTTGTGGTGGAAGAGTGACCTCTGACCCGACGCATGATGCAATGACGAACGCGGATGTGCAGAGGATAGCGCAAAAACAGGAATTAGAAGTCTAAAATGAGAAATGTTAAAGAGAAATGTCCGAGGATTTTGATATAAGAGAAGAGGAGCTTGAGTTTGTTGCCCAGCTCTATTTGTTTGAACTGCGAGAGTCGTCTAAGCTTACGCTACTCCTACATCCTGCGTCATACATTGTGTCAGTTGGTTACTCATTTGGCGCAAGTCGACTTGCGCAGTATGCGTACAGTCATCTGGAAGCTAGTTATATATAGTTTTCTTACCAAAACACATCACTTCGCTTCAGAAGGCCTTTATTAACCCCCTGGAGCCATATGAATTACTTTTACTATGGATGGATGCATTTCATAACCATTATAAAGCTTGGAGGAGCCAGGATATTTTTAAATATATCTCCGATTGTGTTCATCTGAAAGAAGACAGTCATATACACCTAGGATGGCTTCAAGGCGAGTAAATCATGGGATAATTTTCATTTTTGGGTGAACTAACCCTTTAATCTACTTGGCAATGACGCAACAGAATTATTGCATTTGACTGGCAAGTCATAGTGGACACGGGCAACATCATTGCTGGAAGGCCTGATGGAATCGAGGTAGAGTCGGCGAGAAACCAGAGAGCTGGTTTAAGTGCCCTGAAGCCTGAGGCTCATGCAGTGACTGTGGCTGAAATGAGGTAAGCGGCCCAGAGAGCTGAGAGGTAGGGCTTGGGGTGACGGTTGTGGTGGTGGAGTATCCCAGGGGAGTGCTGTAGGGAGGCAAGCCGAACGGCAGGAAGCCCAGCAGGTGCGAAAGGTCCATGTTGGCAGAGGTGGTAGGTGGCTCGGCGGAGGTGAATGCCGAGTTCCTGAGGGTGAAATGGGCACTCTGAGCTCCCAGACCGTCAGGAAGGAGGTCGCCCGGCCGGGAGACAGCAGTGGCCACAGCAGCCTGCGGCGGCATAGGCCCGCACTGGAGTTCGGTCAGGAAGTTCTCCATCTCTGCTTTCAGATATGAGGTAGTGGAACTCGGCTGATATCTGGGAGCCTGCTGGTACTGCTGTGGTGGAGGCTTGTTTGGCTCGAGGTAGCAGCCCACACCCATGGGGCTGGACATGGGGCCAGACACCATCGTGTGATGATGATGATGATTGACCCCTGAGGTAGATGCACTCGGAAGGCCTTGCGGGTTGAACAAGGCCATAGAAAACGCCTCTGTGGCATCTTTCGGAGATCCGACGGAGCACATGGTGGGACTAGGCTCCTCCTTAATGGGCATTGGCGGCAGGGTCTCCAACTCTTGCGCGTGGCTTTTCTTCAGGTGTCGGGTAAGGTGGTCGCGACGGCCAAATCGCTGGGCGCAACGCGGGCACAGGAAGTCTCGCCGGCCGGTGTGCACCACTGCGTGGCGCCTCACATCTTTGCGAGTGAAGAAGCGCCGGCCGCACCGCTCGCACTGATGCTTCCTTTCCCGAACCACAGTCCCCGGGGGCGGGCGGCCGGTGTGCGTGCTCAGGTGCTCGAGTAACGCAGGCATGCTCTCGAACACCTGACGACAGACCTTACAGGTGAGGTCACCACTGGCAGAGGTGGCATGTGTGGCCACGTGGCGTCTAAGACCAAGGCGAGTGTTGTAACACTTTCCACATTCCTCACACCGCAGTTCCTGCTTGTTGGGGTCGTGGTTTTGCAGGTGGCCGTTTAGCTGGTCTTTGCCATGGAACATTTTCTCATTTATATGTGTAGTTTTCAGGGCATATGTCACTCTGGGAAAAGCCAAAGAAGATCAGTGACCACAATAATTGAAGTTTAAAAAAATAAGAGTACAATCATAGTCAATCATACATACAAGTACCTGAGAAAAAGCTCCAACAGGTGATTTTTCTTGGGAGTGAAGGTTGTTTTTTTGCATGTTCAAAATTCTGCACACAAACACAAAGATGCAGCAGTTACCTATGGTTCTATAATGCATACACTACCAGTCAAAAGTTTGGAATCGGTACGATTTTTAATGTTTTTAAAAGAAGTTTCGTCTGCTCACCAAGGCAGCATTTATTTAATTAAAAATACAGTAAAAACAGTAATATTGTGAAATATTAGTACAATTTAAAATAACTGTTTTCTGTTTGAATATATTTTATAAAGTAATTTATTCCTGTGATCAAAGCTGAATTTTCAGCATCATTACTCCAGTCTTCAGTGTCACATGATCCTTCAGAAATCATTCTAATATGCTGATCTGCTTTCAAACGTTTTTTTTTTTTTTTGTCCACACAATATAAGTTAATGGTAACCAAAAAGGTTTGATTACCAACATTCTTTAAAATAACTTTTGTGTTCCACAGAAGAACGATGAGCAAATGACAAAATTTTCATTTTCCTTTTAACTGGCTTATAAATATTATATAGCTTATAGCATATTATATATCTATATATATATATATATATATATATATCTATATATATATACACACACACTCACACACATACATTATATAGCCATAATGTTGTTAGATTATACAAACAAAAATCTATTTTACGTCATACAGAAAAAAAAAAAGTTTTATGCAATATGATTGTAAAACATTTATATATGCTTCTATTCCTTCCTGGAGCACATATATACATCAATTTCTATTGTCTCCTTTTGACACAGATTATTTAAAGAACAC
This sequence comes from Hypophthalmichthys nobilis, assembly GCA_037950665.1. Taxonomy (NCBI): domain Eukaryota; kingdom Metazoa; phylum Chordata; class Actinopteri; order Cypriniformes; family Xenocyprididae; genus Hypophthalmichthys; species Hypophthalmichthys nobilis. The sequence goes on from CM075485.1 coordinate 12,992,520, forward strand.
ACATAATACTTCTGAAAAGTAAAAAGAGCCACTTGAGAATTTTTGATTTGGAATTTTTTAATTTGGTAAAAAAAATATACACCTATAAAATTAATCAAATCATGAAGATTTTTTTAGTATAATAACACTGTAATAAGCAGATTTGCTGAAAGGATTTGTAATTGATTAACTTTTTATGTAAATTTAGAGGTTTCTATGAACAATAAAAGAACTTTAAATATTCATATTACAAATTAAACAAAATCTTGAAGTGCTTGATGACAATGCAGTGCAGTCTTTGAACCAACCTGCTTCTGAATGGTAACAGATTTCAACACAAGAAACTTAAAAACACCCTGAAGGGATGTCAATGATGATTGGTTAGTGACATTTATAAAGGGTTTGTTTACCTGTTTCAAGTCTCACAAAAGCACATTCATTATCTTGACAGACCTCCGGAAAATGCATGTCCACTATTACTCCCTCCCTTTTAGAGAATGGATGGACATCATTCAAGCAATCATTTCAAGTGTTTTTAATGTCCACATAAATCCACACTATTCTATTTTAATGCTATAAACTTAGGTTGTGCTTGAGAGTTCAGCTGAGGCAAAATGTGCTTCCTTCTATGTATTAACTTTAAAACAAAAAATATGTTCAAGTATAATTACCATATAACAATTATTAATAAAACAAAGACATTTTTTTGCTTATTATCAGCTTTGATATGTACACTTTACATTTGTTAGCATTAGTTAAAAATACTACAGCATTTATCAATCTTAATATTAAGCATTTACTATTACATTTTTAAGATCAAAAGTTGTATCTGTTAACAATTAACTAACATGAACATTTTTAAAACATCAACAAAGGTTAATAAAATCTGTAAAAAATATATTGCTCATTGTTAGTTCATAATTATTAATGTATTAGCTAGCTAATGTTAACAAATGAGACCTTATTGTAAAGTGTTACCAAAATCACAAATGGCTTACAATCAAGTAGCTTTGTTAATTACATAGTAACAGAATTTTCATGCAAATATGACATTTTTAAATCTGATTAAATGAAAATAATATACCACAAACTGCACTAAAACTTGATATAGTTATATATAAAGTTGTGTATTGTATTATAATAACTTTTTCTGCCTTTTTGATTTAACTAGCATCTTATAGTATATTTACTCCTGGCACGTTTCGGGGTCAGAAACCCGTGGCACGTTTCGCTCAGCAAAATCTGTAAAGAACCGCGGAACATTGAGATTAAATGGTAAATTCGAAAAGATCCTTAATAAAGAGCAACACAAATCAGACTATCCCTTCACGCTTTCCTTCATGTTAAACACATTTAAAAAAAAATACATTAAATACAACAACAGTGTCGCGTAGCTAATGTGTTTGCTCACGCACGCAACATTTAAACCTCTTGTGTGGGTAAATGGCACGCATTTATCTTTTCAAAAGTCTAAAAATACTAGCAACGAAACTCAATGAGGGTTTCAGACATTTCAACATCAATGCAAACAGTCCACGCGGTCCTATATTCACACTATAACATTTGCATAAAAACATCTTGTGCTCACCAGAAACTTTTGATCCCCGCAAAAGTTGCATTTCACATGCATTCCTCCATTCTACACCTCACATTGGTACAAACAGAAAATTCGTTTCTCAGCCATATTTCGATGAATTCTCAAGAACTGTTCGCAATGGATAATTTGTTTTTTGTTCAATAATGTGTGTATTTTTCGGGCCTGCTGTTTCTTTCCCTCTAAACACAGCAGCGCTCGAGCTGATGGGCGCGTGCATTGTGGGAACGTGACGTCAGACCACTTTGGCCAACTTTCAGGGTTGGATTTCACTCTTATTTTTCACCTTTTAAAATATCCCAATCACACATGGCATCACATTGAGTTCTATAAATAAACTAAAAAACAAATATAAATATCGTCGATTAGCAATTTTCAAAAACAATTAGCTCAACTTACTAGATAAAAAAGTTAGTTTTTTTAAAAATTAACTTATATATGTACGAATTTTATCATTAATAATACTGTATTTGACAAGATACAATTAATATATCATCATTCGACTTGTTTACAACGTCCGGTTTGTTGTACGAGTTGCCAGTGCAACAACATGCGGGAACGAATATGACAAAGTACCACAACCTTTTCCTCCGTTTTGAGTTCACTACGCGTTGTTTTGAGGTAACGTTTAGCACAATTTCGTTATTATTTTGAATATATGTAATGAGTAATGCTTTTCTAACATTGTTTACATTTCACAATGGAGCGTTTTAGATTCCAGCATGTAATTGCACGTGGAACAACTGCATCCGGGAATGTCTCATAAGAAACTGAATGTAACATAAGAGAAGAGCAGTCAGAACAAGTGGCATTATTTGCCTATGAAAGTTCTTTAAATTGTTATATTATTATCGTCGGTAATTGTTCAGTGAGAAGTGTAATCAATTTATTTAGCTATCAGAATAATGACAAGAGTCTAAAATAATATAGCCTATAAAATATATCCAAGTACTACATTGTACAAAATTAGCCTACTATATATTCATATTCTGAATGTGCATAATGAAAATGAACACATTTAAAATAGATATAATCACATTTAGAATATCTGTAAAAACACTTATAGGCTAACATATTGTAGCATTTATTTTAAATTAACAAAATAAAACAAAGCTATCACTCTTGCAGTGCAAAAGACTGCAATTAAAAACAATATATTTCTTAACATTTTCAATTATTCTTACTTGAATTAATGCAAGAGAATGTTAAAGCAAGGTTACAGTATTGCATAATGTCTCAAAAAATCAAATATACCTCACATCTAGTTTTCACACCGTTATAAAATTACTAACAACCATCTCAATATTGTGAGTAGAATATTAAAACAGAAATTTGTAATCTTTTGTTGGTTTGTTAATCTTTTTTTTTTCTTCTTCAGCAAATAGTATTGTTGATTTTAGAAACACGCACACAAGAGTCAACAATCAAACAAATAATGTATAATAAACCATCATACTAAATATTGTGCAGTAATATGTATTGTTTGTTGGCATAGTGAACATTATATGGATAGACTAGGAAAATAAATGTTGCTAGCATAATAGACTATACTGCGTAGACCATACAGTTTTAGGCTACTTTCTGGTAAGGAATAGATTATGCATGCATTTTTCAGTCAGTAATACAGAAATAATATACCATTGTTGCCATGTTACACACTATAGAGCAAGAGTGCAGAACATACTGCGTCAAGGGCTGAAAAATATTCGCACACCTCCACACCAGCAAAGCAAACTGCAGTTAAATTCTGGTTAACAACATTGAACAATGTGCTAAACTTTGAATTGTACGTGAAGAAGATCAGTAAGCAGGTTTCAAAAATAAGAGAACCAGACCAGAAACATGTACATCCCAAAAAGTTTGCCAATGACAAATTATTCCTAAATAATTCCAAAGATGGTTCTTTATTTGAAAAGAGAGAGCCGTCCATGCTGCTGATTTTTAAAAATCATTCAAATTCAGATCATTTTGTTTTTATAAATTCTCAGATTCTCAGCCAAATCAAGAGAATGATTCACTCCTAAATAATTTCTTGTGAGCAAATACACACACAACACAAGAATGATATCCAGCTAAATAAGTATTTTTAAGAACAGAGAATAACCAGAAAATGTATTTGAATTACATAGATTGCCATGACTTTTTTATTCATTTTTTGTGACTTTACCAAGCCTGGAAAACAATTTTAACCCGACTGTTGCACTCTATTGCGGTTTTGTGTTTTCATAGAATAGCATTTTAAGAGATTTTCATTTAGTTTTTACTTTGAAAATTACATCAGTTTTTTTTTTCTTTCAAATAATGGTTTTTAATGCAATGAAGTTGCTGAAATAATCCACCCAGTGGAAATTAGCTTTAAATAGACTGTAAGATTTATCCAAAAGTCTTTATTCAGCTGCCACTTCATGGAAATAAACATCATAGATACAAAATAGAAAATAACACAGTAAATCCATTGAGTGCTCAATTCATATTCTGCAGTTTCTGACACAATATAAATACCTTGGTGCAAAAAGCCACCGTGGTGTCAAAAGAGCAAAAAACACTTGGTTCATACATACACAAATCCTGAAAACATTCCCCCGCCCCCTCATCCTTATTCATATTCTTCCTGACAGACACATACAGGATACATAATTCTGTGGAGAAAACCCTGACATGATAAATTCCTTTGATTCCCCCAATTTTTAAAGGGCAAAACAGACTTTTTCTAACACAGAATAACATGCCTTATTTCAGATTTGCTACCTAATGACATGAAATATTCATCAAGTGGCAATTTTGGCTCAAGACATGTTGAAAAATGAACACTGAAAGGCTGTACAAGAAATGACGTGAGCTGGCGTCTGTTTGGCAGGAATATAACCAACAAGAGAATCGAATCATAAACCCATCACAGAGGGAAACACGGCTGTACCTGCAGAGGGAAAAGAGCATCAGAAGTCCATCTAACAACATTTGTTAAACTTGTGCACGCATAAAAATGACAAATATGAAGAAAGATTTTTTTTTTAATGATAGGCGCATGATTTGTTATGTGGCTAAATGGAAACATTTCAGTTTTTTGCAGCGATAGACGAAAATATTGGCCAGGCTAATTAACTGGCCAATATCTGGTCAATATTCGATCATCTTGGTCAGTTTACAGAAGGGTTAGCTCCTCATTTTGTCAGTTATAAATACTACTGACAGTCTTGCTTATGGATAATACACACATTCTCCAATCAAGTTTTAAAGGAGTCTTGATTTTGTTTTTGGGGTCTACTAGAATAGGTTTCCATGATCGATTTTTCAAAAATCACATTATTTTTCACATATTTTACATTGTTGCAGCACCTCTCGTCCCAGTCTTTCAGAAGCACTGTTTTGTTCTGGTCTCTATGAAGCCCCTCCTTAAGAAGAGCAATGTGCTCTGATTGGTCAGCTGGACAAGTGTGTTTTGATTAGTCAACCACATTGAGTGTGTTTCAAAAATGTCACGCCCCTTACCATAACCACTTCAGAAACAGTGCTTACTGAAATAGAGAAAAACTCCCTATGGAGTGATTTCATGCTCAAACAGCATGAAGTAAATATTATATTAAATTACATTGAATTATGTATACAGTATATTAGCAAATTAGCTTACAAGATATCAATATCAGCATTTGATAAACCCATACTGGTCAACTGTGAATGCAAAATATTTAATTCTAAACAGTTTACCACCCTCTCAAAATATTATACTATCATGTATATAATAATTATTGGATATAGGCATCAGCAATAATATATATTATGTGAAATAATCTCACTGCCATGTCAGTGATTCGTACTTTTTGGGCTACCTTGACCATCTGCAGAGTCAACGTCTGGAACTTTCCAGTCTAGCTTGCGTCCTTTCTCATAGAGAGCCTTGAGAACCTTCCGGAACTCTTCTTGTCGTCCGTTATGACTCAGCTCCAGGTACTTCCTGTACAACTGTAGGGCAGTCCGTGCATCTTCGATACTATCATGAGTTTCACTCTGGATGTTCAGATCTAAATAAACATTCAAAAAGCCATAAAACACTGATACACAGAAAATGACATATGAGGTCAGGAGATAAGGAAAGTTCATGTGAGAAACCTACCGAGGAAGTACCATGCCAGAAAACGGAGGGATATCATACGTTTCCTAGGCATGTGGAAGAGGTAGACGGTGTCAATCACCTGGTCTTTTGGAACCTAAAAAATGTGAGGGGTTTAAAATTTGTTTCCATTTTAAACTTTTCCCACATACTTAATGACAAATGAATTTACAAAAATTCAACTCACCATTAAGTTAATAACCCGAAAATCCTTCTGCAACCCGTGGCCGACGAAGCGTACACCAGTGTCGATAAGAAATCGCAATTTAAGATACGTAGATTTCAGAGTAGTCAAGTGTTTTGATGAAATCTTTGCATCCAGATCTCCAGGTTTGATACCCGAGTACTGGGTCAGGTAGTCCACCACCTGTACGTGCAAAGAGGTTAAACTAGTAAGAAGCAGAAAGTTTTTCCCCAACATTTTGAACATGATTTCATGATTTTGACAAAAATACCAAAAGCAAACTTACAGTAATATGGAAATCACTAGTACAGTAATAGTTGTTTCCTTAGTGATTCACCTTACAATTTAATGATTCAAAAATAATCACCGTTACGATGATGGTAACATCTCTCCTGATAAGGCACAAAACTGAGGTACTCACTTTATGAGATCATTAAAAAGTCCATATCATTTTCAAAGGTAACTTCCCTAATGTGACCTCAAATTCACCTTTTAGTGCTTAAACCTGTTCTGTACACACAGTTTATTAATTTACAGGAGTGACAACCACATTTTACAACCAAATTAAGTCCCAAAAAATGCAGGTAGTGACAACAACTAGTTGTTGTTAAAGCCATATTTAAATGCGCACATCACTCTTCTGTATGTGTGCGGTGCAAGAAAGTCACAGGGAAAGAGATACAAGCCTTGACTTACTTGTGTTGCCAGATCTTGCTAGAAAAATAAAAACACTGAACAAGAACATGCTCATAATAAACCGAAATCAATCCAAAAGCTTTATATTGAAAATAAGACCAAAATATCACGACCCACACTTTCCCACTTTAATAACTCCATAAACTTGATCGGTTTATGATCCAAGCTTAAACAACAAGCTTAAAAATGCTTATAATAAGTGGACATGGCAACCCATGAGAGCGCTCTGCGAAGCAGCCTTAAACAAAACACGACACCTCTGTCGGCTGCAGTTTAGGGAACATTTACACAATAACAATGTAAAAAAATGGAAAAGTTTTTCTTTGTATAGATGACAACGCTGTCAAAATGATCCACATTCACACGGATACGTGAAAACGACTAGAAACGCTGTATTATGCATGCTAGGTCAGTAGTTAGCGATGTCACTTTGTAAAGAAAGACTACGCGCCCTCACACATACGCATTCTCTTACAGAGCACTCTGCCTATAGACTAAACATGTAATACACATGTGCATGCTGTCACTGTTTTCACAGATCCGCCTTTTTGTAGTTTACACAGAGACGATAATGGTATCGTTTTCAAAAACTTGCACTTTGAAACCCGTTTTCCAAAGTTTGGGTTTTCAGGCCCCCAAAATGCCATTGTCGTGTAAATAAACGGCCAAAACGCATAAAAAGTTTTCAGTTTTTAGTTTTTAACCTTTGTCGTGTAAACAGCCCCTTAATTTCAATTGCAGAATACAACGGCTGCATCCGAAATTGAATACTACCCTACTATATGGTAGGAGAAAAACAGTATGTTACAAAAGAAGTATGTCCGAATTCTCAGTGCTCACAAAAGAGTAGGCAAAAAAAGTCTCTGGATGACCAACTACTTCCGCCGAGATTATGAAGTGTACATACGATGGGCACATTACTGTCCCATGAGGCCACAGGAGAGGATTTGTGAATGGCTGTGATGCGATGTAACTGATGCTGGTAGGTCACGTGATAAGGGCAACATGGCAGATGTAGTACATCGTCCAGATTACATTCATAGTACCCATATTCATACTATATAGAACATACTTTAGTGGTCGTGAAGTAATTATATATAAAAAAAAAAAAAATGACCTACTCAAGAAAGCATGCGATTTCAGACGCAGCCTACAAGTCTTTTGTTTCTGTAATGTTATTACTTTGGTAAAAACATCTGAGACACCAAAATGTTGCTATGATTGTCACAGTGTCAATCATCACAGTTTCGGGAGCCAGTTGTGTTCTGTACACACACAGAATGATAATTTAGGGGATTCAAATACCCCATTAGATTCGGTAGTCACTCCTGAAACTTTAGTGTGTAAATGTCCTTCGAATGTTTTGGCAGAGTCTTGACCTGTTCCTGTGTAGATATGTAGTCATCAATGAACGGCACTCCCTCATTAGGACCCTGGCCTCTCACGCATGTGATACGAGCGACAGACATCTGGCTGGGCTTAATGGTGGACTTGGTCCCGTCACTGCGCAGTTCTGCCTCTTCCTGTTCAAGCACACAAAAGCATTAAATATGTCAAAACAATATCAGTAATTACAGAATATTAAAGCCAAAAACATCAAGCTGAGTGTTTCCTACTGACCTGGTTGAGTGTGACAAACTCTGCGTCTAATCCAACAAGATCTCCAGCCTGCGGCATCTCGCTCACCATGAGGGGTATGAAGGTGGCATGACTCTTCCTCTGTTTCCGTGCCAACGAGGCCTCCGTCAGCAGAACGCTGGCCTCAATAGGGTTCTTAACTATGGTGAAATGAAGAAAATACAGGAATAATTAAAACAGCACAAAAACAAAACAGCTGCAAAATGATTGTCACAAAAGAAAATTATATACATGTGTACTATAAAGGTTTTTATAAAACGGTTGATTCTGATTGGTCAATAGCTGTGTTTTATTCACGATAAAACATGGCTATGACCGCTTCACCTAACGGTTCTGTGTATCAATACACAACACCCTTAGCAACCACTCTTAGCAACGTAAACTGTATGTTCTCAATTGATATTGTTAATTGAAGCTTACTGTATTATGTAGAAGAGTATTGTGAGAAAGAGATCGAGTGAGCGAGTTTATTACCTGCATTCAGATTTAGCATTTTCCTTCAGGTCAGTCCTATGTTCATAATAAAAAATCTGTTTAAATGTCTGATGTATTATCTTGTCCTTTTAACAGTTAAGGGGTTTTCCCGTGACTGACAGTCGCTAGTCAAAGCATTTGTCAATTGCGTCTTGTTCCATGTTCACAACAATTCAGTCATTTCAATGTAAAAGTCTTCGCTACTGACACACTCATAAAGACAGTTTTTGCCGCCATCTAATCACGTAACTTTTGTTGCTGTTTCTGGGTCAGGGACTATTTTTTCCTGGCGGAAGGAAGCCTTTTAGTTAAAGTTTACTTCATGAAAGTTGCATTAATACATATATTTGGCTTTAATATTTGTATTGTGTGGTAACCGTTTTATAAAAGCAATAAGGTACGAGAGGCTGTGCTGTATCATGAATAAGTCACGGCTGAAGGGCGTTGTTAGGCACGACGCGAAGCGGAAGTTGAAATATTCATAATAAAATGCAAGCAAACTTCATAACCTTTTTGTACTAATATTAAAACATTTTTATAAGAAGATAACTCTACAGTACAGTTCAAAAGTTTGGGATGAGAAAGATTTTTTTAATGTTTTTGAAATGTCTTATATTCAACAAGGCTGCATATTTGGTCAAAAATACAGTTGAATTATTGTGTGATATTGTGAAACATTTTAACAAATCAAAATAACTGTTTTTAAAATGTTTTAAAATGACATTATTTCCTTTGATGGCAAAGCTGAATTTTCAGCATCATTACTCCAGTCTTCAGTGTCACATGATCCTTCAGAAATCATTCTAATATGCTGATTTGGTGCTCAAGAAACATTTCCTATTATTATCAATGTTGAAAACAGTTGTGCTGCTTAATATTTTTGTGTTTCATGGAAACCATGATACATTTTTCAGGATTCTTTTATGAATAGAAAGTTCAAAAGAACAGCATTTATTTAAAACAGAAATCTTTCGTAACATTATAAGTCTTTGCTGTCACTTTTGATTGATTTAATGCATCCTTGCTATGTAAATTATACTATGTATATTGCTATGTATATAATAAATGTTCGTCTTCATAATAAAATGCAAGCACATTTTTAATGGGAGGATATATTTAAAGTGAGATATAGTATCACATACTTCGCAAATCATACTTGGCGTGGTAGTTCCTCTTGATGTAGTAAAGTACAGCAGGAACCTTCCAGTTTGCATCAAACTGTGCTGATTCAGCCTAATGGAGATATATTTTGTGAAACAATTCAGTGTAATATTTGAAGCAATTGCTGTGAGGAAAAAAAGATAATTTACTGAGCTAAAACATTACAGTGTATATGGGGTGTGTCCAGTGAAAATTTGTTTGTTTGGTATTTTTACCTTGTCAATCGGCTCAATCAGAAAATCATTGAACAGATACCACTGCTGGTGTGTTACTCCCTAAAAGTAAGACAATAAACTTCTGTTCATGCTCAACATATTACGTCAAATATCTAGCTAGTGCTTAAAAGACTTTGCTCACTTCTTTCCTCTGATGATAGGTCTCGCCCACTTTGATATGTGCTACCAGGTTTCCTCCGGTCCGAGCATCTTGGATATGAGACACAGTGACGACCAGGTCATAGATAGAAGCCCCTTCTGCCTCTTCACTTTCAGTCAGCTATGGGAAGAAACGGTTCACAATTTGGTTGAGCAGAGCTTTCTTTTAATAACCTCCAATGTCATCTGTCTGAGGTTTGGCCATTCTTGATGTGTTTAATGAAGTTCATCTGTTGGTAAGAATGAAAAGGTGTTCCTCACCTCCTCTCCCTCAGACAGGCTGCTGACCTCCAGGCCCTGAGACTTACTAATGCACATCTTCAGACTAAGAGGGATCCACACGTGCCTCATGTCCTCCGCTTGAGAGTCAAATGTCAAGCCCTCCACGCTGCACAGCTCTTCCCTGTACAAAACACACACACAAACATATTTAGGCACGTTGTTAGGCACGACGCGAAGCACAATACAAATATTAAAGCAAAAAATATGTATTAATGCAACTTTCATGAAGTAAACTTTAACTAAAAGCCTTCCTTCCGCTGGAAAAAATAGTCCCTGACCCTGAACAGCAACAGCAAGTTACATTATTACGCCATTAGATGGCGGCAAAGACTGTCTTTATGAGTGTGTCAGTCAGTAGCGAAGACTTTTATATTGAAAAGACTGAATTGTTGTGAACACTGAACAAGACGCAACTGACAAATGCTTTGACTAGCGCTGTCAGTCACAGGAAAACCCCTTAACTGTTAAAAGGACAAGATAATACATCGGACATTTAAACAGATTTTTTTTTTTATGAACATAGGACTGACCTGAAGGAAAATGATCAATCTGAATGCAGGTAATAAACTCAATCAGTTTACGTTGCTAAGAGTGGTTGTTAACGGTGTTGTGTAGTGATACACAGAACCATTGGGTGAAGCGGTCATATCATGAATAAAACACAGCTATTGACCAATCAGAATCAAGGACAGGAACTAACCATTTTACATATATATATATATATATATATATATATATATATATATATATATATATATATATATATATATATATATATATATATACATACACACACACACACACACACACACAGTATTATATATAACATAAAAAATCTTACCGTGTCCAAACTTTTGACTGGTAGTATATCTATATATATATATATATATATATATATATATATATATATATATATATATATATATATATATATATATATAGATAGATAGATATACTACCAGTCAAAAGTTTGGACATAAGATTTATGTTTTTAAAAGAAGTTTCGTCTGCTCACCAAGGCTGCATTTATTTAATTAAAAATACAGTAAAAACAGTAATATTGTGAAATATTATTACAATTTAAAATAACTGTTTTCTGTTTGAATATATTTTATAAAGTAATTTATTCCTGTGATCAAAGCTGAATTTTCAGCATCATTACTCCAGTCTTCAGTGTCACATGATCCTTCAGAAATCATTCTAATATGCTGATCTGCTGCTCAAGAAACATTTATTGTGTACAATTGTACAAAATATTTGTGTACAATATTTTTTTTCCAGGATTCTTTGATGAATAGAAAGTTCAAAAGAACAGCATTTATTTGAAATATAATCTTTTGTAACATTATAAATGTCTTTACTGTCACTTTTGATCGATTTAATGCATCCTTGCTGAATAAAAGTATTAATTTCTTTAATTTCTTTTCAAAAAATAAAAATAAAAATTCTTACTGACCCCAAACTTTTGAACGGTAGTGTATAATGTTACAAAAGCTTTGTATTTCAGATAAATGCTGTTCTTTTGAACTTTCTATTCATCAAGGAATCCTGAAAAAAGCACACAACTGTTTTCAACATTGATAATAATCATAAATGTTTCTTGAGCAGCAAATCAGCATATTAGAATGATTTCTGAAGGATCATGTGACACTGAAGACTGGAGTAATGATGCTGAAAATTCAGCTTTGCCATCACAAGAATAAATTACTTTATAAAATATATTCAAACAGAAAACAGTTATTTTAAATTGTAATAATATTTCACAATATTACTGTTTTTACTGTATTTTTAATTAAATAAATGCAGCATTGGTGAGCAGATGAAACTTCTTTTAAAAACATTAAAAATCTTACCGTGTCCAAACTTTTGACTGGTAGTGTGTGAATATATATATATACATATACACACACACACATATATCTCAGGGTTATTTGAAATAAAAGGTTAATTGAAATAAAGCTGAAAAAATTATTAATTGAAAAACCTAATCTTAATGAAAATTAGAAATGTTGCATTGGCAATAAACTGAAAAGTTTAAGATGAAGTACTAAAATTATTAACTGGATATAAATAAAAGCTGAAATGAACTAAAACTGAAATAAAAATAAATTAAAACTAAATACAATTATTTATTAAAAAACTAATAAAATAACATGCACATAATGAAATTATATTAAAAATGAAAAATTAAATACTAAAAATAAACAAATTAAAAAATTAATAAAACTATAATAAACTAAAATACACAAACACACACGTGTTTCTCCAATCAGCGCACTTACTCTAAACACCATTCTGTCGGTAGAGGCTCTTTGGGTTTTTGAGGTTCAGCTGCCTCTTTCTTCAGAGCTTTGTTGAACGTATACTGTGAACAAAAACAGTATTCATGGCTGAATGAATGGAAAAATCGAGACAAATCAATGTGCCTAGGAGTTATTTTTACACCAATTATACACCGATCAGCTGAATGAACGGGTCTGACCTCAGTCTGTGCCTTCCAGAACTCTGCCTCTTTAGCGCTGTTCACCTCACAGTTGATCACCAGAACATCAGGCAGACAGCGTATGTTCCTGGTCTGCACCTAAAAACAGATATTTAGTATTGTAACTTTGCTGCATATACTGTATGAACTACCGTTCGAAATTTGGGGTCGATAATTTTATCTAATATTTTTGAAAGAAGTCTCTTATGCTCACACAAGGCTGCAATTATTTGATCAATAATAAACAGTAAAACAGTAATATTGTGAAATTTTATTATGTTGGCTTGACATTTAAACTGATTATTATTCTTCTGAGCCAAAATTTAGACAGTATCTCCTCCAGAAGCTTTCAAGCTACATCCACCAAACTTACGTCAGACCTTCAGACGGTTCTGACTCGGGTTGCTCTATCTTTTCAAACTGATGAACCAATTTTATTAAACGTACAATCAAAAATGAAAAGTTCCATAGATACTTTCATTGAGGAGGTCAAGACTTTTGTACTATAAGACTTAAAGAGTATTTACGTTATCACTAGCAAAGCTTACTGACTATCCTAGGACAACATTATAAAACATGCTAACAACATGCTACAACATGCTAATTCATGCTAGCAAAATGCTAAAAATTCTAATTCATGATAGCAGTGTGCTAAACATGCTAATTCATGTTGGCAAAGTGTTAAATAATGCTAGCAAAGTGCTAAATCATGCTAGCAATGTGTTAAAACATGCTAGCAACATGTTAATTAATGTTAACAATGTGCTAAAACATGTTAAATATTGCTAGCAAAGTGTTAAAACATCCGAGCAAACTGCTAATTCATGCTAACGATGTGTTAATTCATGATAGCAAAGTGCTAATTCATGCTAACAATGGCCCTGTCCCAAATGGCACACTTCATGTGCACAAGACCGTAGGGTGTCCCATTCGTCATTTAAGCTTAAAGAAGGGTGCTCATGAGCACCCCCTTTGCAGCTGCTATGTGCCCTCGATGCGCACTTCTGCTGAGCCCACAAGACTACGCAGAGGACTTTACCCGGCAGTCAAAGTAGCATTACGTTGTGAAAGTGCGGACTCAGAGGAAGACCGTGAGGGTTTAGGGTGCCATTTGGGACAGGGCCAATGTGGTTAAAACATGCTAGCAACATGCTAATTCATGTTAGCAATGTGGTAAAACATGTCAGCAACATGCTAATTCATGCTACCAACGTGTTAAATAATGCTAGCAACATGTTAATGCATATTAGCATCATGCTAATTCATGCTAATAAAATGCTAATAATTGAATGACCTTCTAATTCATGCTAGTAACATGTTAAAACATATTAACAACTTGTTAAATCTTGCTAGCAACATGCTAAATCATGCTAGTAACATTTTTTTACTTTTTCTGAGTAAAACCTTCAAACTTCAAGCTGTTCAAAATTATGTTAAACTTTCAGACCTGGCTTTGTCAAGCCAACATCAAAGTTTGTCATCAAACTTTACTCATCTAGTTACAATTTAAAATACTTTTTTTTATTTTTTTTTTTATGTATTTTAAAATATAATTTATTCCTGTCATGGGAAAACTGAAATTTAAGTAGCCATTACTCCAGTTTTCAGTGTCACATGATCCTTCAGAAATCATTCTAATCATTCAACAAATTTTGTAAATTATATTACATATAAAACAGAAGAAAGTGAAAGAGACAGAATGACTTACTGTTGGCTGGTATTTCTCACAGTTGTCACACCAGGCCTGTGTGCTCTGTTCCAGACAGATACTCTTCTTCAGGATGTCTGCAAAGTCATATTCCTCTATCTTCTTATCTGTCCGCATCCAATTAAAAAGCAATGAAATTTATTAGTTAATTAATTCAGTTTCTAGGATGAGAAAAACCTAAATCAAACCAATCTCCACAAAAACATTAAAAACTCTAGCAAACATTTGTGGTTCATGCCCATGTTGGTCTATATTGCTGTATGAATAATGTGTGGTCTGGTGGTTCTGACCCAGAGAGCTCTGCTCAGGGTAGTGCATGGTAAACAGCAGGGTCAAAGAAGAGCGAACAGTCTCCTTTCCACAGCGACATGAACTGCTGTTCTCCACTTCACAGCCAAACAACCGGCCAATCACAGACTCCCCCGAGGAACCCAGCGCACTGCCATGGACACAAAACACAAACTGTTAATAACTCAGTTCTTGTGTAATCTAATGCAGTGAATTGATTGGGCTTGTGTTTCATGAATGATGCAGCTCCACTGTGGAGTCCACACCTGCTGCTGGCTCCTCTGTATGCCTGAGGTCCTTCCTGCTCCAGTGTTTCCTGATGCAGCTGTGCGAGAATGAAACGGTTCCAGCTCTGGATGAGACGCCCTAGACGGGCTTTCCCTGTCTGTTCATCAGAGTCAGCCAGGATCAAACCCAAGGCAGAGGCCTCTGGGATTGTCCGGAAAGCCCGGAGAAAATTACTGGCCTGTGAAGGAAACAAACAAATGCTCTGTGCAGGTGCATATGCTATGCATGACTGACAGCTCCGATGGCAAAGATCTGCAACTACAGCTGGTGATGAACTGTGATTGGATGAAAAGCTCTAGTGTACCTGGCAGGGGTCACCTCTGCTCAAGTCTAGCATGTGAAAAAGGAAGCCCAGCTCACAGGCCAGACAGAACTCCTTCTGACACAAGTGATTCTGTACCAGGCACCTGATTGGCTCCAGGAAGTACAGCACCTGTCACAGCACACACAGGGTTAACTATTAATAAAATTCCAGAAGGCTAATACATCCAAAGGGAAAGTTGTGCATTCACAAAATTCCTTAGAACTCAAAAATTCCCAAGGACTTTTTAGAGTAACCGGCACGTGATGTATTGGAATTTTTTCCCCCGATTCATCTGACAAACTTCAAACTGCATTTCAACGAAAACATATAACTTATAAAATAAGTATATATTTACTTACTTTACTTAAAATAAGTATGTACTTGTTAGTGCTGTTAAACGATTAATCACAATTAATCGCATCCAAAACAAAAGTTTGAGTTTACATAATATATGTGTGTACTGTGTATATTTATTTTGCATATATAAATACACAAAATATATACATGTGTGTGTATATATATATATATATATATATATATATATAATAAATATACACAGTACACACATACATATTATGTAAACAAACTTATTTTGAATGCAATTAATCACAATTAATCATGATTAATCATCTGATAGTATTTGTAAATTGATACTACTACTAGTACTTGTAAATTGACTATTAGTTATATTTAATAATAATTAAATATATTACATATAATAATAATAATAATAATAACGAGTTAACAACATATTGCAGTAAAAGAGTGTGTGTGTGTGTGTGTGTATTTTCACCTGGATCATGCAGTTACAGTAAGCATTGGGTATGTGAGGCTCCAAACCAGCAAACAGAGTCCGGTTATAATGCTTAAAATCAAAGTCTTCCAGTCCCAGTTTGGAATATTTAATGGTCACCTGACATAAACATATGTCACATAATCAGAACAGTCTAATCCCAGTGTTTCAGGTATATTTAATAAACATGACAATCACCAGGGATCCCACAATAGGACGTTGATTAATTATTAATATTTTATCATTCAACTGCAGCAAACCTTTCTATGACTTCAGTTCAGTTTTTGTTCTAAAAACAGTACATAACATTTCATCTAAAAAGAATTTGCATGCAAATGTGTAATGGACAAAATAGCTCAAGTATGTAATTATTTGAACAAAACATCACCAAGATCAATGGATTATGAACAATAAAGTTTCATCACTACCTTCCTGTATTTCTTTGGAATCATGTAAAGGTGCGGCTCCTCATCTCGACCAATAGGAGATTCCGGGACCTGATTATAGCTGTCATACTCAAGTTCTACTTCTTTAATCTTATAAGGAACCTGAGATGAAGAAATTGTAAAGAAATTACAGGTTAGACAGCATTACTGCACTGAAATGATTGACGCATTGTCAAATAACACACCAAGGGCACTGGATCAGCTACATTACTGTAAGATATGACTTCACTCTTATAACATAAGGGAAATTACATGGAAACCATGTTTACACATTTAATGATGCTGAAACCATTGATATTTCAAATCTGTTGTTGTTTTTTAGCATTTAGATCATCCAAACAAACTAGAATCAAGTTCAAAAAGAGCACATTACCTGGTTTCTGGGACGGGTTCTAGGATTGGGGGCATATCCAATAAAGCCCACAGTTTTCATAGTCCTAAGAATCTCTGGATCGACTGCAGGGGCTCGTCTGAAACAGTGAAATAACACATCAACATCAACAAACCACCACACAACATCTCATTTGTTGAGGTAATTGATATTTAAACTGCATAAATAAAACTGATGACAAAAAAAAAAAAAAAAAAAAAAAGTGTGAGATACAAGATATATATGAAGAACATCACAATGAATTTAGGTTTAGTAGGGTCATGACCTAGAACGAGACATACTGCAGGGGGCAGTATTACTCAATAACACTCGGATACAAGGGATATGTGCAAAATACCATACTACTGCAAAATATAGTATTTATATTGTGTACAGTATGCAAACTGTATGCATGAACAGAATACCAAGATTAACTACTACATTTGCCAAAATATGCAGTATACAGAAGAACACAATGTTTGAATACCATATCACACAATGAAATATGTTCAACCTTCAATTTTCAATGAAATACCATCAGCAATTTTTATCTTAAACTTATAACTTGATTGAACTGGCAATGTTTCCACAAAATTGGATTAAAAATGTGACATAACAGTTTATATTTGATATAAACAAAATAAAAATAAATACATGTATAATAAAATAATAAATATATAAACAATACATATAAATCTGATATAAACAAAAAAGCACCTTTTTCTAATTTATCTTCAAGCACTACATCCTTTACGAAATATTTCACAAATATTTATATATGCACTACCATTCAAAAGTTTGTGGTCAAAAAGAAATAAATACTTTTAATCGATAAGGATGCATTAAATTGATCAAAAGTGACAGTGTTTCTTGAGCATCAAATCATTATATTAGAATGATTTCTGAAGGATCGTGTGACACTGAAGACCGAGTTATGATGCTGAAAATTCAGATTTACAATTACAATTTTAAAATGTATAAAAATAGAAAACCATTATTTTAAATTGAAATATTAAAATGACTGTTTTTAGTGTATTTTGATACCTGGGGCTGGGTGTGATAAGGGAGGTGGGCCAATCAGAGAGCAGGGGCTCTGTACTGGTGAGGGGCATGGGCAGAAGGGACAGAGGCATCAGCTCATGGTTCCAATCCAGCTGGGGCAAGGAGTCCACCAGGCAGGGCAGGGCTAACTCCGTCTCCCTGGAGTAACTGTTAAAGGACACCTCTGGGGCGCTGGACCACAGGTGCACACAGCCACCAGAGTCCCCAAAGGAGAGCGCCTGTTTGCTGGAGGACACATCAAAGCTCATCAGCAGCTGCCCCACAGTGTTGACGTGGAAGATATCAGCCAGATTGGCCAGGCCGGTGGGCTCGCAGAACTGACACTGACCTACAGCGAGACACACCAGGATCTCAGTGACAAATAATAACCAATAACATTTCTGTATCATATTTGAATCGATTTTTTTCTTTTTTAGAATACCATTATAATTCACCAAAACTCTGTTGTAAACTGGTATCTGTAATCATACATTGTCATATGAACAATTATTAAGTACTTAGACTAATAAATCACAGTAATGGTTCCTGTTTAATTTTGAATTGGATATAATGGAAAAATGGCTCACAGTTTAGTAAGGGAGTCAACTGTAAAGACTCTGAATGATTCATTGATCAATCAGTGACTCACGAATCTCACAAATCAGTGAGTCTGATCGGAACCTGATTCAAAACAAAAAACAAGAGGCTTTTTTTGTAAATATTTTTGAATAAGATGAAAAAGAACCAATCTTTTAGTCTTTATCACAACACATTTAATTTTGCTCTCAGGTACAGTATGTTTGATTGAATAAAAATATCTCCATATAGTTCATGCAGCAAACTCTAGCGAGATATCATCTAACAAAACCACACAAAGTTTTCCAGACTTCTCCCAAATACATTTTAAATTATCATCCTGATTTTTTTTTTTTTTTGTGCACATCTGCGACCATTTTAGTTGCAGTCTGGAGCCCTGTAAAGGCAAGTAAGTTCTGATATATTGTTGTGTTTTTAACCTGCAATCGTCAAAAACTATTTAATAACTTTGCTTCTCTCACAACTTTTCGTTCCTTTTTACTGATTTCAACCAAATAAACCATAAAATCAAATCTCAGCCAATACTTTGTTCTTTTTCTACTTGAAAATAAAACACACTGAGTAAAAATGTCTTCAAGCCAGGGATATTGCAATGCATGCCTGGAACACTGATTAGTTCCTTCAGCAGGATTCGTTCATGTGACCCACCGACTGAAAATCTATATGGACAACATGACAACCACCAAAGGGGAAATGAAAGCAAGGTGGGACTTTTGAATGCTGAAAAACGGCACCCAATGGAGGCATAACATCAGTAAGCTTCAGAAAAAAAGAACTAGATTTAACATGAAGCTGGGAACAACAACGATAGCCCAAAGAAGACCACTACAGGTAGATTAAATTCATTTGAAAGTTACAAATAAAAATCCCCGAGCATTTCTTCAACAGATCAGGGACAGTTGGCAGTTGACTGGGGTGTGGCAACCACACTAATAGCATTACCATAATATTAATATTCACTTTTTTAGTGGTAATAGTTAGGTAAATACCAGTAGTACCACTTCTGAGACATACACGCACATGCATCATACCTGTTTGTGAAATGATAGCCAGGCGGGAGGTGTATGTGGGGATGAAGCGGAGAAAAAGGGGGTCCACGTGGACCTGCAGTGGGGTGATGGCCCTCATCATGCGTAGGTCATACACCATGAGGAACCGGTCACATGACAGTCCATTCAGGCCACGGCTCGAGAAGCCACACGCCGCTAACAGGTTACCGTGTACATCAAAATCTGACAGGCTTCCAGAGAACGCGTCAAACTCGTGCTCCATTTTAAATGTACGTGGATCACGCAGAGACACCTGTGACAAATAATTCAATAATGACAATCAGGAGATTAATTTAACATTGATTACTATATATTTTTACTATAAACTTTAGAGATTAATTAAGGTTATTCATATTGATGAATGCATTCAACAATAATGGCTGGAGGAATCGTTCATTACCTATAAATCTACTCCAAAAACAAATGAAATTTATGCAAATAAATTTGTTTAGTTAGTCACATTTAGGGATTTTTTTTTTGCTGTTGACTTAAACATGTATTTAAGTCATACAAATGCATGAATTAAAAAAATGTATATACAAGAAAAAGAAAAATATGTACAAAAACATTGTTTAAAATACTTTATTTAAGCAAATGTTGGCAAATGACATTAGCTGCAGTTACTAACGAAATAAATATTTTCAATGAACTGCAATGTGATCATATAAACTCTTGTGGTGAGAAAGATCGATCCATGCACACAAAGCTCTTCCACTTAATTTTGTGGACAAGCTGAAAATTCCAACTACCAAATAGTCTGTGCTGATCTGCATGTGAGAATATTAGGAATGCGTGAATGAACAAAAAGAAAAAAGCCCTATGAATTCTACCTGTGTTTACAGCTAAAATGTAGGCAGCACGTTCCCACATGAGCTAAGAGCAAAACTTTTCACGCACCACATCCCTCTATTTCTGTGGGAAAAGCGAAAGGAGGAAACTATGGGTTCCACATCCATTTTCGTTTTACTCCTTCACTCACCTTGCCAGAGGTGTGACCGCAAAAAATGAAGCGATTGGACTGTCTCATGATGGCGACTCCAGGCACTTCAACAGTAAACTACAATGACAGTGGAAATTAAATGAACACATTAGGAAAAGATCTGTAAAGATCTCATAAAGATTGTAAAATGAGTCTTGAAAACATCCATAGATTCATTAATCTAATTTTTTTAAAATGATATTATATATATTGATATACAAAATAATCTAAATTAAAAAGAACGAAAAGAAAGCCATTAAAAAGAAATGTAAATTAATAAACAAAGTTATAAACAAAGCTAAACTATAAAAACTATATTAAAAACTGTATTAATATTTATTTTTATATATTTTTTATCTTTATATTTTTAAAAATAAATAAAGAAAAAGTGCTATCTAGAATTTTTATTTCTTTAATTATCTACAAAATCAATTATAAAATATACAATATAAAAGATGAACTATAAAATGTAAATGTATTTTTTCTTTATTCTTTATTTTAAACAGTTATAAACAAAGCTAAACTATACGTTATTAAATTAATTAGTATTTATCTTTTTTATCTTTATTTTTTTTAAATAAAGAAAAAGTGCTGTCTAGAATTTTTATTTCTTTATTTTTAAAAAACTTTATTATAAAAAATAAAATTATAAATATAAATTTTTAAAAAAGATGAACTATAAAATGTAAAAGTATTTTTTCTTTATTCTGTATTTTAAAAATAAATAAATAAATAAATGCTATATAAAAATAATTAGATCTAGGTATTACCGAAGTGGTATTGTATCGCCTTACTTTTTGTGTTTCCTGTACTGTGGTGAGGTCCAGTTCTACCACATAGTTCTGCAGACCCCCCATTAACAATGTGTTATTATCGTTCAGAATCAAACTGTGCATGTCTGCACCCTCCTCCATTCTGAAAACAAAATGAACGAATGAAAACCCACACATTATTCACAGTATACGCCTATGTTCTGTATGACATTAGGCTTTTGAGGGCTTACGCCTGTGCTTGTCTGAACATGGTACTTGCATTTACATCTTCACACGGTCAATGTAATATATGTGCGTGTGCAACTCACGGATAATCAAACATAATGAAACCTCCTCGTGTGAGGCATTTAAGGTTGTTTTTGGTCAGAAACAGCACCCCCGTGTCCATACTCTGGATGTGGCGAATGTCATCAGTCATGTGCACCTGGAAAGAAGAGTAGCGGCCCATTGTTGGACCAAAGAAGGAACTTGCATGTCCCTGTTATGAAAGAGAGACAAAAGAACAAACACACACACACACACACACAGAGGTCAGCAATGCGGCTCAGGCTTGTAAATGAAGTGACATCATCTCAATGTGGAAGTACATTAGAGATAATACATTTGATCACTATCAAAACCACAGCTGAATTTTTGGAGTGAGATTAAACTTTAACCTTAAATCTCCCAACTTCAATAGAAACAATCATCCATTCATGCAAAATTTTTGTTGAAAACACTTTCTATGAATATAGTCTCATTTATAGCTTGGTGTGTTATTTCAGTAAATTATATAAATGAAGTAATGATGTGTCACTTCACCCGGTGGTTCCCCATCCAAAGCAGCTCCTCCTGCAGGTCGAAATGTGTGGCTGTCACAGGGATCCCAACTTCAGCAGCCACACTGTGCAGCTCTGAGTACATCCCCTCCACTATATGCACCGAGTCGGACACCGGCACGGTCAGCGCATCGGGGTCGAGCTCCACGCCCTGCAGCAGCGCCGGGTCGAGCCGTGGGTCCATGGAAGAGTCCAGACCGGGATCCAGGCTGCCGTGCAGGCCGGGCGCGTATTCGCCCAAGCCCGGGTCCAGACCCTCGAAGTTCATCATGAGGGTGGTGGTGCTGGGTTAGAGGGACAGCAAAATGGCATCTTTATGACCCTTTTGAATATATATGACTTTTTTTTTTCTCTGTTATTAAAGATATTGTTCTTAATACATCAACAAAAAATCTATTAACTTTTTATTTTACTTTCATCCTCATTCTTAATGAAATGGCTTTAAAAGTACTGTTCACCCAAAAATGAAAATAATGTCATCATTTCCTCACCCTAAAGTTGCTCCAAACCATGATTTTAGCCAGTAGACAATTTTTTTTTTTCTATGGGTACGGTCAACTGTCTGGTTACCCACATTCTTCAAAATATATTCTTTTGTGTTCAACAAAAGAAAGAAAATCATGGTTTGGAACAACTTGATGGTGAGTAAATGATGACAGAATTTTCATTTTTGGGTGAACTAAATCTTTAAGGTCTGTTTCCCAGCTCTATGTTTCCAATTTCTCCTTAAAATGCAGAATATGGACATAAAAGCTAGTATTTTGTATTTATTCCCTCCCTCCATATTTTCAGATGAAGACTTGAATATGCGTCATGTAAAATGTTATCCTGTTAAAATTATAACTCCCCCTTTAATTTTTTAATGATTTTATTTTTTTATTGCTAATATTAGCATTAAATGCCTTTGTAATTAGTGTCATAGTGTCATGTCATATATAAAAAGTATTGGGACACCCCTCCAAATCACTGAATTCAGGTGTTCCAATCACTTTCATGGCCACAGGTGTATAAAATCAAGCAGCTAGGCATGCAAACTGCTTCTACAAACATTTGTGAAAGAATGGGTCGCTTTCAGGAGCTCAGTGAATTCAAGCGTGGTACTGTGATAGGTTGCCACCTGTGCAATAAGTCCATTCGTGAAATTTCCTCACTACTAAATATCCCACAGTCAACTGTTAGTGGTATCATAACAAAGTGGAAGCAATTGGAAACAACAGCAACTCAGCCACGAAGTGGTAGGCCACGTAAAATCACAGATCGGGGTCAGCGCATGCTGAGGCGCACAGTGAGCAGAAGTCGCCAACTTTCTTCAGAGTCAATAGCTACAGAGCTCCAAACTTTGTGTGGCCTTCAGATAAGCTCAAGAACAGTGTGTAGATAGCTTCATGGAATGGGTTTCCATGGCTGAACAGGTGAATCCAAGCCTTACGTCACCAAGTGCAACGCAAAGCGTCGGATGCAGTGGTGTAAAGCACGCCGCCACTGGACTCTAGAGCAGTGGAGACGTGTTCTCTGGAGTGACGAATCACACTTCTCTGTCTGGCAATCTAATGGACAAGTCTGGGTTTGGCGGTTGCCAGGAGAACGGTACTTGCCTGACTGCATTGTGCCAAGTGTAAAGTTTAGTGGAGGGGGGATTATGGTGTGGGTTTTTTTTTTTAGGGGTTGGGCTAGGCCCATTAGTTCCAGTGAAAGGAACTAAGACATTTTGGACAATTTCATGCTCCCAACTTTGTGGGAACAGTTTGGGGATGGCCCCTTCCTGTTCCAACATGACTGCGCACCAGTGCACAAAGCAAGGGCCATAAAGACATGGATGAGTGAGTTTGGTGTGGAGGAACTTGACTGGCCTGCACAGAGTCCTGACCTCAACCCCATAGAACACCTTTGGGATGAATTAGAGCGGAGACTGTGAGCCAGGCCTTCTCGCCAACATCACTGCCTGACCTCACAAATGCGCTTCTAGAAGAATGGTCAAAATTCCCACAAACACACTCCTAAACCTTGTGGAAAGCTTTCCCAGAAGAGCTGAAGCTGTAATAGCTTCAAAGGGTGGGCCAACTCCATATTAAACCCTACGAATTAAGAATTGGAAGTCATTAAAGTTCATGCGCACATAAAGGCAGGCGTCCCAAAACTTTTGGCAATATAGTGTATATACACACACACACACACACACACACACAATCTGATAAGAAAATTACTTTTTAAAATGGAAATGCAGCCTTTTAGATAATGGACCCAGTTGTGGAGACTTGTTTGCTGCTTTTCAAAACCTAGTGAGCTTCCTACCTAGTCAGCATTCTTGAGCAGCATGAATTCAATATTCCGACTGAAGCGTCTATGACAGCTCAGTAGGTTTTGAGACACAACAATACTGTTGGATTCTTCGTAAATAAACGGGATGTTATTTTATCGTGTGCGACAGTTTTCAGGTGTCCTACCGCAGTATAAACAAGAAAAATATTGCACGAAAATCTTTTTAAATTGCACGTGCATGAATACATTTGAATAAAAGTGCAAAGTTATTTATTTTCTTTGCGTGGAACGTCTGACATTTACACTCACGATTTCAAATAGTTTCTGAAGTCATTTTACAAACGTAACAGGAAGAACCTTAAAATGTGTATTTCTTAAACACTTAACAAGATAAATCATACCTTTAGACTACAGTTATCCTCGGATCCATATGCACATTCTACTCCCTTCATTCAAAACAAAAACAAGCACGCACTTCCGGGTAAGATCGAACTGCATCCGGGATAATCATAGGCGCTTTAACGGTGTATGACATGAAGCTTCACTTTTCTCTCTCTCTGTGTGTGTGTGTGTGTGTGTGTGAGAGAGAGAGACAGAGTAGATTGCGTAGATATATTTCAAGGCTTTTGTTAATACAATTTAATCTCAATTTGTCACATAATAAACAGCATATAAATAAACAGGACATCTTTTTTGTGTGTATTTTTTTTTTTTATGCATGACGTAAAATGAAAGAATAAGATGCACATGAAAAGTCAGAGAAGTGAGGTAAGTGGTGAGTCGAGGTAGGACTGTTTCAGAACAAACATTACCAGAAAGGCTATAAAATGACTCCACAAGCAGACTGCCATCTTCAGGACAGAAGGAATTCTGTGCACGCGGTAGGCTTGGTTTGCGGACATTGACTCACTTCCTCCGATCAAGAAAAACTCTTAAATGGGGAAACTATCTCATTCAGGATTCTAAGAACAGTGTGTGGTTATAGGTTTACAGCTTAGGAAGTTCTCTCATTTCAATTGTCTTAATTGTTTTGCTCCATCAATGAAATGGCGAAACATTTGTGAATGGGAAGATCTACAGAAGAGATTTACCACCTCAAATTCTCATGAATGTCTTATGTGCTTAGTTGAGGTGGAAGAAAATTCCTGTATGTAATACTGACTTCTAAGTTAATGGCAATGTAATTGTGACTTTTATCAGCAATATGGAGGTGCACTCCAAAATTACCTTGGTGAAAATTCTTGGTCAAAATATTCATGTGAAATTCAGGAGCTACTGCCATTATATGTAAGTTGCATTAGTATTAGAAACAGATAAAAAAAAAAAAAAACATAAAAAAAAAAAGAAATGTAAAACACACACACAATATATATATATATATATATATATATATATATAGTGTGTGTGTGTGTGTGTTTACATTTCTTATATGATTTAATATACAATAATATGTTTCTTTTAATTGCTAAATTAATCAAAGCAGTAAATTGATTGTCCAAGTGTGCACATTATTCAGAGACATTTGGGGTGGGGAGTTTTACACAAAACAGTTTTTATTGTATTTCCATATGGCTATTTAATTTAATTTAATTTAATCTGAAGGCTTAAATTGCTTCCAGGTAGGAAGGAATCAAAGGAATCAAGGCATGTCCGAATCAGTGTTAGCTTTCTGTCTCCTGAGATACCTTCATCTGCACTGTCTGAAATGGAATACTTACTATACAGTATGCGAAAAAAAGTACACCAAAACAGTAGTATGTCCAAATACATAGTATTCGAAGGACAGTAGCCGAAAAGCACCCGGATGACTTACTACTTCAGGCGAGATTCTGAAGTGCACATTCGATGGACACTTTACTGTCCCATGAGGCCACGGGAGAGGATTTATGAATGGCAGTGAAGCGACGCAACTAACGCTGATAGGTCACGTGACAGTAACAACATGGTGAATGTAGTACGTCCGAATTTCATTCATACTTCACCACATAAATTCAAATTCAAATGTACCTACTCAGACAGTACGTGATTTTGAAAGCAGCACAGATGTATCCTTCACTGCCTTTGATATCCCACAATCCTGTGCTTTCCATTTTGTTATGGTTAAGCTATAAAATAAAGATGGCGGCTGAAAGTTGCGGTTTGTGGTCAGTTTTGTGTAAATGTACATTTTTACCTACTCTTTCCACTTTTGATGTCATTTCTAGCGAGAAATTAGCATCATAGTAATTAAATATACACTTATCACCAAAGCTTTCTCTTTTTTGTTGTAGATGATTAAACCATTATGCTGCCTCAGAAGTCTGTCTGAAATCAGTTTGGTGAGGTGTGCAAAGTCATTGCCTGAAAGGGCAGCGAGGCAACAAGTCAACAAGCTTTCGGGCGCAGGATATGTTACCTCCGCAGGTGTGACTTCTGTTTGTAAGGATCTATTTAGCACACTCTGATTAACTTGTAATGTTACAGAGCCCCTAAAGGGACATAGCCATAGTGTTGGGAGGAAAAATTATATTGTAATGCTTTCGCATTACCTCACAAATGTTTTGTGTTCTCAGAGAAACTTTGCCTTTGCTCGCAAAATGTCTCCGTTTCCCTGAGAAACTTTGTATTTGCTAGCAAAATAGTTCTTTGCTAACTAACACAAAGTTTCTTGAGGGAATGCAAAGGTTTGTGCTAGAGAGGCCAAAAATATTAGGAGGAACCGCTTTTTTGAGAGGATGCAAAAGCATTGAAATAAATTTTTCCCTCCCATTTCATGTTTTTTTCCATCACAATTAAGCTTTGGTAAATCATAATTATGAAATGAAAAGTAAAATTATAATAAGTAATAATTATGACATGCAATCCAAAAATGCTGGGATAAAAACAACCCAAGTTGGGTTGAAAATGGAAAAACCCAGTCATTGGGTTGTTTTAACCCAGTGGTTGGGTTAAATGTTTGCCCAGCCTGCTGGGTAGTTTTATTTAACTTAACTATTTTTTAAAAATTACTGTATTGCTTTGCTTAAAATGAATCCTAAGTATGTTGGAAATGAACATGTATTAATATGTTTAATAAATAAACATGTATTAATAAGTTTAATGAATAATAATTAAACAATAAACATTTATTAAATAGCTTATTAATAAATGTTCACCTTTTGATTATTATTGTTGCCTCTAGTAATTGTATGATTTTTTATTTCCAACCTATTTTGGGTTCATTTTAAGCCAGCCATTTTTTCATTTTTTATCAACAGTTGAGTTAAACAAAACTGCCCAGCATGTTGGGCAAACATTTAACCCAACAGCTGGGTTGTTTTTAACCAAGCAGTTTTTAGAGTGCATGCAGTTGAAATTATGACATGTTATGTCATAAGCTAATTATCAAATGACTTAGTAGGCTATGCCATACATTTTTTCATGATTTCTACTTTTTAATCTCATAATTATGTCTACGTATGAAACAATTATGACTCGATATGTCATAATTTAGACTTTTTAATCTCATAATTATGACTTAGTAGCCTATGTCGATTTACCAAATCATGATTATTTATTTATTTTTTATGGCGGAAATGGCCTTCCATAAGAAACCAGGCTATTAAGTAATTATTTAAGCTCATCAAGTTTTCTCGAGTATTATGTTGAGCATCTTGGAGACTGGTGTTTGAGGAACAATATTTTTAATGAAAGCGAAACTTGAAAGGCACTTAATTAGGTCCCTACCTGTCAGATCGCGGGGAAAATCCTGGTGACTCATCACCCTCACAAAACCTATTTAGTATATAAAGATGTGAGAAGCTTAGGCTGCCACTACAGAAGGTTTGCCTTCCAACCACTCCAGAAGAGAGGATAAACTGTAACGAGACTGCATAAGACATTTTGTTACCATGAATTCGTCATTATTATTGGTACTTTGCGTTGCGCTGTCGGCGCTGTTAGGCGCCCATGGAGCTCCGGCGCGGTCAGCTGGTGAGGTGAAATACACTGAGTGTAAAGCGCTGTCTGTCAAACTCAATGAGATGGCCAGAGATTTATACAACAAGGTACGTACTTTAAGAATAAATATATTATTAATTTATCTTAATATATTTTCATTTTCCACTGTTTCAGACACTTTCTCAGGTTGTAGATTATAATAAAGCCATTGTATGCTCTGTGCAGGTTGAGGTTGAGTCAAAAATGGAAATCATCATTGATGAGCCTCCAGTGTCTATAAGACCAGTTGACACATGTGACCCCTGGAGCCTTCAAAGCAACAAAGAGGTAACAGATCATTTAGGATGCATTCTTATATTAATGATTCCACAGTTGTAGATCATACTTAAAGCCTTCAAAAGTGTTGACATCTGTCTTTTGCATTTCAGACTTGCCAATCAAGAATTATTCTGGCTCTGAAAAACTACACCAGAATTTTCCACAAGGATGGTGTGTTTAAGAATTCAGCTTGCAAGGACTGGAAAGAGCAGGCCAACAAGATCGCTGACGTTACTGGAGACCTCCTGCGGGTGCTTAAGGTATGTGTGTTTTATTCAAAATCTTTGCTATTGTTTCAATACTTCCTTTTGATATAATGCACACAGTGCCACTTTCCATAGAACAAGAGGCAAAAAGTTATTCCCACATCCTCATCTGTTATCCTCCTGGAAAGTTTCGTATGGAAATGTGTTACTGTATCAACTGCTCCAGTAAACTTTTAATTTCATCACTGTCTTGTTTGATGACCAGGAACCGGTGGTGGACGCTCCTTTGACTGCAGTACACTGGCACGACAACGCTCTGTGCCGGGACAGTGTGGAAAGGCTCTACTCCTTCTCTATCATATCTGCACGCGTCTTCTCTTTCCTGGCATCCTCAGTAGCCCCTACAGTTGAGATGAAACAGTGTTAGATTGAGAGGAAAGAGAGAGTTGTGTACATGTCATGTGTACAGTCATGATCATGTTGGTCAAAATGTTCAAACAGCTTTTGCTGCTTCTACAAAGGTTCTCCTGTGTTATAATAACATGGATTAAATTAATTTTACTTAGTTGAATTAACATTAAGAATTCATGTGTGACATGAGGTGATATATTTATATAACTATTTATTGTGTTCTTATTTATTTACGTATTTATTGTACACTAATTTTATGTAACTTCCAAGAAGGTGTGTAATTTATAACTAATAAATATATGAGCAAGTATTTCAGAACTCTGTATTCATAAGTTGTCTTTATTCTTGTGTATTGTTCTTACACTAAACAAAGAAATTAATTGACAAATTAAAAAAGTAACAAAGAAATTAATTGAAGAACTAACAGCAAATTACTTTTACTAGTACTAGTACTCTAATCAACAAGGAAATGACAGAGTTAATGTGGTCAAATTTCCCAGTCTGAAGTCAACAGCTCTCTGTTAAAGGAGAGGGAAGATGTGATTTCCATAAACATTTATGCTACTTTTTACGGCGGCATAAAGCTTCCTGCAAAATATGTCCCAAACTCAGAAGCTGTCACCGCTCAGTTCTCTCAGGAACGTGTGTATTGTCTCAATAAGGATGATGTCATAACTAAAAGGGAACTTGTTTTACCAACAAACACACAAGACAAGCAAAGACAGAGGTCACATTATTGACTTCTTCCAGCTAATACTGTTTTTTTGTTATTGTGACAGGAAAGACACAAGAGGCAAGAACAATAAATAAATAATAGCCTGTACTCAAATAATAATAATAAAAAAATAGGATGCAAGCATCATCATCAGACATTTTCTGATACTATACTTTTAAATTATTTAACTGTACTGTCATTTTTACTATTATGACAAACGCGTGAAGTTTTTCCTGTGGTCACGGTATATGCGAAGAGGAAGTAGGACTATTGCCAATACCAGAGAACCTAAAACTGTAGATATCTCTCATAATTTATCTTACTCATCAAAATTTTTTAATACAGCCTATTTATATTAAAAAATGTTAAAAGTTTAATTAGTCGAATCTTTACAACAATATCAGTACTTGTTTAAATTAAATAAAATGTACAAGCTTTATTATAAGCTACGCATTATGAAGATAAATATATGATATAATACAAATAAAGCAATATAAACACAGTAAGTTTCTAATCAGATTATCAAAATGTACATTTAATTAGATTATTAAAAATTTAATTCAATTAATTTATAGAATAATAAACTAAAACAGTTGAAAATAAAATAATTAATTACACATTCCTAACAAGCTGGCTGAGACAAATCCAATAAAACTTAATAAAACATAATATAAAAGTTTAAAAATAATAAAATAAAAAACAGTAAGTTTCTAATCAGATTATCAAAATGTACATTTAATTAGATTATTAAAATTTTAATTTAATTAATTTATAGAATAATAAACTAAAACAGTTGAAAATAAAATAATTAATTACACATTCCCAACAAGCTGGCTGAGACAAATCCAATAAAACTTAATAAAACATAATATAAAAGTTTAAAAATAATAAAATAAAACACAGTAAGTTTCTAATCAGATTATGAAAATGCACATTTAATTAGATTATTAAAATTTTAATTCAATTAATTTATAGAATAATAAACTAAAATAGTTAATTAAACATAATAATAAAAATATAATTAATTAAACATTCCCAACAAGCCGGCTGAGACAAATCTAATAAAACTTAATAAAACATAATAATAAAAAATAAAAGTTTAAAAATAATAATAATAAAAAATAAAATAAAATCCTCATTGTGTTAATGACACAGTAGGTCAGAGGGCGGAGAGAGGCTGTGTTTCAAAACCTACTGCGCTGCTTACCTAGACATCGTCATAAGCATTTGCCGCACACTCGCGCTCGTAGGATGCAGTCTAAGTAGGCGGCTCGCTGTGTTTTCAAACCCAGCCGCAGACGCTCTATTTCCTGGTTACTTTGCAAGGTGGGTGGCTGTCATATGTCAACATTAGCTCTTTATTTACACCACTTTAATGTACTTAAACATGTAATTTGTGCTGTGTTCATTGCTTGCTTAATGTTTACTTCAAGCATGACTATTTTTCATGGCGCGCGCCTTTTCTTCAGCTGTTATCAGCAGCGATTTTACTACTATTGAATCCATTAGCTGGATAGCTAACAGTGTCCAGATGATAAATCAGTATGGATGTTGTACATACTACGCATTAAGACCTCGCAAAGTACACACTAGTCTCGGTCAGTGGTATAAACACCTAAATAAACCACAGACAGGTTATCGTAGGGGAAGTTAATGTTATGTAATCGTGAGAACGTATGTAACTCATTGTAAAGAGTGTAGTCCCTATTAAAGGGCAACCTTATTTGTTTTTTAATGGCATTGGGTGTTTGCACGAAGCATATCACGGCTGTTGTTTTTGTGCAGGATGAATGTGGGCGTTGCTCACAGCGAGGTGAACCCAAACACGCGGGTGATGAACAGCCGGGGGATCTGGCTGGCCTACCTGCTGCTCACCACTGCCCTGCATGTAGTCTTACTCAGCATCCCTTTCCTCAGTGTGCCTGTGGTGTGGACGCTCACCAATGTCATACACAACCTGGTCTGTTTGGAAAAATTAAGATTTTTTTAAATGAAGACTCTTGTGCTCACCAAGGCTGCATTTACTTGATTAAGTTAAAATAAAGTAAAAACAGGAATATTGTGAAATATTATTACTATTTAAAATAACCTTTCTATTTTATTATATTTTAAAATGTGAAATATCCTGTGATGGCTAAGCTGAATGTTCAGCAGCCGTTGCTCCAGTCTTCAGTGTCACATGATCCTTCGGAAATTCACAATATTACAGTTTTTACTGTATTTTTGATCAAATAAATGCAGTCCTGGTGAGCATAAGAGACTTAATTAAAAATCAGTTAATTAGTAGAATTAATAAAGCCACACCATGGGAAAAATTTAGAAGTCGTATTCTTAGTTTTGTGGTCCATTGTTAACTCATTTCTCTCCTATTTAGGTGATGTATCTGTTTTTGCACACTGTCAAAGGCACACCATTTGAGACGCCAGACCAAGGCAAAGCACGTTTGCTTACTCACTGGGAACAGATGGACTACGGCATCCAGTTCACAGCATCAAGGAAGTTCCTCACCATCTCACCCATTGTACTGTGAGTGATATTCATAATTCTCTTAAAACTGACAGAAACAGAAATGGGTCCACATGCACTGGTAATCTTATTATTTTCATCTCTTTTCTTATTATTTATTGAAATAAAAGTATATATTAACATTTTATTTATTATTGTGTGTCTATATATATATATATATATATATATATATATATATATATATATACACATACATACACTGCCTGGCCCAAAAAAGTCACAGACTCTAATATTTAATTGGACCACCTTTTGCTTTGATTAAGGCATGCGTTCGCCATGCCATCGTTTTGATAAGCTTATGCAATATCACAACATTTATTTCTGTCCATAGTTGCTTTAATTTCTCGCCAATATCTTGTATTGATGATGGGAGAGTTGGATTGCTGTGTAAGTCTTTTCCGGCACATCTCCTCAGTGGGCTTTAGGTCTGGACACTGTGGTGGTCAGTGCATGTGTGAAAATGATGTCTCATACTCCCTTAACCACTTTTTCACAATTTGAGCCCGATGAATCCTGGCATTGTCATTTTGGAATATGCCTGTTCCGTCTGGGAAGAAAAAATCAATTGATGGAAAAACCTGGTCATTCAGTTTATTCAGGTAGTCAGCTGACCTCATTTTTTGGGCACATGACATTGCTGAACCTACACTTGACCAACCTTAGCAAACTGAAGGCCCCCCCCCCACCAATTAGCCTGACTGATAAGTAGTTTTCTTAAGGATATAAAGCTGTGTAGTCCCATTCCCTTGAGTTCTCCTTGCACTGTGCATGTGGAAATGCTCATACTTTTACTATTAAACATAGCTGTGAGTTCTACTGATTTTTTTTGTGATTTGATCTCCGATCATGATCATTCAGGATGTCACAGGTCTTCTTTGAAGATGTTGGTTCACCACTATCCTTCCAGGTTTTAATAATGCGTTGGACAGTTCTTAACCCAATTTTAGTAGTTTCAACAATCTACTTAGTTTATTATTATTATTATTATTATTTTAGCTTGATGCAGGGCAATAATGGACCCTTTTCACAGACTGTGATGATGCATTTTAACGGTCATCAATATCATAAATCCTGCAAAGTTTTATATATTTTCATTTTTAAAAAAACATATGTACATTTGGTTACACTTTATTTTAAGGTGTCATTGTTACAGTGTAATTATATATTTAAGTACTAAGTAATATTAATTAACAACATGTACTTACTATAGGGTTAGGGTAGGATTAGGGTTTGGTTAAGGGTTAGTTGCATGTAATTATGCATAATTACTATGGTAAGTACATGTAACATATGTAACAAGTACACTGTAAAATAAAGTGTTACCGTACATTTATAACTTTATACTTAGTATTATATTACCTTTGCATCAAATTACAAAAATCTAGTTAACGCTGCTGTGAGGATGTTTCTAATACAGCAGTATGTGAGTGACAGTAAAAATGACAACTTTCTCTCTTCTGACTGCCGTTATCAATTGCTCTCTATTTTTTTCCTCTTTTTGAAAGTTGTGAAAACACTATTGTGGAGTTTTTCTTTTGCTATTTTAATGTATTCTCTCATTCACCGCTATAAACGTTTACCCAACTATGACGACTTCCGCTTCGGAGAAACCCGGAAATGTGAAAAGGGTCTATTTGACCCTTCTGAAACAGAGTAACATCTTTTCCACATCCACAGGATATGTCTTCCGACATGGTTGTTTAAAGCCCTATTCGGACAATAATTGTTTCTCATGGGGTTGTAAGGTATTTTCAACATTTACAGGGGCTAGTCGGTGATATTTATTGCCACCCAAATCCAGAATGCCAGTGTTTTTCTACCTCCCCCCATGTAAAACTCTTCTGCTGAATTACAATTACTTTGGGGTATTTTGGAGGAGCAAGTCAGAAAATGTTTTCCTTTACCAGCATTACAGTGACCTGGCCACTGTTCTGGAAGAGGAATGCCTCAAAATCCCTCTGGTCACTGTGCAGGACTTGTATCTGTCATTCCCAAGACGAATTGATTCAGTTTCATTGTCCAACCCCTGCGCACGCACACACACACACACACACACACACACACACACACACATACATATACACAGTCAAACCAAAAATTATTCAGACATTTTTGATATATTTTTACTAGTGGGTTCAGGACACTATAGTTCATTTATGTAAGTGAGAATAACAAAATAAAGTAAACTGTGACATACCCAAAAATTCTTCATACAGTGGACTACCAGTAAAATTGATAAAAATTTGGAACCAAAAATTATTCAGACACTTTGACCTGACCATGTTTTGCTTAAGTGTTATCTGACATAATTAAGATTAATTTTTTCGTATACAGTTTAACTCTGAGATCTTGACATATTTTATTACCATTTTGTTGAACTATAGTGAATAAACTATATTATTGAATGAAATGTTGAAGGTGTCTGAATAAATTTTGGTTTGACTGTATGTATGTATGTGTGTGTGTGTGTGTGTGTGTATGTATATATATATAATATATATATATATATATACACTACCAGTCAAAAGTTTGGAAACATTACTGTTTTTAATGCTTTTGAACGAAGTCTCTTATGCTCATTAAGGCTGCATTTATTTCATAATAAATACAGAAAAAGCAATAATATTGTGAAATATTATTACAATTTAAAATTATGGTTTTCTATTTTAATATACTTTAAAATATAATTTATTTCTATGATGCAAAGCTGAATTTTCAGCATCATTAGTCCAGTGTCACATGATCCTTCAGCAATCATTCTAATATGCTGATCTGATACTCAGTAAATCTTTTCTAACAATATAAATCTTTACTATCACTTTTTATCAATTTAACACATCCGTGCTGAATAAAAGTATAAATTTCTTTCAAAAAAAACAAAAAAAACTTACTGACCCCAAACTTTTGAATGGTAGTGTATATTGTTACAAAGATTTCTATTTTAAATAAATGCTGATATTTTTTTAACTTTTTATTCATCAAAGAATCCTGAAAAAGTATCACAGGTTATAAAATAATATTAAGCAGCTCAACTGTTTCCAACATTGATAATAAATCAGCATATTAGAATGATTGCTGAAGGATCATGTGACACTGAAGACTGGAGTAATGATGCTGACAATTCAGCTTTGCATCACAGAAATAAATTATATTTTAAAGTATATTAAAATTGAAAACCATAATTTTAAATTGTAATAATATTTCACAATATTATTGTTTTTTTCTGTATTTATTAATTCAGTTTTTATGATGTTATATTCTTAATTATATTTAGTATTTAACAGTTTAATCATTACATTTAATTATAATATTTACATAATTGTTGTTATGTTTTCATAGGTACATCTTGGCCAGCTTCTACACTAAATATGATACCACCCACTTCCTAGTCAACACAGGCTCGCTACTAAGTGTCCTCCTTCCCAAGTTGCCTCAGTTTCATGGAGTTCGTCTATTTGGTATAAATAAATACTGATATGACACTTCAGCCCACTCATGGAGGGGTCGTAGCATCATGGAGATAAGATGACTGAAGTTCCTTCATTCTCCACATGATGCTTCCTTGGTCCAAAGCTGTAGGGCCTTAAGGAACCAAAACTGCACTGGACTCAAGTACATTATTTAAAAAAAGGCCTTCCACGCTCAGGTTTACTCAATCTGTGGTGTTTCTTTTTTTAAATCCGGACATACGTCTGTAATTTTTGTCACCATAATTTCTAGATTCATCAAGTTTAAGGATGTTTTGACTACATTACAACAGACAATGTGCCAATTAATATCCGCTGATATTCATTTTAATAAGGTTCGCTTTGCATAATCCCATTTGCCACAACAAGCTGTCACTGTGGAGTCAATAACATGATAGTGCTGAATTATAAAATTCAGATTGTTTTTTTTTTTCAGTGTTCTAGTATATAACATGGGCAACTGCAGTAAATAAGATGTTAGAAATAGAATCATTAGAAAAACACATCTGTTTGAGTTAAATCTGAACTGTGTTGCTGCATTTTTCATTTCATTTTCTCCAAAAATGCAAAACAATGATCTGTGATAATGTGTGAATGTGATGTGGCATACAATCTGGTTTCTCTTGAAGTGTTTCACTTAAAGTTCATTGCTTAGGTGTCCTGCAGAGCGCAGGTTATATTGGATTTCCTTGAATTCATGTATTTATTTATTTTATCATATCATGAAACATTCCAATTTGAAGTAAATGCCAAGTTAAACATACATTATTGTTATTATATTTAACATGTACATGCCTGCATTGATCATGTTTGTTCATAATACAAAAGTGAGAGTATGCAGCTTGAGGGACAAAAGTCTAAAAATATGGGATTCAAATTTTAATTTAAAGATGGAATTTTTTTTTTTACAACTTACAACAAAAAACATTAGAATGTAAAACGCATAATAAATACACTTTTTACATTTTTCCATGTCACAAATAGCATCAAATTTGTAAAACTGTACAGATGGTGACAATATGCTTTTTGAATCGTTCTCAAGTCATGCTGGAGAACATGATCATCAGGTTTCACACAAGCTTATGGAGTTCATGTAGCTTGAGTACTGCTGTCATAGTGTTGCACTAGAATAATTAAAATGACTCTTGCACAAGATAACTTATAAGTCATAAAGTCATTTGGACTAATATACAAAGTCTCAGGGGACTGCTGTGATAGTATGATCAATCTATACTCAAGGAAATGACATTTATAGTTGCATTTGTGGCAATATATGGCCCTCGCTTCTTAGCCACCTTTGTTTATTCTACAAATGATAAGCATGTAATGAGCACAACATTAAAGTCTGTTGAAAATGGCGTGAAGTTGCATCATATTGCGAGGAAGCCTGTAAATCTTTTGAAGCAATCATAATACTACAGGATCAATCTAACCACATGCAGATTATAGTGGGAATCCTCTGTTGGATAACAACAAACCACACAGGTGAACAGGGAAGAGGCGTGCGCCTCAACCACGAGGAAGCTCAACAAGTTCAACACAAGCACGGTTCTGTGTGGGTCCAAGGAATATGGACGCGCATTTGGTTGTGAAGGTGTACCGGGGGAAATCCGTGAGTTTTACATGTCACACACCTACACGCGGATGGGGCAAGCCCAGCGACTGCGATGAGCCGATAGTAGTACGGGAATCCCCACCTACAAGCTCAGGTGTCTCCCACCTGCTAACAAACTGCATTTCAGGGAAGAGGTAGTAGGAGGGGAATAGTGTCCTCGGCCCACCTGTGCCACCGATTTGCCTAGCGTATGTAACGCATTCTGTCTGTTTACCACGAAAGCATATGCAAATAGGCTTCTGACTCAGTGCGCTAGAATACTAAGGAATCCTGAATCAGGTTACACGAGGACCACCGCTGATGTCACCGCTGGAATGCAAACCGCATTTGCATGAGCTGCAGAGGAAGAACAAGGAAGGGTGTAATATCTCTTGCCCGCAGCGTTAGATTCAGCCTGTTCAAAGTCTGTCGGATCCAAAACCAAAAGCGGAGGCGGGATTCCTGCCTGTGACAGAGGAGACAATGCTCCTGCTGTTTTCGGCTTTCTTCGTGTTCCTGTTCTGAAGCCTGTTATAAGAAAGGCCTGCACTGATCGATGAAGGTCAGCCAAACCACAGCATTTGTATAAAGAAGACCAAGAGGTGATCAGCCGTTAAACAGTGGTAAAACAGCCGTCTGCTGGAATGACTTTGTGTTACTATCAGTTTGTTTACTGGAGGAGTGAGTAGGGAATTTAGAAGTGAGTCAGCAATAATACAAACAAGACAGAAGAAAAGTAAAAATGATTTCGCTGAAAGGAAAGGGAAAATTATTTCGCTGGACATTATTCTTATTGCAGAGGAAACTGTTGAAAACAAGAATGTTTACGAAGCCCTTAAAGTGACATGGTGATGAAAAAACAATGAGAGAACAATGACAAGTTTTGCAAAAGCATTAAAACATTCAGTCGGTTTTTAATAAAGTACCAACATTTAAATTAATAATTTGATATAATGCACTTGTTTTTAAATTGTACTTATATTTAAAAAAAAATACCTGCATGTAATTACAGTTTGTGTGTGTATAATTACACTGGACTTTTCCCTCACCCATTAACTCAAGGGTTTTCAATCTAAGAAGTCCCCAAAATATGATCATCCTCGTGTGAGGGACCCCCATCCTAAAATTAAAAGGCATCTATCTTTTATAAACACCCAATTTATACACTGAAAAATACGTTTTTAATAAGTTAATTTATTATATATTTTTTCTACTCACTATAAGGTTAAATAGGTAGCACTTAATTTTACAGTCCTGTTCCCCATGTACATACTATGTACTTATTATAGTAATTACTGAGTAATAACTAGGTACTAACCCTGAACCTATACCCCTAAACCTAACATTAACCCATTACCAGTACTTTCTTAGGTAAGTACACGTAAGTGCATGTACTGTAAAATAAATTACAACAGTTAAATGTATTGTTTATTTGGTTATTTATAATATAATTTTATTCAATCTGTTTGATAGATTAATTTGTCACTCCCTTGTGGCCCCATTAGCCTGTTTGAAAACCCCTGCCTTAACCCAAACTATAACAGAAAACCTGTTCCTATCCCACCTCAATAGCAGCAAATGTGTTTTGCAATGCAACATGAACACAATAAGTACGCTTTCCCAAACAATTTTTTTTTTTAAATGCAAGTACTAGTTAAAGACACCCAATAACAAGGGTGACCAAATATTTTTCTCCCATCTCACCATGTCTCTTTAGGTGCTCCACAGTACAGTAATGTTCAAGAGACTGAATATAAAAAAGCACCTGCTGATGATTGTTACAGTATGTGGGTGTTTTGTTTTAGTTTTTTTCTTGGTTGCCTTCATGCTGTTGTCTTGTATGTGGCAGGAGAGATGGGGAACACCAGAGGGATGTTACATGCTTATTGGGGTATGGTGGGGGGCCACGGAGAAGTGACATCATCTGGGTGGCCTTTTTGTTACCTCGCTGGAATAGGATCTGTCGTCCTATTGGATTTTTTAAAACGGCCTGTTTCTGTTTGGTATATCCTGTGAAACCCCTAGAATTCTGTAATAAACTCCATTCAGTATAACAAAGTTCATTTTGGATTTCCCTTTTTTTGTTGCAGCCATAAGTTGGCTGTAAAGTGATATATGCATATTTTCCAAAACAGATTAGGTTCTTTGGTTTAAAAAGTATGTTGGGCAGTAACTAGTTACAGTAATATTACTTCTTACTTTTTGCAGTAACTAGTAGTATAACTAATTACTAATAAGATATCAGTAATATTACAGTTAGGGTAACGCATTACATGTAACTTGATATCAGATTACTTGTAATCAGATTACTTTTTCAAGTAACTAGTAAAGTAATGCATTACTTTTGCAATTTACAACAAAATATCTAAGTTACTTTTTCACATTTATTGACTGACAGCTCTCCTGTCCCCATGTTGAAAGGAATAAAGTGCAGAGGCGTTGTGTGCGCTGTGTGAACATGGTTATTGTAGTTCTAGACTAAATGTGAACATGCATTTACTCATCTCACTTGCACGAAAACATTCAGTATTCCTCAAAATGAATAAAAACAGTGAAA
This sequence comes from Hypophthalmichthys nobilis, assembly GCA_037950665.1. Taxonomy (NCBI): domain Eukaryota; kingdom Metazoa; phylum Chordata; class Actinopteri; order Cypriniformes; family Xenocyprididae; genus Hypophthalmichthys; species Hypophthalmichthys nobilis. The sequence goes on from CM075485.1 coordinate 13,032,917, forward strand.
AGCAATCACAGAATTTTATGCAAATCTGTAATAATTAACTATAATAAATTACACAAATATACTTTATGTATATATCATCACTTTATTAACCAATGTCTTTGCTGCTGACCTTCAATGATCCAATTCAACCATACTAATAAGAAAAAATTACTTTATATTAAAATTTGAAAAAAAGTGTGTTGAACTTCCTTATCCTGTATCCTATTTTTCTTTAATCCAGAATGACAGCACATCTGTAAGGTTTGTTTGAGCTGCGCCCTCTACTGTACAGGCGTAAATATGCATTTCCTTCAGTCTGAGGCTTATTCATTTCACTTTGGTGTGAAAGGGCCTTAACATTTGCCACAAATAGAACTTTTTTGTTGTTATTAAAAAACAAACAAACAGCCTGGCCCAGGTGAGAAAAAGTAACGCAGAAGTAATGTAACATTACTTTTCATAAAATTAGTTACTTTTTTAGGGATTAACTCAATATTGTAATGCATTACTTTTAAAAGTAACTTTCCCCAACACTGCTTGTTACTTAGTTACTTGATGCCTCAACCTCTACTGATTTGAAATCCAACAATCCAGTAATTCCTAGATTCATTTTCATAATTTTCACATCTCGCACAGGCACATGAAGTCACCAGTGCAGCAGGCAAGCTTGGAATATGGAAAAGCTTACGTTCAGCCATTACATTGATTTTGTCAGAAGACAAAAAGATCTGAACACCATTGTAGCATTACTAATTTGCCTCGTCATGACGACTCGCTTACTGTATTCCTCACTTGTAAGTCGCTTTGGATAAAAGCGTCTGCCAAATGAATAAATGTAAATGTAAAATGTAAATGTACTTTACTCAGGCATAACATGGCTTGCTCACCTACATCCCTCTGATCTCGATATAAATTTTATTAATATAATTGAAAATCTTTTTGGAAAACAAAACATTTTCGTACGAACTTTTGTGATTTCTTTTGATAAAATACATCATGAAATATAATCGTATATGGGTAACAGAGAAATTATAGCAACAATTAGTTTCAAGCTACACATAATGAGATTAATGCATTAAAACTATCAATCACCATTGAGTGTTTGTAATAACTTCTGACTGCGATCCAATGTGGATTTGTCAAATGAGGCAGAAATATGTTGTTAGTAACATTTTAGAGGAATTTTATGGGGAAGATACACAATTACAACTTCTGTGGGGCATGAAGGAAAAGTGATATAACTAGTAGTGCAACTAATTACTGTTGCCAGAAAGTAATAAGTAATAATATTACTTTTGAAAAGAAGTAACTAGTAATAAATTACATTTTTTTTGAGTAACAAGCCCAACACTGCAGATAAGTAATCAAAAAGTAATGTCAAAAGTTTCTTGTCCTTAAAGAAATTGAAGGAAACATGTAGAGCAGTGGTTAGAGATCTGTTACTGGATATTCTTCAATGACATCCATTAGCTCAAACAAGCTTACTTAGTTTTTACATCTATCTATCCCAATGCTAAATTTCCTCTCTAAAAAGTCAATGGACACCCAGTACCTGATGAACAGCTAGCCATGTAAAGCTTCTATTGCAGTGGTTCTCAACCCTGGTCCTGGAGTACCCCAAACTGTACACATTTTGGATGTCTCTCTAATCTGACACGACCATTTCATGTCTGATGAATTGAATCAGGTGTTTGATTAGGGAGACATACAAAATGTGCAGATATAAATGTGACCTGGGATTTGAACCACAGCTCTATTGGTTTTATGCCGCCACCAAGTGGTCACATATAACAATTCTGATATCAGTGAGATTTAACCATATTCATTGGTCTACAAAGTAACGCAATAAGACTATATATTATTATGTTTTTATTATTCATAAAAAAATAATCCTTTGACCTAAAACAGACTTACGGCTTCAATCAATGGCCACAAAAAGCTGTATAACGTATGTGCCTTTTCTGTTCAACTGTTTTAGTATTTCTTTTTTATTGATATTCACATGCCTGGGCCTTAGTATAAACTTAAAAACAAAACAAATCATAAAATACAGTCAATGTAACAACACAGCATTCACAGGACATCTCTGCAGAAACGAAACCCAAAGATTTAAGACAAATAAAAATAGTTTTTAAGAAAAAGAAATCAAACTGTTGGACTTTCTCACGAGCTACGAAAATAACATTCAGGGCATTTTCGTCATTAATCGTCCGTTACGAATGCATCAGAGACTGAAGTCATGTGCCTACAGTCACGAGTGAAAACTTCCAACCGATACCTTCAGAAGAACAGTAAATGCTACACTTGAGCAGATCTCAGACCAGCTTAAATACTTTCCAACACTGTTCATCAGTCATTTCACCCGTGTGTTGTTCAGTCGTGGAGATACCGCCTCTGGCTTCGCATCATCGTCCGTTTCCCACCCTCCTCCTCCTCCTCCTTCTCCTGTTCTTCCTCATCAGTGGAGAATAGCTCATCTTCAAAGAAGGATCCACCCAGCCCGTACTCCTGCGTGTGAACTGACACCTCATTGGACAGCAAATGTGGAGAGCCTTCGATGAAGTCTGCAAACCTGAGTGCAAGTATGGTTTTTAGACAACATGAAATCAAAATAGACCTTTTTCTTTCTTTATATACTCATTTTTGCTCTTAAGCATGGTTCTTCAATATTCTGAAGTGTTAAACAACTGTGGTAATATGCAAGAAATATAAGATGTATAACAGGATTACGGAGTCCCTGGGGGAAAAAATTGAGACGGGAAGGCAAAATTTGCATTTACTTGCAAAACGTTTGTGTTCTCCTGAGAAACTTTATCTCAAAAAACTACTGCGTTCCCCCCCAAAAACGCACAAAACGTTTGTGATGGAAATAATATGAAGTGAAGTGATAAACTATATTTCAGTGTTTTTATGAGCAAACACAAAAGCCCTGTCACAAGTAGACGAGGGAGACACATACCAGTTTACACCTGTTGTTTTAATCCAGCTTTTTTGTCCACTTTCAACCACTTCTGTCCTGATTTCTTCGAGGGGAGGGTCTATGGACAGGTAAATTTTTTCAGATCTTTCAAACTAATGGACAAAATAAGCTTGTGCAATTTACATATGAACGTGAAAGGAGACGACGGATACATATGGAGAGCAGCAGCTTTCGTTTCTTCTCTTATAGCTGTAAGATCACGCCGAACGCTGTGAGTGAGTGTCAGAAATCAGGAATGGTGAGAGAACATTGTGCTTGGTACGTCTTCAAACCAAACTTGGGTCTTCAGCCAACAAAGTTTAAATCCCATCTGTCTAGCACGCTTCCCTTAATGTTTACGCGTTAGGTCAGTAGGCGGAGAGCAGTCTGTCTTTTGTGATTGTTCAAACACATTTGACCACATGAGCGTTTACACTACGAAAGCAATCCGGTTTGAATGCGTTTTCGACTATCTCTGGAAGTGGTCGAAAGTGGACAAACTCAAAACGTTTTAGACCTTTCTAAAATATTCTCTCATACCTCTTAGGAGACTGAAGCCTAGAGACTGTCTTCCAGGTGTTGAACTCAGGACTGCCGCAGTATTTCCTAAGTTCCTCCAGAGCTTTCTGAGTCTCCACCTCCGACTGTCTCTGATACTCCTCTTCTGTCAGCAGACGCCGTGGCTCGAGTTTCTTAGGCTTCAGCTTCCTTCAGAGCATTCATTCAGCAAGAAGACAATGACTACATTGCTCAAAATGTATTTGAACAACATTTATTAAAGTTATATGCTCACTGATAAAGCATGAAGGCCTTGGTAAAAGGGTACTCCAGGTTCTTGGAGCAGAATGCAGCTATCATGATGGCCAGAGCCACTTGCTGGACCTGAATTCCAGCGTACACCAGCAGAAGACCGAATATCTGCAGCGTCCATGACAGGATGTTGATACTTCGCTCCTCCACCAGAGGCCCATAGCGGTAACAGACTGCAAAACTGATGAAGCCAACCACAATGGTATAACCTAAATATATATAAAACAAAAAACAGTCAGCACTTCGTATACTTTAAAGACTAGTATAAATAAATATTAATCAAATATTGTGCAAAATAAAGCTTGTTTTCATAAATGAAATAATAAATACAAATACAATAATAAATAAATTAACTAATAATTTTTATTTATTAATAAAAAAAAACTGTAGCTAACTTTTCACAATCTGGTATATAAAAGTCTTATTTACAATCATTATTTTTCACTGAATATTGTTTCAAACAGAAATATCATTTTACAAAAATTAAAGGTGTTCTATATCGGACTTTATAAAACGGTTAGTTCCTGTCCTTGATTCTGATTGGTCAATAGCTGTGTTTTATTCACAATAAAACATGACTATGACCGCTTCACCCACCGGTTCTGTGTATCACTACACAACACCCTTAGCAACCAGCAATGTAAACTGTATGTTCTCAATTGATATTGTTCATTGAAGCTTACTGTATTATGTAGAAGAGTGTTGTGAGAAAGATCGAGTGAGCGAGTTTATTACCTGCATTCAGATTGATCATTTTCCTTCAGGTCAGTCCTATGTTCATAATAAAAAATCTGTTTAAATGTCCGATGTATTATCTTGTCCTTTTAACAGGTAAGGGGTTTTCCCGTGACTGACAGCGCTAGTCAAAGCATTTGTTCCGTGTTCACAACAATTCAGTAATTTGAATGTAAAAGTCTTTGCTACTGAGTGCCACACTCATAAAGACATTCTTTGCCGCCATCTAATGGCGTAATAATGTAACTTCTGTTGCTGTTCACGGTCAGGGACTATTTTTTTCCGGCAGAAGGAAGGCTTTTGGTGATTTTACTTCATAAAAGTTGAATTGATACATATTTTTTGGCTTTAATATTTGTATTGTGCGATAACCGCTTCGCGTCGTGCCTAACAACGCCCTTCAGCCGTGACTTATTCACGATACCTTATTGCTTACTTATGCACATTAATACATTTTCAAGGTGCTCTCTTACCGATAGCCAGATGCCAGTGATCTTTAAGAATTATTTGGAGATTCCTAAACACCAGCTGGATGATGTAGAGAGAAAAGGACCAGCCGCCCATCAGCAGCACATAGAATGGGCTTTTCTACAGGCCAAGGAAACAAACATGTTGAAAGGTTATAATATTACTTAAAAGGATAGTTCTGTCATCATTTACTCACCCTTAAGAAAGAATTTCTTTCTTTTGCTGAACTCAAAAGAAGATATTTTGAAGAATGTTGGCAACCAAAGAGTTGATGAGCCCCACTGACTTCCATAGTATTTTATTTTTCCATACTATGGAAGTCAATGGGGTCCATCAACTGTTTGGTTACCAACATTCTTCAAAATATCTTCTTTTGAGTTCAGCAAAAGAAAGAAATTCATACAGGTTTGGAACAACATGAGGGTATGAGTAATCTGTCATCATTTACATAAGTAAATGATGACAGAATTTTCATTTTTTAGTGAACTATCCCTTTAATAAGAGTTCATAGTTAATTGCTAACCAATGTGTTTGACAGTAGAGAGAAGGACATTTAGTACATGTTAAAGAATTTGAGGAATCCTACCTTCGGTAAAAAACGGCTGATGACGAAGATGAGGATGATGAGGGAGGCGATCATGCCAGTGCTCATGCCAGCAGAGTAGTAGAACACTTGACTCCTACAAGATGGATAAAACAGGCGTGAGCACAGAGTTATAAACACAAAAATTAACAACCCAAATTGTGCCTCAATTCAGAAAGAGAATTCATTTTAAATTTTGAATTACATTAATGTCAACTACCTGCTTAGAATGTCTGCAAAAAAGAACAGCAACACTCCAGCCAGAAAAACCAAAAACATGTAGATGTCAAAATCTACAGGAGGAAAAACAATATCAATCTACAAATCAATAACACAACCCTGATTACATGAGAGCATGAAGATTTCATCCCAGCAATATAATCTGAAGGACTAACAGGAATGAGTTTTCCCATCCATGTGGACTTTCGCCTTTCTAATATATTAATCGCAAGTCCTTTTGAACTCACGTCGGCTAGGTTGTACTGTATAGAGTGCAAAGGAGTCTGAAGGGTCCACTCTGAAACAGGTCTTGTTGCTAAAGAGACTGACGCTCACGGTGGTCTCGTTGGTCTGTTCACGAACAAAATACTGCACAAGTTTCCAGATGCTGAAATGCTCAAGCTCCTGCAGGTCCTGCTCATCATTAACCACCGTCACTTTCAGCTTTGTAGTGCTCCACACTCTCACCTGTCAATCAAACAATGGGGAGGGGCTTTCAATTTTGATGCAGACATTACTGATCACACTGACAAGAGTCATAGTCAAAGTTTTACCTGTATTCTAGTCCATGTTTCCTTCCATCCAGGTATGATGGAGTTATGGTAGCAAAAATGTTGTGCAGCTTGTGTTTTGATTTCTTGTCCATCTTTAATTTCTATGATGGGACGAGTGGAACCTACAAGAAAATGACAGAGTAATAACTTATGTGAATCATACATACATATATATATATATATATATATATATATATATATATATATATATATATATATATATATATATATATATATATATATATATATATATATATATATATATATATATATATATATATATATATATATATATATATATATATATATATATATACACACACACTACCAGTCAAAAGTTTGGACACGGTAAGATTTTTAATGTTTTTAAAGAAGTTTCATCTGCTCACCAAGGCTGCATTTATTTAATTAAAAATACAGTAAAACAGTAATATTGTGAAATATTATTACAATTTAAAATAACTGTTTTCTGTTTGAATATATTTTATAAAGTAATTTATTCCTGTGATCAAAGCTGAATTTTCAGCATCATTACTCCAGTCTTCAGTGTCACATGATCCTTCAGAAATCATTCTAATATGCTGATCTGCTGCTCAAGAAACATTTATTGTGTACAACTGTACAAAATATTGTATACAATAATTTATAATGTTACAAAATATAATCTTTTGTAACATTATAAATGTCTTTACTGTCACTTTTGATCGATTTAATGCATCCTTGCTGAATAAAAGTATTAATTTCTTTAATTTCTTTTCAAAAAAATAAAAATAAAAATTCTTACTGACCCCAAACTTTTGAACGGTAGTGTATAATGTTACAAAAGCTTTGTATTTCAGATAAATGCTGTTCTTTTGAACTTTCTATTCATCAAGGAATTCTTAAAAAAGTACACAACTGTTTTCAACATTGATAATAATCATAAATGTTTCTTGAGCAGCAGATCATCATATTAGAATGATTTCTGAAGGATCATGTGACACTGAAGACTGGAGTAATGATGCTGAAAATTCAGCTTTGATCACAGGAATAAATTACTTTATAAAATATATTCAAACAGAAAACAGTTGTTTTAAATTGTAATAATATTTCACAATATTACTGTTTTTACTGTATTTTTAATTAAATAAATGCAGCCTTGGTGAGCAGATGAAACTTCTTTTAAAAACATTAAAAATCTTACCGTGTCCAAACTTTTGACTGGTAGTGTGTGTATATATATATACACATACACAAATCTTAAAATACGAAATTATTAAATGAGAACCGTACACAGTACATACAACAATCAGACAATAATCTACTGTGAAGTGATGGTTTCACTTAAACATCTGGTTGCGACAAAAAATGATAAACATTGATAAAGAAAGACATTTTTATCACATAACGTTACTTTAAAAACCTCTGTTTTCACAGCTGTAACTACTTACATCAACAAACATATATACTTAGTACGCTAACAACACGTAGCTTTCTTTATTGTCCTAAAAATAATTACAAGCAATATGTAACAAGATATAATATCTTAAACCTTGTCTAACTAATGCTTACCTGACGTTGAAGAAAAATGAAATAAAAACAACACAACAGTCAAAATAACTTTCAATTTGACAGTTTCGATTCTAAAGCCACTTTCGGATTTCATTAATCCCGCCATGATGTCTTCTCGCGTTTCTTCGATGGTGGGAGTGACGTTACCAACGAGACTCAAGTGCTAAACAGCGTCACCTGCTGCACTGGAGGGACCACGCGCATCTGTTGCACCATCACACATGACAACTGCAAAGTCAAAAATTATTTTATTAAATACTGAATACTGTTTTTTTTTAACATGCGAGTGTTTTTGATGTGATTTTTTTGCAGTCTAAAGCGATCTATGTTGCATAGTTATTAATTATATTTGGTAAAATAAAATAAAAAAAAGTGCAAAAAAACAGTGCAACTCTGAATTTTTATTTTATCTTATTTTTTCAATTACATTTCTTGGAATTCATTTTAAGCAGGTGTTACAAGCATGAAAGAAACTCAGTTTCACTAACCCTATTAAACTAGTCATGGCTCATCTGTTTCTCTGTCTGGTGCCAGATTGTCTTTTCCTGTTGTGGTTCCTCATAATCCCTTCCTTTGTCTTTAAAGCTCTTGCCCTAATTACAGTTTGAAAACACTTACTCTTACTTCCTTCTCTAAGAACATTCAATTTCCTCTCCATGTCAAGCAAATCCTCTTTTTTTTTGTCCATGAAATGAACGTAAACAAACAAAACATTTCATTGCAGAGCTCATTAAACTCCCTTTACAGAGCATAGACATGCCTATCTGTTCCTTTTAAAGATAAATCACTTTCACCTATGTTAAAATGACATCTATACAGTGAGTTGCAAATAAAATATTTGGAATAAAATCAGGACCATCACTTGGAACTTCCATCATATATGCATAAAATAATTACAGATTCAGTAAAAATGTTAGTTGCCTATTGTACTACAAGAATATTTCATTACTTTGACAATCATAGCAAAATATACACAGATAGAACTGAGTATAAAAACATTATACAGCATGTCTTCCCTATTGCTGTAGATCTCAATAGCAATGTGTAAACCTCCACTTTATCACAAATCCAAAAATCAGATATTTACAACAATTTACAGCATGAGAGGTTGAGCTGTCCAGAACAGAAGTATGGTCCATTTGTTAATCAGCATCTGGATGTGCAGCATTATCTGCTCCATATAAGAAGATTTTGGGTCCTGACAGTAAAGTAGAAATGCTGGTCACAGATTTTCTCAACCCCAGGCTCCTCCCGGGTGGAAATCTGGAACAATTGTGGCCGCAGCAGAGAGAGGGGTGGAGTATCCCACAGTGAAGTTCTGCAGACCCAACATCAGACATTTCCAACTGTAGCGAAGAGCCTTTCCTACGTTCTGTGAGACAAACAGAGTGTTGAAAAGAACACACATAGTGAATTTGTAACTTCCAACATATTCCCAACTTCCGATCAACCAACATATTGTCTTAATATGTGCGTATTATATTAATAATAAATTACATAATCAAAATAAATGGAATTAATACTAAAATTATTGGATGACAAAATGCAACACCTAAATAAAAAATACTCTAAATTTTTATAAAAAGATCTGATCCCCTTTTATTCTCTTTCTTCAGAATTGTGATGATTAGTTTTTTATTTTCCAATTTTAATTTGTATACAGAACATGTCAAAAGTTTGAAAACGTTACCTTTATTTTAACGTTTTGTCTCTTATGCTCACCAAGGCTGCATTTATTTCATTATATTACAGTAATACATCACAGTAATATTGTGAAATATTATTACAATTTAAAATAACTGTTTTTATTTTAATAAATTTATAAATGTAATTTATCCATTTGATGCAAAGCTGAATTCTCAGCATCATTACTCCAGTCTTGTCACATGATCTTTCAGAAATCATACTGATTGGGTGCTCAAGAAGCATTTCTCTTATGATTATTATTATTATGAAAGTTGAAAATAGTTTTGGAAATCACCATTTCCACAAAAATATTAAGCAGCACAACTGTTTACAACATTATTTATTATAATATTAATAAATGTTTCTTGAGGACCAAATCAGCATATTAGAATGATTTCTAAAGGATCATGTGACACTGAATACTTCTTTCAATTTTTTTTTTTTAATGTTTCCAAAATTTTGACAGGTGCTGTAATTTTTTTTCTTTATTGTATGTAATTGTAAGTTTAGATTTTTGGATAAATAATTTACTTAAATTAAAATAAATAAATAATAATACATTTTTTACAAATAACAAAGGATTTTATTTTGTGAAATTCCAACTCAAAATGATTCGACTGTCAGGAACACAGTGCTCACAGTACTTTGGCCTTTAGTAAATCTGAGCAACAAATCAAAATCATTTAAACGATTTGATTAAAACACAATCCAATTCCTTTGAAAATACCTATTTTCATTCACAGATCCAAGAGGTTTAGCCTGTGCCAGAAACAATATTATAGAAGTAAGACTTTGAGTGGTTTAAATACCTAACAGTAGACAATTTAGCTGGATTAAACACTAGACTTCATCATTTTAAACTGTAAACAGCATGTAGTTTAGTGTCTGTACATTAGTAACTGTGTCTCTGTGTGACAACAGGTCCGAAACAGGACGCACTGCTTTATCCTGAGGGAGGAAACGCATGACAATGGATCACTGCGTGTGATCTGAATGACCCATTCCTCCCAAAATAAATGTCTGACAATGTACTAGCCCTAGCTGTTTTCAGTTCCTCTAGAAAGGCCTCCATTTGGGTAAAAACAGATGCTGTGTATTGAGTGAATGCGATGTAAAAGCATAATGCAAGTAAACTGTCTTTCATCCTATAGGGCCATTGCTACAGTTTTAATTAAATATTACATTCATCGCCATACATGTATTTTATCTTTTTTTAACATTTCTTTTTTTGAAATTTACCCGTATTTCATTTTGTTCATTTTGTTGTTGGGAAAGTTGGCCATTATAGCACAAAATTTGTGCAAGCTACTTTGGTGAAGGTGCTTTGGAAGAAAAAACAGGGATGATATAAATTTTAAGTGGATTACAGTGGGATGGCGTGTTTACTAAAGATACTCCGTCTCAGTCTCAGCGGTTAATTGGATAAGTCTGATAAGGAAACAGTCTAAGACGTCAGACATGTTACCTGTTGATCTTTGACCTAGTCTAACACAGGGTCAGCACTAGAAAAGTCATGTGCTTGTTTAAAAAATATAATCATTTATATGGTTATTATATTCAAAGCATTAACTGAAGTGGGAATTATATCTGTGCATGATTTCATAATCAAAATTATATATATGTCCCTATATGGACAAGAACATTTTGTTTTTGAAAGCATTTTTTTCCATTACTGAATAACACACGACAACTTTTTGTTGTATAACGTCACTCTTATCACTCATGACCAAGGCACTGGTCATTTAGAAACTCAATGGTAGAGTTCATGAGATTTTAAATCAGGATAACACAGGGACAAAACCATTTTGAACACTTTCCTATATCATCATCCAAAGTTTCTTCAAATTTTTGCACAATGAAAAAAAAAAAAAAATCAACAATTGGAAATAAAATTTGTCAGAATTGAATAGTTATCTAAACCACGAGAATACAATGACAAAAAAAATCAAATTTACCAGTACCATTGGAATATTTACTTGTCACGACTGGAAGCAATGATTAAGTACTAAAACGAACAAGTAGGCCTACTTGGGATTGTCTGTATCCCAATAGAGAAAATAGTGATTAAATACAAATTAAAATTTAGTAGTAGCAGTTAGTAGTGAAATTAAAGATACCAGTCATTGCTAGATTACTTCCTAGTATTTTATTTATAGTAACAGTAATATAAAATGCACACTAGTTAGTCTTAAGGAATAAATGTATATTTTTTTTTATATATTTAGGGGCAGGAACAAGCTATAGGCAGAGCTGGGTAGTAACGGATTACATGTAATCTGGATTATGTAATCATATTCCAAAAAATCAAGTACTTAGAGTAAACTACTTTTTAAAATACTCATAATCAGATAAAAGTTACTTTTTTATGCATTACATGATTACATATTATTTACACAATGGCAGTAAGTTGTTCACAATCCTAATTTTTCATTTTTTTAAAGTTTTTTTTTTTTTTTTTCATAATAAACCTTCTGCCTATATGTTCGTGATTCTTTGAGTTTTTCCAGCGGTGAGGGGGAAATATAGATAAATATATATATGAAATATAAATGAAATATTTGATGTGATATTGCTGTGAATTTCATGTTTTTCAACATTTGTTTTTGTAATGTTGCCGTTTTCTAAATTTACTTAATTTTAAGTAAATATGTTTTAAAATCATAAGATGTGATTTTGTTTTATACAGTGTTACTATCAGCAAACACTAAGAGGTACATTAGTGTTAGTATTTTGAAGTATTAACTGTCCATACATTGCACTTTAAAAAGAATCTGTTGAGGCATTTGTTGGTGAACAGAATATATTTTTTGGAATATTTTTTTTCTTTGTATCTGTCAAAAATAGTACAAGATTGTCCTACAATATATGTGACATCAAATAAGGGTTGGCACAAAAGTAATCTAAATGTAATCCAAAAGTAGTCAGATTACGTTACCAAAAATGTGTAATCTAAGAGATTATATTACTGATTACAAATTTAGTCATACAATTTCTAATCAGTAACTGATTACAATTCATAAGTAATCTACCCAGCTCTGACTATAGGCTATTACTACTCAAACAGTACTATTTTTTTTTTTTAAAAAGAAGATATTAATACTTTCATTAAGCAAGCACTCATTAAATTGCTGTTCATCAAAGAGCTCTGAAACAAAACGTATCACAGACAATCTGACAACCGTTTTCTACTGTGATTAAAAAATGTTTCTTGAAACTGAGACAGACTGGAGTAATGATGCTGAAATCCAGCTTTACCATCACAGGAATAAATTACATTTTAAGATATATTAAAATAGTAAACAGCTACTTCAAATTGTAATAATATTACACAATGTTGCTGTTTTTACTGTAAAAAAACAAAACAAATGCAGCCTTGGTGAGAAGCGTATTCTTTCAAAAACAAACAAAAAAGTAACGACCTTAAACTTTTGAACGGTAGTGTGCTTTAAAAACCACACATTTTATGTTTTCAAGTGAAATATTCAACCTTACCTTTCTGTATTTTTTATACTTTTCTTTCTTTTTTGCTTTCTTTTCCTCCTTTAGTTTGTGTTGGCTGTCATTTTCCACTAAGGGCTCGTATGAAGATCTCTCCTGCAGTAAAGTGAAGTGCAGAGCTCTGGGCCTCTTCTCCGCCGGTTGATCGAGGCTCTGCTCCGGTGCACCGGTATCGACCTGCCGCTTGTATCTGCCGCTGACGTTCTCAAAGAGGCCAAGCCGCGGGACACAGGGAGACTTGGGCTTCATGGTATTCACCAGGAACGTGTTGTTAGTGCACTCTGATAAAGCTCCCAGGACTACATACGCACATCCTCTTGGAGCAGCTCTACAGTGTTTGGGTTTGGCTGGACTCCAGCTCTGATTGGAGTCCAACACCGTCGAGTTCACAGCAGGGCCCGTCTGAAAGACTGGAGTACAAACTCTTGTTGACGGTTCGGGGTCAATGGAGTATATAATCCAATTAAATTTAATTTCCATTCTGGTGAATTCACTAATTCATAGGCCTACACATAAATAATTGTATAATAACATAAATAAAAAACTCTTTTACTTAACATGTTATTAAGTTTATTCAGTGAAAGTACATGTATTTTAAAAAATCATGGGACGCAAGAGTTATAGTTTAATGTGTCTGCTGTTTTATTTTTTTATTATTGATTTATATTTTTGAATCACTAACACAAGCAAAATGCCTTTTTCCTACATATTACATTTAAAAATGTTATAGCTTTAAAAATATTGAAATAGTAATAAATTAAATTGTTTTTTTGCAAAAACTGAAATGACGTACTTGAACCGTTTGATCTAAACAAGAACCCGCCCCTTTTTGACCACCTGATCATTGACTGACATGAGTGAAATTACTGAAGCGAAAGTATAATAAGCAGACATTTGGACATACACTCGGCTTGTTCGTAAGTACACATTTAGTTTCTTAAAATACGTAAATTAGACTTTAACTGTTAAAATGTAGCCTATATTTCTATTTTACAATCGATGATGGTTGAGAGTTATTTAGGCTATAATAAACTGTCATTACGGTGGCTTACTGAATGCTTTTTAATTCCTAATAGCCTACTTGTCTACTTTTATATTCATTTTTTTAGCTTCTTTGTAATTTGATGACTTTGTTTAGTGGTAGTGTTTATAATCTACTGAAATGTTCAGTTTATCTGTCATTAAAAAATCTCTTTTATAATTAGTCTATAGCTTATGTTTTTTACTCAATCCAGACACCATATCATGAACATCACTGATGCAAAATAATAATAATAATAATAACTTATTAAACTTGCTTAGAATGCATGATATTAGTAGCTAGAAGACAAAAGTTCTTTAATTAGATTAGACTCACTTTAGACTGACAGTGACAACAGGAATGACAGTAAAAATGTTGATTTTTTTTTTTACTTTAACTGGGGAGTGTCAGATTGACAGTGACAACAGGAATGACGGTAAAAATGTTGATTTTGTTTTTACTTTAACTAGGGAGTGTCAGTTAGACTGACAGTGACAACAGGAATGACGGTAAAAATGTTGACTTTGTTTTTACTTTAGGTTGTCAGTTACAAAATATGTGTTTACTGGTGTTGTCATCATTTTAACTTTAACACAGTGGCATATTTCATAGCAAAACTCATACAAGGAAGCCAAAGAAAGCTGAGGGTAATTTGAGACCAACAGAACCATGTAACACCTTACCACTTTTCGTTACTGAGTAGTTCAAAACGGATGTATGATGCAACAATGCTTTGTGATGATTTTTGTCCTCAAAATCACATGGTATCCAGTGTACATGGACATATAATGTTTATTTGCTCATGTTTTTGAAATATGCTTAAAAAGAATTAAAGATAATACAATCTCGGCACTTATCACAGCCTCGCTGTGTGTGTGTACAAGGATACAATTTAACCACAAAACAGTGTCTTTAAATCACTTTTTTTTTCAAACAAAAACCCACATGAATGTACGAAACTGGTTAACTTCTCCAACTGTACTTAGTGGTTCCTCATTCTTTTGCTGTATTTTTGTAAACTGCAACATGAATGTTCACATTAGACACCATTTATAGATTAAGAGAAAGTCCATTTTCCAAGAAGAGAAAAAAAATCATATTTTTGTGTTCAGATCTAAGCGGTTAAACCCTTGGCTGTGAAGTTTAACTGAAGAAAAAAATGTGGACGGGTGAACTGCGTTTTTAATGAGTCTGCCGGATTCAATCATTCCATATTCTGGGACTCCATGGTGAGAAAAGTGTGGTAAAGTGTCATTTATATCACGTATGACATAAATGATTGAATAAACATATTTCTAAACATTTTTCTCATCTTCAAGGATGGTTTCACAAAATCAGCCAAGCCATGTTTCTTTAAAAAGTGTCAGTTCTATGCTGGATCCAATTGATTTGAAAAGGGAACCTCTCTATTCAGTACAAAGGTATGTAACATCTGCTTAGTCCTTCAAAAATGCCACAATTTCCAATTTTTTTTGGAAACTGGGACACTTCTTTCAGGATCCTTTGATGGATCTTACCAACCTCATATTTTCAGAAGGTAATGTTCTCTGAGAGTCCACTCATACATTTTCATTGTCAGTGTATTTTTACAGGTTTCACGAGAACAATATTCCTGACTCAATAGTAGATTCCAATTCAGCCATGGAGTGCCAACAAGAATATAAATCAAGACTGAAAGCAAAATTTCAATTCATTCACAATGACTTGTCTAAACAATCAGATCACACGTTCCTGAATGACATCTTCACAGAGCTTTACATCACTGAAGGGGAAAGTGATAATGTCAACAAAGAACATGAAGTGAGACAGATTGAGATGGCGTTGAGGAGAAAAACCACAGAAGACATTCAAGTCAAATGCAATGACATTTTTAAACACTCACGCAAAGAAAACAGACCCATCAAATGTGTGCTGACTAAGGGAGTTGCAGGCATAGGGAAAACAGTCTCGGTGCAGAAATTCATACTGGACTGGGCTGAGGGCAACACTAATCAGGATATCGAGTTTGTGTACCCACTTCCGTTTCGAGAGCTGAACCTGATGAAAGCAAAACAGTTTAGCTTGACTGAGCTTCTCCAACACTTCAGAATGGAAACAGACTTTGGAGATGGTCACAAAAACCAAAAAGTTCTTTTTATCTTTGACGGTCTAGATGAATGCCGCTTTCCTTTGGATTTCCAGAACAATGCAAAGTTGTGTAACCCAACTCTTCCAGCCTCTATTGATGTTTTGCTAACCAATCTCATCAATAACACACTGCTTCCTGATGCCCTCCTCTGGATAACATCTCGGCCAGCAGCAGCCAATCAAATCCCTCTTGAGTACATTGACCTGGTGACTGAAGTTCGAGGGTTTACTGATCCACAAAAAGAAGAATACCTCAACAAGAGAATCAAGGATAAACACCTCTCTGGCCATATCATCACACACTTAAAGTCGTCAAGAAGTCTGTACATCATGTGTCATATTCCAGTCTTCTGTTGGCTCTCCGTTACGGTCCTAGAGAGAATGTTCAATGCAGCGGAAGATGGAGAAATTCCCAAGACTCTTACTCAAATGTACACACACTTTCTTCTTTTGCAAGCCAGAGCGAAAAACATGAGATACACTAAAGATTACAACCCAGGCCTAGAGGATGAAGACATGATTTTAAAGCTAGGTAAACTAGCCTTCCAACAGCTAAAAAGGGGCAATCTGATATTTTACGAGGAAGACCTGATGGCTTGTGGGATTGATGTGAAGGAGGCCGTGGTGTACTCAGGAGTTTGCTCACAGATCTTCAGAGAAGAGTCTGCAATGACCGAAAACAAAGTGTAC
This sequence comes from Hypophthalmichthys nobilis, assembly GCA_037950665.1. Lineage (NCBI taxonomy): Eukaryota > Metazoa > Chordata > Actinopteri > Cypriniformes > Xenocyprididae > Hypophthalmichthys > Hypophthalmichthys nobilis. The sequence goes on from CM075485.1 coordinate 13,049,797, forward strand.
TGTTTCGTTCATCTGAGCATTCAGGAGTTTTTGGCAGCAATGTATGTTTATTTCGTGTTTAAGGTCCACCACAAGAACATTCTTGATCATGAAGAGCATCAAGAGACCACCTTGTTTGAGTTGCATAAGAGTGCCATTGACAAGGCCCTACAGAGCGAGAATGGACACCTGGATCTTTTCCTTCGTTTCCTTCTGGGCCTTTCCTTGGAGTCCAATCAGACCCTTTTACAAGGCTTGCTTTCTCATTCTGGTAGCAGAGCCTGTCAGAGCATTGAGGAAACGGTTGAATACATCAAGAAGATGATAGAGGAGACATCCTTGCCAGAAAAATCCATAAATTTGTTCTACTGTCTCAATGAACTGAATGAACTCTCTCTGGTCAAGGAGATCCAGCGCTTCCTGAACTCAGGGCATTTTTCTAAACTCTCCCCTGCACAGTGGTCTGCCCTAGTTTTTGTGTTATTGACATCAGAAGAGAAGCTGGATGTGTTTGACTTGAAGAAGTACGTCAGATCAGATGAAGGCCTTACCAGATTGTTGCCGGTGGTCAAAGCTTCAGAAACTGCTCTGTGAGTTCTAGTTCTGATGTTTCATATTTAAAAGTTCTCCTAATGTGTGATTGAGGTCACATGTAGAGTGTTTGGTTTTTATTGATTATATATCTACATTATATTCCAGACTGGATAATTGTGGACTTACTATGAGATGCTGTAGAGCTCTTGCCTCCACTGTTGGTTCCAGCTCTTCAAATGTACGAGTGCTAAATCTGTGCAGTAACTCCATAGGAGACAAAGGACTGGAGCTTCTGACAGCTGGACTGGAAAACACAGTGTGTAATTTAGAGGAACTGAGGTAATGCTCGTGGTCACTTTCTTGTATATATATCATCATCACTCCAGTTTTCAGTGTCACATGATCCTTCAGAAATCATTCAAATATGCTGATTTGAAGCTCAAGAAACATTTCTAGTTATTATCAATGTTGAAAACAGTTGTTCTGCTTAATATTTTTGTGGAAACCTTGATACATTTTTTTCAGGATTCTTTGATGAATAGAAAGTTTAAAAAACTTTGACATAAAAAACTTTTATAAAATTATAAATGTCTTTATAGGGGTCAATCTAATGTGTCCTTGCTGAATAAAAGTTCAGAAAATTAATTCATAAACGTTTGTTTTAAATTACATTGGATTTAAATGTGGTGAGAGAACATGAAACCTTAAAAGATGATGATTGTTGTTGATGTTGTTGTTATTACTATAATCGAGTAATTCACATTTACACAATATTGACAGTTACAACACGGTTGTGGTTCGTTCCTGAATTAAGCGTTTTTTAACGAATTGTTTGAGTGATTCAGTGACTCACTCAGAACGAATCGGTTGGATGAATTCTTTATGGACTCTCTCATAATAACAGTCACATGTCGCCACCTACTGGCGTATTGATGTAATCTGCAGAAAGAGACCCACCACGAATGTACAGAATAGTCTTCCTGGAAATGTATTATTAAATGTGTTGCTTATTTTGGATGATACGATAATGTTTTCAGCTGCAAATAAGAGTTTATTTTCAGCTCTGTTTACACATATTTATAATACATTCTGGATAAATTCCACAGTCCCAAAATCAGTGCAGAAATGATTCTGGGCTCAATTTCACTAAGATGTTGCAACTAAAATGAAAAGACATTGTTTGTGTAAAATGCCCATTAGAATATCTTTTAATGTCCTTAACACAATGATTTAATATTGTGTGAATTATTATTTGAGTACCTACATTAGCACTTGAAAGATTCATGTGATGTGTTACTGTTTCCTCAGGCTCTCATACTGCAGAATCACCACACGCGGCTGCTCTGTTCTGGAATCAGGACTGCTCCCAAATCTTCCAAACCTTAGGGTGCTGGACCTGAGTGAAAACAGTCTGAGAGAAGCAGGAATTAAGATCTTGGCCAATTACCTGAGGTATCAGCACTGTAAACTTGAGATATTGAGGTAAACATCCTTCCTCACACCACTTTAGTTCATTAGAAGACATCAATGCCAAATGTAGAATTAATTTGGTCCTCATGATCTCATGTCGTCATTGCATTATTCATAGACTCAAGGACTGCAGAGTTACACCTAATGGCATCTTTGCAATAGCCTCAGCTCTACAGTCCAACCCATCTCACTTAAGAGAGCTCGACCTGCACTGGAATAACCCAGGAGATAATGGAGTGGAGACGCTTTCAGCTGTAATACAGCATCCTCTTTCCCGACTTGAAACACTTTGGTACACTTTTATTTATGAAATGTATTGTCATAAATACAGTTCAAAAGTTTGAAATCTGTAAGATTTAAAAAAAAGAAAGAAAAGAATTTAATACTTTTATTTATAGCAAAGATGCATTTGTAACCGGTTCTACTCGACCCGCTTCGAGCAGGACTCGAACTGGAGTCTCTGGCATGGGAGGCGGGTGCACTAACAAGGACGCTAAAGCCTCGAGTATACTTCACTTTCCGCGCCCGGACGCGTCTCGTGCGCAGTCGCATCCACGCATCTTTCAAAATATACTAACCACGGACGCGCGCGGATGACCGAGTTCGACACATGCGCAGTACATTTTTTTTTCTATACTCTTTACCAGACATTATGTCATCAACGGGACATTCGCTGGGCAGGATAAAATTTTTTTTTTTTTTTTTTACTTTCTGTTCATCAAAGAATCCTGAAATATATTTTAAAAATTAAAAAATATTAAGCATGTCTGTTTTCAGCATTGATAATAATAAGAAATGTTTCTTAAGAAAAGACAATATACAAATGCAATATATTAAAATAGAAAATATTTAATTAAATTTTTTACAATATTAGCTACTTTTTTTACTATATTATTGATCAAAAAAATGCAGCTTTGGTGAGAATAAGAGACTTCTTTCAAAAGCATTTTAAAAATCTTCCCGACACCAACCTTTTGAACAGTGTGCTATTATAAATATTAATCTCTAATTAAAATGTCTATTTTTCCACCTGTAGGCTAAGTTACGGTTTGCTCACTGTGAAATCCTGTCAGTCTTTGGCTTCAGCTCTGAGGTCCAGCTTCTCAACTCTGAAAGCTTTAGACCTGAGCGGCAACGCAATATATGATGAAGCAGTGAAAATGCTCTCAAATGGACTTGGAAGCCCTCATTGTAAAATAGAGATTTTGAGGTAAGGGTTTCAAATCTCTATTTAAATCCTACACACAGCAAACACTTGAAGCACATCCTGTCTTTTCAGGTTGGCGTTGTGTGAGATCACAGAAGTGGGTGTTGCTGAATTGGCCTCAGCTCTTGTTTCTAACCCGGGTTCTCTGAGAGAGTTGGACTTGAGGCAGAACCACATAAAGGATTTTGGTGTATCAAGACTTGCTGATGTGGTGAAGAACTCCAACTGTAGGCTGGAGACGTTACGGTGAGCAGAAGAACTGAAGCATTGAGACTTTCTTTATAGTGCTTGCAAGGCAGCTATGCAGATCATTTCAGTCTAAAAGGTAGTGTTGGTGTACATATTACAAGTAATGAGCATTACGTAATCAGATTACTTTTTTGATGTAACGAGTAATGTCAATTTACACATTAATAGTTTTTTTTAAAGTAATGCACAATTACTTTTCATTTTAATTAGCTTAAATATTTTTTAAACTACTGAATTAAACTTAGACATGCACACTTCATGTGTGGGAACAGACAAATTGTACAAAAGTAACAAAACATTACTTTCAAATTTCAATAAAAAGACTTGTACAGTAGGTAATATACTCCGTTAAAAGTAACGTAACGCATTACTTTCCATAAAAGTAACATAATTAGTTATTTTTAAAAGTAACTTTCCCCAGCACTAGTCTTAGGTGTGCTAACTATTGTTGATTTTTGTAAAGTTTATACTTTATTTACAATTTAAAGGTGCGGAAAGGGATTTCTAAGAAACGCTGTTGAAAGTGGATTGGACCGAGCATCAAAACACATTTGTAGCCAATCAGCAGTAAGGGGCGTGTCCACTCGTGAGGGGGGAGATGCCTGTGCTGCATAAAATGTTTGTGAATTTTGGGGCGGAGCTATCAAAATAGGGGTGTGATCCTTTTGGGTAGGGGCATGCTTGTTTTGATGATTTCAAATATTAACAGCGTTTCTCAGAAATCACTTACTGCACCTTTAAGATTCAAGTTTGAAATACAACGACAGTGATGATGTGATTATGATGTCAGTTGCAGTTGGTCTTCTTTCTTGCATTTATTTAGATACTGAATTGTGACTGATATTCAGCAAATGTAATCTTTTAAATGTTTTAACATTAAATCAATAGCATTTTTTGAACAAACGTCTTTCATAACAGTTTAGGAGACAGTGGGGTCACAAAGGAAGGTTGTGCTGTCCTCGCTGCTGCTCTAAACTCAAACCCGTCTCATCTGAGAGAGCTGGACCTCAGCAATAATGAGCTCACAGATGCAGGGATGAGGCTCCTGTCTCCTGTCCTGAGGAATCATGACGGCAACATTGTGAAATTAGAGTAGGTTCTGTACAAATACTTTCAATAACATTCTAATATATCAGATAATAATTGAAGAACTGAATGCTTTTATTCAACAAGGATGCATTAAATTGATCAAAAGTGACTTTTACATTACATTACAAAAAAAAAAATTAAAATAAATTTCAAAATATTTTAAATAAATGCTGTTCTTTTGAACTTTCTATTCATCCAAAAATCCCAAAACATTACGGTTTCAACAAAAATATTTCTATTTTCGAGACTGATAATAATAATAATCACCAAATCAGCATATTAGAATGATTTCTGAAGGATCATGTGACACTGAAGACTGGAGTAATGATGCTGAAAATTCAGCTTTGAAAATATAAAATATATTAAAAAAGAAAACTGTTTAAATTGCAATAATAATTCACAATATCACTTTTCACTATATTTTCGATCAAATAAATGCAGCCTTGGTGAGCATAAGAGACTTCTTTTCTAAACATTTAAAAAATCCCAAACCCAAAAATTTTATAAATGGTGAGATATAATTATTATTATTTTTTTTAATTATAAAAAACGCCTCTCTACCATTGTTTTTCCTAGTTTGAGCCAGTGTGGTTTAACTGTGGACTGCTGTGATTCACTGGCTGCAACTCTTGTAGAAAAATCCTCAAGACTTAGAGAACTGAATTTGGGAGTAAATAATCTACAAGATGTGGGAATTACAATCCTCTGTGCTGGATTGGAAAATCCACATTGTCAGCTGGACACTTTGAGGTAATTCTATATCTAAAACCTTTAGGGTTGCTTTCATAGAAGTTAATTATGATTTTCCTCTAAAATCTACATTTAAAGGGTTAATTCACCCGAAAATGAAAATTCTGTCATTAATTACTCACCCTCATATCGTTCCAAACATGTAAGACCTTCGTTCATCTTCGGAACACAAATTAAGATATTTTTGATGAAATCCGAGAGCTTTCTGACCTCCGATAGACTGCAGTGTTATTACCACTTTCAAGGCGAAGAAAGGTAGTAAAGACATTGTTAAAATAGTCCACATGACTACAGTGATTCAACCTTAATTGTATGAAGCGACATGGTATTTATATTTAGTAATTAATGACAGAAATTTCATTTTTTGGGTGAATTAACCCTTTAAAATTTTACACTTTTCTTTGATTAATTATCTATGCCTATTATATTGTTTACACGTAACTAATATTTTCCTCTATAGGCTATCTAACTGTGGGATCACAGGGGAAGGTTGCACTGTTTTAGCCTCTGCACTGAAATCTAAACACTCACTTATAAGAGAGCTGGACCTGAGTGAAAACAATCTGACAGATTCAGCCGTGAGGCCACTATCTGTTCTACTGGACCACCCAGACTGTAAACTAGAGAAACTCGTGTAAGTAGTTCCTGGTGAGGTAGGATATTTGCAGTAGTTATGAACTCATGAACACCTGAAACAGCATAATAGCTACAGTGTCGTACAAAATACTCAAACTGTACATTTGCATTTGTGTGATGTTGAATGTAATAAACCTTTTCTTTTTTCTTTCCAGCTTGTATTAACTTCAGACCTGTGTATCACAGCACACATCAACATTTGATGAAAGTAGCAGAATACTGCCATACCTCAGTGATGATTTCACTTATTAATTCATATGACGTTTTCAGATGTATTATTTTAAATCTGTTGTTATTTATATTGTTCTATTTATATTACACTATTAAATGTGAATACTGAGCAGAAATTGACATTGTTTAATAGTATTTTGTCTACAAACATCACTGCAAGGAAGTTATAGGTTAATTTGCAATGCAACACTTTTTGCTGTTGCATGTAATATAATGCATATTTTCTTGGCATTAACACAATCTTTGTAATAAGACTAATACATTGAAGTATATGTACCAATAACAAATGTTACACGTTGACTGATGTTTGATGTGGTCAATATTTTTTATTTTTTCAAAAGAATGGCAAAGTTGTGCTCAATTCCTTGCTTTAAGGTCACTAACACACTATTTCAACGGTACAGTTGTTAAACCTGTGTCATTACAGCTTTCATAGGTTATGTTTTTCAGTTATGTACTGTAATTTAATGTTATCATTTATTTTGTAATGTATTTAAATCAAAATTGTAATTTATCCTGTAAAACTCCATGGTTGTATAAATAAACCTTATTACAAATAAATTAAAGACTGCATGTTATTTGGTGTGGGCACCTATATTCAATCACTTAAATTTTTTTTAAAAATCATCACAAAGATCAGCACAGACCTTTTCCTTCCAAACTTTTATTTTACACAAAACAGCATCAAACATGTATTTAATCTGTTTTTCAGTTGTTTCCATTTTTAGATGAGAATTAAGATGCTTTTCCCCTTATAACACACCAAAATGGAAATATTTACAAGAAATCAAGTGGAAAGAAAATACAGACAAACTTGACAGCAGAAACAGAAAATTTCTGATCCCTGAGAGGGAGGAAAGACATGTTTTCATTAACATAATATAAAATGTACAACATGACCTCAACATCTACAGTTTTCAATACCGAGTTATGATGTGGCTGAGATCTCATACATCAGGTGGAAGCTGATGCTTTGTGCGAAAGGTTGCGCTCATAAACTGAACGACACCTTTTGTAGCTTGTAAAAGCACATCTGTCAGTTACTCGACCTTCCCTAGTGCTTTAGACTGACAGTGGTGTGAGTTGCTCTTCTAGGCCGATCTTCCTTAAAAATGTTGAGGCCCAAACAGGAACAGCCTGTGAAACTCAAGCTTTACCAGTAGAAGGTTTTAGTGAGGAAACTGGCTGCTGTGTTCAGCCAGCTGCCACCGGTGTCCTGTTTAGCACCAGTACGGGACACTGCGCGGTCAAGCTCTTTCTCTGGACTCTCGTCCTCTGGCAGGTAATCTGGCAGGTGGGAATTCTCTTCTACCTTTGAGCCAGAGGTGCTGAGTGGAATGAGAACCTGTAACCATAGTACAGCCATGTAAATAATAAATAACAGCAAATATGAGTCATAAAACTCTTAAAGCAGTGTATTTTATATATATATATATATTGACAGTGGCAACTTCAAACCACTGAATGCCACTGTTTTTATGGATTTATAGCTGTTATAGTTAGATTACAGCTGTGTAACTTTTGGCTAGTATTGTAAATTAACAAGTCAACTCAATAAACCTAAACAATTATTTGTTGTAACGTTTGAAAATAAAAAGCTGTCAAACTGCAAAAAAAAAAAAAAAAAAGTATATATTATATATATAAAAAAATTATATATATTTATTTATTTATTTTTGCAGTTTGACAACTTTTCATTTTCAAAAAAAAATATATATATATATATATATATAAGAAATATATAAACATTAAAAATGTATATCAATATCAATTATGTATATCTAATTTCATTATTTAATGATGACAATTCAAAACAATGTCATGGCATGTAAAAATTTGACCTGACCGGATCATCATTCTCACAACAGCAACACTCACCTCTTCTCCATTTTCATTTTTCACCACCTGTTTAGCTGAAAGCACATTTGTGGCAGCAATAGCAGTGGCCAGACTCTAAACAAAAGACATTTGCATTAGTTAGTGCATTAGTGCACTAAGACATTAGTTTTTCTTGCACATAATGAGAACAAAGACTCTCTCCTCACAGAAAGAAGAATATAATGCACATAAGGTATATGTACCTCAGTGGGCAGGTCGGCACGGATGCGTACGGTACATCTCTTCAGAGCCATCTGGAACGTGAAACTGATTACACCTTTAACCCTCAAAAGGGCCTCTTCACAGACACCTCTCTGATCCTGTCAACACAATACCACATGTGATTTTACCCAGTAATCAGCATGAATGTGAGAGAAACAGTTTACGATACAGGAACGATTAACAAAGAGCATGTGTGAAAGCTACGTATGGTACATACTGCCCCATCTAAGCCTTGTATGTGCAGGGTAACTGATTTGGCTTTCTTGTTGGAGCTGTTAATGAAGAACTGTGGTTTGTTCCTCTTCTTCTGTTGCTCTGGAGTCTGACAAGCCTGTCTGTGTGTTTGACCACTCAACACACCATACACCTCTTTCGCAAGGTCTGTAATATCAGTCATCATGCCAGTCCTTCAATCAGTAGAGGGGGGAGAGATATAAAACATCATGAAAACAAGCAATTTTTTTTCTTTAAAATAAGGTGAGTAGATGGATTGTGCAAAGTAATACACAAAAAACAAAACACAGTAATTATGGTCAAATTTGAATTGATGGTAATTTCAATATATTAAAAATAGATCTTAAATCACTTAATCTACCAGTAAATAAGATAAAATAATAAAATCACCTCTCCATCAGTGTCTCCAGGCTCACCATCATGCCAAGCTCATTTTTCATGGTGTTGATGTTGCGAGGCGATTCGGCTAGGTACCGCAAAGTCTGAGGAGACATAGCAGAAAAGGTTAGGACTTTTTAAAGACCCTCTTGATTTTGTTTTTAGGGTTTTACAGAATAAGTTTTTATGCTTGAATGCACAAAAAACACATTATTTTTCACATATTTTACATTGTTGCAGCACCTCTTTTCCCAGTCTGTCAGGAAGCGCTTTTTTGTTCTGGTCTCTATGAACGCCCTCCTTCCAAAAAGCACAGTGTGCTCTGATTGGTTGGCTGGACCAGTGTGTTGTGATTAGTGAACCGCTTCAGTGCGTTTCAGAAATGTCATGTCCCGTTCCATAAGTGCAAGTTTAAACAAACAAACTAATGCAACTCAACCTTGGTCGAGAATTATTTAAATAAGGGATATTGTGACGTGGAATAAAACTCAAGACTACAATCAAAGGGTTTCAGGGAGTTCAGAAACAGTGCTTGCTTACTGATATAGAGAATAACTCCCTTTAGAGTGGACTTTGCGCTTTGTAGCAACATTAAATACTAAAGAAAGTTGAAAATGTAAAAAAGCAGAATAGGTCCTCTTTAATAAACAGAAAAAAATTTTGTGCACTGACAAATCAGGTCCGAGAGTACCTGGAGGGTGGCAAAAAGCACTTTAGAGTCCTTATGATCTAGAAACAGCACTAGTCCTGGAAGGCAACCCTGGTCCTGAACAATCACCTCCCGATTCTGTGGTTCTGATGCCAAGTCCCGCAGCTGTGTGACTACTGATAATGCATCCATCATTTTTGTGGATACCTGAAACACCAAGGGATATGAAGACAAATTATTTAAAACATTTGATTACATAGATCCCCTTTTAAAACATGATCCAATACTTTCATTCAATCAAAACGGATCTTTTTGTTTTCCCACATGTTTTTATGTATTGTAATAATAATTGACAGAGCAATTTTAATAGCACATTAATAATAGACCCTTTAAATAGTATATGTACTAAATATGGTAGCTGTGGGCGTACTATACCATGTTTTTATGTTTTATTCTATAGAGCTTTGACACAAACATCTCTCAGAAAGGGCAACAGCTCCGGTCATGTGACCACTGACACAAGTCATGTAAAAATACCCACATTAAATCAAAACCATGTGTAAAATACATCTTTTCAGTCCTTCTCAACAAGTACATTTTGGTCACAAGTGGAATTAAAAGAGTTAACAGAAAAATAGTTAATTATAGCACAAAAGCTGAAGACACTAAGAACCTCGAGACCATCAGTTCCTTGTTCAGTAGTCTGTTAGCATGATAGCTAACGTTACTTAGTTTGAATTCAGATTCACATTTTACGGTACTTTACATCTCTGTAATTGAAAAAGAATTTATTTTTATTCCTTTTAACCTATACATCATTCTCAAAACCTACTTCCTGGAATATGTTGATAATCAAAACATAAAATTACAGTGTACTCACCACTACCGTTACTTTTAACAGCGAACACACAAAATACAAAACTTCCCACTGCTTCTATTCAAACAAAATGATTGGTCGAAGGCGCTTGGCGACGTTTCTAAATCGTTCAATCTGATTGGCTACAGGCTCCACCCCTGCTCTCCGGACCAATCACAAACGCTCTCAAGCAAAGAGCTTTATTTGAGTTTACCTACACACGGAAAGCGTGATACAGGTAATGTGAATAATACGCTTGTCTTTGTAAATATAAACGCCATTTTATTAATAATACAATGCATAGGTGTATAAATTAGATTAACGCGCAGACGAATGTATAGGTTTGAAATACGTGTGTGTTCTCACGCGCTCATTGGTAGGATAGTGGCTGATGCTGATAAATAATCCTTAATTACGTTTCTCTCACATATAATGTTACGCCGTTTGTTTTTGCTCAGTATTTCATCGTTAAAGTTTTAAACGATACACGTTTTTCCGACGATTTTGTTAGAGAATTGAACGGAATGCAGCTGATTTGATCCCTCAGGTCACGTGGAGAAGTTTGCTGCAGTGTTGGTTCATCTGTCAGCAGAATCCAGCGTGGAAAACACACAGGAAAACTGTCAATGTCTCTGCTGGAGGACATCGTTGATCTGCTGAGATGTGTCCTGGAATACTTTGGAGTGCCACCTGACATGGTAAATATGATAATTAAATTAGTGTGACTATTTGGAAAAACAAATCAATAAACGTGATTTTACATGCTGAAGTTGATAAATGTAACTTTTTACCAGTATATCTTTGTGAACACTGTTGTTGCAGTTGGTTCCAGTATGGGAGAGTACACAGTGTGGACAGTACCGCAGTATAGTCCGTATGATTGGAACAAGCCTTCCTCTCTGTCCTCACCCACGGCTGCGGTTTCAGGTGCTTTCTCTAAGAAAATATGTGTTCTGATATGTATTATTTAAGGATTAGTTCACTTCTGAATGAAAATTTCCTGATAATTTACTCACCCTAATGTCATCCAAAATGTTCATGTCTTTCTTTCTTCAGTCGAAAAGAAATTTAGGTTTTTGAGGAAAACGTTCCAGGATTTTTCTCCATATAGTGGACTTCACTGGGGTTCAACGGGTTGAAGGTCAAAATTGCAGTTTCAGTGCAGCTTCAAAGGGCTCTACACGATCCCAGACAAGGAATAAGGGTCTTATCTAGCGAAACGATCTGTCATTTTCTAAAAAAATAAATATTTATATACTTTTTAATCACAAATGCTCGTCTTGCACTGCTCTGCGATCCGCCACGTATGACGTAATCATGTTATAAAGGTCACGCGTGACGTAGGCGGAAGTACCGAGCAAGTGTCTTCAAAGCAAACGTGCGAAGATTAAGCTAAATGCCCTTTATAAAAAAAAGGTAAAACAATGATATCGGAAGATTTTGAAGTTGGAGGAGAAAATTAGATGAAGTTTTTCGCCCTACATCATGTGTGACCTTTCTAATGTAATGTGTGGCAGATCGCAGTGCAAGACAAGCATTTATGGTTAAAAAGTATATAAATTTTTATTATTTTGAAAAAATGACGGATCATTTCGCTAGATAAAGACCCTTATTCTTCGGCTGGGATCGTGTAGAGCCCTTTGAAGCTGCATTGAAACTGCAACCCGTTGAACCCCAGTGAAGTCCACTATATGGAGAAATATTCTGGAGTGTTTTCCTCAAAAACCTTAATTTCTTTTCGACTGAAGAAAGAAAGAGATGAACATCTTGGATGACATGAGGGTGAGTAAATTATCAGGAAATTTTTATTCTGAAGTGAACTAATCCTTTAAAGATCCGATCAGTAATTTATTTTTCTAATTTTGAGAACTTTTAGAAAATGTAGTTAAATAATCTACACTCAACATCAGTGTTATTTTATTTATTTATTAATATTTTGTATTAGTTTTTATATTTTTAGTTTTCATCTTCATTTTAGTTTTAGTAACTTGCTGTGCTTTTGTCGTTTTATTAATTTTTTTAAAAAATTCTATTTTGCTTTTATTTCAGTTTTAGTATTTTTAGCACTAAATCTGCTTATTTATTTTAGTTACTTTTTTTAAAAAAGCTTTTCATCTAATATTTATAATTTAATTACGCTTTATTTCAATTTCTTTTTTTCTTTTTAATAGTTTTAGTTTTATCAACAACAGCATCGACTCAAACAAGATAAAGACTCGGTCTAATAGGAAAAAGCTTTTTTTACATGAACATTTGTTCACAAAATAATACAACTGTTCATACAGCAAGTGTACACCTTTAACCAAGTATTTTCCTATTATATAATATAACAAAGTATAATTCTTTTATGACTAGCTCATTTTGGAACATGCATAAGGCAAATGTACAGGTCAGGATATTACATGCATGTGTTCACATGGTATAAACTGTTGATAAAGTCTCTTCGCATGCTAAAGGCTTTGAAAGACTTAAGTGCACCTTCACTAATGAGCTCTGACTCTTTGTTTCTAGATTCCTCTGCAGACATTCAATAGACAAGGGCATATTGACATGTCAGTGGATACACTAGCCATTCCTACATTGGCGGATGTACTTTGGCTGGTGGAGGATGAAGGAGACCGCCACACTAAATTCAGGTTGTCACACATCAGCAGCTGTATAAACACAAAGGTTTTTATTAATAGCTCACTGACGGTGTCTGTACGAGTGCTAAATATACTTCTGAACATAAGTTACGCCTGTTATGAGATTTCTTGTTTGATTCTGATCTTCACAAGAGAGTGTGTATGTAATTTATGTTAGTTTTGTTTTATGGAGAAAGTGTCATCATGTCTTACCATGTTTATAACAGAACTGCCATCCCGCTGAGGAAACACTGTGTACAGCAAGGTTTTGAGATTCCTTCATTGGGGTGTGAACGTTCATTGTCCGTGTCTGTACCGGCTCAGAAGAGAGGCAGGGTGCTGGAGCCGGGCACCCAACCAGAGGCCCTGCAGAAGATCTCAGCTCTGGAAGAGGAACTGCAGAGACTACGAGCACAGATCGCTATGATAGTCACAGCTCCAGCAGGTACTGTATTCTGTTAATATGCCAATGCTGTAACTGACAGATTGTTAGAGATTTTATAAATGCAAAGATCTCATATAATGAAAAGGCTGTCTGTGGTGGCTATTTTTAGCCACAAACCCAAATTCACATAGATTGTACTTTTAAAGAAACAAACATGGTTTATTTTTATTTATAAAACGGATAGTTCCAGCCCTTGATTCTGATTGGTTGAGCCGCGTTCGAAGCCATTGTAAAATTCCCAAAAACATACAGCTGACCGCATTACATAAGTATCGCTGCACCACTGAGTGTGTATGTTGCTGCGTCTGTCTTAGCAACTTAAATACAGTGGGGCAAAAAAGTATTTAGTCAGCCACGAATTGTGCAAGTTCTCCCACTTAAAAAGATGAGAGAGGCCTGTAATTTTCATCATAGGTACACTTCAACTATGAGACACAGAATGGGGGAAAGCATCCAGGAAATTACATTGTAGGATTTTTAATGAATTAATTGGTAAATTCCTCTGTAAAATAAGTATTTGGTCACCTACAAAAAAGCAAGATTTCTGGCTCTCACAGACCTGTAACTTCTTCTTTAAGAGGCTCCTCTGTCCTCCACTCGTTACCTGTATTAATGGCACCTGTTTGAACTCGTTATCAGTATAAAAGACACCTGTCCACAACCTCAAACAGTCAGACTCCAAACTCCACTATGGCCAAGACCAAAGAGCTGTCAAAGGACACCAGAAACAAAATTGTAGACCTGCACCAGGCTGGGAAGACTGAATCTGCAATAGGTAAGCAGCTTGGTGTGAAGAAATCAAATGTGGGAGCAATTATTAGAAAATGGAAGACATACAAGACCACTGATAATCTCCCACGATCTGGGGCTCCACGCAAGATCTCACCCCGTGGGGTCAAAATGATCACAAGAACAGTGAGCAAAAATCCTAGAACCACACGGGGGGACCTAGTGAATGACCTGCAGAGAGCTGGGACCAAAGTAACAAAGGCTACCATCAGTAACACACTACGCCGCCAGGGACTCAAATCCTGCAGTGCCAGACGTGTCCCCCTGCTTAAGCCAGTACATGTCCGGGCCCATCTGAAGTTTGCTAGAGAGCATTTAGATGATCCAGAAGAGGACTGGGAGAATGTCATATGGTCAGATGAAACCAAAATAGAACTTTTTGGTAAAAAATTCAACTTGTCGTGTTTGGAGGAGAAAGAATGCTGAGTTGCATCCAAAGAACACTATACCTACTGTGAAGCATGGGGGTGGAAACATCATGCTTTGGGGCTGTTTTTCTGCAAAGGGACCAGGACGACTGATCCGTGTAAAGGAAAGAATGAATGGGGCCATGTATCGTGAGATTTTGAGTGAAAACCTCCTTCCATCAGCAAGGGCATTGAAGATGAAACGTGGCTGGGTCTTTCAGCATGACAATGATCCCAAACACACCGCCCGGGCAACGAAGGAGTGGCTTCGTAAGAAGCATTTCAAGGTCCTGGAGTGGCCTAGCCAGTCTCCAGATCTCAACCCCATAGAAAATCTTTGGAGGGAGTTGAAAATCCGTGTTGCCCAGCGACAGCCCCAAAACATCACTGCTCTAGAGGAGATCTGCATGGAGGAATGGGTCAAACTACCAGCAACAGTGTTAAAACCTTGTGGAGACTTACAGAAAACATTTGACCTCTGTCATTGCCAACAAAGGGTATATAACAAAGTATTGAGATGAACTTTTGTTATTGACCAAATACTTATTTTCCACCATAATTTGCAAATAAATTCTTTAAAAATCAGACAATGTGATTTTCGGGATTTTTTTTTTTTCTTCTCATTTTGTCTCTCATAGTTGAAATGTACCTATGATGAAAATTACAGGCCTCTCTCATCTTTTTAAGTGGGAGAACTTGCACAATTGGTGGCTGACTAAATACTTTTTTGCCCCACCGTATATGTTTGTTCTCAATTGATTTTGTTCATTGACGCTTACTGCATTATGTAGAAGAGTATTGTGAGAAAGATATTGAGTGACCGAGTGTATTACCTGCATTCAGATTTAGCATTTTCCTTCAGGTCAGTCCTATGTTTATAATAAAAAAAAAAAAAAAAAAATCCATTTGAATATCCGCTGCGATCTTGTCCTTTTAACATTTAATGGTTTTTCCCATGCCCTGCTGACACTGACAGCACTAGTCAAAGCATTTGTCATTTGCGTCTTGTTCTGTGTTCACAACAAGTTTCAATATAAAAGTCTTTGTGACTGAGTGCCTCGCTTTTAAAGACAATCTTTGCCGCCATCTAATGGCGTAATAAACGTAACTTCTGTTGCTGTTGATGGTCAGGGACTATTTTTTTCCCACGGAAGGAAGGCTTTTAATCATTTTACTTCTTGAAAGTTGCATTGATACATATTTTTTTACTTTAATATTTATATTGTGTGGTAACCGTTTTATAAAAGCAATAAGTCCCGTGAAGCCATGTTTACAGTAAATTTTATAACAGCTAAGGGCGTTTTAGGCACTCCGCTCAACATCGTACCTAACAACGCCCCTTAGCTGTTATACATTCACTGTAAACCATGGCTTCATGGGGCTTATTGCTTTATTAGAGTGCTTAAATGTTGGAAATTCTGTCTGTTCTGTTCTTAGCTGTGTATAGGTTCTCAACCTTTTTGACTTAAAGGCCCCCTGTTGTCCAACACAATATTCGAAGGACCCCCTGTAATTATAACAAAGCTGCTTGTTTTCAAACGTTTTTGTTAAGAGAAACTAGGAATATTTATATGTAAATTTAATCAACCACAATTCATTTTGTGATTTCAAGAGCTTAAAGAACTGTATGTTCATCAATAAAAACAATAGTTAAGGAGGGGAAAAAATATATGATTTCATTTTAAATCTTGGTTTTTATGTGCTTTTTAGTATTTTAATTTAGAATGAAAGTTACATTGAAATATATTAATAATTATTATTAATTAAATATTTTTAATTATTCTGTTTTTATAAATATAGTAATTATTTAGAAAAAAAAATATTAATTTGATTATTAAAATAATTTATTAATTTAAATACTTGGAGACTTTAAGTCTACTTGTGCAAAAACAAGTAAAAATCATTTCAGTCTGGTCTTGATTTTGTGAATCTGTGACTGACAATGTCATTCAGGCATTACAAAAAATTATTGAAGGATGGAGCAGTTAAAACTATATTTAACCACACAGAAATCTTGCATCCCATAGAAGTAGCATAGCACTATTGCTCATTTCACATATGAATGGGACAGCAAAAAAAAAAGAAAATATATATTTTAAGGGTCAGAGAGTCTAAATTGCCTGTTTTTGGAGCAAATAATAACTTGACTCATGGAACGCTGAGGAAAAATAAAATGACTAAACGTATGATATAACCCCTTTAATGCATCACTCTGATACCTTGTAATAAAATAAAAATATTGTTTATAATAATAATAATAATTATTATTATTATTATTATCATTATTGTATAATCGGATTGAATGGGGAAAATGTTTTCCTTTTTTTTTTTTTGTCTTTAGCTAATCACATGCCCGAATTAATTGATTAATATTCGTGGACCTCGGGGACAAAATAAAATGATTAAAAAAAATTATGATATGACCCCTTTAATGTTTCACTCTGATATCTTTTTATATCTTAGGCCGTGCCGTTCTTCCAGCTGATCCTGGCACTCCATGCTCTACTCTACCAATTCCTGTCCTCACTTCCACTCCTGTCTGTCCTCCTCCTCCACCTCCACCCCCACTTCCTCCTCCGGCTATGGCCAGCTGCACAGAGGTGTCCACGTCAGAGGTGATCCGACAAAGACAGGCAGCAAAAAGGGAAAAGCTTGCGCAGTGTGATCCGTCTCCGGGTACAGCGTCTGCTGCCCTGCCATCCATGTTAGATGTGCTGAGAGACCTGAATCAGGTCAAACTGCGTTCTGTCGAGAGGTATGGATCTACCGGTTTCAAATTCGAAGCACGTCTTAGTTTTAAGCTTAGTACTGAACATGGTTTTGTATTTGTAGATCTCCAGGTGGAACTCCAGTAAGGAGACGGAAGAGTAAAGGCGTAGCATGTTCATCTGACCCTGCAGCTCTCATCGCCGAAGCACTGAAAAAGAAGTTTGCACACAGACAGAGAGATGATTCGTTTGGTAAAGAGAACCGCTCGGCTGAACCCTCTCCTTTCAGTAGTCCAGACACTCCCAGGGTAGGTCTTCTTCCTCTTTTTCCACTAACATTTATTTCAGTTGACAGTGGTACAACAGGAGTTGTGTTGTTTTGACTGTTTACTCGATAAATAAAACAGCTGAGTATTTGGTGGTACAGGGTGATAATGAAATGAGGTATTTGTCAGATGGCATCATTAGCTGTTATGTCATGTTTTGTCAACATCACGCACTATGTGTCAAATTAACAATATGATTGGAATATAATCGTATGCAAGCCAGCCAATCAAACCGCAAGGTACCATCCAAAATGCCATTGTACATATTGAGTGCATTGACGTGCACAATCTTACACCGATTATGCTTAATAACTTGACAAGGTGTAAGTTCATGTAAATCCCTTAAACGCAGCAGATAAAAGTTAAATAACAGTTTAAGGGGAAAAAAATCGCCACACAAGAGCTGCACAATTCATTGAAGTAAAACCAAAATTGCAATATGAGTGCAATTATCAAAATGCAAAGACTGCGATTTAATTAAATAAATTTGGGGTGTGTTTCAGAGTGGAACACAGCACCGTTTTCTTTTACACACACAAGCAGCTCATGATTCAATGTTTTCAGTGGCTCAAACCGACTCGGTTCACAGTAAATGCTAATCAGTGCGAGTTCATATCTGCATCTGCTCTGAATTTGGGTCACTTATTGTGTGTATTTGGGAATGCAAATACGCCAACTATCTTCCCAAATTTGAAAGAAGCGCTTATAAGCCAGCTGTTTTCTGCCAAAATAGAAGCTTGATGAAATTAAAAACATAAATATTAGTATTGTGATTTTAGTTAACAATAAAATGGTCAGTATTGTATTATTTATCTTTTTTTTTTTTAATTTTACAGTAAATATTACAATAGTGATATTTCTTTGTTAAATATTTTTAATTAGTAATAATAATAATAGTTATATATTACAATAAAATATAATATATTATTATCATTAATTTAAAGCCATATTGAGATAAATCACACAATTTCTGGCCAAATTGTTCAGCCCTACAAACAAGCACCGCAAACCTGGAGCTTTTTGTTTTTAAATAGAATTTTTATCAGAACAATTGCAATTCAATTGCAAAGCCCTACCCATTATCCTGATTTTTTTTTTAGGCATTTGACTTGTTCTAATTTCAGAACCAGAGAAAAATACAATATTTTCAAATCTCATGTAAACATAGTTTTCTTCTTTTTTTTTTTTAGAATATGCAAATGTTTACCCACTTATTTGTGTTGTTGTCCATGCACTCATTGCTGTCGCTTTCGAGTAATAATCTCCTCAGATTATAGATATGTACTATTATTATTATTATTATTATTATTACTATTACTACTACTTTTTTTTTTTTTTTACATGGACATCACAGTTCCACTGGATGAACCATATGCACTTGCTTAAGTGTTTTAGCACACATGCTAATTTTCTCCACCAGTCCTGTTCATTTACAGGAGTTTCTGAGTGCCATAAAAACATAGCACAACTTGGGAAATAGATGTTAAACTAGCTGCGAGCAGGGTTCATGTTGGATTTTTGAGCCTTTTGAGAGCAATAATAGCAGTGCATTTTTAATTTGAACCGCTAGGGCAAGTGTGTATGTCCAGAAACTTAATTGTTACCTTTAGACCAGCAGAGGGCAACTTTTCATCACAGTGCAGCAGCCACGTGAAATGCAAATTTGCTTGCCGAATCTAAACCGTTTATGGGAATTAAATGTGAATTCCTATTAAAAGCAGTTATAAGTGCTAATGATTCATTTTGAAGCTCTTTTACGCTCAGATCTTGGTATATCTTTTTGAAACACTTGTGGTCTTCTGTAACAAAGAGCTTTTCCTCACCACTTTCCTTCACCTGTGTTTATGTAGCACTATTGCACAATACTTCGACAGAACCCTTGACGTTTTGCTGTAAAATTTAGTTGAGAATGCAGTTTCATGAGAATGCATTGTGTGCTGTTGTGACTTTAGTGTCGTATTGGTTTACAGATTCTCCATCACACCAGACGCAGCCAGGGACGCATTCACCTTTGACCCTTGACCTTAAAGTCTTCCAGAATCAAAATTGTCATGGACTTACGTGACGTTGGTCTCTTTTTCAATGTTGGTTAATGTTGGTCTCTTTTTCCTTTTCCACTTTCTCTCTGAATTTATCACATGGGCCTCCATCTGAAAACACTGTGCATGTTTTTGAGATTTTTTTGTGTGGGCATTATAATTTTTGTACATGCTGATTTTTATTTGTAAGTATTATATACAAAGGACTTCTTAATTGTGTCATTAATGATTAATACTTTACATCCTGAATCAAAAGTATTGATTCATAATAGCAGTAATTACGTCATAAGATGATACAACTTTATGCCACAGATGTGGTTCTATGCAATGCCTCTTTTTATACTGATTTGTTTTTTTTTTTTTTCATTTAAAGCATAGTTGGACTAACAAATGTTCTCTGAACAACTTATCAGTGATATTTTAAGTTTTGTACCTATTTTTGCTAATAATTCGTTCATCCATGTTTCTGCTGTATTTTCATCTTCTCCTACAAACTGTTAATGCAGTCTCGCTATCAGAAGCAATAAACAAGTTAGAAGCCTTTCAAATGTGTTGTCTTCTACCCGTCAAGTGTGTACTATAACAGACTAGTTTATGACACAGGTCTCTGGAATATTTTATTCTGACTGGGGAAATCGCACCATTCTGTCGCCTGATATTTCCTAATATTCGCCGTTATCCATGGCAATGCTGTATATATTAAAGGGTTAGTTCACCCAAATGAAAATTCAGTCATTAATTACTCACCCTCATGTCGTTCCACACCCGTAAGTCCTTCGTTCATCTTCAGAGCACAAATTAAGATATTTTTGATAAAATCAGTGAGGCCTCCATTGCCAGCAAAATAATTAACACTTTCAGATGCCCAGAAAGCTACTAAAGATGTATTTAAAACAGTTCATGTGACTACAGTGGTTCAACCTTAATGTTATGAAGCAACGAGAATACTTTTTGTGCACCAAAAAAACAAAATAACGACTTTATTCGACAATATCTAGTGATGGGCGATTTCAAAACACTGCTTCATGAAGCTTCGAAGCTTTACGAATCTCGTTTCGAATCAGTGGTTCGGAACGCGTATCAAACTGCCAAAGTCACGCCCCCCCAGTGGTGAACCATTAAAATTTCGAAACACTTATGATGTAACGAAGCCTCATTTACTGAAATCACGTGACTTTTACCCTCCTAACCACTGAAAGTGGGCATCTAAAAGTGTTAATTTTGCTGCCAATGGAGGCCTCACTGAGCCATCGGACTGTGTTGCGAAGATGAACGAAGGTCTTACGGGTCTGGAACAACATGAGGATGAGTAAATAATGACTGAATTTTCATTTTTGGGTGAACTAACCCTTTAAATACATGTATACTCACCCAGCTAACTAAAATTGCCACTGTTTTCACATCTCTTGTAAGAATAAAATTTATTTTAATTGCATATCTCATTTAGCTGAATGCTCTTAAACAAAAAAAAATTAAATATTAAAAAAATTAATCTGCTATAAAAGTACTATGATTTTCAAGACAGCAGCATACTAGCACTGCTCTTATTTTTTCTGCCATATGCAGAGCAAAAACAGTGGCTATAGCACACGTAAAAAGGGCATCAAATGCATTAAAACCACTGATGGTCACATGCATATGCGTGTGTGTTTTTTTTTTTTTTTTTTTTTTAAATATAAATAAACAACACTGTGTGTACCTTTGACCCTGACCTAACAACCCCCTCAAACCAGTATGTTTACACTATTGTTGTCAGGCCTTGTGTGTGTGGGTGGATGCTTGTTTGATGGAATAATTGCGACGTGTTGTGTCTGTAAACCACATCCTTCCAATCACTAAAGGTTATCATGGAGAGGATATGCTGGTCTACCGAGACAGGAAATGGTTACACGCTGAAAATCTGATTGATCCTTTGCTTCCGTCAGACATGTTGTGATGTTGGTCTGACAGGAGGGTGTTCAGAGTGGAATATTGTAGTGTAAAGTCTCACCCCCACTGCTATATCTTGCATATGCTTTCTATTTTTGTTTATCTTCAGAAATGCACCTGCTCTAATGAGAAACTTGTGGACTAAATTTAATGCCCCCACGTTTCCGTAACACATGTTTGTTTGTTGTTAAGGGTGAGAGAATTTGGCAGGAGGATGATGATAATGCCACCCCCCCATCCCGCCTCTTTTTGTTTTGTTAATACCACAAATAAAACGTGTCAATACTACCAGAAATAAGTTTTGTGATTTTACATGCCAACCCTGACTTTGGCCTGCATCTGTTAGCTGATCATCTTGTAGGTGGCTTTTTGCTTTCCTCCTATGGATTTAAATTATGCAAGATGGATGAAGCGTTTGGGGACATTTTTATTATATTTCAAAATTTGAGTTTTGTCAAAAGATGCAAGCTTGAGTTAAGTTGTTGCCTTTTAATTATGATTTTGAGGCCATAAATTTGCTAGTGTACTACTAAAACTTGACAAAATGAATAATAAACAGATTTTTACACTTACAAAATTGGCAGTCTTTCTCTTCCAGTCACTTGTGGGCCGTTTTTTGATTAGCAATAGCATGTAGCAAACTGACATGTCTTATTGTGTTAACTGAAGGCAACCCAAATCTTTTTTCACAATCAGGAATTTACATTCGAATTGATATTGAGCATTTAATGGAACGTATTTTTTTTTTTTTTTTTAAATGGATCACCATTGTGTTAAGATTTTCCCTGTTTTTATTCATGTAAATACTTTGTAGTCAGTATATAGTCTGTAAAATAGTAATTAATTTTTAATGTACAAATAAAAGTACATATATTCTGTATTAATATGAGCTCTTAACTGCATGAATAATAATATAAAAAAGTAGGGTAAAAACAGACTCTGTTCCATGGAAGTTCTGTGCTTGACGACAACCCTTATGAACGAAAATGATTTAAAGAACCACAAGAGGGCGCTTAAGGATTGTCGTCGTGCTATCAGAAATTACCCTGCAGAAACTGATATCTTACTGATGAACAGGGCCAGTTTACAGAGAAAGAGAAACAAAACCTACAGTGCAGAGATGTGATAAGAGTGGAAAAATAATAAAAAAAATAAGGCGAGGGTGAGGCCACGAAAGTTCATGAGTCGGTGTCATTTTGAATTTGCATACTTGTATGAACTCATTTGCAATGCAAAGTCAACTCAAAGATTTAAAGGAACACTGCAACGTGATTGGCTGCTTGTTTGGTCACCTGATGCACTCTTTGTTCACTATTTAGAACATTTACCTATTTACCTGGGAGAAGAATTCCTTGTGAAGGGTTTCTACACATCAGTTTGCAGATTTTGTTGTGTTTGTGTGTGTGTGTGTCTCCAGAGGTGTTTTCTGTGTTTGAAAAGCATGTGGAGGCTAAAAGAAGCTAAACAACTGAAGGTCAGGGGTCAAATTAAGGTATTTACAACACTGCAAGGCACTGGAACCTCAGACCTTGATGAAAACCTATTTAATGTTAATATTTGTATCACTATATTAGTGGACCAACAGTAATTTTGTTGGTTTTGACGTTACATAAGTTAACTTAAAAAAATGGCTCGGTTAAAAACAGCCCAATTGGCAACCTAGCTCTAGGTAAATATTGGACAGAACACCTGCTGGGTTAAAGTAACCCAGCAAGTTGAGTTGCAGTTTAACCCTATGTATGTCAGCTCATTTTAAGTAAAAACTCACCTATTTTGCCTCATAAATGGTTATTATTTCTGTTTTTTGCAGGAATGAAATGGCTGGGTTAAAAACAACCCAGCGCTGGGTAAATATTGGACAGAACATGCTTGGTTAAAGTAACGTTTACATGTTTTAACCCAGCTGGTTGAGTTGTAGTTTAACCCAAAGTCAGCTCATTTTTATCAAAAAAGCGAGCTAATTTTACCTCATAAATGGTAAAATGTAAATGGTATTTAGTGAATTTATATAATTTTTTAAAAATTATTTATATTGATAAACTATTGTCTGTTTACAGGAGAATTAATGGGCATTAAACAAACATAAGAACAGTATTTTTATTTGATGGCAAGTTTATTAAAACTTAAAACATTAGAAAGTGACAGAAGCAGATTCGGTGCCCTTCTGGCATCTGTGGGAAGAAGAAAACACGGTATGAATTTCAGTTCAATGACAATATTCGCTTTTTCTAAGTTATGTTAAAGAAAAACGGCTTATGTCTCCATTGACGGACATTACAGTCTCAGCTTCCGTCAAACACGTGGCACGACCATCGCTCCCATTATAATCAATGGAGATGTTCACACTGTAAGTAGATTTTTAACCCTGGTCGTTTCGAAACGCGTCGGTAAACTTAATAAAAAAGGGTGAAACTACAGATGATTTTTGTCTGTATGGTAATTATTTTATATACAAGTGAATACAAACCTTAAAGTTATTCACGAATATCACCTCAGGACGTTTTCTCTCAGGACAGGAGACAAAATTACCGTTGACAAAACGCGTTTTAATTTTTTAAACCAGCAGTGAGTTACTATGACCCAGCAGGCTGGGTAGTTTGTGAGGAGGTGCATCATTTCTACTGTCAGTGAAATGTAACCCAGCAGTGGGTGACACAAAACTACTCAACCCAATAAAATGACCCAACATGCAGAAACCAGCAGACAATGTTCATGCAGGCTAACTGCATTGTTAAAGAGCTCAAACTGCATGTAAGTTTTAGTGGGAGGTGCAAAAGACATGTTTAAAGTCATTGAACATAATCTGTTTTTATGTGTGCATGTTACACAAGCACTATTTACACCCAACACACAAAGCCCTATGAGGCCCATTGTGACTGGTATGACCACATTTGCACTTGCACCGTTTGTCAGGACTACACTTGACTAATTTAATTTCTCTAGAATTAAATTCTTTTTAACGTTCACAACACATAAATGTACTGTATAAGCGTCATTTGCGTGTGTAACCTCCTTTTTGGCCTGTGCTTGGTACTTTCCCCGTGAGAGTCATTTGAGTTTTTAAATGAGTAAGCCAATGTTTCTGGGAAGGAAAGGGTTAATTTTTTACTGCCCCCATCTCTTTTTTTTCTCCTTTTCTCTTCCCTCTCTCTTTCTTTCTTTCTTCCTGTCACTCTCTGTCTCTTCCTGCTCTCCTTTTCTTTCTGTTTCGTTCCTCCACTCTGTACTTCATTTAGATTTTTAAGTCTATGCACATCTAGCCCTCTGACACACATACGCAAGTTTTATTTGTGGATAGTGGATGTGTGTGTATGCTTAAATACTACTTTGTGCTTTTCACAGTCTCATGTATTTTTTATTAGCCCCTATAAACAGAGGAAAGCACACCTGTCTCTATCACCTGCTCTTATAGCAATCATAAACATAATAGGCGTGTGTAAGAAAGAGAGAGCGGCTTTTTGTGTGTTAGCAGGCCGCTAAGTGTCATGGGTCAGCTGTTGTGTGTGTGATTTCCACACAAGAAGAGAGATGATAAATAGAAAAAAGGTGTTTCAATAAGCTGAACCTGTAGGTTGAGTCGAGCTAGTTTGTCTGCTTTTCAGCTGTCTCCTTTAATTATTGTATTTTTTTTGTTTGTTGTTGAATTAGTCAAATATTGGGTCACAAACAATACAGTCTCCTTCTGTGAGTACACTGACTCACTGTGACTTACTGTGATGACTAAAAAGTTATGATTATGACCATGATTAGAAAACATTTCATGGTTCAGTACATTTGTTTCTCAGGGGTTCATGATGTGTGGCATTACATTGAACTATGTTCAGATAACAACCTAAAGTGGGGTGTATTTTTTCAATGTTAAAGTAGTTAAACTATCCTAGTTTATTATTACAACTGTAAGTAAGACATTTGTTAGTTGGTTACCCTGGAAAGTGTACACATTGTGTCAATATGATGCCATCAAAACATTGTTTGTTTGAAAATTCCTACCTGCAACATGCTCAAATAGAGTGCAACTGTCCGTTTCTGGAAGTAAAAATCCCATTCATTTTCTCTATAGGGGAATTGATTTTTAATGATAACTACAGGCCTACTGTCTAAGTTAAAAGGTTGTTAATTAATGGTATATGCTTTTGTTGAAACCATCAGCCCACATTATTTGAACTTGTTTTTAAAATAATTTACAGTGGAAATCCTGGTGAGAAACTAACCACATTACCGAAGATTTTGCAAAGATATCATCAACCAATCAGAGAACAAAAACAAGCAAATCACACCAAAAGAACTCTTTAACGCCCACCCATTCCCATGAAACAGCCAGTCTCTACACTCTCAAACTACTTTATATACATGTACATGTGTGTGTGTGTGTGTGTGTGTGCATATATACTACCAGTCAAAAGTTTGGACATGGTAAGATTTTTAATGTTTTTAAAAGAAGTTTCGTCTGCTCACCAAGGCTGCATTTATTTAATTAAAAATACAGTAAAAACAGTAATATTGTGAAATATTATTACAATTTAAAATAACTGTTTTCTGTTTGAATAAAATTTTATAAAGTAATTTATTCCTGTGATCAAAGCTGAATTTTCAGCATCATTACTCCAGTCTTCAGTGTCACATGATCCTTCAGAAATCATTCTGATATGCTGATTTGCTGCTCAAGAAACATTTATGATTATTATCAATGTTGAAAACAGTTGTGTACTTTTTTTTCAGGATTCCTTGATGAATAGAAAGTTCAAAAGAACAGCATTTATCTGAAATACAAAGCTTTTGTAACATTATACACTACCGTTCAAAAGTTTGGGGTCAGTAAGAATTTTTATTTTTATTTTTTTGAAAAGAAATTAAATATTTAACAAAAATTTTACATTTAACAAAAAATCAGCTTGCATCACTTCGATCCTTCACCAACTACACTAACACCCTATCACATTTAGTTTAAACTACTAAGGCCTGTTATGGTTTAGCATCTTCATATCTAGCTGACTTAATTCAGCATTACGCTCCTGTCCGTTCTCTTAGATCTAGTTCAGACAACCTGCTTGTTTTACCCAAGTTCAAACTGTCTGCTGTTGGTGGTAGGACATTCAGTATTATAGGCCCTAAGCTCTGGAATAAGCTGCCCCAAGAAACTCTGTGCAGTCTCATCACTACAGACCTTTAAGACAGAACTTATAACTCATTTATTCACATTGTTTTGCAACTGATTGGTTCTTCTTTCTGTTATTTCAAGAGTTGTCCAGTTATTATCTGCCATGCTATATGTTTGCTGTTTGAATGCTTGTCCTGATTGTTGTACTTTGCTTGTACTTCTGTATTTTCTGTATTATCTGTCCATTTTGTGAATTGTCCTCGGGTCCTTGAAAAATTGGGTGCTATATAAATAAAAAATATTATTAGCTTTTCATTTTTACTCAATCTTGTACCTTTTGACTTTTTGATCGATTTTACAGTATTTTTTTGCTTTACATCAAAGTTTGTAATGTTCTGATTCACCTTGTAGCTGGTTTGTTTGGTTCATGGCTTATAACTCTTAAACAAAGACTTTTTAAAAATACATCCGGAACCAAGGCTGGTGAAAAAATTGGATGGGTACTGTTACATTCTATAATGCGAGTGTGTGGCAGAACTATCTGTGTTTCTTATTTTTAACCACTGGCTAGTTGGAAATCAGTTTGAACAATAATTTTTACAAAATTTCTGTTTTACAGTTTGTGTGTCTGGAAGTATGAGTGCCAAGAACATTTTGCATGTGTATCAGGAATTTGTGAGACTGAAGTGTTTTGAATGGAAGGTGTGTGTGTTGGTGAAATAAACTTGGAGATGTCTAACCCTGGACTGACACAGGGAATATACAATCTCATTTGACTTGCAAATCTATATGCAAATGAGGACCCTGAGTAAGGGTGTGTCAAGGAGGTGGTCATGTGTCTGCCAGTTGTGTGAGTGTGTGTGGCGGTCACGCTGAGAGAGAGAGAGAGAGGGGTATGAGTATGCGAGTATGCATGCTTTGTGTAGGCCAAGACAGGGACTCGCTTACCTCTGCCACACTATGAGTACAGCGGTCCACAGCATTCTTGCGACATTGTTTTCAGTGCCTTCCCAAGAATTCTTATTGAGAGATTGCTTGGAAGAACGTTTCTGCCTTCTTTCTTATGTTCTTTGCAAATGTGAGAATCAAACCCTTACAGTGGTGCAACTATTCATTAGCTGTTGTTCAAACTTTCTTTAAATAATTATTTTGAACTTTTTCTTGTTTTTCAATCTTTCTGTCTGGTTGGGTTTTTTTAATATTTTTATTCTACTTTGATCTTTCAAACTTTGTTTTGAACGTTTTCAGAACTTTTTTTCTATTTTTTTTTAAACCTTCAGACATCTTTTACTTTGTTTGTTCCCTTGTTTTTTTCACTTTGTAAACTTTCTTTTGAACTTCTCTAGAATTTTCTTTCTTTTTTAAACATTTCTTTCAAACATGATTCATTGAAGTTTTATTTAAAAACTTTTTTCTTTCTTTCAATATATATTTATATTTATTTATTTGTTTATTTATTTTTGAACTTTCAAACTTTATTTTTAATCCTTCAACCTTTGAGTTGAACTTTCTTTCATATGTGGTGGAGAATGCAGACTCTGGGCCCTATCATACACCCGGCGCAACCCAAGTGTTTTTTGTTAGTTTCAGCCTGACGCAGTTATCGTTTTCACGCTCAGCACCACGTTGTTTAAATCGCAAATGCACTCGGGCCCATCTGTTCTACCATGGGCGTGCTGGTCTAAAAACGAGGTGTGTTCAGGTGCATTGTTGGCGCATAAACATTTTTAAATATTAAAAATAAAAGGATCCCTCTCTGGAGAAGCGTTCAGTCTTTCTGCTTGCAAATTCCCCATGTAAATAGTGAATCTGCCATTGTGCAAGTGCAACTACCTTTGACAGGGAATGAGAGATAAGACTTTGATTGGTTTAATGCACGTTATGCCCAAAACACATCCATGAATCATTAAGAGACTAGGAACAACCCTTTTGGACCATACGCCTGGCGCGACGACCATTTTTTCCATCGTTAAACTAGCAAAAGTGGATTCAGACATGCCCTAAGTGCACCTGCGCCGTGCGCGTCAGACCATGCGCTTAGATCGTTAAAATAAGGCCCTAGGAGTTTAAACTACATGATAATCTATCAAGAAATCTATCATATCATTCCTATCAAGAAAAACACAAACACACATCCAATCGTGTCTGTTTGAAACAGCTGACTATTGTCAAATGGCCTAGTGTAGTTAATAATTTTTCATTAACTGGTGTGTAGTGTTTTCTGTAGATCCGGATGATAAAAATTGCAACATATTTTGCTTAGTAAACTTGATGTGTGTTTTTGTGCTTGAGGCTATGTTTTATGGGTAGTTTGAGATGTGTCTGGGAGGTTGAGGGGGAAGACAGAGTGTCTGGAAAACTGGCTGCTGAGACCCCTGGCCTGATATCAGGCAGAAAATTTAATTTGACTTGCAAATGTTATGCAAATAAGGAGACCCGTGACAAGGTGTGTCTAGAAGGCCATCAAGACATTGCCAGGTGTTTTTCAGAGTGGTAAAGAGAGAGTTACATCATAATAGGGTGCTGAGGCAAATTAGTGTTTTTGTTCTTAATTGTGCTTTAAATTTATTATTTTTATGAAGTTTTAAAGTCTTAGGTAGCAAACTTGTGCATTAGAATAAGATAAATAGGTGCTCTAGAATAGTGGAGAATTACTTAAAATTAATATGAGACATTTTACATAAAGTCTTATTTGTTAACATTAGTTAATGATTTATTAAAGGGTTAGTTCACCCAAAAATGAAAATTCTGTCATTAATTACTCACCCTCATGTCGTTCCACACCCGTAAGTCCTTTGTTCATCTTTAGAACACAAATTAAGATATTTTTGATAAAATCCGATGGCTCAGTGAGGCCTGCATTGCCAGCAAGATCATTTCCTTTTTCAATGCCCAGAAAGGTACTTAAAACATATTTAAAACAGTTCATGTGACTACAGCTTTATTCAACAATATCTAGTGATGGGCGATTTCAAAACACTGCTTCATGAAGCTTCGAAGCTTTACAAATCTTTTGCTTCAAATCAGTGGTTCGGAGCACCAAAATCACATGATTTCAGTAAACGAGGCTTCGTTACATCATAAGTGTTTCAAAATTTCAATAGTTCACATGATTTTGGCAGTTTGATACGTGATCCGAACCACTGATTTGAAACAAAAGATTTGTAAAGCTTCAAAGCTTCATGAAGCAGTGTTTTGAAATCGCCCATCACTAGATATTGTTGAATAAAGTCGCTATTCATGCTTTGTTTGCGCAAAAAAACATAATTTACCACTTTATTTACAAAATATTTATCTCCAACGCACGATGCATACATGTTGTGTTGACACGAGAGCAGATGTTGTTGCGTGAACGCGTGTTGGAGATACATATTTTGTAAATAAAGTGGTAAATTATGTTTTTGTGCAAAGAAAGCACTCGCGTCGCTTCATAAAATTGAGGTTAAACCACTGGAGTCACATGGATTACTATAATGATGTCTTTACTACCTTTTTGGGGCTTAAAAGTGTTAGTTGCGTAGGCTGTCAATGGAGCTCTTATCATAAAGCTCTCAGATTTCATTAAAAAGATCTTTATTTGTGTTCCGAAGATCAACGAATGTCTTACGGGTGTGAAACGACATGAAGGTGTGTAGTTAATGAGTAGTTAATGAAAAAAAATTCATTTTTTTTAGTTAACTAACCCTTTGACCTTTGTTAAAGTTATAAAAATATAATTGTTCACTGTTTGTTCATCAGTTCACAGCATTACCTAATGTTAACAACTTTTGACTTTAACATTAACTAAGATTAAGATTAATAAATGTTGTATAAGTATTGTTCATTTGTTAGTTCGTGTTAACTAATGTAGTTAAATAATGTTAACAAATAAAACTTTACTGTAAAGTTTAACCATGGCGTTCAAACTCCATACAATTTTATGGGGCTATTCAACACCTTGACTCATCAAGTTAATACTTACTAGTAAATATGATATATGAAAGTTGGATCTAACAACTAATCATACTGTGCAAATTTACAAAATGCATTCAGAGAGGACCCAAGACACTTAAAAAAAGTGTGAATGGCATTGCATTATATAACAAAAACAAGTGGCATTATACAGTAGAATTGAGAACATAAGCAGCAAAACCTGTCTATGGCACACTAAACATTTTTTTGGGGAAATGACTTCATTCTTTTCAGGCGAAACCCTGCTTGCCAGGGCTTCAGGCAGGTGATTAACCTCCCACGTTATCATGGAGAATCCTCATCTCAGTCCTCTGGCAGAACTATACATCAGTCAGATCCGGTCTGTCCTGTTTGCCTCCACTTTCCTCTATCTCTGGAATTTATAGGAAAGAAGAAGTGGTGAAAGAGGTAGAGGGGAAGAGGTCAGGCTTATCCGGGTATATCAGGATTTATAGACCTCTTCTATGTTTTAGGAGTAGTTGACCCTTTGTGCTGCCTGTGGTTGATTCAGAAGTGTGACCCCAATAAATGTAAATTGAATTCTGCTATATTAAAAGATTTTTAATTTTTATTCAGCTTCATAAAATTCCTCTAAGGCTTCCTAATTCCAGCATGTTAATGGGGTAACAAGCAATTAGAAGAACAAGCAACCTTTTCTGACAAAAAAAAAAAAGCCTAAATTAAGCCTAAATAAGTTCCCTGCGTCAAATGGGTCACATTTTTCCCGTTCGGCAAGTCTTTACCAAGGCGGGTTTGGACATGCTGGGAACTCTGAGAATAGGGAGAAGGTGGAAACAGGCCTGACGGGATTCCAGGTCTGTGTCCCGACTGAGGGAGTATCGGTCCAGCATTTTCCCACGAGAACAGCCGTGACCGTCCAAGCGACTCTGGGGGTCCCACTGGGATTTAAGGGAAGGCTCTGTAAATGAGGGTGTCTGTGTGTTATCAGATATTCATCCAGCACGTGTCTCTGTGACCTTGTTGAATCTCACGCTTTTTTTCTTTTATTTAAATGAGCTGAAAACATTCAAATGTAAAGTCGAAAAAGTTTTTGCAAGTTCAAATATTTGGCCATACTGTGCCGTTTAGCCATTATAAATCATTAAATTCTATCAATCACTAACCAATGTCTAATTTGCAAGCAGTTTGTCCTGAAGGAATTCATTTCTCTTGGCTAAAACAGATATTATCTGTACTGGTGTAAAACACCGAAGCTTAACAGTCCATAAACCATTTATCCAAGTATCATGTTACTGTATTTTTTGATACTCCAGTGATGGAAAAACCATTTATGGCCATTTCAACCTAATAAGATGATGTACACTATTCAAAAGTTGGGGTCAGTAATATATATTTTTGTTTGAAAGAGAAATACTTTTTTATTCATCAAAAGCTGCATTAAATTGGTCAAAAATGACCAAAAAAGTAAAGACATTTATAATAATGCAGAATATTATTATTATACTATTATAAAAATAAATTTTATTTTAAAATGTTAAAATACAAAAGTTTTTTTTTAAATTGCACTAATATTTCACAATATTACTATTTCTACTGTATTTTTGATCAAATAAATGCAGCCTTGGTCAGCATAGGAGACTTCTTACAGACACCAGACTTTTGAATGGAATTTTATGCTGTGCAGTCATGTTTTATATGTTCATAAATTTGTTTTAATGGTGCTTTTGAATCATATTTGACACTTGAAAGCCTCAGTCACAATTTATTGTAATTTAATGGATAAGAGTGATCATAAAAATCTTCAAAATGAACTCATACAGGTTTGGAATGACACAAAGGAAGGTAAATTATAACAGAATTGTTATTTTTGAGTGCACTATTCCTTTAATACGGTCCCCTATAATTGTCTAGATATCATAGAAACCGGATACAAGACGTTTTTTTCCTATGAATCTGACAAGGTATTACATGGATGCTTATCAGGTTGCTACAAGTGTTTGCTAAACTGTTGCGTAAAGAGTCATTTTGAATATGAGCATGAATAGGTCTCAGTGTTTACTGTCTGAATAAGTGTCATGTGGGCAGTACATTAAATATCTGCTATTTGATAAGTATCATGGCACTGTTTGTTAATAGTCACTAAGAATTAGTAATTTGAACATGTTCTGGCAGCAGTTGGATTTTAGCTCTGTGTCAGTGTACTGTAACATCTGTAGGTAAATTTAGGTAATAAACTTATTTACCTTATATATTTAATTATTTCTCCCAATAATCATTGACTCCTTGCCACATTTTTGTATTATATGGTATGTTTATGCTGCAGAACGCTGACAGCGGTTCTGAGGTTAGGTACATACAGAAATCCAGTTGTGCCTCCTCTTGTATCACTCCAGGATCAGTGCAGCCTTCATGATGTACTTGTTTGGACTGGAGGCAAAGATATCTCTGAGCTAAACCAGCTGGTTAGGTTCCCAGGACACAGGAGACTGACGTATGCAGCTTTAAAGAGAAGGATTGCCATGGCCTGTGGCTCTTCCATGTGTCAGGCAGGCAGACGGCTCTGTTGACAATGCTTTGCCATCCAGCTTTCTTGCTAGCCATATGTCTTTTTATCCTATTCTTTTCTTGCAACACTCCCACTGGTCCATAATAGCTGTGGTTTTCCCCACCAAAGGCTTGCCACTCCCATCTGTACCTGATTAACACTAAAAAATATCAAGTTATTTTTATGATTAAAAAAAACTGGTAGCTGTGGTTGCCAGAAATTCTATTAAGGTATTACGGGATTCCTGTATATTTTACAAATCTTTTTTTGGTGGTATATATATATATCTCCCTTTAAATCATTTTACAAATTTGCACATTTTGAACAATATTGTTGTGTTATTGATGCTCATTTTGCATAGACATCTCAGTTTATTTTGGAATTTTGTTTAGATACACTGTTGTTGCCAATGGGTTAATGAAAGCACAATTATTAAATCTTTAATTTAATGAGAAAATGGCATCTCTGTGACCCCACTTTGCTGTAAACAACCTTTATTGACTTGTCATTTCTCTTTCACTCTGATATGATTGAAGAGAATGAGGAGCAGTGTGACAGTACAGGTTAGTCGTGCGTGTCCGGGTTGTGTTGTGTATGTTAGCATGTCTGGACTGATCCCGGATCCCAGGGGAGAGGTCCAGGGCGTGATGGGAGGGTGAGGGGGCAGAGACGAGCCGAGCCTGTGCTGATTCACACTTATCCCAATCTGGTTCTGCCAGAAGGATCACATAGCACTACTTTTACATCCTCCTTTTCTACCCTGTCTTTTCTTTCTTGTTTTTGTATTCCTTCCTCATTATTGTGTGTGTATTTGTATGGCCAGGAACTTGACAGATTTGTTGTTTTGTAACAGAAATATGCCTTTTGTCTTCTCTGCGCTGCTCATTTTCTCAGCTTTAGCCCTGTTTCAAAACATAGTGAGCTGCCTATTTACTACATAGCCATCATCCTAATCATCATGGGCCCTCATAAAGTGACTAGTTTGTAACACTCTGCATAGGCAGCAACTTTTGCATTGACTTCTATAGAGGGTATGCATTGACGTCACTTTCCCGCCGGAACACGCTCCGTCAGCTGGACTGAGTGGCAAAAGAACCTGCTGCATGACTGGATTAAAAAGTGGAAACTGTGAAAACGCGAGTGAAACAAACGATTACACTAAAGGTTGGGCTCGAAAGTGTTCCTTATAACATGTCAAAGAAACCAATTCCATGAATATTGACATGCAGCCAGGAATCGTGTTTCCTGACATTTATATGTGCCTGATTTCGACGCCAGGGAAAATACATAAAGTAAATCTGCCTGTGAACGCTTTATATAACTACAATATAGGTAGGTCTAAATCTAAGTAATCACTTATATCAGTGTTATATATATATATCATCATATTGTCCAGCCCTAAAACTTGTGTAGTTTTTGTCAGTGTTTATTTAAGAACACTCAATTATGCAGAACATAAGATGGTAAATATTTATTGATGAGTTGTCAACACAATATATAACAATACAATATAAAGGGTATGATTTTACCCCAAAATCCAACATTTTGACACAAAATAATAAGTGCAAATCCATGTTTCTCTGCCTGAGTCCAGTTGTTTCTGTGAATTGCAACGATCCATTTGCTTCTTTTTTCTGTAGCTTTCATCAGTCTGTAAAAATATACCTCAGATTTTGTGTCAAAGCTATTTGTACACTCACTCGCAAAGCTCTTTCCCATTTTGGATGAGTTTTGTGTGTTTTTTGCGGCATTCACGCTGAAAACCAAAGCTGCCACTCAGTCTTTTGCCACTCAGTGGGCGTAACCGCAGTCATAACGGTCAGCGGTGACGTCACGTGCTTACCCTCTATAGATTTTACCATTAGCATATTGCTAAGCTAACAACACAGTACTCAAATAAGCATCAAAATACATAAATATTAGGTAAAATATTACACTGAAATGCTTTTTATCAATACTTTTTTTCAGTATAATGTCCACCATCTTTGATTTATTCTTTCACTGAGCTCACCACAATGCATTCTGGGAGGGTGTTCAGTTAATAATTTTAATACTTAGGGCCCTATTTTAACGATCTAAGCGCTTGGTCTGAAGCGCACAGCGCAGGTGCTCTTAGGGCATGTCCGAATCCTCTTTTGCTAGTTTAACGACAGAAAAAATGTTTGCCGCACCAGGCGCATGGTCCAAAAGGGTTGTTCCTAGTCTCTTAATGAGTCATGGCGGCTTCGCTATTTACATCGCGGAATTTGCAATTGACTGACCGCTTTTCCAGAGAGGAATCCTTTTATTTTTAATATTTAAAAATGTTTGTGTGCCGCTGCGCGTCCCTGTGTCTGTAACTAGCAGAGTGTACTCACATTGTGCACCCGCTTATAGGCACGTATTACTAATACGCCCTTTAAACAACAAAAAAATGCTGCGACTTTAGACCAGGTTTTTGTTGGTCAATGGCGCAGTCATTTTCAGTTGCCTCAAAATAGCAATGCGGCAACAATGCACCTGAACACACCTCGTTTTTAGACCAGATGGGCCCGAGTGCATTTGCGATTTAAACAACATGGTGCTGGACGTGAAAATGATAACCGCGTTGTGCTGAAACTAGCAAAAAACACTTGCGTCGCACCTGGCGTCGCATTGCGCCGGGTGTATGATAGGGCCCTTAAAGTTAGTTGCCAATTCAACATCAAATTTTCATTTAGTTTCAGTTTTTTTATATAATATTTATATTTTATTGTCATTTAAATAAACAAATATGTTTTTTTTAATAGTTTTAGAGTTAACAATAACACTGTTTGCAACAGACTCTTTTGAATATTTAAAGTGTGTGTGTTTGTGTGTTGCATTGTTGGGTAATTTTGAGTAGGTATATGTTGGAAATAGCCCGTGTTTATAGGATGCATGCCCTTTTCCATAACCCACCACCCTGTCTTTATCAAAATCTGACTTCCTGTTGTGTAAGCACCCCAAGCGTTCAGGCATCCATTGTTTATATTACCACAACTGCACGTTTGCATGAATGCATGTGTGTGTATTTAAACATGCATATATGTGTGTGTGTGTTCATGGGGGATGGTACAGGGTTGACAAGCTCTTATCTAGTCTCAAGGCTCTGCACCTGTTCTTTATGACTCACCTGTCAGTCAGCCTCAAAGCCACCATACATACCTGTATGCTAATGAAAACGTGCCAATATTATATAATTAAAACCGAATAGGATCATGTCATAGCTTGGGTTTCCCCACACTTGTGTTAAATATTTGCTCTGCTAAAAATCTATTCCTTAGAAGAAGGTTTTTGTTTGTACAAGTTCTTCAATAAGTTAATGGAAAAAGAATAAAATATAGCAAATACTTTTTTGTCTTTTATGTGGCTGTGTGGGTGTGCAAATTAAGGCGTGGTTAGAAAAGTTTATGTGTTTTTATTTGTGTGTATGTGTGCAAGGTGTGTCAGTGGTTCAGGGAGTGTTTTGGTCTGTCAGACAGTATGTTTGTTCTGCGACACACGCGTGAGGACTGTTGTGTCCTGACAGAACTGCTGTGTTCATTATTGTCCAGTAGGAGTACAGGAATGCTGACTAATAGAGGTAAAGGTGCATATAGTATAAAATTATACAGTTTAGAATTTAAAAATTTAATTTAAGATTTAACATCTTCATCATTTTATTAACACATGTGCTGCAAATACTCACAGCTCAACCAAATAGAAACACACTGAAAATACTCACAGCTCAACTAAATACAAAAACGCGCTGCAAATACTCAGAACGCACAAATGATCAGGATGTTAAAATAATCAAAAAACTCACCTTTCAGGTCATCGACAACAAAACTGATGAGCAGACATTGAACAATAAGTGGTCTCAGCCAGGTTCATCACTTATTGAGGTCCCCTTGAAACATTTCTGTGCTATTTGCAGCGAGTTTCTGTATTTGGTTGAGTTGTGAGAATTTGTAAACGCATTTCTGTATTTGATTGTGTTGTGAGAATTTGCAGCCATGTGTTGTCAAAATGATGAAAAAGTTTTCTTTATTTGCATGTGTTTTCTTCAGTTGTAGCGTGTTGAGCTCTCTCGGCCAGTGTAAAAAAACAGTAATATTGTGAAATATTATTACAGTTTAAAATAATTGTTTTCTATTTGAATATATTTTAAAATGTAATGTGGAATTCCTGTGGTTGATTTTCAGCAATCATTACTCCAGTCTTCAGTGTCACATGATCCTTCAGAAATCATTCTAATATGCTGATTTAGTGCTCAAGAAATATTTTTAACATTAAATATGTCTGTACAGTCACTTTTGATCAATTTATTGCTTCCTTGTGGAATAAAACTGTTAAATTATTAAAAAAAAAAAAAATACAGACTCTAAACTTTTGAATGGTAGTAAATATTTACTTATTTGTCCATTAAATTAATTAGATAGATTGATTGATTCAAATTCCCATTGTAATTTTGCATCCTTTGGCCAATTCAAAATTTAATTGTGATTGGCTCCAGTTTTATGTTCTCTAGTGGCTTCACCACCATCCTATAACCTCAATATTGATGCATTCTGGGACTTAATTTTCCAGGATCACATATTATCTTGACAATGGGTGGTAGGGGAAAGACTATGTTAATGATTTACCTTAGAAGTTTAGTGAATTGCCTTGGGGCACCGGTTAGACTTCCTCTCCAAATGTTTTGAGACGACCATGTCCATTGTTGCCAGCATCAACAATGGAGATGATTTAGAGTACAGGAACTGGTGGGGCAATTTGTGTTGTGTGCAAGGAAAACTTCAGCTGAATCAGCAAGACAAAGCAGTTTGTGGTGGATTTCTGCCATGCAGGGAACCCCTGAAACCAGGCTGTACTTTCTCACCACTTCTTTCAACATGTGTCGTAAACTAATAAAGGTCTCAAATAAATTTAGCAATTGCAAAATGGTGAAAAACCCCACTACACAGCAGACTGCGTTGTGTCTTATGTTTGATGTTGCCTCCATTTTGTACCTGCATTTGCCCTCAGGTATTTCTACTTTGTTTTATAAATGTTTATGTAGAGCTTTAAATTCACTTCCTTATATCTTTCTCCAGTCTGACTGAGAGGCACTTCACAATCCACATTTATTTATGTTGAATAGGAACAGTCTACTTTTTGATGGTCTGCCCACATAGATCACATCCACTTTTTTGGATGGAAGACGGTAATTGTCACTTTTTTTTTTCTTTCTCCAGTGAATATTACTCAGGGTCATGACTAAATAGCAGTGCATGTTGTCATATCATATGGGGTAAGTTGTCTCAGTTTGAAACTTGCCATTATCATTGTTATTTAATGAGTTTTCGGATAATGTAGGTAATAAAACTTGCAGACGTGCAAAATGATACAATATCAAACCAATGTTCTGACCTTTTATAAAATTACAAGACATGCACCAATAAAAATGTGACATCATGCACTGGTTTTGTCTTTTTAATACACACTTAACTTTTCAGTTAATATCTTCATTATATATTTGACTTTTGCATGCATATATGCACGTGTGATTTTGTGTCCCCTTGTTAACACAACAACTATAGCAACAATAATGTATATAATTATTGCAAATTTAGCTTGTAAAATTTAAATGACAAAAAAATACTCTAATTTGCTTTACCTGCAAGAATAAACCATTTGTGCAGCTGGAATTTTGATTCAGAACTTAGCATTATAACTGAATGTCAGCAGTTATCATCACACTGCACATGTCAAAGGTCACACTTTGCAATGACTTACATTTTTTTATTGTTGGCCCCATGGGCTTTTACTGCACCTTTTAAAACATTTTTTATTCTGTTCAGAATGTAAAAGTCTAAATAATCATCTAACATTTAAGTGACTAATCTTAATGAGCATTTAATGTACAGTATGCTTGTTTTCTGAAGCACATTGTGAGACTTTCCTTTAGTCCTATAGTGAAATGTAGGCTATCACTGTAAAAAGTGATCAGTTAACTTTACTTAAAAAAAACTGAGGAAACCCGTTGCCTTAAACTCATTAAATATGCGTAATTGAAAATATTAAGTTATGTGTACTTGACAATTCCAAGTTATTCTGACAGTTATTGATACAAAAGAAAATTGTGTTGTGATAACTTTTTATTTTAAGTTGGACTAACTTAATCTTATTAAATTGCAATTACTTAAAAATGTCAATCAACTTAACTTAAAGCTAGCAAGTTTTTCTGAATTCTGTCTACTTAAAGGGTTAGTTTACCCAAAAATGAAAATAATGTCATTTATTACTCACCCTCATGTCGTTCTACACCCATAAGACATTTTTTGATGAAAAACCGATGGCTCAGTGAGGCCAGCAATGACACCGTCACCTCTCAAGATCCATAAAGGTACTAAAACATATTTAAATCAGTTAATGTGACTACAGTGGTTCTACCTTAATATTATAAAGCAAAGAGAATACTTTTTGTGCGCCAAAAAAAAAAAAAATAACGACTTTTCAACAATATCTAGTGATGGGCAATTTCAAAACACTGCTTCGGAGTTTACAAATCTTTTGTTTCGAATCAGTTGTTCGGAGCGCCAAAGTCATGTGATTTCAGTTTGATACGTGATCCGAATCACTAAATCGAAACAAAGATTCGTAAAGTTCCGAAACAGTGTTTTAAAATCGCCCATCACTAGATATTTTTGAAAAGTCGTTATTTTGTTTTGTTTGTTTTTTTGACGCACAAAAAATTTTCTCGTCACTTTATAATATTAAGGTAGAACCACTGTACTCACATGAACTGTTTTAAAATATGGTTTTAGTACCTTTATGGATCTTGAGCAGTTCAGTGACATTGCTGACAACAGAGGCCTCACTGAGCCATTGGATTTCATCAAAATTATCAATTTGTGTTATATTAATTTGTGTTCTGAAGATCAATGAAGGTCTTAGGGGTGTAGAACGACATGAGGGTGAGTAATAAATTACATTATTTTCATTTTTGGGTGAATTAACCCTTTAATTAAATTGAGAAAACCAGTTGCCTTGAGAAAATTAAGTAACCACAACTTATTGTATATGTGTACTTAGAAAGAAGAGAGAGAATTTAGGAAGAAATTTAGGAAGTAGACTAGTATGTTGTGGGATTCGCGGTGGATTTCCAGTACAGTGACTTGACTTTTAAATGCAGGCGTCTGGATTGGTTAATGTGTTCCTGTTATGCTTTTTAAAATTGTTATGCCCTTAAACATCATAACAGTAATCTTTGCACCAAACGTTTGTCCAAAAGCAGTGTAATGAGTCAGCTGTGCAAAGTGGCAGTGAATCTATGCGTGTTTTGCATAACTCCAATGCTCCCTCTTCCCCATTCCGAACAAACCATCACACGGTGAGTCGGCTCAATCTACTCATTCTTACTTAGCTTTGCGTGTGGTTCGTATTTAGTCAATTTGTTGAAATTTGAAAGGAAAAGTGAGTATGAAGCAAATATCATTTGAGCACTTGTATGTGATTTAGTGTGTGTTTGTGTGGTTTTTCAGATGGATTACTGACTTTGTATGAGAGGATGTTGAAGGATAAAACTTGAAGGTAAATAGCCGCAGTACTGGACTCGGCTAAAGATGACATGGGTAATTTTCTCTCATTCTTCATTCTCTCTTGCTTTCTTATTGGCTTGTAAGGTATTTTAGTAATGAATCAGTTTTCAGACAATTCTTCAAATATGCTCAACATAACCATCTCAGCTTTTCATTGATCTTGTCGGTTACTATGGCAAAACTCTTTTAATTGTGAAAGTATGAAAGGAAAGTAAAAAGCCATTGTGACATTTGAATTGTTTAAGGTTAATGTTTTTTACTTTCATGATTACATTTTTTCAGTTTTGCTGTCAAAGGTCATAATAAAAAATGCCATAAAGCAGAACTTATTTTTTTTATCTAGTCAATGCTACAGATTCAATAAAAGGATTATGAAAAATTCCTCAAATTATTATGAAATTAGCGAGACCGCATAGTATATTTACAACAAAATATCCTCTACAATTCCACATAGAGGAATAATACTACAATAAAAATGTATATATTCTGTTGAAAGAATCACATTCTCACTTTGGTCTACATCTTAGATTAATTAGTTCACCCAAAAATGATCTATCCCCCCTAATGTCTAAAATCCTATAACTTTCTATCTTCTGTGGAACACAAAAGGGAAAATTCTGAAGAATCTTCTGGTAAATCTAGTCGCATAAGGACTGAAGTTTTTAAGCATCAAAAAGGACACGCAAACAAAACAAGAAAACTATCATTCAAGTGTTCCATATGATGGCTCTCCTTTGCAAATTCATGAAAAAAAGATGTCAGATTTTTGAGCAAAACTGTTGTTTTAAGTTGGATGTTTTCAATGAAATGATTAAAAAGGTTGATTTCTGAAGTTCTGCTCAGTGACTCATCGCTCACAACGATTAATAGTTCACAGCAGGGGACTTACAGTAAAATAACATTTTGTCCAACTATTTTATTATTTGGAATATAGCAAAAGACCGCATTTTATACCTTATTGAAGCGTGAAAGCTTCAGTACTAATTCATTTATATCTGTATTCATAATATCTTATTTATTGTTCTGCAGGAGAAAGTCAAATGGGTTATAATTTTTAATTACCCATATAATATTTTTGGTTTCTATATTTGGGTGAAGTATTCCTTAAATATATTTAAGTATTTCTGCCTTATTTATGACACAATGATAGTAGATCATATTTGAGAAGTCCTCA
This sequence comes from Hypophthalmichthys nobilis, assembly GCA_037950665.1. Classification (NCBI taxonomy): domain Eukaryota; kingdom Metazoa; phylum Chordata; class Actinopteri; order Cypriniformes; family Xenocyprididae; genus Hypophthalmichthys; species Hypophthalmichthys nobilis. Next base: position 13,091,717 of record CM075485.1, read on the forward strand.
ATGACATGTTGCACTTTCTATCCATCAAACAACAAACAAAAACATTTCTTATCTCTCTGACCTTCTGTGCTTCTACTTTTTTCAATCCTATCCACTTTCTCTCTCTTTCTCTGTGTGTGTGTCTGTGGTTTCTGTCACTGTTATCTTTGCTTAGGTCTGTCTGAAACCCAAGTGCTTCTAATGACACATTACCCAAGTGCTGTGCTCTGATAATGCCTAGCTCTCTCTCTCTCTCTTTCTTTTTGTGTGTGCGTGTGTGCGTGTGTGTGTGTCTGTGTGTGTGTGTACATGCATACATTTGTGTGTGAAGGGGAACCCAGAGTGGTGGCTTCCCAGTTTAATAGCGATGTGGTTTAGGGTGGATATGAGAGAACTCGGAACGTATTTTCCACCTTTTGTCTTGCAGAGTTGCATGTATTTGCATTAGTGTGTTATGTGATAGTGTACTGAGTACAGCTGTTCTGTTTCATATACTAAAGTTTATTTGCCGTAATTTAGAACAACTGATATATATCAAATGTGTGGGTGTGTGCAATTCTCACTATTAACTAGTTGCTTATTAGCATGCATATTACTAGGATATTGTCTGTTTATTAGTACTTATAAAGCACATATTAATGCCTTATTCTGCATGACCTTATTCTACATTCTTAATCCTACCCAATACCTAAACTTAACAACTACCTTACTAACTATTAATAAGCAGTAAATTAGGAGTTTATTGAGGGAAAAGTCGTAGTTAATAGTTTGTGTTCCCTATACTAAAGTGTTACCATATATATATATATATATATATATATATATATATAGTGTGTGTGTGTGTTAAATATCATTTTACTAACATTTAATTTCTGATAATGTATATTTCATATTCTGATAATATATATATATATAGTGTAATTACCTTTATAAGATAACTCTCCATGAACTGATGTGCTAAAATGTCTTAAATAAAAAGAATCTTATTTAAACTGCTTGTTTTTTTTTACATCCATCACATGTATTTATCGTAGTTTCAGCTCTGTGCAAATATAATTTTTTACAGTTAGCCTAATTTCTCTCTCATGCTTCTCTTTTCCATTTCTTCTAAACATCATCAGCATTATTTTTTTAACACTTTCCCTTGTATCATCTTCTGTCGCTCTTTTTCACACATCCACGCATCGTCATGTACTGTCCATCACTGACAGCCTCTCCTTCACAGTATTGACCCAATCACACAAACAGTAAACGAAAACACTTCCAAATCCCTCCCCTAACTGTCCTAAGAGGATATTTCTTTGACATTAATGAGGTATTGTGGAAGGTGTGTGTGTGTGTGTGTGTGTGTGTGTAGCTATAGGGAAGTGACTTGTCGAGTTGTTTTCATTTCGTACTCCAGCTCTCTTACGCTAACCACTAACAAAGCGCACACATACACTACTTCTCCTTTTTTTTCTTTTCTTTTGTATGATGTACTCGTGTTTGTGTATGTGCATGCAACACTTAGTTATTCCTTATTTAAGTGTATTTAACACATTCACAATACAAAATGTGCTAAAAATACACTCATATTTCTAATAGAGAACTTCATCATAGGTACAGTGAGTTCAAAGCAGCATGTATACTTAAAACTACACACACACGACTTGGAAACCCCCTCACAAGGGGCTACTGTGTCTATTATCATGTATATTCCCTGATAACATGCATATGAATGTGTGTGAGTTGTTTGCTTTTGTATGACTTTATATTTATAGAAGCAATACTGTCATTTAATGTACCACTATAAAATGAGTGATAACACTTGAACAGGTGTTGTGGAATCCCCTGACTGCATTGCCCTACACAATAACACACACACACATATGGTGGGTTTTTTATGTTTTATGGGGAGATTCCATAGACATAATGATTTATTATCTGATTTATCTTCTAACCTTAAACCACCCATCACAGAAAACTTACTGCATTTTTACATTGTAAAAGCTGTTTTCCTCAAGCTGTTTCCCCCAAAAAATGTCTCCACAAGGAAAAAGATTTTGGATATTGCCATCTTTGTAGGGACATTTTGTCTCCATAACGAGGGTTTACCAGGACCACACACACACACACACACACACACACACACACACACACACGTGTACACACATATTCCACACCCCTGCAACACAATCACTCAAACAACTTTGTTAGACTTTTAAATAGTCTTTATGCTTAGTCTTTTTAGACTATATACTGATTGGCCCTCATTCATGTAACACGGAAAGAGTGAATTTTTGTGGAAATAATTAATAAAGAAAAACTTTCTCACATAAAAAGTGTCATGTGATTCTTCAGAAATCATTCAGATATGCTGATTTCGTGCTCAATAAATATTTCTTCTTATTATTATCAATATTGAAAACAATTGTTGCCTAATATTTTTTTTTGTAGAAACTGTAATACATTTCTTTGTTCAAGAATCAAAAGTTCAGAATTTTACTGTAACTTTTTTTTATCTACTTTAATGTGTCATAGGTGAACAAAAAGGCTAATTTCCTTGAAATAATTGTGTTGACACCAAACATTTGAATTGTACTGTATGTAAAAAATGGTTTACTTTTAATGTAAATTGTCAATTATCCTTAAAATAGTTTTTTACAGTTCTACAAATGACAAATATTGATGTTTTTAGGAATGATTCACAGAATTTCATTCTGATTTCATGAATGACTGGCATCATGTTTACGTCACATTCATGACAGCCGGAGTCATATTGCATGTTGAAATGTTCCTATTCTAAAATATTAGTGGGAATGTGTTTGAAATGACTCGTACAACAAAAGCACAGGTCTGAGAAAAAAATCAATGTTCACTTTTAGACACCAGTGAAGCCAGAAAGACTTGTGACCAACCCGCACTGTCATTTACAGACCAACTTTCACTTTCATTTCACAGAATTCTGAGTTGCATCACTGTATAGATGAAGACACTGAATAAACTAATATAGTGTAACTGAGTGACATGTTTAGAGATTTTCGAGCTGGTGATGTCCAGTGACCAATGACGAGTGGCCCAAATTGTGTGTTGCTTCATTTGCTGTCAGGATCATTTAGAAAGTAACAAAAGAGTGGACAGCAGCCTGGTGTTGGGGGTTCAGGGCAGGGGGTTTGCATGCGTGTGTGTGGCGGGAGTGTGTATCGGGAAGAATAATGAGCTCCATTTAGTCTTTTCATTCTGCTCTATTTCACCAGGTGAATGGAGCACAACACACACATACACAAACTGACTTAGCGCGGGAAGCAGGAGGCTGCTTTTTACTTTTTAGCAACAAATCTACCCCAACCCCCATGCATACATGTGCCTGCATTCATGTTCACTTTTACCGTACTGTTTTGCCTATAAATATTCCTTATTTTGTGTTTGAATCTCTGTGAGAGCAATTGTGGAAATTTTTTTCCCATAAGGAAATGAACACTACAAGGATCTTTCATCATTCTCAGCAGGACCAGCAGTCACTGAACAGGCCCCTCTGGGCTTTCAGCTTTTACCACAAGAGTGGTAGTTCTTGTTTTGCTCCTTGTGTAAAAGTGTATGTGTGCATGTGGGTGAATTGTACATTTAAGTTTCAGTTTGTATATGCATGTTGTATGTATTATATATGGAAGTAATTGCCAAATTTTGGGTTTATTTTCATTTTTTAAACATTTGGTAAAAGGATAGTCAAAAATGAAACGTCTGGTATTCAAACTTGTATACATTTATTTTGTGGAACATATTTTAAAGAATGTATAGGGAACCAAATAACATTGGACCCCATTGACTTCCACTGTATGAAAGAAAAGATGAAAAATGTAGAATATACACACACACACACACACATACAATATTATTGATTTGACTGCACTGACACTATTGGATGAGACCTGAACTAAGCTGATGATGACATCACTGTTTTCTGCAGAACTGCTTTATAGCTGAATTGAACTCATTCCACAATTGATGTACTTGACACAGTTATTGAACCAAACTGAATCAACACTGAACTGATTTCAACTGAATAATAACTGTTCACTTTTGTCTTTTCAGACCTGTTTTACTGCAAAATTAAATTGTTTGCATCATTGAATCATTATTTTCCTGTTTATCACTGTAAAGTTGCTTTGAAACAATCTGTATTGTATAAGTAAGCAATAAGGTACGAGAGGTCGTGAATAAGTCACGGCTGAAGGGCGTTGTTAGGCACGACGCGAAGCGGAGTATTCATGATACAGCACTAGCCTCGAGTACCTTATTGCTTTTATAAAACGGTTACCACACAATACAAATATTAAAGCCAAAAAATATGCATCAATGCAACTTTCATGAAGTAAAATCACTAAAAGTCTTCCTTCCGCCGGAAAAAATAGTCCCTGATAGGTGAACAGCAACAGAAGTTACTTTATTAAAGACTGTCTTTATGAGTGTGTCAGTCAGTAGCGAAGACTTTTACATTGAAAAGACTAAATTGTTGTGAACACTGAACAAGACGCAACTGACAAATGCTTTGACTAGCGCTGTCAGTCACGGGAAAACCCCTTAACTCTTAAAAGGACAAGATAATACATCAGACATTTAAACAGATTTTTTATTATGAACATAGGACTGACCTGAAGGAAAATGCTAAATCTGCATGCAGGTAATAAACTCGCTCAATCGATCACTTTCTCACTGTATAATGTTGGGTGAAGCGGTCATAGCCGTGTTTTATCGTGAATAAAACACAGCTTTTGACCAATCAGAATCAAGGATAGGAACTAACTGTTTTATAAAGCACTATATAAATAAAGGTGACTTGTCTTGACTTGAAATACCCCTTTAACAAGAAATTCGTTAACTCCAGTATGTTTCCAAGTAGTAAAATCATTTGTGTTTTTTTTTAAATTCATAATTTAATTAGCTGGAAACTGAGTTCTACAAATGCATAGCATTTTTATATGTGACATCATATAAAAACAACCATAATAGAATCAAACTACAACATTTGAGTGTAGTTAAATGCTTGGTATGTTTGATATGCCAATGTTTGTGCTTTTTTATAAAAGAATATTGAGGGGAATTAATATGGAAATGTAGTAATTTGCTTTTTGCTTTTTTAGTCATTTATTTTTCTTGAGATTTTTTTTTTCTTTTATATAAAATTGTTTCAAATCTTTCAAATATATAAGAAAGTTAGAGGATTTTTGTTGATGTGTTTAGAACGGTAAAATCTGGAATCAACTCTTCATTAATTCATTAATTTTTTAACATAATATTTGAGGAACACAATGACACCCGTTTTGTAGAATGACCTGAATAATTTATGAGTTCATGAATTTGAAGTGTTGCTGTCTCAAATTACAGTACTTCTGACATTAGTCTCCAAACTGTGACATTTGAACTACAGTTCTAGGCCTACAATTTTTAATTCTACCACTAATTTGCTAAAAGTGGACAGTAATGAAATACAGTGACTATTTGACTGTATCAGAATCAGAATATATTTTCAGTTGATTCCAGTGATTTTTTTTTTTTATGTTCTTTTATTATCTTTGTTTCCTTTTTGTTCTTGCATCACTTTTGCCCTGCTTTGTATCTTTTCTCTTTGACCTACTTCTCATCTATGAACTGTTCTACTGTTGTTTTTGTGTGTGTGTTTACAGTTAATATTGTTTTTCTGTGATTATCAGCCACTGGCACGCTGCTCTATATATGATTCTGCTCTCTCACAAGCAAACGGTCAAACGTACAGATGCCAACACTGGGCCAAATCTGAGGACAGAGACAGTTTCTTCGGCTAATCACCCTCAGTGCAGCACTCCCTTGCTCGGCCCTCCTCCCTTTCTCCTCTTTCTTTTGCCTTTTTCTCTCGCTTTCTCTTTATCTGATCAATCTGTGTAAGTTTGAGAGTGTCTGGTTGACAGCGGATCGTTTTGGGCAGGGGTCTGGTCCTGCGTTCTCTCCTCTATCGCTAATAAACCATCTGTCACCTCAATCCCTCGCTGTGTGTGTGTGTTTGTGACTTGGTTTTGGTTTGCTTTTGTTTATACTCATCAGCACTTACTTTTGGCTTTATCTCACGGTGTTGCCTCATCATTTCAACCTTTACCTTAACAGACAGATATTCAAAGCACGTCCTTCATCTTCCATCTTCCTCATGTTTCCGCTGTTTTCGTAATTCTGTCAGAGATCAAATGATCAAAGAGATCTTTAAAATTTCATTAAAGCTTGTTTAGAGTTTGAGTCTGTCTACTTTGGCATTATGTTTTGAGCTGCACTTGTAGAAGAATATACAGTACCTTTTCAAAGTTTGGGGTCAGTACGAAATTAATACTTTTATTCAGCAAGGATGTATTAAATTGGTCAAAAGTGACAGTAAAGTCATTTGTAATGCTACAAAAGATTTGTATTTTCTAATATATCAAATAAATTCTGCTCTTTTAAACTTTCTATTCATCAAAGAATCCTGAAAAAAAAAAAAAAAAAAATTATCATCTCGGTTTCCACCAAAATATCCACCAGCACAACCATTTTCAACATTGATAATAATAAGAAATGTTTCAATTTAGGTTACACTTCATTGCATTTAATATGTAATTTTGGCTGATTTGAAAGTTTTTGTCTTATTTAAAACATTTAAATCTTTAACGCTGATTTCCATACTTAGCATACTTTGGATAATAAACTGCATCATATTAGTCAGTCAAATGAATGTATGTTAAAAAAAAAAAGAAAAGGATAAACTATTATTTTTACTTGAAAATTCGGTCATCCTTTACTCACTCTCATGTTGTTCCAAACTCGTATTACATTCATTCATTTTCTTCTATATCTTTGCATCAAAAAAGAAAATTTTGCATACTGTGTAAGGTCCCTCTTTTCCATAGAAATGAATGTGAAGTGGAGCATTCAAGCTTAAAAAATTAACATAAAATTATTATAAAAGTGGTCCATATGACTCACTGCATATTCCATGTCTTCCGAATCCATATGATAGATTTGTGTGAGAAACAGACTAAAGTTTTATTCATCTTTCCTTTTAGCAAGTTTGAAATTTGGGAAGGCAGATCCTTGATTTGAGTGAGTTCAAAATTGCAAACCAGATTCAAAACACTGTCAGAAAAAAGCTACTGGGGACGTACTCTTTTAAAAGGTGCATAGTACCTTAAAGGTACACATTGGTACCAAAAGTGAATATATTAGTATCTAAATGGTACATGTTAGAACCTTTTTAAAAGGTACCATCCCAGTGACAGCTTTTGTACCATTTTTTCTCAGAGTGAAAAATGATTTGTTTGTGATTCTCTACTTCTGTCATGAACTTAAGCTAGGCTGAATGCCAACATTTCAGTAAGTAACATATTTGGCTTGACTGGTGCTTTAAAAATGGTTTTTAAAAGCTTTATTGAACATTAATTTGACATATACTGTATGCCTATGAATATAAACAAATGTGTTGCTTATTAATGCCATGAAAGCTCTGAAAAGTCCTAACAGTATGTTTCGATATATAGTAGATTAAAGGGGACCTATTTTGCCCCTTTTCACAAGATGTAATATAAGTCTCTGGTGTCCCCATAATGTCTGTGAAGTTTCACCCTAAATACCCCACAGATCATTTATTATAGCTTGTCAACTTTGCCCCGGGTGTGAGCAAAAACATTTTGGGGTTTATGATGTCACCAACCTGGGAAGAAGCTTGTTGTAGTCCCTACCAGCCATTTATTGTAGTCCTTAAAAAGTGATTTCTGTAAAAGAAAATATCTCTCTTTTGCATTGAACTTTGAGTGTCATAACTTTGCAGATGTTGTTTAAGTTATGATTTAAGTTATGTTGATGTGTGTGTGTGTGTGTGTGTGTGTGTACACACTACCGGTCAAAAGTTTGGACACGGTAAGATTTTTAATGTTTTTAAAAGAAGTTTCGTCTGCTCACCAAGGCTGCATTTATTTAATTAAAAATACAGTAAAAACAGTAATATTGTGAAATATTATTACAATTTAAAAAGTTTTCTGTTTGAATATATTTTATAAAGTAATTTATTTCTGTGATCAAAGCTGAATTTTCAGCATCATTACTCCAGTCTTCAGTGTCACATGATCCTTCAGAAATCATTCTAATATGCTGATCTGCTGCTCAAGAAACATTTATTGTGTATTTTTTTTTTCAGGATTCTTTGATGAATAGAAAGTTCAAAAGAACAGCATTTATTTGAAATATAATCTTTTGTAACATTATAAATGTCTTTACTGTCACTTTTGATCGATTTAATGCATCCTTGATGAATAAAAGTATTAATTTCTTTAATTTCTTTTCAAAAAAATAAAAATAAAAATTCTTACTGACCCCAAACTTTTGAACGGTTGTGTATAATGTTACAAAAGCTTTGTATTTCAGATAAATGCTGTTCTTTTGAACTTTCTATTCATCAAGGAATCCTGAAAAAAAGTACACAACTGTTTTCAACATTGATAATAATCATAAATGTTTCTTGAGCAGCAGATCAGCATATTAGAATGATTTCTGAAGGATCATGTGACACTGAAGACTGGAGTAATGATGCTGAAAATTCAGCTTTGATCACAGGAATAAATTACTTTATAAAATATATTCAAACAGAAAACAGTTATTTTAAATTGTAATAATATTTCACAATATTACTGTTTTTACTGTATTTTTAATTAAATAAATGCAGCCTTGGTGAGCAGATGAAACTTCTTTTAAAAACATTAAAAATCTTACAGATTCCAATCTTTTGACTGGTAGTGTGTGTGTGTATATATATACAGTCAAACCAAAATTTATTCAGACACCTTGAACATTTCATTCATTAATTCAGTTTATTCACTAATAAAATAAATGTAATAAAATATGACAAGATCTCAGAGTTAAACAGTGTCAGAAAAAATTAATCTTAATTATGTCAGATAACACTTAAGAAAACATGGTCAGGTCAAAGTGTCTGAATAATTTTTGGTTTCAGTTTTACTGGTAGTCCACTGTATGAAGAATTTTGGTGTATAATATGTCACAGTTTACTTTATTTTGCTATCCTCACTTACATAGTCACTTACATAAATGAACTATAGTGTCCTGAACCCACTACTAAAAATATATCAAAAATGTCTGAATAATTTTTGGTTTGACTATATATATATATATATATATATATATATATATATATATATATATATATATATATATATATATACACACCCACACGCACATACATACACTGCCGTTCAAAAGTTTGGGATCGGTAAGATTTTTAAATGGTTTTTATCTCTGTTAGTTTATCTCTATCTCTGTAAGTCTCTTATGCTCACCAAGGCTGCATTTATTTGATTAAAAATATACACAGAAAAAAAATTGTAACTGTAATATTGTGAGGTATTATTACAATTTTAACTGTTTTAACAATATTAACTGTTTTCTATTTTTATACATTTTAAAATGTAATTTTTTCCTGTGATGGCAAAGCTACATTTTCAGCTTCATTACTCCAGTCTTCAGTGTCACATGATCCTTCAGAAATCATTCTAATATGATGATTTGCTGCTCAAGAAAGCATTTATCTGAAATATCTTAATAAAAAATTGCATTTATCTTTTGTAACATTATACACTACCATTCATAAGTAAGATTTTTTATTTTTTTTGAAAGAAATTAAAGATTAAGTTATGGTTGTGAAATGAGTTAAATCCATCTGCACTACAGCAATACATCTAAAATATGCATACAATATATAGAGATGTACTTAATATATTTAACAGTTAGTAAATGTTGAGAATATCTCCATGATCTATCATAAGATTTTCCCCCCACATTAAACAGCTGTGTGAGTGTCAAATGTTGTTTTTGTACACATTGTGGTTTGGAAGATGTTACTGGAAAGTTAAAATAACAGACAAACATGTTTTATCTAACTCCTCGCCTCCTCCCCGTTTTTTTTTTTTCCTCGCGTTTAATAGTTATTAATTATTTGTCATTGTAGTACCATCATAAACAGAAGAATTATTAGACAATAATGGGTAATTGTTCATCATGATTTTAATTAATGTCCAGGTTACAAATTTTGTGACAGTGTTCTAGATCTTTCACACAAACACACACACACACACACACACACATAGACTTATCATGGCAGCTCAGAGACATTGTACCTGCCAGTGGAACGGGGAGTGGCTACTAGGCCTGACCACAGAGGAAATCAGCCTATTGTAATCTTCCCAGTGGGTACATGTGCATGTGTATGTTTGTGTGTGTGTGTGTATGTGTATGGGTGGGTAAGTCAGAGAAGAGTGAGCCAGAGAACAAGAGAGAGAGTGTGTGAGTGAAAAAATAAGGAAAAATGGTGCTGCTGCAACATCCGGCTAATAATTTATTGTGACAGGTCGAACGAACTGAATTTATGTGCCAATCTACTTGCGACACAGAGATGCCCCGTTGAACACAGAGAGGAAAAAGAGCTGTGACTCAACTGAGAGATATGAAAGAATGCCAGAGTTATTCTTGACACCTCATGTCAACTCGTTTTCATTCATATAGGATACCCTATAGACTCAATTCAAATTGGAGACATACGTGAATACGTTTCTAATAGCTTTGCGCAAGGTCTTTGTATGTCAGCTGCACTGAAGGTGGAGTTTGCATTGAGTTGCCTGTGCATGTTTATGTCTGCTTTGATTGTGTCATCATGTAAATTAACCATTGACAGGTAAATTGGTCAGAGCTGACTTTAACCGCATGGACCATCCTGCAACATAATCTTGCAGGTTGTCACTGAGCTCTTTACCCCGGTTAGAAACATTAAATAACTGGGGATAATTTAGTTAGATTTGTGATGGATTTTCCTTAAGATACCATTGTTGTAGAATATCAGTTCTGTCTGTTTGCAAATTATTCCATGACTTTCAGAGTGGTCAAGATTTTTAAAGAACTTTATATAGGTAGTTTACAACACACAATATGTTGAGGTTTATCTTTTTTAGGCACTTAGCACAGTTAGCAATAAGTCAAACAAAAGTAAACAAAAAATGTTTTTGTCATATACTTTGTAAATATGTATTAAAGTAAATACATAATCATTTATGTACAGTTAATGTCAATACAATTGTTATGTCTTCAGGCTAACATGACTTTTGTTTTCAAGTGTTTATTTGGTGCCAGTGGGACATATACTTTGATTATATAATGTATTACTATTTATCTATTTATAATTACAAATAAATCTTAAAGGGCACCTATTATGCCCCTTTTCACAAGATGTTTTGTGTGTGTCCCTTAAATGTAAATGAGCTGTTGCTCCTGGCCCCCCTTTTCAGACATACCTGCAAACTCCAAAGTGGTGAAAAAGGAGACATGTTTACATAGTAGTAGGGGGGTCTGGGGGCATCGTCCCCCAAGAGAAAATTTTTGTGATTTTAACATATAAACTAAGCATTCTGGTGCACTCCCACAAGAAAATAAATGGAAAAAACAACATTTGCTTCAAGTAAAAAAATAAATAAAATATTGACACTATGGCTGGGCACTGACACAAATTTCACAATTGGATTTGATTTTGATTCAGAAGCTTGCGATTTGATTTCGATTTGATTACCTTCAATTCAATAATGATTAATTTGGGGCCTATCAGGTACAGTACATGGCAAAATATTTCTCAACTAATGCTGTAAACTATACAGGCAACCACAGCTGGTACATCATTATAATATAAAAGGTTAAAATTAATTGATTTGTAAGCTACTTAAATATAAATTACACATAAAGAAGTTTTTATAATAATGTTATAATAAATTTTTAATGACAATTATGTTTCTACTCGTTTTTAATATTGGCCTAAACATTTAAATGATGGACGTCATAAAACGGTTTTATACATTCAGTATTGAAGCACATGTTAAGTAGTACATGAATATGCAATGGCTTTTCTGAGGTAAATGTTACAGTAAATGTGACATTTTTGTAAGCTATTTTATTGGCGCTTTTCCGCGGTTGAAACAATGATTGATCGATTAACGTTACATATGACATGATACTGATTTCAGTAAGTTGTACTGGATCTTTCAACATACCTTCGGTATTCATTCATCCTACATTCATTCATGTTTATTTCGTGTTGTAAAGTGGAAAAGATGATAGGTTCACGTGCGCTCTACCTCTGTTTGAACTGCAGCGCTACAGCGATGTGTCAGTCACACCACAGAGTGCCAAAAAAGATCACGACGTTTATGGTCTCACTCCAGTCTATGGGAAAGTAGCCCATTTTCGATTTATTGTGCCTGCAAACTCACCCTGACACCCCTGGAAAAAAAAACTCTTTGGAATTACACGATTCACATAAATTAAATATTTTGATTCAAAACGGCGAATTTCGCCGAAAAGCTAGTTTGCAGGTATGTCCAGAAGAGGGCGGAGCTCACGCTTCGGATCAGTGTTGCCAAGTCCGCGGTTTTCCCACGGAATTGGGCTACTTTTGTTGCCATGGGTTGTTTTTCATGTCCGCAGGTTGAAGCGACCCCAAATAACATGATATTTAGCCCCTGGAATGCAACTTTTACCTGGGGAGCCCCGTCAAAAACGCGGATTTTACCCCCCGGAACGCGATTTTTACTGTGGGACCCCCGTGAAATGCGATTGGGCTAGTTTTGAGTAGAAATTGGGTGGGTTTTGTTGTGAAAACATGGCAACCCTGCTTCGGATACTCAACAACAATAAAGATGGAGAATCTCACACTCAGCCAAAATGACGTTTGTTAGTAACGGTGTTCAGCCTTACACTGTGTCCTAACTACACACGACGCGACGCGGCGACACGCGATAAAAGGTATCTTTTCCATGTTAATCTGAGTTTTTGTCCTAGCCAGCCGCGACGACGACACTCGATGATTCTATTTTAGAAACGGTTTCTATTTCTCCGCGAAGTTGCAGCTGGAACAGCAACACAAAGTATGGCAATGATAATATCAGGTACTGTTTATGTGCTTTATTTAATGTTAAAAGCGTCTAATCTGAGTTTGAATATCATTCTTTGTCCCCAGATTTTTAGCTGTAATGAAAACAACACTGGCTAATTCACCTCAGATCTTGAAAATACATAAATGGGCACAAGAATGTTCAAACTGTCAACTCAATGTGCAAAAACAAGCATATTCTATGACAAAGATTGATTCAGTCACTCCGTATGTACTTTAAATAATGTTTAAATGGTGTAATATTTATGAATTTTTGTGTCTGCTGTGCTCTTGCCGAGAGACCCCTCCCACACTCTCTTCTGATTGGCTGTGGTTTTTGATTAAAAATCAATTGTTTCTCATTGTACCGTCGCGTCTAGTGCGGACAGTTAAATTGCTCGTCGCTGGAATCTTATCTCATCGCGTCTGGTTAGGACAGTTACATTGTTCAAACCGGAGTCGGACACTGATGGAGAGACTCAGGAAGAAGTTACAGCTTATAGAATGCATCTGGACTTTTCTGAATGGTTAGTAGATAAATGTGCTGGCCTTTGCAAATAAACATCGCGTTTTTAATGCCTTGTTTTTACAGAAAATGTACACAGTTTTCAAGACAATCACCTTTTAATCTGTTCTTTACAAATGTGTTGTTATACAGTAAACAAGGTTTAAACAAGCTTTAAAATAAAAGACAGACATCTGGTCTCTAAGACAAAAATAGCTTTAGCCGCATTTGTTGTGGAGCTGGCTAACAGGCACATCGACTGAAATGGCGATTTGCTCAAAAACCATAAAAAAATAAACAGTGTACTTCTTCTGGAGGTGAAGCTGGATCACAAACAGTTGGTAAAGATCCACCCTTTAGTAACAACTTTTTAACAAAGCCTACCTTGTATTGCCCCTCTTTCACAAAGCAGTCTGGAGTGAAATGATTTGCACAGACATAAACGAATTTAGGTAACGTTATATTTTGAGGCGCATTGCCTTCAAAAATAAAACTGTGGCTCAGACGTTGGGAGAAAATGAAGTCTCTTATGTTCACTCTTACATCCAACAACAGAACACAGGGATTGCTTACGAGACATTTTTTTTGCTAAAGCTGCTTGAGCGCGAAGAAAATGGCGCACCGCATACAACTCGCTGAGGGCGGAAACTGCAGTAATGCAGGACTGTCAGTCAGCGGCCATGGGCGGGGCCTGATCAGTGTGATGTCACATTGCTCAGAGAATCAAAACAGCATGTCGCCACCGACTTTGTCGCTGCATGTCGCTAGTCTCTGTACTGTGAAGTCGCTTGTGGGCGTTCCTAGTGCTGTCGCTCTGATGTCATTGGTAGACTTCACGTCTGATCATATCTATAGAAAATGCAATCACAAATGATATACAAAATTAAGAAATCACAGTAATTTGACTAGGAATTAGGCTTAAAAGAATTAAAAGTAACATTCTGCTGTTGTAGAGTGCAGAGCTCAGTACATTAAATCATTAACTAGATTAACGATCGATCTATCAACAAATTAATCTCACTCATACTGTCAAAAATTACTAAAACGTCATTCGAATTTGACAAATAATCAATTTGCTTGTCCCTAATAATCAACACAATGCATGGGAAACTGTAATATGAACTCAAGCAGTGCTAAACTGCTCACAACATCATATAATTAATAACACAAACTATCAACGTATGAATCAAACTCACAAGACTGCCGACAGTTTATTTTCCACGCATCATTTTATTATATCCATGTATGTACAGTCAAATCAGTGAAATCACTCCGGAGTGGGGATTAAAAAAAAGGAGTGGGTGGATTTTTATCATTGTAGGGTGGTTGTGTGATCCTCAGAAATCATTCTAATATGCTGATTTGCTGCTCAAGAAACGTTTATTATTATTATCAATGTTGAAGACAGTTGTGCTGCTTAATATTTTGGTGGAAAACTTTATATATATTTTTTCAGGATTCATTGACAAATAAAACAGTGTTTATCTAAAATAGAAGTTTTTTCAGAAGTGTTTTCACTGACATTCTGATCAGTTTAATGCACCCTTGTTGAATAAAAGTATTAATTTCTTTAAAAAAATCTATTGAATGGTCTATATTAAATATTTCAGTACATAATATAATATTATATAATATAATACTTGCTTACTATTGTGGTTATAATAAAGTTTAAAAAAGGCCATTGAAACGTTACTTGCGTAATATGTACAAAACTCTACATTATATCGTTTTTACATTAAAACCCCCAAACATTTTCTTAAAATGTTAATTATGGGGGTCAGATCTTCCCTTCCAACCCACCCTGTAAACTGCACCCTGAGTTCTGATTGGAGGTCGATTAGAGACAGAAGTGATGTCATTATTGAGCTCGGAAACGTTCCACACACCATGTTTCCAATACAAAGGTCACATTTGGGGGGTTTGTGTGTATGAGTGGAAGGAACTCTTTGCACCTGTGTTTTTGTTTTTTGGTGTCACTTTGGGGTGGTGATACACCCCCCACCACTGCCACCAGTCTTTCTTTCTTTCTTTTTTCTTTCTTTCTTTCTTTTTTCTTTCTTTCATTCTTTCTTTCTTTTTTCTGTCTTTTTTTCTTTCTTTCTTTCTTTCTTTCTCACTCTCTCAGACAGAGAGCAGGTGTGTGGGGTTTTGGGGGGCTGTGCTCCTGTTCTGAAAGTCTGCTCGTGTCTCTTCATTGACAGGCCTTTCCGTTCCTGTAACCCACAGCGTTCGCACACACACAAACAAACACACATTTAGTGAACAGATGCTTGCACAAAAGAACATCAGCTGACACAGTAGCAAAACTCTCTTTAGACAATAATTCTCTGTTTCTCCTCTCATCTCTCCATTTTCTACCTCCCTTTCCCCTTTCAGGCATCCTCTTTAACTGTGTAACATTTTAACTAAAGTACTTTTAGCCGGATAAAAATAAGACGACAGAACAATTTATATTGGGTCATCATCATCTCTTTTTATCTGAAAACCACCCTATTTTGAACACATATCTAGATCTTTCTTACAGTAAATCAACGTTTGTGTGGTTTAGAGTTGTGATATTATTCTAGTGTACTGAACCATGAATAGCCCTCCAGCTCGTCACTAGCGCTGTGTCAGTGTATATTTGGCACCAGTGGTGTGTTTTTGGGGCTGAATGTGGGTGTGGGGAGGCCAGTGAGCAGGTGGTCAGGATGGGGGATGTGAGAGCTGGGCAGCTGTAAATTTAGGCCCTGGTCTGAGCCAGGCCTCCGCCTTCAACAGCCACACAGGAAAAGCGATATCCTCAAGAGACTCAAGCAGAGTTTCTGCACCTCAAATATACACATATACATGTTCAAATGCTAGTATAAACCCATAATGTTCTTTTACTTTCTTTTTTTTTTCTTCATTTTCTCACCCACACAGACACACACACACGGGGGGAGCATCTGTTAGGGCTAGAGCTGGAAAGTGTTTCCATCAGTGTGAAGCCCTGGGGGACTGACAGCTCTCTACAAAACACCTCGCTTAAATATCTCAAATTCACCCTCAAAAACAGTCAACACATCAGTATGAACAAATAGATGTTTTATCTAATGTGGCAATTTGTGTGTGTGATGGTGTGTATAGGCATTCAGGGAAAGCATTCCTAAGATAGCCTGAGAGAATACAGTTGGTGGCATTTGCATATCCCTTACTACAAACCCTGATAAAAAGCTAATAAGTCATTCCCAGTTCTCTCCATTCATATTGAGCCTTTATCATTTCTTTATGAGTTATACAGAACCATTTGAATACTATTGTAGTTATCTCACTGCCCGCAAGTGTTTGAGTGAATACTAGTTGAGATGGCTCAGTGGTCTATGGAAATGGCTGCTTTCATTTATGTGGGTGTGTGAAGTTGTTTCTTCACTACTGGATTAAGGTCACAATTAGCCATCATAGGCCTATAGGTCTGAAAAAGTATTTGGTTGCCCTTTGGACCTGTATTTTAAGCCACACTTAAAAATTTATGAATGTTTATGGATTTTGTTATAAAGAAAACATCAAGTGGAATTTTTTTAAAGCACACACTTTTTTGCATGACATTACTTATTTAAGACTTACTAAAGTCTTCAAATACTTTAGTGCCACTGTGTAGCATTTCATTAAATTAAACTGATTAAATAATAAAAATCAGTTACTATTTTAGTTTTTAATGTAATTTGGCATGAAACACAGAAAGTAGTTTCATTTTGATCTTATGGACATCTGCGCAAGTGAATAGATTTTATTAAACATTGAGGAACAAGTCATTCAAACTCAATAGCTTTAGCAAGTAAGTGGAAAAGAAACTATAAAGCCAGAGATATTTTTTCAAAAACACACTTTATTTACAAGGCAGTTATAAAAGTTTGTATAAAAAAAAATGTATGAAAAATTCATAATCAGTGTAAAAAAAAGTGTTTGTACTTGAAGCTAATACAAAAAGGCAGCGAATAACAAAAACGTTATTGCTAAATGCTTTTGATTGGACACTGCAATCTTAGTATCAAAGGCTGATTGAAATATCAAAAACAAGCCGACTAGGTATAAAAGCAACAATCATTTCAGTGTTTCAAAAAGTAAAAAATACCAAATGTAAATCTGATTACAAATTGACATAAAAAAAAAAAAAGTGTTTAAGAAAACATGATCAAGAAATGTTTCATCATCTCAAAGGCAAATTTGTTACCATATAAACCCTTGACTTGAAAATGCTTGGTAAACCTTGTTTTTCCTATTTAGCAAATACAAAAACTGTAAAAAAACAAACACTTTTTGTTCTGTTGAAATCTTTTGCATAGTTGATCTAAAACCTGAAATAGTGCTAATACAATGAAAGCTCAACGTTGTGGTTTCGATCTTGAACGCTTTTGAAATGGCAACACTACTAAACTGACAGAGTACCTTTTTACGCTAGATACATCACCTAAGATCTACATTAGGCAAACTTGCATTTTCAAACTTGGCAAAGTCATTTTTAGGCATTGGGCATGGTTTGTTTTGGCCATGAATACGTAACAGTGCTTTTAGGCATTTGGCTGAAATACATATCTCTGCAAGGGCAGTTCTGTGGGACTCTCGCAGATACGGAGTACAAATCTTGTCTAGTTTTAGGTGTATGATTCTGATAATGCTAGGAGGACACGCTCCTTACAATTAACACACATTTAGCGATTAAGAAGTGAGCAATACTGGGGTCAAACACTGGCAAAGGCGCCCATCGTAGTTAATTATTATTCGTAATACAAAATAATAATAAATTACTGCAAATTGTTCCTTATATTAAAATCCATAAAATTAGAACCCACATAGAGAATTCATTTCCCATATATAATACAAAATATATAATACAATATTATTAAATTGAAATCAAAAAAGGTAGAAAAACACAACATGTAAAATGTCTTTGGTTGCTTGAATCAAATAAGCGACGGCACAGCTTAAACAATGGCGACTAACATCAACTGTGCAGTCTACAAAATGGCTTTGAGCCTCTCCCAAATAATGTACCAGAAGTGTAGGAGTGTTCCTCTTTTACTTCTTTTCAGAATGATTGTCTTCTTTCACTCCCTCTCCTTCTTCTTCCCTTTCTATTTTTGTCTTTGTCTCATTCTGTCTCTTTACATGACCAGTGCTCGTGAAGAATAATTGCTGAGGTATTTGTGCGTGGCTTCAGAGGGCATCGTCTGCTCTTCCGTCTTCCCACAAAGCACCTGTTCCCATGTGCTCAACTGCTGCGAGAGAGAAAAGGAGAGGAAGTAAAGATGGAGAGAAGTAGAAAAAGTCAAAGATGAAGGTGATTGGTCAGGTTTTGCATAGCATACGCTTCAGTGTCTAATAAATCATAAATTTACAATTTTATGGCACAATTCAGCACCTGGAGTCATAAAGTCAATATGTGATACTACAAAATGAGCTATAAAGTTTTACTAAACAACTACACACTTTCCGATGGACAAACGTTTTGAATGGGTGTATCATGGTAGATATTATACCTGCAGAGGACTTCCCATGGCTCTGCGGGGCAGCTGGGCGGCTTTGTGTCCGTCCTCAGTTTTCTCTGCATTGGGAAGCATCAGCACAGAGCTAGTCAACAGATCCTGTAAGTCCCAAAGAGAAGTCGTCACATATCGAAATAAATAAAAATGTATTTACATAGGCGAAGATCAACGTACGTATACAAACAAAATCAAGACACTCACAGGCATGTCATGGGCGGAGCCACTGGAAGGGAACAGCTGGGTGTGGAGATCTTGCTCCTCCCACTGCAGACAAGCCGACTCCACCTATAGATCCGAATCCATTATTAACGATAGACAAATCCACCAGGCATAAATTACAGTGTATTGCTTTCATAATCCTACGTATAATATCAAATGTCCAATTCACACCCCCACTCTTACACAGACGGTTCAGACAAGTTTGACTGCATACTGATATTACTAACAAATTCAAATAGCAACCTACAGACAAGAAGTTTTTACATTTCTGCTATTTGAATATCACATTGAGATGTATTCAAATGAAGGGGCACACATTAGTCCAAACTGACCTCCTGTTTGATCTTCTTCAGGGAGGGCTGGTCCAGATGCACCCCCCCAACGCTGATCTCACACTCCTGAGGCTCCTGTTTGATAGTACCAACCACCCCAGAGTCCAGCGAAGGGCTGTGGGCCTGGAACCAGAATAGAGTCTTGAATAAAATATTCCAAAGTAGTGATGCATAATGTATCGGTTCCAAATTGGTTATTGGCTGATATTAAAGGGATAGTTCATCCAAAAATTAAAATTCTGTCATCATTTACAGTTCCAAACCTGTATAAATTTCTTTGTTCTGCTCAACACAAAGGAAGATATTTGGAAGAATGTCAGCAACCAAACAGATCTCGCTCCCCACTGACTACCATAGTATTTATTTTTCCTACTATGGTAGTAACGGGGGGGGGGGCGAGATCTGTTTGGTTACAAATATTCTTCCAAATATCTTCATACAGGTTTGGAACTGTAAATGTTGACACAATTGGGTAAACAATCCATATTTAAATGCTTTTTAATGTATTGGATAAAATTGAATGAAATGCACATATATATATATGTGTTTCTCATGGAAACTAAGGAGTCTCTCACCCTTTTCAACGGTCCATATTTGGTGTCTTGCATTGTCAGTGTGGATTTGAATGGGGTGGGTGTGCGAGGAGAGCACTCCATGATAGAACGCCTCAGGTTGGGGGTCCGGAACCTGAAACAGAACACCCATATATGCATTATGAATTATTTAGTGTTTTATTAGAATCACATTAAATCTTATTAAGTCTCAGTCATTTGATTTACCCTGTGACTATGCTTTATATCTGTATGGGAAACTTATAAATCAAATAAGGAACCATTACAAATGCAAAAAGTATTGAAATGGGCCCTTACAGCTCATTTTCCTTCTGAGGCCGAAGAGCAAGGTCTTGCTGCAGTGCTTTCTGGGAGCAGACAGGTGAGGGTGTGACCGGTAAATTTTGACTGTCTGAATCTGGGCTCACTGATGCATTAAAGAACTACAACAAAGGAAAGAAAGACAACAATGAGATATTACACTGTAAACCACATATTTAACATTCAGAGATGTAGGAGGGACCTCTAACTGGGGTCAAAATCAGCATACATTTAAAAAATGAGTTTAACATATGATTCATCATGCACTACTGTAACTAGGCTAAAAGCATTATGGTAGCTTGATGTTATGGTACTGTACGATCAGACACTAGCATGTAATGAAGAACACTGCAAATATTTGCTAAGCATAAAATTGTCAAACGCAACATAAATATCTGTCAAATGAAATTAAAAGTGATTGCATGCGGCGTTCATTAGACATTCCTTTCAATTTGCCCCTGGCAATCAAAAAAAACAAAGCAGCATTCCTTCGTGAACAATAAACTCAAATGATTTGTGATATTAAAGTCAAATGCTGTCTTGGTTATGTTTGATATCACCAGGAAACTAATTCACTAAAAACAACCAAGCACTGATTGCAGAGTCATTCCAAAGGAATAAAAGGTGTTAGAGGATCATAAAAGTGTAGCACTAAGAGCTGATGTAATACAATCTAATATCTTTTCCTTAGCACACACATTATGACACCCTAAAAAAAACACTTGTGGGCGTTATAAATGTGGGTTATGTATGCTGACGACCTTTAGATGAATCCTACGCATGTTGACTAATGCAGACTGATATATATTAGTGTGAAGAGACTGATTCATGGTGCTGATTGAGTTATTGGGTGACTGATTGATTATTGCGGAGAAGTTTCAGACTACCTGAGAGGGAGAAAAAGGCAGGTGTCTGATGGCTGAAAGTTTGGGCGTAGAGCAAAGAAATGTGCCGTCATCGTTGTGGGTGGGCGAACCCTGATTGGATTGAGCCTCCATTTTAGGCAACCTCCTATCAGAGTGTAAGTTGGCCCAGATAGACGGGGCCTGAGAAGACGAGATCACGTGAGGACACCGAGGGTGACAGGTAACTAAACGCTGGCTATCAGCTGACCGTTACAAGGTCACGGTTCCTTTTAGATCTAATATAGGATGCTTTTACGGCCTCTTACCGAATCAATAGCATCAATGAACTCTGGTAAACTGGAGCTGGAGTCATTGTTTGGGCTGTTTGTGTTGCCATGGGCGCTTTCTTCTGGAAGGCATCCCTGGTCTAGGGATGGAGCCGGGACTGAAACGACCACGCCGACCGAGGTGTCCGTCAAAGAGCCTCTGTTCCACCCACTGAAGCCGTTCATGGAGATCTGCTAGAGAGAGCAGGAAAAAAAGAGTAAGTGGCAGAAATTAAGCAAAATAAACAGAGGGATGCATGCAGGAAGAACAGTCAGAGAGAAAGGGAACTTGTTGAGTTGAATGATGTGAAGTGTTGGGAGGGGGTTCGGAGTTGCACAAGGAGTTAAACAGAGCTTGTGGTGTGATAAGGCACAATTGCATCATTTAGCCAAGCAGTTAGAATGTGAAATAGACCCCCAGATGCTTCCTCCAATTAATCACACACACACACACTTACACAAAAACACAGACACACACACACTTACTGGTAGTGCCTGTTGTCCCTTTAGCTCATTTTCTGTTGACATCAAGAGCATCTCAATCTCCTTCACCCTCTTTTCTTTCTCGGGGTCCTCTTCGCTGTAGTGTCTCTATATCACAGGAATCAAAATCGAGCAAAATGAGTGAGTAAAAAACTAGGAGCATTGAAATAATATGAAAACAATAAAGAGAAAAAGCATCAGAAAATATTGTGAAATATTATTACCAATTAAAATAAGTGTTTATATATTTTAATATGCAGGAAAAAAAAAAAGCTGAATTCTCAGCATCATTACTCCAGTTTTCAGTGTCACATGATCCTTCAGAAATCATTCTAATATGCAGAAACATTTCTTATTGTTATCAATGTTGAAACAGCTTAATTTTTTTGTGGAAACAATGAAACTATTTAAAATAGAAACATTGTAAATGTCTTTACTGTCACTGTTGATCAGTTTATTGCATCCCTGCTTAATATATAGAATGGTTTCATTTGCTCTTTGGTTACCTGGATAGGAGCAGTGCCATGTTGAGGAATGTTCAAGATGTTCAATTGAAGAGCAAGTGGAAATGGCACCTGAACACAAGAAAAAAAATGATCAATTACCAACTGAAGAATTCATACGAAATGCTGCTTCAAACATCAAACCATTATTTTAACAGGTAAACATATGAAAGATATGTTTTCTCGTACCCGTTGTGAGTCAGGCATGTAGTACGGATACTGATTGCTCATGGAAGAGGCAGGCATGGATGTGTTGGTCGGTGTGTGACTGTAGTTCAGGAGGTGAGGTTTAGCGTAGCTGTTGTTTAGTGGAGTGGGGCTGACTTTAGCAGCATGCTGAAGGTAGCCCTCTTGCTCGACCTTCCGCCGCATAGTGGAGTTCCAGTGGTTCTTTATGGCATTGTCGGTTCTGATGACAAGAAAATATTACAAGATTGTCATAAATCACATACAAATATGTAGAACATAAGCATTTAAATAGCATTTCCTTACCTGCCCGGAAGTAGCTTGGCAATCTCAGCCCATCGGTTTCCAAGTTTCTCATGCGCCTGATAGATGATCTGATCTTCCTCCTCAGTCCAGGAAGTCTTCTTCACCTCAGGGTTCAGGTGGTTGTGCCAGCGTTCTCTACATTGCTTACCGATCCGCCCCTTTAAGTGCTTCGCAATCACAGACCAACGTTTGGGGCCGTACTTCTGAACCAACTCGATCACCTGAGACAGAGAGAAAAGAAAATCATGGTGAGCAAGCGATTCAAGTGCGGGAAAAGGAAAAGGAGGTGAACAAGGGGGCCAGCACAAACCCAGAGAGAAAGGGAACTAACATTGCATAAGTGATTTAAGATTGCACACAGATACAGATAGTGGTATTACGCTGAATATCTGCAAAATACACCTGCTAATGACTTCTGCTGGGTCATAAAAATGACGATAAATAGAGAAACACCTGGTCTCGCCAGTTAATCATTACAACACAACACCCGCTCAATGGATCTTTACTTTCCCGCTCAACTTTCTCCTGGTTGTATGCGGATTAGTGGGTTGTGTAATTGCAATCCTGTGGCTGTGTTTTGGTTATCTGAGGTAACATATTGGTTGCGGTATGGTTATTTTATGTTAGGTTGTAGATGACTTACCCGTTGGTCTTCTTCTTTCGTCCACGGTCCTTTGATAAGCTCAGGGTTGAGAACTTTCTGCCAACGATGCTGACACTGAACATCTGTTCGATTCTGTGAAACACACACACACAAGTACAGTGAAGTAACAGAGAATGGAAACTAATTTTGGGTTGTCATTGTGGTGTGTAACTTGAATTAAAGTAAATTTAATATAAGTTCAATGTTCCACGCATGAGATCCCAGGTGTTTCGGAAACCCCACAGAGTGAATCAGAAATGAAACAGCTTTAGTTTCTTATTCTTGTTTGTGTGATGAGATTGATGCATAGCAATCTCTATCTAGATATAGATGATTTTTTGACTGCAGTATCTGTATGTGTGTACACTGTATGTGTTTGTGCCTGAATTTGTATGTGAACATATGCTTCTACCTGAGTGCACATTTGTGTGTGTGTGTGTTTGTACATCCGTGTGTGCTTGCAGGTGCACAGTGGATTCTGAAACCTTGCCATATCCCCCCCATTTGACTCTGTTCCAAACTAGGCCAACCAATGAGGAATACCCAATTATGCAAAATCCTCCAAAACGTGCACACACTTCTACAGTACCTGATCCTTTTGGCTATTCACATGCAAATGCACATATATAGAACACCACACCTAACGTAACCTAACCTAACCTAACTTAACCCCCTAAAGCCAAAATACACAAGCCACATACATACACACTCACTTAAACAATCATAGACACAAACAAACACACACTCACAGGTAGAAAGCTGGCAATGACTTTCCAGTCTTCTGAACCATGATGCTCTACCAGCCTCTTCAACTTCTCATCCTGTAAAAAGAGTCAAAACATTAAATACATAATCAAATGATGCATTGTTAAACAAACAATACATAAATGATATTCCATTAAATAAACACCTCACAAAAGCTACTTGAAGAATAAAGGGTTATCAGTTAAACTAAATGTAATGTGTGATCAATTTTTTTAATTAATACATAGGATACAATATAAAACAAAAATACTATTCTAAAACATTTGAATGTCAAAAATGTGCAAAAATAAGGAAATACTCTAAAATTTAGTGCATGCAAGACCATAAAACAATGACTTTTTTGCTTTGAATTATATATTAGAATAATAGCTGTGCTGAAACTATATATTTAAAAAATACACACACACACACACACATATATATACACATTGTATATGTGACTTTATATATACAGTCAAACCAAAAATTATTCAGATATTTTTGACATATTTTTATTAGTGGGTGCAGGACACTATAGTTCATTTATGTAAGTGAGGATAGCAAAATAAAGTAAACTGTGACATATTATACCCAAAAATTCTACCAGTAAAATTTGGAACCAAAAATTATTCAGACACTTTGACCTGACCATGTTTTGCTTAAGTGTTATCTGACATAATTAAGATTAATATTTTTCTGACACAGTTTAACTCTGAGATCTTGTCATATTTTATTACCATTTTTTTAAACTATAGTGAATAAACTGTATTAATGAATGAAATGTTCAAGGTGTCTGAATACATTTTGGTTTGACTGTATATATATATATATATATAACATTTAAAATATTAATTTATAATTATTTGTATTATATAATGTATAACAATTCATATTTTTAAAGCATATTTCTGTTTTTTAAGCATAGATCAGAGGTTTATACTAAAAAAATAAAACCCAAACAAAGCCAGATAACAGTTTTGCATACCTCCTCACGGGTCCAGCGTGTCTTGCCGAGGTGTCGTTTTCCTGTCTTGGCATGAGGACCATCGTAGTCATGATCATAAATCTCCACATCATCATCATCTTCGTCGCTACTGTAAACACTGGAGGGAAAATGAATGATTGTGAGATAAAGAGAGTTAGGGTAATAACCCGGGGTGGGGGGAGGGGGGGTAAATAATGAAACAGCAAAAGAGCAAACAAGGATCCTCATGAACATGTTAGATGCGTGTTGTTGACATACATAAAAAAACACCCTTTCACCCCCATACGTCTATCATGCTTTATAAAAAAATTAAGCGATAACACAGTCAACACAAAACCAGAGTGGATGAACCAGTACAGCCGGCAGGTTAGGGTGCAGGGGGACATGCTCAGAGAAACCTGTTCTGATGTTTTTGGTTTCCACAGAAACAGCGAGCGTGTGCGTGGACTGGCACTGTTTCATGATGGGAGCGTGTTCAGACCTGCACAGGTACTGTCAAAACCATCTCACCTGGCCAGCTCTTGGCCAATCAGGATAGAGCAAGAGCAGACGTGGAGAACAATGTTCTCCTGGCCTTTGTGCCACAAGTGTATGCGTATACGTACTTTTAAACCTCACGTTTATCCTTAATGCTAGTGCTTAAAGCGAAAGATAAAGATGATAGATCACTTCCTTGACTACAAGTATTTGGAGACTTGGAAGTGTAAAACTCAAAACGCACCTAGCTCACTGAAATAAAAAAATATATAGTCAAATAGATACGGTTTCATCTTAGTGTGCAATGAGGGTTGTTGACTAACTGTACATGTGAGTTTAAATATTTGTCAAAATAGACCCACTGTGGCTGAAACCTTATTCAAAGGAATTTTTTTTAAAACTTCAGTTTGAGTCTCATTATCTTATGTGACAAATACAACAACAAATGCCTCATTTTCACCCTGCCGTCTGAGCTTTTAAAAAAAGTCTCTTAATACAAAAGTACATGCATATGAACTGCATGATGGCTTTGAAATTTGAAACACAAACTTAAAGGGACAGTGCATGCAAAAGTGAAAATTCTCTCATCAATTATTCACCCTCACGCTAAACCTGTATGATTTATTTTCTTCTTTCATCCTGCTTAATATTTCTTCAAAGGGAAATGTTAGGGAGGATGACAGCCACAGTCACCGTTCACTTTCATCGTATGGAAAAAAAGATGCAGTAAAAGTGAATAGAGACCGAAGCTGTCAGACCCTCACATTCTGCCTAAAATCTCTCTTTTTTTTTGTTTTTGTCGTTTTTGTCCTGCGCAAAAAAGAAAATCATGCGTGAGGGTGAGTAAATGATGACAGCATTTCATTTTTGGGTGAACTATCCCTTTAAGACTATAATACTAGTCGTTCCAAATCCGACAACTGTAAAGCGGATAAGTGGATATAATCCATCCGGCTCACATATAATCTCAAAATTAATCCAAACGTTATAATAAAGCGTAAAAAAACACACGAACATGCCGAGATGTTTCTGCAATCGCCCGCTATTTTTAACCACACTACGTTTACGCTGACATTGTGCCTCTCGTCAGTTGTTTCTGAATCAAAATGAGTGTGTAAATTTTGGGGAAGTACCGAATCTCACCGTAACCTGTCCAGCGGACTCGCACGCGCAGGTGGATGAATGAAAATTTAAATGAACACGAGCGCGAGACCACCGCGCGGGCGCGAGCGGGGAGCGCACATGCCATCCACCTGTTCAGCGCGGCGCAGCGCACCCAGAAGAAATAACCATTCCGCGGAGAGATGGGTGCGTTTGTAAAAATGCAACCAAATTTAAGCGATACATTTCTGAGCATGCATTTAGCAAATGTAATGGTATCAGCACGAACTGTCTTGCGTCTAAATGCTCGCATGTGGCTGTGGAGCGCAGTCTCGTAATATAAGGAAATACATGCGCGAAAGTTAATCAAAATGCATAAAACTTAAATCTCACCTGTGTCTGTGCCGCCTCGCCATCCCGCTGTTTAAGAGGAGGGTAGAGAGGTGATGGTGAGTGCGCTCGGCTCAAGTAAGTTCTGTCAGCTCCTCTTCGAGGAGGAAGTGCCGATATTAAGCTCTCTAGCGGAGTGTGCGATATTGTAAACAGATCCATCAGACAAAGCTAGAGCTTGGCTCTACCTCCCGCTAAATTTGGCGCCTCGGGTACTGCGCATGCGCACAACCTCTCTACTATTCACTCTTCAGAGCGCCTTTTGAGCAAGAGGTCCGCGCTAATCATCCACTGTTGTTCTTTTAGAACAATTATATTGTGTTTTTTTGAGGTAAAAAGGCAGGGAGGGGTGGCAGCGCGTTTCTTAGAGGACAATGTGGACTCTGAGTGGGAGTGAAAGTTTGGAAAACAGGGGGAAACAGAGCGTGAGGGGTCCAGGCATCCTCCCTGAAGTTTAGCGCTGTTTCTGCGGTACTGAGGCTGTGTTGTAGCGAGTAATGGAAGCGTAAAGGATGGTTCCGATCGCGATTCTTCTTAGGTTCGATTCTTTTCAAGATTAAATATTTTGAAAAACGATAATAATTTAAACAAAAAAAAGTTCTTATTTCATTTGACAGGTGATGAGATCGTTTCATACTTTAACAGAACATATCTAACAAATAAATAATAAATATAATATAGTTCTAAAACGTGTTTTCCAGCATGCAAAACCTATTTATATTTAATTTATGTGATTTTTGACAGACCTTTTAGAGGCAGCATAAATGCATATCAGTAATTAACACTAATTGTAGGTTATTTTACATACAAATAGAATAATAAACAAACACGTGGTAACAATTTATTCATATATGTAAAATACCAATGATTACAACAAAACTCATAATGTGTATCTTTAACACGTTGTCATATGAACAACCAACAACCATATGAACAAGTCTCACGAGCCTAAGATTTCGAGTGTGACGTGGGGAGTAACTGATTCGGTGTTTTCGATTCACTAAAAAGAACCAGTTCATAAGAGTCATTTGTTGGGGAATTGGACTACAGTGTGGAGCCGTATGATTTTGATTTACTAAAAAGAACCGGCTCATAAGAGTCATTTGTTCGAGAATTAACTACACTGGTCTCCGTATGTGTCATAATGTGGATTCAACAGTAGTAATTTCAGAGCAGAAAACACTGTCAGAGTAGTTAGTAATATGATGATTAACGAATACACGTTTCAGAACCGTTCACGTCATTAAATACTTTTTCGAATTCGAACAAAGTTCAGGTGTTAGGTTATGGAGAGCCAATTACCCTGAAATCTACGTAAGATATTATTAGTTAGAAATGTGCTGTTGTGTTATTTCCTATGAATTATTTTAAGTAAACTACTTTTATTTCCCTTCTCTCGCTTTCATCGGGTTGCAACAGTTTCGCTTTTCCTTTTCCAGAAAAATGTAACACCTCTGGGTTGCTGATAATCTTATTTTGCTTCAGTACCAAAATTGCACAATGCATAGCACATTTTGTTACCTACTGAAAGTCACGGTCAGGTTATTTGTCTGGAACGGAAAAGTAGTGCAGCTTGTTTAAGTTCTCCGACATGTCCAACCTGTTGCCATGTGATAGTCTGCGTAATTGCATAATCATCAAGGGTAACAAGCAAGCTCTCTCTTTTTCACACACCCTTGAGGGCTGTGGTCTATATGTTTTGTTTTATAGGTTGTCTGCCTTTGTGCTCTTTTGGTTGGCACATTGTGACCGTCACTTATAATATCGGTCAGCGCGAGCCATTGTTTCTGACCACTGACGCTCACGTGCTCAGCAGAGCTCGCAGCTCGTGAACGCGCCTCTGTTGTGTCTGCGCGCTGATGACTGAAGAGCGCTCGTCCATCCATTGCAGTACAAGGAGGGGTTATTACGGGGGTGTTTCATTAAAAGAGAGGAAAAAAAAAACATTTAGTCGCCATTTTATTTCAGTAGTCTACTTCCCTATGAGGGCATGTGATTTATGACTTTCTCATAGATTACACAACACAGATCGCAACTATGTCACTATTTGCTGTGGTGTCATACAGCAAAGTGTTTGAATCGCATTGCATAAATAACTGAATATCAGAGCGTAATCTAAAAAACATGTTAGACTGTTTCTTAGTACTAACTTCACAATATTTTGATTCTTATTGTGCAAATTGTAGCTCCAATTATTTGAATGAAGAATGACACTGACAAATTAAAATGGAGTATTCCAGAAAGTTGTTTAATCAACTCCAACAATTAAAAAGTATTAATAATACCATTGCAGTTTGTTATGAAATACAACATTAATAAAGCGCATTGCTCAACTAAAAAGCCATGACATCACTTGTAATTTACAGTAACTAATTCGATGATTAATCGGACCGTACAACTCACTCCAACTCTGTTGCTCCGACTCATACAGTACATGTCTGAAGCTTTTAAAATGCATCTAGAACATCAAATGTACAAGGAGAATCACTTAGCACGAGCACATGTGCATGTGATGATGTAAAGTGCACAGTTTTCCATTGACCTCAAAATATTTGTGAGTCATTCTGGAAACAGACACCACAAACAGACATATAGACTTAGTGACGTGCGAGACTGACCAGTGTTTAATGCTTAATAAAAATGTTGCATTTTATCTCTACCCCCCCCTCCCCCCCCACCATGATACTCAGCCACCGAGACAACCTGTGGGTAACACGTTTTAGAAAGTTGCAGTGAATGAAACATCCCCCACCACACACACATACCACACCGAAGGTGAATCCAGGGTCATTCAAATGTTTATCTCCTGTCTTGTCTTCTACTGTTTGCTACCTTAATTTAAAGTCACCATGACATCAAAAGTGACAAATCTTATTTTGTATGGAATAATGCGGTATTATAAATGATTGTGCGTTTTAAATTCATGTGCCCTCGTAATTTTAAATCAAAATAACTTCCTCTCCTTGCAGCAACATCTCTTCTCTGATGATGTGTTTACTGGCGTGAGGGCGGGACAACCTGTCACTTACATGAGATCGACCAGTAGCAAACCACAATAATTCAATGATTCACTCAATTCCCAATGGACAAACTCAAGTCCTGCCCTACATTTCTTGTTGTTTGAGAAGCTGTTTCAGTCGGATATACATCACAATCCACCTTATTTTTCAATCTGGAAGTTCTGTGAATGTGCGAGACTTCCGATTTATTAGCCGCTATAGGAAAATAACAAAAAGAATATCAAAGTAAACTGTAAACTGTTTGAGCTACAAACCAGCGTGTTTATAATTAAAGGATTAATTCACTTTAAAATGAAAATTACCCCAAGCTTTACTCACCCTCAAGCCATCTTATATGACTTTCTTCTTTCTGATGATCATAATTGGAGTTATATTAATAAATATCCTGACGCCTCCAAGCTTTATAATAGCAGTGAATGGGACCATTCAGTTTGAAGCTCAAAAAAAGTGCATCCATCCATCATAAACATACTCCACACGGCTCCGGGAGGTTAATAAAGTCCTTCTGAAGTGAAGCGATGCATTTGTGTAAGAAAAATATCCATATTTAACAAGTTATAAAGTAAAATATCTAGCTTCCGCCAGAACGCCTTCCGTATTCAGCTTACGAAAAAACGTAACTGATGTCGCGTCAGTCACGCTTTTTTCATAAGTTGAATACGGAAGGCGTAGGACGTAAGCGTTTTGAACTGCGAGAGGTGTTACGCTTTCTTCGTAAGTTTTGCGTTCATGTAAGAAAACTATTTCTTACACACTATTTTTGCGAGTTGGTGGTTAATTCATATGAATTTGTATATTTTTGTACGATCTGCTTACTGCTTACGATCTGTTAGATTTAGGGGTGGATCTTGCTTACGCTTGTTTTTTTTTCCTAAAAATCATACATTTCCATACAAAGAACATCGTACAAATTCATACAAAATTTCATCGGGTTGCTTTTTCTGCACATGGAAAAGAACCCCTCCCACCCGTGTCAACCTACTCTATAGACTTGATATAACTGGGTCACTCTAAGAAAGCATGAAGCAATGAAGCATCTGTATATCTGTTTTAAAGTTAAATTTAGACATGTTCTCAAAGTTTAAATGTCATGCAGATGTGAATGCAACCTATTTAGCACAAACAGTATCAGATTATTGACTGTGGTAAATCTCTCCCATTATCTATCTGCCATACCTGCTGTACAGAACGACTTCATTTATACATTACCGACTTATAAGACATTACAATGTAAATGCCAATCAAATTAATTCAACATTCACCTAACTCCTATCCTCTCCTTTATATTTTCCGACAATTCTCCAGCCCAGATGGAGAGGCTTATTTAGATATGAACAGGGAACTAAGCAGTTACCTGTTCATATCTCCTGCATGATTCCTCCGTATAGGGCCATCGATTTATTGAAAGTATTGAAACTGAAAGATCAAGATCCTAAAAAAAATCTGATACAGCACAGAGGAAAGAGATTGAAGGTGGTTTCCAGGAGTAGGTTTCACAGCTGCAGAGTCTTGTGTTCCAAGGAGTGATAAACCTTACAGGGGATTTTTTTTTTCTCCACTTAGGTTGCTATGGAGGTCAAAAGATCAATTAAACACATGACAATAAGTGAAAAATATATACAATTATAGTTGGAAAACCCATTGTCAGTGGTTCCCCTAATGTCATGCAACTGTATTAATCTAAATAATCTTGTCATAAATTTAGTCATAAATTTAAATTTAAGCAACATGATGTCATCAGTTTTACTTATAAATGTATACTGCATAATTTGTCATGTAGAACAAAGTCTCTTCTTAATAATAATAATACCACAGACATATATATTTATTTTGTATATGTGTCTAAATATTTTCTGATACACAAAGTAAAAATGTTCATACTGACATCCCAGGTATGTCAGTGTTAATTCATGTTTGATTTATAACTATACAATTTACATTGTAGAACAAAAAGTCTCTATTACACTTGTTAACTATATTATTTCACTGCAGAGTTAACATATAGATTTATAATCTAGGCCCATATGTGTCTAAATAAGTGAATGTTCATCCTTTACAAAACTTACCGTGTTAACTATAATCTCCAGTTTTACTAAAAAAACATATATTTGTTTAATCTAGGATCTCCTTCGTAGAGTTTTAGAAGCTTTCAGAATCTAAATTTGTAATGACTTTTTCCCCGACTCAATGTATTTTGTCACTGCGCATGCGCGTCCCTCCTGCATCTGATGGCCGTCAATATGGCGGCTGTGGAATAAGACGCATGTCTAAACTTTGCACTAACAATTGATATTTTGCTTCGCGTACTTTGTTTACGTGAAAGAAAGCTGTCGAACAAAAAATGTCCCGCCACAGGAATGTCCGAGGTTATAACTACGACGAAGGTATATACGGGGAATATGATATTTAACCGCTTTTATGTAAAGAGGCCTGTATGACTGCTAGTTAGCTGTCTTATTTATAAAGAGTTCAGTGCTGCAGATAATGCCAGACTGCTGTCGTGTCACTGTTTCAGATGGTAACAGCTGGACTGTGCACCTGGTGACGAGTTTTGTGCTTTTAAACTCAAATATTTGTATTTGGTCATTGAAAACATAACTAACAGTTACTTTACATCTAGCCTTTATGTTTCTGTCTGTTTTGGTGTTCACAAATCAGCCGTCTAGTTTATATAAGACAAAAATAACACCTGGATTCTTTTTCTTGTTAAGATTCATAAGTTTACTCTATTTCTACCCAGTATTAGTGATTCTGACTGTCAGTTTTGTTAATAACTGTTGTTGCATTGCTTCAGGTGGTGTAGCAGCTGACTAAGCAAAGCTTTTTTGGCCCCATCAATGCTTTTCTATTTGTTGATGCAGTGGAATTGCTTTAACTATAACTAGCTTTTGTGGTTTGGAGTAAAACAGAATTGTCTCAATTTTTTTTTTCCTGGTTATAGACTTTGAGGATGATGACATGTACGGGCAGTCAGTGGAGGACGACTTCTGCATCTCTCCTGCCACTGGTTTGTGTTTTCATAAAATTTGCATGTGATTTAAATAATTGTGTAAATTTTGAGGATGCTGGTCATTTAGATAAGTCATAAATCACAATTGCAAAATGATCCTAATGTTATTTATATTTTTTTTATTTGAAGTTTGGTTATTAAAGGGGTTAGTTCACCCAAAAATGAAGATAATGTCATTTATTACTCACCTTCATGTCGTTCTACACCCATAAGACTTTCGTTCATCTTCAGTACACAAATGAAGATATTTTTGATTAAATCCGATGACTCAGTGAGGCCTGCGTAGACCGCAATGCCACTGAAAATCTCAAGACCCATAAAGGTACTAAAACATTTTTTAAAACAGTTCATGTGAGTTCAGTGGTTGTACTTTAATATTATAAAGCGACGAGAATACTTTTTGTGCGCCAAAAAACCCAAAATAACGACTTTTCAACAATATCTCGTGATGGCCGATTTCAAAACACTGTTTAGTAAATGAAATAAAATGTCTTATGGGTTTTGAACGATATGAGTGTGAGTAATTGATTACAGAATTGGTGACAGAACTGACCTTTTAACTGTATAATATTGATGTTCATTTTTGTCTGTTATGGAGATGATTGTGAATTCATGTTTCCATAGCCGCACAGTTTATCTACTCACGTCAAGACTCAAGGCAGGCTCGACATGTAGAGACCGTGGAGGAAGAAGAATATGAGGAGGAGGAAGAGGAGATGCCAACCTCTCCAACCATCACAAGCACACTAGACCCACTACAGCAAGGTACACATTGACTTAAAGGGATAGTTCACTGAAAAAATGAAAATTATTCCATGATCACCTTCAAGCCATCCTAGTTGTATATGACTATCGTCTTTCAGACAAACACAATCGGAGATATATTTTAAAATATCCTTGCTTGAAGCCCAAAAAATGTATCCATCCATTATGTAAGGGATAATGTACATCCAGCCGGTTGTTGGAAGGGGTTTGATCAGCCTGAAGGGGTTTATTCTGAGATAACAACCGGATGGATGTACATTATCCCGCTTATTACACGGCTCCTTGCCACATAAGTAAATAATTAGACACGAAATATTGATCTGAGTCCGCTTCCGCGGAGAGAGCAGTTGCTCGTGCGGCAAGTTCAAACTAGACAGAAACACATTTAAGAGATACGGTACAGTCATACAGCATATTACATGGCATTTCGCCACATAAATAATTATGGGGATAAGTATTGATCTGAGATTAAACTGATTTAAAATTGTACCTGTTTGTTATCTTAATCCATTACAGTGAACAAAACAATAGTTGCAAAAAGGCAGCAAAACAAAAATAATCCATACGCCTCCAGGGGGTTAACAAAGGCCTTCTGAATAACCCCTGCGCCAAATGAGTAACCCTTGACGCGATGTATGATGCAGGATGTAGGAGTATCATAGGAGCTTCGACGCCTCTTGTGGTTCAAACAAATAGGACTGTGTAACAAACTCAAGCTCCTCTTCTCTTATATCAAAATTCATCTGACAATTTCTCTTTAAAAATGATCGCTTTAGATAGGGCTGGACGATTAATCGAAAAGTAATCAAAACCGAAATTCAGAACCTCTAACCAACGTAATTTTCCCATGTCGGTTTTTTTGTTTTTTTAATCCTGTTAATACTTCCCCCTTAAAAACATGTGACTCTGCCCCGTCCAGTCAGTGGCATAAAAGCAATACGGAGGTGAACGCCGGTTCAACACATAGTGATGGCGCGTGAGCGGTGAGCCTTGCGTCTTCACTAAACTGTGTCAGTTGTATTTGTTTTAAAGTTTGCCAGTTTGGACATTCAAGCTATTTTAGACGATTGGATGTGTATTATTCCGAACTACCGTGCCGCGCAGCTGCATTGTGGCACGAACACTAATACAAACAGTAGCTGTGAAGATCGCGCGCACAGAGAGGAACGCAGAAACTAGTTGTCAGCACTGTCCTGTGATTTATCACTAAAGTCGCTTAGAAACTCAAAAGTTATTATTGCATATATTTTTCAACTTTTGAAGTAACTATTTACAACCCACAGCTTCACAATTAATAGAGAGATGGTATGACTAATTCACACGCGCAATCGCTCTCATTACGTACTGGTACTGTGCTAATTTATCTTTATCTGATTTACAACGAGCAGAAATTTGTAAGAAATGTTAAGAACCATAGATAAAATAACTGCTGATAGTGAGCTGTTATGTCAGATCACTCTTTCAATAGGAAAAAATATCCCACCTTTAATAGTCAATCATATTTACAGTACAAACCCTGTCAGTGAACTATGAGGGCAAAAAAAAAAAAAAGAATTGTTCATTAATCGTAATCGAGGTAAAATGTTCAATTTATCGAGGTTTTGATTTTAGGCCATAATCATCCAGCCCTAGTTTTAGACTTCTAATTCGTGACCGGTGTTTTGTTTTGCTCTATCCTCTGGGCTTCTGCGTTTGTCATTGCGTCATGCATCGGGTCAGAGGTTACTCTTCCGCCGCAAATCGATGCATACGGCCGTCTGCCGAAAGCTAGTTATTATAGTTAATTATGTTTTAAATATGGATATTTTTCTTTAAAAAAAACCATCGCTTAGATTCAGAAGGCCTTTATTAACCCCCTGGAGCCATATGGATTACTTTTATGATGGTTGGATGCATTATTTTTTTTGGCTTTAAAATGTGGCCCCCCCTTCACAAACATTATAAAGCTTATAAAGCAAGGATATTTTTAAATATATCTCTGATTGTGTATGACTGAAAGAAGAAAGTCATATACACCTAGGGTGGCTTGAGGGTGAATAAATCATGGGACAATTTTTATCAATTCCTCATAATTTCTCATTGAGATGGAGTTTATTGTAATGACTAGTTCACTATCTGGCTAGTAAGATTATCTAATTTTAGCTTTAATATTTTTAATGGTGGTGCTTTAAAGGGAATTAATATAGAGACATACATTCTCAAAGGATTTCAGAGGGCTGATAGTCTAAAAGTTAGGCCTGTTGCTGCTAAGTGTTGCAGTGTTATGTCTCTAAGAAATGTGTCTGATTTGGGTCTGGTGGACTAAATCAGGCTAACCAGCATCCTTAAAACAGACTAATCAACTAGTTCTTCAGACAACCCAACAATTAGTGTAATTTGAGAATATGTAATTTGAGAATATGTAAAATTTTAAATGTTTTTAAAAAGAAATCTCTTATGCTCACCGCTTCTGAATTTATTTGATCAAAAAATTCAGTAATTTTGTGATGCAGTATAATTAATTGCAATAATAACTGTGAAATATTGTTACAAATTTAAAATTACTGTTGTACTCTACTCTAGTATTCATTTGTCCAGTCTTCAATGTCATTATCAATGTTAAAAACAGAAAAAATCTTAGCTTTTATAAGGTAGTAAAGATTAAATGTAAACAATGATGTTTTTGTACTGAAGTAATTTTTAATCTAATCATTTGTGTCTGTCAAAAATCCAGATTCAGTTTTGAGGAATGTTAACATATTCCATTAGGAATATGTATTGTATCAGATGTCCTCATTTTACATTAATATCTTTGTGTTTGGACAGGTCAGTTGTATTCTTGTTTGGATCAGATGAGAGCAGTACTGGGAGACTCAATTCCAGACTCCACACTGACTCAGGCAGCTCTTAAATACGACTGTGACCCTCACCGGGCCCTTGATTTCATTCTAACTGAGGAGAACACCAATACACACGCCCCTCCAGCCCGAACCAACACACTGCCTGAGGCTACCACCACAGCTGCACCACAGAAAGGTACACACACCCATTCACCCAAAACCAGAACACCCCAACAACAACAAAAAAAAATCTTCACACCATTATAGCACATTAACTACCCAGAACACATCTGTGCCACTTCCACTTAAAAATGTGCCCTCTTATGTATTTTAATCCAAAATGAAAATGAAAACCACTCCAGCAAGACCACAGATAGTTAAAACACACAAAGTTGGCATGAGGTCTCAGGGGAAAATGTTAAACTCCAGGGTTTTTCCAAAACTGGGGAGAACCTAAAATTTTTGTTGTGTTTCAGTTACAGAGGCTATAAATAAATGCTAATAATAATAATACATAATAAAACATTAAAAATTATTAATAAAAGTACTACTGCTAATACTGATATTTATTATTATTATTTATCGCATTTCTTATATATATATTCTTATATATTTTAAAGATAACCTATTTTTTATTTTACCTTTACAATTTATGTATACAATTTAAAAATGTAAGATACTAATTTTTCCCTAGACTTCAACTGCTAACATTTTTTACATCAACCAGACTGAGTTTTTATTTTATTTTTATTTTTTTAAATCTCTGATATCCTTAATTTTACCGTGTATAACGTATTGCCTTTTTCTTGCTCTCTCTGTGGTCTCGGCTAACCATTGATCGCCTTCCTCATCCTCTTGGTTGCACTCTCTGACTACGATTGGCCCTCGTAAGGTAAGGAGCCTTATTTTCTCCCTCACACGATAGTATTAAGACTGTATCAAGTGCACATTCATGCAAACCCCTGAAACAAGACTGTGGTCAGTCTTACAGCCTCAGTGATCTGTTAGCCACGCCTGAACCAAACAAGATCATACCTACTGCTCTGAATCCTCCCCCTGGTCTGGGAAGTTTGGCAAAAGACCATTTAAAAGCGACTTCAAGTCATAATTTGAGCAGTGATGATACTTTAGGACAAAGTTCACTCACCCAATTAATAGCTCAGCATGAACAGAAGTGTACAAACATTCCTCCTTTAGTTGCCTCCACTGGTGTCTCATTGGATTTCACGGTTCCTCTTACTACCAGTCCTTTTGGTTCTTTCCTTGGTCCTACTGCCCCACTTTCTGCAGTTCTATCTCAGGGTCCTAATGTCCCATCTTGTTCCGGTTTATCTGTTGGCTCTGGGGCGAGTCTCTCTTCTGGTTTCTCTTTGGGAACCTCTGTCCCAGCTGGTCTGGGTGTGACACCCTCCTCATCTCTTCTAACCTGCTCACTCAGTAGTCTGGCTCTGCAGGATTCCCAGCGGTCCACCCCTCTTCCTGTCTGCTTAGGAGGTTTGAGTTCTGTCCTGCAAAGCAGTGGGCCGTTGGGAGTACCTGGGCAAGGAAAGAGCTCTGGAAGCCTTTCATTGGCTGAGCTGATTCAGGAGCACCAGGACAGCAGTCCCAAACTCTATGACAGTTTACCAGGACTCCAAAACACACAAAATTCATATATTGCTGGTACACAAAACAATACGCACATCCAAAAGCCTTTCCAAACATCTGCTCCTCCGGGCTTTTCAGAGGCACCATCCCTGTCTGAACTCATGTCCCGACACCAAACGTCACTTGCATGCACTACATCTCGAAAGAGTGAAAATGGGTCTAAACATCAAGCATCGAACAAATCTGCAACAGCATTAACTAAGCCCCCCTCGCTAAGCTTAAATCGGTGTGTTGATCTAAGTGCGCTTATGTCCCAAACATCTCCTGACAGTCGCTCGCCAACCCTTTTGAGTTTTACCCACGTCTCTGCTAGTCAGAAAAAACGTATGTTTGCTAAACCATCAATTTTCGCGTTAGCATTGTGCGTGCGCGTGAGCAGCGAGAAGAGTCGGCACAGTAGAGCGACGCATAATGCTTTCTTATACAGCAGACAGATGGAGAGGGTGAAAGAACGAGTGCAGTGTCTACCTCTCCATCACATCGCCCCGTTTTCTTTCGACAAGCCCTCTCCTGATGACATAGTCAAAGTGAATCAGAGAAAAGCTTTTACCAGAGACTGACTTTTTTCTTTTTCAGAGCATTTTAAAAGTCTCCCAAACTTAAGTCTGAACTCTCTACATATAAAACAGTTTTAAGGCTCAGGTTCATTTTTACACAAGATTATGACATTACAGTTTCGCCCATAATCCAAAGGAGCAGGGCTATATCTAGAAGTTGTCAAACTGAATGCTAAATAATAGTGTTTATAGAATGAAATGCATAGATTAGCATTTATAATTTTTGGAAAGTTAACTTTCAGATCTTAATCATAGATCAGCACTCAAATGGTTGTACATTTGAGCCATTAAAATTATTACTTAAAGAAATGAGACAGCTATTTTATATCATTGCCCATATGATTCTTTATACTTTTGTAGTTTCTAATTGTTTATATTTATTTACAGCTTACACTGGAAAGCTATAAAGGACTGTTTTTCTAAAATATCACAACCTCATAGAGTTGTCAAAAGTACCGACTTCGGTCCCTATTGGTACTAAAATTTTAAAAAATGTGACGCTTTGAGCGCTGTTGAGCGGATTCGTAAACACCTCTGATTGGCCTTTGTGTTCTCGTGCTCATCTGATATGCCTGTGATTGGCTACAATGACCAACGCACGGGAGCGTTTGAAAGCACACGGAAGTGTTTGAATTTGAAAGCGGGAACAGGAGTGTTTAAGAGCGGGCATCCATCAGCGGACTGGTCCGCGATAGACGCCTGCTTTCAAACGCTCCCATGTGTATCTGTGTAAGTGCTCGGTGAAGAGCTTCATTGATGACTATTTACAACGTTTTTACAGCATTAATCATTGAAGCCAATCACATACAAATACGATGAGCTGTGAACACAATGGCCAATCAGAGGTGTTTACGAATCCACCCAACAGTGCTCAAAGCATCACATTTTTAAAATTTCACTACCAACTAGGTACCGAAGTTGGTACTTTTGACAACTCTACAACCTCAGATAGTAATTAATATTGCTTTTAAAGTCTTCGTATTTTAATTTTTAAATTGATTTTCATATTTTCACTTTTTAAAAATAGTTCATTAGGCTAAATGTATATTTTTGTGTAGTTTTATGACATTTTGACAATTATTGATTCAATTCTAAAGTCGCTGTACATAATGAAAAGAAAATACACAGTAGGAGCAGATAGAGTGCAAAAGATGAAAGGAAAAAACAGCAGATTCTCTCCACAGCTGTTTTACTGCCATTTGAAATGAGGTGCAGTGCTGGTTTACCACAAACACAGAAAGAGGGAAGACATTTGGGTTTGGGGGACACCTGGAGTTTTTCCTATTATGTGTTTTGACACCAAACACTGTAAAAAGTGTGTTTTATTTATTATAATTAATGTTTAATAGACATTTTGATATTTGTTTTTTCAGTTGTGATTGTCCACTGCATTTTTAAGTTGTTTTAAAGCACTGATGTACACCGATGTGGCCATGGGCCTGACTTTTTGTATATATTCTGAAATAAAGATTTTCCAGTTTCATTTCTGAGATTGATGTTGAGGAGTGTGTGAATATGTGGGGGCGGAGGGGAACTTGATGTGTGCTTGTTTTTTGCTCACCTTAAAGGGTGTGTTAGCTTGCGGTGTTTATCACTTACGTGTGACTGTGTGTGTGCGCGCGTGCGTATGTACATATAAAACAGAGAGTCTTTGTGGCCACATAAAGGTGTTAACACGCCCAGAGCATATTGGAAGAGATTTTACAAAGGCTTTGCTTTCATTGTGGTAGACCATCCACCATGGGAGAGGATACACACACATGCACAGATCTGAAGAAGGTCTGAAAACACAGTCACACACACACCTGCATATGCATGTTTAGATTGGCTTTATTTCCTCATTGCACACTGACCTAGTGTCTAAAACGGTATAATCCTGATAATCACTTGAAAAGAGGGTGTTCTTTGGGATTGTTGGTGAAATAGAATTGGTTAAGCCTGAATAAACTAAAAGATTTAATTAAGAGACTAAATGTTCTGGCCATTTAATCACTGATAGTTCTTGTTGGGCTTAAATGTTCACTGAATTTCTTCATTGAAATGCGCCCAAAATTACTAGTGTTGCTGTAAGTAGTTGTTAGTACTATTGTTTATATTTAGGGGCTGTTTACACGACACCTTTTTCAACTAAAAACGGAAAACTTATGCGTTTTGGCCATTCATTTACACTACAATGGCATTTTGGTGGTCTGAAAATGCAAACTTAAAAGGGTTTCAAAGTGCAAGTTTTGGAAAACAGTCTCTGTGTAAACAACAAAAACGCTAATCTGTGAGAATGATGACGACATGCGCATTACATGTTCAGTCTATAGTGTTTCATCGCCATCTAATGGCCTGCCAGCAGAATACAGCGTTTTTAGTTATTTTCACAGATTCGTATGAATGAGGATCGTTTTGATAATGGTGTTGTCTGTAAGCGGAAAACTCGAAGGAACTTCTCCATTTTAAGCATATCGTTGTCGTGTAAACATACCCTCAGTTCGATATTTGAACAATCTGCAAATCTTAAAGTTTCTAAAAAATGAAAATGGTCCATTTATTGCACCCTTATGACGCTCCAAAACATTCCTTCTCTGTGGAATATCAAAAGATATTTTGAAGGTTTCAACTGTTTATGTCCATACATTGAAAGTCAATGGGGTCCAAAACAAAATCGGACCCCACAAATCAGACTTATTATTTTGTACCTGGTGGATGATAAACTGGCCAAAATCCCTTAGACTTACATTGAAGGAGTAAGCAGCAACCTTAAAACCCATTAGAGAATACCCTTAGCACAGCATAGCATTGCCCTGGCAACCACCTGGATTACCCTAGCAACATGATTTGCATAGGCAAACATTCACTATTTTCTTAAGAAAATGCAAAAGTTCTTTTTTTTTTACTGTTAGGATGCTTTGATTGCACACACTTTGTATCTTTCCTTCTCGTGCTTGTTCTTGTTAACTCTCTGTTTGCCAAGCGTGGGTGAAGGCCTGCTTTTGAAAAGCATGGTGCAGCTCACCTTTCACACTTGCTGTCTTTAACTCCTTTTTGTAAATTCTATCTTTTTGCCATCTGACCACCTCAAGTCATCTATCCCTTTTTTCCCCCTCTGTTTTCTCTGCGTTCATTTGCCACCCACACAGGAAAGAGTGACTGGTTTACAGCTGGCCCTGTTACTGCTCTTTGACGTTTTCTCCCTTTTTTGCACTTTGTGGCTTTTGCAGAAATGGTGATATGTCATTGTGTCTATGCTGTGAGTCGTGCAGCACTACATAGATTGGTCAGAGAGCGAGAGAGAGAGAGAGGTTATTGACCCTATTTGAGAGCGTGAATAAAGATCATTTGTAGCTAGTTTTCTCCTTCTCTGTCAGACTGTTTCTTGTTTTCTTTCTTTGCTCTCCCCTGAATATTGTCAGTAGAACTAGATGATTTTATTAATTTAGACTATGAAGACTTGCACAGACTTCTTACAGAGTAATCTACATACCTATTTAATTTGACTTAAAGAAATGGAATTGCTGATGAGGTATTAGTGGTGTTTGCCATGTTGAGCATCATAACATTTGAACAAATCCCTAACACTAAGAATTAAACTTTGGCATGTAACTTGTCCTGAACTGTTCGTGCTACAGAGATGAATGATGCTTCAAATCTTGTGGCTTGTTTCTGAGAACTGTGCTATTACTTTTCCGAATGATTAGACTTGAATTTTTTTTTTTCAGCTGTGGACTAGAATGGACGATGCATATCTAGGGTACTAAATATCAAAGTCATGGCTGGTTTTTACTTGGTAAAGTAACATAGCAACATAGCAACTAAAAACAACTAAGTGTTCGAAATCGAATACTTCACTACTATAAAGTATGCGAAAAACAGGTCGCCAAATGAGTAGTATGTCCTAAAACGTAGGCTGCGTTCGAATATGTGTACTTCCATACTACATAGTAGGCAAAAAACAGTATGTGAGCCGAGTAGTATGTCTGAATTCATAGTTTTCATAAAATAGTAGGCGAAAAATTTACCCGGGTGACTTATTCCTTTCTGAAGTGTACATACAATTGAAAATTTACTATCCCATGAGGCAATGAGAGAGGATTTATGAATGGCGGTGAAGCGCCGCTACTGATGCTGGTAGATCACGTGACAGTAACAACATGGCGTACGTCTGAATTTCATTCATACTACCCATATTCATTCAAATATAATACCTCAGTATGAAATTTCAGACGCATCATGCGTTTCAGAAAGAAATATCAGAAAGAAATATTAGAAAAAACATGAGAAACTTAGAAAGTTACTGCCTAGAGCTCCCTAGCTATCACATCTCAAAATTCATAGAGTGAAAGTTTATCATTTGGACGTGTTTGGTCTCACCATTTAACACATTCAAACGATTTTAAAAGTGGAAGAAGAGGCGAAAATCGGGACTTTGAGCTGTTATCTGTGCCACACC
This sequence comes from Hypophthalmichthys nobilis, assembly GCA_037950665.1. Classification (NCBI taxonomy): domain Eukaryota; kingdom Metazoa; phylum Chordata; class Actinopteri; order Cypriniformes; family Xenocyprididae; genus Hypophthalmichthys; species Hypophthalmichthys nobilis. The sequence continues at coordinate 13,135,328 of CM075485.1, forward strand.
CGAAGCGCGCGCACGCACACAGCACTCGAACATCGAATTGATTCCTCTTTCGCGTTTACTTTCCCTTTAACGGACACATACACCAAAATTATGTCAAAAAAAGCCTCGGCAAGTATTCTTTCGGTTATGTCATTAGCGAACAGTTGAGAAAGAAATCAGATGTGTGTCAGTATATTCTGTCTGCACGTGCATTCTGTCTTAAAGTGACAGTAGCCTAACTATTATACAATCAATTATAGGCCTATAATTAAAATGATTAACAGTCTATAATATTTCCTAACACTGACTACAGCCATCAATGAAAATTAAGAGCTGCTTCAAGCACTGACTTTAAAAAAAACAAGCTGTTTAACACAAAATACTATTATTCTCATTTGTTTCACTATATGTACGGGCCATAAGAGAAGTAATGGAATAAATTAGTTATATACCGTTATCAGCATATGTTGAAATTTGTCTCTGAGAGACTATGCTCCATTAATGCAGCGTCAAACTACTCTGTCACTTTTTACTTTCACTTTGAATACTGACCGAGGTTAATCTTTTACTGGCATAACTCATGTGCAAAGTTTGCACGTGTGATATCCATTGGCTCCCCTTGTTGGTTTAAAAGGAAAGATTTACAATATTATGATGTACATTTTCTTGAAAATTTTGAAAAATAATGTGGCTAGGTGGCTGCTAGAGGTCTCCTGAATCTGATTGGTTGATCTGTAGCTGCTTGGGTGCAGGTTACAAGGGAGTTGCTCAATCACCTGATTGTTAAGATTTCTGAATTCTGAATCTGAGGGATTTTAAAAAGTGAAGTGATTTGAAGGCCAAATATGGTAACTGAATTTGTCCTCTGCATTTAACCCATCCTATTTAGTGCACATACATTAGGAGCAGTGAGTAGTGAACACACACACACTGAAAACTGTGGACACACACCTGGAGCAGTGGATTAGCAGCCATTTGCTGCAGCGCCTGGGGAGTGATTGGGGGTTAAGGGCACCTCAGTCGTGGATATTGAGGGTGGAACCCACCTACATTTTCCTGCCGGTATTAAGAATCGATCCCGCAACCTTCATGTTACAAGTCTGACTCTCTAACCATTAGGCCACGACTGCCCCGGATAGAATGCAGATTTAACCATTTAGAATGTTGCTATGCAGTTGTTGGTGTTCTAAATGTTGGTTACAAAAGTGCTGCTTGGATGTTGCGAAGGTTTTCTTAAAATCTAGTTTAAATTAGTATTGTAAAGATGGAGATGTTGAGAAGAATGTCCCATTCATGCAAACTTGTAGGCCTTTGCCAACCTTTGCCCTTCCCTGTTTGTGAAAGAGATTAAATAAGTGCAGTGTGTGATGCATCTGAGTGCATCTGTCATGTTCATGTATTGTTTTCAGCAGGTGTGTACCGTAAGGGCAAGGCCGCATGTGAGAAAATCTGTAATAGTGCGTGAGATTACATTGTGAATTGAGGATATCTGAATGGCAGCGGTACAGTGAGTGTACGGGGGATTCCCTATAGTTATGGGACATCCGTGCTACACTCAACCCAATAAAAATAACTGATATGGAAAAGAAGGGGATGAAAGGTAAGCTGAAGACAAGATGATATAGAAGTGTTTTGGAAAGATGACTGTTCCTTTTTGGGTTTTTGTATGGGCTTATTTTCTTTCCTTCCAGGACTTGTTACACTAGTGCCCCCTACTGGAGCAAAAAACATGTCCAACACATTTAACTTTCCAGACCTGTTTAGTTAGACAATGCGTTAAGATGGAAGTAACTTTTATTTTTAGTGAATTTGATTGCTTTCTGTTGGTGTGATTCTATCACTTTTGCTCTATTGAATTTGATTCATAATGTATAACGAACAAGGGCTAGAAGGGAATACACAGATCTAGAAAGATGCAGTAAGGACAGAGTGAGAGATGTGTGTACAGTCACTGACAGCAAGTAAAAGATAATCAGGTAGGATCATGTCTCACCGGTGTTTGAACAGACCTGGATCCGTTTTTCTAGGAAGAGCACATTTACATATCCTGAAGGGTGTGTGTCTGTCTTTTTTTGTGCTACATGTAGGCTATTTTTTTTTACCTGTTTTTATTGTCATCACAGATGAGTAATACTCTTTTGAACAACAGAGTCAGAGTCAACAATGCTTTATTGCGTTATAGCTAATGCTTACAGTATTGCCAAAGCATTTATAGTGCTGACATAAACAATATAGATGCTCAGTAAGGTAATATAAATGTAAAAGTTACGAATATAGATACATAGTAAAAAAAAAAAAAAGGGGGGGGGGGGCGTAAAAATATAAATAAAATGGAATTAAACAGGAGTGAATCTAAATAGTAAATGTGGCAGAATATAAATAATAAATGCAGTTTGGAGATGCATATTAACATGTTGACATGCTGTTACCCACTGCCCCTCATTTCCTTGATCCAAAAAACTGATTTTTATTTTTTTTTATCGTCCGTCAGAGTGTCTGGCAACCATTTTTGGAAAATGTTTTTATATTTTATAGTTTTATCAGTTTTTCTTTTTGCTATTGTAACTTTGCAAATACATAGTATTGGAGCTCTTTGTCAGAAAAGAGTTGAATTTGGCAGCGCAGAACGTTCCGGCGGCTGCTTGTGTAGAGATATGTTGTGTGGGTGTGGTTTGTGTGTGAAGTGTTGCTGAGTGTGTGTGTGTGTTCAGATGGGAGATATTTGTGGGTGTGGCTGAGTGTGTGTGTGTGTGAGAGCAGGTGAACTGCTATCTACATTCCCCAGCACTTCCTGTCCCTGTAACAGTGTGTGTGTGTGTGTGTGTGTGTGTGTGTGTTGTCGTCTTGAGCTCTGTGTGTGTAAAGGGTCCTTGTGGTGTGGCCATTCCAACTCAAACTACTGTTTCTTTACATATTTATTAACGTTGGTTTATATAACAACGCAAATACACAAACATTCTCGTGTTATGATACTTTAAAAATAATCAAGATCGTGTTTTTTTTTTTTTCCACAAGGTGAGTCAGACATCTCAAATTCTTCCAGTGTTTTTCCCCGTTGAGCTTTTTTTTTTTTTTTTTTTTTTTCCCCTTGAAACTTTTTTTTTTATATATATATATAAGAGCTCCCCTTATTGACTTGACTTCTCATCCTTTTTGCTCTTGGAGGTTAGAGATTGCATTAATTTTACACATTTAACCCTCTGTGTGCTGGAAGTGCACAGTCAGTGTGGGAGTGCGAGTGACGTGCCGGAGTTAACCCTTTCCTGGCCAGAGCGTTCACTGCTCAGAGCGAGATGACTGGCTGTGGCCGTTGCCACCGAAACGGCTCTACTGCTATGACGAGACACAGTGCACACGGTGCAGCCATTTACCTTACAGGGACAGAAAACTGCTTTCTCTCATCCTCATTTTCTTTCATCCCTTCCCCCTCTCTGGCTCTGAGAGCCTGTTTTGGTGCAGCACGGAGGAGTTGACTCATGAATTTCAGTAAGATAGCGAGAAAATGAGGCTCAGCACATGTCGAGTGCACTGACACACACATCTGCTCATCTGAAAATGAGTAACCCTTCATACTGTACCAAACAGGAAGCTTGACTTTCATAAAAAATGTACACCGTCATACATTTCTTAAGGTAACGACTGTGCAAAAAAAGCTTGCTTTGTGCCAAAAAAATGGTTTCTAAAAGAAATCTGAATTGTTTTGAACCTTTTTATAAATAAAGTTAATTAATTATCAAATATCAATAATAAAAGTGAAAAAAATATCAATATAATATGAATATTATTATAATATCACAAATTTAGTGTATGCGTGTTGTTTTCTACATCCTAGCAAAAGTACGGGACGCTCCAGAGAGTCGTGTCGAAGCAGAGGTTGTCCCTAAGGTTGCTCGGATGACTGTGTCAGGCAAGAAGCAGACCATGGGCTTTGATGTGCGAAGGTAAGCCAATCGAGGTAACGTGGAAGTGGTTTAAAGATGTGCCCCAGTAACCCAAACATTGTAGGTTCAAACCTTATAAGGGATGCTCTATGAACTATGTGATCTTTCACTGTCTTTCACCCTTAAACAAAGCAATTAACCACAGCTCGCTTAACAGGGACTGTCC